>CM066032.1:82493649-83743649 GCA_033557465.1 Ichthyophis bannanicus
GTACTAAACAAAGCGCAAAAATTAATGATGCACATTTCCCAGAGCTGACATATTCCAGTTAATAAATTCAAAATAAAGAGATATTTTTCTACCTTTTGTGCATTTTTTTTCAGTTGCAATTGTTCCAGCCACTTTCTTCTGGTTTCTTCGTGTCTTCTGCTAACTCTCCATCTGCTGTCCATTTGTCCTTTCTTCTGTCTTCTTGTTTTTTTTTTCCATTCTCTCTCTACATCTGCTTTAACATACTAATCTTTCTCCTTTGGCTCTTTCCTCATTCCTATTTCATCTACTCAAAATTTACCCCTCCATCCTCAATCCCCACTTACTCTCCCAATACCCGGCCAATTGTAGATTTTTTATCCCTCCCACACAAAATATTTTTCCCCTCTCCATTTTACTCTCCCAGCCCCATCCCATTCTAATCCTCCCCCAACACCAGCTCCCTTCTAGTTCCAGCCTCACCCAGCATCCATTCCCTTCTAGTCCCTGCATCAGCCCATTTCCAGTCCTAGCAGCCCCCCAACCCAATACCAGTCCTATCCCCCCCTCATCAACCCACTTCCAGTCCTAACCCCCCATCACCCCATTTTCAGTTTAAGCCCCCCCCTATAACCCATTACCAGTCCTAACCCCCCACTTCCAGTCAGCCCCCCATAGCCCATTGCCAGTCCTAACCCCCCCATCAGCCCACAGTCCATTACCAGTCCTAACCCCATCAGCCCACCTCAAGTCCTAACCCCTCCCCATCAGCCCATTTCTTGTCCCAGCCCCCCCATAGCCCATTATCAGTCCTAAACCCCCCCATAGCCCATTACCAGTCCTAACCCCATCAGACCACCTCCAGTGTTAACCCCCCATCAGCCCATTTCCAGTCCTAACCCCACCCAACAGCCCACCTCAAGTCCTAACCCCTCCCCATCAGCCCATTAGCAGTCCTAACCCCCCCCCTAGCCCATTAGCAGTCCTAACCCCCCCTCTCTAGCCCATTAGCAGTCCTAACCCCCCCCCCCCATAGCCCATTACCAGTCCTAACCCCCATCACCCCATTTCCAGACAGCCCCCCTCCGCCCACTGCCCATTAGCAGTCATAACCCCCCCTAGCCTATTAGCAGTCCTAACCCCCCCCTCCTAGCCCATTAGTAGTCCTCACCCCCCCCTAGCCCATTAGCAGTCCTAACCCCCCCCCAGCCCATTAGCAGTCCTAACCCCCCCTCCTAGCCCATTAGCAGTCCTAACCCCCCCCCTAGCCCATTAGCAGTCCTAACCCCCCCCTAGCCCATTAGCAGTCCTAACCCCCCCTAGCCCATTAGCAGTCCTAACCCCCCCCTAGCCCATTAGCAGTCCTAACCCCCCCTCTCTAGCCCATTAGCAGTCCTAACCCCCCATCACCCCATTTTCAGACAGCCCCCATCAGCCCACAGAGTATTAGAAGTACTAACCCCCCCTAGCCCATTAGCAGTCCTAACCCCCCCTCCTAGCCCATTAGCAGTCCTAACCCCCCCAGACCATTAGCTGTCCAAACCCCACCATACCATTAGAAGTCATAAACCCCCCCCTGCCCATTAGCAGTCCTAACCCCCCATCACCCCATTTCCAGACAGCCCCCATCAGCCCACAGCCCATTAGCAGTCCTAACCCCCCCCCCCCTCCTAGCCCATTAGCAGTCCTAACCCCCCCCCCCTCCTAGCCCATTAGCAGTCCAAACCCCCCCCAGCCCATTAGCTGTCCTTACCCCCCCTAGCCCATTAGATGTCATAAAACCCCCCCCCCTCCTAGCCCATTAGCAGTCCTAACCCCCCCCTCCTAGCCCATTAGCAGTCCTAACCCCCCCCTCCTAGCCCATTAGCAGTCCAAACCCCCCCCCCCAGCCCATTAGCAGTCCTAACCCCCCTAGCCCATTACCAGTCAGAACCCCCCCCTCCTAGCCCATTAGCAGTCCTAACCCCACCCCACCTAGCCCATTAGCAGTCCTAACCCCCCCCCCCTCCTAGCCCATTAGCAGTCCTAACCCCCCCAGCCCATTAGCAGTCCAAACCCCCCCCCCCAGCCCATTAGCAGTCCTAACACCCCCCCCCCCCCGGCAAATTTAAAAAAGAAAAAGAGGGCTCTGGCTGCTGCCGCGGACGCGGCAGCATGCAGTGTCCCGCGGGGCCCCCTCCGCCCGCTAAGCCCCTCTGCAAGGGCTTTCAGATTCGCGAGGGAGACAGCGTCTCCCTCGCGTCTCTTGTTAAGCCCGCAGGGGCTAATGGGAAATTTCCCATCAGTCCCTCGCGTCTAAAGGGGCTGATGGGAAATTTCCCATTAACCCCTACGGGCTTAACAGAGACGCGAGGGAGACGCTGTCTCCCTCGCGAATCTGAAAGCCCTTGCAGAGGGGCTTAGCGGGCGGAGGGGGCCCCGCGGGACACTGCATGCTGCCGCGTCCGCGGCAGCAGCCAGAGCCCGCTTTTTCTTTTTTTGCGGACCTTCACGCGTGCCAGCTGCAAGGCCTTCGCGTGCCACAGCTGGCACGCGTGCCATAGGTTCGCCATCGCTGCTCTAGACCCTGAAGAGGTGACCAGAGAGGGTGGGGGGTCAGCAGGAACACATAGAATAGGCCCATGGACCACGGGATCAGGAATGCATCTGCCACCAGTCTCTCTGGGTGCAATTGGTGCGAGCAGAAGTGAGGCAGACGTGTGTTGTCCAGAGAGGAAAACAGATCTATCACGGGCTTGCCCCAGAGGTGGAAGAGCCTCTTGGCCACCCTGAGATTCAAGCACCACTTATGCAGTCACAGCTGCAAGGAGAGGAGGGCCACCACCTTTCTGGAAGAGGAAGTATGAGCCCGTGCCCCCCTGCTTGATATAGAACATGGCGACTTGATTGCCCGTCTGGAATAATACGGGTCAGTGTCGCAGGCAGTAGCAGTGGAATGCTTGTAGGGCTAGGGAGATTGCCCCGAGCTCCAGAAGACTGATCGGTAGGAGTGGCAACTCCTAGGACCAGCTGCCCTGTGTGCGGCAGTCCCCACAATGCACCCTCTCAACCTAGGAGGGAGGCATCCATGGTCAGGGTTCTCTGAGGTGAGGGTGCGTGGAAGGGCATTCCCGCCCAGAGGTGGTGGAAGTTTTGCCACCAGTTGAGGTATTTCACCAACTGGTGGGTAACCCTGACCCTGTCCCGCAGCCTGCCTGTGGCTTCGAGTCCACTGTGAGTGGAGGCACTCCTGGGCTGTCCGCATGTGCAAGTGGGCTGAGGGCGTTAGGTGGACCATAGACGCCATATGGCCCAGTAGGCAGAGGAGGAGACAAGCTGGCATTGACCGGCGACGTTACACCTTTCATGCCAGTTGTCTGAAGTGTTCTGGGAGGATCGCCTTGACCTGCAAAGTGTCAAGCTCAGCACTTACGAATACCAGATTTTGGGGTGGAGAGAGGTGGGATTTGGGGTAGCTGATGACGAAGCCCAGGTGCTGTAGAAGGAGGGACGCACGCTCTGCTGGCCTGACTGGTATGAGACTGTGCCACCCCTGATTAGTCAGTCATCTAGACAGGAGAAGACGCAGGCCCCTTGGAGATGCAGAGGGCAGCCACCACAGTCAGGCATTTGGTAAAGACCCTTGGCGAGGAGGCCAGGCCGAAGGGTAGTACACCCTGTATTGATAGTGTCCTCCTCCTATCATGAACCTTAGGTACTGCCTGTGGTAGGGGTGGATTAGGATGTGTGTGTACGCATCCTTTAGATCCAAGGAGAACAGCCAATTTCCCTGGAAGTCAGCAGTGTTCCAATGGAGAGCATCTTGAACGTCTCCCTCACCAGAAACTTGTTTAAGTTTTGCAGGTCTAGTATGGACCAGAGTCCCCCAGTTTTCTTTGGGACAAGAAAGTACCTGGAGTAGAGCTCCACTGCGTGTGAGTTCTGTGAGCAGAAGAGTCTGGTGAAGGAGGGGGGGGGGGGTCACACTGTCTTTCCTGGGAAGAACCTGGGTGGTATCTGCTGTCTATGGAGGTGGTATTCTTCCCTTACCACTTGCAGTACCCACTCTTCCGAGGTGATGTTGGCCCATCTGTGGGCAAAGAGCACCAGGTACTCCCCTGTGGGCTGGTGAAGGTCTCCTAGGGGAGGCCCTGCCCTGGGAGCTGGGGCCTGAGGCTTCAGTGCCTTTGCCTTCTGAGCCCCATGGCCTTGCGAACCTTGTTGCTGGCCTGAGAAGGGCTGGTAGTGGTGACTCTTGGGAATGGACCCTTTTTTCTTGGGAACAGGAGTCTCTTCCTTACTGGTTTCCTGTGGAAAAGGGTTGAGGTCTTTTTAGAAATCCTCTGGCGGGTCACCATGTCAACATCTATCTCTGCCGCCTTGTCGGCCATGGGTTCGTTGAATAGGTTCTCCCTGTGCAGGGGACATTGAGCAGCTTGTCTTGGACCTATTGCTTGAGGTTGGAAGACTGTAGCCAGGCTTTGCGTCTGGCGCCTATTCCGGCTGCTGTGACCTCGAGCTGCTGACTCGAAGCAGTAAGACTGCTCGGATGAGGAACTTGGAGCAGTCCTTAATCCCTGAGGTCAGGGACTGGAACTGTTGGAGGGATTACCCAACAAGACCAGCAGAAAATCCAGACAGCTCCTGGATTAGAGCCTTCAGGTACATACCTATGTATAATTCATAGGCTTGGATCTGGCACCCCAGCATCGAGCCCTAGTAACATTTGTGCCTGAGGGCGTCAAGGGCTCTGGCCTCCCTTCTGGGGATGAACAGAGAAGTGGGTCTTTTGGCTCTTGAGATTATGCATGGTTGACTTGATGACCATGGAATTATGTGGAAGTTGGGGTATGTGGAATCCAAGGCCCTTCCAGACACTGTAAATGGCATCGAGGTGCCAGCTCACCACCGGTACCGACGCTGGCGTCTCCCACATTCAAAGTGGTAGCCGCTCGAGGATCGACTGTATGGGCACTGTGATGTTTTCTTTGGGTGGAGACTCATACTGGAGGATCTCCAGCTCCTCAGGGTGTGGGTCTTCCTCCTCCTGGGTCTGCACTGAGAGGGCGCTGGCCATGTCCTTGACAAGGTCATGGAAGGCCACGTCTTCTGGGGGAGAGTGGTGCTGGAGACTGGACCGAGGGAATCTCTGTGCCGTTTAGTTTCCAGGGATGCCTCATTGGTGGTCTCCCACTGGAAGTTGAGTGGTGACGACGAGTCCAAGGCCTTGTGAATCACTGTCTCGAGGCCGGTGGCAAGGGGTTGGCAGCCTCTTTTGGACCTGGGGTCTGAGTCACAGAAACTAGCCAGGGAGGACTGGATGTCTAAGGAATGGGACCAGGACCGGGACCGAGAACTTACCAGAGGCCGGAGCCTGGTTGTCAGGGCAAATGATGCGGACGAACCAGCCATCATTGCCTGCTGCAGGGCCAGGATGGCAGCAATATTCTTCTCCAGTGCCGCCATACTGGTTTCCAAACCAGAAGGCTCCACAGCTTTCAGTGCGGGCCCCGAGGATCATGAGCCCAGCGGCGGCATTCTTGCGAGTGCGTCTGACAAGGACTACAGCCTCAAGGAACCTTGCACGGTCTCCTTCTTGAGGACCTTGGTAGGGTGCTTCTCGGAGCCGCTTGAGTCCCTCTGGGCAGTTTTACCAGGTTTCTCCGGTGCAACTTTGGTGGACTGAGAGAATTTTCTTCTTTTTATATGGGTCAGAGGTCTTCTTGGAGGAGCCGCCGCTGCGGGACTCCGAGGACACTCGGGCCTTACAGGAAGTGCTGGGCTTGCAGCTTGGTGTTGGGGAGGCCGGGGCCGCGTCGGACTGGGGAACAGTTTTTCCTGCATCTCTGACCTTTTTTTGTTGGTCTTAGGTGTCATGGCCTGGTACAGGTCGCAGGAGGTACTGTCACAGTCCGTTCCCAGGCAGTGCACACAGATATCTCTGACAATAGCCCCTTGAACTGAAGGGTTGGATGGAGCCACCGGGCAAAATCCTGTTTTACCTTCCTGGGAGGTGGGACATACTGATTGCAATGGTGGGAGCAGGGAGACTAAGGAACAAGGAGTCTAAAAAAAATGGGTGAGAGCCCTTACCCCCTGGATACGTTCCAGCACAGCCACCACCGAAGCAAGGGTATGCAGTTAAACCTAAACCTTTAACATGCTGAAAGCAAAGACTCTAGAATCACCAAAACAACTACCATGAAAACTGGGGTCAAGGCACCTGCTTAGCTTGGCACTGAAGCAAGCTTCAAGGGAGCTGTCCTAATAGAGGCCAAAGCTGCACCTTATATAGTTTTGCTATTCAGCAGAGATCCTCCAGACACTTGGACTCTGGATATTTTGTGTGATCTGTAAGAAGGGCACCAATTCAGCAACCAGCTAACATCCTGAAACAATGAAACCTGAAGCCTAGCTTTCTCAGGAAATCTGCCAGTACGACTATGGTTGTCCTAAAAGGTCCTTAACACCATAGAAAAGCCAAAGACAGCACCTGAGCCTAGATGCAGAATTGGCAGTATCCCTGGTAATGAAGGACTACAAAAAGGGATTGCTACTTGACGACAGAGGGTGATGGTACATGGAGCTCACTCGGATGAGCGGAAGGTGATTAGCGGGGTGCCCCAGGGTTCGGTCCTGGGCCCGGCGCTATTCAATGTATTTGTGAGTGATATTGCTGAAGATATAAAGCTGCCGAAGTGGTTAAGTATTCTCACAGAAAGTGATGGTAATAGTAATAGCAGTGGTGAAGATGTCATCGATAATGAAACTGAAGAAGTTTCCACAAAAAAAGTGGACTTTGACGGCTCGGATGAAAGTGACCCAGATTCAGTAGTGGCCGCAGCTGAACCTCCAGGTTAGCAATTATTTGCAGTCATTATTTATGTCACCTATATATCAGCTATGTCTTTAGGTATAACAAAACACTAAATGTCACATTTATATTGATAAATTGTTCAGTTTGAAAAATGTCAACTATAATAATACATTTTCATTTACAGTTGTGGCCGCGGCTGAACCATCTGTAAATACAAACCCTCTTGGCAGAGGGAAGCTTTGCCGTCGTACTGCAGACCGTGGTGATAGTGCAACTACATCACAAGTATGGACAAGAAGCAGCAGTCTTCTATGGAGTTATACTTCCTGTTAAATGTAACGACCAGACACGTGTAAACTGTCGGATGTTTTCTGTTCAATGTAAACCGCGCTGATGTCTAATAGTGCGGTATATAAGAATTGTTAATAAATAATAATAATAATAATAATAATAATAATATGGAAAACAACTCCAAAAGACGTCCGTCATTTTCCTTTCATTGCACAACCAGGCATAGCCAAACGTATGGGTGTCAATGCAACTAAATTGGACTTCTACAAGCTCTTTGTTACAGATGAACTAATTTCAATGATTGTTATTGAGACATATCGCTATGCAGCAGAACTGTGTGCTAAAATACCAGCTGACAAGCCTCATGCCCGAATGAGAAAATGGCAAGACGTTGACCATAATGCTATATGGAGAATGTTGGCGTTGACGATGGCTATGGGAATAATCAAGAAGCCTATGATAGACTTGTACTGGTCAGGTCAACAACTGTTAGAAACTCCATTCTTTCCATCAGTAATGAGCCGAAATACATATAAGCGAATATTACAGGCCCTTCACTTTCAAAACAATGTACCACAGAAACCCGAGGGAGATCGCATTTGGAAGCTTTGTCCATTCTATGACATTATCACAAAGCGATTCCAAATTGTTTATATCCCGGAACAAGACATTTCAACTGATGAATCTCTACTGCTTTTCAAAGGAAGGTTATATTTCAAACAATACATACCTACAAAATGCTCAAGATTTGGCATCAAATCATATGAGCTGTGTGAGTCACATAGTGGATACACCTGGAAGTATATGCTATACTCAGGTCAAGATGCAGTTCTAAGTGATGGTTTACATGGCAGTAGCTACTGTATTGTGCTGAATCTGATGGATGGACTGCTTGATCAAGGCTATCAATTGGCTGTGGATAACTACTACAACAGTCCAGAACTCTGTATGGATCTGTATGACCGAGCAACATCCTGCTTTGGAACGGTACGATCCAGTCGAGTTGGTATGCCTACTGACCTGCGTCTAAATGTAGATGGAAGCAAATTGAAACGAGGAGATGTCACATATCGTACGATAAACTGCTAGCACTTTGCTGGTATGATAAGAATTATGTAACAATGTTGTCCAGCTGTCATGATGGCTCTGTAGTTGACACTGGAAAAAGAGATCGTAATGATCAGCCAATTCGAAAGGCACAAGTTATCATTGACTACAACATAATGGGCGGTGTAGACAGAACAGATCAGTTATTGGAGTATTATGCTTTTCTGCACAAAACTGTAAAGTGGTACAAGAAAGTTGCCTTTCATCTGTTGGACATAGCAGTACCCAATGCTCAAATACTCTGGAGCAAGTCCCACCCAGAGGAGAAAGTGACAGGACTTGACTTCCGTATGAAGCTTATCTTGGCTATCATTGAAGCAGTTGGTCCGATGCTAGTGCATGTGATGCTGGTGGCCGACCAAGTACTGGTGTTTCCCCATTTCGTTTGACTGCTAGACATTTCCCTAGTCTCATTCCACCAACTGAGAAGAGAACTACCGTATTTCGACAGTGTCACGTGAGCAATGGGTGTCTCGGACATCGTCATGTTGCTGGTGACAATCATAAACGTGTTGAAACTAAATATCACTGTGCTGACTGTGGAAATGTACCCCTCTGTGCTGCACCATGTTTTGCATATTTTCATAATAATGAAGATCTTAAATAACTTGTAATTTTTATGATCAGTTAAAATGAAATCAAATGTATGCAACTAATAACGATTGCTTTTATAAATAAAGTGCACCTATTTTCATGTTTTTGAGCCTTCAGTTATACATATTTGTGTTGCTGTCTCATTTTTCTATCAAATGGTATATAATACATGACCATAGCAGAAAGAAAATCACTGTTATAACATATTGAATAAGACAGGTACAATTTTCCTGAGATATGGAAAAATTAACCCGGCTGCAGAATGTGGATTAGAAATTTAAAGGGAGCCTTGATATGGTTAAAGAGGAATGATGAACAAACAAACCTCTTCCAAAGACGGGGAAGCTGCAAAACTAGAGGGCATAACATGAAGCTGCAAGGTGGAAAATTGAAGGCAATGTCAGGAAATATTTTTTCACTGAAAGGTTGGTGGATGCTTGGAATGCTCTCCCGATGGGTGGGGGCAAACACGGTGACGAAATTCAAAACAGCATGGGACAAGCACAGCGGATCCCTTTACAGCAACAGGATAAAAACAAAATAAACGGAACCATCTAACTTCTCAACAAATAGGGGTGTCCTACATGGAGTGGTGGGTCCACTCAAACAAAAACATGGGGAGGGGTGACCTGCACAGAGCGTCAGGTGCACCTACTCTTGCCGTATTGCTGGGCAGACTGGATGGACCATGCTGGTCTTTATCTGCTGTTATTTACTATGTTACTTCTGGAGAGAGATCTACAATTCTAAGTATTTATTTCTGGGAATTTTTCTAAATCTTGGTGAAAAAGGAATTCTTTAGATTAAAGCTGATTAATCTGTGAATCCAGTGTATTTGGTTAAATCAGTCAGGGCCAAGTATCAGCAAAGAGCTTTTACTTGAATTAAAAACAGGTAGCTATCAATTTAAGTTTTAAGTTTAAGATCCAGTAGAGAGCTTTTTGTTTAAAATTTAAATACTCAATCAGGGTCTAGCAGCAGCAAAGAGCTTTCAGTTTAAATTTAACACACAGCAGAGAACTTTCTGGCTAAATTTAGAACCCAAAACTCCCTCAATCCCAGCAAGGGCTGTGTGAATCACCCAGAAAATTAGTCACAGATTACCTCAGAAGCACAGGACAGGGTACTGTGTAGCAGCCAGCTATTAATAAGTCTTCTTTCCCTCCCTGACACCCACCCAACCCCTGGGATAATCATAGCTTTATAGGTGCTTAAATCTCTTAAATGAAAAGAGGTGCCATATTCACTCTCAGGTGCAGCTGTTTATACTCAGGCATACATTAAGGACCTGAGATTAATTAAGCTTCAGGTGCACAAAGTACATTAAACATATTAGGTATAGTTTTATTAGTATAAGTATCCCTCGCAAGGGGGGCGGAGCCTGATGTCCAGCGGGTTAGACGCTTCGCGCTGAAGCTCCCGAGAGGCCTACTCAGAATCCTGACTTAATACCTACCTAAACTTAATATTTTGCTCCGAACTTACCGGGGTACCTCGGGGGGGATGGTGGCCCACAAACCAGCGCGCTTAGACTTCGGGTCTCCCTCTTCTTCACACGGAAAACGCTCCAAAACAGAGTTGTCTTCCCCACAAAAGATAGTTCCACTTCGGGAAAACCCCGAAATGCAACAGGAGATCTTGGAGGAAATACGCGGTGTGAAGGAACTGGTACAGTCCAACGGAGAAGCGCTCCGAGCCATGCGAGAAGACTTCGGTATGCTTCAGGACCGGCTTGAAGGTCTTTCACTACGGCAGGACAACATGGCGGGGGTCCTCGACTCGCACGCGGTGCGCTTGGTGAAACTGGACAAGGCTGAACGTCAGATACAGAATCTTCAAAAAGAATTAGAGGATAGCAATAATCGAGCCCGTCGCAACAATGTAAGGCTCATTGGAGTACCGGAGGGGGCCAAAGCAGGAGATATAAGAGAATTCCTGGTCAAAACTCTTCCCTCCTTGCTGAAGATCACTTTTCACAGAGATCTGGAAATTGACCGAGCACATCATGTTCCTACCAACATGGCGCTCAATCGGACGACCCCCCGGCCTATCATCTTTCGATTACTGAGATATCAGCAAGTTGAGCAAATTCTAAATGCTGCCCGGGCGAATCATCATCTGGAGTTTGAAAGTCATAAAGTCTCCTTCTTCCCTGACTTGGCAAAGCCCACAGTTGACCGTCGGAAGAGACTCCTTGCTTTTCGCCCTAGACTTCAACAGCTACAGGCTCGCTTTGGCCTATTGTATCCAGCGAAGCTCAGAGTGACTCTCCATAACCAAACTAGAACATTCGAAGATCCTGATCTACTAGCAACATTTTTAGATTCCAAAGAAGCAGACCAGATGCGCTAATCCAACAACTTGGATCTGTAATCCGCCGGATCTGCCCGCCATTTTGAATGGCCCGACGCGGTGATCACAGCCTGGAACAGAGACTGCCTGGACTTTTCTTTCTGTCTATATATAACTTTCTGGGTCTCCTATCCCTCCATGATGTGCACCTCGGTTGGATTCGGAACACGCACAGCTATACAGGTTCTATGTTTCAATTTAGGCCTTCTCTGGGGTTTCTCCCCGCAGACATATGGTCGCCAGTAATTTCTGGGGTTCTGCTTCTTCTCTAATGCACTTCGGTGCTTATTTTTTCATAAGGGGCGCTTCATTGTTTTTCATTAGCTTATTTTCTATCATGTCATGTGTACAGCCATATACAGTTAATATGAGGGACATTGTGAAATTATGTGCGTTATCATGTTCTTTCTCAGAATTTTTAACTTTTCCGAATGGCCTTATGTAAGATCTTATCACTGAACGTAAAAGGCATCAATAGTCCAATCAAAAGAAAGAAAATCCTTAGCTATCTTAATCATGAGCATGCTGATTTAGTGTTTCTTCAGGAAACGCATTTAAACTCCGCTGAAACACTGAAACTTAATGCTAAGCCTTACATGGTGGCTGCCTACTCTCCCGCCGTTTCCAAACGGTGTGGGGTAGCCATCTTGGTTAAGAAGTCTTTGCAAGCTACTGTAATGGATACTAGCTCTGATAAGGAGGGTAGATGGGCCCGTGCACACCTTAAGGTTGGAGATAGTGAATTCACGTGTATTTGTATTTATGCTCCGAATGTGGATAACCCTGCTTACTATGCAAGTATTGCGCAGTTGGCACAGGCCTCTGCCAATACACCATTAATACTTGGCGGCGATTTCAACCAAGTACTTGATCCTTTGATAGATAGACAACCGCCTAGAACGAGTGGTCCACCCAAGAGTCTTGATACCCTTACAGCTCTGATGAAAGATCTTGCGTTAGTAGATATATGGAGGCTGCTTCACCCCTCCGACTTAGAGTTCACCTTTTTTTCAGCCCCCCATCACTCACAATCTAGAATAGATTTTTTTCTTATCTCCAAAGCACTGATACCCCAAGTGGACACGGCTAGGATTCATCCTCTCCATATTTCAGATCATGCTGCCATATCTTTCTCATTACATGTCACTACGCAAGGTGAACATCCCCGTGCTTGGTATTTTGATAGATCCCTACTAGACCAAAAAGATTTTCAGGTTGACATAAAGGCCGCTATCCAAGACTACTTTCATTTTAATTCACCCCATGACACTGCGAGCTGGGCTTGGTGGGAGGGTTTCAAGGCGTCTATCCGTGCAACTATAACTAGCTATCAAATCCGACAGGGGAAACAAAGAAAGCAACATTTACTGATTCTAGAACAACAGATACAAGCTGGAGAGCGTCTCCTCACGTCCCGTACTGACCCATGTATTTTACTTCGCTTACAACGCCTTCGTTTTCAATACAATCAGCTTTTATATACCGCTGCTACTAAAAATATTGAATCACAACAAGGGATGTACTATCGGGAAAATAACCGTGCTGGCAAATTGTTAGCCAATGCCCTGAAAGGTCAAAAAGAAGCCAAGCGTGTTACCGCTCTCCGCAATCCGTCGGGGGGGAGCTTGGTCACTAAAGATACGGAAATATTAGAACTCTTTCGTGATTTTTATACTCGGCTTTATCAATCTGAATGTGACTTCGAGCCAGAAGCATTTGAACGATTACTATCAGGGGTACAACGACCGACCCTATCTGACGAAGATAGAGAGGCCATGGACAAACCATTCACTCTATCAGAAATTCAATCGGCACTCAAGAGATGTGCCACAGGTCGAGCCGCAGGCCCGGACGGTCTCCCAGTCGAATTCTACAAAACTTTTAACGCTGACTTAGCTCCGTTTTTGAAACTTTATTTTTCTGCTCTGGCCGAGGGGGGATCTCCTTCTGGATCCTTCTCAATGGCAAATGTAGTAGTTTTTGAGAAAGAGGGGAGAGATCCGCAACTAACAGCTAATTATCGTCCCATTTCCCTACTAAACGCAGACTATAAATATTTGCCACCATTCTCTCCGCCCGGCTCTCTGACAAGATGTCTACTTTAATACACCCAGATCAATGCGGTTTCATTCCCGGTAGATCAACCGCTGATAATGCTAGGACCCTATGTCATGTACTGACTGCCGCAGTTAATCTTGATCGACCATTGGTTGGCCTCTCACTTGATGCTGAGAAGGCCTTCGACCGCTTAGAATGGCCCTTCTTGTTTGCAACTCTCCGCTGGTACGGATTCGGAGAAGGCTTTCTCCGATGTCTCCAAACCATGTATGCACAGCCTACAGCTAGTATCTGTGCTAATACTTTAAAGTCTCAGCCATTTCCCCTGCAACGCGGTACTCGCCAGGGATGCCCACTGTCTCCACTTCTTTTCGATCTCGCACTCGAACCCTTAGCTTTACTAATCCGGCAATCCAAGGATATTCATGGAGTCCCTTTCTCTCATAGGGAAATCAAAATTTCAGCATATGCTGATGACCTTATGCTCTTTGTCTCCCTATACTCAGTGCCGGCTGTCCTAGAGCAAATTGGTAAATATTCACAACTCTCGGGCTATAAGATAAATTGGACCAAATCGGTAGCCTTTCCACTAAATCCTCTGATCCATCAAGCAGATATGCAGTCCTTTCCCTTTTTATGGCAGCCTCGCATGGTCAAATACCTTGGGGTGCACTACTGCTCTCCTTTAGAAGACACCATCACCTTCAATGCTAAAGATTTAACCTCTAAGGTCCGGGCGCTTACTCAACGCTGGACCCCTTTAACACTTACTTGGTGGGGCCGCCTAGAAACCATTAAAATGATGATTGTTCCCAAAGTGAACTACATTTTAGAAATGTTGCCATGTCTCCTACCTCGACGTACATATAAAGATTTAGAGGGTCTTCTGACTAGATATTTATGGAAAAACAAGACACCTAGGATAGCGAAACAAAAGTTACAAGCAGATAAAGATAATGGTGGTGTCAGATTCCCTGATTTCCTGAAATACCACCACTCTTTTCTTCTCAAACAAGGCGCTCGTTGACTGGAAGACCTAACACCGAGTAGACCAGTGTGGCTAGATATAGAGGAGGACCTTTGCAAACCAATTCCTCTTACTTATCTCCCTGGTATGACTCTCCCATCAGACTCCCACTATCCACCAATGCTCTTAGACACTTTAGGTGCCTTTAATACCCTTGCGCAATCTCTAGACTCCCGACTTTGTCCGCTAGATAGACTCCCGCTTTGGCACAATGCTCGATTTCAACTACAAAATAAACCGATAGCGTGGAGCCCCTGGTACACTAGGGGCATTTGGATCCCTAAACAGCTGTTCTCCGATGGTCGCTGGAAAACTTTTAGCGAATTACAAATTGAATTTGGTCTCCCTGCGAAACACTACTTTCAGTTGGTGCAACTTCAGCATTGTCTTCGGAGTGCTAAGGTGCTCCCGCCATCGGAAACCCATACCCAAGGATTGTCGGAGATTATCCGATCTATCGGGAGCTTATCGGGTGTAGCATCTAACTTTTACAAAACTTTATGTAATACTGTTAATAGAGGCACTCCTACAGCACAGAAATCCTGGGAGCGGGAAATGCATGTAACTTTGACCCCGGAGCAATGGAGCCTAGTCTGGAGCAAGGTGACACGGGTCTCTCGATCCGCCTCACTCACTCAGACACTTTTCTTTCTAGCCCACCGATGTTTCTATACTCCTGACAGGTTAGCCAAATGGAACGCCACCCAGAGCAATAGATGCTGGACATGCCATACGGCCATTGGTTCACTCACTCATGTTATGTATGAATGCCCCGCATTACAGTATTACTGGAGTCGGGTCTGGGGTCGTATTCAATCTATTTTGCACTTTCAAGAGCCCCTCTCTTGGAAGATAGTGGGACTCCGCTCAGCTGCGGGGATCCCCTCTCTTTCCAAATCGGCTTACTTCCTTTTAGACTTTATGCTGGGCATAGCTATATCCCTAATTACGAAATACTGGAAAAATAGCTCCCATCTGAGCCCCAATGAATGGTGGAATCATGTCTGTCTCTACAGTAAATATGAGCAAATACCTCGTATGTTAGCTTCTTCCGCTCAGACCCCTCACCACTTGTCTAAATGGAAGATGCTCAACGACTATGTTCAAACTGCTAAATGCTCTCATCTGACTGTTTAAATCTGTGTAAATCTCTGTCACATGATCATTCGGTATCGCAGATACTATTTCTGTTTGTGTTGATGTACAATTACTGTTGTTTGTAAGCGCTTATATGATGATACTTATTAGTTTAGAGAAGAAGCATAGGGGTGGGGGGTAACTGGGGTTGCTTTTCCTTATTGTATGTTTGTATTTGTTTCCTTTGGTGTGTTGTTTCTTTTTGCTTGTTGTAAAATGAAAATAAAAGTTTAAAAAAAAAAAAGTATCCCTCGCAAACCCTTATTAAGTAAAGGACTTATATACAGTACCTAAACACAACCTTAAAACTAAGATGCAGACAGCAGTCCAGCAGCAAGCTGGGGGTTTCCCGTCTTTTGAATTGAGTGTCACATGTATGATTTTCTCCCAGATGGTGAGTGATCTTGTATGCACTAGGTACATGAAGCTCTTTACTCTCAGGGAACGAGCCCAGTCTCTGGAGGCTAGAGTAGCACACTTGGGAGGACATAAGGAAGACAGAGGTACATAGACGAGATCTACAGGGATATAGTACTGAAGTCCCATCTCCAGACTGGCAGCATCCCTGTTGCAATGAAGAGAGGTCACGTGACAGGAGAGCATCATCCTGGTGCAGCAGGAAGTGATCCTGTGTCCTCCAGGTGATGTAAATCCTCTCTCACCGAAGCAGTTTCTCCAGGGCCATGTGGCCACGAGGGAAGGGTGAGGACAGCTGTTATAGTTGGTGATTCGATCAATAGGCATATAGATAGCTGGGTGGCTGGAGGATCGCCTGGTAACATGTCTGCCTGGTGCAAAGGTAGCAGACCTCATGTGTCACCTAGACAAGGTCTTAGATAGTGCTGGGGAGGAGTCTGCTGTCTTGGTACATGTCGGTACCAATGACAGGAAAGTGTGGTAGGGAGGTTCTGGAGGCTAAATTTAGGCTTTTAGGTAGGAAGTTGAAATCCAGAACTTCCAGGGTAGCACTCTCTGAAATCCTTCCCGTTCTTTGTGCAGGACCCAAAAGGCAGGCAGAGCTCCGGAGTCTCAATGTGTCGATGAGACAATGGTGCAAGGATGAGCGTTTTGGATTTGTTAGGAACTGGGGAACATTCTGGAGAAAGGAGGGGCTCTTCTAAAGGGAGGGGCTCCACCTTAACCGGAACGGAACCAGGCTTAAAAAGGAAATTGAGCAGCTTTTAAACTAGGTAATAGGGGAAAGCAGACAGTCACCCAAGAGCGCATGATTTGGAACAATGTATCCTTGAAGGATACTAGCATAAGACTGAAGGTTAGGGCATATCAGCAGAGAGGTTCCAATAAAGCACAGTTACTTACCTGTAACAGGTGATCTCTGGGAACAGCAGGAATAAGTCTTCACATATGGGTATCGTCGGTACCGACGGAGCCTGCACGGGAACGCTCCCCAGCGTCCAGAAAGAAAGCTTTTGGGAGCATCCCACAGCGCCTGCGCGCTGCCTTCCCGCCTTTCCTAACTGCCTCTCTCCAGTTCGAGTTTTAAAGCTGAGACAAAGAGAGAGAGAGGAAAGGAAAGATAGATAGAGAGATACAACTCCTAGGGGAGGTGGGTGGGTTGTGAAGACTTATTCCTGCTGTTCCCAGAGATCACCTGTTACAGGTAAGTAACTGTGCTATCTCCAGGAACAAGCAGGAATGAGTCTTCACATATGGGGACTCCCCAGCTAGAGATGCCTGGGAGATCACTCAGATTGTGAGTCCCTGGGAAGGGCTCTACCTCTACCCATGAATCTCAGGCATCCAGTTCAGGGATGGAGGGTAGGAGTTGATTAGGTATGGAACAGGTGTTTAAGAACAGCCTGACCAAAGAAGGCATCCCGGAGGGAGTCCTTGTCCAAGCAGTAATGGGCTGTGAAGGTATGAACCGATGCCCAGGTGGCCGCTCGACAGATTTGGTCGATGGACACAGAGTTTAGATGAGCCATAGGAGGTTGCCATGGCCCTCACATTGTGAGCTGTGACATGGCCCTCCAGAGAAAGGTTCTTAGTTTGGTAGGTGAAGGAAATACACTGAGCAATCCAATTGGACAGAGTTCTCTTAGAGACTGGAAGTCCTAAATGAGAAAGATCAAAAGCAACAAAAAGTTGAGAGGACTTTCTATGTTGCTGTGTCCTGTGTAAGTAGAAAGCAAGTGCTCTTTTACAATCCAGGGTATGAAGATTCCTCTCTGCACTTGATGCATGAGGTCCTGGAAAAAAGACAGGTAAAAACACCTCCTGGTTCAGATGAAAAGGTGAGACCACTTTAGGCATAAAGTGTGGATTAGTTCTGAGGACTACCTTGTCATGATGGAACTTTGTATAAGCAGGATTAGCCACTAAAGCTTGCAACTCACTGATACGGCGAGCTGAGGTGACTGCAATGAGAAAAATAACCTTCCAGGAAAGGAATTTTAAGGAGGTAGTGGCTAAGGGTTCAAAGGGTGGCTTCATAAGCTGGCCAAGAACCAGATTCAAGTCCCAGGCCACTGGAGGTGGTCTAATGGGAGGTTTAGTCAAAAGAAGGCCTCTCATGAATCTTGCTATAAGAGGATGAGAGGAAATAGGTTGTCCATTGAGAGGCTTAAAGGATGCTGCAATAGCACTCAAATGGACTCTGATTGAATTTGTTTTAAGGCCTGCATGGGATAAATGCAGCAAATAGTCTAGTAAAGAATGCAAAGGTATTGTAAGAGGGTTGAGACCCTTCTCTGCACACCAAATGGAAAACCTTTTCCATTTAAAAGCATATGAACGTCTGATGGAAGGCTTTCTGGAAGCATGAAGGATATCCTTCACTTACTGAGAAAGTTGTAAATCTTGAAGGTCTAGGCCTTCAGCAACCAGGCCCTGAGATGAAGAGACTGAGGATTTAGGTGCCACAAGGTTCCCTCCTCCTGGGAGAGGAGATCTGGAGCAGACCCCAGGTCTAGGGAGGGAGCTTGAGAGAGATGCAGAAGTAGAGGGTACCACACTTGGCGTGGCCAAAGTGGTGCTATGAGGATCATAGTCCCCTTGTCTCTCTGAAGCTTGAACAGAGACTTGGGAATTAGGGGAATAGGTGGAAAGGCATAGAGGAAGTCTTTCCCCCAATGAAGGAAGAAGGCATCCCTGGCCTGAACTCCCTGACATGGAATCCTGGAACAGAACCGGGGAAGTTTGGCATTCCACGGACTTGCAAACAGGTCTATGTCTGGGGTACCCCAAATCCGAAAAATTCTGGCTATCTGGTCCCCATGGAGGGACCATTCATGCGGAAGCAGAACTCGACTGAGTCTGTCTGCCCAAGAGTTTTGAACCCCTGGAAGATATACTGCCATGAGATGGATTTGATGCTCTCTGGCAAAGGCCCACAATCTCAGAGCTTCGTTGCAAAGCGACAGAGAGCCATTCCTTCCCTGCTTGTTCACGTAGAACATGGCTACCTGGATGTCCGTGTGGATGAGAACTGTCTTGTAGCTGAGCAGGGTGTGGAAGACTCTGAGAGCCAGAAAGATTGCTCTGAGCTCTAAGAGGTTGATATGGAATGATGTCTCCTGTGGAGACTCAGATGCCCTGGGTTGAGAGATCTTGTAGATGAGCCCCCCAACCCCTTGGAGAGGCATCTGTTGTAAGGGTGGCTTGGGGTAACACCTGTTGAAAGGGGGACCCCAGCAACAGATTCTGAGTGGACTTCCACCAGTGGAGGTACCAAAAAAGGCAACTGGAGGTTGCTATTTTGTCTGACAGGCAACCTGATGCCTGGGTCCATTGGGAGGATAGGGTCCACTGAGCTGCTCTCATGTGAAGGCGAGCATAGGGAACCACATGCACCATGGATGCCATGTGGCCTAAGAGTTGCAACATCTCTCGAGCAGTTAAATGGGATTTTAACTGAATCTGGGAGGCTAACTGCACCAAGCGTAGGCAACGGGCCTGGGGAAGATAGGCCCTTGCAGTTGTGGTATCCAGTAAGGCCCCTATGAACTCTAGAGACTGAGTAGGGGTGAGATGGGGATTTTGGAATGTTGATTACCAGTCCCAGATACTGAAGAACACGCCTTGTGCAGGCCAGGGAAGTCTGGGCCTCTGACTGGGATGGAGCTCGGATGAGCCAGTCGTCCAGATATGGGAATACGAATATCCCTAGAGTGCACAGGAATGCAGCTACTACTGCCATGCATTTTGTGAACGCTCTTGGAGCAGAGGCCAGACCGAAAGGAAGCACTTTGTATTGGTAGTGCTTTCCCTGGTAAATTAACCGAAGGAATCTTCTGTGGGTTGGATGGATGAGAACATGGGTGTACGCATCCTTGATATCTAGAGAACAAAGCCAGTCCTGACTTTGGAGGTATGGAAGGAGAGCACCGAGAGAAATCATCTTGAATTTCTCCTTGCATAGAAACTTGTTCAATTCTCTGAGATCTAATATGGGTCTGTAGCCCCCCGTTTTCTTTGGAATGAGGAAATAGGGGGAGTAGAACCCTGAGCCCTGTTGAAGAAGGGGTACTTCTTCTATTGCCCCTTGGGCAAGAAGGGTAGAAATCTCTTGACCTAGAAGGTTGAAGAGAGATGTTGGAGAATTGAACTGTTTCACCATGGTGTGAGGAGGAAGGTTTAAGAAATGAAGTTTGTACCCTTCCTTTATGATGGAGAGGGTCCACTGCTCTGCTGTGATTTGTTCCCATCTGGGAGCAAAGTGAGCTAACCTTCCTGGGATGGTGAGAGGCTCTGGATGTTCTAGAGCCAGAAAGGCTAAGTTCTCTAGTAGAAAGTCAAAGGCCCTGAGGAGGCTGAGGCTGTTGGGCCGTAGCAGTCCTCCCAGCCTGGGTTTTGGCCTTTTTTGGTTGTTGCTGTAACTGCCGGTACCCCAGAACATTGTAACAGGTGATCGGTCGAGGCCGAGCCATCGATGTCAACCTGTGACCCCATAGGTAGTGCTTTGGAAGCCGGAGCCTCCCGCCGGGGTAATTTTGCAGGTGTGGTATCCTCAAGAGTAAGCCCAGGGGCATCTTGATACTTAGAGGGAGATGAACTCTTTGAGGACCGGCCAGAGTTAAGTTTGGTTACCTGAGATCCATGGGATGAAGAAGCAGCCCTGGAAGACGTCGATGCCACGGAAGCTGCATCACAGGGAAACAGGGTACTGAGCTTAGCTGCCCGATTCTGTAACCCTCTTTTAGACATCATGGAACAGGACTCAAAATCCGCAATGGAGTGGTCAGGACCTAAACATTTTAGACACCAGTCATGGGTGTCAGTGACAGAAATAGTGCTGCTGCACTTTGTGCATTTCTTAAACCCAGAGGCGGGTTTTTCCATGAGGGAAAAATATATCTGTAGGCCTAAGGCCCCAGAAGAAAAATGCACTGAAAAGAGTAGAAGGTTTTGTTGTTGTTTTTTTAAAGAAAGAAAAAGGACCGGTGGTACCGGTGCAGAATCGAGAAGGCAGACACGCGACTAAAGAAAAATAAAAGAAAATAAGAAATTCTTCAGCGGTGACAGGAAACATGACCTGCTGGCTCCGCGGAAAAGAAGAACTGGAGAGAGGCAGTTAGGAAAGGCGGGAAGGCAGCCCTCCCAAAAGCTTTCTTTCTGGACGCTGGGGAGCATTCCCACGCAGGCTCCGTCGGTACCGACGATACCCATATGTGAAGACTCATTCCTGCTTGTTCCTGGAGATAGACAAAAGTAGCCCAAATACCCTTGAGTACAGAGCAGACAGAGCTTAAAGATTCCAAAATTACCCCTGCCTACAGATAGCCAGATTAATATGAATAATACAGCCTCTAAAATGCTTGTATGCAAATGCTAGAAGTCTAAAAAAATAAGATGGGAGAGTTAGAATATATAGCACTAAATGAGAGGTTAGAAATGACTCATCTCAGAGACACGGTGGAAGGAGAACAACCAGTGGCACACTGTGATATCTGGGTACAAACTATATTGTAATGATAGAGGAGATCAAATTGTTGGAGGGGTTGCGCTATATGTTATAGAGGGCATTGAGTCACAAAGGATTAACGTTTTGCAGGAAACAAAATTCACTATAGAATCTCTATGGATTGAAATTCCATGTAAAAAGGGTAAGGGCAAGGTGATGGCATGGGGGGGGGGGGGGGTAATACTATCGATCGCCTTACCAGAATGAACAAATGGATGATGAAATGCTCAAAGAAATCAGAGAAGCTAACAAAAGTTACAACACAGTATGCTAATGGGCAATTTAAATTTCCCCGATATCAACTGGGTCAGTGTCACGGCAGGACGTGCTAGGGAGATAAAGTTTCTAGATATAATAAATGACTGCTTCTTGGAGCAGCTGGTTCATGAACTGACAAGAGGGGAAGCCATTTTGGACCTAGTCCTTAGTGGAACACAAGATCTGGTGCAAGAGATAAGGGTGTTGGGGCCACTTGGCAATAGTGATCATAGCATGAACACGTTTGATTTAATAAATAAAGGAAGGAAGGACGTTAAGGAAATCCACAATACTATCTTAACTTTCAAAAGGGAGGCTGAGAAAATGAGGAAAATAGTTAAGAAAAAAACTAAATGGAGCAGTTGCAAAGGTTAAAGACTTACATCAAGCTTCGGTGTTGTTGGGGCGGAGCTTGCCGCGATAGAAGATGGCTGCCTGAGAATCCTGCTCCTGCCCGAGTCATAGAATCCTGGCTACCCTCCCCTGTCTGAGACCAGTTGAGTTATTGAATTTAATGTCTAAGTGCTGCGAAGGATGGCTGCATTGAAACCTGCAAGGCTTGATTTTACTCCAGCGGCAGGACACGCGGTAAAGTGCACGAAGCAAGAGGCGGCGTCCCCGCAAAAAATGGAGTCTGAAAAAGTAAGTGCTGAAGGAATACGTGAGATATTACAAGAACTTCGGACTGTGAAAGAGATGGTTGCCTCCAGTAATGGGACACTCGTGCAACTGCAAGAAGACATACAGCAGGTAAAGGAACGGCTGTCTGGTGTTAATGAACGATTGCATACAGTTGAGGAAATTGTGGAGAAACATGAAAAGTTGCTGACGCAGATTGGCCCACTGAGTAAAAGAATGATGGCGCTTGAAGAGCAAATCGAAGATCATAGTAATAGAGCCCGGCGTAACAACGTGAGGATTACTGGTATACCGGAGGGTCAAGAAGGAGCGCATCCCGGGGATTATTTGCAAAAGTTGATACCAGAGTTGCTGCAATTAAACTTTGCCTTACCATTTGAACTAGAACGGGCACACCGCGTTCCATCGCAAAGGACTGGGAGAAGCCAACATCCGCGTCCCATTATTATTAAAGTGTTGCAATATCCACAGGTACTTCAAATACTGCAGGCAGCAAAGCAAAAACCTGCATTGCAATTGGAAGGATCAAAAATAGCCTTTTTTCCAGACTTGTGTAAGAAGACGGTAGAAAGGCGGAAAGCTTTATTAGAATGCAGGCCTGATCTTCAGAAACTGCAAGCACGCTATGGCCTCTATTACCCTGCTAGGATGAAGGTTACCTTGGGTAACAGTACGCGAACATTTGATACTGCGGAGAGTTTGAGAATGTACCTGCAGGAGTATACTCACATGGAGGTGGGGACATAGGCTGTAAAATTGAACGTCTGATGGCTGCAATTAAAGTACTGAGGGAGGCGCTGAGGCCGAATTACACAGTACTTGGCATTGCCATTTGAGCCACAACTACAGAATGGACATGGGGAAGTTGACAATAAGTATAAGTATATTATTATGTTTAAGAGATAGATGGATGGAGTGAGGGTAGTTTAAGAGATGTTAGCTAGTCGTAGGGTGGGGTGGAGGGGGATCCAGGGCAGTATGATTGCAAGAGGGGCGGGTTGGGCTTCACCATACAAATTATGGAGTTTTGTTCTAACTATGTGATAGTAAGGAATGTTGTGTTTAAAACTCTATTGCATTTAATGTTCCGAGTTGAGCGAGTGACGAGTGCCATCACCATAGAGGCGAGCGGCTCCTGCTATGGCTAATGGGAGCTTTCGAGTGGTATCCCTTAATGTACAAGGTATTAACAACCCAATTAAGCGTAAAAAAATTCTGAACTATTGTAAGCAACAGCGAGCGGATGTAGTATATCTACAAGAATCCCACTTGTCACTGCCCGAATCGATGGAGTGGGATATCAAAACATATTGGCAGCTCCCGCTCTTAAAAAGAAGGGAGGTGTTGCACTGTTGGTGAGAAAAGCGTTACTGTCTGTGGTTGAGGAAACAGCTATAGACCCGGGTGGGAGGTGGGCTAGAGCGAAAGTCCGAATAGCTGAAGTAATGTACACCTTCATGGCCGTTTATGGCCCTACACAAGATGATCCCCATTTTTTTGAAGCGGTTGCACAGGAATTGTTGCAGGCAGGGGCCACAAATATCATCTTAGGAGGCGACTTTAACCTAATGCAAGACCCTCTGCTGGATCGTACACCTTACAAACAGCAGCATAAACTGCGTTCTTATGGAACTATGCGGAGCATGATGGAAGTACTAGGTCTGGTTGATCCGTGGAGACTTTTGCACCCAGATGAAAGAGCGTATACTTTCTACTCCATGCCCCATAACACACAGACGCGTATAGATTTTTTTCTTGTCTCCAAGACATTAGTACCCATAATCGATGCCACAGAGATACTAACCAAAACTGTTTCTGATCATGCAGCAATACTGGTGGAATTCAAACGTGGGCAGAACAAGAGCTCTCAACCAAGATGGTATTTTGATCGGTCATGGTTAAAAAAGTGTGAGTTTGTGGAATCTGTGCGTCAAGATATTGTGGAATATTTTAGTCACAATCAGATACATGAAACTCCAATGTGGGCTTGGTGGGAAGCCTTTAAAGCAACCATACGGGGCTGTCTAACAGCATATAATATCCGAGAGAAGAAAGTGACAGCAAAACGGATAGTAGACTTAGAGAGTGAGATACAAGTGAGTGAACGGATTCTAGCCAAGCATTCTGACCCGCTTATACTGCTTAGACTACGAAAGCTGCGATATCAATACAACTCTATCCTTAATGAAGAAGCAATCAAACAGATAAGAACTCAACAAGGAGTGTATTACCATGAGAGCAACCGGGCGAGTGCGCTGCTGGCTCGTTCATTACGTGCAAAAAAAGTACGGGCTCGTATCACCGGACTAAAGGACGTCAATGGAAAACTGCATGTGGGAGAAGACGACATACTACAGCAATGTGAAAAATTTTACTCCCAACTTTATCGATCCGAGGGAAGCTTTAGCGAAGAAGCGTTTACCAGTTTTGTAGCGGATATTGAAGGTCCTAAACTTACGGGAACTCAGCAACGTGAGTTATCGGAAGACATCAATTGTAAGGAAATCAAGTTAGCAATGCAGCAACTAGCCAAAGGTAAGGCCAGCGGACCAGACGGTTTGCCAGTGGAATTTTACACGGCCTTTTCACAAGACCTGGTACCTGAGCTATATCTGTACTTTACTGAACTCAAGAAAGAATGCCCTAGAGTTGGGTCGTTAGCGGCTGCCACAATTGTTATTCACCCCAAGCCGGGGAGAGATGAGCAGCTTGTGGGAAATTACCGACCAATTTCACTGCTCAATGCAGATTACAAAATATATGCTAAGGTTCTGACTAATCGACTTAGAAAGGTTATGGCGACACTAGTCAGGTCTGATCAATGTGGATTCATGCCTGGAAGGTCAACAACAGATAATGGTCGCTTGCTAGCGCATCTGCTCCTTCATGTGCAACATCAGACAGGGCCGCTAGTAGGTCTTGCATTAGATGCCGAAAAGGCATTCGACAGAGTAGAGCTCCCTTACCTATTCAGGGTAATGCAATGGTATGGCATACCAAGTGATTTTCTTGCTAGTGTCAAAATGTTGTATTTAAGGCCAACAGCACGGGTGGCTGTGAATGGAGGACTCTCTTCTGAATTTGAGCTAACGAGAGGTACGAGACAAGGATGTCCTTTATCGCCCTTGTTGTTTAACTTGGCGCTTGAACCATTGATTACAAAGATACGGCAGCGAGAGGACATAGAAGGCATACGAATAGCGGATTATCAGATTAAGTTGTCAGCATATGCCGATGACCTCTTCTTGTTCTTAAACCCGGAATCGCTGCAGGTCACACTGGAAGTCATTTCAGATTATTCCGGCATATCAGGCTACAAACTGAACTTGTCTAAAACGACAATAATACCTTTAAATGGTCAAATAATGCCATCGCTCCTGCAGGCCTACCCGTTTCAAATTGAAGCCACATCCTTTAAATACCTCGGTGTAACATATGGAGTCACAATGCAGTGTACGATACAACACTGTATGGCGCAATGTGAAAATATTGTTCGAGACTATGTAGGCAAGTGGTCCCCGTTAAACCTGACATGGTGGGGTAGGCTTGAAACCATTAAAATGGTTACAGTGCCTAAAATCAATTACATACTCACCATGGTCCCAATGTTGTTCGAGCGGAAATTTTATAAAAAACTGGAGAAACTTTTGATAGCTTTCTTATGGCGTAACAAAACGCCAAGGATTGCGGCATGGAAGCTCAAGTCTTCTAAGAAATATGGTGGTGTACAATTCCCTGATTTTTATTGGTACCATATGGCTGCCTTGTTGAAACAGGGAGCCTCGTGGAGTGAGACAACTATAGAGATCGATGACCCGGTTTGGCTTCAGGTTGAGGCAACACTGAGTAAAGCTATGCCTTTATGGATGCGATTAGGAGCAGAATATACTACATCCAGTTCTGGCAACGAAATTATGCGAGATACTCAATTGGCATACCAACTGTTTGAGACCTGTGTGCAGGAAAATCAGGAGTATTCGGACAGCACTCTGTTATGGCACAATGAGAGATTCCGGATTGATGGATGCAGTTTTGTATGGATTCCCTGGATGACGAGGGGAATATACGATTTAGGACAGTTGGTGCACAATAAAGTCTTCAAGTCCTTCCAGGCATTACAGCAAGAATTTGGGCTGCCCCAGCGTTGCATGTATCAATGGTATCAGCTAAGGCATTGCTTAAGCAAGGCGGGGGTAGTGGCTGCTATGATCGGTACAGAACGCCCCTTTCATCAGATAATCCAGGAATTCAAGGTAGGGGTGAAACTCCTCTCTAAATTTGTCGCTATTATCAGAGATGGAGAAAAAAAGCGATGTACAAGACTGCAGTCACTTTGGGAGTCCGAAGCTGGAGAATTAGCAGAACCTGAAATGTGGGACGTGCTTTGGCAAACGCAGATAAGAATAACCAGAGCGGCTTCACTTACTCAGACGCTGTATTTTCTAGCTCATCGTGCTTATTTGACGCCTACTCGTATAGCCAAATGGACCACAAGCAAGGAGACAACATGTTGGTCGTGTGGGAGTGAAGCTGGTACACTGGCCCATATGCTATACTACTGTTCTGCGCTTCAAAGGTACTGGCAGCAAGTCTGGTCCCGAACTACACAAATGCTGGAAATAAGCACACCTCTAACATATCGTATTGTAGTCTATAAGTCTTTAGCAGGTATTCCAGAGTTAAAGAAGCGTAACTATGCTGTTTTAGACCTGCTACTAAGTCTGGCACTGAAAGCTATATTGTGCCACTGGAAGAACTTTGAAAATTTGACTATGGAGTACTGGTGGAACCTAGTCTGTTTTCATCATATCTGTGAAAGAACATATGCGTGTCAAAATCCTGCCTTTAAATCCACTTTAAAAAAAATAGGATGCTCTCGACTTGCAACTAAAATGACTGAGATTGAATTGCTCGGGCCTTGGTGGGATGGCACTCGTCACAAGGGATATTAGGTAATTGTAGGAATGTGGGGAATACCTGTGTACAGTCAGATATGGTTAGAACATGTTATTGTTGAACATGAATATGATATTACAAAGTGTATTTGTGTGTTTGGTTGTTGTGTACAAAATGCAAAATAAAGAATTTAAAAAAAAAAAAGCTTCGGTGTTGTTTAAAAATACTATCTTGGAAGCCCAGACCAGTTGTATTCCACGCTTTAAGAAAAGTGGAAGTAGTCCAAAAACCTGCCAACATGGCTTAAAGGTGAGGTCAGAGAGGCTGTTGCCAAAAAAGCATCTGTCAGGAAATGGAGAAAGGAGCCAAATGACGAAAACTGAAAACACAAGCACTGACAGTTAGATGCAAGGCATTGGGGTAAGGCAGGCAAAGAGAATTTGAAAAGAAGCTTGCTGTGGAAGCAAAAATGCATAAAGACTTCAAGTACATTCGTAGCAAAAAAAAAACGTGAGAGTCAGTTGGACCATTAGACGTTAGAGGGGTAAAAGGGGCACTAAGAGGGGAAAAGACCATAACAGAGGGATTGAATGAATTCTGAATTCAAAACGGCATGGGACAAACACAGTGGATCCCTTTACAGCAACAGGATAAAAACAAAATAAAACAGTACCATCTAACGTCTCAACAAACAGGGGTGTCCTACATGGAGTGGTGGATTCACCCCTAAACAAAGACATGGGGGAGGGGTGGCCTGCACAGAGCGACAGCTGCACCTACTCTTGCCATCTTGCTGGGCAGACTAGATGGACCATGCTGGTTTTTATCTGCCGTCATTTACTATGTTACTATGGTTTATACATTAATGAATGGAATAGAACGGGTAAACGTAGATCGATTGTTTACGCCATCAAAATATAGAAAGACTAGGGGGCATGCAATGAAGCTACAGGGTAACCTATTTAAGACTAATAAGAGAAGGAGCTGCTCTATTTTGCCATTACCTGCTTTCATCGAGGTGCTCCGTTCCTGCCTGCCTAGCTCTCATTGGTGTGCTACTTTGGAGGAGGGCCATTTAACACCGGCTCCTACGCGGGACGCGTTTTAGCGGGTGCGTGTCTGCAGTGGTGTGTCCGAAGGGGCGTGGCCAAAGGGGCAGGTACCGCCCCTTCGGTGCACTAGGTGCATAGGTGGTTCCCTGTTATGGGGAAGAGGCGGAAACATCATTCATCTTCTGCGCAGGTGAAAGCGACCAAAGTGACTGGCCCGATGGACGCCCACGTTCGCGTTGGGGTTCCTGTAGCCATTTCTGGATCCTTATTGTCTGAGTCAATGGAAGCGTCATCTGTGAGTACAGTTTCCCCATCCACCTCTGCTGACGCTAAGGGTTTAACTCAGCCCAGTCAAGAGTTTACTGTGTCTGGCGATTTTATCGCCCCCTCTCCTTCAGTCTTGAAACATGTGGACTGCTCCGATGTGGAGTTACTTTCTGGTTCATTTTTGAAGTTAGATCCTGTTTCTTTGCCTTTACCAGTTTCTCTTCCCTCTGTTATTTCCTTTACTTCTCCGTCTGATAGATTGCTGCCTCCTGAGAATGTTTCTTTAAAAGATGTTTGGCTTATTGTTTCCCCGAATGGAATCTGCTTTAACAACTTCATTGCAAAAAGTTTCTGTATTTTCTAAGGAGACTGTTGGGAAGTTATCAGATCATGAGGCTCGTGTCTCTGCTTTGGAGAGGGCTAAATTATCTAGTGAAGAATTGATTTCCTCTCAGCAGTCTCTTTCTGCTAAATTTGTGCAAGATTTAGGTTTATTACATCGTCAAGATGAGTTTAGGGAAAATGTTGCACGATCAAAAAATTTGCGATTCTTAAATTTTCCAAGGACACATTATCTTTCTCCTTTGATATTGGTTCAAAAATACTTTAAGGAAGTTTTATTATTTAAGGATGCGGCAGATGTTTTAATCTCACGATTGTACTATCTTCCTAAAGGTAAGGTAATTAAAGGTGATTCCACAGCTGTAGGAGACCAATATGATCAGTTAGCTTCATCCACGCTGGACCTATCAGGTTTTCTTGAGTCTTCTTCTAACGATATAGCCACTAGAGATACACTATTAGTATCCTTTGTTCGGGGGATGGACAAGGATAGGATACTGTGGGCTTATTTTCAGAAGAAGTCTGAAAACTTTTGTGGACAGACTGTTCAGATATTCCCAGACGTGGCTAAAGCTACGCAAGAACGCCGTAAGGCTTTCCTGGTGGTTCGTCCACGTGTTCTTGCCATTGGTGCGTTATTCCATCTTAGATTTCCTTGTAAGTGTCAGATTACATATCAGAGTAAACGTTATTTGTTTGGTGAAGTGGACCAATTGGTTAATTTTCTGGATCAGAGGGAGCATACTTGATTAAATTTATTTAATTGTTCTCTTGACTTTGTATAATTGGGTTTTGTCTTGTTTTATGCCCTCAATTAGTTATTTTGTTATATAGAGCAGCTCCTTGATGTGGACTAGTGATTATACTATGGTGTAATGTTTCTTCTGTAATATTGTTTCATTATTTTGAAATAAAGTCTTTAAAAAAAAAAAAAAAAAAGACTAATAAGAGAAAATATTTTTTCACTCAACATGTAATCAAACTCTGGAATTTGCTAACGGAGGGTGTAGTAAAAGCTGTTAGTGTATCCGGGTTTAAAAAAAGGTTTGGACAAGTTCCTGGAGGAAAGGTCCATAAACCATTATTAAAGTGGACTCCCTCATGTAGTGCATGGCCTCCCTTCAGGTCTTGAAGCAACCTGCAGAAGTCCCTTTACTTGAGTAGTGTCATGCCCTCATTCCACTATAGCAGCAGTTCTAAACCAGTGTGTCATGACACTAGTGTGTCGCAAGCAACCAGGAGCTGTGTTGTGGAGCCAGCATATGTGCTAGTAGGAGACATGGCCAACATTCTGGAGATATACTGCGGAGCTAGCAGAAGCAGCAGATGCATCCGCACCAGCCTCAGCAATTCATGTCCAATGCAGATGATTCAGCTGTGCTACCTCTCCATGCCACAGCACCCAAAGCTCCTACTAGGACATCAGTTCTGGGAGCATGCCATGCACTCAGAAGTGAAATAACTCATGCCACTTGCTGCTGCAGCTGGGAGAAAGAAGCACAGCTGAATCTATATCAATCAAGAATCGCTGGGGCTGGCCTCTGCATGTCTCCTGCAGGGCCGGCCCTCGAGTTGGCCCAAAGTGTTGGGGCCCTAGGTGAACCTCACGCTTTGCACCTCCTAGCTGTCAAAATCGTAATTAGCTTTGAATGGCCTGCTTTTGCTGCCCTAGGCGACCGCCTAGTTTGCTTAGTGGGTGCGTCTGCCCTCGTCTCCTGCCCCTGCACCATTTGAGAGGAGGGGCGCAGAGAGGAGAAAGGATCAAGAAATGCTGACTTAGAAAGGGGAGATAGCTGGCTACATGGGGGAAAGACAGAGGGGGCAGAATATTGGGCTACAGTGGTGGGTGGGGGAGAAAGAGGGGAATTGCTGGATTACATTGGTAGGTGGCTTGATGTTTAGTAGGTGGAGAGGAGGAATAGAGAATAAGAGGGAGGGGAGATAGCAGGCGATAGACAAGGTGACAGCGGAGAGACTGCATGAATTCTTTGCTTCGGTTTTTACTGAGGAAGATGTAGGGATGTTACCCATGACTGAAGTGGTATTTAAAGGTGCGGATGAATTGAAGGAAATATCGATATATCGGGAAGATGTATTACAACTTTTAGATAAACTGAAGAGTAGCAAATCACCTGGGCCGGATGATATAATTCCAAGGGTGTTGAAAGAACTGAAATGTGAGATTGCAGAACTGCTATTAGAAATCTGTGAACTATCATTAAAATCATCTGTAATACCTGCAGATTGGAAGATGGCGAACGTAACACCAATTTTTAAAAAGGGCTTCAGGGGTGATCTGGGAAACTACAGACTGGTGAGCCTGACCTCAGTACCGGGAAAATGGTAGAAACCATCATAAAGAACAAAATTGCTGAACATGTAGTCATGGCTTAATGGGAGACAGCCAACATGGCTTTAGAAAAGTAAGATCTTGTCTTACTCATCTGTTATGTTTTTTTGAAGGTGTGAATAAACAGGTAGACAAAAGGTGAGTCGGTTGATATAGTGTATTTGGACTTTCAGAAAGCCTTCGACAAGGTCCCTCATCAGAGACTTTTGGCAAAACTAAAGAGTCATGGGATAGGAGGCAGTGTACTATTGTGGATCAGGAACTGGTTAAAACATAGATAACAGAGGGCAGGGCTAAATGGCCAATTTTCCCAATGGAGAAAGGTAAATAGTGATGTACCCCAGGGATCTGTGCTGGGTCCGCTGCTTTTTGACATATTCATAAATGACCTGGAAAAGGGAATAACGAGTGAGGTTATCAAATCTGCAGATGACACAAAACTAAAGTTGTTAAAACCCAAGAGGATTGTGGAAACTTGCAAAAGGATCTTGATAAATTGGAAGACTGGACATCAAAATGGCAGATGAAATTTAATGTGGACAAGTGCAAAGTTATGCACCTAAGGAAGAACAACCCAAACTATGGTTACACGATGCAAGGTTCCACATTAGGAACCACCACCCAGGAAAAAGATTTAGGCGTCATTGTGGATGACATGTTAAAACCCTCGGCCCAGTGTGCAGCAGTGGCCAAGAGAAAATAGAATGCTAGGTATCATAAGGAAAGGAATGGAAAATAAAACAAAGGATATTAGAATGCCTCTATATCGTTCCATGGTGAGACCGCATCTTAAATATTGTGTGCAATTCTGGTCGCCGTATCTTAAAAAGGATATAGCGTTATTAGAAAAGGTTCAGAGAAGGGCTACCAAAATGGTAAAGGGGATGGAAGGATACTCCTATAAAGAAAGGCTAAAAAGGTTAGGGCTCTTTAACCTGGAAAAGAGACGGCTGAGGGGAGATATAATGAATGGAGTGGAATGGGTAAACGTACATTGATTGCTTACGTTATCAGAATATAGAAAGACTAGGGGACATGCAATGAAGCTACAGGGTAAACTATTTAAGACTAATAAAATAAAATATTTTTTTCACTCAACATGTAATCAAACTCTGTAATTTGTTACCGGAGGATGTAGTAAAGGCTGTTAGTGTAGCTGGGTTTAAAAAAGGTTTGGACACGTTCCTGGAGGAATGGTCCATAAAGCATTAAGAAGGGACCCAGGATATCAATGCTTGACCCAATACAAGCATTGTTGAACCTGTGTCTTTTGGGGAAACTGCTAGGTACATATGACCTAGATTGGCCACTGTTGGAAACAGGATACTGGGCTTGATGGACCTTGGTCTGACCCGGTATGGCATATCTTATGTTCAGGCTACAAGGATAGGTGGCGGGAAGAGAGGGAGAGTGTAGATGCTGGGTATGGTGTGGAAATTTATGGGCGGTTGTCAAGAGGCAAGTGAGAGGAAATAGAGAATAAGACTGGGAAGGGAGATAGAGTTTGGGAAGATGGACTGGGCAGCAGATAGGTACATGAAAATTAAAAAGGAAGGAGGAGACCGAGTACTAGAAGGTGAAAAACAGGATGAAATCTGAGTGGATAGAGAAGCAGAAAAGAAAAGGGAATGATCAATATGTCAAAATATAGGGAGGTAATGGTGGAAGATAGGAGAAATGGATAGCAAACACTGAAAAGAGTTGGCAGATGACAGACGAAGAAAGAAGAAGAGAGAATCTGGTACCAATATGACTGGAAAAATAAAAATACCCAGACAAGAAAGATAATAAATTCAAAATAAAATATTTTTTTTTAACTTGAATATGTTTGTTTTGGGAGATGTTCATTTTTATTTTGTTCAGTACAAGAGGAAATGTATTTATATTTTTAGTTTTCCAGTGTTGCAGTACCTGAGTTTGACTTCTTGGGATTACCAGTTCAATTTTTGTCTTCATATTTTTATTTCTAATTTATGCTCTCTTGGTGAGAATCTGTTGGAGTTTTGCATGTGACCAAGGTGCAGCGGTGGTATTGTGTAGTTTCTATAGAGATCCGTAGTAATCCCAATTGTTCCGTTTTACCAGTAGTAGGTGTGTATTAGTGTTCTACAGCCCAAGGGTGAAATTAGACCTTTCCTGCTAATTGTCTTTCCTCAAGTGCAGTCCAGACAAGTGGGTTCTCCCCCAACCAGCAGCTGGAGACTGAGCATCAGGTTTTGTGATATCAAACCCCAAAACCAGTATCCTATTGACAAAGGCTCCAAAGAGAGCACAAATGTTAAAAAAGGGGAAAGCTGATTTGCTATATAACATAACGTGATTGCAACAGTTTAAAAGAGCTATGTACAGTATCAGAAAACAAAAAGGTAGACACACCTCCTTTACTGAACCAGCGACCACAAAAAGATTCTCCAACAACCTAGCAAACAGCCACCAGACTACAGAAGATTGTTTGTGGGACTCTGAAGGCACACTAATCTGGGCTTGCCTTGATAAAGAAGAAATTAAGAACGAAACAGTGGGAAGATCCTGAATTGGACTGGAGGGGCTCAAGGAAAGAGACAATAAGCAGGTAAGGTCTAACTTCAACTTCCTTTTAGTCAGTCCAGTCCAGACCTGTGGGATGTACCATAGCAATACTTAACAAGTAGGACCCAGAAGCCCAGCCTGCAATACAATAGCCCCAAACTGTGTATCTCTCTGGGCCTATACAGTCAAACGATAGTGTCGCCCAAAAGAATGAAGTGACGATCAAGTTGCTACTCTACAAATATCAATAGGCACGACCAGACCAAAACTCAGCCCAAGAAGCTGCCTGAGCTCTGGTCGAAAGAGCGTGCAAACCCATAGACAGAGGCTTACACTTCAACAAATAGGCCGAAGCAATGGACTTCCCTCAACCAACGAGCCACTGAAGGTCTTGGACACTGCATCTCCTCTGCATGGACCCCCAAACACAAAAAGGTGTTCCAATTCGCGGAAAGGTTCAGTCTGTTTCAGATCCAACAAATGCAACTGCCGATCCTGATGATTCTCGCCCCTTGGAAGGGAAAACTGGGAGTCACCAGAAGATTCAGATGAAACACAGATTACCTTGGGTAGGAAAGAAGGGGCCTCAAGACTACCTTCTCCTTAGAAATGAACAGGAGGGGGGGCGGAGCCTGATGTCCAGCGGGATGGTCGCATAATGCTGAGGCTCCCGAGAGGCCTACTCAGAATCCTGAATTAACACCTCACTAACTTAGAACTTCTACTCTGATCTTGCCGGGGCACATTGGTGAGATGGCGGGGACCAAACCAACGCGCCTGGAATTTGGATCTCCAGCGGCTTCTCACGGCAAACGTTCCAAAACTGAACCTCCATCCCCGCAGAAGGGGCCGGCCTTGTGCGAGGGCCCCGAAATGCAGCAGGAAATCCTCGTAGAGATTAGAGGGGTCAAAAACCTTGTGCAGGCAAACGGTGAAGCACTCCGAGCGCTGCGGGAAGATCTTGGTGTGCTGCAAAGCAAGCTAGAAGGGCTTTCTTCGCGTCAGGACAAAATGGAGAGCATATTGGACTCCCATGCGGCCCGGTTGTCCAAACTCGACAAAGTTGAACGACAGGTGCGGGCCTTGCAGAAAGAGGTGGAAGATGGTAATAATAGAGCGCGCCGCAACAACATACGACTCGTGGGCATACCGGAGGGAGCGGAATCGGGAGACATGAAAGAGTTTTTATGCAAAATCCTCCCTTCCCTGCTCCAAATCACCTTTACCAAAGATTTGGAGATTGATCGCGCTCATCGTGTACCCACAAGCATAACGCTCAACAGGAAGACCCCGCGGCCTATCATTTTTCGACTATTGAGATATCAACACGTGGAGCAAATTCTAAGTGCCTCGCGGGCAAAGGGCCATATGGAGTTTGAGAGCCACAAGATCTCCTTCTATCCCGACTTGGCTAAACCCACGGTCGACCGCCGAAAGCGCTTTCTGGAATTCCGGCCGAGGCTTCAACAACTACAAGCACGCTATGGCCTGATGTACCCAGCCAAGCTCCGAGTCACGCTTCACAATCAGACAAGAACATTTGAGGACCCTGATCTACTAGCGGAGTTTTTGGATTCCAAAGAAGCCGACTTGATGCGCTGACTTCCAGAATATTCCTGCAAGTCTCCTCATATCCGATCTGCCGCAGCCTAGCAAAGAGTCTGGCGTGGGCAGTCTGTGGCCTTACTCTTGATGGCATCTGTGACCCGACTCCATCTACCCATAGTAGCCTCGATGAGTATCAGAGACAGTGTTATTATGGACTCTGGTGTTTCTTTTCTTTTTTTACATGTCTTTCTATTTCCTCTCTAGGGCCTCCTCCCGCAGACATATGGTCGCCATATTCTTTGGGGGTTTTGCTTCTTCTCTAAGATACGTTGGTACATACTTTTCAATATGGGGTGTATTAGCCAGAATACTCGGTGATTATGACATTGTTGTACAGATTCTGCTTATGTTATATGTTATCAAGCGCCCTTACCTAAAATGTCTATTACCGATTGATGGCACCATGTAAGATTTCTCATTGAACGTAAAAGGAATCAATAATCCGATAAAACGGAAGAAAATCCTAAGCTACCTCAGTCAGGAAGCAGCGGATCTGATTTTTCTCCAAGAAACGCATTTAAATTCGAAGGAAACTCTTAAACTCAATATTAAACCTTACATGGTGGCCGCCTATTCCCCAGCCGTTTCTAAGAAATGTGGGGTTGCCATACTGGTTAGGAAATCTTTGCATGCTACTGTTATTGCGACTAGCTCAGATACAGAAGGTAGATGGTCTAGAGTTCACCTCAAGATAGGTAGCCTTGAAGTTACATGTATATGCCTTTACGCTCCTAATGTTGATGACCCTGCCTTTTTTGCTACCATTGCTCAGGTTGCGCAGGCTTCTGCTAATACTTCATTGATCATTGGGGGGGATTTCAATCTAGTCCTTGATCCCCTGATTGACAAACAGCCGCCTAGGACGAGTGGTCCCCCAAGAGTCATGCCACGCTTACCTCCCTGATTAAGGATCTTGCTTTAGTTGATCTATGGAGGTTACTACACCCCAATGAGCTTGACTTCACCTTCTTCTCTTCCCCTCATAAATCTCAGTCTCGCATAGACTTCTTTCTAATCTCAAAACTGTTAGTTCCTCAGGTGGACACTGCAAAGATTCACTCCCAACATATTTCAGATCATGCTGCCATTTCCTTTCAATTACACACTACTGCACCCCAGGGAAACTCGGGAGCCTGGTTCTTTGATAGAGCCCTGTTAACTCAGCCAGAGTTCCAGTCAGAAATTCGAGCAGCCATACAGGATTACTTCCATTTTAATCTACCCCAAGATACTGCGAATTGGGCTTGGTGGGAGGGCTTCAAAGCGGCCATTCGGGCAACGATCACTAGCTATCAAATCCGCCTGCGGAAACAACGTAAACAGCAGCTGCTCATACTAGACCAACAAATAAAGGCAGGCGAACGAGTTCTAACTTCACGCACTGACCCATGTGTTTAATTCGATTACAGCGTCTCCGTTTTCAATATAATTCAATCCTCTCAACTGCAGCTTCTAAGAGTATTGAGCTTCAGCGAGGGACATATTATCGTGAAAATAACCGAGCCGGTCGACTCTTAGCCAATGCCTTGAAAGGTCAAAAAGAAGCCAAACGCGTTGCGGCCCTTCGAGCTCCACAGGGAGGGGGCATAGTGACCACAGACTCCGACATTGTAGAGCTCTTTCGGGATTTCTATACCCGCCTATATCAATCTGAATGTGAGTTCTCGTCAGAGACATTCGAGCGATTGCTTTCTGGCATTCAGCGGCCGACCCTCTCTGAAGATGATAGGGATGCGATGGATGAACCCTTCTCTACTTCAGAGATCCAATCTGCCCTAAAACGAACAGCCTCGGGCCGTGCCGCAGGGCCCGATGGTCTCCCGACCGAATTCTACAGAACGTTCAGTGCAGATTTAGTTCCCTACTTAAAACTCTATTTTACTGCCCTTGCGGTAGATACATCCTCTTTGGGATCCTTTTCTGCAGCTAATGTGGTTGTATTTGAGAAAGAAGGCAGAAACCCGCTACTGACCGCCAACTACCGTCCAATCTCCCTACTTAATGCCGACTATAAGATCTTCGCAACGATCTTGGCCACCCGGCTATCTGACATGATGGCTACCCTAATTCACCCCGACCAATGCGGTTTTATACCCGGCAGATCAACTGCTGACAATGCTCGGACCTTGTGCCATGTGCTCTCTAGTGCTGCCAATCTTGACCATCCATGGGTGGGTCTTTCCCTGGATGCAGAAAAAGCCTTTGATCGTCTAGAATGGCCCTTCTTATTTGCAGTTCTCCGATGGTATGGCTTTGGAGAGGGCTTCCTCCGATATCTCCAAGTCATGTATACTCAACCCGTCGCCAGTATTTGTGTAAACGCCATCAAATCTCAGCCATTCAACCTCCAAAGAGGCACGCGTCAAGGTTGCCCCCTATCACCAATGCTTTTTGATCTCGCTCTTGAACCCCTAGCCCTCCTTATTAGACAGTCTGCACGTATTCGAGGTGTCCCCTTTAGTCATAGGGAGATTAAACTCTCTGCATATGCAGATGACCTTATGCTCTTCGTATCCCTCGATTCGGTTCCAGCTGTCTTGGATCTGATTGACGGATACTCACAATTATCGGGCTATAAAATTAACTGGACCAAATCTGTAGCATTCCCACTGAACCGCTGGGTACATGAGGCTGACATGCAGGCCTTTCCCTTCCTTTGGCAATCCCGCATGGTGAAGTATCTCGGGGTCCATTACTGTTCTCCTTTAGAAGACACTATCAGTTTTAATGCCAAAGAGGTAGTCTCCAAAGTCCGTGAACTCACAAATCGTTGGTCTCCCTTATCTCTCACATGGTGGGGCCACTTAGAAACTGTGAAAATGATGATAGTCCCCAAAGTGAACTACATTTTAGAAATGCTGCCATGCTTACTTCCGTTACGTACTTATAAAGATATTGAGGGCCTTCTCGTCCGTTATCTCTGGCAGGGCAAGCCACCAAGGATAGCTAAACATAAACTGCAGTCTGCAAAGGAACGAGGGGTACCAGATTTCCTGATTTTCTTAGATATCATCAAGCCTTTCTACTTAAGCAAGGTGCCCGATGGCTAGATGCCTCAACAGACAGCAGACCAGTTTGGCTTGACATAGAAGAGGAGCTTAGTAGCCCAATTCCGTTGACCCATCTCCCCGGTATGTCCTATCAAGTAGACACCCGCCATCCACCAATGATTGTCGATACTCTTGCGGCCTTTAACACTCTCATTCTATCACTGGGCCCGAATGTATGTCCTCAGGACGGACTCCCGCTATGGAATAACCCCAGAATTCAAGTCCTAAATAGAACAATAGCCTGGAAACCCTGGTACTCCAGAGGGATCTGGACACCCCAACAGCTTTTCTCTGCAGCTCGTTGGAAAACCTTTTCTGATTTACAAAAGGAATTTGCGTTACCAGCGAAACACTACTTTCAATTGATGCAGCTTCAACACTGCCTCAAAAGTGCTCGAATCCTGCCGCCCTCTGCCCCTACTGAGGATGGGCTATTAGAGATAGTTCACTCCATTAGTAGTACACATGGGGTAGCCTCTAACTTTTATAAAATAATATGTCAGGGTACAGACACGGACACTTTTAGAGCCCAACAAGCCTGGGAGCGCGAACTGCAAACCACTTTAACCCCTGTGCAATGGAGCGTTTTCTGGAGTAAGGTAGTGCGGGTTTCCCGGTCTGCCTCTGTTACCCAAACTCTCTTCTTCTTTGCACACAGATGCTTTTATACCCCAGAAAAAATAGCCAAATGGAACCCAAATGCTAGGGACCTGTGTTGGTCTTGCCATACTGCTGTGGGAACCTTCGCTCATGTTATCTATGAATGTCCTCAACTGCAGGTCTATTGGGGGCGGGTCTGGGGTCGTATTCAACTTATCTTACACTTTCATGAACCTCTCTCTTGGAAAGTCGTGGGACTCCGCTCTGTGGCGGAGGTCCCCTCTCTTCCTAAGAAGGGTCGCTTTCTCCTTGATTTCATGCTGGGTATAGCCATATGCTTAATCACGAGGAATTGGAAGGATAGCTCTCGACTTACTGTCAATGAATGGTGGAACCTCGTCTGCTTATATAGTAAATATGAGCAGATACCTCGGAGAGCTATTCCCCATGTCCAAACTCACTCTCGCTTGTCTAAATGGCAGATGCTTAATGATTATGTACAATCTGCTCATTGCTCCAACATGCCTGTATAATGCGCACTCATCATGTTTTAGATCACCGTTAGGTTTTGTAACACAATAATGTAAGTACACGCCCGCTTCGGGAATGCTTAGTTTTCTAGAGAAGAAGCAGGGGGGAGGGGGGTGGTAGGGGTTTACTTTGGTGTATGTATTACACGTTATGTATCTGTCTTTTAGCGGTATGTCTTCCTTTTCCTTTGTTGTTATAAAACGAAAATAAAGAATTTTAAAAAAAGAAATGAAGAGGAAAGGTTCCCTATACGACAATGCCTACAACTCGAAGATTTGTCTGGCTGAGCATATGGCAACCAAAAAGACTGTCTTTAAGCTGAGATCTTTCAAAGTAGCCTGCGCCAGCGGTTCAAAGGGAGGCTCCATCAGGCTGACACAACCAACCAGATTCAGATTCCATGGAGGAATCAAAGGACATACCGGAGAGTGAACCCGTTTGACTACCCTAAGAAAACTGACCATCCAAAATTGGAAGTGCCCCCCACTAGAACCACAAATCTCAGAAACCTCTGATGATCCAGACAAATAGGAATATGAAGATATGCCTCTGTGAGGTCTAGAGCTATTAGAAAAAACACCTCACCCTCATGGCCACGACAGACCACAGCGTCTCCATGTGAAAATGTGAAACCTGCAGGGCTCTGTTCATATGCTCAAGAGCCATAATAGAGGGTTCCTTCTGACCTTTCTTTGGAACCACAAAAAAAGTATTGTATCAACTTTGACCTAATTGGTCAAACAGAACCTCCACCACTGCCTCCAGTTGAAGTAGTCTCTGCAAAGTGTCCTGAACTGCCCGAACCTTTGACGGAGCTTTGCAGGGGAACAACATGAAGGTGTCAGACAGTGGCAGGCCAACTTGAGACAGTAGCCTTTGCAGATGACTCTAAAACCCACTGGTTAGAGGTTATCTAGACCCAGTTAGAATAAAAGCATGGTAGCCAACATCCTACAGGAATCAACCCCAACTAGGCCGGCCTCGCCTCACTGATTTACTGAAATGTGCCAAGGCTCCTGAATAATAGCCTCTACCTGCCCCCCTGTGAGCTCGAAAGAGCTGGCCCCTAGAAGAGTAGTGATCCCACTGAAAAGGGGCAAAAATGGACAGCTCAAAATCTCTGAAAATCTTGAGACAACTCCAGTTAAGGGACAGTCACCTTCATAGCCTTAGGCCTGTCCTCCGGGAGGCAGGCTCCTTTATACTCGCAGACATCCTTGACCAATTTGTCTAATGTTTCCCCAAACAGAAGTTTACCCTTGAAGGGAAGCTTTTTGAGAGGCTTCTTGGAAGAAATGCTTGCAGACCAATTGTGCAACCAGAGGAAACATCTGCCCATAATTATGGATGCCATGCTTTTGTCCGAAGCCCTCACCGAATCACAGAATGCATCTGCTAGACTCCCCCTCCAATTGCCTTTTCTTTAGAGGAGGGTCTCCCCAACTCTGGTCTATCTTCAAGCTGGGAGAGCCAGAGAAGGCCTCTGATCTCTTTGCAATTTCCCTCTGGCTGGAAGTGCTGCCCAGGTCCTAGCTTTAAGCAGTAAGCCTAGTGCAGCAAGAGAACAAAATTCCCAGAAAAAGGGAGTGCTGGGAGCCAGAAGAGAACATCCGGGCCTGGAGCCACATTACAATGAGCAGGAAAGCAAGTCCTAAGTTCCCTCTGCCTCCGGCTGCGAAATGGAGGAAGAAGCTAACATGGCTGCTGTTCCTGTCAAAACTTAACATGCTCAGCCTCTAGCTGTTGGCTGGGGAAAGAAAGCATATATATGGATTGGAGGGATGAAAAGGAAGTAATATTTGTAGTGCTGCCTATTCTTTGTTAGGGTTCTGGCTGCTTGAATTATAGGAATTAGTACTAGCAAATGTGCCCCAGCCATATGGCACACTTGCTACATGAGCGAGTGATTTGTGTTTCAGGTTTTATGTTCTTTCAGAATGTGACCGGTAGTGGGAAGAATTATGTTGCCGCTACCCAAATGATGTCTGAATCAGAATATTTTTGTATGGTTACTTCTATAGGGAATTGTCCTAGTTCTGATCTGCACCTGTTGTAGGTTTTTTGCAGATGCAGAACATGTTTACATTTAACTACTATACTGTATCAGATCATTTGGAATATTCTGTGCAACTCTGGAGACCACACCATCAAAAGATGGAATATGTGCAGAAGATGGCTACTAAAGTGGTTAGTGGTCTTTGTTATAAGCCATATGGAGATATTTAAGTCTATCTTAACATGTGTATGTTAGAGGAAGGCAGGATAGAGGACATATGACAGATGTTTAAATACCTCCTTGGTATAAATGCACAAGAGGACAGCCTCTTTTGATTGAAAGCAAGCTCTGCCTAGAGGGGACCTAGGATGAAAGTGAAAGGGGATAGACTCAGCAGTAATATGCAGAAATATTTCTTTACAGAAAGAATGGTAGATGCATGGAATAGTCTCCCATTGGAGGTGGTAGAGATGAGGACAGTATCTGAATTCAAGAAAGCAAAGGACAAACACAGAGGATCTCTAAAAGGAAAAAAGGGAACTACTGTAGTTGATATGGAAAGGCAGACTAGATAGAAACATGACAGAGGAAAAAGACCACATGGCTTATGTTTCAAAGGTCCGTAAGGGTCACATGTGTCGTGTGTCTTGATGGAAAAAGGTTGAGAACCACTGTTCTACAGGCACAGTACAACTGTTTTTAACCACATCTGGTGCTGTAGGGTCCCCTCTCCTACCTCTGTTCTTGCTCGAGATCCACAGGGTGACATCACCTAGGCAATGTGAAGAAATCCAGAAAATTTTAAAAGGCAAAGCCCTTCTGAGCAGCTTCTCATACCCCCTAAACAGAGGGAATATGGAACCACTCCAACAGGCACAGTTGGAGGTGTGTCCCAACCGGCTGAAACCCAGAGGAGTCAACCATATGTGAATGGGAGCCTTTTGGGCCTTTCAAGGCAAGACTAAAACACAAGAGCACTGGGCTCTTTGAAGGGCTGCCTCCCCATGACTGGCAAACAGGCTGACAGAGGATGAACCCTGTGCTCGTCTCCCAGCACCCCAAATGCATAAAGGAATCCTGTATCCTGGAAATATGCCCTCAGGGAACCTCTGTTGCCAAGGGTATCCCAAGAGCCTGGATCAATCAGTCCCTTCCAGGGCCATTTCCAATATGCAGTCTGGCTCTGAAGGGTGGTCATGCTAAAGTGCATATAGGATACTGAACCAGCCCACCCACTGAGCAGCCATAGTCCTCCGTATGTCACAAATGGCTTAGATTATATCTAATTTAGCACAAAAAGCTTAGATTATACCCAATTTAGCACCTAAAAAGCAAGTTCTGCTACGAGGAGACATGGGATGAGGGTAAAAGGGGGTAGATTCAAGAGTGATATGCGGAAATATTTCTTTACGGAAAGAGTAGTGGATCCGTGGAATAGTCTCCATGTGGAGGTGGTAGAGATGAGGACAGTATTTGAATTAAAAAAAAAAAGCATGGGACAAACGCAGAGGAACTCTAAAGGAAAATAGGGGACTGTTGTAGTTGTTGATATGGAAGGACAGACTAGATAGGCCATGCAGTCTTTTTCTGTTATCATTTTTCTCTGTTTATCAACCACAGAGGTGCACAATGCCAATGCAACAACTCCAGGGCTTTCTGGCAGTTGCTATATCTTCCAGAGGAGGACCCCAGCATAAAGCCTACACCGGCCACCACTTGGATTCTCAGGGTAGCATAAAAAGGTCAATCCTGAGGGGGACCCCCTCCCCCTAGTTTAACACTGACCTGCCCAACATGTGATCAATAATGCTCTATTTAAAGGCATTAAGGAACTGTACCAGGTTCTCCAGGAGAAACTCTGGTGTCTTACTGCTCCACTCCAGGTTCCTGCCATTCCAAGACTCCCAGCCAAGAGGATCTACAAGTGAGAGACTGGATAGCCACCCTAAAACCCCCAGAATAGTGCCCAGCCTTGGAGGCATCTCGGAAAAGGGGGGGGGGGGTCCACTTTGGAGCCAAGCAATTAATCATGGAAGAGGGATAGTGGGCCCTCACAGGGAACCAGGATAGTTTAGGGCCCCTTCTCCAAGGGAGTGATCCCCCCTCTTGGGAGACACCCAGGGCCGGCCCAAGGGTTTCTACTGCCCTAAGCAAAAGCCCTGGCCATGCTGCTTCCCCGCCAAGCTGAGCGGCGCCCCCCCCCCCCCTTGTGAATTCTGGTGGGGGGGGGGGGGGAAGGGGGGTGCGTCCACAGAGATATGCCAGCCAAGGGCCAGAGGGAGAGCGAGAACAAACCTGCCTATCTCACCAAGTTCCACAGAATGCATGGATGTGGAAACTTCACCCCAAGGAGAGCACACTTCGCCCTGGAGTCCCAAGACTCTGACTCTGGGACCTCAGAAGGCTCTGGAGCACATTGCATGGAGATGAGCACTGGCAGGTTCTTAGCACTACTACGAACAGCCCACACAGACGTCAACGACTGCTGTCTAGAACGCTGCCCAGAAGGGAACCAGAGTCAGATTTCCAGGACCTACTAGTCCTATCCACAAAAAACCTGGGACTCTCAGCAGCTACTTTCCCCCTTCCCCAGGAGTACACAGCCATTCGAGATAGCCATTGCTTCCACTAGTGAGAAAAACAGGGGGAGGAGGGGTGTGGGGGTGAAAGGTTTGGTATGTCTTCTATCCCAGGCTCCAGAATTCCAGGGGGGGGGGGGGGCCAAAACATGTTAAAAAAAAAAAAAAAACCACCACAACACAAACCCATCCTGCCCTGAGGCTCCCTCAGGAAAGCAGGGGCCAGCCGCAAAGCTCACTGCTGGCTGCTCTGAGCCATAAAACTGCTCTCAGCCACAAGTTGCTCCCAGACACAGCAGTGCTGAGGTCCTGGCATGCCAGCTGTTGCCAACAGTCATGAAGAGCACAAAGAAGAGCTGCACTGACCAGGAATCCCCCCCCCCCCCCCGAGGCTGCCCCACAGAGCAGGCATTTCTGTCTCACACTTAAATTTAAGCAGACTGCCTATGCATTTGGGCTGCAACAATCCAAGAGAGCAGTACAGTATAGGGCAGAGGTTCCCAACTTCAGTCCTGGAGGGCCAAACACCATTCAGGTTTTCAGGCTGTCCCTAATGAATATGCATGAGATATATTTGAATACAATTAGGGACAGTCTGAAAACCTGAATGGTGTTTGGCCCTTCAGGACTGAAGTTGGGAATCTCTGGTATAGGGGGCGACATACTTCTGTCCACGAAAGAAGAATGGGACCTAGGCGTGTTTGTGTCCGACGATCTCAAAGTAGCTAAACAGGTAGAAAAAGGTAACAGCGAAAGCTAGAGGGATGCTTGGATGCATAGAGAGGAATGGCCAGCAGAAGAAAGGAGATGATGGTGCCTCTGTATAAGTCTTTGGTGCGACCTCATTTGGAGTATTGTGTGCAATTCTGGAGACCACACCTTCAACAGGTTGGAGTCTGCGCAGAGGATAGCTACTAAAATGGTTAATGGTCTTTATTATAAAGCATATGAGGATAGACTTAAGGACCTTAATATGTATAACTTTAGAGGAAAGGCAGGACAGAGGTGATATGACAGATGTTTAAATACCTCCATGGCACAAATGCACAGGAGGAGAGCCTCTTTCAATTGAAAGCAAGCTCTGCTACAAGGGGAAATGGGATAGACTCAGGAGTAATATGCGGAAATATTTCTTTACGGAGAGAGTGGTAGATGCATGTAAATCTCCCAGTGGAGGTGGTAGAGATGAGGATAATCTAAATTCAAAAAAGCATGGAACATATACCGAGGCTCTCTAAAGGAAAAAAGGGGCCTATGTTTCTATGCAGAGGCTGGGCTTCCAGTGGGGGGAGGAGGGAGAAGAAAAGCGAAAAGTCTAAAAAGGTGACATTTTAATTTACCGGATAATGTCCTTTCCTTGAGTTCTGCTAGACCAGTCCAGACAAGTGGGCTGTGTTCCCCTACCAGCAGGTTGGTGGAGACAAAAAAACAATGAAAACCCCAAGTTTCAAAAGACATCACTCCTATGCCTCTATTTACCTCATCCACCAGGTCTCTTCACTATTTGTCTGAAAGCCTCTCACAACCTCAACGTGGGTAACAATGAGTAACCAAACAGAAAACTATGTACAGGAAGCATGACTAGAAGGCTGTCTGTAGAAGATGGACTTATGGAGCCAAGTAGATAAGTCATAACAGACCCACGGGTACTGCCGTGGAAGAACAGAGCAAACAGTTCAAGGGGGCAGGACCTGGATGGTCTAGTAGGATTCAAGGAAATGACATTACCTGGTAAGTAAAATACCACCTTCCATATTGTCCTTCTAGACCAGTCCAGACAATTGGGATGTACCAAAGCTATGCCTCTACTGGGCAGGACGATGACACAGCAGCTTGCAAAACCATAAGGCAAAGACAGTGTCTGCCTGGACATCCAAGTGGAAATGTTTGGGAAAGCGATGCCCATGTTGCCGCCTGTCAAATGTCTTCAGGGGCGTCCGAGCTCTGCTCCGACCAAGAGGACACTTGTACTCTGGTAGAAAGTGCATGCAAATCCTCTGGAACCAGCCAGTTCTGCAATAGATCTAATGAGGCAGTGACCTCCTTAACCTAGCACTCCAATGCAAACTTTGCCACCGCATCACCTTGCGTGAGCCAGCAAACACAAAAAGATAGTCAGACTTACAAAATGAATCTGTAACCTCCAGGAACCAGAGAAGTATCCTCCGACCATCCACAAGACAAAGAGCATTAAAGGTTCCCCTGACACTGCTCCCTAGAGGCGGGGGGCAGGCAGGCAAACCACCTGATTCATATGAAAGGGAGAAACCACTTCAGGGAAGAAGGTAGGCACAGGCTGAATGGAAACTGCCTTCTCAGAAAAAGATAGGCAAGGATCTTGGCAAGAATGAACCGGCAGCTCAGAATCCTACCTGCGTAACGAATTGCAACCATCTTGAACGTCAAATCCTTCATAGTAGTGTACTTCAATGGCCCAAAGGGCTCCAACATCAGGGTCCCGAGCAGCAGATACATATCCCAGGAAGGGGCCACAGACCTGGGGGGAGGATGCAGATGCCAAAGCCCCTCAAGATGCAAAATAGCCAGGTGTACAGTTAGAGACTTACCAGCCAATGGACCTCTGAAACAGGCCAAAAGCTGCCACCTAAATCTTCAGGAAGCTAAGAGAAAAGGCCAACAGAGACAGCACCTTGGCAGCCTCAGGAGCCAGCTACCGTGCACCACACCAGCACTCAAGGAACCATAGCTGCATTTATGATTTGGTAGACCTCTGGGCTCTGAGCAGAATGGAAAACCACTGCCGGAGAGTAGCTTGCACACGCTAACCATCTCCTTACTGGAGCGAAGCCATAAGCAAGAAGGGATAGCACAGTTACTTACCTGTAACAGGTGATCTCCGGAACAGCAGGAATTAGTCTTCACATATGGGGTTCGTCGGCGCCGACGGAGCCCGCACGGGAATGCTCCCCAGCATCCAATCAGAAGGCTTTTGGGAGCATCCCTCGCGCCTGCGCGGTAGCTTCCCGCCCTTCCCACTGCCTCTCCCCAGTTGCGTTTAATAGCTGAGACAGAAGGAGAGGAGAGGAAGGAAGAGAGAGAGAGAGAGTTACAACTCCTAGGGGAGGTGGGTGGGTTGTGAAGACTAATTCCTGCTGTTCCGGAGATCACCTGTTACAGGTAAGTAACTGTGCTATCTCAGGAACAAGCAGGAATGAGTCTTCACATATGGGGACTCCCTAGCTGAGGGTGCCAGAGGAGATCCCAGAATGTGCGCCCCTGGACAGGGCGGCATCGCCCAACCTGGATCCCCGGCATCCCCGGAGGGATGGAGGGTAGGAGTTGAGAAGAGTTGCTAAGGCACAGCAACCGAAGACTACAGGGGAGTCTTCAAACCACGTCAATTATCATTAAACCGTTAATGATCTAGCACAATCTAGAGCTTACCTACTGGATTGTAGAAGGCAGAGCTGTGACGGGTACTGTAGATGCAGTAGCGAAGTCTTCAAGGGAACTTCACCGCAGAGAGGACGAAGTTCCCAGTCCGGGTGGGCTGGAGACGCAGGTGTCAACCGGCACCGGAAAGACGGCAGGTCTTCACGAGGAGTTCTAAGAAGCTGAGAACTCCAGTAGGAGCAGAGTCCCCGATCCGGAGGACTAATCAGAAGACTGACTGATCTGGGAAAACCCAGCCCGGAGAAGAACAGAAGTGTACCCCGGGATACCGAGGGGTACACTGTCTACCCTAGCCGGCAAGGGATAGGAAGACAATGGGTTCGAAAACCTCCAGACAAGGAGGCGGAAACCAAGGGGCTGTTGACATCACAGCAAGTTTAAGCATAACCAGTCCGAGCACCCGAGCCGCAGAACGCAGGCAAGCAGGCCGGCTGGACCCCGTAAGAAATAACAAAACGTCAGTACCGACAATTGGGGGATAGTCGGTAAGACACAGGGCGCTATAACATTTCCCAAAAAGCGCCCACCTGTACCGATATATGTCCAACAACAGGTATAGATGTATATCGGGCTATAGGTGGGCCCGGGAGTGCCCACCCAGGTTACTAAACCGGTATGGACACATGAGAACGATACTGCCAACTCGGACCGGCCCTTGATCCACAGGAGGGCGCCTACCTGGAAGGTGGCAGGAGGAAGGGCCATCCAAAGTGATGGGCCGATGTGCGTGGAGCAGGGCAGATCGGCGAGAGTAGCAGTATGGTTGCGTGACCGCCAGATCAGTTGGGGAGGAGCACATCAGGAGTACGTAGGCCCCTGAGGCGTCCACCTGACAGCCACCCAAAACGTGTCCTCCGTGCCACAGGGAAGGCAGGAGGATAGAGAACCCTATAGCCACGGCGTGACCGTGGGGCCATCTCTGGCCTATATAAAAAAAACCCTCGGGGTTAGGGCCAACGCCCTCCGCCGCTCCGAAGAGTGCAGGGAGCGGAGCCGGGGATCGGCATGGGTCAGTGGGACCCCTGTCCACCGTAACCTGACGGACCCAGGGATTTCTCTGCGAGAGCGGAGACACAGACCGGGGGGGGGGGGGGGGGGGGGGTCCGGCCCTGTCGAGGAATGGTTCGGCCACGCTCAGAGAGTAGCGGCCAAGGCCTACACTGGGAGTAGGAGATTCGGTGCGCGATCCCCTCAATCCGGGGGAACCAGGCAGAGGGGAATCCAAGGGATGTACCCGAGGGTAAGTCCGAAGAAGACTAGCATGGCCCTGAGAAGCCAGGCTAACCTAGCGTGGGAAGGGTCCCCCCCCCCGGGGGAGGGGGCTCCATACCTCCAATCAAGCAGCCGAACCACTTGTCACACTGAAAGAACCCCAGTGTAGAACTGGACAGTAACTTCATGTAAGGGGAGTTAAGCGCAAACTGCCGCATACCGTAGCCTAAGGCTGCCTGGCATGGGCAGCCTGGCGCGAGCCCTGGCACTGCCGACCGGTGTGAGACGTCCCTGGCATGGGTGCACCTGGCAGGCGGGCAGAGGGATGAAACCTCCTCCTCTTTGGACAGGAGGGTCGGGAAGGACATTTCCTACCCCCGGGAGAGGGGGAGGGCTGCGGGCGGCCAGTGCCAAACAGGTCGGTGGAGCACTGAGCAACCTGACGCAAAGCCTCGCCATTGAAGAGGTTCTCCCCGGTGCACGGGGAAGTACCCAGGTTATGTTGTGCCGAGCTGCACAAGTCGGAAGCCTGCAACCAGGCTGTACGACGCGCCCCTATGGCTGCCGCAGAGGACCTGCTAACTGACTCGAAAGAGTCCACGGCAGCCCGAGAAAGAAACCAAGAGATATTCCTGCAATGGTAAAGAAGCAAGGAATAGTCAGGGGCCCGAGGGGCCGACACAAAGGGAGACAAAAGAAATAACCTCTCGGTGACCTCCCGAAGCGCCAGACTCATATAGAAAATATATGAGAGAATCCTGGAAGCCAACATGGATGTTTGGAAGGTTCGCCGCCCAAAGTTGTCCAGAGTTTTAGACGCATGATTCGGGGGGCAGGAAGAGTGCTTCTTCTTGCTTCCAACCTTCCTCAGGGCCGATTCCACCACAATGGAATGATGGGGAAGCTGGTGCGTCTGGAAACCCGGAGAGGGGGGCACCCGATACCGGGCATGCATGGCTGCAGGTGGCGCCGGTACCTGTAAGGGCGAGCGCCAAATCCCGAGCAGGAGATCCCGCAGGGAGGGATGTAAAGGAAGCATTACGGCTGCCTGTTCCGCAGTACCCGGACTTAGCGAAGGGCCCGGGATAGGAATGGCGAGCAAGTCCGCCATGTCAAGGAGGAAGTCCTGAAAAGACGGCTCTCCCAGAGGGGCTATCCCGGGGGAGGCCGAGGTGGAGGGGCCCGCTTGAACACCAGGGGACTCACCGTGCTCGTGGACGGGAGGAATCGCTCTAAACAAAGGAGGGTACTGACAGTCCCAATTCGAGGCAGTCGGTACTGCATCGTCAGGGCCCGGGATTGACTCCAAGCGGGGCATCGAAGGGAGCGACGTCCCCAATGGGCCTCGGCCCCGATTCCGGGGGCGGAGCCGCCCCCGCCCCCGGGGCAATCCGCAAGGGCGGCTGGAGTGGTGCCGAGGCCGCTGGAGAGCAGGCGAGCGCAGACTGCGCCGTCGGAAGAGGCAGGGGTCGGATCCGAAATGCGCCGGAGCCACGCTTTCCAGACTGGAGATCGATTTGAGGCTGGGCATCGAACCGAGCGACGCCTCCTTAGGGGGCCCTGGCGTCGGCGGCCGCACCGGTGCTGCCACTCCCGCGAATGGAGTCGGGGTCGCGACGGTCGGCGCCGAGGGCAACGAGGTCTTCCCAGGCCGAAACTCGGCGAAGAGGGAAACCCCCGAAGTCGGCTCCGATGCCGAGAGAGAGGCCCTTCTAGGCGCCGGGGTTCTGACCGCGCCTGTTTTATTGAGCGGGAAACCCTTACGGGGCGTACTACGCGGCCTTGAGGGTACCCAGGTAACCCGCCGACGAGCCCCGGCGGGGAGCGAGACGCCCAGCCCCGGCTTCGCGGCCGCGGCGCTTCTTTGGGTCGACTCGACTGAAGGACCCGGGTCCCGCGGGCAGACTCTAGTGACGAGTGGAGCACTCGACGCCCGCGTAGATGCCGGGAAGTCGGTGGCGTCCGGGGGAGGCCCTGGCCCCGCGCAAGGTGGGGGTGCCGACCCGCCCGACCGGGATAGATCGATCGGCTCCGCAGGTGGAGCCCGGAGGCGACCCCTGGCGAAGAATGGGGCCCTTGTTCCCGAGACCGCCGCGGGAGGGGCGGAGCCGCTCAAGGCCAGTACCGCCCCCGCGGAAGCCGGGAACGAGTTGATCGGCCCTGGCGGAGCCGAGGGCACCCGATGCTGATCCCCGGCGGGGAATGGGGCCACCGACTCCGAGGACTTGGTCCCGCTCGAAGCGGTCACCACCTCCGCGCATGGCAGGGGTGTGGGCACGCCATACCGGGTCAGGTTGGTCCGACGATCCCCGGTGACGAGTGGAACACTCGACACCAATGCCGATGCCGGGGAATCGGCATCGCTGAAAGCGGGTATCGCCCCCGCGCAGGGCCGGGATGCCGTAGAGCCAGACTGGGTCGAGTCGATCGGCCCCGAAGGCACCGAGGACACCAGTTGACAGTCCCTGGTGAAGAGTGGAACACTCGACGCCGGCGCCGATGCATCTGCACCGCTCGAAGCGGGTGCCACCCTCGGGCATGGCTCGGGAATGTTCTGTGAGGAGCGAACCTCAGGAACAACCCGAAACCCCGTGGAGGCTCTGGAGCCCGAAGACTCCCTCCGGGGTGTAAGGGACTGGAGGGGAAGGCCGGAGCCGTCGTCATGCGGCGCATGAGACTCACCCCTCAAGGCTCGGTTAGTCTTAACAGACTGTTGTTGGGTTACCTGATCCTGGCGAGGAGAGAAAGCCGACGACCGCACCTCAGAGGGAAAGACGTCATCGAGGGACACTCGAAACAGGGAGGGTCTTCTCCCGACGCTGAAGCCCGGGGAACCGGGGGAGAAGGGGTCAGGGCCCCAACAGGAGAGACACCAGGCATTGGAGTCGGAGAAGAAGACAACGTCTCCACAGTGGGGGCACTTCTTAGGGGAAGAAGGCTCCATGCTGGAAGCCTGGTAGGCCTCAGAATAACACGAGGAGGATGCTCCTCGAAGGAAAAAAGGAAAAACAAAAATAAGGAAAAAGGGGGCACCAGCAGTGCCAGAGTCAGCGGGGAAAAAAAAAAAAAAAAAAACGCGACCACAGGAAACAAGAAGAAAAAAGTTTCTGCGGTGACAGGAGGTACGTCCTGTCGGCTCCGCGGAAAAACGAAAACTGGGGAGAGGCAGTGGGAAGGGCGGGAAGCTACCACGCAGGCTCGAGGGATGCTCCCAAAACCCTTCTGATTGGATGCTGGGGAGCATTCCCGTGCGGGCTCCGTCGGCGCCGATGAACCCCATATGTGAAGACTCATTCCTGCTTGTTCCTGGATATCCAGGTCTTCCAGGACAAGCAGCCTCCGACAAAATAGGCCCCCGACACAATGGCAAAATGAAGAGGTGGTGCTTGCAGGAGCCTTATTAGATCTCCGAATCATTTATTTTATTTATTTATTTTATTTTATTTAGACAGTTTTGTATACCGCCTTATCCTTCAATCAAAGCGGTCACAACACAAGTGGGGGATACATTTAACACGTATGGATATGAGACACACACACACTAATACTTACAGGGAACATGGGCAATGGAGGGTTAAGTGGCTTGCCCAAGACCACAAGGAGCACCTGTGGGACTAGAAACCCCAGTCCTTCCGGCCCAAGGTTGCTGTCCTCTAGTGGGATTTGAACCCCCGACCTTCCGGCCTGAAGTACCTTGCCCCAACCACTAGGCTACTCCTCCCAGAATCATGCTCTGCTTGTCCAACCTGGCACCACAAGAATAATCCTTCTTGGGTGGTGCACTGAATTTCACGCCCCATCAGGGGCCACGGAGGAAATACATACTGTACAGCAGCTGCTGACTTGGTAAAGGTTCAGCCAGAGCACTGATGCTCTCGGCCCCATCTCCGTGCAGCAACTGAAGAAGCGACACTTTGGCATGGGAGTGCGTTGCCATCAGAGCCCTCTCCGGGTGACCCCAGCGGTGTAGAAACAGCTGAAACACCTCCTGACAACTCCCACTTTCCTGGAACCAGAGAGTTCCAGCTGAGAAAATCCACCTTGGCAATGTGCAGAGCCCACAAACTAGGAGGTTCTTTGTCACCCAGGCAGACAGTAGAGTTAATTTCCAGGGCTACCCTAGCACTCCTAGTGCCGCCTTGACAACTAACATAAGCCACCAACATGGCACTCGCTGAGAACACTTGAACCGCCCAACCCTCATCTGGGGGCTGGAAATGCAGAAGAGCCAACCTGATGGCTCTTGTCTCAAGGCAGTTGATGGACCACTTCACCTCCCTGTGGATCCAACGGCCTTGGGCAGTTTGGCCTTGGCAATGGGCTTCCTCAGCCCGAGAGACTGGAAGTCAGAGGGATCTAGCAGCAATCTTCTAGCGGCATGCCTTTCCTCTGAAGACTGGGCTGTTGCCACCACTGCAGAATGGCCTTCACCGTCATTGGGAGTGGGAGCCTGAGCTCAAACCACTGAGAACTACTACTACTCTTCCTCCTCTTGTATAGTGCTCCAAGGTGTACATAGAGCTGTACATATAGGTGTAAGACATAGTCCCTGCTTGTCAGAGCTTACAATCTAATCAAGATGAAAGCACAGTTACTTACCTGTAACAGGTGATCTCTGGGAACAGCAGGAATTAGTCCTCACATATGGGTAAGTCGGAACCGACGGAGCCCGCGCGGGAAAGCTCCCCAGCTTTTCAGATGAAAAGCTTTTGGGGCTTCCCACAGCGCATGCGCGCTGCCTTCCCGCCTTCCTTACCAGCTCTCTTCAGTTCGAGTTTATAGCTGAGACAATAGAGAGAGGAAAGGAAGGTAGATAGATAGAAGATACAACTCCTAGGGGAGGTGGGTGGGTTGTGAGGACTAAATTCCTGCTGTTCCCAGAGATCACCTGTTACAGGTAAGTAACTGTGCTATCTCCAGGAACAAGCAGGAATAAGTCCTCACATATGGGGACTCCCTAGCTAAGATGCCTGGGAGATCCCCCTCCAAGGGTAAACCATCTTCGTATGGATCTCAGGCATCCATTCAGGGAAGGTGGGCAGGAGTTGCTTAAGTATGGAACAGGTGTTTGAGGACAGCCTGACCAAACAAGGCATCCCGGCGGGAGTCCTTGTCCAAACAGTAATGGGCTGTGAAGGTATGAACCGAGGCCCAAGTGGCTGCTCGACAGATCTGATCTATGGATACAGAGTGAAGATGAGCCATAGAAGTAGCCATGGCTCTCACATTGTGAGCTGTGACATGGACTTCCAGAGAAATGTTCTTACTCTGGTAAGCAAAAGAAATACACTGAGCAATCCAATTGGAAAGTGTACGTTTGGAGACTGGAAGTCCCAAATGAGAAGGATCAAAAGCCACAAAAAGTTGGGAAGACTTTCGATGTGGCTGAGTCCTGTTGAGGTAAAAGGCGAGAGCTCTTTTACAGTCAAGAGTATGAAGGTTCCTCTCTGCACTGGATGCATGAGGAGCCGGGAAAAAAACAGGTAGATATACCTCTTGATTAAGATGAAAAGGCGAGACCACTTTGGGCATAAAGTGGGGATTCGTCCTAAGGACCACCTTATCATGATGAAATCTGGTATAAGGTGGATTAGCCACCAAAGCCTGCAGTTCACTGATGCGGCGAACCGAAGTGACTGCAATAAGGAAAAGAACCTTCTAGGAAAGAAATTTCAAGGAGGTAGAGTCCAAAGGCTCAAAAGGTGGTTTCATAAGCTGACCTAGAACTAGGTTCAAATCCCATGCTACCGGCGGAGGTCGGATGGGAGGTTTAGTTAGGGTCAGGCCTCTCATGAACCTTGCAACGAGAGGATGAGAGGAGACAGGTTGTCCATTTATAGGTTTTAAGGATGCTGCAATAGCACTTAAATGGACTCGTACTGAATTTGTCTTGAGGCCTGCATTGGAAAGATGCAGGAGATAGTCTAGTAGAGAATTCAAAGGAAGTGCCAGAGGGTCAAGACCCTGTTGCGCACACCAAATGGAAAAACGTTTCCATTTGAAAGCATAGGAACGCCTGGTAGAGGGTTTCCTAGAGGCATGAAGGATATCTTTCACTGGCTGAGAAAGATTAAACTCATGAAGGCTTAAGCCTTCAGTAACCAAGCTCGGAGATGTAGGGACTTGGGGTTTGGGTGCCACAAAGTCCCTTTCTCCTGAGACAGAAGGTCTGGCGCAGCTCCCAGGTCCAGGGAGGAGCCCTGGGAGAGCTGTAGAAGTAGAGGGAACCACACTTGGCGTGGCCAGCGTGGAGCTATAAGGATCATCGACCCGTGATCCCTCTGAAGTTTGAACAGAGTCTTGGGAATCAAAGGAATGGGTGGAAAAGCATACAGGAATTCCTGACCCCAATGCAGGAGAAAGGCGTCGTTGGCCTGAGCTCCCTGACACGGAGTCCTGGAACAGAACCGGGGAAGTTTGGCATTCCACGGACTTGCAAAGAGGTCTATGTCCGGGGTCCCCCATTCCTGGAAGATTCTGTGTATCTGATCCATATGCAGGGACCACTCGTGTGGAAGCAGAACTCGACTGAGTCTGTCTGCCCGAGAGTTTTGAACTCCTGGAAGATACACTGCCAGAAGATGAATTTGATGCTCTCTGGCGAAAGCCCATAATCTGAGAGCTTTGTTGCAAAGCGACAGAGAGCCCGTCCCTCCTTGCTTGTTGACATAGAACATGGCCACCTGATTGTCTGTCTGAACTAGGACAGTCAGGTTGGCAAGGAGGGTATGGAAGACTGTGAGGGCAAGGAAGATTGCTCGCAGTTCCAGAAGGTTGATATGAAGGGTGGTCTCTTGGGGAGACCAGGTTCCCTGAGTGGAGAGATGTTGAAGATGAGCTCCCCACCCTGTTTGGGAGGCATCTGTTGTGAGGGTTGCTTGGGGCAACGAAGGTTGGAAGGGGGTCCCCAACAACAGATTTTTGGAGGATGTCCACCACTGGAGAGACCAAAACAGACGTTTTGAGGTGAGTACCTGGTCTGACAGCAGTCCCGATGCTTGAGACCACTGGGTGGCCAATGTCCATTGAGCTGCTCTCATATGGAGACGAGCATAGGGCACCACATGAACCGTGGAGGCCATGTGGCCCAGAAGTTGCAGCATTTCTCTGGCTGACAAGTGACTTCTGGACTGAGCCTGGGAGGCCAAGCTTATTAGCCGTTGGCCTCGGACCAGAGGAAGGTAGGCCCTTGCAGTGGTGGAATCCAGATAAGCCCCTATGAATTCCAGGGACTGAGTAGGGATGAGTTGGGACTTGGGAATGTTTACCACAAGTCCCAGATATTGAAGAATACGCCTTGTGCGGTCCAAGGAAATCTGGACTTCTGACTGAGATGGAGCTCGGATGAGCCAGTCGTCCAGATATGGGAACACGAAGATTCCCATGCCTCTTAGAAATGCGGCTACGACTGCCATGCATTTTGTGAATACTCTTGGAGCAGAGGCGAGACCGAAGGGAAGTACTCTGTATTGGAAATGTTTTCCCTGGAACAGAAATCGAAGATATTTTCTGTGGGATGGATGGATGAGTATATGAGTGTACGCATCCTTGAGATCTAGAGAACAAAGCCAATCCTGACTCTGAAGGTATGGAAGGAGAATGCCCAGAGAGAGCATTTTGAATTTCTCCTTGAATAGAAACTTGTTCAATTCTCTCAGATCTAAGATAGGTCTGAAGCCCCCTGTCTTCTTTGTTATGAGAAAATAAGGGGAGTAGAACCCTAACCCCTGTTGAGGAAGAGGAACCTCCTCTATTGCCCCTTGGGCAAGGAGAGAGGAGACTTCCTGACCCAACAGGGTCAGAAGAGATGGGGGAGAACTGAATTGCCTCACCATGGTATGGGGAGGAAGGCTGGAGAAATGAAGTTTGTAGCCCTCTCTGATGATAGAGAGGGTCCATTGCTCTGATGTTATTTGCTCCCATCTGGGAGCAAAGTGAGCTAACCTTCCCGGTATGGTGAGAGGCTCTGGTTGTTCCAGAGCCAGAAATGGTAAGTTCTCTAGGGGCAAGTCAAAACCCCTGAGGGGGTTGAGCCTGCTGGGGTGTAGCAGACACTGCAGACTTTGACTTTACTTGCTTAGATTGCTGACGTTTAGCAGCAAAGCGAGGCTGAGAAGATTGTTGGCCAGTATATGTGGAAAATCTGGCCTTCTTGTAGTACGGCCTTTTAAAAGGTTTCTTTTTGGCAGGAGTAGAAGTAGACTTAGAAAGTCTATCTAGAGTGGCATTTTCTGCGTCCATTTGAGCAGCTTTAATTTGCCAGTCCTCACCAAATAAGTTCTCTCCTGTACAGGGCAGATTCCTTAAGCCATCCATGACCCAGGGTTCTAGGTCAGAAGCCTGGAGCCAAGCAAGACGTCGGGCTGCAATAGCGATTCCCGAAGCCCTGCCAGCAACCTCAAAGGAATCAAAGGCTGCCCTGTTGGAAAACTTGGAGACCTCTGAAAGTTGTGTCACCAGAGTAGTGAAGTCCTCCTTTTTATCCTCAGGGATAAAGGGGGCTAAATGCCGTACTTTTAGGGCAAGTTCTCTGAGAAACATGCCCATATAAAGGCTGTAAGAATTGATCCTGGCTATAAGCATACTAGCCTGAAAGATCTTTCTACCAAAAGAGTCGAGGGTCTTACATTCTCGCCCTGGAGGGATAGAGGAATGCCTTTTAGGACTCTTTATCTTCTTCATAGCAAACTTCACCACAATGGAGTGGTGAGGCAGCTGAGTCTTTTGAAACCCAGGAGAAGGAGGGACCCGGTACATGGTGTCCAACCTACGGGAATGAGGAGACAGGGTTAGAGGAGTCTCCCACAAATCCATCAAGTGTTCTTGAAGGATCTCATGGATAGGCAGAGTAACTGCCTCTTTAAGAGGTTTAGAGTATCCTAAAATATCCAATTTTTTTGATCTGGGTTCCTTTTCAGCAGATGTAGCAATAGAAAGTGCTTTGGCTACATCAACAATGAAATCCTGAAAGGATAAATCCTCTGGAGGAGACATCCTCCTCTTTAGAGAAGAGGGCTCCTCAGGAAGATCAAACTCAGCAGAGTCATCAGAGGAATTGAACTCATCAGAAGAATGAGTATTCTCTCTGTGCTTGCAATGCACGATACGCGTACCGATCGATATCGACATCGGGCGTATCGGGCATGGGATTGGTATCGGGCAAAAGCCTGAATCCAGCAAGCGGAACCGATCGACGCTTGGAAGTCGATGGTCTCGGTTCCGGTGTGGATACCGGAACCGGGGTCGGAACCGATGGAATCGGTACCGAGGGCGTCGCAGCCTTAATGAAAGCCAAAACGGCCTGCTGCATGGTCTGGACAGTATTGCCCATGGACGCCACTGCTGCCTGGATGTCGGTACCGGTATGGACCGGTACCCCAGAGCAGTCTAACAGGTGATCAGTCGAGGCCGTGCCATCGATGTCAACCTGTAACCCCATAGGTGATGCTTTGGAGGCCGGAGCCTCCCGCCGGGGTTTTTTGGTCTGGGCAGAATCCTCGAACTCAAGATTGAGAGCCTCTCGATCTTTTGAAAGAGATTTGCTTTTAGAGGATTTGCCCACAGAAAGTTTGGTTACCTGAGATCCATCCGGAGAGGAAGACCTGGATGACTGTGATGCTGGATTATCTGAAGCAAACAGCACATGGAACTTGTTGGCCCGGTTCTGCATACCACGTTTAGACATCTGGGAGCAGAATGGGCAGTCCGGTATGGAGTGGTCAGGTCCTAAACATTTAAGACACCATTCATGGGTGTCTGTGAGAGAAATAACAGCATTGCACTTGGTACACTTTTTAAAACCAGGAGCTGGTTTCTCCATGAGGAGAATTTGTGTAGGCCTGAAGGCCTAACAAAAGTTACCAAGCTGTGCTGAGAAAATAAAAAGAGATTTTTTTTTTTTAAAAGAAAGAAAGAGACCGGCAGTACCGGTTTTGGTATGGGGAAGGCAGGTACGCGGTCAAAAGAAACAAATTAAAATAACAATTTCTTCAGCGGTGACAGGAACACGACCTGCTGGTTCCGCGGAAAAAGAGAAACTGAAGAGAGCTGGTAAGGAAGGCGGGAAGGCAGCGCGCATGCGCTGTGGGAAGCCCCAAAAGCTTTTCATCTGAAAAGCTGGGGAGCTTTCCCGCGCGGGCTCCGTCGGTTCCGACTTACCCATATGTGAGGACTTATTCCTGGAGATAAACCATTACAAAACTAAGGACAAGAGTATGGCAAAGTACATATAAGTAGTGGACAAGAGAATGAGGAATATCAGGATCCAAAAGCACCCTCAGACATTGGCTTTCAGCCTGGACTTGAATAGGGCCAGAGAGGAGCCCAACAAACCAACTCAGGTAGTTTGTTCCAGGCATATGGAGCAGCAAGGTGGAATGAACAAAGTCTGGAGTTGGCAGTGGCAGAGAAGGGCACAGGTAAAAGGAATCTGCCAGAGGTGCAGCATTCCCCAGGAGTAGCGTAGAGTGAGATAAGAGAGGAAAGGCAGCGACGAGCCGCAGAATGAACGTGCTTGTAAGTAAGAGAAGTTTGAACTAGATGCGGAAATAGATAGGGAGCCAGAGAAGTGAATTGAGAAGAGGGGTTACGTTAGCATAGCGACACTAGTGGAAGATAAGCCATCTCAATTGTCACAGCCAATCAATCAATCAGGAGCTGTAGATCGACCTGAACTCTGGGAGCCTGCTGTGAACAGAACAGCACTAGGCAATCCTACAGCCTTTGACTTTCTCTTCTGGCAGGAAGACTGCATACTTGAGCATCGAAATGTGCTGCCAGGAACTCCAGGAATGGGGAATGCAACAACTGGCTCTTTCCCCAAATGACCACCCAGCCAAGGTTCATCAGAAAGGACACCACTCAGGAAGCTACCTGAAATGCTTCTGAAAGAGATTGGGCTTGGATGAGCCAGTAGTCCAGATATGGGTGTACACATATCCCTAGGCGCCGTAGCCACCACCACCATGATCTTGGAGGAGAACATCTTCGGTGCAGTGAAGAGTCTGAATGGGCGGGTGGCAAACTGAAGGGGAGAATCAAGCATGGCCAGACGAGCTCAACCACAAGGTCAAAGCTGTAACCCAGGTTGGGGAGCTAGGGCAGCTTCAAAAGAAAATGCTACATCAGATCATATTGCAACCATCTGCTGGAGACAGAGAATACTGCCAAGTTTCAGTGCCGCACCACTAATCAATTAGATGCTGAAGACTGTCTTGCTCTGCCGCCATCTGCTGGTTAGGGTGCATAATCCACTCATCTGGACTTTTCTAGCTAGCAAGATAAGAAATGTGGAATATAAAAGTTAACACCCTTGTACATAAGTTAGTATATTGCCTCCATTTTCAGTTGCAATTGCAGAAGCTTGTGCAATCTAAATGCCAACCATGGCTTGCAGGAGTTGAATATTTTGTTTCACTTATTGAACTCTAAATGAACAGATCCTATCATACATAGGTCTGCAGAAAGAAGTTCAGTATTGTGCAAGGGTTACAGAACACCATACCTTTCCCATTTTAATTCTATTTATTTAGGGAAAAAAAGAATTTCTTTAATGTACAGCATTTTCAGTAGCTGTTCTGTAAGTCAAAGGACTTCTTGGCACAGACCTCTGCATCAGAAGTAGCCCTTAACCCCCTACATTAGCAAGACAAAGAATTATAGCACTAACATTTTCCCAGCCACTACACAGTAGCAATACCCCATGATCACAGCTAGATATGCACATACTAAATTCTGAATGACACTTGGCCAAAGGATTTTTGCTCTAATGGATGGGATGGGCAAATTGGATTAAAAATAGAGGGAAAAATCTTCAGATAGTTTCACATGAAGGCTCACAGCACCGCAGCACAGGAAGAACTGCCTCTAAATTTGGGAAGCCTATAGGAGGTGTAAACTGCCAGGTGGAAAAAAATATTAAAGCAAAGCAAAGGAAATTCTTGTAGTAACTGAAAAGTACAATGAGGGAAACCCCACCCCCACTCTAAATATCTCCCTCCAATACCTCCTCATTGTGCCATACTTGCACAGAAATCTCTGCTCCTTACAAACCTGAGGCAGCTGCTTCGCTTAACCCAATAAACATACCTGGCTCATTGGTCATAGCAGACCATGTCAAATACATTGTGTAAACCGTGATGACTGAAGACTGCAGAAGACCAGATCTTGGTTGAGACTCCTATATGACGACACAGAGACAGACCAGTCCGTTAAACGTTTAAAAAAGGCCAAGAACAGAAAAGTAAATGCATGTGGTGGGGGGGGGGGGGGAGAGAGAAAGGGAGGGATATCTCACAAAGCCAATTCTTAAAATGCTCAGTAGATTATAGACCTATACCTGAATTTTCGGAAGAATTGACATTATAGATGCACCAAGACACAGCAACATGTTGACACTGATAAATGCTTTATTTTCAGAGCAGCCTTCTGGGTGAGTGTAGTAAACATAGAACAGAACGATGGCAATCAGAGATAGCACATAATTGATACCTGTAGCAGACAGCAACGCTGAAAAATAAAAATTATAAAAAGCTTAGAACAATGTATACTGTTCTGACCACAGGACTACTAACCACAGGATTAAAAAAAAACAGTATAAAACACACAGTATAGAAAAACAGTTAAATACATACATACATATATACACCTACCTACATCTGACTGGGGTCAGAGAAGTAGTTGATTAAACATTTAAGATTTCACCACCTTCACAGTAAGGAATCTTTTATGCAAGAGTGATAAGATCAGGGAAATATGTTGCCAGCAGAAGTAATTATGGCTAGAAAAACTTAAGAGGCATATATACTAAACCATTTTTCCCTCATATAGACACAAAATGGGGAAAATGCTTTAGAATATCAGGCTGAAATATTGGGCTTGAGTAGATTTGCAGGGTTTTTGGATGGATTTTGGAGTGATTTTAATTCTATTTATAGTAGGAATGGAGGTAGTATTTTTTTCTCTTTTAAAATGTATTTTTTGAAAACGTTTAAAGTAAGAATGGGACAAGCACAAAGATAATGAGTGGCTGTGAGGTTGCTGCATAGCTAAGTTAACTTACTAATCCAGCAATTGAAAGTTCATACCTATATTTGAATTGGGAAGGAAAGATTTTTTTTAAACTGCCACAGAAATGGCTAAAAATAGTTTTGGGGTTTTTTTTTGCCTTTCCTGGGTTAATCATGTAGAGAGCAGTTGTTGTCTGAAGAAGGCTGGACTTTATGGATCTCTTATCTTTTAGCCAAACCAACTATATAATTATGTAAGTCTATAGTAAAACACATCTGAAAGAATAGTCATTGAAATATTCATAGCATTACCTCCCCAATCAGCATTTTATCACTTACCAGTGGTTATCAAACTGAATGAGGAAAGGCTCCCCCCACCACCACCTAGAGATGCATAGGTGGGTATGTTTGGTTTAACATATCATTAAACAAATATATAGTACTGTGTAATGAAGTTTAACAAAACAGTTTAGAGGCAGAGGCCTTAAAGTATTAGAGAAGAAAATGGGAGGGATAAATTGAAATAGGAGGAAAAAACCCCCAGAAGAATCCAAAACCTTGCTGTTTAGTGGATGGCAGATAAAGGCTCGAATAATGCTAGGGAAAGCATCAGCTGACAAGCCCAAGGTTTCTACTACTGAACATTTATATAGCGCTACAAGACACGCAGCGCTGCATAGACACATGTAAAAGACAGTCCCTGCTCATCACAACTTACAGTCTGGTCAAGACAGTCAACGCAGTAGCTGTAGACATGGGATACATTTAAACAAGCAAGTAGCCATTCCTCCCATAAGGGACTCCCCCAGCTACAGGTTACCAAAAGCCCATAGCAAGAATAGGACTCCCCCAAGGGGAGCCGCAAGCAGCAGCAAGTTGGTCCGTGTCCACAGACCACAGGAGGACCTTTGTGTCCGATGAAACAGCACTCCGGTAGCCTGAACACAGAAGGGTCGGAGGGTAGGAGTTGCCTAGACTCCGAAAAGGTTACAGAGCACAGCCTGGCCGAAGGCACTGTCCAATCGGGACTCTCTTTCCAGGTAGTAATGGTCTGAGAAGCTATGGACTGAAGACCAGGTGGCAGCCCGGCAGTTGTCCACCATCGGGACAGAGTGCAAATTTTGCCATCGAAGCCACCATGGCCCTGACATGGTGTGCTGTGATGCGGCTTTCCAACAGGAGCCCTGCCTGCTCATAAGCAAGGGCGATACAGTCCACCACCTAGGTGGATAGCGTACGCTTAGTCACCACCTCCCCCAGCCTACTGGGATCGTAGGAGATAAACAGCTGAAAAACCTTGCGGTGGCCCTGAGTGCATTGGATATAGAAGGGCAAGGCCCTCTTACAGTCCAAGGTGTGAAGGATCGTCTCCGCCCGACTGGAGTGAGGTCTTGGAAAGAAGGTAAGGAGCACCACTTCCTGGTTAAAATGGAAGGGCGATACACTACCTTTGGCAGGAATTTGGGGTGCATGCGAAGCACCACTCTGTTCTTGTAGAACCTGGTATAAGGCGCCTCCGGAACAAGGGCTTGGAGCTTGCTAACTCTGCGAGCGGAGGTGAGCGCAACCAGGAAAACCACCTTCCAAGAGAGGTAGTGAAGGTGGCAGGTAGCCAGAGGCTCAAAAGGGCGGGCGAGTGAGCTGCCCCAAAACCACGATGAGGTCCCATTCGGTTGCCGGAGGACGAACCGGGGGCTTTGATAGGAGAAGGCCCTGAAGGAAACGGGTCACCAACGGTTGGACCGAGAGGGGCTTACCATCCACCGGATGGTGGTGCGCCACCAGGGCACTAAGGTGCACCCGAACAGAATTAGACTTGAGCCTGGACTGAGAAAGGTGGAGAAGGTAATGTAACACCAGAGGCACCGGGCAGAAGAAAGGATCAGTCCCCAAACAGAGAACCTGCGCTATTTGAGGGCGTAAGCCTTTCTAGTAGAGGCCTTGCAAGAGGCCAGCAGAATGTTCTTCACATCAACCGGAAAGTTGAGAGGGTTCAGAGTTACCCTCTCAGCAGCCATGCTTTCAGCGAGAGGGACCCAATGTTGGGGTGCAGGAGGGAGTCCCCCTCCTGGGATAGAAGACCTGGGGCGGTCCCCAGGGGGATGGGGACCTCGACTGCCAACCTCAGAAGCAGTGGAAACCATGGCTGCATGGGCCACCGAGGAGCTATCAGGATGAGTGAGGCCCTGTCACGGAGTGTCCTGAACAGGGTCTTGGCGATCAATGACGTCTGAGGGAAGGCAACATGAGGCCCTCCGATCATGAGACCAGGAACATGTCTGCTGCCACCTTGGAGGGATGGGCCTGCCAGGAGTAGAAGTGGGAAACAAAGTTGTCTGGACTGGCAAGCAGGTCCATCACAGGTTCCCCTCAGAGACGGAAAAGCCAACTGGCTACCCTGGGGTCCATTTGCCACTCGTGCGGCTGGAGAACCCTGCTGAACCTGTTGGCCAGCAGGTTGTTCTAGCCTGGCAGATACGCAATCCATCAGGGAATCCTCCTGCGGGCAGTGTATGAGCAGAGGACCAGTGCCTCCTTAAAAAGGGCACAAGAATCCGTGCCACCCTGTTTGTTCACGTAGAACATCGCCACCTGGTTGTCTGTCTGGACCAGCACCGGCTGGTGATGTAGGTGGTGACAGAAGACCCTCAGGGCAAGGTGCATGGCCTGGAGCTCCAGGAGGTTGATCTGTTGGGTGCTCTCATCTGGTGACCAGTTGCCCTGAGTGCGGAGATCTCCACAGTGGGCTCCCCAGCCGAGCAGGGAGGTGTCCGTGTTGAGGACCCTTGAGTGACTTGGGGTCTGAAACAGCATGCCTGCTTTCAGATGCCAGGGCGACTGCCACCAATCCAGGGAGTCTGTCCCAGAGATGGCCTGTGGCCTGAACCACTGGTCCTGGAGACACCACTGCGCCATCCTCATGTGGAGGCGAGCATCTGGGGTGACGTGGACCGTGGAGGCCATGTGCCCGAGGAGGCGCAAGAGAAGCTAGGCGGGCATAGAGGGAAGGCGCTGTACGTCCCGAGCTGGTCCTTAGGGAGGAAAGCCCTCGACTGGAGGGTGTTCAGCTTTGCTCCGATGAACTCCAGGCACTGTGTCGAGAAGAGGTGAGACTTGGGGTAGTTTATGACAAAGCCTAAGTGTTGCAGAACCTGGATGGTGTGAGCGGTGGCCTGCTGTGCCTCCTCTTATGAGCCAGTCGTCTAGGTGTGGAAAAACAAAGATCCCCTGGAGCCAGAGGAAGGTGGCCATGACTGCCAGGCATTTTGTGAAGACCCTTGGGGCAGAGGCTAGGCCAAAGGGGAGTACCCTGTATTGAAAGTGCCTGCCCCCTACTACGTACTGCAGATACTGCCTGTGGTTGGAGTGGATGAGGATGCGAGTATAAGCACCTCTAGGTCTAAGGAGCATAGTCAGTCTCCCTGCTGGAGCAATGTTCCAAGGGAGAGCATCTTGAACTTCTCCCTCACCAGGAATTTGTTGAGGTTGTGCAGGTCGAGGATGGGCCTTAGGCCCCCTGTCCTCTTTGGGACAAGGAAGTATCTGGAGTAGAAACCCTTGTCCCTGAGATGGTGGGGCACCAGTTCCACTGTCTTGTCCTCTAGAAGACCTGCCAACTCCTTCGAGAGACGGTCCCGGTGTAGGTGAGACCTGAGGGTCTCTCCGGAAAATAAGAGGGAGATGTCTTGAGCCAGATGGAGAAGATAACCCTCCCTGACTACCCTCAGTGCCCAGGAATCAGTGGTGATAGCCATTCATCTCTGGGCATAGAGGGCCAGGCATCCCCCTGTGGGCTGCTGACCTTCTTGGAGAGGCTATGCTCAAGGAGTCAAAAAGATTCTCCCTGGCTGGGATGGGGCCAGGGCCAATGCCTGGGGTTTTGGAGCTTTCTGCTTATGTGGGCCATGCCCATGTCCTTTGGTCTACTGGCCCTGCTGGGGAGCCCGGGAGGCCTGATAGGGTGGGTAGTTTCGGTAAGCAGCTTCCTTCCATGAGTAAAAGGACTTCTTACCAGAGCCCTTCCGTCGGGGAGGGGCAGTGGTCTTCTTAGAGAGCCTGGTCCTCATGAACTCGGTCTCCAGCTCGGCAGCCTTGACAGACAAGGGACATTAGCATGGGACATCGACCAGTTTGTCCTGAACTCACTGCTCGAGATCGGATGACTGAAGCCAAGCTTGGTGGCATGCACCAATGCCTGCCACGGCTACTTGAGTCACCGATTCAAACCAGTTATAGGCCGCTCGAGACAAATTTGGAGCACTCATGGACAGACTTGGCAAGGGTTTCTCGGAGAGACCAGCCGAGAACCTGGCGAGTTCCTTCACCAAGTCTCTTAGGTACATGCCCATGTACAGCTGGTAGGCCTGGATGCGGCAGAGGAGCATCGAGCCCTGGTAGCACTTTCTGCCAAGGACGTCCAAGGTGCAAGCCTCCCTGCCAGGAGGCACTGAGGAGTGCATCTTCTGGCTTTTCAGCCGACGCATGGCCAACTCCACTACCATGGAGTTATGCGGCAGTTGCGATTTCTGGAAGCCTGGACTCCAGCAGACCTGATACATCGAGTTCAGCCATCTGCTCACCACCGGTACAGAGGCCAGTGTCTCCCACATGTGGAGCATGTGCCATTCCAGGATGGGAGGGATGGGTACCGTTAGTGATTCCCGCGGAGGGGCATCATACTGGAGGATCTCTAACTCATCTGCCCGAGGGTGGTCCTCTGACTGTTGGGAATGCCAGGGCCTTGGACATGTCCTTGACAAAGTCCAAGAAACCCATGTCCCCAGGCAGAGACCGCAGCTGAGGTTCCGACATAGGGGAATCGGAAGGGACGTCGTGGTGGGGATGGGTATCTGGGGACTCCTTGCCCTCCATCTTCCACTCGAAACAGTCAGTGGAGGACTCGCCCAAGGGCTGATCTGCAGGCCTCAAGGGCCACGATGGTCCACGGCCAGCCCCTGGCAGACTTGCTGGGGATGACCACAGTCACAGACAGGTGGGACTCAGAGTGTGACCTCGGCTGAGGATTGACTCGAGGCCGAAGGACCTCGAGGATCAGCTCATCCTCCGGGGACATCTTGGACATAGACGGCCCAGTGGTTGGGGTAGATGAACCGGTCAACAGCGCCCACTGCTGGTCCATGAAGACAAACGGCACTCCAGGGCTTCCATTCTGGACTCCAGCCCAGAAGGCTCTGCAGCCTTTAGTGCGGATACCGAGGCACTCTGGCCTGACGCCGGCTCCCCTGAAGGGGAATCCTCGATGAAAATGGTATCTGGGGACAAAGGCTGGATCCTTCCGGGGGACCTTTGCAGGTTGCTCCTTCTCAGACATCTCAGACAAGCGCCTCGGACTATGGGACTGGGCCCAGGGAGCTCTGGCAGGTTGGAACCATCGAAGGACGCCGCCTTCGAGGATTTCTTCTTTCTGGGTTCCCTCAAGGGAGACCCCTTTCTGAGGACCCAAGATGAGGCTCGGGCTCTGAAAGCTCCGCCCAACATGTCAGGGCTTCAGATGAGGCCCTGGCTTTGGGAGGTATCGGGGACTCGGGGAAACACTTGTCATGCTGCTGCTGGTGGCTCTTGAGGGCCTTTGCTGGGCATCCTCTTGCAGAGACTGAAGGCCGCCAGATCGTAGTCTGGCCCGAGGCAACGAATACAGATGTATGTTGGTCAAATACATGATTTTAAAGCACCCATCACACTTCTTAAAACCACTTGTAGTCATGGAGGGAAATAAAGCACCCCTGCGAAGTCGAAGACCCTCCGGGTTGCCAACGGGAGAAAAAAAGGCACGAAGGCACCAGAAAAGAAAAAGGAACGAAAACTACAAAAATTTAAACCGAACTAGACGCCAAGGCACAGAGGTCGGTAGGCGGGAAGAGTACCGGAGGCGAGGTGGAAACTAGAAGAACAAAATAATCAAACTTTTTCCAGGGACAAGCCAGATGAAGTCTGAAGGGCTCCATGGAAAAAAGGAGACTGAGCAAGATGGCACCCTTGGGCAGGAAGGGGACCACGCATGCATGGTGGCATATCTCCAACGCTTTCTTTGAAAGCTGTGGAAATGCTCCACGTGGGCTCCGTTGGCACCAATGTCATCCATATGCGAGGGCTGACTTCTTGCTTGTTTCTAGAGAAAAAAATAAGATTGCACCTAGCAGTAATCCTTTCTTGCAAAAGCCAACATGGAAAGATATTTTCATATGCCCATTAAAAAAGAAAAAAAAACCCCAAAAAACCACCACCTGTAAATAATGTACTTGCATTGGGCATGTTTTTGTATCATAGCAACTCATTTATAAATTTAAATAGACTTTTATGCATAGCTGACTAAGCATGATGAAGTTTATTACCAAGAAGGGGAGAATTTTGCAAAATTTTCACAAGTAGGGCTTCACATTTTTGCATAGGTTTTGGAAAGGGGTTGAGCACAAGGGCCCCAGCCCCACCAAAAATCGCAACTGGCAGGCTTCCCATGGGAGTGCCATCCCTAATGGGCAGAAGAGAAGCCATGATTGTGGCAAAGATCCTTCCCATCTGCCCACAGGAGTTCAGATCCCCGTGGTGAGAACAAGAAAGCTCTCTGCCCATGGGGCAGAGCTTTGATCCCCCTCCCTGCCAAAGAAAACAGCCTTCCGCTACTCCTGCATCTCTATACATCAGCCTCAAATACAAAATGGAAATATACATGTCCAAATTTCTTGAAAACCATTTCTCCACATTAAAGGAAAAAAAAGGTGCATTAAGATGCTTATTCCACAGTCAGCATAAAACATACGCTGCAGAAAGAAAAAGGATGCGGGGCTCAACGGATATCTCATTTAACCCAATATGGCAGTTTATATGTTCTAATGAACGTATTTATCTTCACTGTTTCCAACTGTCAATAAGATTTGTTTCTAAAAGACAGGAAAAATTATCCATACAGATATTATCTAGACAAGTTTCACTGTACCTAGCCCGTGCCTAAAGAACTTCAGGATACACATTAGAAGCCCATGATGGAGCATCCATATAAGTTATAAATAAAAAATGTAAATACTACTGTATAATCAAGATCTTGCCTTCTATATGTAAAAAGGAAAGACTTTGCTGAGTTCCTGACCCAGAGAGACTCACCTGCAACACCCCAATAGCAGCAGTCTTACTTCTAAAAAAGTGCTGGACAACCTTGTTCTAAGAACACATCTAGCCAGTCTGGTTTTCAGGATATCCATAATGAATACCAATGAGATAGCTATGCATGCAATGGAAGCAGTACATATAGAAACATAGAAAATGATGGCAGATAAAGCATAGTTACTCACCTGTAACAGGTGATCTCTGGGAACAGCAGGAATTTAGTCTTCACATATGGGTATCGTCGGTACCAACGGAGCCTGCGCGGGAACGCTCCCCCAGCGTCCAATAGGAAAGCTTTTGGGAGCATCCCACAGTGCCTGCATGCTGCCTTCCCGCCTTTCCCAACTGTCCCTCTCCAGTTGAGTTTATAGCTGAGACAAGACAGAGATGGAAAGAGAAAGAGAGAGAGATACAACTCCTAGGGGAGGTGGGCGGGTTGTGAAAACTTCAAAGAGGTAGTAGCTAATGGTTCAAAGGGTGGTTTCATAAGCTGCCCAAGTCCCATGCCACCGGTGGTGGTTTAATGGAAGGCTTTGTTAAAAGAAGGCCTCTCATGAATCTCGCTAGGAGAGGATGAGAGGAAATAGGTTGTCAATTGAGAGGCTTTAAAGAAGCTGCAATAGCACTCAAATGGACTCTCACTGAATTGGTCTTAAGCCCTGCATTTGATAAATGAAGGAGATACTCCAGTAATGATTCCAGAGGTATCTCAAAAGGGTTAAGACCCTTCTGTGAGCACCATATGGTAAATCTCTTCCACTTAAATGCATAAGAGTGTCTCGTGGAGGGTTTTCTGAAAGCATGAAGGATATCCTTCAACTGTTGGGAAAGGTTAAGATCCTGAAGTGCTAGGCTTTCAGCAATCAGGCCCTGAGATGCAGAGACTGGGGACTGGGATGCCAGAGCATCCCATCCTCTTGTGAGAGAAGATCTGGAGCAGATCCTAACTCCAGAGGCGGAGCTTGAGAGAGATGTAGGAGCAGAGGGTACCACGGTTGACCTCTGTCTCTCTGAAGCTTGAACAGGGTTTTAGGAATCAGGGGAATGGGTGGGAAGGCATACAGGAAGTCCTGACCCCAGTGAAGGAGGAAAGCATCCCTGGCCTGACAGCCTCGAGCCAGAATTCTGGAACAGAACTGGGGAAATTTGGCATTCAGCAGACTTGCAAAGAGGTCTATGTCCAGGGTTCCCCAAATTTGAAAACTTTTGGCCACCTGGTCTGCATGGAGAGACCATTCATGAGGAAGCAGAACTCCGAGTCTTTCTGCCCAAGAGTTTTGAATGTCTGGAAGATGCACCGCAAGGAGATGAATCTGATGCTCTCTGGCGAGGGCCTATAGTCGCAAAGCTTCGTTGCATAGCGACAGAGAGCCTGTTCTGCCCTGCTTGTTCACATAGAACATGGCTACCTGATAGTCTTAGTTCAAACGGACAGTCTTGTAGCTGAGCTGGGTGTGAAACACTCGAAGAGCAAGGAAGATTGTTCTGAGCTCTAGGAGGTTGATATGAAGACAGGCCTCCCGTGGAGTCCAGGTACACTGGGTAGAGAGGTCGTGCAGGTGGGCTCCCCAACCCACCTGTGAAGCATCTGTTGTTACAGTGGCTTGGGGTAGGGGTTGCTGGAAAGGAGACCCCACCAGAAGGTTTCTGGGTGACTACCACCATTGGAGGGACAAAAGAAGACAACCTGACGCCTGAGTCCACTGAGTGGATAACGTCCACTGGGTTGCCCTCATATGGAGGCGAGCAAAAGGAACCACATGCACAGTGGATGCCATGTGGCCTAGCAACTGTAACATTCCCGAGCAGTGAGATAAGGTTTGAGCACTGCCTGGGAAGCTAACTGTACAATGCGAAGTCAGCGGGGCTGTGGAAGGAAGGCCCTTGTCTGTCTGGTATCCAGATTAGCTCCTATAAATTCTAGGGATTGAGTGGGAGCAAGGTTGGATTTTGGGACGTTTATGACAAGTCCCAAATACTGAAAGATATGCATTGTGCGAGACAGAGCAAAACTGGCTTCTGGCCCTGAAAGAGCTCGAATGAGCCAGTCGTCTAAGTAAGGGAAGACGAATATTCCCAGGGTGCGGAGAAATGCTGCTACCACAGCCATGCATTCTGTGAACACTCTTGGGGCAGAAGCCAGGCCAAAGGGAAGAACCTTGTATTGGTAGTGTTTTCTTTGAAACAGGAATCAGAGGAATCTCCTGTGATTTGGATGGATGAGAATGAGTATACGCATCCTTAAGATCTAGAGAACAAAGCCAATCCTGACTTGGCAGCAGAGTTGCAGCAGAGTTCCTAGAGAGACCATTTTGAATTTCTCTCGGAACAAGTATTTGTTCAATTCTCTGAGGTCTAAAATGGGTCGTGTCCTCCTGTTTTCTTTGAAATAAGGAAATGGGGGAGTAGAACCCTATACCCTGATGGGGAATGGGTACTACTTCTATTGCTCCTTGAGCAAGGAGCATTGTGACTTCTTGACCTAAGAGACTGTTGAGAGAGGTCTGAGAATTGAACTGTTTTAGAATTGTAGGAGGGGGTATCTGTGAAAATGAAGCTTGTACCCCTCTCGAACAATGGACAGAGTCCAATTTTCTGCTGTCATTTGGTACCATCTGTGGGCAAAATGACATAACCTGCCTGGGATGGTCAAGAGTTCTGGACCGTTCAGGGGCAGGAAGGCAAAGTTCTCTAGGAAGGAGTCAAAGCCCCTGAGGAGGCTGAGCCTGCAGAGCTGACTGAGGTTTTGCAGCTTTTGGCTTCTTTTGTTGTCTAGGTTGTTGCTGTTGTCTCTTTTGGGCAGTATGACCTGGACGGTGTGCCTGCTGGGTATAGGAAGGATAAAACTTTTTCTTATTGAAAAATGGTTTCTTAAAGGATTTTTTTCCTTGCAGGATGGGCTGTAGATTTGGACAATCTATCCAAAGTGATATTGTCAGAACCTCTCTCATTAGCCTTCTCCTGCCAATTCTTGCCAAAGAGATTTTTTCCTGTGCAAGGAATGTTTCCTAATTTATCTTTACCCAAATTTCAGAGTCAGATGCCTGAAGCCAGGCTATCCGATGTGCACCAATGGCAATAGCAGAGGTTCTGCTTATGCATTCAAAACAGTCAAAGGCTGCACGATTTACAAACTTGGAAATATCCTGAGCATGTTTGAGTAGAGTAAGATAGTCTTGCCTTTTGTCATCAGGAAGGAGGGGGCTCAAAAGCTCCAAGTCTGTGACCTCTTTAAGGAACATTCCCATATACAAGATTTAGAAACTGATCCTAGCTGAGAGCATGGAAGCATCGACGCCCAAAGGCATTGAGTCCCCTACATTCACGACCTGGAGGATTGGATGCATGTCTCTTTGCACTTTTCATCCTCCTCATGGCTGATTCCACCACCATTGAATGGTGTGGTAATTGAGTTTTTTGAAAGCCAGAACAAGGTGGAACTTGATACATGGTATAGAGTCTTCGAGAATGAGGAGATGTGGTTAAAGGTGTTTCCCACATCCTTAGCATAAGATCATGTAAGATCTCATGAATAGGCAGAGTAGCTGCCTCTTTGGGAGTCTTAGGGGTATGTTTACTAAACCGTCTTAACGTGCGCTCTTCGACATTATCGCGCGATAAGGTACCTTATCGCCCGATGAAAGCGCCTTATTGGGCGATAAGGTACCTTAGCACACGATAACGCGCGCAGCGGCGCAAAGGGGCGCTGAAGGTGGAGAAAGGCTCCCGGAGGGCGGAGAGAAGGAGTCAATGGGTGGAGAGTGGGAGGGGAGAGGCTCCCCGCACACTAACGCTGTGAAATCCAAGGCTCAAAACTAACGCCAGTGAAACCCTGGCGTTAGAGCTGATTTAAAGGGAAAAGAAACCATTTGTCAGCAATGTACAGCAAAACCAGGGAAACCTACGAAAAGTGATAAGGGTGATATATGTGCACGGAACAAAAGAGCAAATAAACTTTGAAAATGTACAGAAGAAAATGTAAAAATAAAATAACCAAGCTGGCCAATAGTGATATCAATGGGAAACATCAAAAAACACTCCCAAGAAAGCTCCAGAAAAAGAGATATGAATTTTGGAAGGGTCTATGCTCCGTCCCCATACAAGGTGAATGAGCCCACAGTGTAATTACGCTGAGCAGGGTTTCCGACTCCATTGGCCAGGTTTCCTATGGGGTGCACATGTTCCACAACAGCAGGGCGGGCATGTCGGAATGGGCAATTGGACAGATGCTGGAAAAGGGGACACAGAGGGCTGCAGGCGGCACATGCTGTGGTGCAGCTGGGCCACAGTGCGGACTAGGGTGATGCCTAGCTGGCCCATAGGAATGCTGAAACAGTAGAGCAGCCAGACAGCAACTGATGAGGGCCCAACATGGGCACGAGTGTGCTCCCCACAGTGTCACAGGGCATAGTACCCAGAAGGTACCCCGAAGGGCACGAACATTGGCATGCGGTGCTGGGGGGGGGGGGAAGCGTGGACAGCTATGCAGGCACCCCTACCCCAGAACAAACACCATAGGCAGCTGCCTACCCGCACACTGGATGGCCTGAGACTGCGTTCCACCAGCACCACCAGCAGAAGGGCATGTGAGCATGGTGGCACAGGGATACTGGTGGTGGAGGGGGCAGTGGCAGCTGCCCAGAGCAGACCGTGGCCTAGCCCTGTTTAGATGGGTGCCATGCACTGCAACAGACAGGCTCTGTCTGACAAACAGTCATGGTATCTCCAGGGAATGCACTGTCTCTGTAGCAACACAGTGGTGCAGTGCACACAGCCAGTGTGTTCAGAAGCAGAAGGTCACAGGTTCAAGTCCCAGCTGTGGTTCCTGCCAACCCAGTCCCCACTACTAAAACGTGCTAATACAGACAGAACCTTTATTGTAGATGACGTAAACATGCCCAAAACACCTACATTTTACCCTACAGAGCACAGACACCATAAACATGCACATTACCTAGAGCAGAGTCTTCCAAATGCAGTCCTGGAGGGCCAAACACCATTCAGGTTCCATGCTGTCTCTAATAAAGATGCCTGTGCTGCATTTCTATGCGTCGCCCCCATGGTATGCAGATGTATCTCATGCATATTCATGAGGGGCAGCATGAAAACCCGAACAGTGTCTGGCCCACCAGGACTGGAGTCGGGAACCTCTGCCCTAAAGCAGCAGCCAACAGGGGCAGACACACCCGCATCCACAGGCTCCATTATCCAATGCCTCCTGGAGAGGCAGGATGTTGGGCCCTGCATGCATCTCCCAATACGAGCACTTGCATACCTTAGCAATGCCACCCTAAACCTGGGAATACGGTACACATATCTCAAAAGGTTGCTATGATTACTGGCAGATAGCACTTCAGAAGTTACATACAATCTTCTGAGTGCGCTGCATCATAGCAACCTTTCTGATGTTTGTGGAGTGTGCTACAGGTCTTGTGTCTGACAGTGTTTACCACCCTGGAGGGTGACCCCCAACAGTATTGCGTACCATAGCCATGCCTGCACTGTGCCCAGGACTGGTGCGGTGGCCAGGGCTGCCAAACACCTCTATAGTTGCACAATGCTGGCATAGGTGTGGGGAGTGTGTGTCTATCTACCCAGTGTGTGGTGGCTGCAAACACCCTCCACAGCCCACACTGCTAGCACTGTTGCCAGTATTGGCCTGCCAATGTGCATAATGAGGAGCAAGGTACCGTGGGAATAGCCAGGATAGGGTGGCCTGGCCTGGATTCATCTGTACACAGCATAGGGCAATGGCTCGGACATTGTAGTGGCCGGCCACCACCTGCATGGACAGGGTGGCCACAGCATGTCCTGCTGGGAGGTTACTCTCACCCTGAGCGAGCAGTGACCACGGCATGGCTAGGTTCCCCCATAGTGCTATATAGCATTTCTCTCATGTGATATTTATGGGTTCTCTTTTGGGGCCCAATCACTGACTTATCTGCTTGGTGTGTATGCTGACATCCCAGTTCTGGGTACACGTATCTCCTCCAGGAACATGCACTATGGACTAGCTAGCAGACTGTCTGCAGCTAGTATGTGTCTTGCTGGAACACCTTGCAGGGTGCAGCGGCTGGAGGCTTGCTGCTGGAGAATGTCAGATAGTGGTGGGGGGCAGCTGTGCATTTCCAGGCCTACTGTCTGTCTGCTATTGCTTTATGGATGTGTACAGCTCTGCATTGCCTGCCCTGTAGGGTGTCTGTTCCCCAGCAGGACTGGGGTTGATGGCCCCCCTCTACTGCCACCATTGCAGGGGAGGTAGAATGTGGATCTGTTGGTGGGTGATCCTGTTTCCCATCCTGAGCCCCAGAGGGTGGGTTGTGTGGTGGTACATGTTCCACCTATGGGTCCAAACACCCCCCCTTCACCTACATCATGTAACCATGGCACCAACACAGGATATGCACTATTCTGGGTGCATCATAGCCCATAAGAGCTAGACATGACTGAGAAATACAGAAGGACACAGATGTCTCCTAGGTGCGTCTGCAGGAACTACCTATCACACACAGTAGCACTGATGGGGACCTGCAGCATGGCGTATTTCAGCCATGAAAGGTGCTGTGGACCTGGTGCTGGGCACCCCACCTCACCCTCAGGGTGAGCACAGTACCTGCACAATGTGACAGTCTGTAGCTACTCTGTGCCAGTACCACACATGGTCGGTTCCCCCTACCAGGCCGAGGTGCTGTGGGGGTGCATACCCCATCTTGTGCCCATCTGTAGACTGCTGATTTGCATGTGCAGTGCATCATGGGTACGGGTGGGTTAACCCTATCCTGGTAACCACAGCAGACAGTGTGTGATGACGTGCAGTCCTTCTACAGCCAGCCAGGGGCTTGTTGGCAGCTATAGAGCTGTAGCCCACTGGTTACTTCACTGCCTGTGGGGCCAGAGGTCGTGGGTTCAAATCCATGGTGGGGTTATTTGATAAGGCTGTCCGAGGCAGTCTATTTTTAATGTACATTAGTGCTGCCAGCAAAAACACCCTCAGTGTACTGTAACCATAAGGCGCCCCATAAGGCACCTTATAAGGCGCCCTATAAAGCGCCCTATAAGGCGCCTTATCAGGTGTCCTCTAAAGTGCCATATAGGGTGCCCTATAGGGGACATTATAGGGTGCCTTGGCAGACAGTGCACTTTATAATGTGCCCTATGGAGTGCCTTATAGGGTGCCTTATGTAGCACCTTAGGTTACGGCACGTGAGGGTGTGTTTGCTGGCAGCACTAATTAAACTACAAATAAAATGCCTCAAAAATCAATACTTACACGTAAAACCTACTGCCTCAGCCAGCCTTATGGATTAGGCAAACTGGGGGATCCAACTCATGACCCCTGTACCATCAGTCAGTGTATTAACCATTGTGCTACACCTCTGTTGCTGTGTTTGCATGTCTGCGTGCCTACTTAAGATTACTGCGCGTTAACGTGCTTAGCGGCGTCTCGCCCGATAATGTGCGCAGCGCACGTTATCGTGCGATAATCCCATTTTGCTACATTAAGACTGACACGCCCACTCCTTTTATGGCAGCCTGCACACTATCGCTGGGCGCACGTTAAGACGGTTTAGTAAACATACCCCTTAGGGTAATGAAGAATTTCCAACTCCTTTGCCCTAGGCTCTTTTTCAGGAGCTACTGTGATGGAAAGGCCTCCGGCCACATCACGGATAAAGTCCTGAAAGGACATATCCTCTGGCGGAGACATTCTGCGCTGAGAAGAGGAATCCTCGGGGAGAAGTACTCTTGTATTGGCAGAGTCTTCGGAGTCTTCAGACTCAGAGGATTCAAAATACCTCCAATCCCGGTGATCGTGCAAAGCACGATGCCAGTATCTATCGAAGTCGGTATCGGGTTGTTCCGGTACCGATCTGTCGATGCCGGAGACAGGTGCATGACTCTATATAGGTGGCGTACCCGCCAATGCTAATGCAGTCAGTACCGGTATTTGTTGAGGTGTCTGAAGTGGTTTCAACGGTACCGAAGCCGTGAGATGAGCCGCTAGACTGCATTCGATAGCAAGGACGCTGCCGATGCTTGGGTGTCTGTACAGGTAGAAGCAGTTGGAACCCCAAAGCATGGTGCCAGTAATTCCGCCGAGGTTGAAGCCTCGAGAACATCCTGGAACCCCGTTAGTGCTTTGTAAGCCGAAGCCTCCCGCCGGGGTAGTTTTACCGGTGACAATTCCTCAAGGGCAACGCCAGGGGCATCTCGATACTTAGGAGATCTACCCTTTGAGGACCGGCTAGATTTATGTTTAGTTACTCGAGATAAATGGGAGGAAGATGAGGCCCTGGAGGACGTCTATGCAACAGATGTCGCGTCTGAGGGAAAAAAGGTGCTAAGCTTAGCAGCTCGGTTCTGGCGGCCCCTTTTTGACATCATTAGCAAGATGATTCGCAGTGTACTGCAGAACAGAGACAGAAGGCCCACAACGAGGAACACACTAGAGATCCCAAAAGTAATGACAAAATGCACAAAGGCAACAACCAACAGGGCCTTCACAATATAAGCACCCAGAGCCTGGAATGCCCTCCCCATAGATATCTGATCCACCAACAACCTGGCCTACTTCAGAAAGGCCCTGAAGCATCATCTGTTTACATTATACTACCCTGTATCCAGCAGCAGAAAGCAGGCAATGAGCACTTTGTCCAGTCACCCAAAGCACTCGGATAAACACACACAGCAAGAAAAAGGATAGCTAGCCCAATCTCCCCACCTGATCACCCCAGAACCAGAAAATATGCATTAGTGTAAATAAGATGTAGATAGTTCTCCTCTAGTTATATCCAAGTTATTTACCCCTGTTCATTGTAAATACATTGCAGTTCCCTGCTCTGCATAGTTTGTGTTGAATGTTCACCGCACTGATCTAAATAGCGCAGTATAGAAGAAATGTTAAATAAATAAATAAAAATAAATAAATAAATCATACCACAGGGGAGGCACTCTGAAAGAGTGGTCAGGACCTAAACATTTGAGACACCAATCGTGGGTGTCGGTGACGGAAATGGTACCGCCACATTTAGAACATTTCTTAAACCTGAAGTAGGTTTTTCCATTTTTAAGGAAAAGGTTGGGCCTAGTGCTCAAAATGGCACCTAGCACCAAGGGAAAAAAGTTTCTAAAGTAAAATACCTTAGAAGGAGAAATTTCACTTACCGTTAATTTCCTTTCCTGGAATACTGCTAGACCAGTCCAGACAAACGGGTTATGCACACCTGCCAGCAGATCTTGGAGACAGAGAATTCTACCAGAGCTTTGATAGGCTGGAGCCTGGTGATATAAACCTACCCCTAGGGGTCTCCCTCAGTTACGTCCACAAGCTAATGCAACATGAACTGTAACATCACCCCAGAGGGTCCCAAGTGAACTATATACAAGGGAGCCGAAGAACTCCCTAGAGCTGAAAACAGTATCCACCTACGAACCCATGGACTGCCCAGGGCGAGGCATACCGGCAAAGAGAAGAACCGCGGTCGGCGGCTGCACCGCACCAGCGGCACTCCAACCAACAGCAGGGCGGGTCCTGGACTGGTCTAGCAGTATTCCAGGAAAGGAAATTAACGGTAAGTGAAATTTCTCCTTCCAGTTCATACTGCTAGACCAGTCCAGACAAACGGGCAGTACCCAAGCTACCTGCTTTCAAGGGGGGGCAAGGCCGCCGACAGCTCAGCAACTCCAAAACGGACTTCCTGACGGGCATGAACGTCCAACCTATAATGACCGACAAAGGTGGACAGCGACGACCAAGTCGCCGCCCGGCGAATATCGAGAGGAACTACATGAGACCTCCCGGCCTACAAAGTTGCTTGCGCCCGAGAGGAGTGAGCACGGAGTCCCGATGGAGCTTGTTCTCCCTGAAGAAGGTACGCCGCCTCAATGGCCTCCGTAACCCATCTAGAAATGGTAGATTCGGAGGCTGCGGATCCCCGACGAGAACCCGCGAACAAGACAAAAGAGGAACAGTCATTTGGAAGGGTCTGGCGACCCCCAGATACCGAAAAAGAACCTTCTTAAGGTCCACCGCCCACAACGGAGACCGACCACTGTCACACTGCGTCTTTGGAAAAGACGGAAAGGAAAGAGGCTGGTCAACAGCGAACGGCGTCAGCACTTTGGGCAACAAAGGAAGGGACAGTTCTCAGAGAAACGCCTTCGGAGGAAAACGAGAGATAGGGATCTCGACACAGAGAGCCTGGAGCTCAGAAACACGGCGTGCCGAAGTTATGGCCACCAAGAAGACTGCCTTCAGAGTCCAATCTAGAAGAGAACAGGCCCTCAGAGGCTCAAAGGTAGGAGCAACGAGGGCACAGAGGACAAGCACGAGAGCCCACGCCGGCACAGGCGAACGCAGAGGAGGCCGGAAGGCCCTAACTCCGCGGAAGAACCGAGACACGTCCGAATACGAAGCTATCGATCGCCCCGGTATAGGACCCCGAAAACAAGTTAAAGCGACCATTTGTACTCGCAAGGAATTGAGCGCTAATCCCTTATCCACTCCGGCCTGTAAAAAGGACAGGATGTCCGAACACCGCAACGCCAGGGTGTGAGGTTATTTCGCGAACACTAACCATCAAGAGACGCCAAACCCGAGCATAAGTCAGCGTCGTGGAAGACCGCCGCGCCGTGAGAAGCGCCACGACCACACTAGGCAAAGAGCCGTAGCAAGCAAACCGGCAGCGGTTAATAGCCAGGCCGAAAGCGAGTAAGGAGCCGGGTCTTCCATCTCCACCAGTCCGTGAATCAGAAGGCCGAGAAACGCCTCGAGGCGGAGCAGCCACGCCACAGACAGACGGAAGAGATCCGCATACCATGGTCCGCGAGCCCAATTCGGAGCCAGCAGGAGTACAGGTGCCGGCTGAGAAAATTGGCTTACACATTGTTCACGCCTGCGATGTGCTGCGCAGATAGCCTGAAGATGTTCCTCCGCCCACGGGAGGAGCAAACGCCACTCCTGTGAGACATCCGGACATTGCGTGCCGCCTAGGCAGCTTAGGTAAGCAACCGTCGTGGCGTCGGACAGGATCCGAACCGCACGCCGCCGCAGAAGAGGCTGAAACTGAAGAAGGGCGAAGCGCACTTTCCGCGTCTCGAGACGATTGATAGACCCTTGGGCTGCGCGAGGTGACCAACTCCCCTGCGCTGAGGCCAAGCCGCAAGGCGCTCCCCAACCGGAGAGGTCGGCGACTGGCGTCACCAAGATCCAGCGCAGAGACTCCAGAGGGACCCCCCGTAGAAGATTGTGTGCCTGAAGCCACCAGCGGAGGCTGCGGTGCACCGGCAGAAGCAAAGGTAACCGGATTAGATAACTGTCCGATACCGGCGACCAACGAGATAGAAGCACCGTCGGCAAGCAGCGCATGTGTGCTCCTACCCACGGAACGAGGGCTATCGTTGCTGCCAAGGACCCTAAGAGTTGAAGGTAGCCCCCAAGGCCGAGGTGCCGCTTGATCCAAGCAGCGGCGGAGCTGGAGAGATATCTTCTGAAAACGTTCCTGAGGTAGAAATACCCGCCCCCGACGAGTGTCGCACCCAGCCCCTAGAAAATCCAGGACCTGAAGCATCCCAAAATAGACAGAGTAACAGCCCAGTCCTCCTTCCAACGGTGGACCGGGACGAATGGCATCTAAATGCTGGAGCCTGTAAATGAAGCAACATCCGCTGCCCATTGCCGCAGGCTGAGCCATCTCCGAGCTACCGACACCAGTGCTAGGAAGCGAGCTGAGCCGCAAGAGATCACAGAATGCCTCTGCCCGGAATGCAGCGATGGATTCGAAATGAACCAACTCGGGAACACCTGGAAGCTTCTGAATCCAGCGAAGGGAGGCCCGAGCTGCTAGACCTCTGCACACCCCTGCAAGAAGGAAATAGCGGGCGAAGGAAAACCCGTCTTCAGCAGCCTCCCAACTCTTTAGGTCTTGCTGGTCGTGGAGCGCCACTCCGCCCTCAACCGGAAGTGTGGTATGCCTGATGACCCTGGTCAGAAGGCATCAACTGTCGGGTATGTCAGCCAACGGTCCAAGTGAAAGGGAGACCAAGGGTATAACTGACCAATACCGCGTGCCGTACGAATGCCCTGGAAAATGGGATCTGGCTGCAACCGGATTTGAGAATCCGGAGGATCAGGCGTGTCGGCTAGGGGGAGCGACTCCATCACCTGTGTGATTAGAGCCGGCAACTCCTCTTTCCGAAAAAGGCTGAGAACCGTCAGCGAAGAAAACAGACAGAGAATATTCCCCATCTCCGTACTCCAACGAGTCAGGACTGACCTCCGATGATTTAAAGTCTTCTTGAATATCCATAGTACCCCGCAAGGCACATGCAACGCTCCAAGGAGGACGTACTGCTCTAAGGTCTGAGGACTTATGGGACCACTTGCGAGACCACGCCATATGCTTGCCTGCTACTGGGCAGGTGTAGGAGATATTCCAAAAGACTCCAAAAGTCACAGGCGTCATGCCAGATGGAAGATTGTGAGGAAGGCACTGTCAGTCAAGGCTGCTGTGGCCTCCAGCGGCTGTGGAAGCGACATGGGAGCTGACTGAATCATTTCCTGCAGGAAGATCCTGCAGCAGGGGCTCTGAGGAGGGAGGAGATAAGGTGCTGATGAACCCATCTAGCAGCGCAGTGGGAATGGGGAAAGAGTCTCTGGGATGCAGCGTGCAGGTGGAACACAAGCAATCTATTAATTCCCCATTCGGCTGATTACTTATTACATATAATACAGCCAGAGAAACAAGCATTGTAGAGACTTAAACCACCTTTCCTCTTTTTTTTCCCTTTTTTTTTTTTTTTTAGCATGTGAGTATGTTTAATTAGGTAGAGCCCAAAACAGTCAGGATCCAAAACACTGACTTAAAATTCCAATCAAATGGTATATTGAAAAAGACAGGTACAATATTCCAGTAAGACGTACAAAGTAACCCGGCTGCAGTTTGTGGATTAAAAATTTTAAAGTAGGAACTTCAAAACTCAGAGGCAGCCGGTCCGGGAGCAGTAGCTGAGGCAAGTAAGAAAAAAACAGGCTACTCAGTTTCCTTTCAGGAATTGATACCTGAACTTCCTGGGGATGTCCGTGGCAAAGACTCAGTGCAGCGTAAAGCCAATGGAGAGCTCCACTGAAGCCAGGCTCAGGAGTTCCCAAGTTTATCTGGGGAATCAAGACGCTGGGGGAAGAGCACAGTTGATTTCTGAGGTCCCTGTGTGTCTTCTGAAGCCTATGCAGCGTAGACCTGAATAAGGCATAGGGAGAACTAAAAAAAAAAAAAAAAAAAAAACCTCTGCCCCGGAGGAACAGGCATTTATCTTCATCTTTATTTACATATTTGATATACCGCTAGGGCATAAGCATTAAGCGGTGTACAATAAAAAATTTGATTAAACACTGCACACCAGGAAATAGAACGCCAAAGTTAGATAGGAAAGAGAGGTACAGAAAGGGCAAACAAATCATATAGTGAAACCAACTCATAATAAACCATAAAGACAAAGTGGGAGACAAACAAAGACAATTTATAACATATTAGACAAAACATAGGACAGTCAGTAGGGGACTTCGGGGAGGAGGTCAAAGGCTTTCTGGAATAAATATGTCTTAAGCAAAGACTTGAACTGGGGGTATGATGACTCTAGCCGAAGATAAGTGGGTAGCGTATTCCATAACATAGGTCCGAGAAAGGCAGCCAGCCTTCTTTGTTGGGCACAGTGGGGGATGGAACCCATGAGCCCTGCACCAGTGGTCAGTGTCTTAGCATTGTACTGTGGCTCTGAATTGCATCCGGTTCTCTAATCATGCCTTCCGTACTTTTTATTCATTATGTTAATACATAGTCAGAGAAAAAAGGAACCTCCACACAACTCACAGCTAGCAAGTGTTGTGGAAAAATTTAAACAGCAATTTTTTTGGTGCTAGAAGCCAGCAAAGAGAGAAGGAATCTGGCTTCCCGCCAAAAACCAGGGCTCATTAGCTATTCAAAATGGCCGCCGGCAAAAATAAACCTCAAAAAGAGTGAATTAAACCCCCCAAAAGCTAAGGAATTAACTTAAAAAGTCAAATGACAAGGTGGGGGGGGGGAGGGGGGGGGGTTTGCAGGCATGAGAGAAATGCCTACAATCGCTGAAAAATCAAGAAAAATAAATCCAGTCACCACAGAGTTGCAGACAGCAGTGGGAGAAAGACAGGTTTTGTACTCACAGTACCGAAAGTGCAGAGAAGCCACGGACCGCTGCTGAGAGCGCTGCCAGCTGCCTCACCACTATAATAAGCCCCAGGGACTGGATTTTAGGAGGCTTACCATCCAGCTAAATAGTCTTCTTGACTAGTGCTGGGAAGTCTGCACATCAGCGATCTCTACTGTGACCTGCAGGACACAGGAGCTCAGCTGGAATTCATCCTGGTGCCCAGATAAGTACACTGGCAACTACAGGGTATAATCTCTCCCAGAGAAATCACAAAGAAATAAAGCATCTTAAATTTTTTTGAAGGAGCAAAAAAAAAAAGCATCCAGATCTGCTGGAGACAGAGAAAAACTGAGGGAGACCCCTAGGGGTAGGATTATATCACCAGGCTCCAGCCTATCAGAGCTCTGGTAGAATTCTCTGTCTCCAAGATCTGCTGGCAGGGGTGCATAACCCGTTTGTCTGGACTGGTCTAGCAGTATGAACTGGAAACTATAATTCTTTTCCTTTTAAAAAAAAGAAAGAAAGAAAGAAAGAACCAGCGGTACTGGTATGGCGTCGAAGGAAGGCAGACGTGACCACAAAAACAAAGATTAAGACAAACTTTTTCTGCGGTGACAGGGTATGTGACCTCTCGGCTCCGTGGAAAACGAAGAACTGGAGAGGGACAGTTGGAAAGGCAGCACGCAGGCGCTGTGGGATGCTCCCAAAAGCTTTTCTATTGGATGCTGGGGAGCATTCCCGTGCAGGCTCCATTGGTAGCGACGATACCCACATGTGAAAACTACATTCCTGCTTGTTCCTGTAGATAAGCATAACCCACTAACCTGGATTGGACAGAAAAATAGGAAGCCAAGATCGATTGAACATGCAAACAAGATATACTGATCGTCATAGGTGACTGCTTTCTTCTGTTTCCAACTTTTGCAATCCAAAGTGGTTGGAAAATACAGGATTGGCAACACATATTAAGCTTGAGAAATTGAAAAAATTCTGCAAGACTGATAATCTATTCATCTCAAACAGCGGCTTCCAGCAACACAAGTGATGACTATACGCATGAACTTCACCAAATAGATTACACAAAGGAAATCTAAGGACGTCAACTATGGAAAAGCTCAATAATAAAAAGGCAAAACCTGGGGCTGACTGTGCTAGAGAACACTAGTTACTAGTTTGCAAACAAGCTAAAGCTGATAAAAAACAAAGTCAGTCATAAATGTAGGAGTATATGATTTTGAAAATATATCACTGGAATTTAAAGACTGCCTGCAAAACTGATTCACCACTTTGGATACAAAATGGCAGAGGATCAAAAGTGATATGACATCAAGAAAGATGTGCTCCAAAAAAGATGAAGTTCTACAAGATGGTAAAAAAGCAAAAGATGGCCAAAATGGATGACTGAAGAAACTTAAAATTGCTCAGAAACGCAGAGAGACTAAAGCCAGAGAAGAAAGAGGTAAGCGAAGAACTTAACAGAAATTTCCAACATGCTGTAAAACAAGACAAAATACTATAAAACGATGCATGCAAGGAAATAGAATGAGAAACTATTAGAGGAATAATCATATCAGCTTTCCAAAAGATACACAGATTAAAGAAAAAAAATGCCAGCCTCAAATTGGAATGCTAAAAGCAGCTCAAGAATCCATGTCAAATAACGCTGAGAAGATCAAGAAAAGGTAATACACCAAGTCATTATAGTATAACGATCAAGTGGATCAGCCATTTCAACCTGTACTTTGTGATCAGAAAATGGAAATTACACTTATCTGGTAATTGATGTTCCTTGAGGGAGTACAGTTCAGTCCTCCACCACTGGGTAGTGCACCTCCTCCTGCAACATGGAGACGTCTGGACAAGTCAAACTTGTGACATCACCGGGTATATCCTGCTGGTCTTCTCCCATGATCCCCCAGTGACCTACTGTCAAAGCAGACTCAAAGGAGCAAACAAACAACCAGTTAAAGTACTAAATACAAAGCTATGCTCAAACTTCAACTTTAAAATCACAGGGCCCCAAAAAGAAAGGCCGAAAACACCCTCCTCCGTGCCCCTGTCCCCCTGCGCACCAAACAGCGGAAGACAGAGAGCTAGAAGGAAGGAGAACTAAGGAAGAGTATAGGCATAAAAGGTTGCTCTCGCGATTACCGGCCAATCAGAGCCCGTTGCCGACTCTAGGATCCGAAAGCATACTCAGAACGGACGCCTCGCGTCTGAAACATCCATCCCCGGGCGGGAATGAGGACTGAACTGTACTCCCTCAAGGAATATCAATTACCAGGTAAGTGTAATTTCCATTTCCTTATCGGTCCTACAGTTCAGTCCTCCACCACTGGGATGTACCAGAGCAGTAATCATTGGGAGGGACCTATCCAGTCGGCTCGGCCCCTAAACGAACAGAGCAGGCACCGACCCCAGCCCGCTCCTCACGTCAACAGGCGGTAAGCCAACCAGGAAGACACGACCGAGAGCCCACTTGGATCCTCTTCACTGGTGAAAACAGCACAGAACTCTGCCCCAAGCAGCGCTAGTGCTTCAGAAAGACAAACACACAAATTTAAGTAGTGACTGCATCAACTGGTTTTGGACAGTTATTTCGATTGGTTGCAAGTAAAGATTATGCAAGCTCACGCAAATGTTGCAGAATACACTGGTAATGGTCCCCACTGACTAATGAAGAGCACATATCTTAGCAACCAACCCCAGTCGGCCATTTTCACAATGACCTCTGAAAGGCATAGAATGGACCGGGCCACGGCCCCGTACCAATGCGTCGACGCTATCCAGTAGCCTCATATGTCCTCTGCTAAACATCGACCCGTCGCCGCAGACTGACAGGTCGCCATGAGGTCCAATATGGGCTGACCGCATCTGAGCACACGCGGCGCGCACACCGCCTGATGCAATCTCACTCCTCCGGCAAACACTCGGACCCCGCTAAGGACATTCGCCACCACAGTGTCCCCACCGAAACGCAGGCCGCCAAGGCTTCAACCGCGCACGCTGTCCCTTCGCTTGGGCCACCCTAACCACCCGACCGACTCCACCCTGCCGATCGAAATAGGCCACCATCCCGGAGATCTCAGACAGCACCTACAGCGCTCGATCCGCTACCGTGTCCGTGAACGCCTGCCATGGCTGACGTACCGCGTACCGTTCCAGTCAGACGATGGAACACTGGGCGTGCTGCATACACTAAAACGCCTTGTACATAAAGGATCCCCAAAATGTAGCTGAGTCTAACCACGCTCCGGCCAAGCTCCCGGAAGAAAGGGACAGAACCTTATAAAAAAAGAAGTGGGGACAATTAGGAAGGCTTTCCTGTTTGATTATTCTTTTTTTTTTTTTTTCCCCTTTTTACAACTCCATAAGGGCCACAAGGCACACAACCGAACAGGGCATTGTCCAGAGAACGCAAGGCCCCTCCTCCAGGCTGACTCCACAGCCTAAACCGGCAGTCACCTTGGCTGATGCCGAGCAGCGCAGAAGCCAACTTGTAAGCCCAGCATATGAAGTATGCCTACTAGTACAGCATTCCACAATGGAGGGACATGTAACCGGACGGCTTTGAATATGAACCTACAGATATCCCGCGCTTGCTCCAAGACAAGCACTGTGCAGCCTACTGGTCTTCTCGGAGCACCGCCACGACCCGAAGACCTAAACCGGCCAGCAAAAGACGACGTACGCTGGGCCCGAAGGAACCTGGTTGAACGGATCCCAGCATTCCCTGTATCATTAGGATCGGAGCCTCCCCCCAAGGACTCAGCCCTGGCTGGAACCGGCTGAGCATAACTCCAGGCCCTGCGGCGAGCCCCCACGAAGAAGTGGGACGCAACGATGCCTTGAGGAAAGGGAAGGCCCAATGGGTGAAGCAAGTTGCTAGCCGACCAAGGGAGTAAACCCCACACACGCACCTCAACGGAAGGTTGGAAGAACCGAGGATTCTGGTCCCACAGGTGCGCCTGCTAGCCTTTAACAACATACACCTCCGCAGGTACAAAAAACTTAAATTGTGAGCACCTTCAGGGGTAAGGGGAATAGACGACAGCCTCCGACTGTTGACCACCTTGTCTTGCACAACAGACAGCAGCACCCCACCAAACAAATGATTGGGAATATAGGACCTCAGAACCCCAAGACAGAGGTAAAACAGTAGAACGTGCAGTGGACGTGAATTTCCAGATCTGCCAGCCCCCCCTGCCCACATTGAGAAGAGGCAGAGAAGAACTGGACCGGCGGATCTGGAGGGGTGCCTCCTGGACAGCCGGGCCACCGAAGGGAAAGCTGATGACTGAGGCCCAAACTCCTCAGGATGGCCCTGTCTTGCATTGGCAACCCCATGCAACACCATGACAACCCCGCTCACGATATCCCAAGCGATCTCTGTCATTGCTGCAACAATCACCTGAGCATGAGATCACAGACGGAACACGGACATGCAGACGCACTCAAGGAGAGTGCACCTAAGAAATATGAGCCTATCCAACATCCAGCACCACATGTCCAGGTGTCCCACTCCTGTCACCCAAAACACAGGACGCTTGAACCTAGGTGACCGTCATAGCAAAGACAGGGAGGCCTGACTGCTGCTATCAACCCTTCCAGGACCCTGGAACACTAAGCCCCGGACTGTGCCATCCAGCAACACTTCTCACGATCCCCAGCAGGGGCCTTTCCCCAGATGGCCCAGATGGGCAGTGTTCCCGCCAAATGGGCAAGCTGCGCTCTGATAACATAGTGCAGAAAACCAAATCAAAGTGTCTTAACCTAGCTAATTTTTGTCTAATAGTGATCATTCATAATATCAGCCAGGCTCAATCATAACATTAGTATTAATGATCTCTAAAGATTGAAGAGTTACTAATGTAACACTAATTTTTTTTTTTTTTTTTTTTTTAAAAAGAGCTTCAAAGGCGATCTTGGAAACTACAGACCAATGAATCTGAGTTCAGTGCCAGTTAAATGATAGAACTTGTTCTGAAAAGCAGCACCAAGCTGTCTTTTCAAAGGGTTAATAAACATGTGAGTAAGCCAAATGATATGTATCTGGATGTTTCAGAAGGTACTTGACAAAGCCCCTTATGAACTTCTCCTGAGGAAGGAGATGATGTGCTATTATAGAATGGGAAATGGATCAAAAACAGGAACACAATAGGACTAAATGGCCAGTTTTCTCACAGGAGACCCGTAAATAGTGGAATGTCTCGGGATCTGCACTGGAACTGGCATCTGGTAACATCTACTGCACTGAAATGATCTGGAAAAGAGATCAGCAAGCATGGTGATCAAATTTGCAGATGGCATAACGACATTTAGAGGCTGTCTGCACAATTTCCAGGCGTATAAACATGGAAATAGCATCCTTATGTAAATGACAATTTCAGAAAGGGCTCAATTTGTAGGTGGTTGTGCCGCCGATGACCCTGAATGGCCAAATCCTAGCACGGAAACCTGCTGCTGACAGACGTCGCTAACTGCCAGAATGCAGACAAAGGTAAAGGCACCCCCCAAGAAGTAAAACCCAAACCAATCACATTGCATTCAAAGAACTATAAACTATCATGAAATTAAAAGGAAATTAAAATTAAAATTAGAATTAAAATTAAAAGTAACAGCAAAAGGAAGTCCTTATCTGGGTGTAGCCGCGTGGAACAGCGTCGTCTGCTCAAACGCGGGGCTGCTCCGCTCTCCGCCACGAGGCCTCAGCCCTGCCGAGAAAATGGCGCCAATCCGAAGCAGGCCCGTTTGGCGCCAAACACCACAGAGGCAGCAAGAGCTCAGAGCCCCTCCATGCGGACTCGAGAGACTCCCTTGTGGCGTCGGGATGCAGCAGTTACGCCGCTGTAGCAGGAGGTTGAAAAGCTGTCCACACACGCTGCTGCCTCGCGCCACCAGAAGTAGCAGACGCTGCGAGCCCCGGCCCACCGGCTAAAGAACCTCGAACGGCCTGAGGCTCCCGCCGCGATGGGAATCTGCCGCATGGACACTGCCAAAATGCAGGTGTTCCACAGAGCTCTCCCCCGTACAGTCCTGGGGGAGAGATCATCACCGGGCACAGAGACCGAAGAATCCCAAGCAGAGAGGCTGGCTGGCAGCGTGAACTTTGAAAAGGGACAGAACCCCCCTTTACACTAAGGCAGACTAGGTGAAAATAAATAAAGTAAAAGTAAATGAAATTAAATGAAAATGAATTCAATTTACAGGATTACACCTAAAGAAGGGCAAAAGAAATGCAAGGTAAATCAAATCCTGACTAACTGCTCCTAAACTGCTTCTCAAGTGAGCCCAGCACCTAGGCTCACTACGTCCTCATGCTGCATGGAGACTGGACACACTGGGGGATCATGGGAGAAGACCAGCAGGATATACCCGGTGATGTCACAAGTTTGACTTGTCCAGTCTCCATGTTGCAGGAGGAGGTGCACTACCCAGTGGTGGAGGACTGAACTGTAGGACCGATAAGGAACAGTTGATGAAAGACATCGAAGCAGCATTGAAAGCATTATCAAAAGAACAAAGTACTGCACCAGCATTGATGGCATTGCTATTGAAGTATTACAGCAATCAGATGCAGATATTAAAATAATTACCAGGCTCTACCAAGAAATTTGAAAGACATCATAGCCGACTGACTAGAAAGGATCTATGTTCATATTAATACTGAAGAAAGGTGATCCAACTGACTGGAAAATTATCACACAATCACTCTGATCCCATATGCCATAAAGATTCTATTCAAGATCATTCAATGAAGACTGCAGCCGTACTTGGAATATGAAATGTCTGACGTGCAAGCAGGATTCAGGAAAGAGTGAGGAACAAGAGACTTCATTGTGGATGCAAGAAGGATCCTTGGGAAAAAAAAAAAGACAAAAAAAGGATACCAAAAAGGACATTTACATTTTATTTACTACAGAAAGGCCTTTGATTGCATAAATTATGAAAAGAAACTCTGGGCCATATTAAGCAGCACGAGTATACCAGAACACCTGATAGTTCTCATCACTTTTACATTGATCAAAATGCACCAGTTCAAAATGCAACATGGTGAAAAGAAATGTTTTAAAATCAGCAAAGGTATATGACAAGGCTGCATGTTTTTCCCATACCTGTTAATTTACATGCAGAAGAAAAATCAGAAACGCAAGACAATATGTAAAACAACCAAGGTGTTAAGATTGGTGGAAGACTCAACAACCTTCATTACTGCTGACAATACACTACTAGCTTAAAAGTGAAGATCATTTGAAACATCTGCTTATCAGATCAAGGAACAATCTTAAAAAAGGGCCTACATCTTCATGTGAAGGCGACAAAGATCCCTACAACTGACAAACACAATTTCATCCTTGGAGAAGAAATAAATAGGCCACTTTAACCTGCTTGGAAATGACAAGCAGTCAAGATATCTGATGCATTCCTCTTGGCAGGGACCTGGATAAGATTTTCAAATAAAGAAATTTCTCTGCATAAAAAGATTCAACTTGTCCAAGTCATGGTATTTTCAGTAATGTCATATGGATTTTGAAGTTGGACAGCTGCTCTGTGGCTCCACACACATGGCTAGTATGTGTATAAGGAAAGGGTCGCAGGTTCCCTGTGGATCAGGAATTATATGTCCTGGTCTGTTAACGTTTTTGGGAAAGTGCCAGTTACTTGTGGCCTGGAGTGGTTGGAAACAGGATACTGGGCTTGATGAACCTTGATCTCACCCAGTAAGGCATTTCTTATATTCTTATGACAGTGAAGACAGAAAGAAAATCAATGCCTTGAAACTATGGTTCTGACAAAGAATACTGTGTCTACTATGGACTGCCCTAAGAACAATTCAGTCAGTACTAGAAGAGATTAAAAAAAACTTAGCTTTCCTTAGAAGCTCTAATGACAAGACTTTGACTTTCATACTTTGGATACATCATGGGAAAAGACAGACATCATGCTTGGTAAGGTTGAAGATCAACGCAAAAGAGTTAGACTGGCAAGGTGATGGATCCATACAAACAGCAGCAGTTATCGATGCCACTCTATCAACAATTAGCTGCCCAACTAAAGGACTGACAGTTTAGGACAACTATCTTTAGAGATGATGACAAAAACAAACAAACATTCTAGACTATATACATCTGCTACTAGGATCCCTTTTAAAATGTTTGAAGAACTTATTTTAGTATTTAGCTCATGTCTGTCCATTAGTAGATCAAGGTGAGTTACCTACAATACCTGATTGGAGTTCCCTGTCCCCGGAGGGCTTACAATCTAAGTTTGTACCCAAGGCAATGGAGGATTAAGTGACTTATCCGAGGCTGCAAGGAGGGTCCGTGGGATTTGAACTCTGGTGTGATACAAGGTTGCTACTCTAACTACTTGGCTACTCCTCCACTGCGATTGTAATGAAAAAATTTAATAAGTAGGGGCTAGAAGAGTGGTAGAATTTATGAAATTGGGCATTTAACGGTATGTCAGTTGGTTTGGTGTATTAGTGAGGATGGGAAGAGTCTGTGAGGGATGAATTAGTAGGTTAAAGGGAAACAGACTATTCATTAGTAGGTTAGGGGTTCCATAAGACGAAATTAGATTTATCTGCTAATTGTTGTTCCTTGAACTCCAGTCCAGTCCCACACCTCCAGCAGCTTGGAAACTGAGCATGTCACATTTTGATGACACTGGTACTTATTCCGTGGGTCCGCCCTCACTCGCCAGTAACCTACTGACAAAGCAGACTCACAGGAGCAACAAATTTTTTTTTTGTCTACTTTTTTTGAAAGCATAACTTCCCTTACAGAACACAAAACAAACCTCCTCCCTAATCGGAGAAAGAGAGACCCTCTCCCCTCCACCCGAAATAGGGAGCGTACCTGCCACCCTACTGGGTGCCCTTGAGCAGACGTGAACACAAGACAGAAATCTCCTCTGGCATAATCTCTGCCTTGTCCTCCCCAGAGCTCGCGGAACCCACTTCTGCCCAGGGCCGGTAGCACCTTAAGAGACACCCCTTTAAGCCCCCAACACCAAAAGAACACCTTGCACTCTGGGTGGGATCCAGGACTGGAATGGAGTTCCTCAAGGAACAACAATTAGCAGGCAAGTCTAATTTAATTTAGTCTTCCTTATTGTCCCTCCAGTCCAGTCCCACCCGTACCTCTGGGATGTATCAGAGCAGTCATCCTAATGGGAGGGATCCTGCCAGGCCGGCCTGAAGTACCGCCGACCCAAAAAAACAGGCATCCCCTGATGCATGGGCATCCAGACGATAATGTTTAGCAAAAATGTGTGCAAGGAAGACCAAGTTGCCACCTTATAAATTTCAACCAGTGGCACCAAGGCAAACTCCACCCATGAGGCCGCCAGAGCCCTAGTAGAAAGGTGCCGGTAGGGTTGCAGGCCCAGCTTATCTTTCAAGACATACGTGGATGCAATCGCCTCTCTAATCCACCTAGAAATAGAGGGCCTGGCTGCCGCCTCACTCTTCCATGGCCCTCCAAACACAAACAGTCAATTCAACCTGCAGAAGGCAAACGTCCTCAGGACGTGACACACATCCAGACGATGCAACCAACCACCATCTGCGCCACTCCCCATGTTACCAGGACCAGCAGAGAAACTGACTGGTTCAAATGAAACACCGAAACCACCTTGGGCAAAAACGAAGGCACTGGCTGAAGCACCATCTTCTCCCTAGAAAAGGAGATACACAGCTCTTGGCAAGACAGGGCCTGCAGCTCAGAGATCCTGCGTACCAAACATATCGTCATGAGGAACACAGTTTTAAGAGTCAAGTCCTTCAGCGAAGCTTGACTCAGCGGCTCTAAAGGCTCTCCACTCAATGCCGCCAACATCAAATTGAGACTCCATGGCAGAACCACCGGACACCAAGGTGGACGAAGATGACTCACCGCTCTCAAGAAACGTACCACATCCGGGAGCATCCCCAACACCACCACTTGAACCTTTCCATGATAGCAGACAATCGTCGACAACTGCACTCTCAAGGAGCTGGCCGCTAGGCCCTTTTCGAAACCAGCTTGCAGACAAATCAAAACATTGGACATAGCAGCGGAGGATGGATGAATGAACCTCTGCACACCAGGCCTCAAAAATGCACCAGAACTGAACATATGCCAGAGAGGTAAACCGTCGCCTTGCCTTCAACATGGTCGCAATCACGGAAGCAGAGTAACCTTTCTTTCTCAGCCTTGCCCTCTTAAGAGCCAAGCTGTAAGCGACAACTGATCCACCCGAGACATCAGCAGAGGGCCCTGCCTTAGAAGATTCACCTGTCCTGGCAGCTGCCACAGGCAATCCACCAGAAGCCTCACGAGGTCAGCATACAACGGATGTCTTGGCAAATCCGGAATGATCAGAACGACCAGCACCCGATGAGCTTTGATTCTCTGCACAACGCAACCTATGAGCGACCATGGTGGAAACACAGAGTCCCCCCCCCCCCCTCCGCTGGCCACCACTGCACAAGGGCATCCAAGCCCTCAGACATCTGCTCTTAGTCTGCTGAAGAACCAGTTTGCCTTGAATCTAATGGCAATGTTCGTAAACTCCATCACAGGAGGATCCCAGCAACACACCACCTGGACAAACATATCCCGATTGAGCACCCACTCGTCGAGGTCCATGCGCACCCGACTCAGGTAGTCTGCCGCCACATTGGTGACCCCTGCAACATGAGCCACCAACAAGGCCTGGAGATGAACCTCCACCCAGGCCAACAGCTCGCCGGCCTCCTCTTCCAGGGCCACGCTGCCCGTATCGCCCTGCCGGTTGATGTAGGCCACCGGGGTCACATTGTCCAAGAGAACCCGTACCGCCTTCCCCTGCAACCATGGCTGGAAGGCCCGGAATGCCATGGCCATTACCTGCATATCCAGGTGGTTGATAGACTAACATGCCTCCCGCGGAGTCCACGGCCCCTGTGCCATATGTCCCTCACAATGGGCTTCCCAGCCGGACAGACTCACATCAGTTGTCACCGGAACCCACACTGGAGTTTCCAGGGACATTCTTTTCCGCAGATTCTCTGGAGCTAGGCACCACCGGTGGGACCGCCTGGCCTCCTGTGGGCACGGTAGCTTCCAGGACAGAGGATGCCTCTGATGCGACCAGCGCCAGAGTAATGCCCTCTGGAGAGGACGCATGTGCGCCCTCGCCCACAGAACAAGCTGGAGGGTGACCACCATGGTGCCTAGAACCTGCAGATAATGCCAAGCTGTTGGCTTGGACATTCCCAGAAAGCGCCTCACTTTGCCGCCGCAGACTATGGGCGCTTAAGTATGGGAGAAAAAAATTCTCCCTACTAGGGTGTCGAAGTGCGTGCCCAAGTACCCCAAATCTTGCAACGGAGTCAAGTGACTCTTGGCAAGGTTGACTACCCAACCGAGACTCTGGAGGAACTGCACCACTCGATGTCACATGCTCGCTCTTGTCCCTGGACTTTGCATGGATGAGCCAGTTGTCAAGGTATGGATGCACCAGCACCCCCTCTTTGCGGAGCACTGCTGCCACGACTTTGGTGAAAGTGTGGGTGCTGTGGCGAGACCGAAGGGCAGCACCTGGAACTGGAAATTCCTCATGGGTAAACACAGAAAAATAATGACAGAAAAAGACCACATGGCCTATGTAGTCTGTCCTACCAAAGAAACAACTACAACAGTCCCCTTTTTTTCCTTTAGCGATCCTCTGTGTTTGTCCCATGCCGTTTTGAATTCAGATACTGTCCTCATCTCTACCACCTCCACTGGGAGACTATTCCATGGATCCACCACTCTTTCCGTAAAGAAATATTTCCACGTATCACTCCTGAAGCTATCCCCTTTCACCCTCATCCCAATGTCCCCTCGTAGTAGTACTTGCTTTCAATCGCGAACCGAAGAAAGTACTGGTGTTCTCGTCACATAGGAATATGCAGATATGCCTCCGTGAGATCGAGGGATGTCAAACTTCCCTCTCCGGGCGGCCACTATGACCGAACGCAAGGATTCCATTTGGAAATGTGGGATGCGCATGCAGCGATTGACCCGTTTGGAGGTCGAGAATGGGACAAAAGGACTCGTCCTCCTCCTTTGGCACCACAAAATAAATGAAGTACCAACCAGACCCTCATTGGTCAGGAGGAAAAGGCACCATGGTCTCGAGCTGCAGCAGTTGAGACAGGGTCTCCCCTACCACTGCTGGTTCCCCCCCCCCCCCCCCCGTATGGGCCTTCAGCAGCAAGTGCCTCAAACCGCCCAGAAAACGCCCTCAGGGACCCAGAGCCCGCTCTTACTGCAGCAGATCAAAAGCAAAAGGCAAAACGGCAGGAAACAGAAAAAAAAAACTGAAGCAACCCGGTGATGCTCAAACCGTGCCAAAGCAAACAAGGAATCCAGCAGCACTCACCACGCAGCTGCAGGCCTCGGCAGGAAAAGGCCATTTCTGAGTCAGCGGTGTCCTACCACTCCAAAACGATGAACACAGCAGCAGTCAGCCAAACAAGCCTCCCCCCGACTTACCTTCCAGCACCGACACTTGCACACACTTCCGAGCTCAGCTGTCAACCCAGCTTCAGCTGAGGGAGGGGCCGGTGGGGGGGGGGGGGGAAGTCTGCCTTGGATTACTTCCTTCTTGTCAACTCCGGCAGCTCCTCACCCACTGATGGGTTTGGGATCCGCTACTGCCCCACTTAAGCATCAAAACACCACCACCCCAAACATCAAGGGGGGAGGGGGGCCATTCCTTCGCCGAATATGCGTTTTTGTTTTTTTAAACTGTAAAACTAGCACTCTGTGCAAAAGAAAAAGAAAGCAAACAAGGAACCCAAATAAAATTTAAAAAAAAAACAAAAAACACAAAGCTAACTCTAGCTCCTTAGTTGTTTCTACAGAGTCCAGCACCCTGGCTCACCACCTCCTCCAGCTGCTTGGAGACAGAGTATACTTGTGAGTGTGGGTGGTCCCACGGAATAAGTACCAGTGTCATCAAAATGTGACATGCTCAGTCTACAAGCTTCTAGAGGAGGTACACTACCCAGAGGTACTGGACTGGACTGGAGGGACGATAAGGAACATGTGTTACTAGGTGAGGGAGAAGGTAATGGGTCGAGACGGTGGCACAGGACTGCTTCCTCTAAAGGGTTATAACAAATTGAGGGCTAGTTCTCCATCGGCTGTATGAAAAGACCAGTCAGTGCACCAAGTAATACACCACTGTACAATGATTTGGCAGAATGTTGCAACCTTACAAATACTGGAGGTTTTGGGAAATATGTTGTCCAAGTCATATCATCAGTCAGCATTGCAAAAAAGTCAGAACACTTACAGATTACCTTAAGGGAAAGGAGTAAGGCAGATTGTAGCCTACAAGTTCAAGGACAGCAGACAAAATGGTTTCACTAGAGAAACAAAAAAAGGTCTCAAAAAAGTGGGCATGCTAACACAAGATTTTTAAACATAACTCCCCAGATCAGGCAAGTGCCTTGTGTACTCATAGGTGAAGAGCCATTCATGAATAAGCTTGACAGTACGATTATATTAATTGTTATTTGTGCTCTTCTCCCCTGCTTTCGCAACTCAAATTGACATGGACCTTTTTAAGTCCCTGGACACAACACCTATATATGTAAGATTTTCATAGAGTAGAATCCAGACTCACCTGCATACCAGCATCTTGAGTTCCCTTCCTCCATTTTTTCTACCCAAGATTCATTCCAAGAGTGAGCAAAGTCAATGAGCAAGACCAGCTGAATCAAGATGAAGCAGAAGGCACCAGCCATTCCGACATAAAACCACACTGAAAAGCAGCAGTCATTCAATTAGTGTCAATATGGAAGAGAGATGTTGATCGTGCACCTATTCTTCTCCTCAAAAGTTAGCTGGCCCTCCATTTTCCACCCCTTCCTAAAAAAGGAACATATGGATCTCTTGTAAATAGATTTAATTAAAAATAAAATGCCTTTTATTCTTTTCAACCCAAGGAAATTGTGAAGAAATACAAAAGAGGGTTGAGAATGCCCATCTGTTGGCAAAATAATTCTCTGAAAAATGTATGGAAAGGAATGAAACTTTGCATATGGGAACAAATGGTAAGATGACACACAGTTTGAAACAGAGCCAAATTGGACCAGGGGTTCTAGAGAAATAAGTCTCTCAAAATCTAGCCCAATGTATTTCTTTCTATAGGAAGAGTTACAATTTCTGAATCACAGAACCTTACATACAGTTCCCCAAATCTCTCTCCCCCTGTTCTCTACTCTCCCAACCCCTCATCCTGCCCTCTGCCACAACTGTTCCACCACTTTGCACATAGCCACCACCCACCCCCCAAAAAATACTCCTTCACAACTGCCCTAAATGAATCCGACAAATGCCATCAGCAAAGAACCCACTACAAAAAAAATGTCCCCAGAAACTAAATGCTCCACAACTGCCCTGCCAAGCCATCAACTGTCCCCACCCCAAAAAACCATCTCGTCTCACCACCCTACAAACTGTCCCATCTCTAAAAACTATATCCTTGCAACTGTCCCACCCCCAAAAAAACCATCTCAACTGTCCTACCAACATATACCCACAACTGCCCCACTACCAAAACCTACCCCCTCACTTGTTCAATCACATTACCAAATGTCCCCTGCACACTGTCCCTATCCCTAACATATACTCCCTTGCAATTAACCTAAAACCCACAAAATACCCCATCCACAATAAACTACCCCCTTCAATAGGCCCACCAATTCGCCAAATACCTCTGCATCTGCCCCACCACCCTGCCCCACAATAGCCCCATCTCCAAAAGCTGCTCCCATGCAACTGCTCCCTGTGAAACTCTATTGTCACTAAATTACCCTGACCCTGAAAATACTTCCCATCACCAACCCCCCTCCAAACACACCCACAAGACTTACAAATAAAATTCCCTAGCTGTGATGTACTGCACTTTACATTGCTATATATTTGTCTTTGTTATTTCTACTGTGAAAGCCACTGTACTGTACTGCTTTCTTAATGGTTGCTATGTGTACTGCCAGCTAGGAGCTCTTGCCATGGCCAGGACTAGACTAAGACTGACATGCTAGGAGTGTATCTAGGGTCAGATTTTTTTTTAAGGGGGGGGGGGAAGAGGAGGTGGTGGTGCTGCTAAATGTGTTCTGTATTGGGAGATTAGTATCAACAACTGGCTGCCTTTTTTCATGATTCTACAGATTTTTTTACATTAATATCCAGAAGCTAGAATGAAGGCCAACATCTCTGGACATTTTTCAGTCTAAAACTGCTATCTGCAGTTCTCTAATCCTACTCTTGTGCAAGTGAGCCAGTTTGCTTCCAATATAACTAGCAACAGAGAATGGGGGGGGGGGGGGAAGAGGGGGAAGCACTGGGATGGTCCTCAAGTCACATCAAAAAGGGAGGTGGTGAGCCAGGGGAAGTTTCTGTGTGTAGTAGGAAATGGGAAGAGAAACTAAGCCCCCCCTCCCCAAGGAAAAACAACAAACAAAAAAAAAAACCACACAACACACATGCTTCAGTGCATTTTAGGAAAAGTAGTTCTAACAGCTGCATCATATTAACATTGATGCATAGTAACAAAGCAATTATACCAATTAAAGAGCCTCCCCCCCAATCACAGGCAAACACACAAACACACACATACGGGTCAGAAAGAATTTAATGAGCCATGCTCTGCATCCTTTCCCCAATCATAAATCAAATTTTGAAGAAATAGTGAAGAAACTGCCTTCCTGAAGCATCATGTTACTTCACTGGGAGCACAGCGAGCTGCTAGGGGAAAAAATTAAGAACTTTAAAAAAAAAAAAAAAAAAAAAAGGTCTTTGCCCTTTGCCCAAATGTGTCGCACACTCTCTATGTGCGACACATTTGTGAAATAGTTTTGATGAGTTATGCTAAAATACAGTTCAATTTGGCACCAGTGATCAAACAGGAATGGAAACTATATTACCTCATTTGTCTTCTGAAGACCTACACTGATGTCCTCAATGCTATAATCTGTTCTAATGAGCAATTTGTTTCTATAATTACCTAGTGGAATGAGTTCTGCTTATGGAAAGAGCTTAAGTTATAAAATATCAGCTGGTACAGTATTGTCATGACTAACCACTCCATCACTAGTGGCTGGAAAGCAAAGTTTTATTCTAACTTACCAGTACTGAATGGCCCTTCTGGTATGAAGAACGCTCCAACAGTAATTGCCACTGCTGCAGCAAATTTGAAGAACCAAAATCTAGAAACAAAAAGTACTATCTGCAGTCAAGATTTTAGGATGAACGAGAATTTTATACCAACTATAAAGGCATGTCTGTATAAAACAGGCCACCTGGAGGCACTAAGGTTCGCTAGAGCTTAAAGAAGTTATACCATTCTACATATTCCTAGTCAAAGATTACCAAAGTTTAGCATCTTACCCATTATGTACTGCTGCTCGGGGATCTTGACTGCTTTTCACTTTTATCATGAGCAAGGAGAAGAGCAGAAAAAACATGGCCATGCCAAAGCACACACGGTATACTGCCTTGTATCCAACGATGACATCACAGTTCACTTGACCATGCACCCCAGGAAGGGAAGACCCTATCCCCCCTTCGCAAAAGCCAGGGATCTGCAATGAACAGTGCACAGTGGCTTAATAATCTGCATACTCATGCATAAAACATCTAATGACATATCCTGCATCTTTACTGAAGACAATACAGGCATAGGAGATCATTTAGAAAAAGCATCTCCAAATACAAATAGCTGCATCTACATGCGTAAATGAAGATTTCCAAAAACCTATTTACACGTGGAAATGACTGGGACACAAACACATTGAGATGGCATGATTTGGGAATACAAATACATAAACAAAACTTCCCTGCTGTTTATACATTTGTGATATTTATATCCTGCTGCTGTCTCCTAAGAGTATGAGTCAGCTTACAGCTATTCAATACACGTTGCAATAAATCATCTTACTGAATATACAATATTCCTAACCAAAGTATCTATTCCTAAATCAGTTTTCCAGTCTTCTTCCAATTACAAAATTATCATTGCATTCTTCATTTCATTCCATTTAGCTACCTGTAACAACTGATTCCCAACTATAATCAATATAATTTAATTTGTTAAAGAAAGAAACCCCCCCCCCTGAAATTAGCAGGGGGGATGAGGAGGAAGAGGAGGAAGAGGAGGAGGAGGGGGGGCGTTTGGGAGAAAAACATCTTTCCCATCTTATCTCCCTTGGTAGGATAATCCAAGTACATGCTAAGAACATAAAAGATATGCCATACTGGGTCAGACCAAGGTCCATCAAGCCCAGTATCCTGTTTCCAACAATTGCCAATCTAGGTTATAAGTACCTAGCAGTTTCCCCAAAAGACACAGGTTCCACAATATTTGTATTGGTTCAAGCAATGATATCCTGGGTCCCTTTTAATAATGGTTTATGGACCTTTCCTCCAGGAACTTGTCCAAACCTCTTTTAAACCCAGCTACACTAACAGCTTTTACTACATCCAGAGTTTGATTACACGTTGAGTGAAAAAAATAATTCTCTTATTAGTCTTAAATAGGTTACCTTATAGATTAATTGCATGTCCCCTACTTTTTCTATACTCTGATGATGTAAACGATCAAACTACGTTTACCCATTCCACTCCATTCGTTAATTTATAGACCTCTATCATATCTCCCCTCAGCCATCTCTTTTCCAGGTTGAAAAGTCCTAACCGTTTTAGCCTCTCTTCATAGGGGTATCCTTCTATCCCCATTACCATTCTGGTGGCTCTTCTCTGTACCTTTTCTAATAAAAATGCTATATCCTTTAAGATATGGCAACCAGACTTGTACACAATATTCAAGGTGCAGTCACACCATGGAACAATACAGAGGCATTATAAATATCTTTTGTTTTATTTTCCATTCCATTCCTTATGATACCTAGCATTCTATTTGCTCTTTTGGCCGCCGCTGCACACTGGACGGAGGGTTTTTAACATGTTAGCCACGATGACGCCTAAATCTTTCCCCTGGGTGGTGGTTCCTAATGTGGAACCTTGCATCATGAAGCCATAGTTTGGGTTGTTCTTTTCTAGGTGCATAACTTTGCACTTGTCCACATTAAATTTCATTTACAATTTGGATGCCCAGTCTTCCAATTTATGAAGATCCTCTTGCAATTTTCCACAATCCTCATGGGTTTTAACAACTTTAAATAGTTTTGTGTCATCCGCAAATTTGATAACCTCACTCGTTATTCCCATTTCCAGATCATTTATGAATATGTTGAAAAGCAGCGGACCCATTACAGATCCCTGTGGTACCCCTCTATTCACCTTTGGAAAATTGGCCATTTAGCCCTACCCTCTGCTTTCTATCTTTTAACCAGTTCCTGATCCACAATAGTACACTGCCTCCTACACCATTACTTTTTAGTTTTCCCAAAAGTCTCTGATGAGAGACCTTGTCAAAGGCTTTCTGAAAGTCCAGATACACTATATCAACCGACTCACCTTTGTCTACCTGTTTAATCACACCTTCAAACAAAAAAACCCCCCACACAAACTCCCACAAACATACATAAGATTAGTAAGACAAGATCTTCCTTGTCTAAAGCCATGTTGGCTGTCTCTCATTAAGCGATGATTATCTACATGGTCAGTAATTTTTTTCTTTATGATGGTTTCTACCATTTTTCCCCAGTATTGACATCAGACTCACTGGTCTGTAGTTTCCCAGATCATCTCTGGAACCCTTTATAAAAATTAGCGTTACACTGGCCATCCTCCAATCTTCAGGTATTACAAATGATTTTAATGATATAGTTCACAGATTACAGAGTCCTATTATAGCTAGATTACAATCCTTCACTGAAGGGGTTGCTATCAAATAGCTCCTGCTTTGATCTCAAATCCCTTAAAAATATACAGATACCTATATGAACCTAAATAAATTGGCCCAGTTCCCCATATTAAAGTCCAGATCAGCAATTTAAAATTTAGAAATCGAATAGGTTGTCAATGTAGTTCTAGTCCTGCTAGACCAGTTCAGACGAGTGGGAAGAACCCAGACAAAACAGCCATGACTGAGGGTGGGAGGAAACACAGAAAAGAGAAAAATGACTGCTGATACAGACCATATGGCCTATCCAGTCTACCCTTGGCAAGGTAGAAGATCAACGCAAAAGAGGAAGGCCACGGATGAGATGGATCGATATAACAGCAGCAGCTATGGGTGCTTCTTTATCAACAATGAGCCACCTGACTAAAGACAGAACATACTTTAAGACTGCTATCCAGAGCAGCACCATGAGTCGGCACAGACTAGATGGCACTTAACATCTAAAAAGCTTAAATCAATGAAGGGTCAAAGTGCATCTCCATTTGTATAGCCAGATTACAGGGATTTAAATATGACAAACTGATCCAAAGTATCCTTTGTATCTTTCAACAATAAAGAGATGTCATCCATGTGTCTATACCAACACACAATGTAACTTTCAAATGCACTCCCATAGACCCATTGTTCTTTGCACCTTCTTTAGCCAATCTGCATGTGCAGAAATACGCACTTCGCACCTATTGCCATTCCAGGGATTTGCAAGAAAAATCTCGTGAAAAATGAAACACTTCTTAAAAGGGCAATTTCATGCTTCTGTGACCCCATCCATTAATGTGACTCCATTTGGGGTCCCGACCACAAGTTTGGGAACCAATACTGTAAGCTCTTATGAGCAGAGACTCTCTCTTATATGTCTCTGTAAAGGGCTGCATACACCTTGTAGCGCTATACAAAATAAGTATTAGTACCCCAAATGCAATCCAAAAGATATGCAGACACACTATCACCTCCTTTTTCCTGCTGGCCATTCCTCTTTAAGCAACCAAGCAGCCTTCTGGCTTTTGTTATCACCCTGTTTAGTCACCTTAAGATCATCAGAAAAACACCCCCAGACCTGTCCTAGCCAATCCACTAGGCAAACTAGACAGTTGCCTAAGGTGGCAGACCCCTCCCTTCCAGCATGGCACAGCCACCACTTCAGTTCTGAGGGGGGCTCTAAAGCAGTAGCACATGTGTGTGTAGTTAAGGCATGCCATGCCTGCCCCCATGCCGTCAGCACCTTAAGACTTGCTACAGCAAGGAAGGGAAGAATCGCCATGTCACCCTCCTCTCTCAGGTAAGACAATGGATGCTTGGGGGGGGGGGGGGGGGGGGGGGGCAGAGAAAGAGGGAGCAGCGGCGACATGCTGATTCCTCCCTTCCATGCTGCAGAAGAGTCTCAAGGCAGCAAGCAGCAGTGTGGTGAGCCGGCAGCCGGGAGGATGGTATAGGCAAAACCCTTGGGCCGGCCTTGCCCAGATACCAATCTTTTTTAATGGACAAAAAGTACTTCACCCCCTACTTCCTTAGATTTCTGCAGACAAATACATGGCCTTGCATTTTCTTTTTTAAAGCATTAAATCTCAGCTCTCTAAATCCTCCACCATTCTTCAGGTTTTGCTAGATCCCTCCTCATTATCTATACCTTCCTGGGTGTCTACCCTATTATTTATTTATTTAACATCTTTTATATACCGCACTATTCATAATCAGCGTGGTTTACATAGAACAAGAAAACATCAGATAAGATAAGATACATATTATCTGTTTTTTTACATAAAACAGGAACAATAACTTGGGTAACCGGGGCAATTATTTACAATAAATAATAGTCATAGAACTATTTACATTTGGAAGGCATAATGTATGAAAAGAACCTTGTTAGTATGAGAGAGAGGTCTGAAGTGTTGCTGGGTTAGCAGAGGATTACGTGTTAAGAACGGGGTTGTTGCTGTTTGAGTGTGCCTGTGTTACTATGTTTTCTGGGAAATATTTGATGAAAAGGTGATGTTTCAAGGCCTTTTTGAACTGGGAGAGATCAGCGATGGCCCTAATGTGTGGTGGGAGGGTGTTCCAAAATTTTGGAGCGCATAAACTGAAGGATCGGTTTACTGTTGCGGAGATGTATCTTAAGGACTCTTTTGGAACCATTAGCATGTTTAATTCCGTGGTTCTTCTTAGCCTGTTGGTAGGGATTGGTTGGATCATCTCTGATAATGATGAGGGAGCGAGTCCTTTATGAGCTTTGAAGGCTAGGAGCAGGGTCTTGAAGGTGATTCTCGCTTGGATTGGGAGCCAGTGTAATTGTTTCAGGAGGGGTGTTACATGTTCTCTTTTAGGTACCCCGAAAAGTACTCTTGCTGCGCTGTTTAATGCTAGTTGAAGCGGGTTAAGGGTATTGGAGGAGCCCCTGTAATATAGAGTTTGCGACATCAAAGTGGGGAATAATTAGAGCCTGGTAGACCGTACGAAAATCATCTGGATCAATCAGTTGGCGGAGGTGTCTGAGGGAGCGAATCTTGAAATAAACTGCCCTTACTGTGTTGGCTATGTGGGTCTTCATATCTAGATTCTGATCCAGAGTCACTCCAAGGTAACGGATGTGGGATTTTACTTGCAACTTGGCATCTTGAACCTCAAGGAATGTGGGTGGTGTGAACTTAGAGTTCCTTGAGATAAAAAGAACTTCCGTTTTTTTGTGCTGGATTCTGAGATTTTGAGTCAGTAGCCAATTTGAGATGGCGTTAAAACAGTTGGTTATGGGGGTGAGGTTCATCTTATCTATGCAGAACGGCATATATAGTAACACGTCATCAGCATAGATCATATAGTTGACATTGAAGGACATGATAATGTTGCATATAGGTTGCATGTATATGTTAAATAATAGTGATGACAAAGAGGATCCTTGCAGGACTCCTTGTCCTTGGTGAAACGGATCTGATATTTCACCATTTGAGTGAACCTGCTGCCATCTCTCTGAGAGGTATGAATTGCACCATTCGAGAGCCTTTCCACAAAGGCCCTTCTCTCTTAGGCGGATAATAAGAAGATCGTGACAGACCGAATCAAAAGCAGCCGCAATATCTAAAAAGATGAGAACAAAACCTTGTTTGATGTTACCGATACCAGAGTTTAGGCTGTTGAGAAGTGAGGTGAGGAGCGTTTCGACTCCGTGAGATTCCCTGAATCCATGTTGACAGGTATCCAAAGGCGCTTCAGTGTCGATATGATCTTGTAGTTGTCTGTAGGCTATTTTTTCAATTATTTTAGCAAGAGTGGGTATGCTGGAGATGGGTCGGTAAGAGTCTGGTTTTTGTGGATCTAACTTGAGGTTTTTTAGTAGAGGTCTGATAGAAGTCTGTTTGAGGGCAGCAGGGAATGAGCCGGTGTCAAATGATAGTCTTATGATCTTGGATATTATTGGAGCAAGCTCTTAGAGAAGGTCCTTTATCCAAAAGGCTGGACAAGGATCAGTATGTGCTGTGGATAAGTTGAGAGATGAGATTATATCTTCAATTAGCTTCAAAGAAGGGGTGGAGAATGAAACTAAAGGTGCTGGGAACCCATGAATAATCGGGACAGGGGGGTATTGTAATTTTATTTGTACAGCACATCTTAGATTGTATGTACAGAGCATATTCTTGTGGGTTGATTTCACACTGGTGTTCCGGTGAGGGTTCCTTGGCTAATTTCTTGACAAGAGTAAATAGGTCGTGGGGTTTATTTATAGCACGTTTCAGGGTGTCTGTATGATATAGTTTCATTTTTTCTGGCGCAAACCTTTTTAAAGGCAGGCCTCTGCCCCGAATGGGCAGCACTGTGTTCTTGCTGCTCCTGCCGCCGGAGGCTCGATCCCCGGGCTGGGGAGAGCTGCAGATGGTGGTGGGAGGCAAGAGGAAGCGCGCCCGATGGCACGAACCTTTTTAAAGGCAGGCCTCTGCCCCAATTGGGCAGCGCTGTGTTCTTGCTGCTCCTGCTGCCGGAGGCTCGATCCCCGGGCTGGGGAGAGCTGCAGAAGCTCAAGAAGAGCCAAGTGCATGACCCTTGTCTAACTCCCGCCCGCCCCCTCCACAAGGCTTCCGGATGTGATTCTGTTATCCATAAAGAGGCTAACCTTACTCAGACCTTCCGCAATAATCGTTTACAAAAATCATGTTAAAAAGAATAGGACCAAGGACTGATCCCTTAATGTCCTTTTCACAGTGAGTTCCATTTAATTGTACCCTTTGTTGCTTCCCATCCAACCAGTTTCAAAACCAAATTGATCACTTCAGGGTCCACTCCTAGGGCATTCAATTTATTCTTAAGTCGCCTGTATGAAACAGTGTCAAATGCATTAGTAAAGCATAGCTACTCACCTGTAACAGGTGATCTCCAGGAACAGCAGGAATTTAGTCTTCACATATGGGTATCGTCGGTACCGACGAGCCTGCGCGGGAACGCTCCCCAGCGTCCAATAGGAAAGCTTTTGGGAGCATCCCACAGCACCTCCATGCTGCCTTCCCACCTTTCCCAACTGCCCCTCTCCAGTTGAGTTTAAAGCTGAGACAAAAGAGAGAGATAGAGATACAACTCCTAGGGAAGGTGAGTGGGTTGTGAAGACTAAATTCCTGCTGTTTCCGGAGATCACCTGTTACAGGTGAGTAACTATGCTATCTCCAGGAACAAGCAGGAATGTAGTCTTCACATATGGGGACTCCCTAGCTGCAGATGCCAGGGAGATGGCCCCAGAAAGTTGTGTGCCCTTATGAAAGGGCTCCACTTCCCCCCATGGATCTATGGCTTCCTACAAGGGATGGTGGGTAGGAGTTGATTAAGTGTGGAACAGGTGTTGAACAGCCTGACCAAACAAGGCATCCCAGCGGGAGTCCTCGTCTAAGCAGTAATGGGCTGTGAAGGTATGAACTGAAGCCCAAGTAGCTGCTCAACAGATGTCATCAATAGACACAGAGTGAAGATGAGCCATTGAGGCTGCCATGGCTCTCACATTGTGAACTGTGACATGGCCTTCAAGAGGAAGGTTCTTACTCTCATAGGCAAAAGATATACACTGTGCAATCCAGCTGGACAGTGTCCTTTTGGAGATTGGAAGTCCCAAATGATTAGGATCAAAAGCAACAAAGAGTTGAGAGGATTTTCTATGTTGCTGTGTCCTTTGCAAGTAAAAGGCCAAAACTCTTTTACAGTCCAAAGTATGAAGGTTCCTTTCTGCATTTGAGGCATGAGGCCTTGGAAAGAATACAGGAAGGTAAACCGCCTGGTTTAAATGAAAAGGCGACACCACCTTTGGCAAAACGTGTGGATGAGTCCTAAGGACTACCTTATGATGGAACCTTGCATAAGGAGGATCAGCCACCAAGGCTTGCAATTCACTGATGCGACGTGCTGATGTGATTGCAATGAGAAAGGATAACTTTCCAGGAAAGGGATTTCAAAGAGATAGTGGCTAATGGTTCAAAGGGTGGTTTGATGAGCTGCCCAAGTACCAAATTCAAGTCCCATGCCACCGGTGGTGGCTTAATGGGAGGCTTCGTTAAAAGAAGGTCTCTCATAAATCTCGCTATGAGAGGAAATAGGTTGTCCATTTAGAGGCTTGAAAGAAGCTTCAATAGCACTCAAATGGACTCTCACTGAATTAGTCTTAAGCCCTGCATTTGATAAATGAAGAAGGTACTCCAGAAATGATTCCAGAGGTATCGCAAGAGGGTTAAGACCCTTCTGCGAGCAACATATGGTAAACCTTTTCCACTTAAATGCATAAGAGCATCTTGTGGAAGGTTTCCTAGAAGCATGAAGGATATCCTTTACCTGCTGGGAAAGGCTAAGACCGTGAAGTTCTAGGCTTTCAGCAACCAGGCCATGAGATGCAGAGACTGGGGATTGGGATGCCACAGCATCCCGTCCTCTTGAGAAAGATCTGGAGCAGATCCTAACTCCAGAGGCAGAGCTTGAGAGAGATGTAGGAGCAGAGGGTACTACATTTGCCATGGCCAACGTGGAGCTATGAGGATCATATGACCTCTGTGTCTCTGAAGCTTGAACAGGGTTTTGGGAATTAAGGGAATGGGTGGAAAGGCATACAGGAAGTCCTGACCCCAATGGAGGAGGAAAGCATCCCTGGCCTGACAACTCTGAGATGGAATTCTGGAACAGAACCAGGGAAGTTTGGCATTCAGCAGACTTGCAAAGAGGTCTATGTCTGGGGTTCCCCAAATTTGGAGAGACCATTCGTGTGGAAGCAGAACTCGACTGAGTCTGTCTGCCCAAGAGTTTTGAATGCCTGGAAGATACACCGCAAGAAGATGAATCTGATGCTAACTGGCAAGGGCCCATAGTTGCAAAGCTTCGTTGCAGAGAGACAGAGAGCCTGTTCCGCCCTGCTTGTTCACATAGAACATGGCTACTTGATTGTCCGTTTGAACTAGGACTGTCTTGTAGCTGAGCTGGGTGTGAAATACTCGAAGAGCAAGGAAGATTGCTCTGAGCTCCAGGAGAATGATATGGAGACAGGCCTCCTGTGGAGTCCAGGTACCCTGGGTTGAGAGGCCTTGCAAGTGACCTCCCCAACCCACCTGTGAAGCATCTGTTGTTAGAGTGGCTTGGGATAGGGATTGCTGGAAAGAAGACCCCACCAAAAGGTTTTTGGGTGTCTACCACCATTGGAGGGACAAAATAAGGCGATCTGAGTTTGCTATTTTGTCTGACAGGCAACCTGACGCCCGAGTCCAGAGAGCTGCCCTCATATGGAGGCGAGCATAAGGAACCACATGCACGGTGCATGCCATGTGGCCTAACAACTGCAATATTTCCCGAGCAGTGAGGTGAGGTTTTAGCACTTCTTGGGAAGCTAACTGCACAATGCGAAGGCAGCGGGGCTGTGGAAGGTAGGCCCTTGTTTGTCTGGTATCCAGAAGAGCTCCTATAAACTCTAGGGATTGAGTGGGAGCAAGGTTGAACTTTGGAAAGTTTATGACAAGTCCCAAATACTGAAGGATGTGCATTGTGCGAGACAGAGCAACCCTGGCCTCTGGCTCTGAAGGAGCTCGAATGAGCCAATCGTCTAAGTAAGGGAAGACAAATATTCCCAGGGTGCAGAGAAATGCTGCTACCACAGCCATGCATTTTGTGAACACCCTTGGTGCAGAGGCCAGGCCAGGCCAAAAGGAAGAACCCTGTAACATTAGTAAGTGATGGCAGATAAAGACCAGCATGGTCCATCTAGTCTGCCCAGCAAGATGGCAAGAGTAAGTGCACCTGTCGCTCTGTGCAGACCCATGCATATGTCATCAACCTTTATAACATACAAATATCTTCTCATTAGACCAATTGTCCAAAACATGGTCTAGGAGAAATCACCTCCTAGCTACATGATTATAAAGGAAGTATGATGATTTCTCCTAGACCATAGGTGTTTCGGACAATTGGTCTAATGAGAAGATATTTGTATGTTATAAAGGTTGATGACATATGCATGGGCATTGTTTAAAATCATCATCTTGGAAGTCCAGATCACATTTATTCCACGCTTTAAGAAAGGTGGAAGGAAGGCCAAAAACTGCCAGCATGGTTTAAGGGTTAGGTCAGAGAGGCTGTTGCCAAAAAAAAGCATCTTTCAGGAAATGGAAAAAAAGGGGCCAAATGATAAAAACAGGAAAATTAAGCAATGGCAAGTTAGATGCAAGGCACTGATAAGGAAGGGCAAAAGAGAATTTGAAGAAAAGTTTGCCGTGGAAGCAAAAATGCGCAAAAAAAGACAAAATAAACCTTTTTTTCAAGTATATCTGTAGCAAAACCTGTAAGAGTTAGTTGAACCATTAGATGACAGAGGGATAAAAGGGGGCGCTAGGGAAGGACAAGGCCATAGCAGAGAGACTGAATGAATTCTTTGCTTTGGTCTTTACTGAAGATGTAGGGAAGTTACATCATTTTTAAATACCATTTCAGGTATGGTTATCAGAAGAAATGAAAAAAAAAAAAGTTGATTAAAAATTATAACTATTTGATAAATTAAAAGAGTAGCAAATCACCTGGACTATATGATATACATCTGAAGATGTTGAAAGATCTGAAATATGAGGTTGCAGACCTATCATCATCTGCAGTACTTGAAGACTGGAGAATGGCCTATGTAAATGCCAATTTTTTAGAAAGGGCTACAGGTGTGATCTGGGAAGTTAAAGACCAATGAGCCTGATGTCAGTACCAGGCAAAAATGGTAGAAACCATTATAAAGAATAAAATTACTAAACATGTAGTCAGTCATAGTTTAATGCAAGAAAGCCAACATTGATTAGTAAGACAAGACCTTCCTTGACTAAATCCATCAGCTATATATTTTTTGAAGGTGTCAAACAGGTAGATAAAAGGCGAGCCTGTTGATAGAGTGTATCTGGGATTTTCAGAAAGCTTTTGACAAGGTCCCTCATGAGAGACTCTTGGCAAAATTAAAAAGTCAAGGGAAGAAGGTAGTGTACTATTGTGGACCAGGAACTGCTTAAAAAGATAGAAAGCAAAAAGTAGAGCTAAATGGCCAATTTTCTCAATGGAGAAAAGGTGAATAGTGGAATACCCCAGGAATCTATGCGTGATCTGCTGCTTTTTAACATTCATAAATGACCTGGACAGGGGAATAACAGGTGAGGTAATCAAATTTGCAGATGACACAAAATTTATAGTTAACACACATGATTGTGAAAAATTGCATGAGGACCTTGATAAATTGAAAGACTGGATGTCCAAATGGCAGATGAAGTTTAATGTGGAAAAAAGTGCAAAGCTATGCACCTAGGAAAGAACAACCTAAAAGTACAGTTACACATTCCACATTAGGAACCACCACCCAGGAAAAGGTTTTAGGCATCACTGCGGATAATACATTGAAACCATCTGTCCAGTGTGCAGAGGCAGCCAAGAAAGCAAACAGAACAATAGGCATCATAATGGAAGGAATGGAGAATAAAACCAAGGATATTATAATGCCTCTATCATTCCATGGTGCGACCGCACCTTGAATATATATGCAATTCTGGTCAACACATCTTATAAAAGGATATAGCAGACTTAGAAAAGTTACAGAGAAGAGCCACCAAAATAGTAAAGAGAATGGAAGAATACCCCATGAGGAAAGGCTGAAAAGGATTAGGGCTCTTCAACTTGAAAGAGACAGCTGAGGGGAGATATAAATAGAGGTCTATAAATTAATGTATGGAGTGGGCTGGGTAAACCTAAATCAGTAGTTTACTCCATCAAAAATTAGAAAGACTAGGGGGACACACAATTAAGCTACAAAAGTAGCACATTTAAGACTAATTGGAGAAAATATTTTTTTCACTCAACGCGTAATCAACCGGAGGACGTAGTAAAAGCTGTTAGTGTAGTTAGGTTTAAAAAAAGGTTTGGAAGAGTTCCTGGAGGAAAGGTTCATAAACCATTATTAAAAAGAGGACCAGGGAAATCTACTGCTGACCACGGGACAAGCATTGTGGAACCCATGAACCTTTTTGGGAATTTGACAGGTACTTGTGACCTGGATTGGCCACTGTTGGAAACAGGATACTGGGCTTGATGGACCTTGATCTGACCCAGTAAGGCATATTTGAAATTACCTATCATTAGTACTTCTCCTTTCATAGCAAATCCGTGAAGGTCTTCAATTAAATCTTGATCCGCTTCTGCCTATGAAGGAGGTCTGTGTAACACCAATACAAATGGATGCTCCATTCCCCGATTTCCAGTTTATCACAGAGTAGCTACTCCTTAACCTCATCAGCCCTGTATTTTTGATGTTCTTTTTGGTTTTTAAAGCATATAGTGCCACTCTCCTCCTCTCTTTCTTCCTAGCCCAAGGACACGAGAGGCCATACTGGGTCAGACCAGGAAGTCCATCAAGCCTAGTAGCCTGTTTACAACAGTAGCCAATCAAGGTAACAAGTACCTGTCAGGTTCACAAAAAGTAGAGAGATTCCACGCTGCTTATCCCAGGGGCAAGCAGGTGGTGTTCTCTTCAATCCTTCTGGTTGAGAGTAAAACCCAAGGCAGAGAAGTTCGCATCCTGGAGATGAATGCATGGCGTCAGAGCATTTTGGTTTCCTGGACCATGGGATGATGTTCCAAGAAGGGTTAAAGTATCTTCAACAGCAGACTGGCTAACCTACTGAAGAGGGCTTTAGATTCATTGGAGATAGGTGACAAAAGCCCCCAGGTAAGTGAAAAATTAAACACCTCTTTAGAAATGGGTAATAGGGGCAAAATATGGAAAGCAGTGTGTATAAATGCCCATAGCATGAGACATAAGATTCCAGATGTTGAGGCTTTAATGGAAGAGGCTGACTTGGATTTAGTGGCAAATTACAGAGACATGGTTCACGGACAATCTTGACTGGGATGTAATTATACTGGGCTATACCTTATTCAGGAAGGACAGGGTAGGAAAAAAGGGCAGTGAAGTGGCACTATATGTAAAACATATTAAAGCTATAAAATTGCAGGGCTTAAAAAGGAAGAGAGGAGGCACTGTGGGTTAAACTAGAAAGAGGGAAAGAGAAATCCATTTGCATTGGAATTGTATACAGATCCCCCTCACAGGCAGTAGAAGTGGACAAAGATTTAACAGAAGACATATGCAGTATTGTCATGAAAGAAGTGCTACTGATAGGCGATTTCAATATGCCGGATGTGGATTGGCACATCTCTGCTGCAGTGTCACCTAGAAGTAAGGAGATCCTGGATTCTCTATAGTGAGAGCTATTCAGGCAACTGGTAATAGAATCCACACGTGATGGGGCCATACTGGACTTAGAGTTTACCAATGGGGAAAGTGTTTTGATGTTACCGTGAGAGATCTCGTATCCAGTGATCACTGGATGGTATGGTTCAGTATCATGACTAGGACTGGGAAAAAAAAAAACCACACCCCATTCAGAAGCGAGGATCTTAGGGGCATGTTTACTAATTGGCGGTAGCAGCTTCCGTGCGATACTGAAGCCACGGCTCCATTGAAGTCATTGAACAAATGCAATATGTTATTTTTACAATGTAATATAATTCTTCTAGTCCAGTCATTTACCACTCTGTAATATAATTTTGTATGCGATGTGATGACTTTCTGACTCCCTTTGCTGTATGTTTGCACCGTGGAAGGAGACTACATGGCTAGTAATACATAGCCTGTCACAGGTGCGGAAGTACAAAGAAGTGGAGTGGCACAGTATTAACCAATGAGTTATAGACATGCTGGAAGAGGGAGAGGACATAGTATACTATAAAAGAACTATGAAACAGAGGATAGATGTGAATGCTTAGTCAAGCGTTCACCCTTCTTGCAAGAATGTAATGTGATTAAATTAACTCTTTGCTGCACTGAGGAGTCTGTTATTGTGTAAAAGGTTATGTTTATTACAATAGTCAGGAAAGCAAAACATACCAAAAGAAGAAGAAATAGCCAATGCAATAAAATGCAGGGCTAAGACATTTTTCAGATGTGTTAGTGAGAGTAGGAAGGGTAAACGTGGCATTATCAGACTCCAGGGTGCAGGGGAGGAATATGCAGAAACTGATGAGGATAAAGCAGAATTGCTTAAATATTTTTGTTGTGTGTTCAGATGAAGGAGCAGGAGTAGGATCTCAGAAAACACCCACAAATAGGAACAAAAGCGAAGGGGATCTCAAAGATTACTTTGTTTAGCTAATTCCTCACGAACGCAGACAAAGTGATGGGTCCGGATGGGATAAATCCAATACTGAGGGAACTTGGGGACATTCTAGCAGCTCCACTGACTGACCTTTTCAATGCTTCTTTGGAGTTAGGAGTGGTGCCAGAGGACTGGAGAAAGGCACATGTGGTCCCTTTACAGAAAAGTGGATGTAAGGATGACATTGAGAACTACAGGCCAGTTAGTCTAACCTCTGTTAGTGAATTATTGGAAATGCTACTAAAAGAGAGCATAGTTAGGTTTCAGAGTCCAGTGGATCGCAGGATCTGAGGCAGTATGGATTCAGAGGCAGGTCTTGTCAGACAAATCTGATTGGATTTCTTTGACTGGGTGACCAGGGAGCAGGAGCGAGGGAGAGCCCCAGATGTGGGTGTACTTGGATTTCAGTAAAGCTTTTGACACCATTCCATACAGGTGACTTATAAACAAACTTACAAACTTAGCACCCCAATGATGGACCCTAAAAAGTTACCAATTGTCACCTCCTACTCAACCAATTTCTATACCAAAGGGCACAGGTAAATGGAGCCCACTCAGAGGAGGAGGTGATTACCCAGTGGTGTGCCGCAGGGATCTGCCCTTGATCCAATTCTTTTTAACATCTTTGTTAGTGATATTGCAGAAGGGCTGTCTGGTAGGCTTTGCTTATTTGCAGATGATACCAAAATCTACAATACAGTAGACACCCAGGAAGAAGTAGATAACATGAGGATCTAGCTAAGCTTGAAGAACGGTCTAGAATTTGGCAGCTGAAGTTTAATGCAAAAAAAAAAAAAATGCAGTGTCATGCATTTGGGCTGCAAAAATCCAAAAGGAGTGGTACAGTGTAGGGGGTGAGGTACTTCAGACAATGAAGGAAGAGTGGGACCCGAGCGTAATTGTGTCTGACAATCTTAAACTAGCTAAACAGGTAGAAAAGGCAACTGTGAAAGTCAGAAGAATGCTTGGGTATATAGGAAGAGGAATGACCAGCAGAAAAAAGGGAGGCGATTTATGCCTTTGTATAAATTTCTGGTGCAACCTCATTTGGAGTATTGTGTGCAGTTCTGGAGACCACAATTTCAAGAGGATATAAGCAGTTTAGAATCGGTGCAGAAGGTGGCTACTAAAATGATTAGTGGTCTTCGTTATAAAGCATACAAGGACAGACAAAGATCTTAATATGTATACTTTAGAGGAAACATGGGTTTTATTTAACAGCTTTTATATACCATCTTTCTACAATTCAAGACGTTCCATGTAAACCGTAACTGACAGTATTGTGCAACTGTTTACATAGAACAAGGTAACAGGCTACATAGGTAACATAAGAACTAGGGAACTAATGAGCTAATAAACTATTTACAATAAATTATTTACAATAATATGGATCATTTGTTTAAGTAGTAACTGTGGGTCACTAGGATAATTGGAGGGAAAGTGAAGAGGGTAGGAGAAGGGGGGAGGAACTAGGGTGGTAGGGAAAAGTGTTCGAGGAAGAGGTGGATTTTTAATCTCTTTCGGAATTCTGCATGGCTCACACAGTTACGTAGGTCATGGGGAAGGGTTAAGGGAGGTATAAGACATTTGAATACCTCCATGGCATACGTGCACAGGAGAGTCTTTCAATTGAAGGCAGGCTCTGCTACAAGGGGACATAGGATGAGGGTGAAGGGGGGGGGGGGAGATAGACTCGGGAGTAACATGCAGAATCTTTTTTCTTTTTTTTTTTTTAATGGAAAAAGAGTGGTAGATGCGTGGAATATTCTCCCAGTGGAGGTAGCAGAGACAAGGACAGTATCTGAATTTTAAAAAAAGCATGGGACAAGCACAGAGGATCTCTAAAGGAAAAAAGGGAACTATTGTAGTAGTTGATATGGAAATGGAGAGACTAGATGGGCCATGTGGTCTTTGTCTGCCATCATGTTTCTATGTTTGTTTTTGTCGTCATTTGGCTCCTTTCCATTTTCTGAAAGATGCTTTTTTTTTTTGGGGGGGGGGGGGGAGGGAGGGTGCTACAAACAGCTTCTCCGATTTCGCCTTTAAAAGCATGCCAGCTTTCGTTTGGCTTTCCTTCCATCTTTCTTAAAGTGTGGAATACATCTGACCTGGGCTTCCACTATAGTATTTTAAAACACCCACACATGATGCAAAACTTTAAATCTTTGCAGCTGCTCCCTTTATTTTTTTTCTTATCCAATTTTCCTCATTTTAAATCAGTCTCCCTTTTGAAAGTTAAATGCTAGCACTGTGGATTTCCTTGCTGTCCACCCTCCATTTATTAAATCAAAACATGATCATGTTATGATCACTATTGCCAAGTGGCCCCAAAACCTCACATCAGTTCCTGCATTCTACTACAGACCAAGTCTAAAACTGCTTCATGGAGCAGCTGATTCAGAAACCAAACATAAGGGTAAGCTGTCATTTCTTTCATCTAGAACAGGGGTTTCTCAACCCTGTCCTCGGGACCCACCTAGCCAGTCGGGTTTTCAGGATAACCACAATGAATATGTATGAGAGAGATTTGCATACACTGCCTCCATTATATGCAAATCTATCCCATGCATATTCATTGTGGTTATCCTGAAAACCCGACTGGCTAGGTAGGTCCCGAGGACAGGCTTGAGAACCCCTGATCTAGAAACTTTAGATACCTAGCATGCCCTGATGCAACATCAATACTAGAGTAATTGAAAATCACCCTTTATTACTGTGTTGTATTTTGTTAGCTTCCCTAACTTCTTTTGTCATCCATCTATTCATTCTGGCCAGGTGGATGATAGACCAAGTTCAAGGTGAGGTAACCACAAATTTATTGATCACAAAAGTGGATGATAGTACACCTCCATTGCCATTCCCTTACATGTTAAGGAAAACAAAACCACCCAAAACACGGAGTTTTTATTCATAGAGATTCTACAGTGTATTTTGTTCATGCAAAAAACCCACACACTTATCCTGTTTGACTCAATGCCCTAACATAACACGCATCCTTCCACCAATGTCACACATTCCAAAATACCTGGCTATAAAATTATTTAAACTTTTTTATATCACTTTTCTACCGTTCAAGGCGGTTTACAGTTAACTGAAAATATAACAGGGCCAAGAAGACTTGCTGTTGGACTAAGTCCAGGGAAACAAAACCATTTAAATAAAATATAACCATAACTAACCATTCTATATGATATACCGCAACATTGCATAGCAATACAACAACAGACTCTGAACTATTTACAGTGGTAGTCTAGAAGGTAGTTACTCTATTTTAACATTTATAAATTCTATAATATACTGGGGATAGTGATTTGTTAATAGCTTGCTTCTAGGGTGGTTGAGTCTGTAGGTCCAAGTATGTACTGTATTCCTCTTGGAAGAACGCCAAATTCTGGAAAAAATAAAAACGTATGTCAGAGTATCCTCTTAGTGTTGGGGGTAAGGAGTTCCATAGTGTGGGAGCAAATAGGGTGAATGCTCGATTGCAGATGTATTGTTTGCTCTTGATCTTCTGAGTTGGGATCGCTTATAGGTTGATAGTGGTGCTTCTTTGTGACTTATCATTCCAGAAATCTCTGAGATAAAGAATCTGCTAACAGTTTCCAGACCCATATGTAGGATTTAAAATATTGTGTTGAGAGCCTTGTATTTGATTCTGGTGATGATGATGGGGAGCCAATGAATAAGTCATGTCAACTGTAAATAGGTTCCATCATGTTAAACCCCCTTCTTTATAGTTCATTTGTACTCAGTTTAAAGTTGAAAGTTATGATGTAACCCACTTTGATTGAAGGATAAAGGTGGTATAAAAATATCATTAAATACATACATTTTAGTACTGGGGTGATGTGAGCTCGGTGGGGGGCTCCAAAGACTATTCGTGCTGCTGCATTCTGGGCCATCTGTAGAGGGTGGAGGGTATTTTTAGGGAGGTCCTGGTAGATGATGTTACAGTAGTCCAGCAAAGTGTAATTATGGCCTGGCAGACAGTATGAAATAATTCTGGAGTGAGATGTGGGAGAAGTTGTCAGTTTTCTTAGTTTGTGGTAGACAGAGGCGGTTGTTCTTTTAATGTGTGAACAGAAGTTCAGCTGTTGGTCTATTGTTATGCTTAGATATTTTATTTCAATTTTGACTTTGATGATTATGTCGTTGAGTCTCAGCTTAGGTGATTGGGAGAAGGTCGAGTCACTGGTGACGTACAGGGCTTCAGTCTTCTCTTTATTGATGAGCAGATTATGTAGACTAAGTCATCTGTTTACTTCTGTAAAGCACTTCTGTAGGCAGGCAAGGTCAGGTGAGAGGAGGTTTATGCAAGTGGGAAAACATTATGTCATCAGCATAGATTAGATACTGTATCATGTGAGTTCTGAATATTTGACATAGTGGTCAGATAAAGATATTTAAAAGGAGGGCCAAGAGGCTTGAGCACTGAGGTACTCCCATTTGCTGAATGAAAGGATTTAACATCTTGCTGCCAATTTTTACTTGCTGCTTTCGTTAATCCAAGTGAGATCGGAACCAGCTGAGTATGGTGTCTTGAAGCCCAATCTTAGAGAGAGTCTTAGTAGTAGCTGATGGTGTGAGATTGAGTCGAAGGCAGAAGCAAGGTTGAGGAATTTTAGGATAAACCCAGTGTTAGCGTTTTGTGAGTAGGATACGAGTCAACACCATGCTACTGTAAACCAGTGTTGATGGGGTCTAGGTGTGTGTGTGTGTTCAGTGGGGTGGTCTTTGAGTTGTGTAAGAACTATTTTCTATATTATCTTTGAAATAAATGGTATGCTGGATATTGGTCTGTAGGACAGAGGAAGACGTGTCTAGCCTTGCACTTTTTAGAAGAGGTTGGGACTGATGTCAGTTTCAGCAAGTTGGGCATAAGGCCATCTGGAGCGATGGGAGCTGGAATTGAGTCCATAACTTTTGGGGTGTCACTTTAGAGTCGATCTGTGGGGGGGGGGGGGGGGAGGGAGGCACAGAGTGTTCATCTGTTTGTCTCCTATCTACTTGCCAATCTTCAGAGGGCATATTTGTTCTTGTGGATTTCCTTTATTTGGTTCCTTCACAAGTGATTTTGCTATACAGAAGAGCTCTCTTGGTATATTTATTGCACCAGTGATGAGATTAGTGTTAATATTCTTTTATGTTTAAGTGTTTCTTCACTGCATAAATTTAAGCTTTTCCATTTAGGAAGTTTGGGGGAGTGGGCCTCTTGAGATTCTCCATTTACGCTCAAGTCAAGTTTTGTGCTTCTGGAGGGACGAGGGGTACCACGGGGCTCTGTTTCAATGCTTGTCATTAACTTCGGGGAGGGGCAGGCAGGCAGGCAAGGGGGCTGCCGTGAGCAGGGTATCATTCCAACCTTGGGTCAACTCATCGAGGTTCACTTTTGTAGATTTGATGGCGTCTACTTGTGGGACGATTAACGCTTCCTTGAAAGTTACTTAACTCTTGGCATCTCTGGGATGTGGGGTAGCATGGGTGTCTGCGTCGTCAGCATTTTTTTTGCAAAGTACAATGGGGAACTTATCATGGTTTCTATTTCTCTGTTGTTGCACTGCTTGTAGTGTGTGGATTGAGATTTCAGTTTATGTATTTCTAGTTTATTCTGTTTTAGTCTATTCCTTATTTGGAGAGAGTGTGTTCAATGTGTCTGCATGGGGCCAGATTTCTCCTTTTTTGTGTGTGTAAATAAGCTCAAAAGGTGTGTGTTAACTGCTGTACTTGAAAGCATAGTTAGTTACTCACCTGTAACAGGTGATCTCCGGGAACAGCAGGAATTTAGTCCTCACATATGGTATCATCGGTACCGATGGAGCCTGCGCAGAAATGCTCCCCAGCGTCCAATCAGAAAGCTTTTGGGAGCATCCCACAGCACCTGCATGCTGCCTTCCCGCACTGCCTCTCTCCAGTTGAGTTTTAAAGCTGAGACAAAGAGAGAGAGAGAGAGAGAGAGAGAGAGAGAGAGAGAGAGAGAGAGAGAGAGAGAGAGAGAGAGAGAGAGAGAGAGAGAGAGAGAGAGAGAGAGAGAGAGAGAGAGAGAGAAAGGAAAAGAGATAGAGAGATACAACTCCTAGGGGAGGTGGGTGGGTTGTGAGGACTAAATTCCTGCTGTTCCCGGAGATCACCTGTTACAGGTGAGTAACTATGCTATCTCCAGGAACAAGCAGGAATCTAGTCATCACATATGAGGACTCCCTAGCTTTAGGTGCCAGGGAGACACCCCAGAAGTTGTGTGTCCCTGAGAAGGGCTCCACTTCCCCCCATGGATCTCTGGCATCCTATCAGGGATGGTGGGTAGGAGTTGATTAAGTATGGAACAGGTGTTTGAGAACAGCCTGACCAAACAAGGCATCCCAGCGGGAGTCCTTGTCCAAGCAGTAATGGGCTGTGAAAGTATGAACAGAGGCCCAAGTGGCTGCTCGACAGATGTCGTCAATAGACACAGAATTCAGATGAGCCATTGAGGCTGCCATGGCTTTCACATTGTGAGATGTGACATGACCCTCCAGAGAAAGGTTTTTACTCTGCTAGGCGAAAGAAATACACTGAACAATCGAGTTAGATAGTGTTCTCTTGGAGACTGGCAGTCCCAAATGAGAAGGGTCAAAAGCAACAAAGAGTTGAGAGGACTTTCTATGGTGCTGTGTCCTTTGTAAGTAAAAAGCTAGAGCTCTTTTTACAGTCCAGGGTATGAAGATTCCTCTCTGCATTTGATGCATGACATCCTGGAAAAAAAAAAAAAAAAGACAGGTAGGTAGACCTCCTAGTTGAGATGAAAAGGCGAGACCACCTTAGGCATAAAGTGTGGATGAGTCCTAAGGACTACCTTGTCATGATGGAACCTTGTATAAGGTGGATTAGCTACTAGTGCTTGCAATTCACTAATGCAGTGTGCTGATGTGATTGCAATGAGAAAGATAACCTTCCAAGAAAGGAATTTCAAGGGGGTGGTAGCTAAGGGTTCGAAAGGTGGCTTCATGAGCTGCCCAAGAACCAGGTTCAAGTCCCATGCCACTGGAGGTGGTCTAATGGGAGGCTTAGTTAGAAGGAGGCCTCTCATGAATCTTGCTATAAAAGAGGATGAGAGGAAATAGGTTGTTCATTTAGAGGCTTAAAGGGAAGCTGCAATAGCACTCAAAATGGACTCTTACTGAATTTGTTTTAAGGCCTGCATTAGACAAATGGAGGAGATACTCCAGCAAAGATTCCAGAGGTATGGCAAGGGGGTTAAGACCCTTTTCAGAACACCAAATAGTAAACCTCTTCCACTTGAAAGCATAAGAACGTCTAGTGGAAGGTTTTCTGGAAGCATAAAGAACATCTTTCACTTGCTAAGAAAGATGAAGATCTTGAAGATCTTGAAGATCTAAGCCTTCAGCAACCAAGCCCTGAGATGCAGAGACTGGGGATTGGGATGCCATAACATTCCGTTCTCCTGAGATACGAGATCTGGAGCAGACCCTAACTCCAGGGAGGGAGCTTGAGAGAGATGTAGAAGCAGAGGGTACCACACTTGCCGTGGCCAATGTGGAGCTAAGAGAATCATGTGGCCTCTGTCTCTCTGAAGCTTGAACAGGGTTTTGGGAATTAGGAGAATGGGTGGAAATGCATACAGGAAGTCTTGACCCCAGTGAAGGAGGAAAGCATCCTTTGCCTGAGCTCCCTGAGCTGGAATTCTGGAACAGAAGCGGGAAAGTTTGGCATTCCACGGACTTGCAAAGAGGTCTATATCCGGGGTTCCCCAAAGTTGAAAAATCCTGGCTACCTGGTCTGCATGTAGAGACCACTCGTGTGGAAGGAGAACTCGACTGAGTGTCTGCCCAAGAGTTTTGAACGCCTGGAAGATACACTGCCAGATGATGAATCCGATGCTCTCTGGCGAGGGCCCACAGTCACAAAGCTTCATTGCAAAGCGACAGAGAGCCTGTTCCCCCCTGCTTGTTCACGTAGAACATGGCTACCTGATTATCCATATGAATAAGGACTGTTTTGTAGCTGAGCAGGGTGTGGAACACTCGCAGAGCAAGGAAGATTGCTCTGAGCTCCAAGAGATTGATATGTAGACAACTCTTGTGGAGTCCAGGTGCCTTGGGTGGAGAGATCTTGCAGATGAGCTCCCCAACCCATTGGAGAAGCATCTTTTGTAAGAGTTGCTTGGGGGCAGAGGTTGCTGAAAGGGGGACCCCAGCAACAGGTGGAGAGACAAAATGAGGCGACTTGTGTTTGCTATTTTGTCTGACAGGCAACCTGATGCCTGGGTCCATTGGGTGGATAAAGTCCATTGAGCTGCCCTCATGTGAAGGCAAGCATATGGTACCACATGCATGGTGGATGCCATGTGGCCTAGTAACTAACATTTCTCGAGCAGTTAAAAAGGGCTTTAGGACTGCTCGAGAAGCTAATTGCACCAAGCGAAGGCAAAGGGCTTGGGGAAGGTAGGCCCTTGCCTTTGTAGTATCCAGAAGGGCTCCTATGAACTCTAGAGACTGAGTAGGAGTTAGACTGGATTTTGGGATGTTTATTACCAGCCCTAAATACTGAAGGATACGCATTGTGCAGGATAGAGAAGTCTTGGCCTCTGACTGTGTTGGAGCTCGAATGAGCCAGTCGTCCAAGTAAGGGAAGACGAATATTCCCAGAGGACGTAGAAATGCTGCTACCATAGCCATGCATTTCGTGAACACCCTTTGTGCAGAGGCCAGACCAAAAGGAAGCACCCTGTATTGGTAGTGCTTTCCTTGAAACAGGAACCAAAGGAATCTTCTGTGGGTTGGATGGATGAGAACATGGGTGTATGCATCCTTGAGATCTAGAGAACAAAGCCAATCCTGATTCTGAAGGTATGGAAGCAGAATTTCTCCTTGACAAGGAATTTGTTCAATTCTCTGAGATTTAAGATAGGTCTGTATCCCCGTGTTTTCTTTGGGATAAGAAAATAAGGGGAATAGAACCCTGTGCCCTGTTGATGAAGAGGCACTTCTTCTATTGCCCCTTGGGCAAGAAGGATGGTAACCTCCTGACCTGACAGGTTGATGAGAGAGGTCAGAGAATTGAACTGCTTCACTATTGTGGGAGGGGGCATGTTTATGTTTATTAAAAGATTTAATATACCGCACCCAAGGCCAAAGGCATCTGAGCGGTTTACAATGGGTAAAAGCAATTAAAACCTTAAAAATACAGACTGCTAGAAAAGAAAGGAACGCCATTAAAAAATAGGAAAGACTAGAGAAAGGACAGAGAAGGACGACAGACAAAAAACACACATCAGCGGGAGGGAGGAGAAGGAGACACGACTGTGGGTGGAAGGTTAAACGCCAGACAAAAAAAGATGGGTTTTAAGTTGTGCTTTAAAAGACTGGAATGACTCTTCTGCACGGAGGGAAGGGGGGAGTGAGTTCCAGAGTTTAGGGCCTAGGAAGGAAAAAGCAGAGGAACGGGTAGATTCAAGGTGAGCCTGTGAAGGAGAGGGGAGGGATAACCGGTTAGTGTGAATAGAACGGAGCAGACGATGAGAGGTGCGAAAGTGAATCTGATCAGCAAGGTAGAGAGGAATACCGGTGCGAACCACCCTATGTGTAAAAGTGAGGATTTTATACTGGACACGAAATGAAATGGGTAACCAATGCTGCTGGAGGAGAAGAGGAGTGACATGGTCATAGCGGGAAGCATGGGTGAGAAGACGAACGGCAGTATTCTGAACACGCTGAAGACGGGAGAGTTGTGACTGTGGGAGACCAGCAAGGGAGACATTACAATAGTCAAGACGGGACATCACAAAGGAAAGGAGGAGAGTGGCCAGGGCAGAGGAGGAAAGAAAAGGACGCACAGCCCGAAGTTGTTTAAGGGAAAGGAAAGAACGCTGGACTACCGACGAAATATGCTCCTTAAAAGAAAGTGCAGAATCGAGACCACCACCAAGATAACGAATAGAGGAAACAAGAGGAATAGGGTTGGTGGAAAAAGAGGGAGCACAAGTGGGGGAGGGACTTCCAAATGTGAACCAAATAGCAAAGGACTTAGCCGGGTTTACGTGAAGAAAATTAGAGGAGAACCAGGAGGCCACAGCAGAGAGACAGAGATTAAGAGGGGAAAGATCAGGCATAAGGGAATTGGTATGATGTAATAAGATGATATCATCGGCATAGTAATATGCCGAGATACCAAACTGCTGGATTATGAGGGCAAGAGAGGCTAGGAAAACATTGAAGAGTAGAGGGGCAAGAACAGACCCTTGGGGCACACCACAGGAAAGAGGAGTGGAGGCTGAAGAAGAGGACCCGGTTACAACCGAGAGAGCGACAGGAAAGAAAAGAATGAAACCATTGAAGAACCATCCCAGAGAGACCAGCATCCTGTAGACGAGCAAGAAGTGTGTGATGATCCACCACGTCAAACGCTGCAGAAAGATCAAGGGAGACAGCCAAGGTGTAAAGACCGTGGTCGTGAGCAGTGTGAAGTTCATTGAGAAGAGAAAGAAGAAGAACCGTTTCCGTGCTGTGACCAGGGCGAAAGCCAGCTTGACGAGGGTGGAGAGTGAGAGAAGATTCAAGGTGAGTGGAGAGTTGGAGGAAAACCAGCTTCTCAAGGAATTTAGCGAGAAAAGGAAGGTTAGAAATGGGACGCCAGCTAGAGAGAGCAGAAGGGTCAGAAGAACGGGATTTCAGTATGGGACGAACAATAGCGTGCTTCCAGGGTGAGGGGAAGAGGCCAGAAGACAAGCTGGAATTGAAAAGAGAGAGGATATAGGGTGAAAGGGATAGGGAGGGCTCTAAGAGCCAGTGAGAGGGGATGGGATCGGCTGAACAAGTGGTTTTGCGGAGGGACAGAAAGGTTTTTTGAAGAGTGACTGGTGTGATAGCTGTAAAGGAGGACCAAACATGAGATAATGCAGGGGTAGGAACACTAGGAGGGGAAGGAGAAGGGGGGGAAGAGATGGCAGGAGGGGAAAGGGGAGGAGGGCAGGAAGTAAAGGACTGGCGGAGAGCATGAACTTTAGAAACAAAAAAGGAAGCAAGGGAAGAGGGATCTGGACAAGGAGACAAGGAAGGGGGCAAATGGGAGGGGACGGAATGAGATGCAGTAAGGGTGCGAAAAATAGAGTAAAGCTGACGAGAGGAATTTGACGAGGAAGAAATAAGGTTTGAGTAATAGTCACGTTTGGCAGAATGAAGGAGAACTCGATAATGCTTATGGCACAGGTGGAAACTTTGCAGGTTAGAAGGGGAGGGGTGTTTCCGCCAAACCCGTTCGGCACGTCGGAGATATTTCCGATGTAGAAGAAGACCAGGGTGAAACCAGGGTTGGTGAAGGTGACGACGAGGAGACAGACGAGGGCGAAGAGGGGCAACATGATCAAGAGCAGAAGAAAGTACAGATTGCCACTGAAGGGCTTGAGCGTCAACAGAAGGAGCAAAGTCTTCAGGGAAGATCGTGGCAGAGGAGGGGAATCGAAGAAGAACATCAGCAGAAAGCTTACGGGTGAATGGGGGAAGGCTAGAGCTGGAGGTGGAAGGAGCATTCGGGGTTATTGAAGAGGCAGAGGGGGGGGGGGGACAAAGCAGGGATTGAAAAAAGGAGACAGAAGTGATCTGACCAAGGGAGAGGGAAGGAGGAAATGGTGGTGGGCAAAACAAAGGAGGAACTGGAAGTAATAAGGAGATCAAGTGTGTGTCCAGCAACATGGGTGGGGAAGGAAACAAATTGGTGAAGAGACAAATCTGACAAAAAAGTAAGAAAAGAAAAAGATCCCGCGTTGAAAAGGGAGAATCAACGTGAATATTAAAGTCACCCAAGATTAAGAGGTGCGGGTAGAGAAGGGAAGCTTCTGAAATGGTAGCAAGGAGAGAATCCCATGCAGAGGTAGTGAGAGAAGGAGGGGCATAGACAAGAAGAAAATAAGAGGGGGAAGGAGAAGAATCTAAGCGCAGTAGCAGGGATTCTGGGTAGAGCAGAGAAGAGGAGGAGGGGAGCTCAGAAAGAGGAAGGGAGAAGCGATAGACAACAGCTACACCTCCGCCGCTCCTCCCCCGACGGGACATAGACAGAAAAGAATAGTCATGCTTGAAAAATGAAGTTCGTACCCCTCTCTTATGATGGAGAGTGTCCAATGCTCTGCTGTTATTTGCCCCCATCTGGGAGCAAAATGGCATAACCTTCCTGGAATGGTGGACAGTTCTGGTCCTTCCAGAGCCAGAAAGGCTAAGTTCTCTAGCTGAAAGTCAAAGGCCCTGAGGAGGCTGAGGCTGCTGGGCCGGTTGAGGCCTAGCAGCCTTTGCTTTCTTCTGTTTGGGTGGTTGCTGACGTTTGGTTGAAAACTGACCTGCAGAAGAAGCCTGCTGACCATCAGCAGGATAAAATCTTTTCTTTTTAGAAAAAAGGTGTTTTCTTGAACAACTTTTTCCTAACAGGATCAGCAGTAGACTTGGATAGTCTATCCAAAGTGGAATTTTCAGCATCCATTTCATTGGCTTTTTCTTGCCAATCTTTACCAAACAGGTTTTCACCAGTACAATGAATATTTCCCAATTTATCTTGTACCCAGAGCTCTAAATCAGATGCTTGGAGCCAAGCAATTCTACATGCACCTATGGCAATAGCCGAGGTCCTGCTTATACATTCAAAGCAGTCGAAGGCTGCACGGTTGGAGAATTTAGAGACATCTTGGGCATGTTTGAGCCAAGTGAGAAACTCCTGCCTTTTATCCTCAGAGATGAAAGGACTTAGTCTGTAGATGATCAGTAACTTCCTTTAGGAACATTCCCATGTACAGACTATAGGAACTAATTCTTGCAGCAAGCATGGAAGCTTGGAAGACTCTACGTCCAAAAGCATCCAGAGTTCTGCATTCACGTCCTGGAGGATTAGAGGCATGTCTTTATGCATTTCTAATCCTTCTCATAGCAGATTCTACCACAATAGAGTGGTGAGGAAGCTGAGTTTTATGGAAACCAGGACAAGGAGGGACACGATGCATAGTATCTAACCTACGAGAATGAGGAGAGGTGGTAAGAGGTGTTTCCCACATCCTCAACATGAGATCATATAGAATCTCATGAATGGGTAGGGTAGCTGCCTCCTTAGAGGAGTTTTGGGATATTGTAAAATATCCAACTCCTTGGCCCTTGGCTCTGTCTCAGGGGCCACAGTGATGGACAGGCCCCAAGCCACCTCTAGGATGAAGTCTTGGAAAGACATGTCCTCTGGAGGAGACATCCTGCGTTTAGGGGAGGACGACTCCTGTGGAAGAATAATCGCTGCATCGATAGAACTTTCAGAGTCCTCAGATTCTTCTGAGGAATCGAAGTATCGTCTGTCTGGATGCTCCTGCAGAGCCCGATACCCGTACCGAGCAAAATCAGTATCGGGAATAACCGGTACCGGGGAATCGGTACCGGCATAGCAGACACCGATGCCGATGTCAATGCTATCGGTACCGGTTGCAATACTGATACCGATGCCGGTACCAGTGGAGTTGTCTGTCGCGGTACCAAGGGCGACGATGCCACAAGGAAAGCCGCTAGACTGTGTTCTATGGACAGAATTCTCTGGTCCATAGACGCTGCCAATGCCTGAAAGTCGGTACCGGTGGAAACCGCCGGTACCCCAGAGCATGGCACCAGGAGATCTGTCGAGGCCGAGCCATCGAGAACATCCTGGAACCCTGATGATGGTGCTTTAGAAGCCGAAGCCTCCCGCCGGGGTAATTTTGCCGGTGCAGAATCCTCGAGGGCAACGCCAGAAGCATCTCGATGCTTAGGAGATCTACCCTTCGAGGACCGGCTGGATTTATGTTTAGTTACCTGAGATCCACGGGAAGAAGCAGCAGCCCTGGAAGACATCGATGCCACCGAAGCCGCATCAGAGGGAAACAGGGTACTGAGCTTAGCAGCTCGGTTCCGTCAACCTCTTTTAGACATCATAGCACAGGACACACAATCTGTGATGGAGTGGTCAGGACCTAAACATTTTAAACACCATTCATGGGTGTCGGTGACGGAAATGGTACCGCCACATTTTGTGCACTTTTTAAAACCTAAAGCAGGTTTTTCCACGTTAAGGAAATTTTTGGGGCCTACGGCCCAAAAAGGCAGGTGCACCTGAAGAAAAGGAAAAAAACAGATAAATTATTTTTTTTATAGAAAAGAAAGACCGGCGGTACCGGTAGAGCGTTGGGGGAAGGCAGACACGACCACAAAAAGAAAAAGAAATAAGGAAATTCTTCTGCGTTGACAGGAACACGACCTGCTGGCTCCGCGGAAAAAGAAGAACTGGAGAGAGGCAGTTGGGAAAGGCGGGAAGACAGCACGCAGGCGCTGTGGGATGCTCCCAAAAGCTTTGATTGGACACTGGGGAGCGTTCCCGCGCAGGCTCCGTCGGTACCAACGATACCATATGTGATGACCAGATTCCTGCTTGTTCCTGGAGATATGTATTTCCCTGTCCCCAGAAGGCTTATAATCTAAGTTTGTACCTGAGGCTTTGTAAGGTTAACAGACCTGCCCAAAGTCACAAGGAACATCAGTAGGATTTGAACTCTGGCTTCCCAGCCCACAGCTCTTAAACACTAGGCTTCCTGTGGGTATGGATCTAAAGTAACCTGGCTTGTTCCGTTTTCCCCGTAGGTCTATTAATGTTCTAGAGACCACTTCAATATTTATATAGTGTTACCTTTCTCTAAGTAAGATCCTTGATATTTGAGTTCTGGTCCCAAGTGATTTTTGTAGATCTTTATTACTTCATAATAAACCCTGTCCAGTTTTAGGAATATGTTGATATTACTGAGATAAAAACTATGCTTTTTTGCATGGCAAGTTCTATGAGAAAATGTTCTAGTTAATACAACAGATGAGTGTGTAGGATTAGGGATCAGCAGTTTAATAAAAACACACCACACCAAAAACAAAAATTAGCAGTTATATTAATCCTACACTGCATACAATTTTTCTTGAATATAGCCAACAATGACATTCATTTGATTATTTAGCCTATGAATATAGGATCACTCGAATCCATATCAGGGATACTGCATAGTATGTGAGACTTTGTGCTTTGCCAGTCTCATGGAGCAAAACACAGGACTCACTGTTTTCTTGCAATGCAAAGAGATCCATTATTGGCATTCCCGATCTGTCCAATAAGGGCCAAACTACTGAATGGTCTAGAGATCACTGTGGTGTAAAGAATCCACAAATGTAATTACTGCTACTTGCTAGGTAGGCCATCGTTTATAGGTTGGCGTGCATGTCTCTAGCAAGACACCATATTCTCAGCTTTAAAAGCATAGAGAAACGCTGACCACCCTTGTTTATACAGAACATTACTACTTGATTGTCTATTAGGATAGCCCCTAGCCACTTCTAAATGCTAGGAGGGAATAAAGATTAAAAAAAAAAAAAAAAGATTGCATGAGGTTCTAACAGGCTGATGTGCAGACCTACTTCTTGCCAGTTACATGTCACCTGGGTATGCAGGTGAGCTAAATGCAACAAGATATGGTGCTTGGAATGGTGGCACTTTTTAATCTTGTCAAGATTATCTCACTCTTAAAAATGATGGATTCCCCCTATGGATGAGAGGTACACATAGCCCACCTGCATACCCAGACAGCATGGAAACAGCAAGAGAGATGAAGCTGTGCTAGGTGCTCCTGGGTGACTTTCAAAGAATGGCAGTGGTTTGCCACATTAGCCTGTGGCGATAATGAATCATCTGCAACCGATGAGCCAGAATCCTCAAGGCTATCACTGCATTCTGGTAGACCTTCATACTGTATCTATTATGCCCAGAATCATAAGCTTCTTGCCTGGGGAAATACTGATGTTTGGTTTGCCATTTTAGATCATTTGAAAGCTGCCTCAGATCACTGACTTGTGAGGAATTTGGGACAACTTTATATTTAGATTCTAGGCATCTCAAGCTTGCCTAGGGGGAGAGAAGAGAAGTGTTTGCTAAATGCCAAGCTGGAGGTCTTCCAAGATTTGAAGCATAAAAAGGAGAACTAGTGCCTCCTTAGGTGTCACCAAAGCCTGTAAGATTGGGTGGAGGTTCCCAGTGTCCTAGACATCTTTTGCCAAGAATATGAGATACCAGTTATCAGATTTCTCCAAAACAACAAGTTCCTCAAGTGGAGGCCCACGAGTGGAGTCCTGAGATTCCTGCAGAACAGAAGCTGCAGGCTCATGGCTATAAGTAAGCACTGCTGGCTGAGAACTACCCCATATCATCTAGTAGGGGGGGGGAGAGGAGGCCACAAATAGAGCAGCATTCAGGGCTTATGCCATGAGTTGATGTGCATGGAGCTGGTCTCATTTTGCTCCTGTGGACAAAAAGCAGAGCAGTACTTTCTAGAAGAAACCTCTGCAGGAGGCATTAAAAAAAAAAAAAAAAAAAACACACCACACCAAATTAAACATTTACATTATCCCTTGCCTGTGCCAGGGTGACAAGTGTCAACTCGAGAGTATAGGCTAGAGAGTTAGGCCCTACTAGGGAGTTATGGATCTTAGCCAGGGTTTGTTTTTTGGATAATAGGGTGTTCTTTTTAGAGGACTGGACAATTCTGGTCTGTCCTGCCACATCAGATCTGCTGGTTTGCTGAGCTGGGTGCTCCTGCAATCCTTGCTCTTTTGGGAAACTCCTTAGAAGTCTCATGGTCTCTTTTCAAAGAGCTTTTGAGTTGTCTGTGCATTGCCTCAGCAGAGGGGCTAGGTCAGATATTACAAAGGGTGTCTGTATGGAGGAGTGGTCCCAACTTTGCAGGCGGATGCTCTGCCTGCCTGAGCTATTGTCTGTATGGGGTGAGCATCCAAAACAGCATGTGTGTATATATAATTATATATATATATATATTTTTTTTTTTTTTGTTGTTGTTTTTAAATGATAATTACACTTACCTGGTAATTGTAGTTCCTTATCATTTCCTTAACGTTCCTCCAGTTCAGTCCTTTACATCTGGGATGTAACAGAGCAGTATTCATAGGGAGGGGCCCCAAATCCGGCTCGCAAAACTGCCGAACCAAAAGGAAGCATCCCTCGCTGCCAGCACATCCAAACGATAGTGCTTACTAAAAGTATGAAGCGACGACCATGCGCCGCCCTACAAATGTCCCCTGGTGGAACCAAACTGTGCTCCGCCCACAAGGTGGCCTGCGCCCTGACCGAGTGCGCCCGCAACCCTATCGGCGCCAGACGCCCCCTGTAACAGATATGCCAAAGCGATCGTCTCTTTAATCCATCGGGATATGGACGCTTTCGCCGCCGCTTCGCCCTTGCGAAGTCCCCCGAAGAGAACAAAGAGCCGCTCAGACTTGCAAAAGGATTCAGAGACTTTCGAGTATTGACGCAGCGCACGCTTGACGTCCAAGAAGCGCAATTTGCGATTCGACTCCGACCCCTCGACAGGACGTAGCACCAGAAGCGACACAGTCCGATTCAGATGAAAGGGGGAAACGACCTTAGTGAGAAAGGACGGCACTGGTCTTAAAACCACCTTTTCATTAGAGAACTGAAGGAAGGGCTCCCTACAAGATAACACCTGCAGTTCCAAAATTTGGCGCGCCGAACAAATCGCCAACAAAAACACTGTCTTTAAAGGTCAAATCCTTTATCGTGGCCTGTTGTAAGGGTTTGAAGGGCTCCTTCACTAGCGCCCTTAACACCACATTAAGATCCCAGGGTGGCACCAAAACACGACGAGCCGGCCGAATCCTAGACGCCGCCTTAAGGAAACGCGATACCTCCTGATGGGATCCCAAGGCACTACCCTGTATCTTGCCCCTATAGCAGGACAGCGCCGCTAACTGCACTCTCAAAGAACTGGCTGCGAGACCCTTGTCCAGGCCATCCTGTAAAAAATTCAACACAATAGGCACGGAGGCCGTGGCCGCACAAATCTGCCTACGAGAACACCAGTCCTCAAAAATACGCCCGACTTGGACGTACGCAAGCGAGGTTGACCTCTTCCTCACCCGCAACAGCATCGACACCACCGCCGTAGAGTAACCCTTTCTCTGGCCAAACCGTAAGCGAGAATCGATTCATTTACGGCATGCGAAGGGGTCCCTGTACGAGAAGGTCGTCCGAGACGGGCAACCACCACGGAACACCGTCCAGTAGTCGAACGATATCGGCATACCACGGTTGCCTCGGCCAGTCCGGGGCAATCAAGAGTACTCTGCCACGATGAGACTCGCTCTGCTGCACCACTCGGCCTATCAGGGCCCATGGGGGGAAGACGTACAGAAGACCGTCCCCCGGCCAGGGTTGCATCAGGGCGTCGAGTCCTTCTGACATTCGGTCGGCAAAAGTGAGTCGGTTTTACAGCAGACTGCGAGAAAGAAAGGTTGCCATGAGATCCATGATCGGCTGCCCCCACTTGTGCACTATTGACGCAAACACCTCCGGATGCAGCTCCCACTCTCCGGCATCCACCTGCACTCTGCTGAGAAAATCCACTGTCACATTGTCCTTTCCTGCAATGTGCACCGCCGACAGAACCGGCAGACGGCTCTCTACCAAGGAGAAGAGCAGCTCTGCCTCCTCTTCCATGGCTGCACTGCCAGTCCTGCCCTGTCGATTGATGTAGGCCACGGTCACGGAGTTGTCCGACATCACTCTCACCGCCTGCCCCATCACCATCGACTCGAAGGACCGCAGCGCTAGACGAACCATTCTCAATTCTAGTCTGCTGACTGACCATGCTGTCTCCTGGCCTGACCAGGTGCCCTGCCCAAAGAGATTCCCGCAGTGAGCTCCCCAACCCACCAGACTCGCATCCGTCAGGAAAGGAAGCCAAACCGGCTTCTCCAGGGGAATACCCGCTTGGAGGGACTCGGGCCAAAGCCACCACCGTAGGGCATGCCCGACTGCGAGCGGGCACAGGAGGCGCTTGCTCAAAGAGTCGTTCTGATGGGACCATCGACGAAGGAGCGCCCGCATATGGAATATGGCCCAGGGAACGGCTTCCAAAGTCGCCGCCATCGTGCCTAGAACAAGGTATTCCCATGCCGTCGGGGCTGGCACCGCCCTGAATCTGCAAACCAAGGTCTGAAGGCCTTGCGCATAGCGCCATGGAAGGAACACGAGTCCGTTCTGCATGTCGAAACGTACTCCCAGGTATTCAAGATCCTGTGAAGGCGCCAATCGACTCTTGCCTAAGCTGATTACCCAGCCAAGACTCTCCAGAAATTTCACCACCTTGGCCGTCGCCTGCACACTTTCGGCCTCCGACTTTGCCCGAATGAGCCAGTTGTCGAGGTAGAGATGAACCAACACCCCTTCCTTTAACACCGCTGCCACCACCGCCATCACCTTGGTGAAGATGCGCGGCGCTGTTGCGAGCCCAAAGGGCAATGCTTGAAACTGGTAATGGCCCCAAGGCAGAGCGAACCGCAAGTACTTTTGATGGGCCGCCCTGATTGGGATATGCAGATAAGCCTCTGAGATCCAAGGACATCAAGTACTCCCCTTTGCGCACTGCGACTATTACGGACCTCAGAGTTTCCATCCGAAAATGCAGGACTCTCAAAACACCAATTCACCCCTTTGAGATCTAAGATAGGGCGCATAGCACTGTCCTTCTTTGGAACGACGAAATAGATTGAGTATCGACCCATACCATACTCTGAGGATGGAACTGGAACGACCGCCCCCAGACGCTGTAGCCGGTCAAGGGTATTACGAATCGCCCAAGCCTTCTGCGAGTTTCTGCAAGGGGACATGATGAAGGAATCCCAGACCGGTCTTGCCAATTCCAGCGCATAGCCTTCGCAAACAATTTCCAGGACCCACCGATCTGTTGTTATCTGGGTCCAGGCGGAAAGAAACCTGGCAAGTCTCCCGCCTATTGGATGTCTTTCCGTCGTGACCCGCAAACCTTCATTGTGATTTGTGGAAGGGCTGGGAGGAAGGCGACGAGAAACCTCTACCTGCTCCTCGGAAGCCGCGAAACCCGAGTCCTGGCTGCAAACTTGCCCCTCTGGAAACCGCCCAGCAGGGACCCTGTGAATTTCCTGCTCTCTCTCTATACGACCCACAAAAGGCCGACGAGGGCCTTCCCGCCTTTGGCTTATCCTCCGGGAGTCTACCCCCTTTAGACTAACTCCTTTACTAACTTATCCAGATCGTCCCAAACAACAACTTACCCTTAAAAGGGAAGCTTACTGAGACGCAACTTAGAAGAACCATCAGCCGCCCAATTCCTCAACCAGAGGGAACGGCGCACTGCCACCAAAGAGGCCATGCTATTAGCAAGTGCCCTAATCAGGTCATAATGCACGTCTGCCAGGTAGGCCGTACCGGATTCCAGCCTATCCAGCTCAGCCGCCCCTTCAGAATCCAATTGAGAAGACTGACGCAAGCGTTGGGACCATCTGAGGCATGCCCTTGCCACCCAGGCTCCGCAAATGGAAGCCTGTAAGGACAACGCGTCCGCTTCGAAGGACTGCTTTAACAAGCCGTCCATCTTTCTATCCTGCGCATCCTTTAACACCGCACTGCCCTCAACCGGGATAGTGGTCTTCTTGGTGACTGCCGACACCGCTGCGTCTATGCGGGGAGACCGAAAGCGGCCCTTGTCCGCTAGGGGATATAGCCTATTCATCGTTCAAATCCCTCTGAGACCTAATTCGTGCTGATCCCACTCGTCCTGTATCATCTTATCCACCACACGGTGGATGGGAAACACTATATGCGCCTGCCGCACCACTTGGATGACTGTATCCTCCACCAATTCCTCCTCCTCTACCGGAGCAGCTGTTAAATTCAACGTCTGGAGGGACTCCGAGATGAAAGCCAACAACTCCTCCCTCCGAAAAACCCGAATGATCCTCGCCTGGTCCTCCGGCTCCGGAATCTCCCCTTCTAGATCAGCCTTGTCCAGGTCTGGCTCACCCTCATCCGACCCGTAGGCCTCTATGTCGGACGAGGATGGCTCACGAGGCCAGGGCCTCTTCAAGGGTCTAGGGGGAAGAAGCACCTTTACCCAACCGGTTAGGCTGCATGGAAACGGAGGAAAGAGACGCGGGGTCTGGCAGCTTTCCCTGTCGCCACAAGCAAAAGGCCTGATGCATGAGTAATACAAAATCCGGGCAAAAGTCCTCTGTGGACTCGCCCCTAAAACTGAACTCTGCGCTTGCGGTCCCCCGCTGGTCTCCTGACCAGACCGCGAGGAAGAAGCTGCCAGCTCCTCCCCGTCAGGAAGGATCGCCGAAAGTGAGCCCTCAGAACTGGCCTTTGTCTCCATCTGCTGCTCCACATCCATGGAGACCACGGCACAGCCTCTGCAGATCCCAGACTCAGCTACGGTCCCCCTACGTGTTCCACAGACCACACACTGTGGACGACACGCCATAAAAGCATCAGCCCTGAAAAGAAACCACCTATTTTACTCCTGTTCGGGCTCACAGGGCTAACCAACTGCCAGGAAACCTGACCACCCTGGTCTTGGCAAAGGCGCTGGGCCAAAAACAAAAAAAACCTGAAGGATTCTCTCCTGAAATACACCTCCGGGCCCCCACAGAGACTGAGGAAACTGGAAAAAGGCAGGGCCGTCGAGGCCACGGTAAAAGCAAAGTGTGCTGCCCTTCCAAAGCCCCGAAATCGCAAGCACCCTAGCCCGAAGAATCTAAGACCAGGGAACCACGATGGAGCTCGTGCGACGCGGTCTCCGAGCCTACAAAATGGCCGCTGCAACCGAGCCAGCTGGAAAAAGGGTGCCAAGAAGCACGCACACACACACAGCACCGACGCCGGCGGGACCGCCGCCTGACCTTAGCTCCCTGAAGTGCACAGTGCTGCCTAAATAGCCTCAAACAAGTTTAAAAGAAAGAAATTTACCCCTCTCTGGCGGAGTTCCAGCCCCCACGGCTCCTCTGATGCAGTCTGTGAGGACACCGCCGGGCGAGCCTCCCGCTAGAGCACTGGCGCCGCTAGGCAGCTCCCCGTCCTTAACAATCTTACGGGGACAAACTGCCCCTGCTCCTGAACAGAGCTCTCCTCCGTCCTGTCTAGGAGGAGAGATCTGAGGGGGACTGAATCTAAGCTCCCCAAGGCTCCGGTGAAGGAGGGCAGGCAGAAAACCGCAGTGGAAACCAACTTCACCACAGGAGCAGCTGTGCTCTTAAAGTGACAGCCTCCTCTAGCAAAAAGCAAAAGGGTAAACAGACAAAAACGTAAAGAAAAACACCCAAACCAATTTAGACTAAGCTACTCTATCCTAATGCTTCTTATCCGTTCCTCCAGTGAGTCCAGCACTCTAGGCTCACTACGTCTTCCTGCTGCGTGGAGACTGGACACACTGGGGATTATGGGAGTTGAAAGCAGGCTATATCCAGTGACATCATTGATTTGACATGTCCAGTCTCCAAGCTGCAGGAGGAGGAGCACAACCCAGATGTAGAGGACTGAACTGGAGGAACGCTAAGGAACAAGTTTTATATACCGCTTTATCATTTCAAATCAAAAGCGGTTTACATTGAAACTTAAACTTGGTAATGTACATTAAACAGGGACATTGATAACTTGGATTTTTCTGAGGCAATGGAGGGTTAAGTGACTTGCCCAAGGCCACAAGGAATGCTAGTATATATCCCTTGTCCTCTAAGGGCTCACAATCTGTTTTTGTATCTGAGGCAATGGAGGGTTAAGTGGCCCAAGGTTGCTGTCCTGTAGTGGGATTCGAACCCCTGGCCCTCTGGCAACTTGCCCCAACCACTAGACCACTCCTCTTACCCTCGCCTGATTTTGGGGTTGGGATGCTCTGTTGTGGCATCTCTGCAGGTATCCGAGATGGTCCTGGGGAAGGGGGCTACAGCTGAAGTGAACATGCTGCAGTGCCGTTTTGAATGTTCCTTTTTTTATTTTTATTTTTTTAGACCTTTCTGCTGCTATTTGCTTTCTCTGGGAAGGAAAAGAGCTATAGTCAGTCAGGTGGAAAAACAAACAAGTGAAGGGAAGAAGGAGTGGCCCAGCTTATATAAGACTAAGCATGCTCACATGCTTTAAAAAGGAGCAGTTTCCTAAGCAAAAAGATACTGCACCAGTTCCACCTGGAAGATGATCCATCCAGTGTGCCTTCATTTCCCCTTGCCTGTCAAGGAAGAACGCTTGTTAGGTCCTTTCAGATAACTGGAAAGGAGAACACAAAACACTAAAGTATACACATTTTTTAATTTAAATGATTTAAAAATATGAAGTCAACATTAACGATAAGTGAAATTTCTCCAATTTCCTTTCCTGGAATTCTGTTAGACCGGTCCAGACAAGTAGTTTAGTCCCCCTAGCAGATGTTGGAGACAAACAAAAAAGCTTGATTGGTTCAGCTCTGGTCGATATATAGCTGTACCCTTAGGGGGTTGCCTTTAGTATACTCTGACAAAGCAAAACATACTTAACTGAAGAACAGGCATGATAGTTGATGGTTGCATGAGGACACTACTGTGATCAGTTATGTACAAGAAGCAGCCCTACTTGAGGAGCGGCAGCGGCTGTGCCATTGCATAGAAACACGAGCTATGACTCAACTGCAAGCAGGATACTGCTTGACAGGACACCAGAATGGGCGAGTCCTGGACTGGTCTAGCAGGATTTCAAAAAAGGAAATTAACGGTAATTCATCTGCTAGACCATTCCAGACAAGAGGGAAGTATTCAAGCTAACCCACCTCAGGGTGGGAAGAGACAGCCGTAGCTACCACCCTGGCCCCAAATTGCACCGCATCTCGAGCTTGGAGATCGAGGCAATGTCATCGCACGAAGGTGGACAGGGAAGGTCAGGTGGCCGCTTGACAGATATCAAGGGGAGCGACTTGCGAGCGCTCCATCCACTATGTTGCTTGCAACTTGAGTAGAGTGAGCCCAGAGCCAATGGCTTACCCTGGAGAATGTAGGGTGACTCAATGGACTGGTGGAGCCACCATGAGATGGTAGTCTGAGGCCGCAAGGCCCCGCAAACAGTACAAAAAGACAATCTGATCTGCAAAAAGGAATTAGTAATCTTCAGACAGCATCTTAGCACTCTGCTGAGATCAACAGCGTGTAGCCCTTTGTTGGGTCTCATACATTGTTCCCTGGAGAAGGCAGGGAGTGAAATAGTCTGGTTCAGGTGAAAGGGTGTAAGAACCTTTGACAGGAAGGAAGGTACCACCCACAGGGACATGTCTTCTGCAGAGAAGGAGCGAAACGGATCTCAGCATGAGAGAGAGCCTGCAATTCGGAAACCCTTCTGGCTGAGGTTATGGCTACTAGGAATGCCGTCTTGAGGGATAAGTCCCGGAGTGATATATGCTTGAGCGGCTCGAAGGGTGCCCCCATGAGGACCAAGGCAAGATCCCAGGCTGGAACTACCAGACAGACAGGAGGGCAGAGCACCCTTACGCCTCTGAGAAATCTGGCAACATCCGCATGAGAGTCAAGGGACAGTCCTCTGAAGGGACCACAGAAACAAGTTAGTGTCGAGTCCTGGTCCCAGAGAGACCCGACGGCCAGTCCCTTGTTCAGACCCTCCTGAAAGAAGGCTAGAATCTCTGGGATCTCCACCCGCCAAGGCAAGAAATGCTGATAAGAGCACCATGACTCAAAGAGCTGCCACACTCATGCATATGCTAAAGATGTAGAAGGGTGCCATGCTTTTAGCAGGCTATCCACCACCTTTTGAGTATCCTCTGTGACTCAAACAGCATCTTTCAAGAATCAGGCCGTAAGCGAGTAGGGAGCAAGGTCGTTCATGGTGATTGGATCCTGTGTCACAGGAGACCTCTCTGAGCCCCTAGAGTCAGGGGAGATAACTGGGCTAGCCGAACGAGGTTGGCATACCATGGTCTCCGGGGCCAGTTGAGTGTCACGAGAATCACCATGCCAGGTGAGCCTCAATGCACCGGAGAACCCTCCCTAGCAAAACAAGTGGGGGGGGGGGGGGGAAGACACAACAGTTGCGGGAGACCACGGCTGAGGCAACACATCCAGGCCCCGCGACCTGTGCTCCTTCCTTCAACTGAAAAATGCGAGTGTCTTGGCATTTGCTGCCGATGCCATGAGATCTATTGCAGGCATTCTCCAGATCTGAAGTATCCACTGAAATGCCCAAGGGGCTAGTTCCCTCTCTCCAGGATCCAGAACGTGACAGCTGAGGAGGTCTGCTTGAATATTTACTCCTGTGATGTGCAGAGCTGACAGAGCCTGCAGCTCTGCCCAGGGGAAGAAGAGCCATTCCCCTGGCCACCCCTGGACACTTTGTACCACCTTGGCGGTTTAGATAGGCCACGGCTGTCGTATTATTTGAAAGAACGCAGACTGCTTGGGCACAAAGAACAGGCATAAAACACAGTAAGGCCAGGTGTACTGCCTGGGCTTCCAGGCGGTTGATGGTCTGGTGCGCCTTCCATGGTGTCCAGGTTCCCCGAGTTGTCTGTGTCAGGCAATGAGCTCCCCCCAGCCAGAGGCTGGTGTCAGTGGTCAGTAGAATTCAGCAAGAAGTCTCCAAGGGGGACGCCCTGGAGGAGATGGGTTGGCAAGAGCCACCAAAGAAAGCTGTGTCGTGTAAATGGTGGGAGTGGGAGCTGCTAGTCATAGTCCTCACACAGCAGGGACCAGCGGAAGAGAAGTGAGTGTTGTAGGTTCCACAAGTGCATCCTGGCCCACGGAACTACACCGATTGTGGCAGCCATGGACCCTAAAATCTGAAGATAGTCCCACATACATAGGCAGCTCTGCCGAAGAAACAGTTTGAGCCGAGACGAGAGCTTGAGAAAAACACACTCTCGCATTAGGAATACCCTGCCCTGATGGGTAGCGAACAGTACTCTGAGAAATTCCACCGTCTGAAGGCTGCAGGCAACTCTTGGAATGATTGACCACCCAGCTGAGACTCTCGAGGAAGGAAAATGCAAGCTCCCTGTTGGAGGCCAATCGTCCAGGTATGGGTGGACTTGAATGCTCTGTTTGCACAAGGCTGCTGCAGCCACCATCATGACCTTGGCGAAGGTCCGTGAAGCTGATGATAGGCCGAACGGCAGAGAGTAAAACAAAGTGCTTTATGAGAATGGCAAAGCACAGAAAAAACAAACATTGTTGATCTTCCCAGATGGGGATGTGGAAATACACTTCTGCCAGGTCAAGTGAGCCGAGGTATTCCCCTTGCAGAACACCTGAATTACTGAGTGTAGTGTCTACATCTGAAAATGTGGCATTCAAAGGGCTCGATTTAACACCTTGAGATCAAGAATAGGACAGAAGGAGCAGTCCTTCTTGGGTACCACAAAGTAAATGGAGTAGCGACCTAAACCTCTCTGAGGAGGAGGAACTGGCCGGATAGCCTGCAGAAGGCGGCGGCAGATGGTGGCCATTCTCTTTCGGGGTGCTCCGCAGGGTGAAACAAGGAAGGCCTTGTGAATGGGTCATAGACATTCGAGTGCATAGACCTGGGTGCCTATGTTGAGGACCCATTGATTAGAGCAGGCTTGTCCAACAGGTAGATCACGATCTACCTGTAGATCGCGGAGGGGTCAGAGGTAGATCACCAGCCCCACTTGGCTCCATCTCTCCAGCAGCTCACCCCATTGCTAGGAGAGAGCTCGTGCCGGCAGGTTGTCTGCCAAGGGCTTGCCGCTGCTGTTGATTATTTGCCTGTCTTTTGTCCCTGCCTGCAGGAATCTTGCCTGCGGGTGTATTGGGGGCGCTTGTTTTCGTGCCAATAGTTTGTGGGTACCCCAGGGGGCCGCCGCCCACACCCTGCGACGCCACAGGCCCGGCATCATACCTGGTCTCCTGCCTCTCAGAATCACCCATTCCTGCCCCCACCCCAACACCCCTTAGAAGTGTTATATACACCGGGCGATATCCATTCACCCAGGCTTTACCTGAATACACTTACCGTATTAGTTGTGTCGTGTGCTGGTCATTGGTCACTTTATAGTTTGCTTTCATTAAACGTTTTCGGGCAGACACAACAAAGTGTCAAGAATTTGGCGATTTTGGCAGGCTTTTCCAATTTTGTTCTAACTTGCCTATGCCTTGCCTTCAAATTGGTTCAAACCACTGACTTTTGCTTGCCTCTGCAATTTTAATTTTGCCTAGCCTTTGCGTTGATTCTACACCGTATGAAGAATTTATTAAATTGCGTGTGGTGGTATTTGATTTTATCTGGTTTGCTGGACAGGTGTTTCAGTTTTTTGATGATTGTTTGGTGGTATTTGATTATTGGTGCCAGTATGATGAATTCTTATTTTTACTTTTAGAACGGCATGTGTGGTTTTGGCATCTCCAGTCCTTGTATTGCACATCATCCAGAGGTCTTCAGTTCCTGTTGATCTTTAATACTTTGGGACAGTGACAGTTTTGGACCAGATTCAGCCAGTGTTTATACTAACTTAGCAGATTTGGCCTTCTTACATCCGGCCACCCCAGTATAATGAAGATGAGTGTGCCAAAGAAGAACAAAAACCTACCACTTTCATGATGAATGGGAAATGGACTACTTATTTAGACAGATTTGTATTCCACCTTATCCTTCAATCAAGGTGGTCACGTCACATCACAATTGGAGGGTTACATTTAACATTAGGGTATTTGTAAACATTTAGAAAGAACAATTACTTAACACCATTTAGACAGTACAATTGAGGGTAACATTTAACAAGAGGGCGTTTAATAACATATATAACCACCTTGTGTGTGTAGGTAGGATGAGTGCGTGCCTAGTTGGCGGAGGTGGTTGTGTTTCTGTTTGGGTATGGGCTGTTGTCTAAAATTCTATAAATAACAGTGTTTTGAGGTCTTTGCGGAATTCTGTGATGTCATTCAGGGCCCTCAGGCTCGTCATCATGGTGAAAGACAAGTGTTGTCTAATTTGTAACGCCCCAGTATCCTTGCCCAAAAAAGGTAATCTGGAACGTCATAAGGCTCTGCATAGCAATAAGTTTGATGCTGATTTTCCACCCAAAAGTGAAATTCGTAAACTGAAGCTCAAAGAACTTAAATCAAAATTGGCTACTCAGCAACAGCTGATGGCAAAGCCAAGGTCACATTTGGTCAATGCAACCATAGCATCCTTCAAGGTCAGCAACCTGATCACTGGTGAGGCCTCACTGTGTTCAGTTTTGGAGACCATATCTTGCAAAGGATGTAAAAAGACTGGAAGCTGTTCAGAGAAAGGCAACCAAAATGATTTGGAGCCTGCGTCAGAAGCCTTATGAGAAAAGACTTGAAGACCTAAACATGTACACTTTGGAGGAGAGGAGGGACAGGGGAGATATGATTCAGACCTTTAAGTATTTAAAGAAAAATAATGAACAAACAAACCTCTTCCAAAGACGGAGAAGCTGCAAAACTAGAGGGCATAACATGAAGCTACGAGGTGGTAAATTGAAAGGCAATGTCAGGAAATACTTTTTCACTGAAAGGGTGGTGGATGCTTGGAATGCGCTCCCGATGGAAGTGGTGAGGGCAAATACAGTGACAGAGTTCAAAAGGGCATGGGACAGACACAGTGGATCACTTTACAGCAACAAGAAAATATCAAAATAATCTGAACCATCTAATTCCTTAACATATAGGGGTATCCTACATGGAGTGGCGGGATCACCGCTGGACAATGACATGGGGGGGGGGGCTGCACGGAGCGGCAGGTGTACCTACTCTTGGCATCGTACTGGGCAGACTAGATGGACCATACTGGTCTTTATCTGCCGTCATTTACTATGTTAATATGTTACTATGATCGCAAAGAAATGCAAACCTTTCACTGAAGGGGAATTTGCAAAAGATTGTCAGCTGCTTTAAGAAAACAATCTTTTTGAAGGATTTAAAAATAAGAGTTCATAGCTGCTATTCAAGATGTACAATTGTCAAAAAACACCGTCGTGCGGTGAATAGAAAAGATGTGTGGAGACACAACTGAACAACTGTTGGAGGATGTTTCAAATTGTGTTGCTTTCTCACTCCAACTGGATGAATCTACAGACATAAGAGACAAAGCCCAGTTACTAGTCTTTATCCGGATGGTTTTTGAAGACTTCAGTTAGTTAAAGAAGAACTACTTGGAATGATTTCTTTAAAAGGAAGAACTACCGGTCAGGAAATATTCAGTTTTCCATTCTTTTGTGACAAAGTGTAATCTTCCATTGCATAGACTTGTTTCCATCACTACCGATGGAGCAAGAGCAATGACAGGTGAGGTTAACGGTTTTCATAGCCCTCTGTAGACAGCATGACGACTTCCCAGATTTCCTCTCTTACCACTTCATCATTCACCAGCAAGTTTTGGCAAGCAAGAGACTCAATACAAAGACTGTCATGAACATCACTTTCAAAACTGTAAATTCAGTTCGTGGAAGATCACTTCAAAAGACGGCTTTTCAATCTTACTCTTGATGAAGGGGCAGTGGAAATCATTTTGCACACAGATGTAAGGTGCCTAAGTAGGCACAAATTTCTGCAAAGATTTTGTGATTTGCTGAATGAAATAAGAAGTTTCTTGAAGGAGAGGGGAGATGACCAAGCAGATTTGGAAGATGAGGAGTGGTTATGTGATCTGGCATTTCTCGCTGACTTTTACAGGCGAACTAAGTGAAATGAACCTTGAACTACAAGGTAAAAACAAATGCATTGGCAAGATGAGTACAGTTTCATCCTACAAGATCAAATTTGAGCTAATGACTGACCTTGCAAACAACACTTTTGATCATTTTCCTAATACGCAGGACCATCTGGGACAATATCCAAGTTTTGTTTTTCAGAATGAGAAGTATGTGACAGAAAAAAAACTGTTCTGTTATCCAGGAATTCAAAAATAGATTCGGCAACTTCCAAAAAATTGGAACAGTTGTGGAGTACTTGTCATACACATTGAAAGTAGATGTGGACATTAAAGAAACTGCAGCTGCTATCAGTAAAAATTACTCATTGAACAAGCCATCTCTTGAAAACGAAATATTAACCCTTAAAAATTACATTTCTCAAGATCCGTGCTGAGCAAGAATTGTTTTGGAAGCTAGTGCCTAAAGACAAAATTTCCCAAACTTGAAAAGACGCAGTGAAGCTGTACACTCCTGTTTCGGTTCGACTTATTTGTGTGAATCTGCATTTTCCCATCTGAAAAATGACAGAGTACACAACGTTCCAACATGACAGATGAACATCTCCAGGATTCCCTGAGACTGGCCCTCATGCAATATTCACCCAACTTCAAAAAGCTGGTGGATGAAATGCAGGCTCAGACGTCTCACTAATGAGCAAGAGCGAAATATTAAAGATTGTGCAAGAACAGCCTGGATCAATACTCGACCTAAATTTAACACAAATTACTCAATAAAAGTTAAAGAAAGTTATTACTCAATAAAACATTAAGAAAAAATGCACTTTCCATTTCTCCAGAAGGTTCATTAAAAATGGGGGGGGGGGGGGGGAAACCACCAACTTTATTGGGTTAAAATTTAAAACTAATTTGAAACTTAAATTTTCATGGGGGTAGATCACCGGCACCTTTGGCTGCAAAAAGTAGATCACGACCTGTTCGAAGTTGGACATGCCTGGATTAGAGGTTACAAGTGCCCACTGCCGGGAAAATAGCACCAACTGTCATCCTCGCCGTGTCAGAAGGGTTGGGGAGGTGGGTGGGGGAAAAAAAGAAAATATATAGCGTAGCGCCAGAGAACGTGGCCTTGGCCAAATAGGTGTCTTTCCCTTTTCTGATGCCCTGAAAAGGCCGAGGCTTCTGCCCCCACACCCGGATGAGGATGATGCAAATGACTTGCTGGGCCGGTAGCGCCGGAAGTCACAAAATCTGGAACGTCATGTGGATGACTAAATAAGGTCGCTGCCCTGAGCGGCACATTGATGACTGGATTGTCTTCCGGCAGCCGCTGAGATTTGACTTCTCCCAGGTCCTTGATCGATTTGTCAAAGTCTTCGCCAAAGGAGAAAATGTTCCCGTGTTCCCTCCAGCGACTGAAAAAAAAACAAAAAAAAAACTGGTACCTTGGCATTTGCTGCTGAGGCCATAAGGTCCATTGCAGGTAACCCCCATCTGTGCACTATGTCCTGAAAGGCCTCTGGAACAAGCTCCCATTCTCCAGGATTGAGAGTGTGTCAACTGAGAAAGTCGGTCGTGACGTTGCTGATTTCCGCGATATGCTGCGCCGAGATGGCTATTAAGTGTTTTTCCACCCATGGAAGCAGAAGATCCATCTCTCTTGTTACTCCTGACAGACACTTTGTGTCTCCTTGGCGAATGAGATAAGACACTGTGGTTGCATTGTCAGAGAGGATGTGAACAGCCTAACCCTTGAGAACGTGTAGAAAGCACCCTAAGGCGAGGCGAACTGCTTGAGCTTCTAGTTGATTGATCGACCAGCTTGCTTCGTGAGGCGTCCAGGTACCCTGCATTGTGCGAGTCAGGCAGTGAGCCCCCCAGCCAGAAAGACTGGCATCTGTTGTCACTAGAATCCAGCGCGGACTCTCCAGAGGGACTCCTTGAAGGAGATTGCTCGCAGAGAGCCACCAACGAAGGCTGTTCCTGACTTCCGACAGAAGCGGGAGACGGAGTTGGTAATTTTCTGATACCAGGGACCACCGCGAGAGAAGCGCTTTCTGAAGACCACACATGAGCCCTTGCCCAGGGAACTAGATCGATAGTGGCCGCCATCGTTCCCAGAACCTGCAGATAATCTCAAACCCAAGGGGAGGACTTTAGTAGGAACAGGCAAAGTTGAGCTGACAACTTGAGGAAAAAAAAAAAAAAAAAAAAAAAAAAAAAAAAAAATAGGTCCCTCGTCAAAAACACGCGACCTTGACAGGTGTCGAATCTCGCCCCGAGGAAGTCGATTTGCTGAGACTGTTGAAGAGAACTTTTGGCGCGATTGATGACCCAACCTAAATTCTCCAGAGAGGAAAAACGACCTTCGCTACCGTGCTGCAGGCCATCCACTCGAATAAGCCAATCGTCTAGGTAGGGATGTACTCGAATGCCTTGCTTGCGCAGAGCTGCTGCTGCTACTACCACCATTACCTTTGAAAAGGTCTGTGGAGCGGATGCTAGGCCGAAGGGCATTGCCTGAAACTGAAAATGCCGCCCGAGAACAGCGAAGCGGAGGAAATGTTGATGCTCCGGCCGAATGGGAATGTGAAAGTAAGCTTCTGCAAGATCTAGCGACGCAAGGAATTCTCCCTTGCGGACTGCCTGAATGACCGACCGGAGCATCTCCATTCTGAAGTAAGGCACTCGAAGACTGCGGTTGACACCCTGGATTGGGCGAAAGGAACCATCTTTCTTGGGCACCACGAAATAGATGGCATAACGGCCTAGTCCCCTTTCTGGAGCTGGGACGGAACGAATAGCATTGAGCAGGAGGAGCCGTCGCAAGGTCGCATGAATGGCCAGCCTCTTCCCAGGCGCTCCCGTCGGAGAGAGGAGGAAGGCGTCGGGAATAGGACGGCAGTAGTCGAGGTACAGACCACAGGAAAAAACCATTGAGAATCCATTGATCAGAGGTTATAGCTGCCCACTGACGAGAAAAGGCGGCCAAACGACCTCCCACTGGGGGGAGAATCTCGAGTGGGCTGCTCGTCCTGTCAGCAGGAAGAACGCGCGGTCGCAGAGAACTTCCCTGTTCCTGAATAGGAGTCCTCGCCCTTCCAAGCACCTCGAAAGGACTGACCCCTTTGCCCAGCTCAGCTAGAGTGAAGTGAGGAGGCAGCCGGTTTGTAAGAACGAAATCTCCTGGAGTCGCGAAGTCTTGAAAAATGTCGAGAGCTCCGAGTATAGGAGCGGGCTTCGGGCGATCTTCTGGCAGCCGTTGCGGTTTAACCTCTCCAAGATCCTTTACCAACTTGTCGAGATCCTCTCCAAACAAAAACCTCCCCTTAAAAGGAAGTTTCGAGAGCCGTGTTTTGGAAGCGATGTCCACCGCCCACTGTCGCAGCCATAACCACCTCCGTACCACTGTAATGGAACGAGCTGAAAGACGTAACAAATCAAAACGAATCCGCTAAGAAAGCTGTGGCGGATTCCAGACGTCCCAAGGCCGGATCATCTGGCAGACGCTGAATCCAGCGCAATAACGCTCGGGCCACTAACCCGCCGCAAACAGTCACCTGTAACATCATAGTGGATGATGAAAAGGCTGTCTTTAAAAGATTTTTGACTTTGCGGTCTTGTTGATCTTTGAGTGTTGCGCTGCCTTCCACAGGGATTGTGGTATGTTTAGTTACGCCCGATACCAAGGCATCCACCTTCAGATAGGACAGCCATCGGTCAATTTCCGGAGGCCAAAGATATAGCTGATTGAGACTGCGTACCGCCCAGAGAGGATAATCAGGCGTGTCCCACTCTCGAGAAACCAATTTGCTGCAATTCCGCAGGGAAGGGAAAAGCCTTAGAAGGTCTACACATGCCTTGCAAGATCGGGTCCGCTTGAGATTGCAGAAGAGCAGCGAGTCAGGCGGATCGGAGAGCCACAGAGCCTCAGCAACCTGCTCTATCAAAGGAGCCAACTCCTCTTTCCGGAAAAGACGGATATCCTGCGAATCATCCGTTGTAGTGAAAGAAGAATCAGAAGGAGAATATTCACCATCTTCACGGTCTGAGTCAGTTAGGCTGTCTTCCGCAGAAAATCCATCAACACCCGGAACCGCAGAGCCGTCAGATAACTTTAGGAACTTTTTGGAAGGACACCCTGCCTTGCGGTCTGACCCCTTATGGGTCTGCTTACGATGCGAAACTGCCTCTGTATCCTTTTCTGAGGCTAGCACCAACGTAGGACCCCAGCCGAGGAGTCCGTCTGCTAGAGAGTCCATGCTTGGCGAAATAGCGCCAAAAACTGAGCCTCTGAAGGCACTGTCTGAGATTCCTGTCATAAGGACGTGGGCTGTGGAGTTAAACAGGGCGCAGCCTGAGGAGGCAAACCGTGTAGGGCGTCAAGGGCTGAGCCTGGCGGACTCTGTGGAGCATCCAGGGACGTGCCCGCCAATGAAGGGCCTCGAGAAGATTCCCTGGGATGGGAAAGGCAGGCAGAACACATCATCAGCCAAATCCTTCTACTTTTTATTACAGCTCAGGTAGCGTTGCCCCGAGGAAGGCATGACCACGCCTTTTTTTTTTTAATACTCTGAAACTGAGTTAGTTATAGAGGCCCTTCAGAAGCCCACAAGCCTGAGGAAAGAAGAACGGAAGGGTAGAGCAGGAAGGCAGAATACTGCGCTATCGCAAATGGCCGTCGGGAATGAGACCGCACGTTCGTGAAAATGGCCGCCGGCTCAAAAAGCACACGAAGATGAAAACACGGCTGAGATCTTCAAAGACGTAAAATAATAAAAATATCTAACAGCCGATGACCTGCGCTAGCCTGGAAGACAGTCAGGAAGAGCCCGCAGGTTTAAAACGAGCCTGCAGCTCCTGTTCGTTTGGTAGAAGTACCCCGCACTGCTCAGCTGCTTATGAGGAGCTTAGAAGTCAGGAAAGCTATCACTTACAGTTTGGACGCCGCTGCCACCAGCCAGCATAGCACATCCTTATTAAGTCCCCCGAAGTTAGACAATCTCCATACAGCCTGCTAACCCTCTTGGTTAGGGCCAAGGGGCCGAGGTCCTTCGGTGGACGGAGCTGCACTGATCTCTAGTCAGGAGCTCATCTCAGGAAAGCCCAATCTGACTCTTACTGGGAAAACCCAGAGCAACACCTCATGTGAATCCTGGGTACATCCAGGGGCAACGAACCCAGAAAAATTAAGGGAATACCTAAATAGAAATAAAAGAAATACAAGTGAGGAGAGATAGCCCACAACACTCCATCTGCTGGAGACAGAGAAATACTGAGGAGGACCCCTACAGGTATGCCACTACCTGCCAGAGCTCAACCAATCATGGCTCTGAAAGTTTTTCCTCTGTCTCCAACATCTGCTGGAAGGGGAACACAACCTGTTTGTCTGGACTGGTCTAGCAGGATGAAATGGAAGAGCAGCTTGCCTATAAAGGGGAGCTTGGAGAGGCATGCCTTAGAGGTGACATCAGCCGACCACTGACGAAGCCAGAGCCAACAACAAGCCACTGTCACAGTGGCCACTGAATGTGCCGAGACACGAAGCAGATCATAGAAGGCATCTGCCAAGAAAGCTGTCACCAATTCTAAGCATGTCAATGCAGGATCCAGCACAAAACAGCACAGGCCGCCAGGTCTCCACAAACTGAAGCTTGAAGCGCCAGTGTGGATGATGAAAAAGCCGTTTTGAGACGACCCTCGACCTTATGGTCCTGCACCACCTTCTACTGGAATGGTGGCATGCTTTGCGATGCCTGCTACCAGAGCATCCACCTTCATATATGTGAGCCATTTATCCAAATCAGCTGGAGACCAGAGATAGCGTTGGCCTAGATGGCAAGCTGTGTGCAAGAAGGCATCAGGAGACTCCCAAGAGACCATCTGTTGGCGTTCCAGTGGGAAGAGAAAGGCTCTGGAGGGCTTTCAAATGCCCTGCAGGATGGGACTAGCCTGAGAGTGCCCCTGGGGCTGCTGCTGTTCTGGAGGATCAGCAAGGTGTAAGGCGTCCACTACTTAAGCTATGAACGCAGGAAGCTCATCTTTGTGGAACAGGCAGATATTCTGTTTACTGTCCTGGTCCTTGGCTGAGGCCTCCAAGGGGGACCATTCACCATCCTCCGGGTCAGAAGCCTCCACATTCTCCTCTGCGGACAAGGCTTCCTCATCTGGGAGAACAAGTGCCCAGTCGCCCAAGGCCCAAGATACCTCCTTGGAGGAACGGCCCATATCTTTGGGAGTAGACTTCCAACAAGAGCGCTTTTAGGGCCCCAATGCAGCATCTAGCAAAGTTCAGCATGTGGAAAGAGACTCCAAACCAGAGATGGTAGGGTCAGAGCACTAGAGGGTCCAAGCCTGCCTGAAAAGCACTAGGAATTAAGAATCCTGCCCCTGTGGAGAAGAATCCTGAGGCAGCAGCATCTGAGCAGAAGGGATTGCAGGCTGGGACAGGAGAGGTGTATCAAAAGCATCCACTACTGGAGGACTGATCCTGATGTCCATGGGAGAAGGTAGTGCAGAGGTGTGAGGACTGATTGTACTGGAGGACTCCCCTGGGTGAGCAGCGCAAGCTGTGCGCACCCTGTCCTGTAAATCCTTGCGCTTTTGGCTGCAGACAATGCATCAATGGAAGGAGAAAGGCATTATAAAGAATTTCCCCCATGTGATGCCAGCACCAAAAAAACAGCTCTGCAGCCCCAACACAAAAGAAAATAAAAATGCCTGTAGGAAACCACCGCCACACTAGCAGGCTGCATGGCCTGAATTCCCGCTCAAAAAAAATGGCTGTGCCCACCATTTGGCTGCAAGGAGCAAAAAATGGCCGCCGTACATGCCGCAGCTGAGGAAACATGCTGTCCGTCAAAAATAGAGCGGGGACCGGAGACATACGGCTGCAGTGGATTGCAGGAGCAGAGAAACCCCCAGAGTTTTCATGCCAGTCCCACTCCCGGTCAAGCGACAGCAAGCCTGCGGGGGGGGGGGGGGGTGTTTAAGCAAACCTCAGTGTCCAAATCGCAGCTACAGAAGAGCCAGAGTCCATGTAGGATGACAGGTGCTACTTAGTCAGTTGAACTAATAAAGATACTGATGGCTCTCCCTGCTGCCAGCCTGCAAGGTCCTCGTAACCACAAGCCGGCCTCTCCCCTCCTGACCAGGAGCTCAACCTTAGCACCCAGAATTAGGGAATTTGGCTGGGAATTCCAGAGGGGCACCTCCTGTGGACCCTGGAGACGTCCAGCTAAACAATTACCAACGTGGAAGAACAGATAAAAAAAGGGGGGCCCACCATCTGCTGGAGACAGAAAATACTGAAGGTGACCCCTTGGGGTACAGCTATCTTTCTACCAGGGCTCAACCAATCAAGCTTCTGGTGGTTTTTTTTCTCTGTCTCCAACATCTGCTGGTAGGGGGACTTGCCTGAACTGGTCAGCAGGATGACTTGGAATGTGCTTTTAAGGAAATTCAGCTTGAACTGCTTCATGGATAAAAGAGGTGCAGCTGTAGCATTAGTCCACTTGAATTAATGGAAAAACAAAACAAAGATAACCAAAAAAGAAACGAAACAAAACAAAAGCAAAACAATGACAAGACAAAACAGTTCACAGAGAGAATTCAACTCCCAACAGCCTGCTAATAAATATTAAGTAATACCTTTATACTGGAATGTTATCTACATTTTGTTGGACCTTTATTTCTGGGCAGTTAAGTGTTATAGTGGAATACAGTAAGGAGTGGAGTAGCCGCCTAGTGGTTAGGGCAGCAGTTGGGGACCAGAAAGACCTGGTTCAAATCCCACTGGTACTACTTAAGGCCTTGGGCAAGTCACTTAATCCTTCACTACCTCAGGTACAAAACACACAAGTTAGATTGTGTGCCCTCCAGAGTTAGGGAAATACATTCAGGTACCGTAGGTAACGCGCCTTGATCTACTACTGGGAAAGTCATGAGCTATATAGATTAAATTTAAAGACACTTTTTATTGAAAAAGCACAGAAAAATATAATAACTCCATACCATATGTTTGTAACTGTTGAAGCATTCAATATAACATAACATGCAAGAAAAATCAGAAACTTGTGGTGTTTGGACAATATAGTTGTAGCTAACACTGGTAAGAGGGAAAAAAAAAAAAAAAAAAAAAAGGAGGAATTGAGGTTAATCAAACCTTCTTCAACTGTCCTTCCATTCCTGGAATTAACATCACACAGGCAACACCAACACCAAGGAGCAAGAAAGCAGCATAGATCAACCGGGTCACTGTAGAGTTGTTCCCACTGGGGCAGCATCGAGACAGCAGACATGGTGCACTGCCACACAAACATGACAGCTAGAAAGAAAGAAAGAAAGAAAGAAAGAACAACATTATAGACCATAGCCCAACTCACCAACTGCTCTCAAACATTCTATGCCACTTGTAAATTCAGTGAAAATTACTCCAAACAAAACTGACTACTGCAGTGAAAACCGGAGGGTTTACTTCAAAATTCAGTTAGGATGCTCAGAAATCGTCTCAGACTAGTCGGCTGCCTTGTGTTGGGTATTGAATGCTCAAAATAACCAAACGGCGCCTGTTGGCATCAATGACTTATTCCGGCATACTTTTTAACTGTTAACACCCTCTCCCTGTTGCATATTCTTAACTCAATTTTTTCCTCTGATGAAAGTCTGTAACTGAAAAATCCAACATTGTTCTCGAATTACCAAAGTTTGTGCTAAGGATCTCCCATGCATTGGAATTGTAACTTGTTCAACACAAAAACATTATAACATCTCAAAATTGTGTTGCAAATCTTGACAGTGTGAAACTAATGGTGCTTGCAACACTTTATGTTTTAAACGGCTCTTGTGTTCAGCAATCCGTCTTAAAAGCCCTATTGGTCTTTCCTAAATAAAGGAGACCGCAGGGACATACTATTGCATATATCACATTTTGTGAACTACAAGTGGTTCGATGACGTAAAAAACATATTCCTTCCGTTGATAAGTGAATTTCTGTAATTCTTTAGTAACAAAACATATGGAACATTGGCCACATTTGTAGTGGCCCAAAGGCTCAGCCTCACTTGAAGGCAAAAGTACAGGTCGCAGAACCGCTGGACTTAACCGTTCTTTCAAGTTTCTATTTCTCCACCAAACAGACCCTAACACCTAAAGGATTGAATTTAGAAATAGAATGGGGCAGTTGTTGAGTTGATTGGTGATAGCTCGGTAAATGAAGGGGGAGGGCTATATATAAAAAAAGACAGAGACGCAGTGTGCACATGCATGGCGTCTTTCAGCGAACAAAGGATTGAAGAGTATCCAACAAAAGTTGAAAAAGGTCAGAATGTCTGGTTAAGACAGCCGCACAGAGTATCGGCTAATACTGGGTATGATTTTTAGCAGTAATAGTTGTTGAAGTTACAATTTTATTTTTGTCTACTGGACTTCAAGCAGTAATAGAGCAACGGAGTTCGACTGGTTTTAATAATGGTTTCCTTTTCAGTTAAACACTTGGCTGATTGTAATCTAGCCCCTGAAGAACCTCAAAATATTGAGAGAAACGCGATCACAACGTTGTAAGTGAGGCGTTGGGAGAAAGAAGAAAATATCATCTTAGGATAATTTCCTGAAACACGCAGAAAAAAGAAAGAAAGTTAAGTGTTTGTTTCACTTTCATCAGAGGAAAAAATTGGAGTTAAGAATATGCAACAGGGAGAGGGTGTTAAGAACAGTTAAAAAGTATGCCGGAATAAGTCATTGATGCCAACAGGCGCCGTTGGTTATTTTGAGCATTCAATACCCAACACAAGGCAGCCGACTAGTCTGAGACGATTTCCGAGCATCCTAACTGAATTTTGAAGTAAACCCTCCGGTTTTCACTGCAGTAGTCAGTTTTGTTTGGAGTAATTTTCATAGAACTAGTGGTATCATATTACTCTATAAAAATAGACCCATATTACTTGTAAATTCAGAGCATCTACCAAGAAACCCAGTACGAAAACTAGTCACTATGAAAAGAATAAAATGTTGCACCACCCACAAACCAATTTTTATGCCAGGCCTTGCATAATATAGCAAAGGGTCAGGAACTACATTCTAATAAAGACAAAGAAAACAAAAAAGAGACCCAAGTGATTGTTTTGCTTTTAAATGGTTTTAAAAATCACTAAGTTTAATCTTAAATAAGAGCTTCCTAGATCTCCTAAACTAACATGAGCCTATGGACCCCAAGTAGTGAGGCATGAAAGTTCTGCTTTGGTAACTGCTCCTGGGTTACACTGCAAAAGTAGTAGTCATACTAGCTCAGGTAGCTGCAGCAATACATGGTTCACACACTAAGGATAAAAAAGCTCATTGACATAAGAAATGCCATACTGGGTCAGACCAAGGTCCATCAAACCCAGTTTCCCCATTTCCAGTAGTGGCCAATCCAGGTCACAAGAACCTGGCAAGTACCCAAAAGGCTCACAGGTTCCCACAATGCTTATCCTGGAGCAAGCAATGGATTTCCTGGTTCCTCTCTAAAAATGGTATATGGACCTTTCCTCCAGGTACTTGTCCAAACTCTTTAAATCCAGCTATACTAACAGATTTTAAATTCCAGAGTTTGATTACACATTGCGTGAAAAATAAAAAAATCCTCTTGGTCTTAAATGGGTTACGTTGTAGCTTCATTTCAAGTCCCCTAGTCTTTCTACTTTTGGATGGTGTAAACAACCAAATGTACATTTACCTGTTCCATTCCATTCATTATTTATAGACCTCAATCATATCTCCCCTCAGCCATCTCTTTTCCAAGTTGAAGACCCTTAACCTTTTAAGCCTTTCCTCATAGGGTATCCTTCCATACCCTTTACCAGTTTGGTGGCTCTTCTCTATCTTTTCTAATTCCGCTATATCCTTTTTAAGAAAAAACACAAAAATTATAACTCTATATCTATTTTTTTTTTACCTGAATGTACACTGCTTTAACTGGTAGAAAAGCAGTATATAAGCCTAGTTAAATAAAAATATGGTGACCAGAATTGCACACAATATGCAAGGCAAGGTTACACCATGGAATATACAGGCATTATAATATTCTTAGTTTTATTCTCCATTGCTTTCCTTATGATTCCTAGCATTCTATTTGCCTTCTTGGCCACCACTGCACAGTGGGCAGAGGGTTTCAACATATTATCCATGACGACACCTAAATCATTTTCCTGGATGGTGGTTCTTAATGTGGAAAATTGCATCATGTAACCGTACTTTGGGTTGTTCTTCCTAGGTGCATAACTTTTCATTTGTCCACATTAAATTTCATCTGCCATTTGAACGTCCAGTCTTCCAATTTAACAAGGGTTTCTTGCAATTTTTCACAATCCTCTTGTGTTTTTAAGAGCTTTGAATAATTTTGCGTTATCTGCAAATCTGATCACCTCACTCGTTTTTCGCATTTCCAGGTCATTTGTGAAGATGTTAAAAAGCACTGGGCAGGGAGTCCAGTGACATCACCAAATAAGATGGCCAGCTGAGCCAGAGTTCTTGCTGAGTAAATAAGCTCCGATACAGATCCCAGCCATCCACAGACCTAGTACTAATGGGGGAAAATAATCGCAGGCCTGATGGCGACGAAAGCAAAAAAAAGAGACAGACCTTAAAGAATTTGCCTATGCAGGTGCACTCATACCACGAAGATGAGACAAGATGGCTGGGGTCAACAAGCAAGGCAGCAGCAAACACCAGCCCTAAAACATAAAAGGCGATGCACACAGAAATCTCCTGCTACAGCCAGCAATCAGGAAGGGGATTTCCAAGCTGAGATGAGAGCATGGTTTAAAGAACTGAAACTTGATATACTTCAGGTATGCATGGACGACGTGGCTAGCATTGAAGGCCTCCGCTCTGAAATAGGAGACCTAGGCAGAAAGATGGAGGAGGTCAAGGAGCAGATGGAGGACAATTCGGAGGCTATGGGGAACCTTGAAATCAAAGTGCAGGGACCGGATGCCTACAAAGAGGAACTAGAAAATAGATCCCAATGCAATAATTTGCGGTTCCAGGGCACTGTAGAAACAGAGGAGTTTAAAGATTGCAAGACTGTTGTGGTAAATACAGCCCAAATGCTATTACAAAAAACAGCACTTTCAACAGAGGGTCTAGATCTACGCACAGAGAGCACAGAGCGGTCTGGGGCTGCTTGCCAACAATAGTCCCAAAGACATAATTGCATGTTTTCAGAATTATGGGGTGAAAGAGCAGGTGGCAGCCCAGGCCCACGCCCAAGGATCCATGTGTTGGGAGACCAATACAGTGGATATTTATGCTAACTTAGCGCAAACATTGAAAAAGCAGCAGGTTTTAGTTGAGCTGAGGGTAGTAGGGAGGGAGGATATGAAGGCAGGTGAGCTTAAGATAATTTCCCTCAATGTCCAAGAGCTTAAATTCACCTTATAAACTGGCAACAACTATATAAAGAAATGCAGCATATTTTTGTTACAAGAGACCCATTTACGCAAGAAACATGAGAAGCTGATGGCCCCAAAAGCTACTGTCTGAGCCTCTATGCTTCTAACTTGGTGGAGTAGAAAGAAAAGGGGAGGAAATATATGTAGCCACGTACTTAAGAGCAGAGGTAGGAGGAGTGATAATGGATCAGGTGAGGAGATACCTCCTGTCTTAAAGCGTGCCATAAGAGGATTGGTACTGGGTAGCAGCTATATGCAAGGTTCCACATTAGGAATCACCACCCAGGAAAAAGATTTAGGCGTCATTGTGGATACCATGTTAAAACCCTCGGCCCAGTGTGCAGCGGCGGCCAAGAGAGCAAATAGAATGCTAGGTATGATAAGGAAAGGAATGGAAAATAAAACAAAAGATATTATAATGCCTCTATATCAGTTCCATGGTGAGACCGCACCTTGAATATTGTGTGCAATTCTGGTCGCCGTATCTTAAAAAGGATATAGCGATTTTAGAAAAGGTTCAGAGAAGAGCCACCAAAATGGTAAAGGGGATGGAAGGCTACTCCTATGAAGAAAGGCTAAAAAGGTTGGGGCTCTTTAACCTGGAAAAGAGACGGCTGAGGGGAGATATGATAGAAGTCTATAAATTAATGAACGGAGTGGAACGGGTAAACGTAGATCGATTGTTTACCTTATCAGAATATAGAAAGACTAGGGGACATGCAATGAAACTACAGGGTAAACTATTTAAGACTAATAAAAGAAAATATTTTTTCACTCAACGTGTAATCAAACTCTGGAATTTGTTACCGGAGGATGTAGTAAAGGCTGTTAGTGTAGCTGGGTTTAAAAAGGTTTGGACAAGTTCCTGGAGGAAAGGTCCATAAACCATTATTAAGAAGGGACCCAGGATATCAATGCTTGAACCAATACAAGCATTGTGGAACCTGTGTCCCTTGGGGAAACTGCTAGGTACGTATGACCTAGATTGGCCACTGTTGGAAACAGAATACTGGGCTTGATGGACTTTGGTCTGACCCAGTATGGCATATCTTATGTTCTTATATGTGCACCTAATGGGACTCGGGAGGGTTTTTCCAGGAGATGGAAGAACAGCTGGGAAATCTAGGAGAGGGGCTGTTGGTATGCGGAGGGGATTTCAATTTGACCTATGACCCTAGGCAGGACAGCACCAGGTTTGGGGGGGGGGGGGGAGAAGGACATAGGACAGATAGGGCCCGTTTATTTGAATGCTGAACCTAGTGGGGACATATGGCAGTACCAACATCCAGGGCAGCGGCGATTTACATACTACTCCCCAGTACATGGGACACACTCAAGGACAGACATGATCTGGACTGAGAAAGAAGGGGCTGACAGAATTAAAAGCATAGGCATTGATGCTGAAACATGGTCAGATCACGCACCAATAGAGTTAACCCTGCAAATCAGGGGGGGGGTAACTTCTGTATTCTTAATTACTCCCTTTTAGAAGATACCAGAGTGATTCAGGAGATAGAGCAGTTAATCCCAGAGTACTCCGTTACAAATGATAATGGGGAAGTAGGATTTGGGGGGGGGGGGGTGGTATGGAATAGTTTTAAAGGGGTAGTGAAGGGGGGTATTAGTAAAATGGGGAGGATCCATTTTGGAAATTTGAAGGTAATATAAAATTAGTATAAAATTCAATTTGGCAGGTTGGAGGAGTTGTTAGACCTGTGATCTTTGACAGTATTTTCCACTTTGGGCAAGTAATATACTGCCACATAGTGGGATACCAGATGCTGCTGAGGTCTTCTCTCTTCTATTTTAATATTTTGTATTTCCTAGGGATTCTTTAAGGGTTTGAAGTAAGGTGACTTAAGATCAGAAATGTATAATTTAATTTTTTTAAAGAATTAATCAAAAATCGGGTAATACGACTAGTGAGATATTGGTGCAAGGGACTTTTTCTTTATTTAGTTACTGGGAAGGCCAAAACCCCAATCTAGCCCATAGCACAAGCTGTAACAACTAAGGAAACAAGCAAACTGCAAAAGGAAATAAATGTGGAAAAGATCAATACACCTACAGAAATCTGCTCCCCTCCTGCTCCCCCCCCCCCCCCCCAACATTTAGACACTTTCCAAGCGACTACGGTTTGCTTTCCCTCACAGCATCTTAATTTCAATGCAGTCTCCTGGACCGTTGTGGAAATTGTTCAAGAAATTAAGCGTGTATCTGCCGCTAATAGGCTACGGGGCAGGGTTTGCCTCAGGCCCTTTAATGATATTAACGAGGGTTAATATTATCACACAAGTCCAATTGCCAATACCACTAAAAGTGAAGCAATATAGCCGCCTCCCTCATTTCCATTAAGAGCCCGCTTTAGAACTGTTATGCTGAGCAGCCCATATGTTTTCCGGGCTCAGACAGTTGAGACGTTCTCGGCCGACCCTTCCCCACACCCTGAAGCTGACAAAATATAAGGTAAAACCTGCCAGCAAAAAAAGGTCTAGAAGACATGCCCGCTGCCCAGTTAGTCGTGGTCAGTTTAAGTAGCTGTACCGCAGCAGACAGCGCAAGACGGGTGGAGCTCACAACAAGCGGCTTATTCGCTCCCCTCGCAACATCTCCCCAGGCCGAGTCATACCATTAAACTCGAAAAGTGCCAGACGCCGATGCGACAAATCACTCAGGCAGCGGCCCAAGGTAGAGAGAGGAAGCTTACCCAACTAGCAGCGGAGCACAGTCCCAGCACAGCGCCCATGGTGACTCTCGCTGTACAAAACCAGACGTGACAAAACACCTTATTTCTCTTCCGTCCGACGTCTTCTTGTTTACAAGCCGCGAGCCGCTTCCGGTCCCGCCTTAGCACCGCCTCCCAAGACTCTAGCACAATGACGTCACCCTAACCACTGTTTACATGGCCGCTCTACTGCAGAATTTTCCGCTAGTTGGGGTCTGGGGAAGAGGTGGCGAAGTAGGCCTACGCACTGTTTGCTGAATAAATGAATCTTCGCTTTTGCTGCCCGAATTGACGGGGGTGTGGGGAGGTTGTGATTTCCACCTGGATACTCCAAGTTTATATTTTTTGTTAGTTCTTGTCTATGTGGCAAGGCCCCACCCTGAATGTTGATCTCTCTTGAAATGTGTAGAGCCATTTCTCCTAATTTGTACCGACTGATTTAATGGAGGATGCGAAACCGTGTCCTGTCAAGTGTATGTTCCCATTATTGTTTAGAAGGTAACTATAAAAGATCCTATCTTTAAATACGAAATTTTGAGTGAGATTAGTTGGTTGAGCACAGTAAGGCTAAGGGCAGCCATAGAGAGCTCTTTATGTGGCTAGGCCTTGAACAAGGAGAGATGTCCTCAGACCAGCTAGATTAACTGAGGAACGGAGAACATAAAACAAATGTCGATCTAGAGGTTCTGGAGATTTCCGCAACGTCCAGCAGATGTCAACGATTGTTGTTTTTAGGAAAAAGTCTATAGGGACTCCTTCCATGAACCCCTAAGGATTTCAAGCTTAAGTTATGTAGTATCCATAGTTGGGAGGATCTGAAGATGTATCTTACTAAACTACCTTGGAAGTTCTAGTCTTTTAAGGACTGAACCCAGTGTATAACTTATAGATACAAAGGAAGATTTTGGACATCTTTGAACTTGTTCCTGCGCTTTTGTCCTGAAGTACAGAAAGAGAAAAGAGAGAGGATGTGTGTGCCATAGATTTTAAGGTACTCATCCAGGTACTGTTTAAGAACTGATGAAATTTGTGGTGGCGTATCTATTTTTTAATGTCTTTCATGGAAGTCAAACCTGGGTGTCACCTGAGTGCCTGAAGGAGTGATGCATCTGGTCTTAGAGAAGATCAGAAGGAGTGGAGAAGGTGAACCAGTCTGTACTGAGGCTGGAAGGAGATCCAGGAAATTGTGTAGTTACAAGGCAGATAAGAACAGGTGGAGAGGAGGTAAATAAAGGTGAATATAGTGTATCTGGATTTTCAGGAAACCTTTGACAAGATCCCTCATGAGAGACTCTTGGCAAAATTTAAGAACATAAGAACATAAGACATGCCATACTGGGTCAGACCGAGGTCCATCAAGCCCAGTATCCTGTTTCCAACAGTGGCCAATCTAGGTCCTACGTACCTAGCAATATCCCCAAAAGACACAGGTTCCACAATGCTTGTACTGGGTCAAGCATTGATATCCTGGGTCCCTTTTTAATAGTGGTTTATGGACCTTTCCTCCAGGAACTTGTCCAAACCTTTTTTAAACCCAGCTATACTAACAGCCCTTACTACATCCTCCGGTAACAGATTCCAGAGTTTGATTACACGTTGAGTGAAAAAATATTTTCTCTTATTTGTCTTAAATAGTTTACCCTGTAGCTTCATTACATGTCCCCTAGTCTTTCTATATTCTGATAGCGTAAACAATTGATCCACGTTTATCCGTTCCACTCCATTCATTAATTTATAGACCTCTATCATATCTCCCCTCAGCCGTCTCTTTTCCAGGTTAAAGAGCCCCAACCTTTTTAGTCTCTCTTCATAGGAGTAGCCTTCCATCCCCTTCACCAATTTGGTGGCTCTTCTCTGTACTTTTTCTAATAACGCTATGTCCTTTTTAAGATACGGCGACCAGAATTGCACACAATATTCAAGGTGCGGTCGTACCATGGAGCGATACAGAGGCATTATAATATCCTTTGTTTTATTCTCCATCCCTTTCTTTATGATACCTAGCATTCTATTTGCTTTCTTGGCCGCCGCTGCACACTGGGCGGAGGGTTTTAACATGTTATCCACGATGACTCCTAAGTCCTTTTCCTGGGTGGTGGTTTCTAATGTGGAGCCTTGCATCGTGTAACTATAGTGTGGGTTGTTCTTTCCTAGGTGCATAACTTTGCATTTGTCCACATTAAATTTCATCTGCCATTTGGATGCCCAGTCTTCCAATTTATCCAGATCCTCCTGCAGTTTTCCACAATCCTCTTGGGTTTTAACAACTTTAAACAGTTTTGTGTCATCTGCAAATTTGATAACCTGACTAGTTATTCCCTTTTCCAGGTCATTTATGAATATGTCAAAAAGTAGCGGACCCAGTACAGATCCACTATTCACTTTTTTCCATTGGGAATATTGGCCATTTAGCCCTACCCTCTGCTTTCTATCTTTTAACCAGTTCCCGATCCACAATAGTACACTGCCTCCTATCCCATGACTTTTTAGCTTTGCCAAAAGTCTCTGATGGGGGACCTTGTCAAAAGCTTTCTGGAAGTCCAGATAAAGTCATGGGATAGGAGGCAGTGTACTGCTGTGGATCAGAAACTGGCTGAAAGACAGAAAATAGAGAGTAGGGATAAATTGCCATTTATCCCTACTCTCTATTTTCTGTCTTTCAGCCAGTTCCTGATCCACAGCAGTACACTACCCCATTGCTGCTTGGATGTCTCACCGCCACTTGAAATTGAACATAGCCAAACTGAGCTTCTTATTTTCCCCCCTAAAGCCTCCTTTTCCTCCTTTCTCAGTCTCTGTGGATAACTCTCTACTCCTTCCTGTTTCCTCAGCTCGCAACCTTAGGGTTGTCTTTGACTCCTCTCTCTCCTTCTCCACACACATCCATCTGATAGCTAAGACCTGCCATTTCTTTCTCTATAACATCAACAAAATCCGCCCATTCCTTTTTGAACATACTACTAAGACACTTATCCACTCCTTAATCACCTCCCGTCTTGACTACTGTAACCTACTCCTTGCTGGTCTCCCTTTGAATCATATCTCTCCCCTTCAATCTGTTCAACACTGCTGCGTGGCTAATCTTCCGCCAGCCTCGTCATGTCCATATTACCCCTCTTCTCAAGTCACATTGGCTCCCTATCCATTTCCGCATCCAGTTCAAACTTCTGCTGACCTATAAATTCATTCACGCTGCAGCTCCTCACTACCTTTCTCTTATCTCTCCTTACACCCTCCCCCCTAGGGAACTCCGCTCTTCTGACAAACTGCTTCTATCTGTGCCCTTCTCTTCTATTGCTAACTCCAGACTTCGCTCCTTTCACCTTGCTGCACCTTACGCCTGGAACAAACTACCTGTGTCTGTACGCCAGGCACCTTCTCTGACCCTTTTCAAATCCAGGCTGAAAACTCACCTCTTCGCAGCTGCTTTTGGATCTTGAGTCACCTGTTCTTGTTTCTTTACTTTTCCCCCTTGTTTTATCCCTGACAACACCTCTTGTGTTGTCTGTCTTGACTAGATTGTAAGCTCTGATGAGCAGGGACTGTCTCTTACATGTCTGTGCAGCACTGCATACAACTTGTGCTATACAAATGCTCTGTAGTAGTAGATCTGAGTGGGACCTGCTGCTTTTTAACATATTCATAAATGACCTTGAAATGGTAATAAAGAGTGAGGTGATCAAATTTGCAGATGACACAAAATTCAAATTGTTAAAACACAAGAGTATTGTTAAAAATTGCAAGAGGACCTTGATAAATTGGAAGACTGGACGTCCAAATGGCAGATGAAATTGAATGTGGACAAGTGCAAAGTTAAGCACCTAGAAAAGAACAACCCAAACCATGGTTACGTTGCTGTTTTATCCTTAGTTGACCAACCATCTGTTTCAGATGTTAAGGTACCTCTGCCATGATCATTTCTTTGAGGACAGGAGTGTTTTATGGATGTTTGTAAAGAGCTACAGACTTTATTTTTCTAAGATACCATACCTTGCTGACCAAATTAAAGTGGTGTTTGTAGTGTCTCTTTTACAGGGTGCCCTCAGGCCTGGGCTCTTGATTTACTTGAACAAGAGGGTCCAAAAATCAATATTCTTGAATCATTTTTTGGGGCGATGGCTAATGCATAGGTGTCAGAATGGGGTGAGCCACACGGGTCCTGGCCCTACTAATATTTCTCTGCCGCGATCATGGCATGGAGAATAAAACAAAGGATATTATAATGCCTTTGTATCATTCCATGGTGGACCGCAACTTGAATATTATGTGCAATTCTGGTCGCCATATCTTAGAAAGGATAACAGAACTAGAAAAGGTATAGAGAAGAGCCACCAAAATGGTAAAGAGGATGGAAGGATACCACTATGAGGAAAGACTTAAAATGTTAGGGCTCTTCAACTTTGGGGAAAAAGATGGTTGAGGGGATGATAGAGGTCTATAAAATAATGAATGGAGTGGAATGGGTAAACACAGATCAGTTGTTTACTCTGTCAAAAAGTAGAAAGACTATTGGACCTGCAAAGAAGCTACAATGTAGCCCATTTAAGACTAATAGGAAAAAATATTTTTCTGCATAATCAAACTCTGGAATTCATTACCGGAGGATGTAGTCAAAGCTGTTTAGCATAGCTGGATATTAAAAAAGTTTGGATAAGTTCCTGGAGGAAAAGTCTATAAACCATTATTAAAGAGGACCAGGGAAATCCACTGCTTACCCCAGGATAAGCCATGTGGAATCTATGTACCTTTTTGGGAACCTGGCAGACACTTGTGACCTGGATTGACCACTGTTTGAAATGGGATACTGGGCTTGATAGACCTTGGTCTGACCCAGTATGGTAGTTCTTATGGCAAAGACCTCTCCCTCCCATCTGCCCGTGAGAGATCGGATCCCCCTGGGAAGAACAGGAAGGGAAGGCTGCGATTGCGACCTTGATGTAGGTTGTCTGCCTGCGTGGATCCCATATCTTGCGAGAAGAAGAGCGCTGCGATAATGGCAAAGACCCTTCCTGTCTACCCACGGGAGATCATATCCCGATAGGTAGAACAGGAGGGGAAGGCCATAATTGTGACCTCAATGCTGGTTGGCCAGGAGGACTAGGGACAGAGTTAAGATAGAGTTGGGGTGGAGCTTTAGCTTCCCACAAACAAATAGGCATTCTGCTGCCCCTGATAGAAGAGTCTCTGCTGAAGCAATTCTGTATGCCCTTTGTCGAGAGAAACGTAAAGCAGAAGAGTATGTGGCAAAATTTAGGGGATGGAGTCTACATACAAAGTGGAATTAAAGATTATCTGCAAAGGTTCACTTCTAAACTCCTGCAAATCTAACCATCATCGGAGGCTGGGGGAAGTGGGTTTAGTACTAAAGTAGTATTGTGGTAGATTGAGAGTAGGTCACCTTCAATTAATTGAGGGAACACCTCCTAGGATGAGATGTGGATTGGTCGGTAGATATTTAAATTTGGTGATGTCAGAAGCTGCAGTTATCTCCCAAGACCATCGTCTGTGAGACAAATATACCCCTGATGGAGCCTTTCTGAAGGAGAAACAAAGATCTTTGTTGGGTGTAAAGAATTGTATAAGTGTGGGCAGACAATGATGGTTGGATTTGCAGGCGCTTAGAAGTGAACCTTTGCAGATAAGTATTTGTGTATTGTTTGGATGGTGACAAAGTTAGTTAACAAATAAAGCTGTCTGGCTTTGTTTTGCAGAAGTGCTGGAGGTCACTATATTTGTGTATAAAAAAGAAAATAAGAAAGCAAAAAAGATAAAAGCACGTTTGTGGTGGTGTTTGAAAATTAATTGGATGTATATATGAGAATATATTGAACATATTGGAAAAGTACTTTTTTAATATTGATAGATAACTTTTGTTTATTAATTAAAGGAGAGTTGTTGGACCCGTGATTTTACACCTTTGAGATCACCTAAGGTGATGAATTTCGCCACATGGTGGGACTGAGAAGTAAAACCTGAGGTCATTTTCTCCCTTTGGAAATTAGAATTGTGGGGTTTCTTATAGGAGTGTATCGGTTAGAATATTTTTTGTAATCGTGCTAATGTCTAATGGGAAGTTTTTAGGTAGATTCAAAGGATTTTGTTGGTAGGAATTCACCTTCTTCTTTGGATTTGTAGATACAAAGGGGTATGTTTACTAAACCGTCTTAATGTAGCAGCGGTGACATTATCACGTGATAACGTCGGCAGCGGCGTTAAGGTACACTAACGCTGTGAAATCCGGCTCTGAAGGGTGGAGTAAGGCCTCCCAGAGGGCGGAGATAGGGGTCAGTGGGTGGGGAGAGGCTCCAGGCACACTAACGCTGTGAAATCCGGTTCTTAACACTAACGCCAGTGAAACCCTCGCGTTAGAGGCACATTTGCAGGAGAGAGAAACCATTTCAGTCAGCAAAGTATAGCAAAGGCAGGGAAACCCAGAAAAGTGATAGTAGTGATACATGTGCAGGAACCAAAAAGGCAAATAAACATATAAAATGACCAGAACCACATCTGAAATCCCAATAACCAAGCTGGCCAATAGTGTTATTAATGATAAACATAAAGCAACACTACTCACAAAGCGTAAAAAGGAAGATATCATGTTTGGAAGGGTTTATGCTCTGTCCCCCTACAAAGTGAATGATCCCACATTGAAATAGCGGTGATTAGGGTATATTGGGCAGGTTTATTAGGGCATGCACATGTGCAGCAACAGCAGCATGGGCACGTAGGAAATGGCAACTGTACTGATGCTGTAAATGGGATACAGGGGGCTGCAGGCGGCACATGCTGTGGTCCAGCTGGGGCACAATGCGGACTAGGCAGATGCCTAGGTGGCAGATAGGAATGCCAAAACTGTAAAGCAGCAAGACAGCAACTGACGAGGGACCAACATGGGCACGAGTATGTGTCCCACAGTGTCACAGGGGATATTACCCAGCAGCTACCCCCATGGCACATAACATTGGCAGGCGGTGCCGGGGGGAAGCGCGCATGTCCATGTAGGCACCTCTACCCAAGAACCCACACCATAGGCAGCTGCCTACCGGCAAACTGGATGGCCTGGGACTGCGCACCACCGGCATAAGGGCATGTCAGCATGGTGGCGGAGGGGTGCTGGTGGCGGAGGGGGCAGTGACATCTGCCCACAGCAGACCATGGCCAAGCCCCGTTTAGGTGGGTGCTGTGCACTGCAACAGACAAGGTCTGTCTGACGAACAGTCATGGTATCCCCAGGGAATGATCTGCCCCTGTGGCAACAGTTTGATGCAGTACACACAGCCAGTGTGTTCAGGGGCAGAAGGTCACAAGTTCAAGTCCCAGCTGTGGCTCCTGCCAACCTTATCCCCATATTTTACCCAGACCCAGTACTAAACCGTGGTAATAAAGACAGAACCTTTATAAACACCTGTATTTTACCCTACAGAGCACAGATACCATAAACATGTGCAGTCACTAGAGCAGAGTTTCCCAACTGCAGTCCTGGAGGGCCAAACACCATTCAGGTTTCATGCTGTCCCTAATAAATATGTCTGTGCTGCATTTGTATGCATTGCCCCCATTGTGTGCAAATGTATCTCATGCATATTCATTAGGGACAGCATGAAAACCTGAACAGTGTTTGGCCCACCAGGACCGGAGTTGGGAACCTCTGTCCTAGAGCAGCGGCCAACAGGGGCATAAACACCTACACCCACAGGCTCCACTATCCAACGCCTCATGGAGAGTCAGGCTGTTGGGCCCTGCGCGGAGCAGCATCTCCCAATACTGGCACCTGCATACCTTAGCAATCGGCTAACAAATCCTAAGTTAAACACGATTTGTTGATAGAGATTCATCATAGCAACCTTTCTGATATCTGTGGAGTGTGTTTCAGTTATTGCTTCTGACAGTGTTTACCACCCTGGGGAGTGACCCCAACAGTATTGTGTACCATAGCAATGCCCACACTGTGCCCAGGACTGGTGAGGCGGCCAGGGCTGCCACAAACCTCCATATTTGCACAATGCTGGCATAGGTGTCGGAGTATGTGTATGTCTATCCAGTGTGTTGTGGCTGCTCACACCTTACTGAGCCCACACTGCTTGCACTGTTTCCAGTGTTAGCCTGCCAATGTGCATAATGAGGAGCAAGGTACTGTGGGTATGGCCCGACAGGGTGGCCTGGGCAGGATGCATCTGCACAGGGTATAGGGCAATGGCTGGGACATTGTAGTGCCCGACCACCACCTGCATGGACAGGGTGGCCAAAGCATGTCATGCTGGGAGGTCACTCTCACCCTGACTGAGCAGTGACCACGGCATGGCTTGGTTCTCCCATAGTGCTATTCAGCATTTCTCTCAAGTGATATTTATGGGTTGTCTTTTCTGGGGCCCAATCACTGACATACCTGCTTGGTGTGTGTGCTCACATCCCATTTTTGGGTGCACACAGTTCCTCCAGGAACATGCACTATGTACTAGCTAGCAGACTGTCTGCAGTTAGCATGTGTATGGCTGGAACACCTTGCAGGGTGCAGTGGGTGGAGACTGACTGTGCCCTCTGCTGGTGAATGTCAGATAGTGGTGGGGGGCAGCTGAGCTTCTCCATCATTCTGCCTGTCTGCCATTGCCTTATGTGATGTGTACAGATCTGCATCGACTGCCCTGCAGGGTGCCTGTTCCCCAGCAGGACTGGGGTTGATGGAGGCCTTATAAGCGGATTTTCTTGGGAAAAGGAGTTAGCTGGTGGGAGTGGCAGGGGCTGGAGTGTAGTCAGTTGCTACCCCCGGGGGTAGGTGGTAGTTCAGATAGAGAGCAACGGTATCTCCCTTCCTGATGGGGAGGGTTCGGGTTACCCTTCCTGCGGGAGAGGTCAATCGGGCAAGCATAATTCTGTTTTTTGTATTTGCATTGGTTGCTACCTAATTGTTGGTCTGCTTTGTCAATAGGTTACTGGGGCTGGTGGGCGGTGCCAGCTGTATATATACCGGGTGTCATCAAAAGATGACCTGCTCAGTCTCTAAGCTGCTGGAAGAGGGGCACTACCCAGAGGTACGGGACTGGACTGGACTGGAGTTCCTCAAGGAACCACAGTTAGCAGGTAAGTCTAATTTCTCTTTTTTCTATCTTTTGTTGTTTGTGCATTTTATTTTTTAGTTGCATTTGCTCTAGTCACTTTCTTCTGGTTTCTTTGTGTCTTCTGCTAACTCTTCATTGTCTGCTGTCCGTTTGTCCTTCCTTCTAGTTTTTTTTCCATTCTCTCTCTACATTTGCTTTAACATATTTATCTTTCCCCTTTTTCTCTTTCCTCCATTTCTTTCTTTATTCCTTTTTCATCCACTCAAATTTCACCCTTCTATCCTCAATCCCTATTTACTCTCCCAATACTCGGCCAATCATAGAATTTTCTTCCCTCCCACACAAAATATCTTTTCCCCTCTCTATCCTCACTCCCCCAGACCCATCCCCTTCCAGTTCTCCCCCAACCTCAGCTCCCTTCTAGTTCCAGCCCCACCTTTTTAGTCCCATTCTCCCATCCCCCGCATCAGCCCATTTCCAGACCTAGCCCCCCCATCAGCCCATTTCCAATCCAAGCCCCCCATCAGCCATTTCCAGTCCTATTCTAGCCCCCCATCAGCCCATTTCAGAGCTGAAAGAGCCCCAATCGGGGGACTGGACTCCATCGGGCTCCCGCCGCTGCATCGCTGTCCAATCGGGACAGGCAGCCGGGATACTTAAACAGAGGCGCCGTCCGGCGCTTGGGAGAGCTGAAAGAGCCCCAATCGGGGGACTGGACTCCATCGGGCTCCCGCCGCTGCATCGCTGTCCAATCGGGACAGGCAGCCGGGATACTTAAACAGAGGCGCCGTCCGGCGCTTGGGAGAGCTGAAAGAGCCCCAATCGGGGGACTGGACTCCATCGGGCTCCCGCCGCTGCATCGCTGTCCAATCGGGACAGGCAGCCGGGATACTTAAACAGAGGCGCCGTCCGGCGCTTGGGAGAGCTGAAAGAGCCCCAATCGGGGGACTGGACTCCATCGGGCTCCCGCCGCTGCATCGCTGTCCAATCGGGACAGGCAGCCGGGATACTTAAACAGAGGCGCCGTCCGGCGCTTGGGAGAGCTGAAAGAGCCCCAATCGGGGACTGGACTCCATCGGGCTCCCGCCGCTGCATCGCTGTCCAATCGGGACAGGCAGCCGGGATACTTAAACAGAGGCGCCGTCCGGCGCTTGGGAGAGCTGAAAGAGCCCCAATCGGGGGACTGGACTCCATCGGGCTCCCGCCGCTGCATCGCTGTCCAATCGGGACAGGCAGCCGGGATACTTAAACAGAGGCGCCGTCCGGCGCTTGGGAGAGCTGAAAGAGCCCCAATCGGGGGACTGGACTCCATCGGGCTCCCGCCGCTGCATCGCTGTCCAATCGGGACAGGCAGCCGGGATACTTAAACAGAGGCGCCGTCCGGCGCTTGGGAGAGCTGAAAGAGCCCCAATCGGGGGACTGGACTCCATCGGGCTCCCGCCGCTGCATCGCTGTCCAATCGGGACAGGCAGCCGGGATACTTAAACAGAGGCGCCGTCCGGCGCTTGGGAGAGCTGAAAGAGCCCCAGTCGGGGGACTGGACTCCATCGGGCTCCCGCCGCTGCATCGCTGTCCAATCGGGACAGGCAGCCGGGATACTTAAACAGAGGCGCCGTCCGGCGCTTGGGAGACCTGAAAGAGCCCCAATCGGGGGACTGGACTCCATCGGGCTCCCGCCGCTGCATCGCTGTCCAATCGGGACAGGCAGCCGGGATACTTAAACAGAGGCGCCGTCCGGCGCTTGGGAGAGCTGAAAGAGCCCCAATCGGGGGACTGGACTCCATCGGGCTCCCGCCGCTGCATCGCTGTCCAATCGGGACAGGCAGCCGGGATACTTAAACAGAGGCGCCGTCTGGCGCTTGGGAGAGCTGAAAGAGCCCCAATCGGGGGACTGGACTCCATCGGGCTCCCGCCGCTGCATCGCTGTCCAATCGGGACAGGCAGCCGGGATACTTAAACAGAGGCGCCGTCCGGCGCGCCCGCGCCTGGCGGGCCCGCGCCTGAGGGCCTCGCCAGAGGGCCCTTTGGCGTGGCCCTTAGGCGGTGGACCGCTACTACCTCCGACCCAGCACGTAGGCAACTGGGGCCCGCGACCAACCCCAGCCCTGTCTGCCTACGCGGATCGAGCACCGCACCCGAAACAATCAAAAATAGCCGGGTTGTAAAGGTGCAAAAGTCCCACGCTTACTGGCTATGCGACGGCAGCAGCACAGCACAGCTTGAGCTCCCAGGACAGGTAGAGCTCGCTGAAACCTCCCTTCTCAGCGGTCTGCGACGATCCCAGGTAACTTTATCCACAGACTATACCGTTATACCCCACTCAGTCACCATACGGAACGGAAACCTACAAATCCACACTATAATGTGCACTGTACCCTGCCACATGTAAAGAAAAGCTTGTCATTGTTTTGGTAATCCATGCTTAGCCATTCTCAGATTGCCTACTAGCAAAACCAATCTAAGTGCTCTAAGTTAAACAATCTACATAGATGTTATAATGCAATTGTTGATTTCATGGTTGTTTTAAATGTAGCGAGTTATATAGGGTAAAAATGTCCCTCACTGCACTAGTCTTCTAAGGTGGTAAATCAAGACTGCTAGCAACGTTCAAAAGTACTACACATTAGAAATTGCTTTGCATAGTGCTTTAGTCCGTCCTGGTTACATCGGGTTATATCAGGCAAACGGGACGTCTTAAATAACTGCATATTTCTAAATGTAAATGTTTGTGAATCAAATACGGAAAACCAGGTAGCCGCTCCTCTTTTAGAGTGCACCTCCCTGAGTTTTGAGTCTCAAGCGTTTCTTCGTGCGCATCCCCCCATTTACCTAACGAAGCAATATGGATCCTGGTAACTTCTCAATACTTTGGTTGCTTTGCCTAGCCGCATGCCTAGCCACATGCATAGGAAATACTATCCCACACATCTACACCCCCTATACCTGGCAGCCATTACTGTTCTGCAACCCTCTCCCAGTCCTTGCAGCTCAAAATATCTATCTGCACCCACTCCCTCAAGCTACCACTCTACCCCATATCGAGCCCAGCAATGCGTGCAATAAAAAACAGCAACCCCGTCACCACCACAAATCAAGAAAAGCTCACAGACCGAAAGAACCAAGACCCACCAAGATAAGCAAGAACGGGGGCAAGAACCTGCAAATGACTTACACAACGCAGTCCACAATTTCCATCATACTCGTAAATGCCAGATCCATAAGAAACAAAACTCATATAATATATGACCTCCTGTCAGATGCAAAGCCTGACTTACTTTGCATCACCGAGACTTGGATAACCGAAACAGACCCTGTAATCATCAATCAAATAAGCAAACCCGGATATACTGCGTATAACTGTCCTCGCACTAAGAGAAAAGGAGGAGGGGTCTTAATCTTGGCCAGAACTGAATTGTCCTTAAGAAGTACACCGATAAGCATACCTGAAGGCATCGACATACTTAAAGTTGAAAATAGAACCTTAGCCATATGTCTTATCTATAGACCACCAATGTCACCACATGAATCATTGGCAGCAGCTCTGGAAATCATCTCAGCTACAGCGCCCAAAAAGACCCAGGTCATCCTAGGAGACCTGAACTTACCCTCCACCACCGCAATGCAAGCAAACATTTTCCACGAAGCTATGGAACATCTGGGCTATGAGCAAGTCATCCAAGACGCAACCCACATCAAGGGTAATACACTAGACATGGTGTTCCTACCCACCGAACACCCCAAGATGTTGAAATCCAAACCTAGAGTAACCCAAGTACCATGGTCAGATCATCACCAAATTGAACTCACCCTACTCCCCCCCTCAGCTCCTGCCCAATCTCAACCAGACCAAGCACCACCCCAACGGAGATGCTTCCAAAAACTCATCAAAGAGGACCTCCTTGAATCCATAGCAAAATATATCCACCCAGATTGCTCAGACCTCGAGACACTGGCGAACCAATGGAACATAGGAATCGAGGCTGCCTCAAAACCCACCTGGAGTCACCCAAGGCACCCAACCAGGGTCAAGACTGAACCATGGTACACCTCAACGCTACGGGAACTGAAGAAGGACCTGAGAAGGCATGAGCGAAGATGGAGAAAGCACAAAACCGAGGAATGCAAAAAGTCCTACTTCGACCGCCTATCAACCTACAGAAATGAAGTCAACCAAGCAAAGAGAACGCACCACACAATCACTCTCAATAAAGCCCTCAACAGGCCCAGAGAACTATTCGCGCTCGTCAAATCCCTCACAAAAGCCCCACAAGACAACAATTCCAGCGGCTCCATAACAGCTCAACAACTGGCAGATCACTATGCCAGCAAACTCAATCCTGCAGCACCTACCCTCATCACCCCCACGCTGGACCCAACCAACTTCCATCAAGAGAGCAACACACAGGAAAGGACCGATCACAGCAGAAAATGGTTAACCTTCCGGAAGGTGGACAATCAACAGATAAAAGCCATCATCACCAACCTAAAAACCACCACCTCCCCTCTTGACCCCTGTCCAGCCTCCTGGATCAAGGCAACCAAAGAGGAAATAGCGCAGCACATCTCCCATATAGTGAACCTATCACTGCTGCAAGGTCTCATGCCATCACTCCTCAAGAAGTCACTTATACGCCCCATCTTGAAGAACAAAACACTCAGCAAAGATGACCCTACCTCATACCGCCCAATCTCAAGCATAACCTTCCTCGCCAAAATCATTGAAAAGGCAGTACAGCAGCAACTGCAGGACCACATTGATGATACAAATGCCTTGGATGTGCATCAATACGGGTTTCGACAACATCATGGTGTGGAAACCCTCCTGCTAGCCTTGCTGGACAATCTACTTAAGGGGCTGGAGAACAAGAACACGATGTATATGCTTATCTTCATTGATATCTCAGTTGCCTTTGACTCAGTGCACCACTCAACACTACTGGAACGACTTGAGTCCATAGGCATTGCAGGGACCCCACTAAAATGGTTCTCCTCCTATATAACAAACCGAATGCAGCAGGTCAATTTCAACAACGACAGAGCAACTCCCTTCCCACAAACCCAGGGCATTCCGCAAGGTTCCGCCCTCTCCTCTCTCTTATTCAATCTATACCTGCAACCAGTGTGCAAAATATTCCAGACCCACGGCATCAACTACCATATCTACGCTGATGACCTAATGCTCTACACACAACTGGATGCAAACAACCCGAACATCAGTAAGCTTGAAAATTGCCTACTCGAGCTTCAAATCTGGCTCCAACGAAATAACATGCTCATTAACCATAAGAAGACAGAAGCAATGTGCATCTCCAGGAAACCAGGTTTTGAGCCCCCTAAAAATGTCACCATGAACAACAATATTTACAACATAAAATCAGAAATAAAATACTTAGGTGTGATGCTTGACAACAACCTAAATATGGACAGGCACCTGCGAAACACCAATCGAGCCATATTCCACAAATTAAGAATACTGCAGCCTTTACGTAACATCCTTGATCATGATGACTTCAGATCTGTCGCTCAGGCCCTCATCATTCCACACCTAGATTACTGCAATGCCATACTGCAAGGCTTGCCAAAGAAAACTACAAATATTCTGCAAATGGCACAACATGTTGCAGCCAGAATCATCATGCAAAAAAACTCTCTGACCACATTACACCCACCCTAATTGAGCTGCATTGGCTCCCCATCATGGCCCGCATTCAGTACAAATTACTAGTCACTACATTCAAACTTATCCATAATATAGCACCCTCTCACCTCAACAGCTTGATTTCCAATCCACCCAACAACAGAAGTAGGAGAGCAGCGAACCTCAACACCATCTGCCTCCCGAGATCATTCACAAAGGCTAATGCCTGTACCACTAACAGAGCTTTCTCGTTTACAGCTCCTACACTCTGGAATCGGTTGCCAAGTGATCTGCGTGAAATCTATGATCTAAAGGACTTTAGAAAGGAGCTTAAGACACACCTTTTCAAGTCCCATTACAACCTAACATCATGAGCTACACGCAACCGCGTGTAAATATACATATACATATGCAGACCACTTATAAAGTTTTACAGTTTAGTCAATTGTAAATATGTATATAACAATCATGTGTAAATATGTATATAGCAATCAACTGTAAGCCTGTAACCTGTATTCTGCTGTGCCCCCCCCCCCTCTAATCAGAGTGTTTTTAATCTAATTCCTGGCCAGTACAGCCAACATCACCATGTGTAACAACCGCTGCTGATCACTGGAAGCAGCGGGATATAAATGTACGCTAAATAAATAAATAAATAAATAAATAAATTTCAAGTCCTAGCCTCCCCATCAGCCCATTTCCAGTCCAAGCCCCCCCATCAGCCCATTTCCAGTCCTAGCTCCCCCATCAGCCCATTTCCAGTTCTAGCCCCACTCCCAAAGAGCCCCGTGCCTATCTGACTGGCTTGAGATGGATCCAGGGAGGCCCAGAGCCCTGGCTGACCTCTGCACGGTGCCAAAGAGCAGCGTGTTCCTTCACTTCAGCAGCTGTGTTTCCCAGCACTCGGCGTGCTTCAGGATAACGCAGCTGCTGGATGCCACTCTTTACTCCAGTGCTGTGCAGAGGTGAGCCTGGGCTTTGGGCCTTCCCGACTCCCTCTGAAGCCGGCCGACCCTGCAAATGGGACACCATGTGCAGAATGGAGTTGGTGCGGGGCCTCCTGAAGTGCGGGGCCCTGTGCGAACAACATTCTGGCATAATGGACAGGCCTGCCCTGTTTGTGGCCAGTAGTGGGATATATAAAAGCTTTAGTCTTCAAAGATACATCATTTACAGAACTCATTCAACACAGATACAGGCTTATTCAGGCCTTGATGAAGATCTCCTCTGTATATCCGGTCTGAACTGGGTGTACAGAGGGGATCGCGATTATGATTCCGCGGGGCACATCTAGCCCCACGGGATCAGAATCATGAACAGTCCTGTACGTGCAGGCCCATCTAACTCAGTGAAGGCTCTTCAATGGCGCCGCGGCGCCATGACGTCATGTTGCTATGGCATCATGGCTCCATTGAAGAGCCGCGATGCCGGCCGCTGGACTTCAGGGCTTCATTCCCCACAGCCCAACCCCTGATATGGCCTCCTAAGGCCAGGATCAGGCTGCAGGGAATGCCTTCAGGCCCCCCCTGCCCCACCCGCTCCCAGGGCCACTGAAAAAGAGACATGCAGGGAAGTTATTCCACCTCGGAGGTGGAATAACTTTCCCGCACATGTCGCCAGCCCTGGACATACAGGGGCCAACATAGGCAACCGCCCACCGCCTGCCCACACTCCACCCCTAAACCGCCCCTTCCTGATCGTCTCTCCAGTCTAGTCCCGGACCTCTGGGTTGTCCACCTTAATCAGCAGCTTGGAGACTGAGGAACTTCCCACTTTTGTGATGTCATCTCTATAACCTCCTGGGAACCGCCTTCATCCACCAGTTACCTCAGTCTCCAAGCAGCTGAAGGGGTCGGTGAACCTGGGGGTCCGGGCTCACTGGAGGAACAATTAAGGACAGTTGTTAGATATAGTTTTAGTCTAGTGTTTAGATCTTGTAAAAAAAAGAAAAAAAAAGGAGAGAAAGGTACAGTCAAGCTCTGTGCCTTTAAATTTGGCTGGTGCCTTTATTTTAGATGTGCAGGCCGCTCTCCCCCCTGCGGATCTGTTCTCTGCCTCCCATGGGTATGTAGGCGGTAGATCCTGAAGGAGCAGAAATTGCTCGGGATCGGTGGCAGTACAGCAGAACTGCTGCGGTGCACAGCCCGGCGCTCAACAGAAGACTTGCCTGTGAATGCGCTTTGGCTGGCCGCGGCGATCGTCCGCTGTCGGACGTTCGCGTGGTGCACAGTTTTTCAGCCCCAGACCAGGATTGGAATCCGGAGACGGAGAGAACATCGGAGGCAAGCTGGGCCCTGACGAGGGAAGGCTGCAAAGGTAATAAAAAAACGCGGGGTAACCTTTTTTCCCTTCAGCACGTTTGAGCGCGAATTGGGGGACAGGCCTATGCACGTGGCGTTTGCGCGGGATGCGCACGCACAGCATCGGGGCTTGCAGAGGAACCCTTTCGGGGGAGCAGAGCTTCGAGGACGTTCTTCTGAAGGGCTCTTTCCTCTGCAGTAAGTGGTTTTTCAACGTTATTTAACCAAAAAAAAAAAAAAAGCAGCGTGTTTTTGCTCCTTAGTCCTTTCGGTCTCCTGACTGCTGTCTCCATTATTGGGAGACAGGGATAGGAAGGGCCCCGAGCCCGGCACAGTGCTGCGATGCCTACTAAACCCCAGTGCTTTGTGGGGCTAGGAAAGGCACAGTGGCGGATTCCGGTGTGTGTAGGAGCTGTACGAGGGAGGCCTTGGCCGGGGAGCATGCCGGAGAAGTCAAGGAAGGGTGCCTAGAAGCCGAGTCTGGCCCTGCAGTCGCGCAGCCATCGAGTGTACCCTTTGGGGAACCGGTAGCAGGGCCGACGTCCACTCCAGACAACCTGCCGCCGCCACCAGCTGTGGCCTGGCCCAAAGGGCTGGAGTCCATCTTTTCCTCGGAATTTGCGGCTCTCCTGCAACTGACAGTAGGAGCCCTCCCGCAAAGTCTGGAGAAGGGCAATCCCGAAAGTTGCGGTTTGAAGAGAGTCGCGGTCGCACCCACAACAGAGGTGTTGGATGGGGTCAAGAGGCCGCGTATAGACGGAGATCTCAACGACCAGTCAGTGGCCTCGGAGGGCCAGCTATCAGAGGAGGAAGGCAGAAGTGTGGACCACAAGGAGGAGTTCGAAGAAGGAGAGCTTGCTGAAAAGGAAGATCAGGCAAGAGTGGTGCGGGTCGTCCGCAGGGAAGAACTGCTGGCGCTCATTGCAGAAACGCTACGTGCCCTAAACATGCCAGTCCCGGGGTCAGCAGAGGATGAGACCCTGGAAGATCCGTTGTTACAGGTTTTTCAGAGGACTCAAAAAGCATTTCCGGTGCACCGGGTGTTCCAGGAAATGATTCAGGAAGAGTGGAACGTACTGGAGGCCCCGTTGAAAGGTTCAAGAGTCATGAGTCGGCTTTATCCTTTGGTGGACAGGATAAGGAGATGTTCAAGGCTGCAAAGGTGGACGCGGCCGTGGCGGCAGTGATAAAGAAGACCACTATACCTGTGGAGGGCAGTGCTGCCCTTAAGGATACTCAGGACAAAAAGTTGGATGTGTTGCATGCACCACAGATAGCCGCTCCAGGCGGCTATCTGTGGTGCATGGGTGGCCAGAGCATGTCTCCGTTGGTCTCAGCGGGTCCACGGTGGACAGGAGGACGACATAGCTGGGGATGCTTCTAAGCTGGAGTCAGGAGAGGCCTATCTAGTGGACATTCACTACGATCTGATGCATGGTTTGTCGAAGAGCATGGCATCGGCGGTAGCGGCAAGGCGTTATCTGTGGCTCCGCAATTGGGTAATGGATAACTCCTCAAAATCAAGGCTAAGTAAGCTGCCATTTAAAGGGCGGCTTTTGTTTGGGGAAGACCTGGTGAAGTTATTCAAGGATCTTGGTGAATCTAAGGGCGGTAGATTACCTGAGGATAAGCCTAAACAAGGGCGATCGGTTCCCGCTGGCAAAGGGCAACAGCAGGATGTTCGCCAATTTCATTTCCAAAGGTACAGTTCAGGTCAACGAGGCAGATTCCTCAATAGGAACCAGGGGTTTCGAGGTTTTCGGGGAGCGGGAAGAGGATTTGGGGGGCCTTCCTCGTCCTCATCCTACTCCAATCTTCGAAAGTCACAATGAAGTCAGGCGGACCCAGGCGCCCCTAGTTCCCGTAGGAGGGCGGTTGCAGGAGTTCTATGCCGCCTGGGTCCAGATCACCACCGATCAGTGGGTGCTAGAGGTAATCCGAGAGGGGTATGCACTGGAGCTGCAACGGCTGGTGCGCGATGCCTTCGTGCTCTCTCCCTGCAAGTCTCCGGCCAAGTGCGCGGCGGTGAGGGAGACAGTACGCAGGCTCCTGGACCTCAGGGCAATAGAGCCGGTGCCTCTAGACCAATACGGCTGTGGTCGGTACTCCATCTACTTCGTGGTCCCGAAGAAGGACGGCGGCTTTCGGCCAATTCTGGATCTCAAGGGAGTGAATCAGTGTCTTTGCGTCTCTCACTTTCATATGGAGACTCTGCGCTTAGTAATAGAGGCAGTGCAAAGAGGAGAGTTCCTCACATCCCTAGATCTGTCAGAGGCGTACCTTCATATCCCCATTCGGCCGGATCATCACAGGTATCTTCGCTTCGCAGTTCCGTTCGGTCAGTTTCAGTTTCGAGCGTTGCCCTTTGGGCTGGCGACAGCGCCGCGCACCTTCACCAAGGTCATGGTGGTGGTAGCAGCAGCGTTGCGCAGGAACGGAATCCTAGTACACCCGTACCTGGATGATTAGTTGATACAGGCAAAGTCGAGAAGCGAGAGCGAAAGGGCTACGGCCAGGGTGGTGGCCTTTCTGGAGGGTCTCGGTTGGGTAGTCAATTTGGCCAAGAGTCAGTTGGTTCCCACGCAGTGCCTCGAATACTTAGGGGCTCGGTTCGACACAAAGGTGGGGCAGGTGTTTCTGCCCCTTCAGAGGGCGCAGGGGCTGCGGCGCCTGGTCAGGAGCTTCAGAAGAACCTCGGCACCCACAGCTTGGCAGTACCTGCAGCTGTTGGGCACTATGGCGGCAACGATAGAGTTGGTGCCCTGGGCGGGAGCCCACATGAGGCCCTTGCAGAGAGCGTTACTCAGGCGCTGGTCACACCAGCGGGACCCCCTGTCGCGGAGACTTCCGTGCCAGGCGGAGACGCGGGCCGCCCTTCTCTGGTGGTTGCTTCCCGGTTCATTGGAGAGCGGAAGGCCCTTGGAGGCGCCTGATTGGGTGCCGTTAACCATGGACACCAGCCTTCTCGGATGGGGAGCCTACTTCCAGGGGCGGTTCGCGCAGGGACAGTGGTCTGCCCAAGAGAAGTCTTGGTCGATCAACAGGCTAGAGTTGCGAGCCGTGCACTGGCGTTGCGGAGCTTCCAAGCTTACCTCCGCGGGTCGGCAGTTCGAGTGTTTTCCGACAACGCAACAGCGGTGGCTTATGTCAGTCGGCAAGGGGGGACCAGCAGTGTGGCGCTGGAAGCCGAAGCAGATATACTGTGCGGCTGGGCAGAAGAGAACCTCTCGGCGTTGTCTGCAGCACACGTGGCAGGAGTGGACAATGTGGAGGCCGATTTCCTGAGTCGAGTGAAGGTGGACCCGGGTGAGTGGGTCCTTCATCAGGAGGTGTTCGACATGCTAGTGCGCTGTTGGGGCCTGCTCGTGATGGACCTCATGGCAACTTTCCAATTGGCGAAGGCCAGTCGCTTCTTTAGCAGACGGAGAGAAAGAATGTCGGAAGGCCTGGATGCGCACATTCAAACCTGGCCAGAGGAGCAACTTCTGTACGTCTTCCCCCTGTGGGTTTTGATAGGCAGAGTGATTCAACGGATAGAACGGTTCAGGGGGCAGGTCATGTTGATCGCCCCAGATTGGCCGTGGCAGCCTTGGTATGTGGATCTGGTAAGGCTCCTGGTAGTGAATGCGTGGCGCCTTCCAGCCCGAGCGGATCTGTTGTCGCAGGCTCCTCTGGTCATGCCTCACGTGGATCGGTTCTCGCTTACAGCTTGGCTATTGAGAGGGCTCAGTTGAGGTCAAGAGGTTATTCCACGGCAGTGATTACCACATTGTTGAAGGCCAGGAAAAGGTTGACGTCCTTGGCGTATGTGCGAGTCTGGAGAGTTTTCGAAGCATGGTGCAGAGACAGGAAGTCAGAGGCGTTAAAAATCGACCATTCCACAGATTTTGAAGTTTCTGCAGGATGGTTTCGATAAGGGGTTAGCTGCCGCGTCCCTTAAGGTGCAGGTGACTGCCTTGGTATGTTACAGAGGTAAAATAGCTGGTCATACGCTCGAGGGGCATGTGGACATTAAGCAGTTCTTAAGGGCGGTGTCTCTGTTGAGACCGCCAGCTAGGCAGATGGTACCTAAGTGGCACCTGCCGTTCGTCTTAGCAGCGTTGGAATGGGAGCCGTTCGAACCCCTAGACCAAGCATCGGTGAAGGATCTCACATTAAAGGTTGTCTTTTTGGTGGCAATCTGTTCTGCAAGAAGGATTTCGGAATTGCAGGCGTTATCCTGTGAAGAACCTTATCTCTCATTCTTTGAGTCTAAGGTAGTGTTATGGCTGGTACCAGCCTTTTTGCCCAAGGTGGTTTCGGTTTTTCATTTGAATCAAGTCATCTCCTTACCGGTGTTCAGGGGTGACACGGGTGGTCCGGTCACAAGGAAATTGGATGTTTGACTGGCGTTAAAGAAGTATTTGCGTCAGACAGCGAGTTTTCGCAGGTCAAAGAGAATTTTTGTTCTCTTCGCAGGACCTAGACGGGGTGAAGCGGCATCAAAGGCCTCCATTGCTAGATGGATTAAGGAGGCAATTGCATCAGCGTATGTGTTGAAGGGCAAGTCAGTGCCGGAGGGGCTGAGAACCCATTCCACGAGAGCTCAAGCGGCATCCTGGGCCGAATTTCGCTTGGTGCCGCCGGCAGAGATTTGTAGGGCGGCGACATGGTTGTCATTGAATTCTTTCATAAAGCATTACCATCTAGATGTTCAGTCGGAGCAGGACGCGTGTTTCGGAGCGGCTGTACTTCAGGCGGGTATAGCGGGTCCCTCCCGTTGATTTACTGCTCTGGTACATACCCAGAGGTCCGGGACTAGACTGGAGAGACGATCAGGAAGGTGAAATTAGACTTACCTGCTAATTGTTGTTCCTGGAGTAAATCCAATCTAGTGCCGAGTCCCTACCCAGTGTCATGTTTCTATGGATGGACGTCTGCAGCTCTTCAAGATGACAGGTAAGAAGATTTTCAATAGCGATAGACAATTCCCTGTGGGAAGCGGGGTCATTTTCTTGGGTGGGGAGGATGGCCTCATCACCTTTGAAGTTGGAAGTTATTATTAGGCAAGTATAGGCCTATAGTTCAAATGTAATGTGTGAGTTAGCGATCAGGTTATATAGTTAAGTCTTACCATCGGTAAGATAAGTTGATAAGTTATGGATACTTACTTGTTGCTCTGGTGAGTCTGCTTTGTCAATAGCAAACTGGTGGATGAAGGCGGTTCCCAGGAGGTTATAGAGATGACATCACAAAAGTGGGAAGTTCCTCAGTCTCCAAGCTGCTGATTAAGGTGGACAACCCAGAGGTCTGGTACTAGACTGGATTTACTCCAGGAACAACAATTAGCAGGTAAGTCTAATTTCACCTTCCCCGCCCCTGTCTAACTTCCCCACACAATCGGCGTGGCGGGGGAAGGCACGAATAGCGGGACGTCCATCCCCGCTATTCATGGCACAGAATCAGGCCCATAATGTCTAAGGGAAAATAGTGATTGGATAGTATTTACATACAGTAAGGCAGAAGGAACATGAATGTCTTTGTTTTATTTATTTATTTACATTCTCTTATATACCGCGCTATTCTGCATCAGTGCGGTTTACATTGAACAAACTGAAATTACATTGAACAGGGCATTATAACTTGGAGATAACTATTTTACAGGGAACATGGGCTATGGAGGGTTAAGTGGCTTGCCCAAGACCACAAGGAGCACCTGTGGGACTAGAAACCCCAGTCCTTCCGGCCCAAGGTTGCTGTCCTCTAGTGGGATTTGAACCCACGACCTTCCGGCCTGAAGTACCTTGCCCCATCCACTAGGCCACTCCTCCACTTTGATGTCTTTCATAAGCAATCATTAATTTCTTTGAAGAAAAACATTCTAATCCTTGTATTATATGCCAATTTTTTTTCTAAGAATTTTGTTAATGTGTTTTGATAAGTTTGTAAATTTGAGAGGGCAAACTAATTCATCATCATTCTTCTTTGATGTTTTTTCTTAACAATGTATCCTTGCCCCTAGAGCCCAGGCAATAGGCACTGTCGGGGCAGCCAATGTTGAAAAAGTTATGTGTCTCATCAAGCAAAGAGTTGTCTGCCACTTTGGTGGGGAATGTGACTGTTGCTGCTGAAAACAGCACAGAAGAAGTGTTGTTGACCCTTGAACAACAGTTAGCACTATTGAAGCCATTTATTTATATTCTCTTATATACTGCGCTATTCTGCATCAGTGTGGTTTACTTTGAACAAACTGAAATTACATTGAACAGGGCATTATAACTTGGAGATAACTATTTTACAGGGAACATGGGCTATGGAGGGTTAAGTGGCTTGCCCAAGACCACAAGGAGCACCTGTGAGACTAGAAACCTCAGTCCTTCCGGCCCAAGGTTGCTGTCCTCTAATGGGATTTGACCCCCTGACCTTCTGGCCTGAAGTACCTTGCCCCAACCACTAGGCCACTCCTCCACCATGGAGAGCTGATGAAGCATGCTGGGTCAGATAGAGAAGTCTACCGACATCTTAGTGATGGAGAGCTCCTGATTGAATTGGAGGTAAAGGTTTGAAGCTCCTTGTAGGGGAGGTTCTGCCTTCACTAGGTTAATCAGCATCAGCAAGAAACCTGCTGCTGTTATTTTAGATAGCCTGTGAGAAGCTATATCAGGACTGGGTTCCTCCTTTCAGCTTTTGCTACTAAGATATATCAAGATTTGGGCCAAGCAATTAATAAAATTGAGCAGCATGATTGGTCACTCAACTCTTGTTCTATGAGGCTGGGCTCCCTTGATAAGATAAGGAGGCGATACATTGGAAGATTAAATTCTTAAAAGGATAAGGAAAAATAACGAGGATTAATAGATAGTTTTCCTAAGTGTCCCTTGATTCCCCTACTAGAGATGTTATATAAATATTTTCATGGCATTTTAAAGATGCCTGGAGATGCACTTCTGCCTGTAGCTTGGACACAGTATTTGATAGCATCAAGTAGTTCTGGGGGTGTACAACAGGGATTGCCCAAGTGAGCCCAGCAGTCACAGCTGAATTTTACTGAGTTTCTGGAAGACTCCTCAGAAGTAGTTATTCAGAGAACTAGGCTTTTTGATATCTTTTGCTTTTGATTCACATCGTAATGCTGTCTTGAGGTTATATTTTAGGAATATTTATTTCTCCAGGAACAAGCAGGAAGTCAGTCCTCACTTATGGGTGACGTCGGCACTGACGGAGCTTACGCGGAGCAATTTCCCAGCTTTCAGAGAAAGCCTTTGGGATTGCTGCCACGCATGCGTGGTCCTCTTCCTGCCCAAAGGTGCCATCTCGCTCAGTCAGGTCTCAGAGCTAGAGCCTTACTAAGCAGATGGCAAGAGAAGGATAAAAAATTGTAACTCTTCAGGGGAGGTGGGAAGGTAGTGAGGACTGATTCCTGCTGTCCCTGGAGAACACCTGTTACAGGTGAGTAACTACGTTTTCTCCAGGAACAAGCAGGAAGTCAGTCCTCACTTATGGGACTCCCCAGCTACAGACTACCGAATCTGTAAGCCAAAAAGCGTCTCTGCGAGGCCGTGAGCAGAAGCCGATGCCCAAAGGAATGGAATTGAGATTTCCTTGTAAATCAGAGGTTCCCAACTCCAGTCCTGGAGGGTCAAACACCATTCAGGTTTTCAGGCTGTCCCTAATGAATATGCATGAGATACATTTGAATACAATGGGGCAGTGCATGCAAATACATCTCATGCATATTTATTAGGGACAGCCTGAAAACCTGAATGGTGTTTGGCCCTCCAGGACTGGAGTTGGGAACCTCTGTTGTAAATGTTTTCTTTTTTATGAAGCCGATCAATATTTTTCTTTGAGCCTAACCAACTCAAGGATTTATTTATTTGTTTTTTTCCCCCCTTATTTTTGCCTTTCTAAAACATTGTGATCTATTGTATGTCTTTAAGTTCTATTTCCTTTCCTTTGTTTATTTCTGTTGTTTTTGTAATTTAAGAAGATTGCTTGGATACAAATATATATTTGCATTAGATAAACATTTTTTAAAAAAATTGCAGTCTCTCTTGTTCAATCAGTACAGTTGATGTAAAGTCTCAATGTCATTTGTCCAAATCATGAAAATATTATTGATGTATCTTTCTCTGGGAACAAGCAGGAATTAAGTCCTCACATATGGGTGACGATGCCAACAGAACCCACGCGGAAACTTCTCCCCAGCTTTCAAAGAAAGCTTTGGGAGATGCACCATGCATGTGTGGTCCCCTTCCCACCCAAGGGTGCCATCTTGCCTCAGTCTCCTTTTTTCTGCAGAGCCCACCGGACATATGTCTGTTTTCCCTGGAAAAAGTGTTAGTTTTTTTCTCAGATTTTATTCTTTTTTCTGGTCGCGTACCGGTTCCCTTCCTGCCCCTGAGCTCGCTTGCCTTGGCATTGCATCTCAGGTTCATTTTTCTTTTCTTTTTCCATCAAGAGCTTCTTGACCGGCTTCGCACCATGTTTTGTCCCTGACGGGACTGCAGGTGTTCAACATTGCAGGGGCCGTTTTCCCCACCATGGCTTCGGCCAGTGACTTTAAACATTGTGATGGGTGTGCAAAAACCACGTCGTGCACCAACCCACACAACTACTGTCTCCAGTACCTGGGGCCAGACCATGACCCCTTGACTGTGGTCTCTGTACAAAGATGACCTCCAAGGCCATCAATGGCCGTCAGCAGCAGCAGCAGGAGTCCTTCTTCCATAAGATGAACTCAGCTCCAGAGTCTCTGGTGATACCACACTCCAGGACCCCCTCCGGAACCTCAGGGAAACTGGGCTGCTTCGTAACCCCGAGGCTGCAAGTCCTCCAGCTGGACCCCAGAGGAAGAGCCGGAAGACCGCGTCGGAGAACACACCTGGTAAAGTGGGCAAGTCCCACGGGTTCCGGACAAGTAGGCAAGTCTTTGCCGCGAGTCTGAAGGGAAGGAGTGGGAATGGTCGACCAAAATACCCTGCCGGGAATGGTCAGCATCTGGCACCGGCCTTGGACCCCCGAGGCCATCTTGGTCGAAGACTCCCCCTCGATGGAGCAAGTGTCGGGCCCAAGACCTTTGGTGCCCATGCCGAAGGCTGCAGAGCCATTTGGCCTCGAACAGGATGGTGGCCTTGGAGTGTAGTCTATCTGCCTTCATAGCCCAGCAGCGGGCTCTGATGCCTGGCTCCTCTGGTCATCACTCCCAACCACCAGGCCCTCGACCTTGAGGAACTCCCCAGACATCGAGCCAATCCTTGAATGCCACCAGCCTCGAGAGATCTCTCGGCATCAGGGCCGAGGTCATTCCCGATGAGTGCCTGTGGGGGCCAGGGGCTGTCGGGCTTGGGGAGTGGCCCTGGAGCCTGGACTGCCCTCGACACCTCCACCAGCTACAAGTCAGACTAGGAGACCGAGGACAAGGGGTTCCCGGATCCCAATCGGCACCAGGACGTGCCTTCCGACCCATCTCCCCCAAGATTCAGCATTGGTCCCCACCCGAGGACATGGCCTTCATGCTGGAGATGGCCAAGGTGCTGGTCTTCGAGACCGACTCAGAGGAGGACCCTCAGACTTAGGAGATCCTCTAGTACGAGACCCCTCTGAAGGAGGGACTCACAGTGCCTGTTCCCCTGATCTTGGAATGGCTGCTCCTGGAATGATGCCTCGCATCAGTGCCTGTAGTGAGCAGACGGCTGGACTCAATGTACTGAAGTCCGCTGGGGCCCCGATTCCAGAAAGCACAGCTGCCACAACTCCATGGTGATGGAGTTGGCCATGCATCACCTTAAGAGCCAGAAGATGCACTCCTCGGTGCCTCCGGGTAGGGAGGCTTGCGCCTTGGATGCCCTGGGCCGAAAGTGGCTCAGGTTTAGAAACTGCTAACACCTAATCAGGAGTTAGTGGGCCTGATTTCCTGAGTGCAGCTGAGGCCTGCATAAAAGGCTCCAGTGCCCTGCCTGTTGAGGCTTTACTAACCAGGGCTCTACAGATCAACAAACAGTAAGGATTTGAGGGTTTGTTGTTTGTTTTTATTATGTTATATTGCTAGCTCTCTGACTGGGAGCTCTTAAAAGGGTTTTATGTATATTTTTTAAAGCAAGGTTACTTTCTTTTTGGTGCTTTAGTGGAACTTTCCTTGAGCACAGTAGGTTGCTGAACTCTAGTAACCTCCTCAGGTTTGGAAACTGCTAACACCTAATCAGGTGTTAGTTCCCTCCCTACCCACCCCGACTCCCACCCACCCCTAGTGAGCAGTCTTGCTTTATAGGGCACCTCCCCCTTTAACACATCACAGAGAATTGGACCAGCACATTTTGAATATAATTAAAGAGATTTAACTGCTTTTTCTCTGAAAGGACAGCTGGAAAACCGGCTGGTACTTGGTAGATCTCTCTCTTTTGCTTTAACAGATACCTAAGCTCCATTAACAGAACAATGGCTGGGAAAAATTGTATTGCTAAAGCTGTTGCCCCCGTTACAGCTTCTGCCTCAGTCCAGACAGAGGTCCTAATGCCAGTTGAAGGACCAGTTCCATGTGCAGGGTGCCTGCATGCTGAAGCTCTGAGGAAACAAGTGGAGGAACTCAGAGAGGAGGTGGCGAGGCTGAGGAGCATTCAAGACAGTGAGAAGTACATTGATGAGATGCTTCTTGCAGCAACCAAGCTCTCCAGCACAGGAGAAGATGGGTGCCAGCAGAATGTCGATGGTTGGACACGGTCACCAGGGCCTGCAAAATCACCAATCCAACTTCTCCAGCCCTTGAATTGAAGAACCATTATGCAGCCCTGGAAGTAGAGGAGGTGAAAGCATCCCTGGAAAGGGAAGAACCAGAGTTCAAGTACCCCAAAGTTGCAGAATCAGTGACCAGAAGGAAACGAAGGGTAGTGGTGGTTGGAGACTCTCTTCTGAGGGGTACTGAGGCGTCCATCTGCCGACCAGACTTGAAGTCCAGAGAGGTATGCTGTCTGCCTGGTGCCAAAATCCAAGATGTTACGGAGAGTTTGCCGAGACTCATCAAGCCCACTGACTATTACCCAATGTTGCTAATCCATGTTGGAACAAATGATACTGCCAGGTATACCTCGGAACGTATCAAAAGTGACTTCATGGCTCTGGGACAGAGGGTGAAGCAGTTAGTTGCACAAGTGGTGTTCTCTTCAATCCTCCCTGTTGAGGGTAAAGGCCAAGGCAGAGAGGCTCGCATCCTGGAGAAGAATGCATGGCTGCGTGGATGGTGTCATCGAGAGCGTTTTGGTTTCCTAGACCATGGGATGCTGTTCCAAGGGTTGCAGAGCAGAGATGGCATCCATCTGTCCAAGAAAGGTCAACGCATCTTCGGTAGTAGACTGGCTAATCTACTGAAGAGGGCTTTAAACTAGATTTGTTGGGGATGGGTGAAGAAAGCCCCCAGGTAAGTGAAAGCCCCCAGGTAGGTGATACATTAAATACCTTTATGGAAATGGGTAACAGGGGTAACATATGGAAAGCAGTGTGTATAAATGCCCGTAGCATGGGAAATAAGATCCCTGATGTTGAAGCTTTGGTGGGAGTGGCTGACTTGGATTTAGTGGCAGTTACAGAAACATGGTTCACAGAAAACCATGATTGGGATGTAACTATACCTGGCTATACTTTATTCAGAAAGGACAGGGTAGGAAGAAGGGGAGGAAGAGTGGCACTATATGTAAAAACTACTATTAAAGCTTTGGAATTATAGAGCTTAAAAGGGAGAGAGGAGGCATTGTGGGTTAAACTAGAAAGAGGGAAAAAGAAATCTATTTGCATTGGTGTGATATACAGACCTCCCTCACAAGAGGAAGAGGTGGACAGAGAGTTAATTGAAGACATACGCAGCATTGCTAGGAAAGGTGAAGTGCTACTGATAGGAGATTTCAATATGCCAGATGTTGATTGGCACATTCCTGCTGCTGTATCATCTAGAAGTAAGGAGATCCTGGATTCTCTACAGGGAGAACTATTCAGGCAATTGGTAACAGACCCCACACGTGAAGGGGCCATACTGGACTTGGTGCTTACCAATGGTGAAAGTGTTTCTGATGTTGTAGTGGGAGATCATTTTGCATCCAGTGATCACCAGATGGTGTGGTTCAGTATTAGGACTAGGGCTGTTAGAATCCATTCCAAGGTGAGGATCTTAGACTTTAGGAAGACTAACTTTGCGAAGATGGGCCAATACATCAGGGAGTCGTTAGTGGGATGGGAACAGCTGGGGGATGTAGAAAAACAGTGGGCAAAACTGAAAGGAGATATTTTAAGGGCAACCAACCTTTTTGTTAAAATGGTAAATAAAGGCAAAAGGAAAAGGAGACCGCTATGGTTTTCGAAGGAAGTAGCTGAAAAAGTGAAGAAAAAGAGGGAGGCCTTCATGAAATACAAGAGATCACAGAGAGAGGAAGACAGGCATCTGTATTTGGAAAAACTTAAAGAAGATAGCAAAGTAGTCAAGAAGGCAAAGTTTCAAAAGGAGGAGGAAATAGCCAATGCAATAAAATGGGGGGATAAGACATTTTTCAGATATATTAATGAGAAGACGAAGGGCAAAAGTGGTATTGTCAGACTCAAGGGTGCAGGGGGGGAATATGTAGAAGCTGATAAGGATAAAGCGGAATTGCTTAACAAATATTTTTGTTCTGTGTTCACAGATGAAGAACCAGGAGCAGGACCTCAGAAAACACCCACAAATAGGAACAGAAGCGAGGGACATATTGAACAATTTTCAGAAGACTATGTTCATGAGAAACTAGCTCAACTTAAAGTAGACAAAGCGATGGGACCGGATGGGATACATCCTAGAATACTGAGGGAACTTGGGGACGTTCTAGCAACTTCTCTGACTGACCTTTTCAATGCCTCGTTGGAGTCGGGAGTGGTGCCAAAGGACTGGAAAGAGGCTCATGTGGTGCCTTTACACAAAAGCGGATGTGGTTGAAAACTACAGGCCGGTTAGTTTAACTTCGGTGGTGAGTAAATTATTGGAAACGCTGCTGAAAGAGAAAATAGTGAGGTTTCTGGAGTCCAGCGGATTACAGGATCCGAGGCAGCATGGTTTCACCAGAGGCAGGTCTTGTCAGACAAATCTGATTGATTTCTTTGACTGGGTGACCAGGGAGTTGGACCGAGGGAGAGTTCTAGATGTGGTGTATTTAGGTTTCAGTAAAGCCTTTGACACTGTTCCTCACAGGCGACTTATAAACAAACTGAACACCCTAGGGATGGACCCTAAAGTTACTGCTTGGGTTAGAAATTGGTTGGGTGGGAGGTGACAAAGAGTACAAGTAAATGGAGCTCACTCTGAGGAGAAGGATGTTACCAGTGGTGTACCCCAGGGATCTGTCCTTGGTCCGATTCTTTTTAACATTTTTGTTAGTGATATAGCGGAAGGGCTGTCGGGTAAGGTTTGTCTCTTTGCGGATGATACCAAAATCTGCAATAGAGTAGACACCCAGGAAGGTGTAGATAACATGAGGAGGGATCTAGCTAAGCTTGAAGAATGATCTAGAATTTGGTAGCTGGGATTTAATGTTAAAAAATGTAAGGTCATGCATTTGGGCTGCAGCAATCCAAGGGAGCAATACAGTATAGGAGGTGAAGTACTTTTGTCCACTAAAGAAGAGTGGGACCTAGGTGTGGTTGTGTCTGATGATCTTAAAGTAGCTAAACAGGTAGAAAAGGCGACAGCAAAAGCTAGAAGGATGCTTGGTTGCATACGGAGAGGAATGGCTATCAGAAAAAAGGAGGTGATAATGCCTCTGTATAAGTCTTTGGTGCGACCTCATTTGGAGTATAGTGTGCAATTCTGGAGACCGCACCTTCAAAAGGATGTGAACAGGATGGAGTCGGTGCAGAGGGTGGCTACTAAAATGATTAGTGGGCTTCATTATAAAGCATATGAGGACAGACTTAAGGATCTTAATATGTACACCTTAGAAGAAAGGCGGGATAGAGGTGATATGATTGAGATGTTTAAATACCTCCATGGCATAAATGTTCAGGGAGAAAGCCTATTTCAATTGAAAGCAAGTTCTGCTACGAGGGGACATGGGATGAGGGTGAAGGGAGATAGATTCAGGAGTGATATGCGGAAATATTTATTTACGGAAAGAGTAGTGGATCCATGGAATAGTCTCCCAGTGGAGGTGGTAGAGATGAGGACAGTAACTGAATTCAAAAAAGCATGGGACCAACACAGAGGATCTCTAAAGGTAAAAAGTGGACTGTTGTAGTTGTTGATATGAAAGGACAGACTAGATAGGCCATGTGGTCTTTTTCTGTCATCATGTTTCTATGTTTCTAAGTGCTACAAGGTCTCAATGCTCATTGGCCGGATCCAGGCATACCAGCTGTACATGGGCATGTACCTGAGAGTCCTGGCGAACGAACTCACCGGGCTCTCTGCTGGTCTCTCCAAGGAACCTCTCCAGCGGTTCCAGACCCTGGCCTCGGGTATCAGAGAGTGCTCCAAATTCATGACTCTAGCAGCCTATGACGGCTTTAAGTTGGTGGTTAGAGTAACTGCAGTGGGCATCGGTGCCTGCCACAGGCTTGGCTACAGTTCTCTGACCTGGAACAATGGGTTCAGGACAAACTGGTCGATGTCCCCTGCTGGTGAGAGAATGTCTTTGGCAAACCCATTATGGATAAGACTGCAGATTTGGAGTCCGAGTTCCTGTCAAGGACCAGGCTCTCCAAGAAGACTGCTGACTCTTCCTGATGGAAGTCCTTGGGTAAAAAGCCCTTCTACCTGAAGAAGAGGAAGACTTATGGATACTACCCTCAGTACCAGGCCTTCCGAGCTCCCCAACAGGGGCAGCAGGCCAAGGGACAAGGGCATGGCCCTCGTAAACCTAAGGCTCCCAAATCCCAGGCACTGGCTCCAGCCCAGCCTGTCAGGAGTTTTTGACTCCTTGGGCATAGTCTCTCTTCCCTCAGGAGGCCCAGCCCAGCAACCCACCGGGGGGTGTCTGGTTCTCTATGCCCACTGGTGGTCATCTATCACCACCGACTCCTGGGCACTGCAGGTGGTGAGGGAGGGTTACCTCCTCCACCTGACATAGGCACTCCCTCAGCTCTTTTCGGGACAGCCCCAAGAACTCCCTTCCACCAGACCTTACTGCTGCAAGACAAGGCAGTTGAACCAGTGCCTGCACACCTCGAGGGCAAGGGGTTCTACTCCCGGTACATTCTAGTACCCAAGAGGACCAGAGGCTTCTTGCCCATTCTGGAACTGTGGAACCTAAACAGGTTCTTGGTGAAGGAGAAGTTCAAAATGCTTTCCCTTGGAACACTGCTGCCATACCTCCATCCGGGAGACTGGTTATGCTCCTTGGACCTAAAGGATGCATACACATACATCCTCATCCATCCCAGCACAGGAAATACCTCAGGTTTGTAGTGGGAGGTGGCTATTACCAGTCCAGGGTGCTACCCTTTGGGCTGGCCTCTGCACCAAGGGTGTTCACCAAGTGCCTAACAGTGGTTCGTCTTTTCCTACCTGGACGACTGGCTCATAAGGCGCAGCACGGCTGTAGAGGTGCATCACGCAACAGTGTGCACCATCCTCATCCTCCAACACTTGGGGTTCATAATAAACCACCCAAAATCCCATCTTCTCCTGACACAGTGCCTGGAGTTCATTGAGCAAAGGCCTTCCTCCCTCAGGACAGGGCCGATCGCCTGTCTCCTGCTCACCCAGGAAGCCCGCCTCCACATGAGGGTGGCTCAGTGGGGCTCCACTCCCAATGGACCCAGGCCACGGACTGCCTTGTATTTCCTGCCTTGTATTTCCTGCCTTGTATTTCCTGTGCACTCACTGCCTTGTATTTCCTGCCTTGTATTTCCTGTGCACTCTCTCGCCTGGTGGCATGCCCCCCCCCCCCCCCAGTACCTTCTGGCCGGGATGCCCTTTCAAGCCCCTGCCCTCCAAAGGATTCTAACCATGGACGCCTAACTCTTAGGCTGGGGAGCCTACTGTGACAACCTCTGCTCCCAGGGCAGTTGGTCAAAGATGGACAGTCTGCAGCAGTCAACCTCTTGGAGCTTCGGGCCATATTCCTGGCCCTCTGAGCCTTCCATCACCACTTGCAGCACCGTTCAATGCTGGTCCAGATGAACAATCAAGTGGCAATGTTTTACTTCAAAAGCAGGCGGGCACGGGTTCGTATACTCTTGGTTGGGAGGCAATAGCTTTCTGCTCATATGCAAACCGCCACGGGATGCTCCTATGGGTGATGTATCTGCCAATCCAGGATAACACCCTGGTGGACAGGCTGAGCAGGGTCCTCCAGACGCATGAGTGGCGGCTAGACCCCAGAGTGGCCCATCAGCTCTTCCAGCTCTGGGGGACCTCTTCACCACTCCGGCCAACCCAGCTGCCCCGCTTCTGCTCCAGGCAGCCACACTTATATAATCTCTCTGTCTTTCATATGCTATCAGCCATCATCCAGTCTTCTCTCTCTCTCTCTCTTTTATGCCCTCAGGCTTTACCCAGTATCTTTAATGCCCCCCCCAGCCTTCACCCCATCTCTTTCTCTTTCATATCTCCCAGCCTTTACCGAGTCTGTCTTTCTAGCTCTTTCTCTCTTTCATTCCCTCCAACCTTCACACAGTCTCTCTCTTTTTTATACCACCCCAGAGTTTATGAAGAGCCGATCCCCAAAGGGGCACGTCTGGGCCATCTGGGTGCCCCTGAGCAGGACCCGCCCATTAGGATCCAATTCTGTACCGTGGGAGCCAGACATTCCTGCGGGTGCAGGATCGGACCTTGAGATGGCCCGGCATGCCCCTGCATACCTGCGGGGATGTCCTCTTCACCACTCGGTCTGCCCACTGCAGTGCCATCCCCGTCATCCTGCTCCCCGACCTCCGATGGGGGCCTCCAGGACCCAGATTGGGGGGCAGGGACACTCCATTGGTTGCCTGTTGTTCCTGTGGGGGGCTGCTGGGCAGGATCGGAGGGCGCTCTGTGCTTATTCCACCTCAGAGATGTAATAAGCAGGACATCCCCCCGGTGCTCCCTGGACATATGTCCAGGGGCCAGTCTTGCCCATGCTCTACACATTCTCCACCTCCATGCTGCTCCCGCCCCTGCAGCACGCACAGCAGCTTGTACATGCAGCAGGGCAAGGAGGTGGAATAGGTTGAGGGCGGATAGCAGGGCTGGACGCTATTCGCCTTCCTGGATTGGGCCCCAAGTCCCTGTCATCACCCCTCCATCCTTCCACCATACTCCTCCAGCCTTCACAAGTCATTCTTTCTCTCTCTTTTGTGCCCAGCCTTCACCAAGTCTCTCTCTTTTTCATATCTCCCAGCCTTCGTCTATTCTCTCTCTGTTTCATATCCCCAGCCTTTGCTGAGTCTCTCTAACTCTATCTGTCCTAACGCAGTCTTTTTCTCTCTTTTATATATTTATGTTTATTAAAATTTGATATACCACCCTTCACAGCAGCAGAGTAGTTTACAATAAAAACTTAGTTAAAAAAGAAGAAATTAAAAGGAACTTCAGTGATTTGATAGAAAAGGTATCTACATTATACCACCCCAGGCTTTACCAACTTTCTGTCATAGCTCCTCCATACTTCATCCATACTCTACTAGTTTTCACAAGTCATTCTTTCTTTCTTGTATGCACCCCAGTCTTCACCGTCTCTCTCTTTCATATACCTCAACCATTGCACACTTTTTTCTCTCATATTCCCCAGCCCTCCTTCAGTGTCCCTTTCTCTTTCATGCTTCCCAGCATTCGCCCAGTCTCATTCTCTTTCTCTGTCTTTCATACTCCCCAACCTTCACCCAGTCTCTTTATTTATTCACTCTCTCTCTATCTCTATCTCTTTTCTACCCTGCCAGCCTTCACCCAGTCTCTCTTTCTCTTGTTCATGCCCTCCCAGTCCTTTCCCAGTCTCTCTTTACATTCCCCTCAGTCTTCAGCCTGTCTCTGTGTCTTTCATACCCCTCCCCCAGCTTTCAGTCTTTCTCCCTTTATATTTCCCACGCTTTACCTAGACTGTCTCTCTACCATACCACACAGTCTCCATTTTCTCTCTCTTTCATACTGCCCTACATCCTTTGCCCAGCCTTTATCTCTTTCATATCCCCCAACCAGGCTTCTTACAATTTCTTTCTCTCTTTTATCCTCCCCAGCCTTTATGTAGTTTCTCTCTCTCTTTCATGTCCCCCTACCTTTACAATGTCTCTCTCTCTCTTATATCCCACAACCCTCACCCAGTCTCTCTGTCTCTTTCATAACCCCCAGCTTTCACCCAGTCGCTCTTTAATTCTTACCAGCCAGGGTCAGCCCATCCACTAGGCAGTTACCTAGGGTGGCAGAACTTGGTGGGTAGCTTGGCCCTAGATAGTCCTGATATGCCATCCCTACTGCACCATGTGCTATCACCGTGCCACCCCCGACATCTAGCCTTTTACTGGGGGTTGATATTTGGCACAGCAATCATCTCTTTGAAGCCATGGCAGTCTTTAAAGTGAGCGCGTGCATGCACATGCATCCTGCCACTTCTTCCCCCTCTGACAGGAAGTCGAAGGGGACAGGAGTAGCAGGCCATAAGTACGCACATGTGCTTTAAGGCTTGCCATGGCTTCATCGAGTTGATCGTTTTGCCGCCCATCAACTCCAGGTGAAAGGCTGGATGTCAAGGGCGGCAAGGCGGTGCAGTGGGGTCAGCACATAGGGCCTGCCTAGAACAGCAAGAACCACTGGGCCACCCCTGCCTCCAGCCTTAATCCAGTTTCTAACTCTCTTATACCCTCCACACTTCACCCACACTTTCTGGCTTTCATCTCTCCAAACTTCATATAGTCCCTCTCTCTCTCTCTCATATATCCCACAGCCTTCACCCAGTCACTCTCATACTCCCCCCAGCCTTCACTCATTCTTTCTTCACCCAACCCAGTCTTTCTGTTTCTTTCATACCACCTCTGCCTTTACTCAGTTTCTCTCATACTCCCCCCAGCCTTCACCTAGACTCTCTCTCTTTCATATCACCCAGACTTCACCAAATCCAGTCTGTCTCTTTCAAACCCCCTCAGACTTCAACCAGTCTCTCATGGCCCCTCTAGCCTTCACTCAGGTTCTCTCTTTTTCGTATTCCCCAGCCTTCACACAATATCTCTGTCTCTTTCATACCCTCCAGCCTTCACCTAGTCTCTCTTCTCTTTCATACCACCCAGCCTTCACCCCTCCCAGCCTTCATACATTCTCTCTGTCGCTCTCTTTCTCATAATTCCCCCTGCTTTCACCCAGACTATATCTCTTTTTTCACCCCAACAACAGGCAATTCATGAAGTTGCAATCCAGCCACCCTTCTCTTTGCCTTCCTTATCTTTCCAGGAAACTGTGTCTTTCATTCCTCTTGTCCGTGATTTGGCACGGTAAACTTCAGCCATGTTGGTCTCATGGTTTTAAGTCTTGCAAAACTTGAAACTACGAGAATGTGCAGAACTTCTTGTACTGAGTCGCTCAATCGTATAAAGCCTAATAGTGATGGGGAAACAGGAAAGCTGCATTTCCCGAGTAAGTACCAAGAAAGAATAAAAAAAGTATTAAGGGACATGAAATCTCAGACACCAGGATGCAATTTCTAGGCACTATGGTGACCTTTTTCTCAGGCTTTCCAAGCTTTTTACTAACATTTTTGGCATTGAAAGTATCTTGAATGTAGGCACAATCACTTACACATGCTAGTGAACAGCAAAGAACATGCCTTCATGCCATATTTTTATAGCAGCTTGTGTTTTATAAGAAGTTATTTGCGTGTGGAAATGAGTTTATAAGATTACCTCCATAATGTGCAGTAGTTGGCTGTTGAAACAAATGAAGCCATTGACCTCTTATTTTATCTTTATGATTTGTATTTCATTTTTGTAAAGTAGTGTTGCTGCCATATTTCTTCACCTGGATGCACAGCAGAAATAAATTTTAACATAAAAACATAAAAAAAACTTGATGCCTTTTTATTGGGCTAGCTTTTGGAAGCTAATACTTCCCAAACTTGTCCTGGGGACCGCTCATCCGGGGCTAGCACTACCATTAGGCGGTTACCTAGAGCGCTGCCCTCCAGGGACACCCTTGCCACTGCTGCCACCCGTGTCTGGGACCTACAGTGGCAGCAATGGCCTAAAACAGCCCCACAGCGCTTACCTCTAAACTTCGGTGCTTTCGCCCCCACTGATGCCGACTTCCTGTTTGCATGGGGGTAGAAGTGACTTCCTTCCAATACAAAAGGAAGTTGGCATCAGGTGTTGGTGAGGGCAGAAGCAAACAGCCCTGCGGCACTGAAGATTTGAGATAAGAGCTATAGGGCTGTTTTAGGGCACTTTCACCGCTGCAGGTTCTGGAGAAAGGGGTAGCAGTGGTGGCAATGGGGGTGGAAGGGGGCTCAAGGGATAAGGTTCACCTAGGGAACCTCTTCTCCTTGCACTGGCCTTGCCCACATCCTGTATGATTTTCAGAATATCCACAATGAATATGCTTGCAATAAATTTGCATGTGCTTGGTCTCCAGTGTATGCTGTTTTTTCTCAGACATATTCATTGTGGATATCCTGAAATCACCACTAGCTGTGGGATCACCAGGACAGGTCTGGGAAGCCTTGACTTATACAGCCCCTACCCACCCATCCACACCTTGCCACACACTTTACCATATCTCTTCCTACAAAGTTCAGCTCACAGACATGCCTGAGTTTGCAAATAGAGAAAGAGGAAATATAGTATAGTTCACACTATAAGCATGCACATTTCAATCTGATTTCTGGTAATGTCATATTTTGATCATTCTGTTCTGACCTGAGAAAGGGAGTATTAGCTCCTGAAAGCTAATCAGAACATGTATTAAGTTAGTCCAATAAAATCATATCCCCAGTGCATTTTTCTTAGCGAAAAGGGTGCTGGTACTCATATGCTCTTTCATTTATACATGAGAACCATGGGTAAATTTTAGCAGGCAATGAAAAAAGTGCTGGCACTTGGTACCACTGAGTACGTCCTCAAAAAAAGCCCTGGGTATCACCTTCTATTTTTGTTTTATCTTTATCTTTGCATACTTTTTATGGAAAGTATGCAAAGTTTATGAAAGTTCTACCTACTTTGATGCTCCTACTGTTAATTGAATCAGAGCACATTGTTAGCACTCTGTGCGGTACCCTCAAATTACTGCATATAGCATGATCACCAGACGTGTTGGTTCAGGGTAAGATGATAAAGCTGGGATATAGCCATACTAAAACAATTACCACTATTACTCCATAGAAGATATAAAAATACAAAAAATATAATACTCCAAAACAGTAAAGAAAGGAGATCTAAGAATAAGACCAATAGAGAAGTCTTTAAGTGTGTCTTTATCAAGGCAAACTTACAAAATGAGAACACAGGACAGTAGCTGTAATAAAACTGACATTCAGCTCTTCCTAGACTTCAGCTACATGGCATATGAAATCTTTCTTTTAACCTTCTGCTGGCTAGGAACTATAGGGCAGTTTTAACACAGTCTTTGCAAGGCCATAGCCATTTCCATGGCAACAGAGATTCAGGGTAATGTCCTCACATCACAGCAGGATGAAGTGGTTGTAGGGGAAAAATGCCCTTGATTCTCAGATCAACAAAATGAAAATTAAAAAAATGGATGCATGAAGATATAGAACTGTAGTGAAAAGTCTTACCAGCCACTCTGTTTTTGCTAATTTACTTTTTTTAAAACATTCTTTATTTTTTATTTTCATTTTTAAAACAATCAGAAACAAGTTTTGACTTGTCCAGTCTCCATGCTGCAGGAGGAGGTGCACAACCCAGAGGTAGAAGACTAAACTGGAGGAACGATAAGAAACATGCTGATATAGGGAGAGATCCGAGATGTGCAAGAGAAAAGGTTTAACCTGCGCTCTAGCAGGATTGTCAACGTGGATATTGAAATCCCCTCGAGTGCACAACCCAGAGGTAGAGGATTAAACTGGAGTTACTCAAGGAACCACAATTACCAGGTAAGTGTAATTTCCATTTCTCTTTCCTACTCATGTAGCAGGCCACACTTTAGACCTCAACCTCACCTGTACAACTTCTTCCTTGCAGTTATCACTCTCCCAAGGCTTACTACTGCCCTGGACTGACCATCTGGGTATTTCTTTTCAACTCTCCTGTCCAACCGCTCATGTTTCTCCTCCTCCTCTTCCCTCCCTCTGGCCTCCACCCTCTCGATGTTACATCTCAGAATCTATGCTTCATGCATTTCCATCTTCAGATTCCCTTTTCCCGACAGATTTTGATAACTTCCAGTTGACACACAAGTCCTTACCTGAAATACATTATTACAGATGGCTTTAAATTCTGTCGCCCCTCTCTCATCCTAGCCCCACTCACACAAGTCTCAGCACAACCCCTATATCATTGTGGTCTTCTTCTCTCCTGCCAACAGCTCCATAGACCTAAATGGATTGGCATCGCTGTTGCACAGCCTCTTCTCTCTCAGCTTTCCAGAACATTCACTCCTATTACAGATCTCTGGTATCATAAGAAAATAAGAAATGCTGTACTGGGTTAGACTAAGGTCCATCATGCCAAGTATCCTCTTTCCAACAGTGGCCAGTCCAGGTCACAAGTATTTGCAGGTTCCCAAAAAGGCACACAGGTTCCACAGTGCTTGTCCCAGGGCAAGCAGTGGATTTCCCGGGTCCTCTTGGAACGTGTCCAAACCTTTTTTAAATCTAGCTACACTGACAACTTTTACAACATCCTCCAGTAACGAATTGCTGAGTTTGATTACATATTGAGTGAAAAATATTTTCTCTTATTAGTCTTAAATGGTTACATTGTAGCTTCATTGCGTGTCCCTTAGTCTTTCTACTTTTTGATGGCATAAACAATCGATCTACATTTACCCATTCCACTCCATTCATTAATTTATAGTCCTCTATCATGTCTCCCCTCAGACGTCTCTTTTCCAAGTTGAAGAGCCCTAACCTTTTAAGCCTTTCCTCATAGGGGTATCTATCCATCCCCTTTACCATCTTGATGGCTCTTCTCTGTACTTTTTCTAATTCTGATATATCCTTTTTAAGATATGGCGACCAGAATTGCACACAGTATTCAAGGTGTGGTTGCGCCACGGAACAACACAGAGGCATTATAATATCCTTGATTTTATTCTCCATTCTTTTCCTTATGATTCCTAGCATTCTATTTGTTTTCTTGGCCACCGCTGCAAACTGGGCCGAGGGTTTCAACGTGTTATCCATGATGGTGCTTAAATCTTTTTCCTGGGTGGTGGTTCCTAATGTGGAACCCTGCATCATGTAACCATAGTTTGGATGTTCTTTCCTAGGTGCATAACTTTGCCCTTATCCACATTAAATTTCATCTGCCATTTGAACGTCCAGTCTTCAGATTTACCAGGGTCCTCTTGCAATTGTTCATAATCCTCTTGTGTTTTAACAATTTTGAATAATTTTGTGTCATCTACAAATTTGATCACCTCATTTGTTATTCCCATTTCCAGGTCATTTATGAATATGTTAAGAAGCAGCTGGCCCCAGCACAGATCCACTATTCACCTTTCTCCATTGAGAAAATTGGTCATTTAGCCCTACACTCTACTTTCTATCTTTTAATCAGTTCCTGATCCACAATAGCTATCCCATGACTTTATAATTTCACCAAGAGTCTTTCATGAGTGACCTTGTCAAAGGATTTCTGAAAATCCAGAGACACTATGAGCATGATTCTGAGAGGGGCACGTCCGGGCCTTACTGACGTTCCCATGCAGGATGGGGCCATTAGGACCCAATTTATATACCATGGGAACAAAACGCTCCTGAGGCATGCAGAATTGGGTCCGAGGATGGCTTGGCATGCCACTGCCTGCCTGCAAGGATGCTTTCCCCTCAGGCTCTCCTGGCTGCTGAGGCTCGACTCCCCCCTCTTCCCCGCCACCCAACCCACAGCTGGCCAGCCAAGGTCTGGATCGGGCAAGGGGGATCCCCTCACACTCGGCCCTCGCCCCAGGGTGAGATCCCTGAGTCCAATCAAAGGATCAGTGCTGCTTATTCCACCTTCGAGGTGGAATAAGTACTATGTCCCCACGGACCCCGCAGGATGTACAGGGCCGTGACCTGAATCGGCTCTGTACATCCTGTTGGGCTGGCCCGACCCCTCCCGCCCCCCGCCGGCTCTCTCCGTCCTACTTATGAGGACGTGTGGGGAAAGCAGGAGGTGAAATAGGGGAGGGGCTGCACATCCTACTGGAACGTGCAGCCCCGCAACCTATGTCTCTGAATCAGGCCCTATATCAACTGGCTCACCTTTGTCTGCCTGTTTAGTTACACCTTCAACAAAATATAATAGATTCGTAAGACAAGACTTTCCTTGGCTAAATCTATGTTGGCTTTCTCCCATTAAACTATGACTATCTGCATGTTCAGTAATTTTGTTCTTTATAATGGTTTCTATCATTTTGCCTGATACTGATGTTAGACTCACTGGTCTGTAGTTTCCCGGTTCATTCCAGAACCTTTTTTCAAACTTGGCGTTACACTGGCCATTCTCCAGTCTTCAGCTACTACAGATGATTTCAATGATAGTTCACAGATCACTAATAGTAGGTCTGCAGTCTCATCTTTCAGTTCTTTTAACAACCTCTGATGTATGCCATCCGGTCCAGGTGATTTACTGCTCTTCAGTTTATCAAACACTTGTAATATATAGAAAGATAAAAACATATGACGGCAGAAAAAGACCACATGGTCTATCTAGTCTGCCATTCCATGTATACTACAATAGTCCCCTTTTTACATTGAGAGATTCTCTGTCTTTGTCCCATGCTTTTTTGAATTCAGATGTTGTCGTTATCTCTACCACCTCCACTGGGAGACAATTCCATGTATCTACCACTCTTTTCGCAAAGAAATATTTCTGCATTATTCCCCAGTCTATCCCCTTTCACCCTCATCCTATGTCGTCTCAAAGCAGAGTCTGCCATTCTAGCCTCCAGAGATTGGACTCTTTCCCCGAGGGCAAAGAGCTCCTTGCACCTAGTGCACACATAAGACCACTTACTAATTGGGAGAAAATCGTACTTGCAACACTTAATTCCAAAAACTGGATAGCCCCCATCTTGCTGCTGAACTGCTGTATGCCTCTTAGTTTTATGGTTTTGTTTAGCTATTTTAAGTTGTCTACTTACTTAAAGTTGCTATGGATACTTGTATTGATACAACTGCCTAATAAGGTTAAGGGACTTAGTTCACCCCAAATAAGGTTAAGGGACTTAGTTCACCCCAAGATTATTCTATTCCTGGTGAGGGTAACCAGCTGAACCTGAAATGAATTTGACCACCTCTTCCCCTTTAATAGGTTTAAGAGCCTATAAAGCTAGGATTATGCCTAAAGAACACCTAGTAAAAACTGGATTGCTACACAGTGCCCTGACCTGTGCTTCTACACGTAGGTAATTGCTTAAACATTTCCTGGGTGATTCATACTGTCCTTTGTTTGATAGAGGGAGCCTTTTAAATTGCCCCTTTGACCTGTCACTTGTCTTTAACACCTGTGTAAAACAGTTTCACAGTCTTTTGCCCCCTAACTGGAAGGCCTCTTTGTAAAGGTCTCTAGAAATTTATTTCTTTACTCTCTTCATCTTCTATGTTAAGCTGTATTCTAATTTGATTTAAATTAAAAGTTCTCTGGGGCTACTGACCGAGGTTTCAATTTAAGCTAGAAGCTCTCTGGGGCTACTGACTGAGGTTTCAATTCAAGTTAAAAGCTCTCTGGGCTACTGACTGAGGTTAAATATAAAGTAAACGCTCTCTGGGACTACTGACTGAGGTTTGTTTATTTATTTATATTTAACAATTTTCATTTAATCAAGGCGGTTTACATTTAAACTCAAAAAAACTTACATAGAACTAGCAAATGAAAGAAAATGATTAAAGCATAGCAAGGAGAACAAAGGGGAGGGGAACAAGCGGGAGGTGCGGAATCACACAACATATATACAGTAGATCAGATGAGTGATTGGATTTGCTTGTGAAGTGAGAACATGAGTCCGGAGGTTACTGGATAAGTTTGGAGTCTCCACCAAAATATTAAATGAAGAGAAATGTCTTGAGCTGCTTCCTGAAGTCTTTAATGTCTGAGGTGGTTCTCAGATTGTCAGGAAGGGTGTTCCAGATAGCTGGTGCAGCAAGTGAAGGAGCCATTTTTGCAGTAGAGTTGTTGACCTTGGTGAATAAGATGGGTGTAGGTATGGTATTTATGTTGCTGTGTCTTGTTGGTCTCTTAAAAGGCTTGGTACTTATCAGGCTTTGTAAAATACCGGCTGATAAGCTGCTTTTAATTTTAAAGATGGTGAGAGCGAATTTATAGTTGGCACGGGAAGTGATTGGAAGCCAGTGGAGCTGATTCAGGAGGGGGGTTATGTGGTCGTGTTGAGATGATCCAGTGATTATTCGGACAGCGGTATTTTGAACTAGTTGCAGGGGCCGGGTGGTTTGCTTGGGGAGACCTTGGAAAAGGTCCAGAGTGGGTGTTATGATGGCCTGGCATACTGTCCGGAAATGATCTTGGTTGAGGAGGGGTTTGAGTCTTCTAATAGTAGCGAGCTTTTGGAAGGCTGTCTTGGCTGTCTTGTTGATATGGACTTGGAGGTTAAGGTGGTTGTCACGGATGACCCCAAGGTATCGTACTTCATTTTTTATCAGAATTGGGTTTTCAGCAATGATGATTGAGGTTGGTGGAGTGAATGAAGTCTCTCTTGTGATAATAATCACTTCAGATTTTTTGACGTTTATTTTTAGCTTGTTGTTAGTTAACCAGTTTATCGTTTCTTGAAGACATTCTGACATTGTTGTAAAGTCCGGGGAATCCAACTATATTGGAGTGTATGCCATAATATCGTCTGCATATATGGCATATTGTATCTTGAATTTTTTGAATATGTTGCATATTTATTTATTTATATTATTTATTTATTTATTACAATCTTTTATATACCGCGCTATTTGGTATCAGCTCGGTTTACATGAAACAAAATAACCAGAACAAACTATTCTGAGTTTACAGAGAACAGGTATACAAACTTGGGTAACATGGGGGAACTATTTACAAATATTATTTACATACAGTCGTTATGATGATGACAAATATTATTTACAAATATTTACAAATATTATTTACATACAGTCGTTATGATGATGGGTTGTATATATATGTTGGCAGTTAAGATTTAATGCAAAGAAATGCAGTGTCATGCACTTGGGAAGCAGAAATCTAGGTGAAATGTACGCAATAGGGGGAGAGAGATTGGTGTGCACAGACCTGGAGAAGGACCTTGGTGTGATTATTTCTGTGGATCTCAAGGTGGCAAAAAAATGCGACAAGGCGGTGGCAAAACAGTGCGACAAGGCGGTGGCAAAGGCCAAGAGGATGTTGGATTGCATACAAAGAGGAATTACTAGTGTCAGCATATATCAGAGATGTCAGCATACATCAGCATGACATTATGCCTAGCATAGGTGTCATGACTTTTCCCAGACCTTGGATTACAAGCAGCTTTGATACTCTGGTGATGTCAGTCTCCAAACTTAATGAGCGTAGTTTACAAGATGAGATTAGCTTTGACCCCCTAGTGATGTCAGATAGGACGTCTCCAGGCCGGATGAGATTAGTCTGCAACCTCTCTTCTGGTTTCTACTCTCCGTTTGGTCCTGGGTTCATTTCACAGAGACAGTAGGGTAAGCAGCACAAATAAGACAACCAAAACTGGTGTGGCTTGGAAAAAGAGTTTTATATAGAAGTATGAGTATTACATAGGTACAGAACAGAGTTATATAGTGGTTGTTACAGAGTTGCTTCAGTGTGCATCAATGAATCTGTGTGTGTGTGTGTGTGTGTGTGTGTGAGAGAGAGAGAGAGAGACGCAGAGAGAGGGAGAAAAAGGGGGGGGGGAGAAGTGTGTGTCAGAGCCCCATAGTAAGGAGTGTACGATGAAATAGGAAGAGCGAGATATTTTTGTGTTTCTCTGTATTTATAGTGAAATTCTTCAGCACCTCCCTTTGTCATAATTTGGTTTGTTTGAGGTCTGCTATCATTTGATTAGCAAGGAGGGGCTGCAGACTAATCTCATCCGGCCTGGAGACGTCCTATCTGACATGACCATGGGGTCAAAGCTAATCTATCTATTTCTACCTGCAGTATGTGTTTGTCCTGTTCCCATGTATGCTGACATCTCTGATGTATGCTGACATCTCCCACACCTTTTTTATTTTTATTTATTATTTGTGCCTGGAAATGGTGGAAGCAAACCTGTGGTACCTGTCCCAGCTGCAATTACATGATAGTAGGCAGCTTGTCTAATACCTCCTGTATTAAATACCTTGCTATGTCCAGCAGGTCCCCTGTCCTGCACAGTACTGTCTCTAGTGTTCTAGAGATAAACAAGTCCCATTATGAGTCCAAACCTCGTGTCTTAGGTAGGGCAGCCACTACTGGGGGGGGGGGGGGAACCCAATATGATACCTCAGTGCCCGTCTTAGAGAGAGTGAACAGTGCATAAGGGCTGCAGGAATTTCTGAGGAGGTTAAAGCCGAAAGGTACCAGGATGCTATGAGTGAGGATAGGAAGCAGTACTAGACTGCAGCTGACTCTGGTATTCAATGTAATAGGAAATGCCAAATTAGCAGGCCAAATGAGCCTGGATGTAGAGGAAGATGCTGGAGAAATTAAGTTTCTCCAGGACCAAGCAGGAAGTCAGTCCTCACTTATGGGTGACGTCGGCGCCGACGGAGCCCTCGCGGAGCAATTTTCCCCAGCTTTCAAAGAAAGCCTTTGGGAATTGCAGCGCGCATGCGCGGTCCTCTTCCCGCCCAAGGGTGCCATCTTAGCCAGTCTTCTTTTTTCCGCGGAGCCCTACAGACGTCCCCGTCTTGTCCCCGCGAAAAAGTCGATATTTCTTTATTATTTTATTCTTTTTCCTTCGGTTCGACGCCGGTCTTGTTCCCGCCTGGACTCGCGATGCCGGTCACGAGTCCTCTTCCTTTTTTTCGGTTTTTCTGACTTAGTCAGCTTTCGTTTTCGATTTTTCCCTGGCAGCCCGGTCCTTTGACCTCGCAGGGGCCCTTTTTCCCCCGATGGCTGCCAGTGGTTTTAAGCGGTGTGGTCAGTGTGACCGAAATATGTCACTAACTGACACACACGACTTTTGCCTCCGCTGCCTGGGCCCAGATCATGAGGAACTGATCTGTGGGCCCTGCGGCAAAATGTCCTCCAAAGCGTTGAGAAGTCGGCGGCATCAGCGTGATAGAATCTTCGCTGACCCCAGCCGTACCCGGACCTCGTCGGAGGCCTCCGCGTCCAAAGGCTCCAGCTCGGACCGTCGCCGGAGTTCCTCCGACAGGGGTTCTCCCTCCGGGGACCATCGTCGGAAGGTGAAACCCGCAAGGGCGGCGTCGGTGGACGCTCCTGGCTCCGCGAGGGCCAGGTCGCATAGCCCCGACAGCCGCCCCGGGTCCTTGGAGAAGGAGCACCTCACGAAGCGACCTCGCCTGGAGTCGGAGATGCCTGCTCGGGTAAGTCCTGTAGTCCTTCTGGACTCACCTCCGCGACAGCCAACGTCTCGGGGCCCGAGTCGGGGGCTGCTGGGTCACCTGAGCTCGGACTCAGGTTGACGGCCTTGGAGAGCAGACTGTCTGCCTTCATGGACCAGCAGCGGGCACTGCTCGCTGGCCTCGCTGGCGCCGCTGCCCCGACCGCCGGGACGTCGACGTCCAAGTCGACCCCGGAGACCGAGCCGATCCTCGAGTCGATGCGAACTCGAGTCGATCCTCGGTCGAGGTCACCCTCGGCCTCCCGTTCGGGACCGAGGTCGCCGACGCCGACTCCCTCGGCGTCGGGGCGGCAGGCGCCGCGCCCTGCCCGGGCCGACCCCACCGAGTCCTCGTCGGAGTCGGTCTGGGAGTCTGAGGAGGAAGAGTCACCTGATTCTTTCCGGACTCGGTGTGTCCCCTCGGACTCACCGGAGTCCGAGCCTCGGAAACAGTCCCCCCCGGAGGATGCCCGGTTCTCGGACTTCGTCAGGGATATGGCCAAGGCTTTGGCCTTCCCTGAGGACCCCGAGGAGGAGCCTCGAGCCGAAGAGCTCGACGCCCTCCAGTATGACTCTCCCGCAAGGGAACACTTTACTGTACCGGTTCCTCCTATGCTGGAACGACTACTCTTCCGCATGTGGGAGAGTCCGGCCTCCTCGCCGGTCCTGAGCAAGCGGGTCGATTCTATCTATCGAGTCCGCAAGAGCCCTGGCTTTCAAAAGGCACAGCTACCACACCATTCCATGGTAGTGGAATCGGCCATGCATCGTCTTAAGAGCCAGAAGATGCACTCCTCGGTGCCTCCTGGCAGGGAGGCCCGTAACCTGGATGGCCTTGGTAAGAAGTGTTTCCAGGGCTCTATGCTCGCATGTCGTGTCCAGACCTACCAGCTATACAGGGGCATGTATCTCCGAGATCTGGCTAAAGAGCTAGCCGGATTCTCCGCTGGTTTGTCCGAGGAACCCTTGCGGAGGTTCCTGGCCTTGTCCACTGGCATTCGGGAATGCTCTAAGTTCATGTCCCGAGCAGCCTATGATGGCTTTGAAGCATCGGCTCGAGTGGCCGCAGCCGGCATCGGTGCCCGCCGACAGGCTTGGCTTCAGTCGTCAGACCTTGAGCCCTGGGTGCAGGACAAGTTGGTCGATGTCCCCTGCCGAGGCGAAAACCTCTTTGGCAAACCCATGGCTGAAAAGGCTGCACAAATTGAGACTGAGACTCTCACCAGGACCAGGCTTTCTAGGAAGACCTCTGCCCCTTCCCAGAAAAAGAAGGGCTCGGGAAAAAAGTCCTTTTACCCGAGAAAGGCGGCTGCCTACAAACAATACCCCCATTATCAGGCCCCTGCGGCTCCCCAACAGGGCCAGCAGGCCAAGGGACGGGGTAACGGGTCCCGTAGGCAGCAAGCCCCCAAGCCTGCACCACCAGCCCCTGCTCAGCAGGGTGGGGGTTTTTGACTCACTAAGCATAGCCTCTCCCCCCCCGCTGGTTCCTCCCAGCACCGGAGGCCGGCTGGTTCACTTTGCCCACAGGTGGTCCAGCATCACCGCAGATGCCTGGGTGCTTCAGGTCGTGCGAGAAGGCTATCTTCTCCACTTCCACCAGGTCCCTCCCTCCTATTTTCCGGGAGAACCTCCACGACCCCCTCTGCACAGGGAATTACTCCTTCAGGAGTTAGCAGGTCTTCTGCAGGAACAGGCGGTGGAACCGGTGCCCCACCACCTGAGAGGTCAGGGCTTTTATTCCGGTATTTTCTAATACCAAAGAGAACAGGAGGCCTCAGACCCATCCTGGACTTGCGCAACCTCAACAAGTTCCTTGTGCGGGAGAAGTTCAAAATGCTTACCCTTGGAATCCTTCTGCCCTACCTCCAGCAGGGAGATTGGCTACGCTCCTTGGATCTAAAGGATGCCTACACGCACATCCTCATCCACCCAAGCCACCGCCAATACCTAAGGTTTGTGGTGGCAGGAAATCATTACCAGTACAGAGTACTGCCCTTTGGCCTGTCCTCCGCACCGCGAGTCTTCACGAAATGTCTCGCGGTGGTGGCGGCCCATCTCCGGCTTCACGGCCTCTATGTCTTTCCGTACTTCGACGACTGGCTCATCAGAGCGGCGTCCGCTCCGGAGGTCACCAGCGCCACACGCCGCACGGTGACTCTTCTGCAGTACTTGGGCTTTGTTATAAATTTCGCAAAGTCCACTTTGCTCCCCTCACAGGATCTCGAGTTCATCGGCGCAAGGCTCCACACTCCTCAGGCACGAGCGTACCTACCGCTCGACAGGGCTCAACGGCTCATGGACCTAGCCGACCGTTTTCGCAGCCAGCCCCTGGTCTCCGCCAGGCGTTTTCTGAGACTGCTCGGCCATATGGCTTCCACCGTCCATGTGACCCCCAATGCCCGCCTGAATATGCGGCCTGCTCAATGGTGTCTCCGCCAGCAGTGGCGACAAGCCACAGGCGGCCTAGCAGACCTAGTGCGCGTCTCCGAGCCGCTGATCTCGTCTCTCCGGTGGTGGCTTCGGCAGCCGAACCTGATATTCGGAATGCCTTTCCAGTCACCTCAGCCGACCCGGGTGCTGACCACGGATGCATCCCTCCTGGGCTGGGGAGCACATTGCCAAGGGGCACGTACTCAGGGCCTCTGGACCACGTGGGAGTCTGCTCAGCAGATCAACTTCCTGGAGCTCAGGGCGATTCGCCTGGCTCTCAAGGCTTTCTCCCACCTGACTTCCCACCAGTCCGTCCTTGTCCAGACGGACAATCAAGTTGCCATGTTCTACGTGAACAAGCAGGGGGGCACGGGCTCCTTCCTCCTCTGCCGGGAGGCACAGAAGCTCTGCTCTTGGGCCGTCAGTCACGGCATTCTCCTCAAGGCAGTTTATCTCCCGGGCCAAGAGAATTGCCTGGCGGACAAACTCAGCAGGATCCTCCAGCCGCACGAGTGGCGTCTGGATCCCTTGGTAGTTCAGAAGCTCTTCCTAAAGTGGGGCCTCCCCACGGTGGATCTCTTTGCCAGTCCTCACAACCGGCAGCTTCCTCGCTTCTGCTCTCGTCAGCCACACCCCCTTCGGGTTGCGGCGGACGCTTTTCTAATTTCGTGGTCGGGGAGCCTTCTGTACGCTTTCCCTCCCATCCCGCTAGTCTCTCGGACTCTTTTCAAGGTTCTCCGAGACAAAGCCTTCATGATCCTGGTGGCCCCTCGCTGGCCCAGACAGCCGTGGTTTCCGCTCCTACTGCAATTAGCGGTGGAGGATCCATTCCCTCTGGGGGTACAACCGGATCTCCTCACTCAGGATCAGGGGTCTCTACTACACCCCAACCTCAGGTCTCTCAACCTCATGGCCTGGCTGCTGAGAGGGTAGTCCTGGCTCCCCTTCTCCTGCCGGCGGAGGTGGAGGAGGTCGTCTTGGCTTCGCGACGGCCTTCTACCCGCAAATGCTACGCCCTTAAATGGCGTCGCTTTGCCGTCTGGTGTACCCAACAGTCTCAGGATCCCTTCTCCTGCCCGGTGTCTGTGATCTTGCAGTACTTGCTACACCTCTCTAACCTGGGACTTAAGTCCAACTCCGTCAAAGTTCACCTCAGTGCTCTTTCGGCACATCATGTGCCGGTGGACGGTAGACCTCTCTCCAGCGACCCTCTTGTAGCGAGGTTTCTCCGAGGTCTCCTTCTACTTAAACCACCTCTGCGCCCGCCAGCGCCTGACTGGGACCTGAATGTGGTTTTGCAGCGGATCACCTGTCCGCCTTTTGAACCTATGGCTACCTGTTCTCTCCGTTTTCTGTCTTGGAAAACGCTGTTCTTGATAGCCCTCACTTCCGCTAGACGCGTAAGTGAATTGCAGGCCCTCGTGTCTGATCCCCCTTACACTCGGTTCTACAAAAATAGGGTAGTCCTCCGGACTCACCCAAAATTTCTTCCAAAAGTGGTCTCCCCTTTTCACATCAATCAGGAGGTGGTACTTCCAACCTTCTTTCCCAGACCACACTCCAGCCGAGCTGAAACGGTCCTTCATACCCTGGACTGTAGAAGGGCTTTGAACTTCTACCTTGACCGTACGCGGGAGCACCGTAAAGCTGCTCAGCTTTTTGTGTCTTTTGACCCCAATAAATTGGGGCTCCCGGTCTCCAAGCGTACTCTGTCCATCTGGGTTGCGGACTGTATCTCTTGGGCTTATGGGGCAGCCGGACTCTCCTTAGAAAGTCGAGTCACGGCTCATTGCGTTCGGGCAAAGGCTACGTCAGTGGCTTACCTCCGCTCTGTTCCGCGGGCAGACATCTGCCGGGCCGCTACTTGGTCTTCGAGCCAGACTTTTGCGGTCCATTACTGTCTCGAGAGGGAGTCCCGCAGGGACAGTGCTTTCGGACAGGCAGTCCTCCGTAATCTCTTTGAGGTCTGAGCAACTCCTACCCTCCATCCCAGATGTGGGCTACCGGTGGGTGATAATTCAGCGAAGATTCTTTCCTTCTGTGCTGCTGAGCTAGAGGGAGCTCATTTTTGTGCTTAGGGTCTCCGGTAGCCTTGAGCTTGGGAGTCCCATAAGTGAGGACTGACTTCCTGCTTGGTCCTGGAGAAAGCGTAGTTACTCACCTGTAACAGGTGTTCTCCAGGAGCAGCAGGAATCAGTCCTCACTACCCTCCCTCCTCCCCTTGGAGTTGCAATCGTCTGCTTCTGTTCTTTTGCAAATTTTTTATGCTGTCTTTTTAGCTATGTCATCTGACTGGCTAAGATGGCACCCTTGGGCGGGAAGAGGACCGCGCAATGCGCGCTGCAATTCCCAAAGGCTTTCTTTGAAAGCTGGGGAAAATTGCTCCGCGAGGGCTCCGTCGGCGCCGACGTCACCCATAAGTGAGGACTGATTCCTGCTGCTCCTGGAGAACACCTGTTACAGGTGAGTAACTACGCTGTAACTACCTTGAAATGTTGTTGGTGTTTTTGTAGGACATGCGCTGCATGTGTTTCATTTTACAACACAGGAAAATTATGATAATGCATAGCAATATTTGTACAGCAGTTAAAATAATAATAGGGTGAATAAAAACATTACAGACATGATCAGCAGTAGGTGAGTAACCAAATAACAATTCCCACACTTGCGCATGAGCATCTTGTAGCAAGTGTGTCCATTCTCATAAGTGATGGTGTGATTCACTTCAGTGGATGTTGTTTTAAGGTGATCAATATAGGCATGGAGTTCTGTAAAGCTGAGCAGTTTATGTAGTGTCTCTTCTCCCATGCCAAGTGGTAATGGATGCACAGCATATGAGATATAGTCTGGAATGTCAATAAAGTCATTGGTAACCAGCGGTGTGAAATACGTTGTCCTGTTAATGGTGATGGAGACCAGTGGTGTATGACTGCACCAGGTATTGTTTGAACTGTACAACAAAGTGTTCTTAGGAAGGTGGATGTCATGCATTCTGGGAGCAACTGAAAAAGAAACATTCTTTGTCCTGACAGGAAATATTGTACAAAATCAAAGCTGGAGGACCTAAAAAGTAATGTTCTGGAGGTGCCCTCAATTCTTGTGTCCTTTCTAGAGAAGTGGAAACTGGTGGCGCCCACTGTACTTGAGTGATGTTTAATGAGTAGAACACTGGCTTGTCCTGTATGGAACAGAAACTCAGGATGACCAGATCCTTTCCTTCCGGGAAAGGTGGGGGTATTTCTTGATAACGATATACCCCATCTGTGGAGTTAGCCCAGCCAATCGTGCATATTTGGATGATAGTTCCTGTAATGAGACTTGGGTAGAAGAGAGCAGATACAAGAACAACAGGAAACCGAGACATAATAAAAGCTAACTTGTTTCACTCTACTAGGGAGTAAACTAGTGCTCCCCACTTATACTATGCAACAACAGAAATAATGTTTACTACTTATTTACATAACTATTAGACACATGTCCATTATATAGGACACATCAACTATACAGCAGAAGTAAATAGTTACCATCCTCAAGCGACTTTTGTTTTAGAAAGCAGTTGTCCATGCTGTCTTCAGAAAGCAGCTGTCCGTTCTATCTTCAGAAAGCAGCTGTCCGTGCTGTCTTCAGGTGGTATCTGAAAACAAAGACTGATAAAACACGTATTACCCATATGGTTTCAACTGGGTGATATGTTTCCAATACTGCTGGTTGTCGGGCATTAGGATTTGGTATAGGCTTGGGCCTAAGGTATCAGTAACTAAGTACGGTCCTTCCCACTTTGCAGTTCCAAAGGGGAGGTTTGGTCTAGGTCTCAGAATCATCACTTTACTCCCAACCCTGAGGGGCCTTAAATCCTCTGGAAGAAAAGGATGCAGCAGATTTTCCCACCGTGGCATTGGCCTTCCCATTAAGGCTTCATAGGGTGCAAAACCTGTGGATTTACAGACATTAGCTCTGATACGCATAAGGACTAAAGGGAGCACCAGATCCCAATTTTTCCCAGTCAGATTAAGCATAGGGCTGAGGTGGGCCTTAATTGTTTGATTCATTCTTTCTACCTGCCCTGCTGCCTGTGGATGGTACGGAATGTGGAGTTGTTGTTCTATGCCTAGAAAATCAAACAATTCCTTGATGAGCTGAGAAACAAATGCAGGACCCTTATCAGAATCAATAGTCTTGGGAATGCCCCGCGTGTAAAAAATTGCAGTTAGGATTTCTGCAGTGGTTCGAGCAGCTTGATCTGGGACAGGGAATGCTTCTACCCAATGAGAGAAGGAATCAACAACAGTGAGTAAAAATCTATTTTTCCTAGCTGTTAATGGGAGAGGGCCCACATGATCTATTTGCAATCTCTCAAATGGGCCACGAGGAGGTGCTCTCATTAACTGTCCCCTTCTCTTTTTAGGTTGCCTCCCAAATGAAGCACAGATTACACAGGAGGAAACATGATCCTGTATATCATGTTTCATTTCTGGCCACCATACCAACCTATTAAGGATAGTCTGCATTTCTTCTGCTTTAGGATGTCCCATAGGACCTGCACCATGAACCCAATGCATCCACTCTTTACCTCGAGCTCTGCAGATAGCTATAACCAAGCCTTCCTCTCTTTTTGCACATAGAATGTCTTTTTCTATAGTGAGTGTGAGAAAGGGTGTGTGCTGATATAGGTTATCTGGGGCGTTCTGCACAAGCTTCCTCAAATTGGAAAGCTCAGGGTCCTTTGTCTGCAGTGCTACGAAGTAATCTGGTGGTATTATCTGATCATAATCTGTGGAACGTGTAGCAATAGCAACCAAGCTCATACCAGGGCCATATGAGGCCTACATGGCATGCTTCCTTGGCTAGTGAGTCTGCTAATGTGTTTCCTTTCACTAAAGGGCCTTTCTTCCTATGTGCCTTCACTTTAATTAAATGTACTCTCTGAAACTTCTCACTCAATTCTTGTGCCATAGTCCACAGGGATGAATTTTTCACTGTGGACCCATCTGTAGATTTAAATTTATTTGCCAGCCACCAGGGTAACAGGACAATGGCACTTTTAAAGACATAATCAGAATCTAAAATGATTTGTATCTCTGGGTGTGAATCCTGATATTGTTGCATACAAGCCACAAAAGCAGCCAGCTCACAGTACTGTGCTGACGCTGACCCACAGGAATACTGTCTCTGCAGTACCACTTGGTTATTTGGGTTCAATTGTACAATTGCAAAACCTGCTAGTTGCCTGCCTATTTCACATTGGCTACTACCATCAATATATTGTTTCTGTGGTGGAGGATCCTCGCCTTCCAACAGTATTTCTGTGTGCATTTTCCCACAATCTAACTTGTCTTGTGCCTAGACTGGAATATCAGCCACCTCTGAGGGAATTACACACAGATCATACTGCTGAGCTGCCTTGGTGCACTGAGTTGCTAACTGCATGGGAATGACTTCATGCTCGAAAGTTTTAGAAGCACTTGAAGTTCCTGAATACTGTCACAATTTAAGATTAGCCATATCCACCACCAAATTTAACTGGTTGAGAACGTCAATTCCAATTATTTCTTTTGGTGTGTTCACTATAGTGGAGGCAGTGGTTTCTAACATTTCCTTGTTTTGTTCACTGTGCGCAGCGATACCCCATTTAACTGGGATAACCACACATTTGGAAGCTGTGTCATTAATTCCTTGAATTTCATAAATTTCCATATTTTTCTGATCTGCAGTGGGAGAAGCTCTGTTTGTAAAACTAATTCCAGCCCCTGTGTCAATCAAAGCTAGTTTATCCTGACCCCCTATTCTGCTGATAACATTGGGGCGTCCACAAGAGTCCAGTATCAAGGATGTTACAAGCCTTAAACTGTATTCTGTGCCTGTATCTGTTTAATCATCCAGAGACTCTGGAATCAAGTCCTCTGCTGAGAGAACGGAGGCAGGCTGGGCTATGAAGGCTTGAAACATTTTGATATCTGAACTCAGGAGGTCAGGACACCACTATGCACTAGCCTTGTGTTTGTCCTGAGCTGCTTGTATGTCCTGTTTTAATTTATCTATTTCTACCTGCAGTATGTGTTTGTCCTGTTCCCATTTAATTTTCTCCTTTTCTAATCCATCTCTCTGTGCTTTGAGCTCCTGAAAGGGAATGTAACCTGAGGAATTTCTAAAAGTACCTTTGCTGTGTCCTCTCCAAGGTATCAGTCTTCTGTATCCTTTGTCTGTGTTTTTTGTGTATTGAGAGGATCCCTCAGCTTGCCACTTCCGTGCTTCTGATACTGTTATGACCTGTGAGGGCTGGATCTTCCAAACAGACCCAATTCTGAGCATTAAAGTATCAAAAGGGGTTGCTTTAGGGTCTTCAGAAAATAACAGAAGGTGTTTTGTAATCTCAGGGGATAGCAGTTCTAATAAAAATGCCTTATGCGTGCTCTCCCCATAATCTTCTGCATTGGGCCAGGACTCCTGCTCATTAAGAACTGCTTTTAAAATCCAGGCTCTATATGCAAACTCTTCCAGTGTATCATTTGGTAGAGGTGAAATAATTTTAAATACTTGCATTGGGGAACAGTGAAATAGTCTCTCAATACCCCTTTTAACCAACTGGTATGGGTGCGTGAGAGAGCCGAGTTTATAATAGTGTGGCCCCAGAGCCAGATGCATAAGTCTATCAAAGTCTGATTGTTTTCTTCTGTATTTCCCTAGACCCCAGTGAATCAGAATATCAGTGGCCCATTTGCACCATTCATTTACATTAAAAGGCATAGGGCCCGCTTTCTCAACTATCCTTTCCATGTCCCTATCTGCAGCATCACTTTAACTGGTGCTCTGAGTTCGGTACTGGGTGCCGGGTCTGAGTCATCTGAATTATCCTCCTGACACAGGTCCTGGTTATTGCTCTGTTCTGGCTGAGATAAACTATTAGGATTTTCTTCTGTGCAGTTTTCCTCTCTATTTTTCCCATTCCTATAGATACTTCAGTATTCTTTTGTTTATAGGGTGTGTCATAGGCAGGGGGCGGGGGCTGAGGGTGAAATAGTGCAGAGCTTATATTTCTTTTGTCTTTCAGAGGCCAATTCATCCTTAATGTGCCTCAATTCAAGTTTAATTGCTTCTTATTGCTCACTAACAGTTATAAAGGAATTTGTGGCTTGTATCCCCTGAGCCCTTTGCATGGAAATGCAAATTTGTGCCTCCTCTAGGTCTTTGGTTAATTGTGTACAATGAGAAGTCAGTTCAGTATTGTCCTGTTTCATGCTAATGAGCCCCCTACACATACCTTGGATAAAAAGGCATTTTCTTTTATTTGTTTTCTTTTTGAATACTTGATAATGGTTTAACATTTGTCTTAGAATATTATACCATGATGCCTCAGGGAATTCCCCTTCAAAGGGACCACCTTTTCTCTTACAGTATGTCAATACTATTTCTTTAAGTTCTTTAAAATCAAAGGCTTCCATATTTGAGACTGCAGAAAGACTGTAGTTGGTACAGGGGCCTAGCTTATTATGTTTTTTTTTTATTTGGTTTTATATGACTATCTCAAATGTGCAACCTTGGAAGGAGGAATGCTCACTTTTATGAAGAAGTGAGACTTAGAAATATAGTTGGAATGGCATAAATTTTATGGGTGTTCAGTGAAGAGTACTGGCATAAAGACCACGCCTTAAAATTATACCTGAATAAAAAGTGCTTACCACTTTTTAACAGAGTGGAAGTTTAGGATGAAATTATAGTAAGAAGGGTGTTAGGAGATTAACAGAGTTGTCAGTTACTGTATCAATTGCAGCAAACTTTAAGCCTGCTCTCACCAAGATACCTACTGACAGGAGACTGAGAAATAAAAGGCAAAGAGACAGGAGGTAATAGTGTTACCAGGAAAGATGTATATTGTATTCAATGAGGGACTGTTTACCTGTGTACCACTTCCAAACTAAAGCTGGACTATCTCTCTGTCTTTTCTTAGCAGCTCAAATACTAGAGAAAAATCTGTCCCTTGTAACAAACTGTAACAAGCCTCTACATACAAATAAGAAATTTGCAAGCCACTCTATGTAATGTCCCTAGATGTAGGTAATATTAAAATCCAGGATTCTTACAGAGCCTTATGACAATAAAAATCTCACCTTGTCTAACCCACAAAACAAAGTTAAATGGTCACAAGGGCTTTTGATTTTCCTGTCGCACCCTGTCTGAAATCCACTTTAATGTTTAAAACAAAATTGCTACTTACCCAACTGGAGATCTGCTGTGAAGTCTGAGACGGGCCCCCATAAAATTTAATCTTCTGGTTTCTACTCTCCGTTTGGTCCTGGGTTCATTTCACAGAGACAGTAGGGTAAGCAGCACAAATAAGACAACCAAAACTGGTGTGGCTTGGGAAAAGAGTTTTATATAGAAGTATGGGTATTACATAGGTACAGAACAGAGTTATATAGTGGTTGTTACAGAGTTGCTTCAGTGTGCATCAATGAATCTGTGTGTGTGTGAGAGAGAGAGAGACGCAGAGAGAGGGAGAAAATGGGGGGGGGGGGGAGAAGTGTGTGTCAGAGACCCATAGTAAGGAGTGTCCGATGAAATAGGAAGAGAGATATTTTTGTGTTTCTCTGTATTTATAGTGAAATTCTTCAGCACCTCCCTTTGTCATAATTTGGTTTGTTTGAGGTCTGCTATCATTTGATTAGTAAGGAGGGGCTGCAGACTAATCTCATCCGGCCTGGAGACGTCCTATCTCTCGGATAAGCACAGCTCTGCTTTGAAGCCCCTTTTCCACGGTGTTTCTCTGACTCATTCAAATGTGCTTCAGGGTAAATGTTTTCCCCTTCTGCATTTCTGGTGTTAGGTAATTTATATCTTAAAGCCTTGGCTGTTGGACTGCCCTCTCTGCTTGCCTCACAGCAACGTTCCTGGGGATATTGAGAGGCTGTGCACTGCTGTTCCCAACAGCTTCTCTGAGAATCACCAACCTCCTGTGCTCTGGATAATCCCCTTGGCTCCGTCCTCACAGCTCCACGGACACTGCTCTCAAGCTCAGCAGTTCCTAACGCTTCTCCCGTAGTTCCAACTACAGCCCTTGTAGTTCCTACTACTTCTCTCTCAGTTCCACTTTCTCCTTCAGTTCTCTCTCTACCTCCCGGTAAGTGATTTTTAAGTACGTTCAAATTGGTGTTAGCCTGGGCTCCGTCCCCATGCAGGTGCTCTTCATTTTCTAATGAATTCTGTGCTCCCTTTCTGTTCAGGCGTTCCCTAACACCACGTGGCTTTGTTTTCATCCGTTGCTCATAGCAACCTTCCCCCATGTGTGAACCTGAGCTGTCAGTTTCCCTTACATTTTGCTCACAATCCCCTACTTCCATGGGTTCCGATGGCGCTACCTTATGACAATATGTATTTCCTATTCATCTACCTGACTGTCCAGGCTCATATAGCTATATGATTCTGACAGATGGCTTTTTCCCATTCTTATGCTATCCAGCATGTTTTGGGGGTTCCACAACCACGTCAGTGGTAGTTATCAACTCCACCATAACCTTACGGTTTAGATACCTCTGAAGCTCTCCATGTCCCAATATCTCTCCTAGCTAACTCCAGTTAGGAGAGACATTGCGGATCTTCAGCTAATCACAGGCTCTAATGCCTCCTGCGTTTGTCCTTTCTTTGGGATACAAGGGGTTCCCATACCCTTTCTCCCCACAAGGACTGTGCCTGTTTCTCCAAATCGGTTAGCCTTTCTCTTTTGTTTCTAAGAGTGTGCCACTCTTCTACCAAAAGAGTGGGGTTTTTGTCCTACAGCCTTCCGCTGAGGGCCCACCGTTTTTGTACTACCCCAATTTTTCCTACTGGGGTTGCCAGTTACCCTTCAGGATTCTGACCTCCACTATTTTTCCTACAGGTTTATTACCTCCACTTACAGTGAGGTCCTCTTGGAGGTTCCTCTACTGGGGTTCCCAGTAGACCCCATGAACCTCTATACTTCTATGAAATCCTGTCAGGGGAGGTCCATATTGCCATATCCTTTGCAATATCATTGATAACAATTATCATCCACACATGGACTCCTTTTCTGCAGTCCTATGCTGGGTTAGCTGTGCTACAGCATCTTTCTTTCTTCAACTCCTACCCTCCATCCTCAGGATGCCTGGTGTTGTGGGGTATAGCATGTTCTAACCTATGACATGCTAGGACTCCAGGCATCTCAGCTTGGGAGTCCCCATATGTGAAGACTCATTCCTGCTTGTTCCTGGAGATAGCACAGTTACTTACCTGTAACAGGTGATCTCTGGGAACAGCAGGAATAAGTCTTCACAACCCACCCACCTCCCCAGGAGTTGTATCTCTATCTATCTTTCCTTTCCTCTCTCTGTCTCTTTGTCTCAGCTTTAAAACTTAACTGAGGAGAGGCAGTTGGGAAAGGTGGGAAGGCAGCATGCAGGCGTGGTGGGATGCTTCCAAAAGCTCTTTGATTGGACGCTGGGAAGCGTTCCCGCGCAGACTCCGTCGGTACCTACGTACCCATATGTGAAGACTTATTCCTGCTGTTCCCAGAGATCACCTGTTACAGGTAAGTAACTGTGCTTTCTCAACATACAGGGGTGTCCTACATGGAGCGGTGGGTTCACCCCTAAAACAAAGACATGGGGAGGGTTCACCCCTAAAACAAAGACATGGGGAGGGGTGGCCTGCATGGAGCGGCAGGTGCACCTACTCTTGCCATCTTACTGGGCAGACTAGATGGACCATACTGGTCTTTATCTGCTGTTATTTACTATGTTACTATGAAAAGGAGGGCAGACAGCGAGGATCCTTCAGGAACTCCTTGTACTATGTGGAATGTGACTGAGGTGAGGGGACCAACTTTGACTCTCTGCTTTCTGTTGCTGAGATAGGACTGGAACCAATTTAGTGTGGTGCTTTGAAGACCAATATTCTTTAGTCGTTTCAGAAGGGTGTTGTGTGATACAGTTTCAAAGGCAGAGGAGACGTCTATAAAAATAAGTAGAAATCCTTTCCTTATATCATCTATTCCTCTGAGCAGGTTGTCAAATAGGTGAGTGAGAAGAGATTCAACACTGTGATTAGGGCGGAAACCATGTTGATGGGGATCTGTGGTTTTGGAATTGAATTTGAACGACTTTCTCAATGATTTTGGAAAGGAATGGAAGGCTGGAAATTGGTCTGTAAGCTGATGGGTCCAGGCTGTGGGAAATTGTATTCTTCGAAATTGGGTGGATTATAGCTTGTTTGAGTGCAGGGGGCATATAACCCTGAGTCAGTGAAGAGCTTATAATCTTTTGGATGCAGGTGGTCAGGGCCTCCTTTGCTGACTTAATCCAAGTCACTGGGCAGGGTCTGAGGGAGATGTGTTTGAGTTTAATGTGGTTATTTTGTGGGCTACTTGTTTGGTTGTAGGGATGTAGAAGTCTGACCATCCGGAATTGCTGATAGTTTCTTCATGTAAGGTTAATGTGTCGGTGGAAGAAGTATCTGTGAGTGGAGGCTTCAGGATGGGTTTGTTCTTGGTTATTAGGTAATCAGCAAACATTTGAGGGTTTAATGTGTCGTCTTCTTTCTGAGTTGGGTCTTTTGTGAGTTTACGGACAATGTCAAAGAGTTCTCTGGGCTTATTGCAGGCTTTTAAAATGAGTTTTGTATGGTATTGTTGCTTGTGATTGTTGATTAATTTGTTGTATTCGTTTTGTGCTTTTTGGTATTGCTTTAATGTAGCATCAGACTTGTCATGTTGCCACCGACGTTCATGCTGACGTAGTTCTCTCTTGATCTTTCTTATTGTTATGGAGTACCATGGGACTGATTTTGGTCTAGTATCTTTGTGATCTACATTTATTCATTCTGGTGGTTTAGCTGCAGTGCTGATAGTAGTGTTCCAAGTGTTGATTGCAGCTTCTAGATCTGTAAAATCTTGGGGCAGGTGTTGCATGATGTCAATAAGGAATTGGTCTTTGTCAAATGCCTTGAAGCGTCAACCAGGGTTAGGTGCTTTCTGAGAGTTTTTTGGAGGTGGGAGGAGGATTTTGAAGAGAATGGCATGGTGATCTGACCATGTATGGGAGATATTGTGGGAGATGTTATGAGGTCCCAATCTGTTATGCTTGTTGGAACAAATATTAGGTCCGGGGTAGAGCTGGAGCGGTGAGTTGGTTCTGTGAGTATTTGATTAAATAGAAGGGACTCCATTGCATTGTAGAAAGCTGTTTCCTCCTTGCTGGATGCTGAGGTAAGATTCAGGTCACCTAGCACTATGAGAGGTTTGTGATGGGATTAGCAGAGCATATTGATTCCAGAATGTTGGACGTGTTCTCTGAGGTTGCGCTTGGGCTCTGTAGATTAGACAAAAGGCAATTTGTTTGTTTTCTATACTGATAATGTCACTTCATTCAGAGCTTATGGAACTGGAGGTTTTAGGCTTAAGATTTGAACGAGTTAGGATTAGAATCCCCCAACTCGTTTGTGGGTACGGGGGCAGTTGTAAGCCGAGTATGTGGAGGGTGTTACCTGGTTTAAGATGACTTGATCAGTGCTCTTTAGCCATGATTCAGTAATGCATAGAATATCAATGTGGTTAGCTTGAATGTGATCAATAATGGTATTTGTCTTATTACGTATTGATCTGGCATTAATGAGACCTATAGTCATGGGAGGACAATGAGGGGGATGTACATGATGAGGGGTTACAGAGATGGATGTATGCGAATGAGCCTGGTAGGTCTCCTGTAGGGGAGCTTGTGCGTATTAGTCAATATTGTAGGTTGATAAATTACGTAGGTTGGCGGAACCTGAAGGGCTGTAGGAGGGAGGGATAGTAGCAGGTTGCACTTCTTACTTGAGCGATCAGGAGCAGTGCAAGGATGATGGTGTATAAACGATGCGGAGAGAGCCAGATGAGTTGTTGCTGCTTTAGGAGACATTTGTGAGGTTTAGATGAGTGTTGTACAGGTAAAGAGATGTTATTAAATTCTTTCTGCTCCATGGTAAGGTACTCACAGTTTGTAGATTTCCTAATCTTACTGTTGAAGGAGATGTCTGACCTTGCCACTGAACCTGGTGCCGTCGTCCCGCTCCTACAGTTGGTTCCTCTCGCTCCACTCTCTCAGGATATTTTATGTATCTGGTTCCTTCTTTTAATCTTCTCTGCCTGTGTTCCCTGCCTAAGGGCCACGCCAAAGGGCCCTCTGGCGAGGCCCTCAGGCACGGGCCGGCCAGTTGCGAGCACGCCTGATGGCGCTCCGGTGATTTAAACGTGTTGGAGGGCCCTGAATGGCCTCGGGCTGGTGAGCGGGGCGGGGGTCTCCTTCTCACTCCCTCGCTTGATGACGATCGGGGGTGGTGTTTCCCGTGGCACTGGTCCTGCAGCTTTCTTTGCGCCCGATGGTGTTCCGGTGATTTAAACGTGTTGGAGGGCCCTGATTGGCCTCAGGCTGGTGAGTGGGGAGGGGTCTCTTTCCTGCTCCCTCGCTTGATGCCGATCAGTGGGTGGTGTTTCCCATGGCGCTGCTCCTGCAGCTTTCTTTGCACACGATGGCGCTCTGGCAATTTAAATGTGTTGGAGGGCCCTGATTGGCCTCGGGCTGGTGAGCGGGGAAGGGGTCTCCTTCCCGCTCCCTGCTCCTGCAGTTTTCTTCGCGCCCGATGGCGCTCCAGTGATTTAAACTTGTTGGAGGGCCCTGATTGGCCTCGGGCTGGTGAGCGGGGAGGGGATCTCCTTCCCGCTCCCTCGCTTGATGCCTCATCTTTACTGCTGAAAATCACTCCCAGAAACTATTTTGCATCCCTCTCCCATCCCTCTAGCAGATGCCCCTGCAGCAGAACAGCTTGCGTCATTTTTCCGGGATAAGATCCTTCAATTACAACTCAGTTTCAACCCTGTAGAACCCTTTCCACCCCCGGTACTTGATTTTTCTGCGCCTTCCAATGAAGACCCTCTCACTAATCAGTCTCTGTCCCATCACTGCTCTTGGTTCAACCCCATCCAAATGGACTGCCTTACCGGAGTCGTCACCTCCTCTTCCAAAATGACCTATGCATCTGATCCCATCCCCTTCTCTTGAGTCCCCAAGGGCTTCCCTGACTCTACTTTCTTGTGTCCTTACCCTATTCAGCAATAGTTTATCTACTAGAGTATTCCCCCAATGGAAGACTACAGTAGCGCGCTCTTTGTTAGAGAATCCGTCATTAGATCCCTCTGCACTTTGTCACTTTATGGTAAGCATTGCATCACTATTTAGAAGTAATTGATGCCTCTGCAGCTCCTGAAGTGTAGGGCTCCTCTTATCCTTGTGCCGGCCCTGCTTGTCTGCTCCCTTCCAGGCAAACAGTACTGAAGTATTCAGTTCTCTTTCCCAACCTAGAAATCTTCAGGTAGACAGGAGATAATATATTAATAATTTAGGAAATCCCAGGTCAGATTTTTTTATGCGCGATATTCAGTGGCCCTATCCATTACTACTACTTACTCTTATTAAAACTTATTACTGTACGTGCTACAAGGCCTGCACAACAGTGTACATATGCACATAAGAAACAGTTACCGCTCAACAGAGGTAACAATCTATTCAAGACAGAAAGACAGACAAACACAACAAACAGGGGACTAGAGTAAAACTAAGGGGAAATGGTTATAACACACATGGGTGCTAAACATGAGAATATAGGGGTCAGGATCCAAAACCAGACTCAAAGAAGTGAGTTTTTAGTATAGATTTGAATAGGACCAGAAATGGAGCCTGATGGACTGACTCAGGTATATGGTGCAGCAAGTCAGAATGAATGAACTCTGGAGTTGGTAGTGGAAGAGAAGGGAACAGATAAAAGTGATTTGCCTGATGAATGGACTTCCCACAAGAGATGTAGGGAGAGATAATAAGAGAACTAATGAGCAGCTGCAGAATGAATGCACTTGTAGGTGAGTAGAAGTTTGAATTGTATGTGGAATGAATAGGGAGCCAATGTAGTGACTTGAGAAGAGGGGTAACAGTGAGTGTAGTGACACAGGCTGAAGGTTAGCTGTGGAGCTGAGTTTTGAATGGATTGAAGGGAAGAGAGATGATTCTAGGGAAGACCAGTGAGGAGCAGGTTGCAGTAATCTAAATGAAGGTGAATAGAGAATGGATAAGAGTCCAGTGCTGGCCTGAGGGTTTCTGCTGCTCTAGGAGGGACCCTCCTTGCTGTCCCTTCTCTCTCCGAGAACGGCTCTGCCATCTGACCCGCCATGCCGCCGCCCCTGCCACCCTCCTCTGCTGAAGCAGTGGCTGATCTGCTGCTTCAGTGCTGCATCCTGCATTAAAGTTCCCATATGTATAAGTGTTCACGGCACAGGCCATAACTGGCGCACACGTGTATGGGCATTCTAAAGCCTGCCATAGCACTGAAGCTCTAGATATACTAAATCACCACAGCACCCTTCCCAAAATTATTGAAATAAATTCACCTCTTTTTGTCGGATGGGACCAAGGGAAGTTAGAACAAATCCTAACCACACCAGATGGCACCATCCATTTTATTCATTAAACAAAGGCTGCAAAACAGCATAAAACGTCACTTATCTCCTGAAGAATTTTTTCAATTCCGCTGCGATACATAATCCATTGAGAGTAAGGCACGACGTGCACGTTTCGGAGATGACTCCTGTATCAAGTGCAGTGCTCTTCACCATGTATCAACTGTCAAACAATGCCGAGTTCCCCACCCGGTTTAATCTCTGGAAGGATCCTCTGAGTGGCTACCCCAGCTATCAATCACAGCCATACTCCAATCAATCGGCAGGGAAAACCCCACAGACCAGGGGAACCCTGCCGCGTCATGGATTAGGTTCTCAAACGATACTCCCCCATTCAATCTCCTTATTTAGTCCAAGGGGGGTCACAGTGTTTAGGCGAAAAATCCAAGATTGCTCACAGCGTTGCAATAGGGAAACACGATCACCCCCCCCCCCCCCCGAGGGTCCAAGGGGACGTGATCGATTATAGTCCAGGTCAGATGAGCAAACTCATGATTTTGTTGCAAACAATGATCTACAATAGGGGCAGAAGAAACCTGATTGCGGACACGGGAGGCATGTTCACCCAGCCGTGTTCTCATAGCCTAGCGAGGGGTTACCACTAGCGAGGGTTTTTTTGTGGATAGCACTGAAGCATCAGTTCACCTGCTTCTCATGGGTGTTTTTAACAATGCCATCCACCAGGGTCTGCTGCCTTAGGTGATTGCCGATTTTACCTAGTGAGCTGGCCAACCCTGCAAAGGTCTTGGTAGTGTATTTAGAATGGAAGGGACAAATTTTGCTGATGTTATAGAGAAAAAAGAATGACAGGTTTTAGCTATCAGTTGGATGTGTGCAGAAAAAAAGAGAGATGAGTCAAAGATGACCTTAAGATTTCAAGCTGAGGAAACTGGGAGGATGACTGTGTTGTCCATAGAGAGAGAGAAGGCAGGGAAATGGGTTTAGGGGGAAAGATAAGGAGCTTCGTCTTGGCCATGTTCAGTTTCAGATAGCTGTGAGATATCCAGGCAGCAGCATCAGACAGGCAGGCTGAGATATGGGCCTGGATTCCTGGAGAGATTTCTGGTGCAGAAAGGTAAATCAGAGTTGTCCGCTTAATGATGGTACTGAAAACCTTGGGAGGAAATCAGGACACCAAGGGAGTGAATATAAAGAGAGAAGAAAAAGTCCCAAGACAGAGCCTTGAGGTAAACCGACTGAAAGCAGAATAGCAGTGGAGGAAGATGTGCCAGAATATACACTAAAAGTGTGATGGAAGTGATAAGAAGAAAACCAGGACAGGACAGAACAGAGTATCAAAGATAAGGTGGTGATCAACAGCGTCAAAAGTAGAAGATAGATCAAGAAGGATGAAGATCAAATTCAGGCCCTTGAATTAGGCCAGGAACAGGTCACTAGAGATTTTGGCAAGGACCAGTTCTGTGGAATATAGAGAACGAAATCCAGATTGCAGTGGATCCAGAATGGCACAAGAGGAAAGAAAGTCAAAATAGCGGCAGTGAACCACACGTTTTAAGTAGTATGAATGTGAAAGGGAGGAGGGAGATGGGCCAATAATTGGAAGCGCAGATATGGTCTAGTGAAGGTTTTTTGAGAAGAGGCGTGGCCACAGGCTGCAGGAACATTTGCAGTGGAAAGTGATAGGTTGAGGATATGACAGAGGGAAGGGATGACAACGGAACAGAGCTTTGTAGATGGGTTGGAAATGGATCAGAGGAGCAGGCATTGATTTGGCTGGGGAGGAAAGAAGGTGCACAATTTCCTCCTTAGTGATTTTAGAAAAGGTGACAAAGGTTAAAGGAAGGATTTGAGAGTGAGGAGGGGGAGGTGGAGGTGGTCCTGTGGAGAACTTGACTAATCTTGTGAACCTTATCATTGGAAGTAGTTAGCCAAGGTTTGGGCAGAAAGGAAAGGAATGGTCAGAGACAGAGGCCCTTTAAAGAGAGGGCTGTGCATTGCAAAATGATGGTGAGAGTCAGAGGCAAGAGTTTGCCAGAAGTTTGGCGAGAGTGGGACTGCTGAATATTCAATCCTAAATTTAAATGGTTAGCTTATCTATAGTATATGAGTTAGGACTGCTATTTGCATAGTCCCACTAAATAGATAAAGTTATCTAGATAAGTTCTAGCCCACCTCTGGAATTGCCTCCGCCCCTCCTTTTCTCATACAGATACATTTAGATATTTATTTATTAGAATTATGTTATGCCTTTCCAGTGGTAGTTCAAGGCAAGTTACATTCAGGTATCTATGTATTTCCCTGTCCCCAAAGGGCTTACAGTCTAAAGGACTGATGCAGAAAACTAGCATGGCCTTTAAGCACAGATAACGCCACCTTTAAGCACAATTAATGCCATAGCTAAATGCAGAAAAGAGACTGACACAAGCATAAATAGCAAAGGAAAAACAGGTGCACAGTTAACGCCAAGAGTATTTAAATTTATTTAAATTAAAGCAAATGAGCTGCACATAATAAAATAGTATGCTGATACTGGCTGCGCCCAATGCAGAGAAACGCATAGAGGATTTTGCAGCCAGTCTTAGCACCAGTAACTCTATGCCTGGTCTTGAGGTGGCTTGAACAAGTAGCGCATGCCTCCAACAGTATTATAATGGTATTGGGTGCTTTCCCTTATGCCAGGATCATCTGAGGGTAAATGTCAAAGAAGATCCCAGCATCGGGGAAACCCCCTGATGCCATCAAAATACTGTTGGGAACCAGTGCCCCTTACAGAAAGCGAATCCCTGGTGGTGGTCCAGCAGCCCCGATCCCCCACACCCCCTCCGAACTAAAAATTAACCTGGTGGCCCAGCGGCCCAGAACCCCCACCCCTCCCCTCCCAACTAAAAATAAACCTGGTGACCCAGCGGTCCCAAACTCCCCACCTCCCACCCAACTAAAAATAAACCTGATGGCCCAGTGACCCCAAAGTCCCCAACACCCTCCTGGAACCTTTACAAATGAGTGCATACTGGAATGCATCGTGTGAGGCCAGGCGCCACCATTTTTCAAGATGCTGGCAGAAGAGCAGGAGCACATGGGCGGCGCTCCCACTCGTTTGTAAAAGTACCATGATGGGGGGGGGGGGGTTCAAGGCCACTGGGCCATCAGGGATTCACTTTCTGTCGTGGGCACCAACCCCTGATAGTATTTTGATGGCATCAGGGGCTTTCCCCAATGCCTGGATCATCTGAGGGGAGTATGACATTTCTCCTCAGATGATCCAGGTATTGGAGAAAGCCCCCGATGCCATCAAAATACTATCGGGGCTCATGCAAATTAGCCATGCGGTGTCCCTCTTTCTCTGGGATAAAATGCCAAACTTGCATCGACTTCTGTGCACGTGTTCGGCATGCTTTCCCATTTTAATGCTGCCATTTGCACTCAGTTTAACGAATGGCTAACGCATGGCTAATTTGCATGTGAACCCCTTTTTGCATGCCGGCGTTAAAGTCACATGCTATCGGTGCGCTGCAAATAGGTGTAAAAAGTCGATAGCGCGTGAAAGTCATGCGATATCGACTTTTTACATCAGCTTGTAAGTTTGCATCTGAGGCAATAAGTGACTTGCTCAAGGAGCGTCAGGAGAATCAAACCCAGATCTCTTGGATACTTGGCTGTTGCTGTAACACTAGGCTACTCCTCCATTCTATTGAGACGTCTGACCCAAATTTTTGTGTTGGGTGCCACGGGTGCTGTGTGTCTATGTGCTTTTGAATATGGCCCTTGTACAGCATGTGGCAAGAATGATTTGGTGGTAAGAAGGTCCTAGAACAAAGGGCCATGATATGTGGCTACAGGAAGGGTACATGGGTAATGTCTCCTGTTCTCTGATGTTTTGCAGAGAATGGCGAGAGCATCATTTTTCTTCCCTTACTTTACCATTTTCAGTAGTTTCAATTTAGTTTTCATTTACTTTATATCTTTGGATCTAATTATAGTAGACCCTGTAGTGCGGGGGAGGGGGAGAGTGAGCACAGTCAAGAAGGAGTCTAGTGACCCCCACACTGCAGCAGCGGAAGCTAAGCGCAGCAAATATAACTAACTTTTTAAATAATTGCTTCATGGCCTCCTTTGGCTTCTACTAATGACAGTATCTATCACCTGACTCCTGGCACCTTACCAGCTGCTGCTGGCTGGCGTTTCTCAATAACAGCCGCACAGGACTTTGGCAGCAGGAGATGAGGTGCTTATGCGCTTCTCTGGCTGATGAGGCCAAGGTGAGGAATACTGTCACTGATGTAAGCCAGAAGGAGGCAGCACACACATTTTTTAAAAAGTTATAATTGCCATGCTCTGCCTGTTTTAAATTTTTGGGCAGCTGAGGACGGGGTCAGCTGGGGAGGCTTTGAAAGGGAGGGAGAATCCCTCTCACTACTGCCATCATGGGGCGCCCTCAGCAAACATTTGGTACTGGTAACAGATATTCAGCTTTTCAATCTCCTTATATACATAGAAATAAAATAACCTTTTCCTGGCCCTTATCCCAACAGAATGAACAGTTATATTTCTAAGGAATGGCCTGTCAGGAGTGTTAGTGATTGAAGGCTTTGATGCCAATTTCACAAAGCTGGTACAGTATTTGCTCCACTGTCACAGATGCCATTTTGCGTTTACAAAAATATATATTTTTTAATCACTAAATATAACTTTATATTGATGGCTATAAACATATGGAGCTATCTTGATCTTGTTGCACATAAAATGATTCATCATTTATCAAGGCTACAGAAAGAGATTTATTGTGATCACTTAGCAACAGACTGAAGGCCTACACTTTGACAGCCTGTATACACTCGCTTACTCAAAATCTGAGCTGGTTTCTGCATACTTAAGTCTTTTGTATAGAAGAATCAACACTTTCATTCACATCCTTCTCTGCCAAGATATTCCTTGTCCTTATGAAGAAATATATATTCTTAAAAATAGATGCTCTTGACTTCAGTTGGCTAAGCAAAAACTGTAGGTTCATCAGATTGGCTGGAATTTATAAATAGGGCCAAGGCTTTTATTGAGGGGGTTCCTGATGGTACAGAGTATTGGCACCTTTTTCATTGATCCATGGTCCTCATATATTAATGAAAGAGCTCTGAATAGGGCTCATTTCAAACCTTATTTAAATACCTCTTAGAGCCCTTAAATCTCCTCTGCGTATGATTTTATGCATAAGTTGGAGCGGTTTGTCATAAGTGTTTTTGCAATATACAATGAGTTAAGGTCCGTTTATCCCTTGTGTCTCTTATGCGTGAGCTAGGCCACTTGTCCGCAGATGGTGCAAGCAGTAAAACTCATTACTGGAGACAAGATGTTATATTTTTATGCTGTACGGTCAAAGCAAAGTTAAATTTCACCACAATGTTTCAGGATCAGAGGTCTAAATAAACAGAGATAAATGGAGTAAACAGAGTACACAATGCCTTTTAATCATTTTTATGATTAAAAAGCGACTGTACACCTGTGAAGTAATTTCATAACCAGGCGCCTAGTTTAAGCATCTAGAATGCACCTTTCTGAAGCCAATTTTATAAAGAGAAGCGGGCACCTACTTTTCTATATAAAACAGGGGCAGAGGTGGCCAAAAAGATGCGTGAATGTGCGCAAGTTAGAGTATTTTATAACTTATTCATATGCATTTACATTCTGCCCATTTTCTGCCCCTTTGCATCCCCATACTGTTATGCATGTGCCATCGGCCTGACACACATGCTTATAAAATAGTGGCCGTCTAAAGTCCACACATAAAGGCTATACCGCGCTATTCATATCAGTGCGGTGTACATTCAACAGAAACTTATACAATGTAGTCGGGCTGCATTGTATTTACAATAAACAGGAGCTGAAACTTGGACATAACTGGGGTAATTTTCTACAAATTATTTACACTCATGACTATCCTTACAACTGCATTCTACTCGGGAATGGACAAGTCGGGGGCTGGCTGTCCCTTTGCGTGCTGGGTGTGTTACTGGGGGAGTCGAGGTGATTGGTGAGAGTGTTTGCAGTCTGATCTTTGCAGCTTATCCCTGGGTAGTGTCTTATGAACAAGTGATGATCTCCAGGAACAAGCAGGAATGAGTCTTCACATATGGGTACGTCGGTACCGACGGAGCCTGCACGGGAACGCTCCCCAGCTTCCCAAAAAGGAAAGCTTTTGGGAGCATCCCACAGCGCCTGCGCGCTGCCTTCCCGCCTTTCCTAACCAACTCTCCTCAGTTCTTCTTTGCCGCGGAGCCAGCAGGTCGAGCCCTGTCACCGCTGAAGAAGTTCTTTATTTTATTTTATTTCTTTGGTCGCGTGTCTGCCTTCCCCGACTCCGGACCGCTACCGCCGGTCTTTTCTTTCTTTCTTTAAAAAAAAAAAAAATATCGATATTTTTTCCTCACTTGGTGTATTTTTCTTCTTAAGGCCTCAGAGCCCACAAGAAAATTTCCCTCATGGAAAAACCAACCTCCGGGTTCATAAAATGCACTAAGTGTAGCGGTACTATTTCTGTTACAGATACCCATGAATGGTGTCTTAAATGTTTGGGTCCTGAACACTCCATTCCGGATTGTCCGTCCTGCTCCCTAATGTCTAAACGGGGGTTACAGAACCGAGCAGCTAAGCTCCATGTGCTGTTTCCCGCTGAGGCACTGGCAGTAGCATCGACATCTTCCAGGTCTTCTTCTCCTGAAGGATCTCAGGTAACCAAACATAAACCTAGCAGGTCCTCGAAGGGTAGATCACCCTCTAAGCATCGGGATGCCTCCAGGCTTGCCCTCGAGGATCCTGCACCAGCCAAACAACCCCGGCGGGAAGCTCCGGCTTCCAAAGCTCCTCCTATGGGGTTACAGTTTGACATCCATGGCACGGCCTCGACCGATCACCTGTTAGAATGCTCTGGGGTACCGGCACAATCTACCGGTACCGATCTCCAGGCATTCATGGCGTCGATGGATCAGAATGTTCTGTCCATGCAGCAGGCTATTTCAGCCTTCATTCAAGCTGCGACGCCGGCGGTACCGCAATGAGCTCCGTTGTCGGTATCGGCTCCGGTAACGGCACCAGCGCCGATGCCGATACCGATGGCATCGACATCGACCAGGATACCGACTGCTGTGGTTCCTTGTCCAGGGCTACTTCTCGGTACCGATCCGGTACCGGGGACCCCCGATGATGATACCGCTCGATATGCGTATCGAGCGTTAGAAGAGCACCCTGACAGGCGATACTTCGATTCCTCTGATGATTCTGATACATCAGATGAGTCTCCTGAAGTATCCATAGCCCTTCCTGAGGACCCTTCTTCTCCAAAAAGAAGAATGTCTCCTCCAGAGGACTTGTCCTTTCAAGACTTCATAAGAGAAGTAGCTAAAGGACTCTCTATTTCAGTAACCTCTGAATCAGAGCCTAGAGCAAAAAAATTAGATATTTTAGGATACTCTAGGGCTCCTAAAGAGGCAGTCACCTTACCAATTCATGAGATTCTTCATGAACACATGATTGATTTATGGGAGACTCCTCTCACTCTCTCTCCTCATTCTCGCAGGTTGGACACTATGTATCGTGTCCCTCCTTGTCCTGGGATCCAGAAAACTCAGCTTCCTCACCATTCCATTGTGGTGCAGTCAGCTATGAAGAGGATAAAGAGTACAAAGAGACACTCTTCTGCTCCTCCAGGAAGAGAATGCAGGACCTTGGATGCTTTTGGTAGGAAAATCTCCCGGGCCAGTATGCTTATTGCCAGAATCAACTCCTATAACCTCTATATGGGTATGTTTCTGAAAGAAGTGGCAGAAAAGCTGCACACTTTCCTCCCTTTTATTCCAGAAGATAAAAGGGAAGAATTCCGCATGTGGCTTAAGCATACTCAGGACATCTCCAAGTTTTCGAACAAGGCAGCCTTTGACTCCTTTGAAGGTGCCAGTAGAGCCTCAGGCATTGCCATAGCTGCTCGCAGAATTGCTTGGCTCCAGGCTTCTGATTTAGAACCCTGGGTTCAAGATGGCTTAGGAAATCTGCCCTGTACAGGTGAAAATCTGTTTGGCAAGGAGTGGCAAATTAAAGCCACTCAAATGGATGCAGAGAATTCTGCTCTGGATAGACTTTCAAGGTCTACCTCCATTCCTGCCAAGAAAAAGACTTTTAAAAAGTCTTTTTTCAAAAAGGGCAGGTTTCCTTCCACTTCTGGCCAACAATCTTCTACAGGTCGCTTTACCGATAAGCATCAGCAACCTAAGCAGGCCAGGCCTAAGTCTACAGGGGCTGCTGTAACCCAGCAGTCCCAACCCCCTCAGGGTTTTTGACTTGATGCTAGAGAACTTAGCCTTTCTGGCTTTAACACAGCCAGAACCTCTCACCATTCCAGGAAGGTTAGCTCATTTTGCTCCCAGATGGGAGCAAATCACATCAGAGCAGTGGACCCTCTCCATCATAAGAGAGGGCTACAAACTTCATTTCTCAGACCTTCCTCCCCACACCATGGTGAGACACTTCAATTCTCCCACATCTCTTCTCGACCTTCTAGGTCAGGAGATAACTATCCTTCTTGCCCAAGGGGCAATAGAAGAAGTTCCTCTTCTTCAACAAGGGTCAGGGTTCTACTCCCCTTATTTTCTCATTCCAAAGAAGACAGGGGGATACAGACCCATTCTAGATCTCAGAGAATTGAACAAATTTTTATGCAAGGAGAAGTTCAAGATGCTTTCTCTGGACACTCTCCTTCCATACCTTCAAAGTCAGGATTGGCTTTGTTCTCTAGATCTCAAGGATGCATACACACATGTTCTCATCCATCCATCTCACAGAAAATTCCTACGTTTTCTTTTCCAGGGAAAACATTACCAATACAGAGTGCTTCCCTTTGGTCTGGCCTCTGCTCCCAGAGTATTCACCAAATGCATGGCAATAGTTGCTGCATTTCTACGCACTCTGGGAATATTTGTCTTCCCATACCTGGACGACTGGCTCATCCGAGCTCCATCTCAGTCAGAGGCCCAGATTTCCCTGGACCGCACAAGGCGCATTCTGCAGTATCTGGGACTGGTAGTAAACCTCCCAAAGTTCCAGCTCATCCCTACTCAGTCCCTGGAATTCATAGGGGCCTGGTTGGATACCACCACTGCAAGGGCTTACCTTCCTCAGGCCCGTTGCCAACGTCTAGTGCAGCTAGCCTCCCAGATTCAGTCAAAGAGCCACTTAACTGCCAGGGAGATGCTACAACTGCTAGGCCACATGGCTTCCACAGTACATGTGGTACCCTATGCTCGCCTACACATGAGAGCAGCTCAATGGACTTTGTCCACCCAGTGGACTCAAGCTTCAGGAGCTCTCTCAGACCAAATAGCAACCTCCAAACGTCTCTTTTGGTCTCTCCAATGGTGGATGTCCACTGAAAATCTGCTTGGAACTTCGAGCAGTGTTTCTAGCTCTCAAGGTCTTTCATACCCTTCTCAGCTACAAGACAGTCCTTATTCATACGGACAATCAGGTAGCCATGTTTTACATAAACAAGCAAGGAGGAACTGGCTCTCTGTCGCTTTGCAACAAAGCTCTAAGATTGTGGGCCTTCGCCAGAGAGCATCAAATCCATCTCCTGGCAGTATATCTCCCAGGAATCCAAAACTCTTGGGCAGACAGACTCAGTCGAGTTATGCTTCCACACGAATGGTCCCTGCCCATGGATCAGGTACTCAAAATCTTTCAAGAATGGGGAACCCCGGACATAGACCTCTTTGCAAGTCCGTGGAATGCCAAACTTCCCCGGTTCTGTTCCAGAATTCCGTGTCAGGGAGTTCAGGCCAAGGATGCCTTCCTCCTTCATTGGGGTCAGGGCTTCCTGTATGCCTTTCCACCCATTCCTTTGATTCCCAAGACTCTGTTCAAACTCCAGAGGGATCGAGGATCTATGATCCTCATAGCTCCACGCTGGCCACGCCAAGTGTGGTACCCTCTGCTTCTGCATCTCTCCCAAGCACCCTCTCTGGACTTGGGAGCTGCTCCAGACCTTCTGTCTCAGGAAGAAGGGACTTTGTGGCACCCAAACCCCAAGTCCCTTCATCTCAGAGCTTGGTTACTGAAGGCCTAGACCTTCAAGACTTGAATCTTTCTCAGCAGGTGAAGGATATACTCCATGCTTCCAGGAAACCTTCCACCAGGCGTTCCTATGCTTTTAAGTGGAAAAGATTTTCCATTTGGTGTGCTGAAAAAGGGTCTTGACCCTCTGGCACTACCTTTAATTTCTTTGTTAGACTATCTCCTGCATCTCTCCAATGCAGGACTTAAGACAAATTCAGTAAGAGTCCATTTGAGTGCTATTGCAGCATCCCTTAAGCCCATCAATGGACAACCTATCTCCTCTCATCCTCTTATTTCAAGATTCATGAGAGGCCTAACTTTAACTAAACCTCCCATTAGGCCTCCTCCGGTGGCATGGGACTTAAATTTGGTTCTTGGTCAGCTTATGAAGCCACCTTTTGAACCCTTAGCCACTACCTCCTTGAAATTTCTTACCTGGAAGGTTATTTTCCTCATTGCAGTCACTTCTGCTCGCCGCATCAGTGAACTGCAGGCCTTAGTGGCTAATCCACCTTATACAAGGTTCCATCATGACAAGGTAGTCCTTAGGACGAATCCACACTTTATGCCTAAAGTGGTCTCACCTTTTCATCTTAATCAAGAGGTATATTTACCTGTCTTTTTTCCAGCTCCTCATGCATCCAGTGCAGAGAGGAATCTTCATACTCTGGATTGTAAAAGAGCTCTTGCTTTTTACTTACATAGGACACAGCAACATAGAAAGTCTTCCCAGCTTTTTGTTGCTTTTGATCCTTCTCACTTGGGACTTCCAGTCTCTAAGAGAACACTGTCCAATTGGATTGCTCAGTGTATTTCTTTCGCCTACCAGAGTAAGAACCTTTCTCTGGAGAGCCATGTCACAGCTCATAATGTGAGGGCCATGGCCACCTCTATGGCTCATCTAAATTCTGTGTCCATCGACCAGATCTGTCGAGCAGCCACCTGGGCCTCTGTTCATACCTTCACAGCCCATTACTGCTTGGACAAGGATTCCCGCCGGGATGCCTTGTTTGGTTAGGCTGTCCTCAGACACCTGTTCCATTCTTAAACAACTCCTGCCCTCCTTCCCTGGATGGATGCCTGAGATCCATAGGAGGACGCAGACCCCTTTCAGGGTCTCATATCCTTGGGGATCTCCCAGGCATCTCAGCTAGGGAGTCCCCATATGTGAAGACTCATTCCTGCTTGTTCCTGGAGATAGCACAGTTACTTACCTGTAACAGGTGATCTCTGGGAACAGCAGGAATAAGTCTTCACAACCCACCCACCTCCCCTAGGAGTTGTATCTCTTTTCTATCTTTCCTTTCCTCTCTCTCTCTATTGTCTCAGCTTTAAACTCGAACTGAGGAGAGTTGGTTAGGAAAGGCGGGAAGGCAGCATGCAGGTGCTGTGGGATGCTCCCAAAAGCTTTCCTTTTTGGGAAGCTGGGGAGCGTTCCCGCGCAGGCTCCGTCGGTACCGACGTACCCATATGTGAAGACTTATTCCTGCTGTTCCCAGAGATCACCTGTTACAGGTAAGTAACTGCTTTTCAGTGCCTTCCTGTATTGAGTCAGGTTAGTGATGACTCACATGGATGTGGGGAGGGCATTCCAAACTCTAGGAGCATAGATCATGAAGGCCCTGTTAGATGTAGCCTGTGTGCATTTCGTTGTTTCTTTTGGTATTATCAGGGTGTTCACCGCTGTGGATCTTCTGAGTCTGTTGGGAGGTGTAAGGTGGATTAACTCAGTGATGGATGTGGGAGGTTGATTGTTTAAGGCCTCGAAGGTCATTACTAGGATCTTGTATTAAAGTCTGACATGTATAGGTAACCAGTGGAGTTTCTTCAGAATTGGTGTGATGTGGTCCATCCTCGATACTCCATATAGAACTCTTGCGGCTGCATTCATTGCAAGCTGGAGTGGGTTTATCATTGCTTGCGGGAGTCCATATAGGATTACATTAGCGTAATCGAAGTGGGGGATTTCTAGGGCTTGATAGATTGTTCGAAAGTTAACGGGGTCAAGTAGCGGTCGTAGGTGACGCAGTGTCCGTATTTATGGTATATTGTCTTGACCGTGTTTCTTATGCGGCTCCTAGTCCACTCGGATGTGTAGAAATAAAATTCAATAGATATAACTGTAGGAGATAACACCACTAAAAAGGTATGTCCCTTTAATAGGAAAGAACAACCCAAATTATGGTTCCACGATGCATGGTTCCACATTAGGAACCACCACTCAGGGAAACATTTTAAGCGTCATCATGGATAAAAAATGGATTCCTGCTAGTGTTCATGGACATCTCAGCAGCCTTTGACACAGTGTCCCACGCCAGATTATTGCAGCACCTGCAACATATAGGACTACGCAAGAATACTCTGAAATGGTTCACCTCATACCTGGAAGATCAAATGCAACAAGTCAAATGCACCCAAAAGAAATCATTGCAGTTCCCCGTCACGCAGGGAATACCTCAGGGATCAGCCCTGTCATCAGTGCTCTTCAATATTTACATCCAATCCATATGCAACATCATCAAACACAAACTCTACTATCACATCTATGCTGACGACATTATGGTGTATGTTCCAATCAACCTACTAGCACTTAACACCACAACACTAACCAATTGCCTTGAAGACATGACTGGCTGGCTGCAGCCAATAACCTGATGGTCAACTACGATAAAACCGAGGCAATGTTTGTCACCTGAAATCCTTCCTTCATTCCACCACAGACTATCAGCACTCTAAACAAACACATAGCAGTCAAAGATGAAGTTAAGTACCTGGGCATTACAATGGACAGAGCCCTGAACCTGAAATCCCATATCACCAAAACTGCAAACAAGGCATATCAACGTTTGAGGACCATAAGAAAGATCAAACCATTACTCTGCCAAGACCACTTCCGCACTATGTGCCAAGCACTCATCACACCTCTGCTTGATTATGGAAACTCGTTATATCAAGGCCTCCCCCAGCATACCCTATACCCACTCCAAATGGTGCAAAACACTACAGCACGTATCATTACTGACACTCCAAGATCTGAGCACATCACCCCAGTCTTACAACAACTACATTGGCTCCCAGTGGTGGCCAGAGCAAAATTTAAAACCATCCTGATTATCTTCAAAAATCATCCACCATCTGTCGGCAGATGCACTACAAGAGATCATAACAAGATATATCAGTAATAGACCAAGAAGGAACAATAATGACAACATGATCGGCACACCTGCAGGATTCCACAAGACTAAACAAAATACTTCAAGAAGAGCTCCATCATTACTGGCATCCACACTATGGAACTCCCTACCAATGAGCCTAAGGGAATTAGAAGACATCACAGACTTCCGCAAGAACCTGAAAACTCTGCTCTTCACAGAAACCTATGAGCAGATAGACAACAGTACCCACCTGAGCAGTATTACAACTATCCCTGCCAACTCAGTGCCCAATCAGCCCATCTAGACTCACGAAGGTACCCTCATGCTAAATGTAACCCTCCAATTGTGCTGTCTAAATGTTGTTAAACACCTTCATGTTAAATGTTGTAAACCACCCTCATGTCAAATGTAACCCCAATTGTGCTGTCATGTAACCACTTTGATTGTAGGATAAGATGATATACAAATTTGTCTAAAAAAATAAATAAAATAAACTTGTTGAAACCCTTCGCCCAGTGTGCAGCAATGGCCAAGAAGCAAATAGAATGCTAGGAATCATAAGGAAAGGAATGGAGAATAAAACCAAGGATATTATAATGTCTCTGTATTGTTCGATAGTGCGACCACACCTTGAAGACTGCATGCAATTCTGGTTGTCGTATCTTATAAATGATATAGCGGAATTAGAAAGATACAGAGAAAAGCCACCAAAATGGTTAAAGGGATGAAAGGATACCCCTATGAGGAAAGGCTTAAAAGGTTAGGGCTCTTCAACATGGAAAAGAGGCGGCTGAGGAGAGATATGATAGAGGTCTATAAATGAATGAATGGAGTGGATCGGGTAAACATAGATCGGTTGTTTATGTCATCAAAAAGTAGGAAGACTAGGAGATACACAATGAAGCTACAATGTAACCCATTTAAGACTAATAAGAGAAAATATTTTTTTTCACTCAATGCGTAATCAAACACTGGAATTCGTTACCAGAGGATTCAGTAAAAGCTGTTAGTGTAGCTGGGTTTAAAAAAGGTTTGGACAAATTCCTGGAGGAAAAGTCCATAAACCATTATTAAAAAGGACCTGAGTAATCCACTGCTTGCCCCAGGACAAGCACTGTGGAACCTGTGAGTCTTTTTGGGAACCTGCTAGGTACTTGTGACTTGGCTTGGCCACTGTTGGAAACAGGATACTGGGCTTGATGAACCTTGGTCTGACCTAGCATGGCATTTCTTATGTTCCTAGATGCTTTACAATGGCCAGAGAAGAGAGAGATGCTGCCCTAAAGGGTAAGGGAGGAGACATGTTGCCGGGGGGAAGAGAGGCAAGATTCTGCTGGGGTTGAAGCGGTCCTGAATAAATGTCTCTGTCTAAGATTCTTGAATTTTTTTTTATCTGTTTTCCAGAAACTCCTTATGGCATTTGGGTTTGTTTCTGCACTCTGTAAGTGAGGAATTCTTATTCTGATATCTGGATGATGCCTCCTCCACCTGTTCCTTTCTGGGTAGCCCTGTATCTCCTTTTTCTGTCCACAAGTATCACTTTGATAATCAATAATCTCCTCCTTAGTTTTTTCCCTGTGGGAACCTGGGCCTTTCAGAATGCTAAACCAGTGAGCTTTTCACTGCCAATATTCTCTCCACTAGCACAGAGGAGTGGATAGAAACCTCCTTTCCATGTCAACAAAATAATTTAAAGGAAACTTCCCACAAACCACTAGATCTGATTCTTTTGCTGCCTCTAGGTCTGTAGTAATGTATACTCTGAAACCTCATTTAATTTACTTAGCCATTTATAGACTACTTCTATCTCCATAGGAGTTTGAAGCAGTTTCTATTCAGATATTTAAAATCATTTCACATTACATAGTAACACATTTATCTAACTAATATATAATCATCCTTACTTTCTGAGTTACCCCAAGATGTTACTGCCATTCATATATTTTAACTCATTCCTCCATTACCCAATCAAGCAAAGAGACTCTCACCGTCTCTTTGCTATGCTCAACTCTCTTCTCAAGGTCCCTCCTTCACTATCTGCCCAGACTTTGGCTGACTAATTCCAAGGAGTCCAGAAGATTTTGCCTTGAATTCTCTGCAGGGTCACCTCAACCTCATCTTCCCCCTCTTCAATCCCAAATCCTTCCCTCACCTTCAGCTACTTCAAAACCTCTTGAACGAGCAGTTCACTGCCACTGTCTTGACTTTCTTTCCTTTCAAGCCCTTCTGGATCCACTGCAATCTGGCTTTCGTCCTCTACATTCCACAGAAACGGCTCTTGCCAAAGTCTTCAGTGACTTCTTCTTTGCCAAATCCAAAGGCCTATACTCGATTCTCATCTTCTTGACTTTCTGCTGCCTTTGACACTGTTGATCATCACTTTCTCCTCAATACTGTGTCCTCACTTGGATTTAGAGGCTCTGTTCTGTCCTGGTTTCCTTCTCATCTCTTCCATTGCACTTTTAGTGTAGGTTCTGGTGGATCCTCCTCTACTGCCATCCCGCTTTCAGTTGGTATACCTCTGGTGGTGTAGCTCTGTCTTAGGACCTCTTGTTTTCTCTCTCTACACTCAGTCCCTTGGTGCACTTATTTCCTCCTCTGGTTTTTAGTACTGTCTTTATGCTGACATCTCTCAGATCTACCTTTCCGCGCCTGAAATCTCTTCAGGAATTCAGGCCCGGATCTCTGCCTGCTTATCCGACATTGTTGCCTGGATGTCTCACCATTATCTGAAACTGAACATGGCCAAAACTGAGCTCCTTATTTTTCCCCTTAAACTCACCTCCCCCTTCCTCTCTTCTCTATTTCTGTGGATAACACTACACTCCTTCTTGTTTCCTCAGCTCGCAACCTTGGGGTTATCTTTGACTCTACTATCACTTTCTCTGCATACATCCAACAGATAGTTTATAGTGCATTAGGATCTAGATTATGTTTTAAATGGTAGTTTTTAAGTTTTGTTTCGATTTTAATTTTATGTTATTTTATTTGCTTTGTATGATGTTTTAGTTTGTTATGCTGAATTGTATGTTATTTGTTACTCACCTTGGTTATTGTGTTGGCTATAAATAATTTTAAATAAATAAATGATGAGTGGTTGAGTAGTTAGAAACAAATTTAGATAATGTAATGATTTATTTAGCTCACAGAATTCCAGTAGTAGTTCAAAGTAGTTACAATCAAGTACTGTAGATATTTCTGTATCACCAGAGGGCTTGCAATCTAAGCTTGTACCTGAGGCAATGGAGGGTTGAGAAACTTGCCCAAGACTACAAGGAGTGTTGGCAGGATTTGAACCCTGGTCCTTCTGGTCCAACCTGCTGCCTTAACCACTAGACTACTCCTCCATTCCTTGTTCAATTTTAGGGGGATTAAAATCTGGTAATATACTTTTACTATTTTCTCAGCCAAATTAATATTTTACAGAAATTTATGAGACAAGAATAGAAAAAAATGCATGTTCGCTCTGCACTGAGAAAAATTATTTAATGCTTCTTCTACTATTTATCATTGATATAGTGCTACAAGGCATATGCAGCGCTGTACAGACACAGATGAAAATAATTTGTACTTCACTGGTTTATCCTTGGGAGGAAAAAACCTTGTGCTTTAGGCAGTAATTTTATATGCCTCCAGCACATAGCACCATGTTTTATATGCTCAAGTAGGCACTTTAAAAATTGCCCTACAAGTAGTGTAAGGGCAATGTAATACCTGCTTTTATGCGATACTCATACAGATGTTTCTTTGGGTGGAGAATGGGTGAATCTGGGAAAGGATCAGCCCTTATACATGTAAATGCACCAACTTCTACCAGTCAAAATCCGCACACACAGTTACTCCTGCCTCAGGGCATTTGCTTTTAAGTGTGGCAGCTTTCTGGGAGCCTGTGTTATAAATGCATATAGGCACAATATATGTATTTATGTGTCTTCCTCACCTAAGTGCCCTGTTATAAAACTACCCCCTCTGAGAGTAAAGGAAGACTATTGAAGAAATGCCTCCAGATGACTGTCAGTCCCTATAATTCAAATGGATTATGTGCACAATTCTGTTGAAAGTTTTATTGCGATTGCAATGGGTAAAGACTTTATCTTCCCTGCGGCTCCCTCATCTTATATTATTATAGCATTCAGTCACAAGGGTCATGCTAGTTATGAAAGCCTGAATAACTGGGGCTCACAGATCTTTCTCTGTCATTGCAACCAGTTAAATGAAGATTAATAATTCATTATATGAATATAATAGGAAAAGATACACCTTCTGTTGAGGCTGTTACCAACACAGACTGCAGGGGAATACCCATGAATACTAATGGGCATCACATTCATCAGCATGGCGTGTCTAATGGTCACACTGCTCCATGGAAGAATTATGCAGTGAGATGTTTCCTAAAGAAAATAGTGCTGTGTCCCTGCAAACTAATGGACATATTTGACATGCACTGATGAACCCCTCTTCCACTGTGGCTTCCTGCCTTGTCTGTTTATAGCATGTTGACTTAAGGCCATGCTGATGTCTAGAAATATACATCCACCTACAGAAATCAGGTTGAAAGTGATGGCAATTGTATCTCTGCCAGCCAAAATTGACTCCACAATTTTGAAATGAGGGTTCAGGAAATACTAACATAGTAATAGAGAATTTTCTATCAAGTTTGTATTTCCATATATTATTAGAACCAAATTTGCAACACTCCTTCAACGAAAACAAAGCAAAACAAAACCGATCCCCAAACCTCCTGCAGAGGATGAAATGTCTATAGTAATGTTCCACGGCACTGTAGTTTTCTATTTGGCTTACATGTTTTAATGTCATTTATAGTAGTCATTTGTTTCAGACTGCAACATTGTTGAATCATTACCATCTTTGGTACAATAAATAAGGCAACATATGAAATCTAATCAGTGAATTATGGCTTCCACTGGCATTATAGCACTGAACTAAAGGACCTTTAGACTTTGCCAAAGATAAACAGATATCCTTGGCTTGTCCTTTGTATTATACTTATTTATGTTATATGATAAAGCACCTCAAAGTTTGCCTGAAAGCATATCTAGCAATGAAAGAAATATACTAAACCCTACTTGGGAAGTACAAAATGTTCTAGCATGAAGTTGTTTGCTAGCTTGGGCAAATAAAATTAATCATATAAAGGGCCATCAGGAAGACCCATGCACTTCTGTAACCCTGGATCACCCACTCTCTCTGCCCTGGCATCCCATGTTCTCTCAATACGTTTCTGTTCCTGGGTCCTCTCTTTGCCCCCATTGCATGTTTTCTGAAACCTTCCTCCTACTCTCAAGGCTCTTCTTCCTCTACCCCGATTCTCTCCTTCCTATTCTTGCCCCCTCTGATACCAGACGCCCTCTCTCCTCCAAATCCTACTCCCTCTCTCTAATCCTAGCCCCTCTTTCTATTTTTCATCACTTGTTCTCCAGATCCCAGATAATTTTCCTCCTCTAACTGCTGCCTTGACTCCTATATCCTCTCCTTCCTCCTGCTTCTGCCTTCTCTATCCCAGATCATGTAACTCCTTTCCTTCTACTACCCTCTAATCACAGGTCCTCTCCCTTCTCTTCACCCACTATCTCACCGGTCTCAGCTCTTCTCCCTCCTCCTTTTCCTGCTCTTCTTTCAATCTCGGATCTTCTCCATCCTAACCTTTTGCTCTGGATCCCAGATCTTCTTTCTACTGCCTTGCCTGGATCTCAGGCTCTATCCTTCTTTTTTCTACTGTTTCCCCAGTTCCTATACAGGTCTTCTGATCCTTTTCCATGTCTCTCCATGCAGTCCTCCTTCTTTCTCCCCTCACCTCCTGCATGAATCTCCATATGCTCATTCCCTAATCTACTTACTTCCCAACCAGACTGCTTCTCTTAGCTTATTGTTTCTGAAGTAACACAGAGGAAGCTGTGAAGAAGTTGGTTCTGCGGCTGTCATTGGTGATAGTATGTTGTGACCGAGCATGGACTGGATCATGATCCAGTGTGCACTCACATGTCCTGTATACAAGTGAAGCCTGTGCATGCACAATGGCTCAGACCTAGGACTGTGCTCACCCACAACATGCTACTGCTGCTGATTGTCCCTAGCAATGCAGTGGCAGAGCACCAGACTGAGTAGTGAGTCAAGGTCCATATAAGAGGATGAGATCTACAATTGCAGAAGCAGCAACAGTATCTTGATCAGATCTGAAGCCCTGCCGTTGCTCTCTTGCCAGTCATGTATCTGGGAGAGGGAGCAAATTAAAGGGTAGTGAGAACTGGGATAGCACCATAGGGACAATCGGACAGGGGCTCCAGGTCCCATAATGCCTTAGTGACTCCCCTGCCCTCTCAGTGACCCAGCGCATAAGTCTTGTTATCTCTTTTTGGGCATGCAAAGTCCCCGTGCTGATGTCCCTGTGCTGAAACAGGCTTGAGAAAGCATATGAAGCATTCTTATGACATGTCAGTACAATCTAAGGGCTGAAGAGCTAGACACACTTGCCATATTTCAATTGCTGCTTGAACTTGGGTGGAAGGGAAAAAAAGCCAGCAGCAAGACACACTTGTAAAACATTTTATTATGGAACTCCTGCTCCAGCAGCATCCCAGAAAAGTACAAAGAATGAATAATTAGAGCAGCAGGCTGACAACCAGAGGAAGCCAGTGTTCAAATCCTGCTACTGCTCATTATGACCTTGGGCAAGCCACTTAACCCTCCATTGCCTCAGGTACAAAACTAGATTGTAAGTCCTCCAGGAGCAGGGAAATACCTAGCGTACCTGAAGCTACTATTGAAAAGGCCTGAGCTAAATGCAAAGAAATAAACAAACCTCATCCCTAAAGTCCTTTCCCTATATTAATACTGTATCTTCTCCATAACTAAAGAATAGTTTTGCTACCAAATAAAGATGCCACATTGGTACCTCAGCAAAGCGCTGTTTTTTAGTTCCTTAACCAACCACTGCAAAGCTTTCTTGGATTGACAGTTCATGACATTTCTAACACATCTAGACAGAGTGGCAAAGATAGGAAATGGAATCATATCTACCCATTAAATATCTCTGTAGAAATCAGAGAAAGGTGCAACATCTGGGACCAGTATGCACTAAAGCCCATAATACTGGAAATACAGTAAGATTCTGGATCTTGAGGCTTTAATGGAAGAGGCTGACTTGGATTTGGTGGCTATCATGAAGACATGGTTCATGAAGAATCATGACTGGGATGCAATTATACCAGGCTATAATTTACTTAGGAAGGACAGATTAGGAAGAAAGGGAGAAGGAGTGGCACTGCATCTGAAAAATAATATTAAAGCTACAAAACTGCAGGGCTTATGAGAGAAGGAGAGGCAATGTGGGTTAAATGGCAAGGAGAAAATGGAGCATCCATTTGCATTGGTGTGATACACAGACCTTCACAGGCAGAAGAAGTGAACAGATGTAACTGAAGATACTGCAGAATTGCTATGAAAGGAGAATTGCTACTAATATGTGATTTCAATGTGCTGGATGTTGATTGGGAACATTCATGCAGCAATGTCATCTAGAAGTAAGGAGATCCTGGATTCTCTACAGGGAGAACTTTTCCGGCAACTAGTAATGGCCAGTGATCACCGACCTAATAAACCACTACAACCTTGACATCCTGTTGGTTACAGAAACCTGGTTGTCAGACTGCGACAACGTCATTATCAACCAGATGTTACCCCCTAATTTCTCACTCCATACATGCCATAGACCCAACCAAAGAGGTGGAGCACTCATCCTTGTGAAAAATGAACTTCAATTTCAGCTGAGTACCACCACCAATACAACCCATCTCAACATGTTATCTATCTCCAATGACACTTGTTCAATCAATCTAGTTTACAGATCCCCAACAACTTCGGCAGAAGACCTATCAACCATAATAGACCTCGCCTGCAACACAGACAAATCTCGATCACCAAGCTGGCTAATGGGTGATTTCAATCTCCCAACTCTACAAGATTCACAAACCTCAGCGTTTCTCGAAGCACTTGCTGACCTCGGACTCAGTCAGATAGTCAGAGCACCAACACATGTGAAGGGAAATACTCTGGACCTAATATTCGCCCCTCGATCCATCATTGAAGCAAACTACGACTTCGCAATAACTATAACACCAGTACCATGGTCTGACCACAGCTTGATCAGATTCCAATTACCCACCTACTCTAACAATCAAAACACCAACTCCATCCCTCCCAAGCCACCAGTGAGAAGATTTCGCTCCTTCAACAAAGATGAGATACTAAAGAAAGTCCTTCCTCACCTAAGCTCCTCAGACTCCGATCTCGACAATCTGATCAACACCTGGAATGACACCCTCAGAACTAGCTCACAACTCCCCGACACAAACAGAAGAACCAAGAACCGTACACATGTAGCATGGTACTCGAACGAATTGTGCTCATCACTTCTCCATCTAAGAAAACTCGAGCGACGCTGGCGTCGGTCCCGCTCCATCGAAGCACACACAATATACTGCTCACACTTAGAGAAATAGCGGAGAGAAGAAAGCAGTTTCACACAGACCTCCTGATGCGATCAATAAGCAAGCACCACAACTTATTCAACATAGTAAAGACACTAGCACGAAAACCAACCCCAGAACAAACACATGCTATCCAACCCCAGGACTATGCTAATTACCTAAAATCTAAAATGATACAGACAGCCAAATCCTCTAATCCAGCTAGACTCTCCCAACCACCCAAGACACCGCATCCACCCCCACTGACCAAATTCAACACATTGTCACCCAAAGAGATTGAAAACATCATCACCTTCATCAATGCCACCACTGCACCAAATGATCCTTGCCCAGCATCTTGGATTAGAGAGCTCTGCAGCGAACTTAGCCCCTCCTTAAATAAAATCCTGGAACAATCGTTTACAAAAGGAACATTCCCACAAAGTCTAAAGCATACCTCCATCAGACCACTGCTGAAGAACAATAAACTGGATCCGCTAAAGGTCGAATCATACAGACCAATATCCAGCATCCCCCTACTAGCCAAAATAATTGAAAAGGTAGTACAACACCAAATTCAGCAACACATTGACACTGAAGCCCCCCTGGACCCCTCTCAACATGGTTTCAGGGAAGCGCACAGTGTGGAGACTCTACTTGTCACCCTCTTCAACACCATAATCACCGGCATAGACAACACCAGACAAGGCTTTGTCCTTATATTCATGGACATCTCAGCTGCATTTGACTCTGTGAGTCACCAGATCCTTATTGAACGCCTTGAAGAAAAAGGTATCCAAGGCTCAGCACTGAACTGGTGTAAATCCTACCTTTCCGACAGATGGCAACAAATTAGACTTGGAACCATAACATCTATCCCATTTCTACAGCACCAAGGAGTACCTCAAGGATCTTCACTATCTGCATTATTGTTTAATATTTACATTCAACCCATCTGTGACCTAATTTGCTCCTTCAATGTATCCTGCTTAGCATATGCTGATGATATTCTCCTTTATATGCCTTTCATGACAGATCAACCTGATTTTACCCCGCTGATAAACTGCTTCAACGCAGTTGCGGAATGGCTCCTCACACAGAACTTGAGAGAATCAACCACAGCAAGACTGATGTAATGTTCATAACGAAGAACCAGGACTTTGCACCCCCACCCACACTAAAGGTAAACAGCACAGAACTAACAGCCAAATCTACCATCAGATACCTAGGCATCACCCTCGACCATAAAATTTATTTATTTATTTATTTATTTATCTATTTCTTCTATACCGCCCCTTCCAGAGATCAGGGGCGGTTTACATGGAACAGTTGCATACATTTGCATAACATTACATAGAACAAGAACTGGACATGGACATGAAGGCACATATAAAAAACACAACAAAATCAATCTACCACAAGATAAGGACTCTTCGTCACTTACGACCAGTGCTTGAGTATACAGACTTCCGAACAATCTACCAAGCTTTGGTGATGCCCCACATCGACTTTGCAAACGCAATCCTATACGGTCTCCCATCAGCAACTCTAAACCCTCTTCAACTGGCAATGAACACAGCAGCCAGGGTGCTAGAAGGAATATCGAAGACCGACCACATCACACCAATCCTGAAAAGGCTCCACTGGTTACCTCTCCAAGCTAGAACCCTATATAAGAATATCATCATGACCTTCAAAGCCCTAAACAATCAGTCCCCCATAACCATCACCGAATTGATACATACTTCAGCTCCTATTAGAAGTAGAAGATCCATAGCAGTAAACACTTTAACAGTCCCGAAAGAATCAACAAGATGCAAAAAGTCAACAACCAACAGAGCCTTCTGCTTCTATGCCCCAAAAGCCTGGAACTCCCTCCCCCCCCCCCCCCCCGACATCAGAGCTATTACAGACCTAACCCAACTTAGAAAGGCCCTAAAACATCACCTATTCACCAGATACTTCCCGGCTTAGTCCCGACAAGAAATTACCTTCATGATGTATATAATGTAGATACTTATTTATAACTCTTGTTAATTTACCCTGTTATCCAAGTTTCCAATCCCTGTTCAAATGTAAATGCATCTCAGTGACCCTGAAATGCATATGTTATGTTTTGATGTAAACCGCACTGATGTCAATAGCACGGTATAAAAGAAATACTAAATAAATAATGGAACACACATGGGAAAGGTCATACTGGACCTGGTGTTTAGAAATTGGGAGAGTGTTTCTGATGTTATAGTGGGTAATCATTTTATAACCAGTGATCACTAGCTGGTTTAGTATTGGTACAAGAGCTGAGATAGTTCATTCAAAAATGAGGGTCCTAGACTTTAGGAAAACTGTCAAGATGGGACAATACCTCAAGGAGTCGTTAGCTGGGTGGGAACAGCTTGGGAAAGTGGAAAAGCAGGGGGCAAAACTGAAAGGGCATATTTTAAGGACAATAAACATTTTTGTTAGGAAAGATAAATGTAAAAGTTCTTGAAAGAAGTAGCGGAAAAGGTAAGGAAAAAGAGGGTGGCCCTCATAAAATAAAAGAGATCACAAAAAGAGAAAAACAAACATCAATGTTTGGAAAAGCTAAGAGAAGCTTGCAAATGAGTAAAATGGGGGAGGGGAAATAAAACATTTTTAAGATATGTTAGTTAGAGGATGCAGTGTAAAAGCAATATTGTCATACTCAAAGATGAAGGGGAGGAATCGTATGTAGTAGCTGATGAGGATAAAGTGGAATTGCTTAACAAATATTTCTGTTTTGTGTTCATAGATGAAGGGCCATGGGCAGGTCCTCAGAAGAGGATCTTGAGCGATTTTCAAAAGACTGTGTTCGTGAGGAACTAGTTAAACTAAAAGTAGGCAAAGCGAGGGGCTGAATGGGATACATCCAATAGTACTGAAAGAACTTAGGGAAGTTCTTGTGGCTCCTTTATCTGACTTTTTTAGTGCTTCTTTAGAGTTGCACGTGATCCCACAGGACTGGAGAAGGGCACACGCAGTCCCTCTAAGCAAAAGTGAAAGTAAGGATGAGGTTGGGAACTACAGGCTGGTTAGTCTAACCTCTGTGATGAGTATGTTAATGGAAATGCTGCTAAAACAGAGAATAGTGAGATTTCTGGAATGATAGGGATTGCAGGATCTGAGGTAACATGATTTTAATGGGGCAGATCTTGTCAGAAAAAGCTGATTCGTTTTTTTGGGTGACCAGAGAGTTGCATCAAGAGAGATCACTAGATGTGGTGTACTTAGATTTCAGTAAAGCCTATGACATTGTTTTGTACAGTTAAAGAAATAAATTGAGTGCCCTAGGAATGGACCCTAAACTGGCCAACTGGGTTAGAAACTGGTTGAATGGAAGGCAACAAAGGGTGCAGGTAAAATGGAGCTCACTCTGAGGTTACCAGTGGTGTGCTACAGTGATCTTTATTTGGCCTGATTCTTTTAAACATTTTTTAAAGTGATAATGCAGAAAGACTGTTGGGTAAGATTTGCCTCTTTGCGGATGATATCAAAATCTGTAATAGAGTAGACACCCAGGAAGGAGTAGATAACATGAAGAGGAATCTAGCTAAGCTTGAAGAATGGTCAAGTATTTGGCAGCTGAGATTTAATACTAAAAAAAAGCAGGGTCATGCATCTGGGCTATAAAAATCCAAGGGAGGAGTGAGAGAGGGGTTCCAAGATGGCGGAGGAGTAGACGCCGTCAGTCGGAGCTCAGGATAGCAGAGAGGTGGACTCGGCTCCGATGGGGAGAAAGCGGAAGCAAAAATCAACACAGCCCCCGACTTCTACCCCTATCGGGGGTTCGGTACAAACCTCAATTGCTTCCTTCTGTGCTCCTCGGACGGTCACCATGGCCTCAGCAGATCCCTCGGAAGTGTCGGGTGATCTGAGCAGTAACGGGGTGGATCTTAGCCCCGTCAGTCAGCTGTTGCCACTGCAGCCCAGTGGTCGGCGAGAGGAGGTAGAGAGTGCGGGTTTACCTCCGGGTCAGGAGGATCCAGCCTTGTGTGGGGGCACTTCCTCTCAGCCGCCTAGGAGCCCTGCTGTGCAGTCGGGAGGAGCAGTGGCAGTGGAGTGCTTTCCAGTCGAAGGACCCGGCAGGGTTCGAATGACCACCGAGTCGACAGGATCTCCAGCAATGCGGGTGATATGCGGTTTGAAGAAACCAGCTAAGGTAACTTTAGATAGCTTATGGGAAGCTATCTCCTCGCTCCAGAATTCCCTCGCTCCAGTGGTGGGAGCATTGTCGCAAGAATTTTTACTTGTGAAGGGCCGGTGTGTGGCGGTTGAGTCCAAGTGTGTGGAGCAAGCTGATAAGGTGGCAGTGCTGGAAGCTAAGGTGGAGGAGTTACAGAATGTGGGGGAGGCTTCTGCTAAAGAGCGCCTGATTTCCTTGCGATGATTGGAATATATGGATAATGCTATGCGTAGAAATACGTTGCGTTTCCTGAATTTCCCGAGATCACCATTACTGGAACCACTGGGACTTGTCCGGAAGTACCTTACGGAGGTCCTCCTGATGCCATCGGACAATTTGCCACCTATTACTAGAGTTCAGTATGTTCTGCCTTCTGGGTCTGGGGCGAAGGGAGGGGATGTGGGTGCTCCTGGGCCGGTCCAGTTGGCACTAACGGATTTTTTGGAGAGTTCCCTGGAGGTGGTCACTGGCAAAGCCACATTGTTAGTTTCCTTTGCCTTTGAGTCTGATTGCAATACCGTGCTTAGGTTATATTTCACTAGGATGTCATTGTCTCAGTTTATGGGCTCAAAGGTAATGTTATTTCCTGATTTGTCAAGAGACACCCAAAAACGGCGGAAGGAGTTTCTGGCTTTATGCCAGAAAGCTACTGCTTTGGGTGCCCAATTTAAATTGAGGTTTCCTTGTAAGTGTGCTTTATTGTATCAGTCTAAGCATTTCTTGTTCTTTGAACCCTTACAATTGCTTAAATTTCTTCAGGTGAGGGAGGTGGGAGGGGGGGAGGTGGGATAAGAACATAAGAACATAAGATATGCCATACTGGGTCAGACCAAGGTCCATCAAGCCCAGTATTCTGTTTCCAACAGTGGCCAATCTAGGTCATACGTACCTAGCAGTTTCCCCAAGGGATAATTCCTGTACTGGCTGCCATGTGTTATATCTTTGCTCAATCGATGTATATTTTTCTTTAATATGATTACTTGTTTGGAACCTTAAGGAGGTGTTAATATTGGGGACTAAGGTAATGGAACTTATCTACTGATTATTGAGTTGTTGGTTATTTTGTTGTGTATTTTTTATGTTGGTATGAGTAGTATGTTCCTAATATTTTTCTTTGCTTGTAAAATGGGAAACTGTTTAAAAAAAATAAAATAAAATAAAATAAAATCCAAGGGAGCCATACAGTATAGGCGTGAAGTACCTCTGTCCATAAAAGAAGAGTAGAGCCTGGGGGTGATTGTTTCTGATGTTCTTAAGATGGCTAAACAGAAAAGGCAACAAAAAAAGCCAGAAATGCTTGGGTGCATAAGGGGAGGAATGGCCATTTGGAAGAAGGAGGTTATAGTGCTTCTGTATAAGTCTTTGATAAGACCTCATTTGAAGAATGGTCCTTTAAAAGGATATAAACAGGATGGAGTCGGTGCAGAGAATGGCTACCAAAATGGCTGGTGGGCTTCATCATAAGGCATATGAAGACAGAAAGATCTCAATATGTATACTTTGGAAGAAACCTGGAGAGGAGAAATACGCTAGAGACATTTAATAGCTCCATGGCATAAATGTACAGGATAAGAGCTCTTTCAATTAAAAGAAAGTTCTGCAATGAGGGGGCATAGGATTTATTTATTTAACAAAGCTTATATACTGCCCCTTCCTGAGATCAGGGGCGGTTTACATAGAACATCAGAACAAGTTTTACATTGAATATAGGAACTATGTACATTTAATATAGGAACTATATACATTTAGCATGTAAGGCTGTGTACAGATAACTATACACATTTTGTTTGTATCTGATGTTTGACCTAGGGTGACTGTGTCATTTTGAGGTTTAAGTTATCGGAAGGTGGAAGATGGTAGTGCTTTAGGTATTTTGGGAGTTGATGAGAGTGCTTGAGTCACCAAAATGTTCTATAAATAGATGTGTTTTTAGGTTCTTGAGGAATTGCTGGAGGACTTTTGTTGCTCTTAGGTCATTGGGGAGTGAGTTCCAAAGTATTGGGGCCACGTAGGAGAAGGTTCTGGTGCATTAATTTGTGTTGTAGATGTGTGAGGGAGTTATATATGTATTTTGAGAGCCGTTTCTTCATGTCCTTGATGTGTCTGGTGTTGTAAGGAGGGTGGATAAGGTGGTGGAGGCAATGTTACAATGATGTTTAAAGATGATCATTATATATTTATACTTTACCCTTGAGGTTATTGGTAGCTAGTGAAGATCACGGAGTATGGGGGTGATGTGATCCTTGAGTGTTGAATTAGAGGCTATACGTGCTGCCAGGTTTTGTGCTAATTGGAGTTGGTGGGTAGTTTTTTTGGGAAGTCCTTGTAGAATACTGTTACAGTAATCTGTGAGTGGGGTTATTAGAGCTTGAAGTACTGTCCTAAAGTTGTGGTCATCCAGGAGTGGTTTGATGCGTTGAAATGTTCTTTTTTTTTTAATACGTTTATTTTCATTTTACAACAAACAAAAGTAACAACACACCAAAAGATACAAATACACACATACAATAAGGAAAACAACCCCAATTACCCCCCACCCCTATGCTTCTTCACTAAGCTAAGAAGAGTCATCACATAAGCGCTTACACACAACAGTTATTGTACAGCAAACAAGCAAAAATGGTATTGATGATACATGCTGATCCTGTGGCAGAAATGTATACAAAATTGAAACAGTCAAATGAGAGCATTTAGCAGTTAGAACATAATCATGGAACACCTTCCTTTTAAACAAGTAGTGAAGGGCTTGAGTGGAAGAGATTGACATACAAGGTAGTTGCGCATAATTACAGTAAAAATGGACATGATTCCACCAATCATTAAGGCTCAGATGGGAGCCAATTTCCAGTATTTCGTGATGAAGGAGATAGGAAATAGCTATGCCCAGTAAATGGGCCTCCTGAAGAAACGTTAACTCAGAATAATCATGATTAAGAGAGCTAAGGATTGTCCTTCTTTGGAATGGACTATTGATGCCTTTTACAGTCAGTAATGATAACTTACATAAAGCCATGCAAAATAGTTAAACAATCTGAGAAAGAAACATAATAGCGCACAGAGTTACACAATGTCGCTCATAGTACCAGTAAAGGACTGCAGAAACAACATGATAGGAATTAAACTAAGGAAAACCATGAAGCGCCCCATATAACAAAATAAGCACCGAAGTGCCTTAGAGAAGAAGCAAAACCCCAGAAGTTACTGGCGGCCTGATGTCTGCGGGGAGAAACCCCAGAGAGGGCCTGAATGGAAATATAAATCCTACAGAGCTATACGGGCTCCGAAACTAACCAAGGAGCTCATCATGGAAAGAAAGGAGACCAATAAGGTATATATAAAGAGAAAGAAAAGTCCAGGCAGTCTCCGTTTCAAGCAGCGATCACCGCATCGAGCCATTCAAAATGGCGGACAGTTCCAGCGGATTCCATCCAAGCTGTTGGATTAGCGCATCTGGTCTGCTTCTTTGGAAGCTAGAAATGTTGCTAGCAGATCAGGATCCTCGAAGGTGCGAGTTTGGTTATGGAGAGTCACTCTGAGCTTCGCTGGATATAAGATGCCGAAGCGAGCCTGTAACTGTTGAAGTCTAGGTCGAAAAGCAAGGAGTCTCTTCCGACGGTCAGCTGTGGGCTTAGCCAAGTCAGGGAAGAAGGAGACTTTATGATTTTCAAACTCCAAATGACGATTCGCCCGGGCAGCATTTAGAATTTGCTCAACTTGCTGATATCTCAGTAGACGAAAGATGATGGGCCGGGGGGTCGTCCGATTGAGCGCCAGGCTGGTAGGAACACGATGTGCTCGGTCAATTTCCAGATCTCTGTGAAAAGTAATCTTCAGCAAGGAGGGAAGAGTTTTGACCAGGAATTCTCTCATATCTCCTGCTTCCGCGCCCTCCGGTACACCAATGAGCCGTACATTGTTGCGACGGGCTCGATTATTGCTATCCTCTAGCTCTTTTTGTAGATTCTGTATCTGACGCTCAGCCTCATCCAGTTTCACCAAGCGCACCACGTGCGAGTCGAGGACCCCCGCCATGTTGTCCTGCCGTAATGAAAGACCTTCAAATCGATCCTGAAGCACACCAAAATCTTCTCTCATGGCTCGGAGCGCTTCTCCGTTGGACTGCACCAGTTCCTTCACACCACGTATTTCCTCCAAGATCTCCTGTTGCATTTCGGGGTTATCCCGAAATGGCACCATCTTTTGTGGGGAAGGCAGCTCTGTCTTGGAACGTTTTCCGTGTGAAGAAGAGGGAGATCCGAAGTCTAAGCGCGCTGGTTTATGGGCCGCCATCCCCCCCGAGGCACCCCGGTAAGTTCGGAGCAAAATATTAAGTTAATGTAGGTATTAAGTCAGGATTCTGAGTAGGCCCCTCGGGAGCTTCAGCGCAAAGCGTCTAACCCGCTGGACATCAGGCTCCGCCCCCCGCGTTGAAATGTTCTAATTAAAGTAGATGTTTTTTTATACTGTTTTTAGGTGTGGGATCATGCTTAGGGACTTATCTAACACTACTCCTAGGTATCTCACTTCTGTCTTGACTTTGATTTCTGTATCTTGTATAGTGATTTTGTTAGGGGGGGGGGGGAGTTTGGGTTTCTTGAAATGAATAGCATCTCTGTTTTCTTGAGATTGATTTTGAGATTCTGGGTGTCAAGCCACTTCATTATATCAGAGATGCATGCGGTTATGCTGGAGTAGTTCAGGTTAGCAATATTCAACGGGAGGTACATCATGATATCATTTGCGTAAAGATGATAGTTGATGTGTGACTTGAATATGTTGCAGAATGGCTGCATGTAAATGTTAAATAGTAGGGATGAGAGTGAGGAGCCTTGGGGGACACCAGTTTCCTGCGGAAAGGTTGTGGAGGATTCCTGGCCTATTTGAACTTGCTGGGTTCTGTTATTCAGGTAAGATGTGAACCATAGTATAACTGAACCTTGTAGCCCAATGTGTTTTAGCCTGTTTATTAGGAGGTTGTGCTTTATGCTGTCAAAGGCTGCTGCTATGTCTATAAAAATAAGTAGGAAGACCTGTTTACCAGCGTCCAGTCCACGGATAAGTTTATCAAGTAGTGTTAGCATCAGGGTCTCGACACTATGTTGAGGCCTAAACCCATGTTGATTCTCATCAAGGGGGGGCATTTGCTTCAATAAAATCCTGCATTTGCAGTTGTACAACTTTTTCTATGACCTTCGTTAGGAAGGGTAAACTTGATATTGTACGGTAGGAGTTAAGAACATAAGATATGTCATACTGGGTCAGACCAAGGTCCATCAAGCCCAGTATCCTGTTTCCAACAGTGGCCAATCTAGGTCATACGGACCAAGCAGTTTCCCCAAAAGCACAGGTTCCACAATGCTTGTACTGGGTCAAGCATTGATATCCTGGGTCCCTTCTTAATAATGGTTTATGGACCTTTCCTCCAGGAACTTGTCCAAACCTTTTTTAAACCCAGCAACACTAACAGCCTTTACCATATCCTCCGGTAATAAATTCCAGAGTTTTGATTACAGCTTTGCCGCCCGCGAGCCCGGCTCTCCCCACTTGCAACTCCTGCCCTATCGGGGCAGTGGGAGTGCTCCTGCCCAATCCGGGCAGTGGGAGCGAGAGAGCCCGCCCAGCACCGCATTGTAATAGCGGCGTCCCTACCGAGAGGGACCCGCTTTGCCGCCCGCGAGCCCGGCTCTCCCCACTTGCAACTCCTGCCCTATCGGGGCAGTGGGAGTGCTCCTGCCCAATCCGGGCAGTGGGAGCGAGAGAGCCCACCCAGCACCGCATTGTAATAGCGGCGTCCCTACCGAGAGGGACCCGCTTTGCCGCCCGCGAGCCCGGCTCTCCCCACTTGCAACTCCTGCCCTATCGGGGCAGTGGGAGTGCTCCTGCCCAATCCGGGCAGTGGGAGCGAGAGAGCCCGCCCAGCACCGCATTGTAATAGCGGCGTCCCTACCGAGAGGGACCCGCTTTGCCGCCCGCGAGCCCGGCTCTCCCCACTTGCAACTCCTGCCCTATCGGGGCAGTGGGAGTGCTCCTGCCCAATCCGGGCAGTGGGAGCGAGAGAGCCCGCCCAGCACCGCATTGTAATAGCGGCGTCCCTACCGAGAGGGACCCGCTTTGCCGCCCGCGAGCCCGGCTCTCCCCACTTGCAACTCCTGCCCTATCGGGGCAGTGGGAGTGCTCCTGCCCAATCCGGGCAGTGGGAGCGAGAGAGCCCGCCCAGCACCGCATTGTAATAGCGGCGTCCCTACCGAGAGGGACCCGCTTTGCCGCCCGCGAGCCCGGCTCTCCCCACTTGCAACTCCTGCCCTATTGGGGCAGTGGGAGTGCTCCTGCCCAATCCGGGCAGTGGGAGCGAGAGAGCCCGCCCAGCACCGCATTGTAATAGCGGCGTCCCTACCGAGAGGGACCCGCTTTGCCGCCCGCGAGCCCGGCTCTCCCCACTTGCAACTCCTGCCCTATCGGGGCAGTGGGAGTGCTCCTGCCCAATCCGGGCAGTGGGAGCGAGAGAGCCCGCCCAGCACCGCATTGTAATAGCGGCGTCCCTACCGAGAGGGACCCGCTTTGCCGCCCGCGAGCCCGGCTCTCCCCACTTGCAACTCCTGCCCTATCAGGGCAGTGGGAGTGCTCCTGCCCAATCCGGGCAGTGGGAGCGAGAGAGCCCGCCCAGCACCGCATTGTAATAGCGGCGTCCCTACCGAGAGGGACCCGCTTTGCCGCCCGCGAGCCCGGCTCTCCCCACTTGCAACTCCTGCCCTATCGGGGCAGTGGGAGTGCTCCTGCCCAATCTGGGCAGTGGGAGCGAGAGAGCCCGCCCAGCACCGCATTGTAATAGCGGCGTCCCTACCGAGAGGGACCCGCTTTGCCGCCCGCGAGCCCGGCTCTCCCCACTTGCAACTCCTGCCCTATCGGGGCAGTGGGAGTGCTCCTGCCCAATCCGGGCAGTGGGAGCGAGAGAGCCCGCCCAGCACCGCATTGTAATAGCGGCATCCCTACCGAGAGGGACCCGCTTTGCCGCCCGCGAGCCCGGCTCTCCCCACTTGCAACTCCTGCCCTATCGGGGCAGTGGGAGTGCTCCTGCCCAATCCGGGCAGTGGGAGCGAGAGAGCCCGCCCAGCACCGCATTGTAATAGCGGCGTCCCTACAGGGCGCGCCCGCGCCTGGCGGGCCCGCGCCTGAGGGCCTCGCCAGAGGGCCCTTTGGCGTGGCCCTTAGGCGGTGGCCGCTGGCGGTGAAAGAGAGGAGTGCCTCCCCACCAAGACGTCAACATCCTTAACCGACCCCGCCGAAAGGTGCGACGCGTCCACCTATCCCGGGAACGTACCCCCCACTTCACTGGAATACACGTGTGAAAGGCAGCCACGGCTCGAGCTCCCCAAACGGGTCTGAGATCGCCTACTACGAGCCTCACGCACATCAAGCTCCCCAAGCTGGGTAGAGCACACCAACTCTGCACAGCAACAAAACCGACCAGGTGAGTCTCACAAACTCACTCAACGAGGACAGTGAACTGCATGAAATCTGTGCACACATCATCAGACACCAGAAAACTACAAACAAACTCCACACAAAACACCACAGCACACCACCATGATCCCAACATGGTTTCTACCATTCAGCCTCCTCCTCACACATATCCTCTCACCAGACCCCCACCTCCACTACCTACCCCATAACCCACAATGGCACTCACCCTCCACCTGGCTTTACATAGTTCCACAACGCAATCAGCCCGCCACACACAGCACATCAACATCTAGTAAAAAAGAAGCACACAAATCTCACCCCCCAGCACACTGTTCAAACAGAGTCACACAACACAACAGAGCAAATTGCCATAGAACTCATAAACGCAAGGTCCATATGCAACAAGATACACACACTAGCGGACCACATAGAAGATCACCGACCAGACATTCTCTGCATTACAGAAACCTGGCTCAATACTACCGACACAGTTCTACTCAATCAATTAGTACCAGACAGCCACACAGCTTACAATTGCCCACGCACCCACAAACGTGGAGGAGGGGTACTTATAATTACAAAGAAAAACCTGAAGTTCAAAACACACAGCTCCACCGCTACACCACAAAGCAACACGCTCAGCATCATGAACAAACACATGGCACTCTGCCTAACCTACAGAGCACCCCGAGCCCCTCCTGATGAACTGGCAGCAACGCTCGAAACAGCATGCGCCCTCATAGCAACTAACAAACCCACACTCATGCTAGGTGACTTCAACCTCAAGACCACCAACACCAAAGATGCCGATGCCTTTCTCCAAGCAATGACATCACTTCAATACACCCAAATCATCAACGCCCCTACACACAGGCACGGATCTACACCAGACCTCATATTCGCAACCAACTCCCTAACCTCAAGAGGTCTAATCTCAACTCCTTCCGTCACCCCAGTCCCCTGGTCAGACCACCACATAATCAAGATCACACTGCAACTTCAAAAAGACAACCACAACGAACAAACCAACATTTCCCACACACAAAGGCGATTCAAGAAATTCGACAGAGACACCTTCCTACTGGACACGTTAAATCAACTGTCAACAGAAACAGACAACCTGGAGTCTCAAATCATCAACTGGAACAACACAATATCCAACGCAGCCACAGTCACTGTTACCAGACCAGAGGAGCACTGCAACAACAAGAGACAACACAAACCCTGGTACTCCTCAACCATACGACAAAAGAAAAGAGAACTCAGAAGGATGGAACGGAGATGGAGAAAATCCAAGACACCGGAAAACCAGCAAACATACCTAACAAACCAAAGACTATACACCGAACACATCAACCAATCCAAGAAAGAATACCACACAAACATGATAAACACATCCATAAACAAACCCAGGGAGCTCTTCGATATAGTGAAAATCCTCACAAAGGAGCAGAAAACTGAGGAGGAAATACAAATAGACCCGCAAAAATTTGCTGATCACATCAAAGACAAATTTCACTCCACAGAACCAACTGAAACCAGCTCTTCAACCCAGCCTGATTCATACCCTACGTCATGGGACACCTTCTACCCTCCCTCAATAGAACAGCTCTCCCGCATCATCTCAGCAATCAGAACAAGCACCGCCCCCACGGACCCCTGCCCAGTATCATGGATAAAGGCCACCAAATCAAGCCTCATCCACATCATACATGACATTGTGTCCAATTCACTTACCCAGGGTCTCCTGCCAGCTCAACTAAAACTGGCTACAGTACGCCCAATACCGAAGAAAACAACCCTCGACAAGAGCAACCCCGCAGCATACAGACCAATATCCAGCATACCTTTCCTGGCAAAAATCATAGAAAAAGCAGTGCAACAACAACTTCAGGAACATATTGACAACCATGCCCCTCTAGACGACAACCAGCACGGCTTCCGCCCCCAACATGGAGTCGAAACATTGCTGATCTACCTCATAGACAACATCATCAGAGTCATAGACAACAACAACAAAGGCATCCTAATGATCTTCATCGACATCTCCTCCGCCTTCGACACAGTTGACCACCCAACCCTCCTGGAAAGACTAAAGAAAATTGGGCTTCACGGTACCACGTTAAAATGGTTCCAATCCTACCTCACCGACAGGCAGCTACAAGTCAAGATAGGCCACAACACCTCTCAACCCATAAAAATCCGCCAAGGAGTACCTCAAGGATCCGCCCTCTCGGCCCTTCTGTTCAACATATACATCCAGCCAATATGCGACATCCTGAAAGCGAACAACATTCAATACACCATCTATGCAGACGATATCATGATATACACACCCATCTCAACCGACAACCCAGACTACAATAGAATAACTGACTGCCTAACACAAATGACAAACTGGTGCACGAACAACAACCTCTCAATCAACTACAGCAAGACTGAGGCTCTAATAATCACTCGCAACCCCAACTTCATTCACCCACCAGACATCAAAATAGCAGACACAACCATTCCAATGAAATCCGAAGTAAGATACCTGGGAGTAACCCTGGACAACAAACTAAATCTCATGTCTCACATCAACAAAACGGTCAAGAATGCATACTATAGAATGAGAATCATCAGACGGCTTAAACCCCTCCTCGACGCAGAACACTTCCGCACAGTATGCCAAGCGCTCATCACCCCATTATTGGACTTCTGCAACCCCATCTACCTTGGCCTACCAAAGCAAACTCTCAAACCGCTCCAACTAGCCCAAAACACCGCCGCACGCCTAATTTCTGGCTCAACAAGACACGAACACATTACCCCGGTTCTCAAAGATCTACACTGGCTCCCAATCAGCTCACGTATCAAATACAAAACAATAATGAACATATTCAAAATCAAGCACCACATTTCAGCAAACAGCCTGCACACCCTCATTCACCCAGACACCAGCACCCGCCCGAGAAGAAAAGGAACCTCCAACAGAGTCAATACACCAAAAGACTTCAGAAAAACACGAAAGGACACCACAGAGAGAGCCCTCTCCCTGGCAGCCCCAACCATCTGGAACTCCCTCCCAGATGATCTGAGATCGACAACGGACCTCAAAGACTTCCGCAAACAGCTGAAGACAACTCTGTTCATAGAACATTATGGACACATCACGTAATCCACAAAGCCTGATCAACGAAAACCCCGACGAGAGATTATAAGACACCGACAAGAGATCGCATATCGGCACAGGATCTAGCTCAAGCCCTATCTGGACAGTACCTTGTATTATAGAACTTGCTGTATTATAGCGCACACTGTACATAGCTCACCCTAATCTAGAAGCCCCCCCCCCTCACACTCCACCCCTCTGCCCCCTGCACCTACCCCCCCCCCCTCTAATCTTCCTGCACGATCCCCAGCACCCTACCCCCCCTCACTGCATGACCCCCTGCACCCCATCTGATTGTATTGTTGTGACACCGCCTTGATTTTTAGGATAAGACGGTTTAGAAATACTTTTAAATAAATAAATAAATAAATGTTGAGTGAAAAAATATTTTCTTTTATTAGTCTTAAATAGTTTACCCTGTAGCTTCATTGCATGTCCCCTAGTCTTTCTATATTCTGATAACGTAAAGTTTTTGGGTAAGTTGGGTAAGTTTTTGTCGGAGTTTGCGGCTTTTAATATGGGTCAGATAGTTGCCTGCTTCAGGGCATTGGGCATGTGCCCTAGGCTGAGTGAGGAGTTAACTATCTAACAGATTATTGGGGTGAATTCGTCCTTTGTTAATTTTAATCAACTGACCGGGCAGGGGTCCCTTGGTAAGGTAGTTGTATTAATATTAGTTATAATGTTTTTGAGGTGTTTGTTGTCAATAGAACTGAATGTTGTCCAGGTTGAGAGGTAATGTGTGTTTAAGTTTGTGGGCTTGGGGCTAGGAGAGTCTGTGGTGATCTCATGCTGGTATTGGTGTGAAAGTTTATTAATACAGTAGTTAGCGAACTTTTGTTGGTGTATTACTATGGAGTCATCTTCGTGAGTGTGTGTTTTGGTGAGGTTTTTTACTATGGAAAATAGCTCCCGTGGTTTGTTTAGTGATTTAGTGATTAATGCTGAATGATATTCTTTTTGATTAGTGTTTACAGCATCTTTGTATTGTCTCATTGTTTGCATATATTGTGAGTTGTCTTCTTCTGTTTTTGTGCGTCTCCATTTTTGTTCTAGGTTTCTTAGTTTTTGTTTTAATTTTTTTAGGTCATGAGTGTACCATTTGTTTGTGTTCCTTTTTTTGATATTGTTGTTTTGTCTTGGAATTGTGGCAGCATTGGATAAGACTGTGTTCCATTTTTTTATGTATTCATCTATGTTAGTATGGGAGTTATCAAAGTATGGAAGTGTGTTGTCTAGGAATGTTTCCTTTTTAAAGGATTTGTATTTGCTAAGTATGTTTGGTCTTTTATCAGATAAAGCTTTGTTAGGTAGTGTAGGTAATGTGAGCTCAGTCAGGAAATGGTCTGTCCAAGGTAATGGCATAGATGTTGGGGAGGAGTAGCAGATGTTGTGAGTGGTGTCTATTTGGAGGCATATTAGGTCAAGAGTATTACCTTTTTTGTGGGTAGGGGTTAGAACTACTTGGTGGAGGTCTATATCTGTCATTGCATTAAGAAAGTGGAAGGAGTGGGTGATATGCAATGAGGGGAGATTAAAGTCTCCAAGTATGATCTGCATTTTGTTTGTGGTTTTGGAACATGATTGTTCTAGTATGATGTCCAGGTTGTCTGGAGAAGGCAAGGGAGGTCTACATATTAAGGTTAATGAGAGGTGTTTATTTTCTATTGACAGGATGTCAATATCCTCTATGTTTTTATTCAGGTGCAGAGTGGTGCATAAATATTTTTTGCCTAATATAGCATGCCATCGCCACGTTTGTTTTGTCTAGGGCAGTGATATAGGTTGTAGTTAGGATGAGTAAGTTGGTTAACTAACACCTGGTCTGTTTCCGCTAGCCACGTTTCTGTTAGACATAGTATATCAGGTGATTTGTCGTTAGTTAGGTCACTCAGAATTGGAATTTTATTTCTGGCTGATCTAGTATTAAGCAGTAGACATTTGATAGGGTATGGTGTATGTGAGGATGGAATATGGTGGGTGTTAGGATTTGGTTTTATATATATGAGTCTAGGGTTGTGTGTTTTATTATGATTGTGGATATAGGAGTGCTGTGTAGTCTGTTGATACTGTGGATATGAACGGTGATGGTAGTGTATTATGGGTATGTTGCTGTAGATGGATGGGGAGGGATGGAGAGAGCTTATTAAGGGAAATAGGAGGAGCAACAAGGCAAGGTAGTTTTTACATACACATACATACGCATAGTTTTTACATACACTTTGTTGTTCAAGTTAAGATGTTCATTGTAAAAAGTTATAACTGTTCTATGTAAAACAAGATCTGCATTGTTAATTGTTGTTAAATGTACACCGCAACTGATCGCTGGAAGATGCGGTATATAAATAAGTGTTAAATAAATAAATAAATAAAATAAATAAATAAATAAAAGATATTGTTTAAACATGTTTTGTTAGGATTTACTATCTTATTGAAAATTGAAAAGGAAATATTGTACAGTGTATCTGAAACATCTGTTTGAGTAACAATTAGTACAAATCCAATTGGGGCAGTGGGAGCCGCCAGCCGAGGAGGATAAAAGCGGCGCCCCTGCAGGGCGCGCCCGCGCCTGGCGGGCCCGCGCCTGAGGGCCTCGCCAGAGGGCCCTTTGGCGTGGCCCTTAGGCGCGGCACGAAGGCGAGCAGAAGGAAACAACAAAAGAAACAGCAGCGCCGACAACATCACCGCAGAACCCAACAAGGAGCAGACCGAGGCGAAGGACGTCAGAACCGCAAGTAGAATTCCCACAGAACATCACACATTCCCCACCACCAAACTCTCACTTCCACTACCCACACCCTAATAGATCCTGCTCTCCCTCCATGGGACAGGCTCCCTCCACGGGACAGGCTCCCGCACCAAGGCACCCTACACAGATCCGGCTCTCTCTCCACGGGACAGGCTCCCTCCACGGGACAGGCTCCTGCACCAAGGCACCCTACACAGATCCGGCTTTCCCTCCACGGGACAGGCTCCCTACACGGGACAGGCTCCCGCACCAAGACGCCCAACACAGATCCGGCTCTCCCTCCACGGGACAGGCTCCCTCCACGGGACAGGCTCCCGCACCAAGGCACCCTACACAGATCCGGCTCTCCCTCCACGGGACAGGCTCCCGCACCAAGGCACCCTACACAGATCCGGCTCTCCCTCCACGGGACAGGTTCCCTCCACGGGACAGGCTCCCGCACCAAGGCACCCTACACAGATCCAGCTTTCCCTCCACAGGACAGGCTCCCTCCACGGGACAGGCTCCCGCACCAAGACGCCCAACACAGATCCGGCTCTCCCTCCACGGGACAGGCTCCCGCACCAAGGCACCCTACACAGATCCGGCTTTCCCTCCACAGGACAGGCTCCCGCACCAAGGCACCCTACACAGATCTGGCTTTCCCTCCACGGGACAGGCTCCTGCACCAAGACGCCCAACACAGATCCGGCTCTCCCTCCACGGGACAGGCTCCCTCCACGGGACAAGCTCACACACCAAGTTCAGCTCTCTCCAAACAGACAACAGAAGAAGACTCAAGAAAACAGGCATCACCCCAACGAAACATCACAAAAAAAACCCAACATGCACGCCACATACTTCCTACCACTCTACCTACTCATCACACAACTCCTCCCACCCACCACACACCTCCACTACCCACAAGCAAACACAACATGGCACCCACCAACTGCGTTGCCATATTTAGAACCACAGCACACACACAAAGAGACACTCAGAACTTACCAGGCAAAGTGACCAAACAGACACAAATCAAACTCCCACACCTGCACAAAGGAAGCACATGTAACAGCAACCTCATCAACAAAGACAACAACGATTGAGCTCATAAACGCCAGATCCGTCTGCAACAAGATACATACTATTGTAGACCACATAGAAGAGCGACAGCTCGACATAATATGCATCACAGAGACATGGCTCAACCCTACCGACAACGTAATACTCAACCAACTAGTACCGGACAACTACTCAGCGTACAACTGCCCACGCACCCACAAGCGTGGAGGAGGAGTCCTGATAATAGCAAAAACAAAACTAAAGTTCAAGACACAGAACTTTATCGATACACAGCAATGTAACTCAATTAGCATCAAGAACAAGAACATTGCAATCTGCCTAACCTACAGAGCACCCAGAGCTCCACCCGACGAACTAGCCCTCTCACTCGAAGAAGCCTGTGCCATAACAACAAACAACAAACCAGCGCTACTGATTGGAGACTTCAACCTCAAGTCCACCAATGCCAAAGACGCAGAGGCCTTCCTTCAAGCGATGACCTCACTTCAATTCACACAGATAATCAATGCACCAACGCACAGACATGGATCATTCCCAGACCTCATCTTCGCATCCAATTACCTAACATCAGGAGACCTAATTTCTCCACCCACCATTACCCCAGTGCCATGGTCTGACCATTACCTAATCGAGACAAAGCTGCGATCTCAAGAGGACCAGACAAACGAAAGAGCTGACATCTCACACACACACAAAGACGATTCAAGCATTTCGACAGGGACGAATTCATACAGGACACAATACATCACCTGAACATTACTACAGACGACCTGGAGGAACAAGTTTCAAGCTGGAACAGCATTTTAGCTAACGCCGCCAAACCATCTGGTCGCAGGACCGAGAAACAACACCACAACAAGAGACAAAACAAACCTTGGTACTCAGCAAAAATACGACAGGAAAAGAGAGAGCTTAGGAAGATTGAACGGAGATGGAGAAAAAACAAAGCAACTGCCGACCAGCATCTTTACCTAACAAAGCAAAAACAATACAATAAACACATTAACCAATCAAAGAGGGAATTTCACACAAATATGATAAACACTTCCATCAACAAACCCAGAGAGCTCTTCGAAATAGTAAAGATCCTCACAAAAGAGCAAACAACAGAAGGGGAAGTACAAGTTGATCCACAGGAATTCGCCGACCACATCAAAGACAAATTTCACTCCACAGAGCGAACAACACCTAGTGAAACCACCAGGACGGACGTACACTCCAAAACCTGGGGCACATTCTACTCACCCTCAACAGAACAGATATCACACATCATCTCTACAATCAATACAAGCACTGATCCTACAGACCCGTGCCCAGTGTCATGGGTCAAAGCCACCAAATCCAGCTTCATCCCCACCATACATAAAATGGTACACAACTCACTCACTCAAGGACTCATGCCAAAGCAACTAAAGCTTGCCTCAGTAAGACCAATCACAAAGAAAACAACTCTCGACAAAAAAGATCCAGCAGCATACCGACCAATCTCCAGCATACCCTTCCTCGCAAAAATCATCGAAAAAACGGTTCAACTTCAACTTCAGGAACACATCGACAAACACGAAACACTCGATGACAACCAACACGGATTTCGTCCCAACCATGGAGTCGAAACACTACTGATCTACCTCTTCGACAGCATCCTAAGAATAATTGACAACACCAGGAATGGAATCATAATGATCTTCATCAACATCTCCTCAGCCTTCGACACAGTGGACCACAACACGCTCCTGGAAAGACTAAAGAACACTGGTATACACGGTATCACATTGAAATGGTTCCACTCGTACTTAACAGAAAGACAGCTACAGGTCAAGTTGGGACACAACACCTCCCGGCCCATAAACGTCCGACAAGGAGTACCTCAAGGATCCGCACTCTCAGCACTCCTATTTAACATCTACATACAACCAATATGCAACATCATGAAAGAGAACAACATTCAATACACAATATATGCAGACGACATCATGATATACACCCCGATATCAATCGACAACCCGGACTTCTCTAAGATAACAGACTGCCTTACCCAAATGGCAAGTTGGTGTCAAAACAACAACCTCGCAATAAACTACAACAAGACCGAAGCTTTAATCATCACTCGGAACCAAAACTTCATACACCCACCAAATATAAAGATACAAAGCACTACTATACCAATAAGATCAGAAGTGAGATACCTCGGAGTTACTCTGGACAATAAACTCAATCTCAAGCCACACATAGACAAAACAATCCAAAAAACCTACTACAAGATGCGAATCATCAGGAGACTGAAACCGCTACTCGCCCCGGAACACTTCCGTACCGTCTGTCAAGCACTGATAACCCCACTGCTGGACTTCTGCAATCCGATATACCTTGGACTACTGAAACAAGCCCTCAAACCACTCCAACTGGCACAAAACACTGCAGCACGAATCATATCAGGTACTGCAAGACAGGAGCACATCACACCTACCTTAAAGGACTTACACTGGCTTCCAATCGGTGCTCGCATCAGATACAAAACTATCATAAACCTATTTAAGATAAAACAGCACACATCAGCCAACAGCCTGCACTCCCTCATACAACCAGACACCAGCACACGTCCCAGAAGAAAACAAACACACAACCGAGTCAGCAACCCCAGTGAATACAAACACACACGCAAGGACACAACGGACAGAGCACTCTCCATGGCTGCTCCAACAATATGGAACAAACTCCCGGACGATTTGAGGGCTACTACAGACCTCAAAGACTTTAGAAAACAGCTAAAAACAATGCTGTTCATAGAACACTATGGACACATCACATAACCTCAGAGAATGTATAACAGCACATGATACCGCCTAAACAATGTATGTATGGAAGATGTTTTTGCACCACTGTATATAGCCCACTCTGTACATAGCTCATACCAATCTAGCACACAATACAACACACACTCAATTTCACCCTCACTGCATGTATAACACACTCACTTTACCCGATTGTTTGCTGTGATACCACCTTGATTATTAAGATAAGGCAGTTTAGAAATACTGTGTGATGGGGCCCGTGGTTAGAGCCCTTATTGCCCTGTATAGGCGGTTGCCTAGGGCCTATGAACAAGTAATTGCTCTGGCTTGTTAAATAAAAGAGTCTCTCAGAGCAACTTTTGAATGAAACTTAAAGTGGGTTTTATTCCCCGTCCCGCTCGGACTTGTCAAGAAAACAGAAAAACTTAAAGATGAACAGAGCAACAAATTAATGGCAAACAAGTAATCCTTATTTCCTGTACAAAGTTCTCTTTGCATTCATTCACATAGCAAGGTTGCGTTTGTAACACATGCTGCATTCCATGGGAATGGGCTCCGGAAGATTGCTAGCGTCTTCCCATATCATATTCTCCTCAGCAGTGCCCAAACTCCCTGTGTCAGACTCCTCATACAAATGGCGCTCAGACACAGTGTCCTGTGATAAATCACTGTAGTAATCAAAAGAGGCTCTTCTCCCTTCAGGGCTATACCTCTCTGGCCTGTGGTATCTTCTGCCTGGGCTCTCCTCCCAGAATAACAGTTCTGAACCACCTTGCTGCTTGTAGTTATATTCAGGACCACGCCCTTGGCACTTAGGGGTTTTAAACTTCTCCCTATAATCATATGGAGGATTCCTTCTCTCTGCAGGGACTGCCTTAATACTTGGCTCCCTATACCTTATGGCTTTTCCCTTCCAGGCTGGTTGTGCAGGAGTATAATTATACTTAGTTTTACACCTACTTCTTAGGCTGCAGACGTGCTTGGAGTTCCCATCCCCCAACACTTTCCTCTCACAGTGACCTCTGCCTTGAGCTGGCACATACCGGTCTCTAGTGTATTGGGATCCTCCTAGCTTCTCTTTCAGGTTATTTCTGGTAGGAGGTTTACTCTTGGAACAGCTTGCCTTGAACCTCTCTTCTCGAGAGCTGGAGTCAGACTCACTTCCTGGTTCTCCGTGAGAAGAGTTTCCTCCCAGCAATCCCCTGGGGATTTTGCTCAGCTGATGAGAGCCACACCTCCTGCTATCCTCTGCAACCCGACCTGCCGTCCTACTCTCTGCAGTTCCCTTTGGTGTTCATGTTCTTGCTCCTCCTCTTGCCACTCCCAATCTACTCCACTGACTGGAACCTTGCCTTAAGTAATCCCTAGCTCTGCACGTGACCTGAGGATTTTCACTCAGGTGTTCCTGATGGGATTTTTGTTTGCTACGTAGCAAGAATTTCCCTTGCTCCGGTGAATTAGAGTGCCTAGTGCTGCTTTCTAAAGCTGACTCTGAGGTAAGTCTTTCTTTTACCTGAATTTGCATAGGCTGTGTACCCCTTGCTGCATCACATATCCCCCCTCTTAAGATATTCCGTGATGGTGCACCTTCGTGCTCCCAGCCCGGAATACGCGACAGGGCGTCTGCATTAGAATGTAGCTTTCCTGCCCTATGGTGTATAGTAAAATTGAAAGCCTGCAACGCCAGGTGCCAACGGGTGAGGCGAGGGTTGTGGTTCCTCATGGTACCTAGCCACTTCAATGGTGCATGATCCGTAATCAGCACGAAATGCCTGCCTGTAAGGTAAAATCGAAGTGCCTCGATGGCCCACTTAATAGCCAAACATTCTTTTTCAATGGTTGAGTAGTTGCTCTCAGCTCTGGTCAACTTCCTACTCAAATAAAGAACGGGGTGCTCAGTACCCTCAAATTCCTGGGATAGGACGGCTCCCAGCCCCGATTCCGAGGCGTCCGTCTGCAGGATAAATGTACGATTAAAATCCACCCCATATAAAACTGGCGCCTTGCATAACTTCCCCTTTAGAAGTATGAAAGCGTCCTCCGCTGCCTGTGTCCACTGCAAATTATTGGGTGCGTTCTTTCTTAACATATTTGTTAATACGGTACTCTCTTCCGCGAACCTGGGTATAAACCGCCTATAATATCCTATTAACCCTAGGAAACTTCTCAGTTGTTTCTTATTTAAGGGACGCCGAAAATTCTGCACACTTTCTACTTTATCGTGTAGTGGTCGCACCGTACCATTTCCTACCAAGTGTCCTAGATACTTGACCTCGGTTCCGCCAAATAGGCATTTCCCGGGATTTAGAGTCAGTCCAGCACTCCGCAAAGCCTTCAATACGGCCTCTACACATGGGAGGTGTTGTGCCCAGGTGGTACTGTGGATGACTATATCATCCATGTATGCTACGGCGTAGCTGTGGTGAGGCCGTAGGACCTGGTCTACCAACCTTTGGCATGTTGCCGCAGCACCGTGTAGACCGAACGGCATGCGTTTAAACTGGAATAAACCCAGCGGTGTGCTGAATGCTGTCTTGGGCCTGGAAGCACGGGTCAACGGTATCTGCCAATAGCCCTTGGTAAGGTCGAGGGTGGTCAGATACCGAGCCTGCCCCAGTCTGTCCAACAACTCTTTGATCCTTGGCATAGGGTAGGCATCGAAAAGTGATATGGCATTGACCTGCCTAAAGTCAATGCAGAAACGCAGACTGCCATCTGGTTTCGGTACAAGGACTACCGGACTACACCAGGGACTTTTAGACTCTTCAATGACGCCTAACTGTAGCATCTCCTGAACTTGTGAAATAATCTCGCTCTTGCGAGCCTCCGGTAAGCGATAAGGTCGCAACCGCACAATTTTCCCCGGGGTGTGAGAATTTCATGCGCGACCAGGTTAGTTTCTCCCGGGACGGGCGTAAGGACGTCCCTAAACCGTGACAACAACTGGTCTAACTGGCCTTGTTGCTGCAAGGACAATTCTAGGCCAATCTTCGGTGCAGAGACTGTTTTACAGTCTGCAATTTGGGGACCTAAATCCTCCTCTAGGTTTGTCTTTGTAGTGGCAGTAAGACCCTGTACCTCCCTCTGTCCGGTGGAGCCAAACCCTTGGCCTCCCCTACTGGTAGGGACCAGGTGGGTTACCTCCTCCACTTCTGGAGACCCAAACCGTTCACATGTAATCTGGGCAACGCGGTCTCCTATTTTAACCTCAAAGTCCTGCTCTCCAAAGTTAAACAGCAGTACTTTGACCTCTCCCCTGTAATCGGGGTCCACAACCCCCGCTCCTACATCGACAAAATGCTTCGATGCCAAACCAGATCGGGGAGCGATCCGCCCGTAGCACCCAGCTGGCAACTGGATTTGCAGGCCTGTATTAATTAAAGCCTTTCCTTTCTTTGGTACCACCCCTTCCACTGCACTAAAAAGATCAAAGCCAGCCGCCTCGGCGGTTGCTTTCTGGGGAACCTGTGCATCTGGGGACATCTTACAGACCTTTAACACAAAGCCTTTTTTACCAGGGGTCACTACCTCTATCGGGGCCTTTTGGACAATTGCTTTCTTTGGGGGTTTTGCAAATAACGGCTGGGGAACCACATTTACCAGGGCCTCCCCTTCCTCATTATTCTTTCCCATGGCCTGGCCCTCTTCCTCTACTTCCTCAGGGTGCCCTTGGGATTCCTTTTCCTTAACCAGGCCTTCCTTTAGGCCTTCCCCAAATGGGGGCCAATCCCGGCCTAACACCAAATCAAAGGGTAGCTTGGGAACTACCGCTACCAAGGTCTTTCTCCGTACCCCCAATCCTTGTATCTTCAGCCGGTACAGCGGATAACCGGCGGAAGACCCATGGATGCATCTTATATTGGCTACTCCTTCGGCATGACTCGGGGGAAAACCCCTCTGGGCCTGTATGGTTTCCCAAAAACGGCGAGAGACCATACTTTGGTCGGCCCCCGAGTCAAGCAAGGCCTTAGCTGGGACTCCCTGTACCTCCACATCTACACGGAAACCTGCAGCTGTGTGGTGTTCATGGCCAGTGACAAGTGCTGTACGAGACATACATTCTCTCTTTAAGTGCCCACTTTTCCCACACTTAAAGCACTTTAACATTTTGTTACCATCCATTTTTATACACCTGGATTCCTTTGAATCCCCTCTGTTCCTTGGAGAAACATTTATACCTCTTACAGAATTGGCTAACCCTGACCTGCTGCTAGCGCTGGCTTCTTTCATTACTTCAGCCTCAAAGAACCTTTCGGTTAGGTGCGCTGCTTCAGCAGAGGTTCTACAATTCTGTAGGGTCAGAAATGTTCTAACCTCTTCTGGTACTGCATCAAAGAATTGCTCTAATACGATTAGATCAATTACCTCTTCCATCGGTTTACCCTCGGGTTCAAGCCACCTTAAAACCAGCCCATGCACTCTGTGATACAGTGCCTTTGGGGTTTCATCCGGTTGAATCCGGGTAGACCGTAGCATGCGTCTGTACGCGGTAGGGGTTAAGCCCAACCTATCACGCACAGCTCTTTTAACCTCTTGGTAATCAGCTGCTAACGCTGCTGGCATGGCCCTGTAGGCTGCCTGAGCCTCACCGGTTAGTGCTGAGGCCAGCCTAACAGCTAATTGCTCTTGTGGCCATTTTGCATTAAGAGCTATTCTCTCAAATGTTTGCACAAAGTCATCGAAATTGTCATTAGCATGCATTTGTCCCAGTGTCCAAATCCCACAGCTCTGTGGGCCTACCCCACAGATAGGTACTGCTGCTGGTGACTCTTCCTTCTTTGGCTCCTTCAGGAGAGTAAGCATTAAGTCCGTCAGGGGCTTCTGTTGCTCCACCAGGGCAGCGATGGCCTGCTCCTGGTTCTGCCGAGCTAGCTCTCCCTGCTTCTCGAACTGGCTGCTCATCCACCTGAGAACCTCCTGTGCATCCATCGTGGTCGTCTTTTTTTCTGGAAAACAAATCAGAAACACGCAAACCCAAGTGTGGCACAATAATACAAGGAAAAATTTCTTCCTCCCAAGCCTTCTCCTTCTCACCAGCGATCCTCCCAACCTGTGCCCAAATACCCGTTACCTGAGCAAGGTGGAGGTTCTTATTTTGAGAAGGTGCTTGCCGTCGCACTCTTGGAATCCTGGATCCTCCTCTGGGCGTGTCAACTCCGCTCTTCCTGCGTCGTTGCTCCACTCCGTAGTTTCTTGTCTCCTGGACTGGATCCGATAAAACTACGCCAACTTGTGATGGGGCCCGTGGTTAGAGCCCTTATTGCCCTGTATAGGCGGTTGCCTAGGGCCTATGAACAAGTAATTGCTCTGGCTTGTTAAATAAAAGAGTCTCTCAGAGCAACTTTTGAATGAAACTTAAAGTGGGTTTTATTCCCCGTCCCGCTCGGACTTGTCAAGAAAACAGAAAAACTTAAAGATGAACAGAGCAACAAATTAATGGCAAACAAGTAATCCTTATTTTCTGTACAAAGTTCTCTTTGCATTCATTCACATAGCAAGGTTGCGTTTGTAACACATGCTGCATTCCATGGGAATGGGCTCCGGAAGATTGCTAGCGTCTTCCCATATCATATTCTCCTCAGCAGTGCCCAAACTCCCTGTGTCAGACTCCTCATACAAATGGCACTCAGACACAGTGTCCTGTGATAAATCACTGTAGTAATCAAAAGAGGCTCTTCTCCCTTCAGGGCTATACCTCTCTGGCCTGTGGTATCTTCTGCCTGGGCTCTCCTCCCAGAATAACAGTTCTGAACCACCTTGCTGCTTGTAGTTATATTCAGGACCACGCCCTTGGCACTTAGGGGTTTTAAACTTCTCCCTATAATCATATGGAGGATTCCTTCTCTCTGCAGGGACTGCCTTAATACTTGGCTCCCTATACCTTATGGCTTTTCCCTTCCAGGCTGGTTGTGCAGGAGTATAATTATACTTAGTTTTACACCTACTTCTTAGGCTGCAGACGTGCTGGGAGTTCCCATCCCCCAACACTTTCCTCTCACAGTGACCTCTGCCTTGAGCTGGCACATACCGGTCTCTAGTGTATTGGGATCCTCCTAGCTTCTCTTTCAGGTTATTTCTGGTAGGAGGTTTACTCTTGGAACAGCTTGCCTTGAACCTCTCTTCTCGAGAGCTGGAGTCAGACTCACTTCCTGGTTCTCCGTGAGAAGAGTTTCCTCCCAGCAATCCCCTGGGGTTTCTGCTCAGCTGATGAGAGCCACACCTCCTGCTATCCTCTGCAACCCGACCTGCCGTCCTACTCTCTGCAGTTCCCTTTGGTGTTCGTGTTCTTGCTCCTCCTCTTGCCACTCCCAATCTACTCCACTGACTGGAACCTTGCCTTAAGTAATCCCTAGCTCTGCACGTGACCTGAGGATTTTCACTCAGGTGTTCCTGATGGGATTTTTGTTTGCTACGTAGCAAGAATTTCCCTTGCTCCGGTGAATTAGAGTGCCTAGTGCTGCTTTCTAAAGCTGACTCTGAGGTAAGTCTTTCTTTTACCTGAATTTGCATAGGCTGTGTACCCCTTGCTGCATCACAACTGTTAAATAAAATAAATCATATACAGTTCTTGCAGAGCGTTTAACGTGAGGAAGGGTTTAGGAACTGTATGGTTATATAGGAAGAAAGACTCACAGTTGGTCCGAGGGTTGTTTGAGCGTTCCACAGTCTGATGTTGATGTTTGCTGGTCTCAGCTCGATTTTCTTGGTGATGGATGTTTTGATGGGATGTTTTGGGTTATGTTGTCCAAGTGTTGTGCTTGCCTACGTGCCCCGCCTAAGGGCCATGCCAAAGGGCCATCTGGCGAGGCCCTCAGGTACAGGCATGCCCGATGGTGCTGCTTCTCTAAAACCGGTGAGAGCCCCTGATTGGGCTGGAGCAGGAGAGCAGGCAGAGTCCGGCTGTGTGTGTTCTTGCTCTACCCCGATCGGGAGCGGGGGAGCAGTGGATGCAGGAGATGGTGGCGGCTGCTGAGAGGATGAAGGTGAAAGGGGATAGACTCGGGAATAATATGCAGAAATATTTCTTTATGGAAAGAGTGATAGATGTGTGGAATAGTCTTCCAGTGAAGGTTGTAGAGACGGGACTATATCGAGCTTCAAGAAAGCATGGGACAAACACAGAAGATTTCTAAAGGAAAAAAAGGGTCTGAAAGCTTAGTAACTGCTATGGAAGGGCAGACTAGGTAGGCCTTATGGGCTATATTGTTATTTTTTTGTTTCTACATATATGACTCCTCATCATCTTCATCTGCCCTGTAAAGGAATAGTGAATGTAGTGTAACATACCTGGTACCTCTTCTTAGGATTCAGGGCATAGAGGTTATGTGAAGGGCAAAGACACTCTCCTTCAGGAGTTGTATGGGATGAAGGGGGGGGGAGGTGAGGAGTCCTTCTAATCTAAGAACATAAGATATGCCATACTCGGTCAGACCAAGGTCCATCAAGCCCAGTATCCTGTTTCCAACAGTGGCCAATCTAGGTCATTCGTACCTAGCAGTTTTCCCAAAAGACACAGGTTCCACAATGCTTCTATCGTATCTCCCCTCAGCCATCTCTTTTCCATGTTAAAGAGCCCTAACCTTTTTAGTCTTTCTTCATAGGAGTATCCTTCCATCCCCTTTACCATTTTGGTGGCTCTTCTCTGAACCTTTTCTAATAACGCTATATCCTTTTTAAGATACGGCGACCAGAATTGCACACAATATTCAAGGTGCGGTCTCACCATGGAATGATATAGAGGCATTATAATATCTTTTGTTTTATTTTCCATTCCTTTCCTTATGATACCTAGCATTCTATTTGCTCTCTTGGCTGCCACTGCACACTGGGCCGAGTGTTTTAACATGTTATCCACAATGACGCGTAATTATTTTTCCAGGGTGGTGGTTCCTAATGTGGAATCTTGCATCTTGTAACCATAGTTTGGGTTGTTCTTCCCTAGGTGCATAACTTTGCACTTGTCCACATTAAATTTAATCTGCCATTTTGATGCCCAGTCTTCCAATTTATCAAGATCTTCTTGCAATTTTCCACAATCCTCTTGGGTTTTAACAACTTTAAATAGTTTTGTGTCATCTGCAAATTTGATAACCTCACCCTTTATTCCTTTTTCCAAGTCATTTATGAATATGTCAAAAAGCAGCGGACCCAGCACAGATCCCTGGGGTACACCACTATTCACCTTTCTCCATTGGGAAAATTGGCCATTTAGCCCTACACTCTGCTTTCTATCTTTTAACCAGTTCCTGATCCACAATAGTACACTGCCTCCTATCCCATGACTCTTTAGTTTTGCCAAACGTCTATGATGAGGGACCTTGTCAAAGGCTTTCTGAAAGTCCAGATACACTATATCAACAGACTCACCTTTGTCCACCTGTTTATTCACACCTTCAAAAAAAATAACAGATTAGTAAGACAAGATCTTCCTTATCTAAAGCCTTGATGGCTGTCTCCCATTAGGCCATGACTATCTACATGCTGAGTAATTTTGTTCTTTATGATGGTTTCTACCATTTTTCCTGGTACTGACGTCAGGCTCACTGGTCTGTAGTTTCCCAGATAACCCCTGGAACCCTTTTTAAAAATTGGCGTTACATTGGCGATCCTCCAATCTTCAGGTATTACAGATGATTTTACTGAAAATTCACAGATTACTAATAGCAGGTCTGCAATCTCATATTTCAGTTCTTTCAATACCCTTGGATGTATATCATCCGGCCCAGGTGATTTGCTACTCTTCAGTTTATCTAATAGTTGTAATACATCTTCCCGATGTATCGATATTTCCTTCAATTCTTCCGCACCTTTAAATACCACTTCAGTCATGGGCACTGTTCCCTCTAAGCTGTGCACGTGTGCGCGCGCACACACCTCGCCGAGTGAGCGCACATACTTTACAACAGAGCGCACAAAAATTACGGCTCTGATTCTGATAGAAAACACAGACGTCTTAAAATTTAAAAGTTATGATTGCAATTACTAGGAATTTCCCGCTTCCTTTAGTAATCGTCTATTTTCATTTAATTTGATTAAAATCAATGTGGTGTACATACTGTATTCTGACGTGTAGTCAAATTTTAAAGTATATAACTCCGAGTGTCGTTATGTGGCGCACAAAAATTTAACCTTCCTTCAAAAGCTGCACACAGCTGATATTTTATGCGCACACAGCCTACAGAAAATTAGAGGGAACATTGGTCATGGGTAACATCCCTACATCTTCCTCAGTAAAGACCGAAGCAAAGAATTCATTCAGTTTCTCTGCTATCACCTTGTTGCCTCTTAGTGCCTCTTTAACCCCTCTATCATCTAATGGACCAACTGATTCTCTCACATGTTTTTTGCTACGAATGTACTTGAAAAAGTCTTCATTTCGCGTTTTTGCTTCTGCAGCAAGCTTCTTCTCAAATTCTCCCTTTGCCTGCCTTATCAATGCCTTGCATTTGACTTGCCAGTGCTTGTGCTGTTTCCAGGTTTCATTGTTTGGCTCTTTTTTCCATTTCCTGAAAGATGCTTTTTTGGCAACAACAGCCTCTCTGACCTCACTTTTAAACCATGCTTGCAGTTTTTTGGACTTCCTTCCACTTTTCTTAAAGCATGGAATACAGCTGGTCTGGGCTTCGAAGATAGTAGTTTTCAACAACTCCCAAGCTTGATGTAAGTCTTTAACCTTTGCAACTGCTCCTTTTAGTTTTTTCTTAACTATTTTCCTTATTTTATCATAGTCTCCCTTTCGAAAGTTAAAAGGTAGTACTGTGGATTTCCTTACTATCCCTCCTCCACTAATTCAATCAAACATGATCATGTTATGATCACTATTGCCAAGTGGCCCCAACACCCTTATCTCTTGCATAAGATCTGGTGTTCCACTTAGGACTAGGTCTAATATGGCTTCCCCTCTGGTCGGTTCATGAATCAGCTGCTCCAAGAAGCAGTCATTTATTTCATCTAGGAACTTTATCTCCCTAGCATGTCCTGCCGTGACATTGACTCAGTCGATACCGGGGTAACTGAAATCACCCATTATTATTACTCGCTGTAACTTTTGTTAGCTTCCTTGATTTCTTTGAGCATTTCATCATCCATTTGTTCATTCTGGCCAGGCGGTCGATAGTACACCCCCACTGCCATCGCCTTCCCCTTTATACATGGAATTTCAATCCATAGAGATTCTACAGCAAATTTTGTTTCCTGCAAAACTTTAATCCTTTCCGACTCAATGCCCTCTCTAACATAGAGCGCAACCCCTCCACCAATTTGATCAGCTCCCTCACCTTAGCAATCATAAAAAAAACTTACCCAAAGAAAGTCACTCTTCTTTAGATAGTGGCTGAATAAAATGTAAGAGGGGATATTCAAAGGCATTTACATGGTTTACAGACTTGTAAGCTATGTAAATGCCACTTAGTAGGATATTCAGTGGCACTAACATGGTTAGTGACGCTGAATATCCGCGGGTTCCGCTGCTACACACCCTGATGCTAACCGAGCAGCAGCAATATTGAACCGCTGCCCGGTTAACAACTCATGGGTAAAGATAGGTGTAGGAAAAGTTGGCCTATCTTTATCCATAGGAGCTAACTGGGAAACAGTTTCAGTATTGCTGCTGCCAGTTAGCTTCCTCTCCATGCAGCGTAGTTTGGCAGACCCAGATATTCAATGCTGGTGGCCGGATATGGTCCCGGCAATGAATATCCGGGGTTAGTATTCAGCAGTGACAGCTATGCGCTTTAGAAGCATTAACCAATGCCGCTGAATATGCCCCCTAAATTCTTTACTGGATGATTAACCTCCTCCCCCTAAAAGAAAGTTCATTCTCATTTGGAAAAATTATATGTGCAGAATGAAACTTTGTAGCACTCTTTTCTGAAGGCTTGGCTTCATCTCTCTTGATAACAAAATAGGAATGGTCACTTTTGCCAGAGTGAAAATACTATCATTAATGTTACTCTGTACTATAACTTTAAAGCATATGTTGTATCGTACTCGAACTCATGGCTAAAGAGGTCTCAGAAACTGTAGGCTGCCATTGTTCAAGGTTTTATCAATGGACTGATGCCTAAATGTACATCAACGACCTCATTCTTAAACATATAGCCAATAGTTGTTTTTGTAAAAAAAATTTTTATCAACTTCAATACGTTATCTTCTTTAGCAAGCTTTTATATAAATAGAATAAACCAGTGAACCAGTGCTTATCTGTGTAGTAGAATCCCGACGCTTATTCAAGCGCTGTATCACGCGTTTCACCACTTCGGTTTCATCAGGGGAATGTTATAAATCGGCACTGTGAGGAAAGAAAGTTCTTTTAAGATACATGCTTCATGATATTTCAAATTTTAGAATGAAATCCGGAGCCCTCCTACCTCTGGTATCACTGCAATGGTTCTCAAAAGCGCTGTCTGGTGCTTGCTGCTGAACTAGCTAAAACGCCGCGCATGCGAGGTATATAAACACTATGGCGGGAACTGTCACACCTGCAATGCTGATTAACAATCGGGTGAGCGGAAGAAAAAATTTTTTTGTATATCTTATAAACATGCTTCCCACTCTATACGGGAATTCAATCCTTGTGGTATAATGGAATCCAAAATATAAATCCACCGTTGCTCCCTATATATCAGAGTGTGATCCAACGTTCTGCCCCTAGATGGAATTGAGACTTGTTCAATAGCAAAGCACCGTAAAGTAGTAAAGTCATGTTGAAACTGTAGACAGTGGTCAACTATCGGAGCCTCTGTTCTGCGGCATTTAAGTTTACTTTTATGTTCATTAATCCGTGTCTGAAGGGTTCGTATAGTTTTCCCCACATATATTAGATCGCAGGGGCACCGGATCCCGTAAATAACATGTGTGGACTGGCAATTGGTGTTTGTACGTAATTGATAATCAATACCATGATAGTTAAATTCGGTTAATTCTATAGTGACTTGACATATGTTGCAGTTCCCGCAGCGCCGATGGCCTCCCCTATCCGGAGGTGACGGGGCAGAAGAAAGTCGCAGAACTGCCGGACTTAGCAGTTCTTTAAAGTTCTTTTGCCTCTGCCAAACACATCGAATTGTGTGACCCTCTAGTTCCGGTACACACCGCAAGATGTTTTCGTGTCGCTTAATGCTACGTTGTAAACATGCGCTATACGGTGAAAATGGAGTCACTAGATTAACTTGCTTCTGAGAAATACTTGTCCTAGTAGTAGGTAGATGTAACAGATGATCTCTATTCAAAAATCGTGCCCGTTTATAGGCCTGCCGGACGATCCCTGTTGGATATCCACGTTGTATGAAATGTTTTGTTAACTTATCTGCCTGATGTTTAAACTCTTGTATATCAGAGCAGTTCCGCCGATAGCGAATGAATTGCGATATAGGTAGACTGTTCTTCAATTGAATGGGGTGAGCGCTCTCATAATGCAACAGAGTGTTGCGATCTGTCAGTTTTCGGTATGTACAAGTCTGCCATCCGTGTGGAGTTTTTCGTATCGCTACATCTAAAAAAGTAATGTTACTTGGTTGGTAATTAAGAGTGAATTTTATATTACTTTCTCGTCCGTTAAGCCATTCAAAAAACTGTAACAAATCAGAAGATGTTCCTTGCCAAATAACAAAGACGTCGTCAATATATCTCCTCCATAGTTTTATACCAGAAACATGGGGAGAATCAATGAGCCATTCTCGTTCGAACTGTGCCATATAGAGGTTGGCGATAGAGGGGGCGCATGTGGCCCCCATCGCCACACCTGAAACCTGATGATAAATAGTCTCCTCATATAAAAAATGGTTATGGAACAGTGTCAATTTGGCCACCTCTGATAAAAAAGTTAACAGAGATTCTGAAAGATCCCCCCTATTACGAAGAGCATACATGACTACGTCATAAGCTTTGTCCTGTGGGATTACCGTGTATAGTGACGTAACATCCAAAGTCACTAATAGAACATCAGAAAGACATGCCAAATCTGTGTGTTCAGATAATAATTGCAAAAAATGAGTGGTGTCTTTCAAAAAGGACGGAATTAATGATATTAATGGCCTTAAATATGAATCAAGAAACATCGATAAAGGCTCCAACAGAGATCCTCTTGTGGAGACAATGGGTCTACCGGGGGGGTTGTTTAGATCTTTATGGATTTTAGGAACTAGGTAGAATTTAGCCAAAGTGGGAGTAACTGGGTTGAGAAATCTCCATTCCACTGCTAGGCCAACGTCTCGGGATAACAGCCACATGATTTAGTGGCTTTCAGTATGAGACTTTATCCCATCAGTGGGAGGTGCTTCTCCGGCTGCCTGGAAAGAATATTTTTAATAGAGAGGGGCTGCACAGCAAAGCTACTTTAAAGTAAATGATCTTTTCCATGCTCTGCCTCTGTTACTGTATTGTGCAGTTGTTGGACCATGTGGGCCCCCTTCTTGCCTGAGCCCCCTCCCCATTGCATTGCAGAGACTGCTTGGACAGAATTTACACCACTGTGTTGAAGCTTTGGGCTTTCTTCTCATTGGTTGATACTGTGAGCCCCCCTGTTCAGGCAGATGAATCTCAACATTTTCTTATCAAAACAAAACTTAAATGATTTTCATACTTCAAACAATAAAGAGCTGTATCCTGCACGGGGCAGCAGTTATAGTCCTAAAGAAAAGAGGGGGCAACCTGCATGAAATGACAGTTACAACCCTAACAACATCACTAGGCAGACTGGTTGGGTCATCTTGGTCTTTGTAACATCATTTACTGTTTCTTCATTTCTACTTCTCCTTCTAGATGCTTCAACTTTTGTAACTCCTAAGACACTCTTCAAACACCAAATTCAAAACTCCTTCACCTAGATTCTCTAACCCACTGAGCATGTCTGTGTGGACAATTCCTCAAAACCCCCTTTCATCTCTGGCTCACTGAGCCAACAGAGTTGGTGGAAACAAACCCCCAAAACAGTATTTCATCAGTTTCAAACACAAATATTCTTCCATGCTTCAGTTCCTCATTCACCTTGGCCCTCAGGACCCTCTCCTGTTTGTGCAGCTTCGTACCTCAAGCACTGACCCTACCTAGGAAGGGTTTCAGAGTAAAAACAATACTTTCCTAACTCCTTGAACTTATTCTTTCGACCATTAGCCTCCTGAACTCCAGACCTCAATCTAGTGAATCGAGCAGCTGCAATTGTGAGCTCAGCCCTTATCTGGATGGGAAAGAAGACTGCTATTCCACTTTTTTATCCTTTGTCCTTTGACTGGTTTGGTACATTAGACCCCAAACCAATCTCCTAACTTCTATGCCCTCTGTAGGAGTAGCAGAAAAAAATGAACAAAAAAAGAGAAAAATCTCTCCCAGTCACTAATATACATCATCATATATTTCTATCTCCTTGTATGATGTTCCAAGTAGCCCTTTTATGCATACACTCTCACTTCTCTTTTGCTAACAGGAATAAGGCTACTCCTGAAGCCAACTATTGTTACCAGAAGCAGTGATAACTCTGGGGGAATCTCTGAGGTTGAATCACACTTAATTTATAAAACCTAAAAAGATTGAACACTTGGAAAACGTTTCATGAGCGGCGAATTTGAGGATAATTAACTTTCCCCGGTGTGCGATAGCATCAATGTTCAGGGAATATCTTACTGAAGCTCTGGCAATTCCGGGGGAATCACACCCGCTACTGGTAAAACCATATTATCTACCTTCAGAGAAGAAGAAACCATTGTCTGAAAATATTGGGAATCAGCGTTTAGACTTTTAAATGTTACAGATTTTTTGGAAAGGTCTGGTTCAGAGGTGGTAAATCATCTACATTGTTGGTTACTTTTGCATTAATTTCAGACAAGGAATGGTTGTTAATGTTATTCTATAAAAAGAGGAATGTATTATTTTGTGGATTAATAATTAGGATAAATCCTGATTTATCCAAGGAGACACAAAAGAGGTGGCATGAATTTCTTCTCCTTCGACCAGGGGTCCAACAGCTGGGAGGACACTTTTTTTCTTAAGCATCCTTGCAAATGTCTGATTAAATATCAGTCTATATCTTATGGTTTTTATGAGCCCTCTTAACTGCTGGCTTTCGTGAATGTTCGTCATCTGGAGACCTCTCTTGACTCTCTGGTGGTTTGTGAATAAGTTGTTTGGGCTTGTTGTGAAACTTAGTAATGTTTTCTTGCACGTATCGTCTTTAGAAGTTAAAAAATTCTTTGACACTGATCCTTGGGATTTGTGGGCTAGAGAGTATTATTTTAATTAGTGACTGAGGGAATATTTTGGAATTTTTACAGTATTTCTATATAAATTTTATAATATGCTTGTTTTCTGTACAAGATTAATTTCTTGATTTATTTTGTTTAAATTGCATAAATATAAAATTTAAAAAAACATAAAAAGAGGCTTTGCTTACTTCCTCTTACATTAGTAAGACATGTAGATAACCATGACATGCAAAATGGTTTAGACACATCTGGGACCCAAAGTGTGCCTGCTGCCATTCTTTCTTCCTATCTTTCTTATAGAGTTTTCTATTCATTCTGAAAAATGATGGCAAAATCTCTTTCAGCTACACTAAGTGAGCACAGTAGCAAGGAGAAGTAGCCTTAATGGTTAGAGCTGTGGACTGGGAAGCAGGGAAGCCAGGCTTCAAATCTCTTCTTCTACTGACCTTTCCTCTTTGCGGATGATACCAAAATCTGCAATAGAGTAGACACCCAGGAAGGAGTACATAAGAACATAAGAACATAAGATATGCCATACTGGGTCAGACCAAGGTCCATCAAGCCCAGTATCCTGTTTCCAACAGTGGCCAATCTAGGTCATACGTACCTAGCAGTTTCCCCAAAAGACACAGGTTCCACAATGCTTGTACTGGGTCAAGCATTGATATCCTGGGTCCCTTCTTAATAATGGTTTATGGACCTTTCCTCCAGGAACTTGTCCAAACCTTTTTTAAACCCAGCTACACTAACAGCCTTTACTACATTCTCTGGTAACAAATTCCAGAGTTTGATTACACGTTGAGTGAAAAAATATTTTCTTTTATTAGTCTTAAATAGTTTACCCTGCAGCTTTCATTGCATGTCCCCTAGTCTTTTTATATTCTGATAACGTAAACAATCGATCAACGTTTACCCGTTCCACTCCGTTCATTAATTTATAGACTTCTATAATATCTCCCCTCAGCCGTCTCTTTTCCAGGTTAAAGAGCCCTAACCTTTTTAGCCTTTCTTCATAGGAGTATCCTTCCATTCCCTTTACCATTTTGGTGGCTCTTCTCTGAACCTTTTCTAATAACGCTATATCCTTTTTAAGATACGGCGACCAGAATTGCACACAATATTCAAAGTGCGTTCTCACCATGGAACGATATAGAGGCATTATAATATCTTTTGTTTTATTTTCCATTCCTTTCCTTATGATACCTAGCATTCTATTTGCTCTCTTGGCCGCCGCTGCACACTGGGCCGAGGGTTTTAACATGTTATCCACAATGACGCCTAAATCGTTTTGCTGGGTGGTGGTTCCTAATGTGGAACCTTGCATTGTGTAACCATAGTTTGGGTTGTTCTTCCCTAGGTGCATAACTTTGCACTTGTCCACATTAAATTTCATCTGCCATTTTGATGCCCAGTCTTCTAATTTATCAAGATCCTCTTGCAATTTTCCACAATCCTCTTGGGTTTTAACAACTTTAAATAGTTTTGTGTCATCTGCAAATTTGATAACCTCACTCATTATTCCACTTTCCAGGTCATTTATGAATATGTCAAAAAGCAGCGGACCCAGCACAGATCCCTGGGGTACACCACTATTCACCTTTCTCCATTGGGAAAATTGGCCATTTAGCCCAACCCTCTGCTTTCTATCTTTTAACCAGTTCTTGATCTTTATCGTTATCTTTATTTGCACACTTAATATACCACTCTTTACCAGTGGCACCAGAGCGGTGTACAATAATAAAATATATGGGCCGCTGAAAAGGAAAAAGGAAAAAGAACGCCAAAAAAAACTGAAGAGACAGGATAGGGTGGAGAGATAGAGTAAAGGGACAGGCAATACAGCGGAGGACAAAACAGAGTTAAGTACATTCAGGAGGTACATTCATAGTAGTACACTGCCTCCTATCCCATGACTCTAGTTTTGCCAAAAGTCTCTGATGAGGGACCTTGTCAAAGACTTTCTGAAAGTCCAGATACACTATATCAACCGACTCACCTTTGTCCACCTGTTTATTTACACTTTCAAAAAAACATAACAGATTAGTAAGACAAAATATTCCTTGTCTAAAGCCATGTTGGCTGTCTCCCATTAGGCCATGACTATCTACATGTTGAGTAATTTTATTCTTTATGATGGTTTCTACCATTTTTCCCGGTACTAACGTGAGGCTCACCAGTCTGTAGTTTGCCGGATCACCCCTGGAACCCTTTTTAAAAATTGGTGTTATATTGGCGATCCTCCAATCTTCAGGTATTAGAGATGATTTTAATGATAGTTCACAGATTACTAATAGCAGGTCTGCAATCTCATATTTCAGTTCTTTCAACACCCTTGGATGTATACCATCCGGCCCAGGTGATTTGCTACTCTTCAATTTATCTAATAGTTGTAATACATCTTCCCGATGTATCGATATTTCCTTCAATTCTTCCGCACCTTTAAATACCACTTCAGTCATGGGTAACATCCCTACATCTTCCTCAGTAAAGACTGAAGCAAAGAATTCATTCAGTCTCTCCGCTATCGCCTTGTCGCCTCTTAGTGCCCCTTTAACTCCTCTATCATCTAATGGACCAACTGACTCTCTCACAGGTTTTTTGCTATGAATGTACTTGAAAAAATCTTTATTTTGCGTTTTCGCGATAACATGAGGAGGGATCTAGCTAAGCCTTAAGAATGGTCTAGAATTTGGCAGCTGAGATTTAATGATAAAAAATGCAAGGTCATGCATTTGGGCTGCAGTAATCCAAGGGAGCAATATAGTATAGGGAGTGAAGTACTTTTGTCCACTAAAGAAGAACGGTACCTAGGCATGATTGTGTCTGATGATTTTAAAGTAGCTAAACAAGTAGAAAAGGCAACAGCGAAAGCATAGGGAGAGGAATGGCTAGCAGAAAAAAGGAGGCGATAGTGCCTCTGTATAGGTCTCTGATGCGACCTCATTTGGAGTATTGTGTACAGTTCTGGAGACCGCATCTTTAAAAGGATATAAACAGGATGGAGTTGGTGCAGAGGGTGGCTACTAAAATGGTTAGCGGTTTTCGTTATAAAGCATATATGGACAGACTTAAAGATCTTATTATGTATACGTTAGAGGAAAGGCGGGATAGAGGAGATATGATAGAGACATTTAAATACCTCCATGGCATAAATGCACAAGAGGAGAGCCTCTTTTGATGGAAACCATACTCCGCTATGAGGGGACATAGGATGAGGGTGACAGGGGATATATTCAGGAATAATATGCGGAAATATCTCTTTACGGAAAGAGTGGTAAATGCATAGAATAGTCTCCCATTGGAGATAGTAGAGGTGAGGACAGTAATAGTCCAATTCCATCCTGGACGTCAAAGCCCTCTGTATGTCCAGTCTGAACCGGACATACAGGTGTTGCAATTCTGATCCTTCAGGGCACGTCTAGCCCCATGGGATCAGCATCATGAACATTCCTGTACATGCAGGCTGGGACTGCGATTCAGCCCGGCCTGCACATACAGGAGATGCCTGACTAACTCAGTCAGGGCTTTTAAATGGAGCCACAGCGCCATGGCACTGTGGCTCCATTTAAAAGCCGCAATCCCGGCCGCTGACTCATGCAGCTGATTCCTCACAGCCCAACCCCTGATCCAGCCACCTATGGCCAGGATTAAGCTGCAGGGAATGCCCTCAGTGCTTTCCCCTGCCCCATCTGTGCTCCGGGCCTGCCGATCTACTGCATCCAGGGAAGTTATTTCACCTCAGAGGTGGAATAACTTTCCTGTACAAGTCACCAGCCCTGGATGTACAGGGCCGACATTAGAATCGGCCCTGTACATCCAGGGCCGGCAACCACCCACTGCCTGCCCTAATTCCACCTCCATCTAACTTCCCTATACAACTGGTGGGGAAGCTAGACACCAGCGGGGAGACCCACAAATAGCGGGGATGGACGTCCTGTTGGGACGTTCATTCCCGTTATTCAGGGGACAGAATAATCCCCAATCTGAATTTAAAAAAACCATGGGACCAGCACAGAAGATCTCTAAAGGAAAAAAGAGGACTATTGTAGTTGATATAGAAGGCCAGACTAGATAGGCCATGTTGTCTTTTTCTGCCATCATGTTTCTATGCACCAGGACGAGTAACAGGACGTCACAAACTACCTCTGGAGGGTCTTTCTGCCCACTTTGTCAAGAACATAAGAAATGTCATACTCAAAGAAAACTAACTCATAAAATTTCATCTCACCTCCAAAGGCAGCTGACAAATTCCATCACCCATTGGCCATCCTCCCTCCCTAACCCAAGGACGTTTTTATCAATATAACTCAATGAATTGTAACTCTCCTAATTTAACTGGATAACCTTTCTATTTAAGTTTAAGACCATATGTTCTGAGGTGTGACCTAAATAGATAAGTCAGCTATAAGTCTGCTTAAAGATAACTGGATAAGATACTGGGACAAGGGCAAGATAACAGCTTGAGCGGCAGCACATGCTGTGAAGCTGTGGAGATTGCCTGTCCTGATGCCTTGGGCTTGCGCCAAGAGAAAGGGGAAAGCCATGGTGCCTACCTCCACTTTGACTCTGAAGGCTACGGTGCAGTCCCTGCTCCAGTATGTGATGCTTCTTCAATTTTGTCTGTGGCATTGTCCTCAGATGCTAGCATTAGTGGGGCTTCTTTAAGCCCTGAGCAACGTTCAGCCCCACTGCCACCTAGACCAGAAGTGGATGCTGTGGTATGACTGAAAGCATCCCCCTAGTTTCATGGCAGTCAGTGAAGGCTCCCTCAGTATTAAAGGATCTGGTCAGTGTGCTCTGATCGGCATTGGAGGATCTGGTCAGTATACTTCAACAGCAGTGGCAATTTTATCAGCTGTAGTTACCATGGAAGCATTATGGGACACCATCAAGACAATGGATACTTCTTTGGCTATTTATTTATTTATTTGGCTATTTATTTATTTATTTTAGGTATGGTATATATCTCCTTTGTCCCTGACAGGCTCACAATCTATGTTTTATACCTGAGAAACAGAGAGTGAAATGGCTTGCCCAAGGTCACAAGGAGCACCTGTGAGACTAGAAACCCCAGTTTTTCCAGGACTGAGGTTGCTGTCCTCCAGTGAGATCCAAACCCCCAGCCTTCCAGCCCAAAGCAACTTGCCCCAACCAATAGGCACTCTTCCCTACTTTTGCTGAGTTGGATATCATGAAGAACAAGGTGGCTGAACAGGAGCTGTTTAACTATGCAACTTGCTGAGTAAGAGACTGTGTGGAATCAGCTTTGGAAAATCTCCAGTCCGTGAGTACGGCCCAGATTACAGAGAAAAAGGTTTTGAACAGGAAACTGCTCTATTTAAAGCACCATGTTTGTAAGAACAATTTGAGATTTCTCATCTTTCCAAAATGTCCCTTAATTGCATCAGTGGACATGCTGAGAAAATATCTAGGTGAAGTGTTAAAAATTCCTTGAAAAGCTTTGCCACCAATTACTTAGGCTCAGTACCTCTCATTTTCTACTAATCTTGGAGAGTCGGGGGTAGGTATGCAATGGACATGAAGAATTTGACTGCCTTCCTAGAATCATCTTTGGAGATTATTATGGATAGTTCAACTTTAGTGGCTTGCTTTGCTTTTGAGTCAGACAGGAATGCTGTCTTGAGGTTGTTTTTTCGTAACGTCAGCTACTTTTCTTGGATCAAAAATTTATGTATTTCCTGATGGGATACACAAAAGAAATGCTGAGAATTGTTGGCTCTTAGGAATTGAGCCATAAATCTTGGTGTTACTATGAGATTGTTTGTTTTTTCCTTGTAAATGTTTGGTTGTATTTAGCTACACAGAGGGACTTAGGCAGCACTTTTAGAACACACTTAAAAGAGGTTAACTGTTTTTTCTCTGAAAGGACAGCTGAGAAACAGGCTGGTATTTTGGTAAGTCTCTCTCTTTTACTTCAACAGGTACTTATTGTGAACCGCCCTGATGTCACATAGGGTGGTGTATCAAATCCAAATAAACTAAACTAAACTAAACTAAAACTCCAACAACTGAACAATGCTGGGAAAAATTGTATTGCCAAAGCTATTGCCCCCGTTACAGCTTCTGCCTCCATCCAGATAGTGATCCCAATGCCAGTTGAAGGACTGGTTCCATGTGCAGGATGCCTGCATGCTGAAGCTCTCAGGAAACAAGTGGAGGAGCTCAGAGAAGAGGTAGCAAGGCTGAGGAGCATTCAAGACAGTGAGAAGTACATTGATGAGATTCTTCTTGAAATATCCATGCTCTCCAACAGAGGTGAAGATGGGAGCCTACAGAATGAGAAAGGTTGGACGCAAGTCACCAGGGCCTTCAGAATCACCAATCCAACTCCTCCAACCCTTGAATTGAAGAATCATTATGCAGCCCTGGAAGTGGAGAAGGTGAAAGCATCCCAGGAAAGGGAAGAACCAGAGTTCAATTATCCCAAAGTTGCAGAATCAATATCCACAAGGAAGTGAAGGCTACTGGTGGTTGGTGACTCTCTTCTGAGGGCTACTGAGGCATTCATCTTCCAACCAGACTTGATGTCCAGAGAGGTATGCTGTCTGCCAGGTGCCAAAATCTGAGATGTTATGGAGAGCTTGCCGAGACTCATCAAGCCTATTGACTATTACCCAATGTTGCCCATCCATGTTGGCACAAATGATACTGCCAGGTATCCCTCTGAGTGTATCAAAAGTGACTTTATGACTCTGGGACAGAGGGTGAAGCAGATAGATGCACAGGTGGTGTTCTCTTCAATCCTCCCTGTTGCTGGTAAAGGCCAAGGCAGAGAAGCTCGCATCCTGCAGATGAATGCATGGCTGCGTGGATAGTGTCTCAACACCATTTTGGTTTCCTGGACCATGAGATGATTTTCCAAGGATTGCAGAGCAGAGATAGCATCCATCTGTCCAAGAAGGATCAACATGTCTTCAGTAGCAGACTGGCTAACCTACTGAAGAGGGCTTTAAACTAGTTTCTTTGTGAATGGGTGAAGTAAGCCCCCAGGTAAATGAAACATTAAATACATTTATAGAAATGGGTAAAAGGGGCAACATCTGGAAAGCAGTGTGTATAAATGCCCATAGCATGGGAAATAAGATCCCTGATGTTGAGGCTTTAATGGGAAAGGCTGACTTGGATTTAGTGGCAATTACAGAGACATGGTTCATGGACAACCATGACTGGGGTGTAATTATACCAGGCTATTCAGAAAGGATAGGGTAGGAAGAAGTGGAGAAGGAGTAGCACTATATGCAAAAAAATATTAAAGCTATGGAAATTCAGGGCTTAATAGGGAGAGAGGAGGCACTGTGGGTTAAACTACAAAGAGGGAAAGAGAAATCTATTTGCATTGGTGTGATTTACAGACCTCCCTTCCAGGAAGAAGAAGAGGACATAGATTTAATAGAAGACATACACATCATTGCCAGGGAAGGGAAGGTGCTACTGATAGGGGATTTCAATATGCTGGATGTTGATTGTCACATCCTAGCTGCGGTGTGTGATGCAGCGGGCCCTCTGCTGGAGAGAAAAAAAGTTTTAAACTCTGAAAGAAAAAGAAATTGCCTGCAATTTCCAGAGAACTTACCTAGAGGGAGCAGGAGAGCTAGGACAGAGACCACAGAACCACGCCCTAGTGGGCAGGACTCTTATTCCAAAAGCTCACATTTAAGAGCAGGCAAGCCAGAGTTTGGAGGCAAACCAGAGTTTGGAGAGAAGCCAGAGTTTGGAGACAAGCAAGAGTCAAGAGGCAAGCAAGAGTCAAGGGACTTGCCTGCAAGGAGCTCAGCTGCCAAAGCCTCATCAGCTGAGAGGAAAAGGACAGGCTGGGAGAGGAGAACCAGTCCTGAGAGAGAGAGGACAGGCCGAGAAGGCCGAAGCCAAGCCAGACCAGGCCCAGAAGCCCACAAGAGAACAGACCTTAAGGGCCAGAGAAGGAAAGACTGGGAAAGCAGGAGGTATATTCCAGAGAGCACCGATACTGAAGGCAGCAGTCACGGTACACCTCCAGCCTCCCCCCAGAGAATCAAACACAAAGCAAAAGGTAAAACTTTTAACCTTTGTCATTGTATACCTGAACTTAAGCTAAGAGAAGAATCCTGGGAAGGAGATTCTCCATATAGAAGACAAGAGCAGAAGCAAAAGTTAAAGGATAGTTTGTGCAACAAAAGGACTGTCAGAGGAAAACATAGAGATAATGTTTTTAAACCTCTTGAGCAAGCAATGCCTTTCTGGTATGCCACTAAGCTGAATCATGGGCCTAGACAGACTGCTAAGCCGTGGGAAACAGTAAGACTAAATCCCATGAAGGACACTTGCCCTGATACCTCAGAGCAGTCAGAGGAGGCCATGCAAGTGGAATCTGTGTATGAAGACAGTGATAGTCCCATGGAATGCACATACTGTGCTGGAAGCGAAATAGAGGCCTTCCAGAGTCATTGAGCGAAGGAAGCCTTTTTGCTGTTACATATTTGAATACTGTGAAGTTAACAGTGTTTGGTTATTTTTGTTCTCACCTTTAAAAATCTGCTGTAAAGACTTATTTTGCCACGTACCGGAGTGTATATCCTTTGTTTTTGAACCCTTAGTGCTTAAAGGGGAAAATAAAGCCTGTTTTTTTTCCCACCACTTTCGTGCAAGTCTGAATCTCTTCAGGAGTTGGTAACGAGGCTGACACAAGGCTCTGACCCACGACCCTCGCACCTGGCCAACCCTGATTAACAACATCTTAGTGACCCACCCCGGCTCCAGCCCTCCGGTGGAACTACTACGCCGCCACCAGGGGGTGCTGTGCGGCCGGGGCGCGGCGTCACAAGTGGCGTAGTTGGCAGGATATACGCCAACGCAACGGACGTGCCAAGTTAAGCCACAGCAGTAAAATTGGAAAGGCGAATTTTTTTTTTTTTGAGGAAAAAAGAAGAAAGAAAAAAAGACGTGGAAAATCCGGAACGGAACCGACAATTTTGCTGGATTGGACTCGCGAAAACCTGGAACGGAGTTGCTGGAAAGTGCGGATCGGATTCGAAGGAAAGTCCTGTGAGCTGACCATCCTGAGACTGTCCGGGAGAAGCAGCAAGGTCGTAAACAGCAGCGTACCTTCCTCTAAGCTGACTCAACACCTAAACCAGGTAATAAGTAATTAAACCTGTTTGTGTTGGATACTGGGGAAGTATGCTGAATAGAGGTTAAGTGAGGTTAAGTGAAGAAAAAAAAAAAAAGTAGCATTTTTTTTTTGAGGGAAGTGCCGCACTTGGGTTTCCTTTCTCTTCTGTTTATTGTGTTTCAGGGATCATGGAACCCAAGGAGTTATGTGCTTGGATGGCACAACAGTTTAACAAACAAGCGGAGTTGGCGCAGTTAAGCCAAACGCAGGCATTACAAGCAATGCAGAAGCAGCAGCAGCCGGTCATAGAGACCATGAATAAGTGGCTTGCACAGCAACAAGAAGCATTGGCAAGGAGCAAAGCTGAGAGTCAGGCAACAGCTGGACCCTTGAACATGGACCATGGACAATGGGCATGTAATGACTTGGTGATGGGAAAATTGTGTGCCAACGATGATATAGATGATTTCCTAGATACCTTTGCTCGAATAGCTACTTCGGCTAAATGGCCGAGCGAACAGTGGGCAATTCGCCTAGCTGCGTCCCTTACGGGCGAGGCGCTAGCCGCCTATAGGGCAATGCCTCCAAGCTTAGCAGGTTCATATGAGGATGTAGTGTTAGCTATAAGAGATCGTCTAGGCCTCTTATCTTTTACATATAACAAAATGTTTAGGGCTACTTGTTTAAGAGATAATGAAACACCTAAGGCCCTAGGTCATCGTGTTCGTAGTTTAGCTCAGAAATGGCTACAGCCTGAGAGGAGAGATATAGACACCTTAATGGATGTTATAATCCTTGAACAGTATATGGCTGCTCTGCCCAATCGAGTGCAGAACTTTTTAATACTGCAAAATTGCTGCACTACGTCTGATGCTATAACCCTCACTGAAAGGTATTTAGAAGCCGAAAAAGTTGCCCAACCTAGGGTGAGCTCCAAGATAGCGATAGGAGCTGAGGTAAAAAAGCTGGAGAACCCTTCTCGTCCTCCATTTGCTGGTGGGAAAAGTGTGAAACCCCAGGCAAGGGGGAATGTAAAAGAATGTTTTAAATGTGGTAAGAGAGGACACCTCCAGTATGAATGTTTTTCACGAACTGCTTTGGTGGGAGAGTTCCCCAGTGCAATACGTGAAGGGTTGGTCCTGGATGTAAAGATACAGGGCATAAAGGTGAAAGCATTGTTGGATACTGGAGCCGATCAGACCATGGTCTCTAAAAAATTATGGTCGCTGATCCAAGCTCAGGGTCTACCGGTTCCAGAATCTCCCATAGGACAAGTAAAAATTAAATGTGTGCATGGTGCAGCCACTAGATATCCTGTGTACAGATTACAGGTAAAATACGTGGGCATTGTAAGGGAAATGCCAATTGCCGTGGTACCTAGGCTACCAAAGGAATTGGTTCTGGGCCGTGACTGGCCACAGTTTTAAGAGGATCCTAAAGAAAGGTTTATTGCCAGTGGCAAAAACAGATTCCACCTGCATCCAGCCAAAACCTGATGAATGCTCATCCCTACGACAGAGTCAGACCCGCCAAGATGGTCCTTTGGTGAAGGCTCTAGTCTCTACAAGGTCGCATACGCAAGATGGTGAGCAGCCTTCCTGCTCCAAGGATATTTCCCTAGGCGAGCTCCCTTCCCATGACGGACTAATAGGGGACCCCTCAAGCCGGGAAAGGAAGCCGAAGGCAGAGCGAAGAAGAGAGAGGCAACACCGCTCTAAAGCAAGAGCGGAGCTGGAAGCAGGAAAAGGGATGCCATGGATTCCGGCCGAGGTGATGGAAAGGTTCTCCAGGACCAAGCAGGAAGTCAGTCCTCACTTATGGGTGACGTCGGCGCCGACGGAGCCCTCGCAGAGCAATTTTCCCCAGCTTTCAAAGAAAGCCTTTGGGAATTGCAGCGCGCATGCGCGGTCGTCTTCCCGCCCGAGGGTGCCATCTTAGCCAGTCGTCTTTTTTCCGCGGAGCCCTACAGACGTCCCCGTCTTGTCCCCGCGAAAAAGTTGATTTTCTTCTTTATTTTATCCTTTTTTCTTTCGGTTCGACGCCGATCGTTTTCCCGCCCGGACTCGCGACGCCGGTCTCGAGTCCTCTTACTTTTTTTGGTTTTTCTGACTTAGTCAGCTTTCGTTTTTCGGTTTCCCTGGCAGCCCGGTCCTTTGACCTCGCAGGGGCCCTTTTTCCCTCGATGGCTGCCAGTGGGTTTAAGCGGTGTGGTCGGTGTGACCGAAATATGTCACTAACCGACACACACGACTTTTGCCTCCGCTGCCTGGGCCCGGATCATGAGGAACTGATCTGTGGGCCCTGCAGCAAACTGTCCTCAAAGGCGTTGAGAAGTCGGCGGCATCAGCGTGAGAGAATCTTCGCTGACCCCAGCCGTACCCGGACCTCGTCGGAGGCCTCCGCGTCGAAAGGCTCCAGCTCGGACCGTCGCCGGAGCTCCTCCGACCGGGGTTCTCCCTCCGGGGACCATCGTCGGAAGGAAAAACCCGCTCCGCGAGGGCGGCGTCGGTGGACGCTCCTGGTTCCGCGAGGGCCAGGTCGCATAGCCCCGACAGCCGCCCCGGGTCCTTGGAGAAGGAACACATCCCGAAGCGACCTCGCCTGGAGTCGGAGATGCCTGCCCGGGTAAGTCCTGTGGTCCTTCTGGACTCGCCTCCGCGACAGCCGACGTCGGGCCCGACGCCGTCGGGGCCCGAGTCGGGGCCTGCTGGGTCACCTGAGCTCGGACTCAGGTTGACGGCCTTGGAGAGCAGACTGTCTGCCTTCATGGACCAGCAGAGGGCACTGCTCGCTGGCTTCGCTGGCGCCGCTGCCCCGACCGCCGGGACGTCGACGTCCAAGTCGACCCCGGAGACCGAGCCGATCCTCGAGTCGATGAGAACTCGAGTCGATCCTCGGTCGAGGTCACCCTCGGCCTCCCGTTCGGGACCGAGGTCGCCGACGCCGACTCCCTCGGCGTCGGGAGGCTGGCGCCGCACCCTGCCCGGGCCGACCCCACCGAGTCCTCGTCGGAGTCGGTCTGGGAGTCTGAGGAGGAAGAGTCACCTGATTCTTTCCGGACTCGGTGTGTCCCATCGGACTCACCGGAGTCCGAGCCTCGGAAGCAGTCCCCCCCGGAGGATGCCCGGTTCTCGGACTTCGTTAGGGATATGGCCAAGGCTTTGGCCTTCCCTGCGGATCCCGAGGAGGAGCCTCGAGCCGAAGAGCTCGACGCCCTCCAGTATGACTCTCCCGCGAGGGAACACTTTACTGTGCCGGTTCCTCCTATGCTGGAACGACTACTCTTCCGCATGTGGGAGAGTCCGGCCTCCTCGCCGGTCCTGAGCAAGCGGGTCGATTCTATCTATCGGGTCCGCAAGAGCCCTGGCTTTCAAAAGGCACAGCTGCCACACCATTCCATGGTAGTGTAATCGGCCATGCATCGTCTTAAGAGCCAGAAGATGCACTCCTCGGTGCCTCCTGGAAGGGAGGCCCGTAACCTGGATGGCCTTGGCAAGAAGTGCTTCCAGGGCTCTATGCTCGCATGTCGTGTCCAGACTTACCAGCTATACATGGGCATGTATCTCCGGGATCTGGCTAAAGAGCTAGCCGGATTCTCCGCTGGTCTCTCCGAGGAGCCCTTGCGGAGGTTCCTAGCCTTGTCCACGGGCATTCGGGAATGCTCAAAGTTCATGTCCCGAGCAGCCTATGATGGCTTTGAAGCCTCGGCTCGAGTGGCCGCAGCCGGCATCGGTGCCCGCCGACAGGCTTGGCTTCAGTCGTCAGACCTTGAGCCCTGGGTACAGGACAAGTTGGTCGATGTCCCCTGCCGAGGCGAAAACCTCTTTGGCAAGCCCATGGCGGAAAAGGCTGCACAAATTGAGACTGAGACTCTCACCAGGACCAGGCTTTCTAGGAAGACCTCCGCCCCTTCCCAGAAAAAGAAGGGCTCGGGGAAAAAGTCCTTTTACCCGAGGAAGGCGGCTGCCTACAAACAATACCCCATTATCAGGCCCCTGCAGCTCCCCAACAGGGCCAGCAGGCCAAGGGACGGGGTAACGGGTCCCGTAGGCAGCAAGCCCCCAAGCCTGCACCACCAGCCCCTGCTCAGCAGGGTGGGGGCTTTTGACTCGCTCAGCATAGCCTCTCCCCCCCCGCTGGTTCCTCCCAGCACCGGAGGCCGGCTGGTTCACTTCGCCCACAGGTGGTCCAGCATCACCGCAGATGCCTGGGTGCTTCAGGTCGTGCGAGAAGGCTACCTTCTCCACTTCCATCAGGTCCCTCCCTCCTATTTTCTGGGAGAACCTCCGCGCCCCCCTCTGCACAGGGAGTTGCTCCTTCAGGAGTTAGCAGGTCTTCTGCAGGAACAGGCGGTGGAACCGGTGCCACACCACCTGAGAGGTCAAGGCTTTTATTCAAGGTATTTTCTGATACCAAAGAGAACAGGGGGCCTCAGACCCATCCTGGACTTGCGCAACCTCAACAAGTTCCTTGTGCGGGAGAAGTTCAAAATGCTTACCCTTGGAATCCTTCTGCCCTACCTCCAGCAGGGAGATTGGCTATGCTCCTTGGATCTAAAGGATGCCTACACGCACATCCTCATCCACCCAAGCCACCGCCAATACCTAAGGTTTGTGGTGGCAGGAAATCATTACCAGTACAGAGTACTGCCCTTTGGCCTGTCCTCCGCACCGCGAGTCTTCACAAAATGTCTCGCGGTCGTGGCGGCCCATCTCTGGCTTCACGGCCTCTATGTCTTTCCGTACCTCGACGACTGGCTCATCAGAGCAGCGTCCGCTCAGGAGGTCACCAACGCCACGTGCCGCACGGTGACTCTGCTGCAGCACTTGGGCTTTGTTATAAACTTCGCAAAGTCCACTTTGCTCCCCTCACAGGATCTCGAGTTCATCGGCGCAAGGCTGCACACTCCGCAGGCGAGAGCGTACCTACCGCTCGACAGGGCTCAACGGCTCATGGACCTAGCCGACCGCTTTCGCAGCCAGCCCCTGGTCTCCGCCAGGCGCTTCCTGAGACTGCTCGGCCATATGGCTTCCACCGTCCATGTGACCCCCAATGCCCGCCTGAATATGCGGTCTGCTCAATGGTGTCTCCGCCAGCAGTGGCGACAAGCCACGGGTGGCCTAGCAGACCTAGTGCGCGTTTCCAAGCCGCTGGTCTCGTCTCTCCGGTGGTGGCTCCGGCAGCCGAACCTGATATTCGGAATGCCTTTCCAGTCACCTCAGCCGACCCGGGTGCTGACCACCGATGCATCCCTCCTGGGCTGGGGAGCACATTGCCAAGAGGCACGTACTCAGGGCCTCTGGACCACGTGGGAGTCGGCTCAGCAGATCAACTTCCTGGAGCTCAGGGCGATCCGCCTAGCTCTCAAGGCCTTCTCCCACCTGACTTCCCAACAGTCCGTCCTTGTCCAGACGGACAATCAAGTTGCCATGTTCTACGTGAACAAGCAGGGGGGCACGGGCTCCTTCCTCCTCTGCCGGGAGGCACAGAAGCTCTGCTCTTGGGCCGTCAGTCACGGCATTCTCCTCAAGGCAGTTTATCTCCCGGGCCAAGAAAATTGCCTTGCAGACAAACTCAGCAGGGTCCTCCAGCCGCACGAGTGGCGTCTGGATCCCTTGGTAGTTCAGAAGCTCTTCCTCAAGTGGGGTCTCCCCACGGTGGATCTCTTTGCCAGTCCTCACAACCGGCAGCTTCCTCGCTTCTGCTCTCGTCAGCCACACCCCCTTCGGGTTGCGGCGGACGCCTTTCTGATCTCGTGGTCGGGGAGCCTTCTGTACGCTTTCCCTCCCATCCCGCTAGTCTCTCGGACTCTTTTCAAGGTTCTCCGAGACAAAGCCTTCATGATCCTGGTGGCCCCTCGCTGGCCCAGGCAGCCGTGGTTTCCGCTCCTGCTGCAACTGGCGGTGGAGGATCCAATCCCTCTGGGGGTACAACCGGATCTCCTCACTCAGGATCAGGGGTCCCTCCTGCACCCCAACCTCAGGTCTCTCAATCTCATGGCCTGGCTGCTGAGAGGGTAGTCCTTGCTCCCCTTCTCCTGCCGGCGGAGGTGGAGGAGGTCGTCTTGGCTTCGCGACGGCCTTCTACCCGCAAATGCTACGCCCTTAAATGGCGTCGCTTTGCAGTCTGGTGTACCCAACAGTCTCAGGATCCCTTCTCCTGCCCGGTGTCGGTGATCTTGCAGTACTTGCTGCACCTCTCTAATCTGGGACTTAAGTCCAACTCCGTCAAAGTTCACCTCAGTGCTCTTTCAGCACATCATGTGCCGGTGGACGGCAGACCTCTCTCCAATGACCCTCTCGTAGCGAGGTTTCTCCGAGGTCTCCTTCTACTTAAACCACCTCTGTGCCCGCCAGCGCCTGACTGGGACCTGAATGTGGTTTTGCAGCGGATCACCTGTCCGCCTTTTGAACCTATGGCTACCTGTTCTCTCCGTTTTCTGTCTTGGAAAACTCTGTTCTTGATAGCCCTCACTTCCGCTAGACGCGTAAGTGAATTGCAGGCCCTCGTGTCTGATCCCCCTTACACTAGGTTCTACAAGAATAGGGTGGTCCTACGGACTCATCCGAAATTTCTGCCTAAAGTGGTCTCCCCTTTTCACATCAATCAGGAGGTGGTACTTCCAACCTTCTTTCCCAGACCACACTCCAGCCGAGCTGAGACGGTCCTCCATACCCTGGACTGTAGAAGGGCTCTGAACTTCTACCTTGACCGTACGCGGGAGCACCGTAAAGCTGCTCAGCTTTTTGTGTCTTTTGACCCCAATAGATTGGGGCTCCCGGTCTCCAAGCGTACTCTGTCCATCTGGGTGGCGGACTGTATCTCTTGGGCTTATGGGGCAGCCGGACTCTCCTTAGAAAGTAGAGTCACGGCTCATTGCGTTCGGGCAAAGGCCACGTCAGTGGCTTACCTCCGCTCTGTTCCGCTGGCAGACATCTGCCGGGCCGCTACTTGGTCTTCGAGCCAGACTTTTGCGGTCCATTACTGTCTCGAGAGGGAGTCCCGTAGGGACAGTGCTTTCGGACAGGCAGTCCTCCGTAATCTCTTTGAGGTCTGAGCAACTCCTACCCTCCATCCCGGATGTGGGCTACCGGTGGGTGATAATTCAGCGAAGATTCTATCCTTCTGTGCTGCTGAGCTAGAGGGAGCTCATTTTTGTGCTTAGGGTCTCCGGTAGCCTTGAGCTTGGGAGTCCCATAAGTGAGGACTGACTTCCTGCTTGGTCCTGGAGAAAGCGTAGTTACTCACCTGTAACAGGTGTTCTCCAGGAGCAGCAGGAATCAGTCCTCACTACCCTCCCTCCTCCCCTTGGAGTTGCAATCGTCTGCTTATGTTCTTTTTGCAAATTTTTATGCTGTCTTTTTTAGCTATGTCATCTGACTGGCTAAGTTGGCACCCTCAGGCGGGAAGACGACCGCGCATGCGCGCTGCAATTCCCAAAGGCTTTCTTTGAAAGCTGGGGAAAATTGCTCCGCGAGGGCTCCGTCGGCGCCGACGTCACCCATAAGTGAGGACTGATTCCTGCTGCTCCTGGAGAACACCTGTTACAGGTGAGTAACTACGATTTCCCATCATTTAAAATGGAACAGAGAGCGGATTCAGCGCTCACTCACGCCTTTGAGCAGGCTAGAGAGAAAAGAGAGACATACCCAAGATTTCTCCTAGAGGAGGAGATCCTCTATCGTGAAAGTAAGGACCTGCGAACTGGTCTAATAAGGAAACAACTGGTGGTCCCGAGTAATTTTAAGGCTTCAGTTTTACGTCTGGTGCATGACCACCCCATTGGGGGTCATAAGGGTGCGCAGGGCACCCTGGATCAGATTTTGACTAGATTTTACTGGCCAGGGGTGTTCCGAGAGACGACACGTTTCTGTGAGTCTTGTGCCTCATGCCAAAGAGTCACGACGCAGAAACCAACTGGAATGCCATTAGTTTCGATGCCTATAATCACAGACCCCGTCCGTAGACTTGCTGTGGACCTGGTAGGACCCCTCATCAAGACGCCACGGGGGTTTCAATATATACTAGTGATTATTGATCAAGCCACCAGATTCCCTTGGGCCGTTCCCTTGAGGAATATTTCGGCCAAATCTGTGGCCATCGAATTGATAAAACTATTCTGCGAAGTGGGATTCCCACAAGAAGTGTTGACAGATCAAGGAAGCAATTTCCGGTCGAAATACTTGAACCAAGTATGGGACGCTTTTGGCATCCGCCACGTGCAGACAGCCGCTTACCACCCACAGTGCAACGGCCTGGTAGAGAGCGGTTAAACCAGAGCTTAAAGCAGATGCTCAGGCGTGCTCTGGATGGACAGATGAGTGAATGGGACACGATGCTACCTTTCGTGCTTTACGCCTGCAGAGAGAGAAAGCAGACCTCATTAGGGACGTCCCCGTACGAACTTATGTACGGCCGAACACCCAGAGGCATTCTCGATGTGCTTAGAGAGCAGTGGTCTGAGCCGAAGGAGGTCGAAATGGGGATATCCTTATTCCTACAGAACTTGAGGACCCGACTCGAGCGAACTTCCAGGTTCGCCACTGAGGAAGTGGAGAAAAGCCAGAGGAAACAAAAATTCTACTATGACAGGCGAGTGAAGCCCAGACATTTAAAAAACGGAGACAAGGTGATGGTGTTAGTCCCTGGAGCCACACCTAAGTTTGAGTCTCGCTGGAAAGGGCCCTCTACGGTCATCCGCCCGGTAGGGACCACTTCATACGTCGTTCGAGAGACGAGCGGACGGGAGCAGGTGTATCATGCTAACCTTCTCTGACCGTGGTATGAGCGCGCTGCGTTTCTAACTTCTACAAAGACTTCATATCACTGTGGTAAATGACCGCTGATCAGAGCAGAATCCAGTATTACATGCTGTGGAGAAGAGGCTGTCCCAGCATGTAATATTTTGAGAAGGGGGATATGTGATGCAGCGGGCCCTCTGCTGGAGAGAAAAAAAGTTTTAAACTCTGAAAGAAAAAGAAATTGCCTTCAATTTCCAGAGAACTTACCTAGAGGGAGCAGGAGAGCTAGGACAGAGACCACAGAACCACGCCCTAGTGGGCAGGACTCTTATTCCAAAAGCTCACATTTAAGAGCAGGCAAGCCAGAGTTTGGAGGCAAGCCAGAGTTTGGAGAGAAGCCAGAGTTTGGAGACAAGCAAGAGTCAAGAGGCAAGCAAGAGTCAAGGGACTTGCCTGCAAGGAGCTCAGCTGCCAAAGCCTCATCAGCTGAGAGGAAAAGGACAGGCTGGGAGAGGAGAACCAGTCCTGAGAGAGAGAGGACAGGCCGAGAAGGCCGAAGCCAAGCCAGACCGGGCCCAGAAGCCCACAAGAGAACAGGCCTTAAGGGCCAGAGAAGGAAAGACTGGGAAAGCAGGAGGTATATTCCAGAGAGCACCGATACTGAAGGCAGCAGTCACGGTACACCTCCAGCCTCCCCCCAGAGAATCAAACACAAAGCAAAAGGTAAAGCTTTTAACCTTTGTCATTGTATACCTGAACTTAAGCTAAGAGAAGAATCCTGGGAAGGAGATTCTCCATATAGAAGACAAGAGCAGAAGCAAAAGTTAAAGGATAGTTTGTGCAACAAAAGGACTGTCAGAGGAAAACATAGAGATAATGTTTTCAAACCTCTTGAGCAAGCAATGCCTTTCTGGTATGCCACTAAGCTGAATCATGGGCCTAGACAGACTGCTAAGCCGTGGGAAACAGTAAGACTAAATCCCATGAAGGACACTTGCCCTGATACCTCAGAGCAGTCAGAGGAGGCCATGCAAGTGGAATCTGTGTATGAAGACAGTGATAGTCCCATGGAATGCACATACTGTGCTGGAAGCGAAATAGAGGCCTTCCAGAGTCATTGAGCGAAGGAAGCCTTTTTGCTGTTACATATTTGAATACTGTGAAGTTAACAGTGTTTGGTTATTTTTGTTCTCACCTTTAAAAATCTGCTGTAAAGACTTATTTTGCCACGTACCGGAGTGTATATCCTTTGTTTTTGAACCCTTAGTGCTTAAAGGGGAAAATAAAGCCTGTTTTTTTTCCCACCACTTTCGTGCAAGTCTGAATCTCTTCAGGAGTTGGTAACGAGGCTGACACAAGGCTCTGACCCACGACCCTCGCACCTGGCCAACCCTGATTAACAACATCTTAGTGACCCCCCCCCCCCCCCGGCTCCAGCCCTCCGGTGGAACTACTACGCCGCCACCAGGGGGTGCTGTGCGGCCGGGGGTGCGCCGTCACAGGTGTCATCTAGAAGTAAGGAGATCCTGGATTCTTTACAGGAAGAACTATTTGGGCAACTGGAAATAGAACCCACACGTGAAAGGGCATACTGGACTTGGTGCTTACCAATGGGAAAAGTGTTTCTGATAGTGGGAGATCATCTCGCATCCAGTGATCACCATATGATGTTGTCCAGTATTAGGACTAGGGCTGAAAAAATCCATTCAAAAGCGAGGGTCTTAGACTTTAGGAAAAATAGCTTTGCCAAGATGGGCCAATACCTCAAGGAGTCATTAACCGGATGGGAACAGCTGGTGGATGTGCAAAACAGTGAGCAAAATTGAAAGGGGATATTTTAAGGGCAACCAACCTTTTGGTTAGAATGGTAAATAAAGGTAAAAAGAAAGGAGACCACTGTGGTTCTTAAAAGAAGTAGCTGAAAAGGTGAAGAAAAAGAGGGAGTCCTTCATGAAATACAAGAAATCACAGAGAGAGGAAGACAGGCATCTGTATTTGAAAAAACTTAGAAAGGCTGGCAAAGTAGTCAAGAAAGCAAAGATACAAAATGAAGAAATAGCTAATGCAATAAAATGGGGGAGATAAGACATTTTTTCAGATATGTTAGTGAGAGGAGGAAGGGCAAAAGTGGTATTGTCAGACTCAAGGATGAAGGGGAGGAATATGGAGAAGCTGATGAAGATAAAGCAGAATTGCTTAACAAATATTTCTGTTCTGTGTTCACAGATGAAGAACCAGGAGCAGAACCTCAGAAAACACCCACAAACAGTAACAGAAGCGAGGGGCATTTCGAACGATTTTCAGAAGAGTGTGTTCATGAGGAACTAGCTAAACTAAAAGTTGATAAAGCAATGGGACCGGATGGGATACATCCGAGAATACTGAAGAAACTTGGGGATGTTCTAGCAGCTCACTGACTGACCTTTTAAATGCCTCGTTAGTGTCGGGAGTGGTACCAGAGGACTGGAGAGAGGCACATGTGGTCCCTTTACACAAAAGTGGAAGTAAGGATGTGGTTGAAAACTACAGACTGGTTAGTTTAACCTCAATGGTGAGTAAGTTATTGGAAATGCTGCTGAAAGGGAAAATAGTGAGGTTTCTGGAGTCCAGCAGATTACCGGATCTGAGGCAGCATGGATTCACTAGAGGAAGGTCTTGTCAGACAAATCTGATTTGATTTCTTTGACTGTATGACCAGGGAGTGGAACCAAGGGAGAGCCCTAGATGTAGTGTATTTAGACTATAGTAAAGCCTTTGACAACATTCTGTACAGGTGACTTATTAATAAACTGAGCACCCTAGGGATGTACCCTAAAGTTACTGCTTACGTTAGAAATTAGTTGAGTGTGAGGCGACAAAGGGTAAGGTAAATGGAGCTCACTCTGAGGAGAAGGAGGTTACCAGTGGTGTGCCCCAGGGATCTGTCCTTGGTCCGATGTGTTTTTTTTTTTTTGTTTTTGTTTTTTTTTTGTTTTTAAACATCTTTGTTAGTAATATAGCGGAAGAAGTGTCAGGTAATGTTTGCCTCTTTGCGGATAATACCAAAATCTGCAATAGAGTAGATACCAAGGAAGATGTAGATAATATGAGGAGGGATCTAGCTAAGCTTGAAGAATGGTCTAGAATTTGGCAGCTAAAATTTAATGCTAAAAAATGTAGGGTCATGCATTTGGGCTGCAACAGTCCAAGGGAGCAGTACAGTCAGTGTAGGGGGTGAAGTACTTCTGTCCACAAAAGAAAAGCAGGACTTGGGCATGATTGTGTCTGACGATCTTAAAGTAGCAAAACAGGTAGAAAAGGCGATGGCGAAAGCTAGAAGGATGCTTGGGTGCATAGGGAGAGGAATGGCCAGCAGAAGAAAGGAGGTGATAGTGCCTCTGTATAATTCTTTGGTGTGACCTCATTTGGAGTATTGTGTGCTGGAGCACGCACCTTCAAAAGAATATAAACAGGTTGGAGTTGGTGCAGAGAGAGGCTACTAAAATTTGTTAGTGTTCTTCATTATAAAGAATATGAGGACAGACTTAAGAATCTTAATATGTATATTTTAGAGGAAAGGCGGGATAGAGCAGATATGACTGAGACTTTTAAATACCTCAGTGGCATAAATGCATAGGAGGAGAGCCTCTTTCAATTGAAAGTAAGCTCTGCTACGAAGGGACATAGGATGAGGGTGAAAGGTGATAGATTTAGCAGTAATATGTGAAAATATTATTTTACGGAAAGAGTAGTAGATGCGTGGAATAGTCTTCCAGTGGAGGTGCTAGATATGAAGATAGTATCTGAATTCAAAAAAGCATGGGACAAACACAGAAGATCTCTAAAGGAAAAAGGGGACTGTTGTAGTGGTTGATGTATGGAAGGGCAGACTAGATAGGCCATGTGGTCTTTTTCTGCCATCATGTTTCTATGTATGGCAGGGCAAGCAGTATGTTTATTTTAGCTTGATCAATTTCAACAGTTTGTTTCAGCAAGAGAAGAATCCTCTGTTCAGGTGGTGCTCCCTGAAGAGTCTGCTAGTTAACTTACTGATGCTATTTTTGAGTAGCTGTAGCTGTCGACAGATTTGAATTATTTTTCCTGTATATTTTTGTATTTCTTTTTCTACTTCTTACCTCAATTGTGGGTTTAATTGTGGTCTATTGTATTTTGATTGACATGGATACGAGTTAATTTCCTTTGCATTTTTTTCTTTATTGCTTTTCATTCAATGTTTTATTGGATGTACAAATTTTGAAATTGCATAAATAAAAAAAAAAAAAAAAAAAAAGATAACTGCATAATTCATTGGCTTATTTTTAAGCAGAGAGCAGATGGCCGAATTTTAGGCCCCATGTTTTTACATAGATAAATACACATTTACACAGGGGAGGCCTCAGGGTCATGTGGGGCCTTGTGCGGAGACTCATTGTAGGGCCTCATTTGCATAAATATTTACATAGCCATCGGACCTCATTTGCATATATTTTAAAATGTATATGCTGCCCATCTAAAAACCTAGGTGGCTTTCAAACATACATACACAATTTATTACAACAATAGAATAAACATAAGAAAAATCATGAATCAAAATTAACTTTCACACACCCACAAAAAAAATAAACCATCATACATATCATACAGACTTATTTGGTTGGTGCTATGAACAGCTTATTGATGAGGGAAGATATAAAATAAGAAAAATCAATCCTGGTACAGTAGCTGTGAATTTAAGATCATAGTGCTCAGACTGGATTGGATTGTGCCAAAGCTGGAAAAGCCCAGAAATCAACAGCAGTGAAGCAATCGGGCTACTGAAAAAAATTAAACAGAGATGTTCTCTTAAAATTTTAGATTTCCTTGAATCTGAAGTGACAAAATATTTAAAAATTTCAGACTGGTAACATCAAGAATGCTAAACTGCAAATCTCAAAGACAATCCGTATTGCACTATCAAACACCATCACCCTACAGTATTACATAACAACACTAACTTTCAAAACTCACACAAGGGCCTAACCAGAAAAGGGTGGCACCATAAATACTGCAGTAGAACCTAGAACATCCATACATCTACTCAGAAAACTGAACAAGTTAGATTCATACATGGGAACTCCATACTAACAGAATACTTGGCCTCAGTTACACACTTTAGAATATAGATAGACCTCCACCAAGTACAGAATAAGTGATCAGAAACTACAAGAAGAAATATGTTGGCAAATAATAAACTGAAATTCCAAGAAGCCAGACTCCACATGCAGTACAGCACTAGAGGACTAGATAGTGATGCATTTCCACCTATACTGGGCAAAATAAAAAGACAGCGGGTTCAAAAACTGACAGTCCAGTCACTAAATTAAAAATAAAATTCTGTTTTCTACCTTTGTTGTCTGGCCATTTAATTGTTCTATTCATGATGATCCCAGTCTTAATTTCTGTCTTCTGTCATTTTCCTCTCTTTTCTTGTCGTCTTTGCTTCCTCCACTACATCCATCTCAGACACTGAACTTTGCTTTCAGTTTTCTTCTATTTATTTTTCTGCCTCTCTATCCACTCAGATTTCATTTGTTCTTTCCATCCAGTCTTCACGTTCCCACATTTTACTGAATCCATCTACAGCTCTTCATCTCCTTCCATCACCATGGCTATGCTATATCCCTTGCTCATATTCCCCAGTCTTTAACTAACCCTCCATTCATTCTCTGTTCTCCATCCAGCATCATCTCTCTTTCTCTCTCCCACCTCCTTCCATCCAGTATCTCTTCCCCTCTCACACCATCCCTTCCATGGACTAGCTGCTCTTCTTTTCTCTCCACCCTTTCCGTCCAGTATCTCCTCTCCTCCTTTCTCATCACCCACTCCGTACAATATCTGCTCATCTTTTCTTCCACCCCTTCCATCCAACATCTCCTCTTCTCTCCCTCCACTTCTATTCCTACCCTTTCTATTCATCTTCTCTCTTCACCACTCTGTCCACCCAATATCTATTCTTTCTCCACCCTCCTTCCATCCACCATTTCCTCTGTCTCAGTACTTCCCCATGTGTTCAGCATTTCTCCTCTTTATCCCTACCCCTATCCCCATGTCCAGATTGTCAAACATATGCCCTGTCACCTTTATCAGCCTCTTGGACTGAGTATCTACTCTTTGTGTCACTAGCCTTCCTTTCCCGATCCCCGAGTCAGCATATCCTCTCTGCCACCCTACTCCCCCTCTTGTGTCTGTCCACAAGCCTCCATGTCCCATTTCTTCCCTTCCCCCCATCTCTAATCCAGCACCACCTCCTCCCCCTCCTTCAGGTCCAGCACTTATATTGTATATCTTTCCTTAAATACCATCCTCTTCCCCAGGGCCAGTGCTAGGGTTTCTAGCGCCCCCTTGCAACCTATAAATCGGCGCCCCTCCCTCATTAATATTAATGTTGGCTGCACCCTACCCTTTTTTTCCCCAAAACCGCTTTGTGAACTCTTTTCAAGCGATATTACTATTTCTCCTTCAAATCCAGTGTTGTAAGAAAATTGCAGCAAAAGAGCAAATGCATAACCAAAAATAAAAATACTTAGCAGTAAATACTTAGCATCATACAAACAGGCTGTGATAGTCCAAAAAAATAAGATAAATAAAATCTGATTCTGGTCATCTCACTAACAACAACATCATAAACATTCTCCTGTGCCAGGCATATTGTGAACTAATATAAAACACTTCAAAAGTCATTGAAAATCTAAAAAGTCAAACCTATCATATCATACCAGCATACACTTCCAAAACTCATACAATAAGGGGCCTACCCAGAAAAAAGCAGCACTACAAATACTGCAATGGGCCCCAAAACCTCCATACACCTATTTGAAAAGCTGTACAAGTCAAATTACCACAGTACAGATCCCTATGTACAAATTCCATGTTAACAGAACACCTAGCCTTGGTCACACACTCAGAACAAAGACCCTCACCAAGTACAGATTAAGTGACCACAACCTAAAGTAAAAATAAAAATATGTAGACAAAAATTAAAATGAAACCCCAAGAAGCCAGACTCCACATGCGGTGCCACACCAGATAAGAGAGGCAGTTCCCCATACTGTTTGAAATATAAAGATAGCACAAAGTCCAATCACTAAATTGAAAATAAAATTATTTTTTCTACCTTTGTTTTCTGATGATTTTTGATCATGTTGGTCCTGATCTGAGCTTTCTAATAAGCATTTCCTGTTTATGAGAAACAGGAAATGCTTATTCTTGCTATTATTCTTGCTAAACCCACAGATGGAGCAGCCCCTGACCACTGTGTCCAAGAAGATTATCCTGTATATATGTATTTATGTATATATGTAAATGAACTCCCCTATAGCTAAGAAGTGTTAACTCTGTATGATGTGCTTTTCTGACAATCTGTATGTAAACAAAATTTGTACCTGCCTTGATTCGGCAGTTTCACAATAGTAATCCTACCCGCTTCTGATCGCTGGAAGGAGCGGGCTACAAATGCTTGCTAAATAAATAAAATAAATTAGAAACTCCGTGACTCAACAGTTTAAAAGTTAGCAGAGCCGCAGGAACAGAGAAATGTTTTTTTTCGAAGCGGTGGGTGGCTGGCGGCTTGCGATAGCGCCCCCGCTGCCGACACCCTCCTGCCGTGCTTACCCAGCTTATCGGGTAGCGCCAGCCCTACTCTTCCCCCCCAGCCCAGTATCTTTCTCCAGTCCCTCCCCCCCTCTGCTGCTGCTTTCTTAGATCAGTCCCCTGCGGCAGCTGCAGAGGAAAAAAGTACAGCACAGACGTGAGAACCTTTCTGTCAGCGTAGCTGTGAGCTCTGCTGGTCCCAACCCCTTTGACTTCAACTTCTTGTTGAGGGGATGGGTCTGGCAGAGCTCAGAATGGTGCTGACAGTGAGAAAGTCCCCGTGTCTGTGTTTTTTTCCTTTGCCGCTGCCGCAGGGGACTGATCTCAGAAAACAGCAGTGGCAAAGGAAACATTCCATGAAGGGGAAAAGAAGCGGCCATGCTGCCTGCCCGGTTGAAGGAGGTCCGATCGGGGCCTCTTATATCGGGCACCTATGGCAGTGGCTGGAAGGAGCAAAGATAGCCACGATTTGTTTTTCAAGTATGGGGGTGGCCAAGCGCAGGACCTGTCATGGAGCGGGACCATGTGCGGGCAGCATGCCCACACATGCCTACAGCCAGCCCTGCATTTACCAGCATTAAATGTTTTGCTTATTGCCTTATTGAACATTATTGAACCATGCTTTCATCCATGTTTAAGTTAAACTGTGAACATTTTGCAGTATGGTTTAAGAAAACCATATGGTTTAAGAAAACTATGTGCCTGACAGTATTTTATCTTAAGAGCTGTAAAGAGTTCTTGAACCTATTTTCTACATGTGACCTTTCCTGCTAAAACTGAAAAAGTGCACTACATCTTCTAGAAAACTAAAATCAGATTGAGGAACCGTGTTGGAGGAACTAAAGAAACAAACAGCCCTATTTCCCCTCTCACTCCCCACCAGACTGACCAATGGTGATCTGCTGAGGTCACCACTTCCAGCAAGAAATAAAAAGCTTGTGTTCAATTTTCTTTATTGAGTTTCAGAGGAAAAGGAACAATAAAATATGTGACTCAGTTGTCACTAGCTGACTTAGCCAAAAGACTTGTGTCCAGGAATTTTCTAGATGGATTCTCTGTAAGGAGCAACCGGAGAAGAATTAGGTGGGTTCCAGTGGATATTTGACAGTGTTTTGGAAGGAAAAGTGTCTTTTGCCTTCCTTTTCTCACTGCCAGGATAACAGCTGCCAGTATAAGCTTCAGTGTCCATGGAATGGGTATTAGGTGATACAAGAGGAGAGTTGATCCCCAAGGCACCCAGTAAGTTGTCCTGGATTGGAACCAGGTTGAGGCAGAACCAGTGAGCCAAGAAGTCTGAATGCATAAGGAAGCACCATGAGAGTAGTTCATAAGTGTTATGAGAACACACATACATTTCCAAAGAGGGTAGAGTGCTTGTTGAGGGGAGTAAAGGAGCTGAGCTGATATCAAGGCATTGAAGCCCATAATTTATGAGTCAGAGAAGAGAGTTGGTGCCTGCAGAATTGAGAAAGGGGTACAGAGTGGAGAGATTTTTCACAGACAGGTGTCCTGTACTGCTGCAAATCAATTTCTTGAAAATAACCAGGCAGATGCAGAAAGCCAGCGTTAAAGTCACACACTGTTAGCAGTTAACAGGATTTTGTAGTGTTTGAGAACCACAAAAGTTGTATGCCGATATGTGCAAAACTTCAACAAAAAATGAGAGATGGAGGGTAGATGCATGCGCAAACAACAGACACAGTACCAGTGGTGCTGTACACATGCGCATAGATTTCATGTGCTGATGTGTTGTTCGGCTGTCCGTCTTTTCCTACACGCTGCAGAATTTTGCTTCACCTCTGATGAGGTTTTAGAACAACGGCGCTACTGAACTCTGTGCTCCACCTTCTGATCTGCACTTTTCTCTGCACGAGGGCAAAGTGCCTGATGGCTTCATTGACATCTCATTTCAATACATGCAGCTCATTTGGATATCATTTTCATACACATCGCGCTGCTGTGTGTGCACTGCTTTCTGCGCAGATAACGCATGCGTCAGCGTGTTCTCTGCATCACTCACCGGCAGTAGTTGTGTACAACGTCGCATTGCCTTTGTGCAAAGAGTGCACTAGTGTTTCTGCATTGGCCCCAGGTCTTTCTCCTGCCCCTCAGAACCCAAATCAATAAATTTGTTCTGTAGCCACAAAGGCTGCCACACAGAATGGGGGTTTGCCAGGAGTCCCACTATATACAAACTGCAAATAAGCTGTATGACACTCGATTCAAGCTGCTGTGTGGTACATGCTGATCAAATCTTTTTTCTCTCCATTGACATTGAATCATATGATTGTGCTTCCATGCCACTGCAGCCAGGGCCTTTCATGGAATCTCAGAGATTGGGCTAGTGCAAATTGGGAAGCCCCAGCTCATTTAAAAAAAAATTAAACAAATAAACATGTTTTCCTTTTTTTTTGAGAGACTTGGGCCAAATGGCTCTGCTGGTCTCCCCTCCAATAGGCTCTGACTACATTCTCATATTTCCAAGTTAAAAAACTACCATTCCACCAAATATTCATGTCTAATACAGTACTGTTTTACCAAGTAGTTACAACTGGGTCAATATTTAGCTAAAGTGGTCAAATATTTTTTAAACACTAGCTGCACAGCTAACTTAAGTTTTGATTTTCACTGCCTGTATTGGATAGTAAGGGTCCTAAATGGAGTGGCCTGGAGTGGAGGAGTGGCCTGGAGTGGTTGGGGCAAGGTACTTCAGGCCGGAAGGTCGGGGGTTCAAATCCCACTAGAGGACAGCAACCTTGGGCCGGAAGGACTGGGGTTTCTAGTCCCACAGGTGCTCCTTGTGGTCTTGGGCAAGCCACTTAACCCTCCATAGCCCATGTTCCCTGTAAAATAGTTATCTCCAAGTTATAATGCCCTGTTCAATGTAATTTCAGTTTGTTCAATGTAAACCACACTGATGCAGAATAGCACGGTATATAAGAGAATGTAATAATAAAAAAAAATAAATAAAAATAAATGTTGGGTTTCTGCAGTCAGTACCGGCAGTATCTGTACAGCAGTGATGGTCAGTGCCGGTATTGGATAGTGAGAGCCCTGAATATCTGGTTTCTACAATCAGTGCCGGCAGTATCTGTACAGCAGTGATTCTCAATGGCAGTATCTGCATAGTGAGGCCCTGAATATCTGTTTTCTGCGGTCAGTGCCAGCAGTATCTGTACAGCAGTGATTTTCAATGGCAGTATCTGCATAGTGAGGCCCTGAATATCTGTTTTCTGCGGTCAGTGCCAGCAGTATCTGTACAACAGTGATGTTCAGTGCCGGTATTGGATAGTGAGGGCCCTGACTATCTGGTTAGTGTGGTCAGTGCTGGCAGTATCTGTAAAGAAGTGACGTTCACTGCCACTATACGGATAACTATGTGGATAGCCATTTCCGATAGTTTTTTGCTCTCCTGAGCTATCCACATAGCTATCCATATAGCAGCACCGAATATCGTTTTCTATACAGGTAACTTTGTGCTCCACCCCATCTCCATCTCCATCCCTGGACCATCAAGGCAGTGAGACAGGATAATTAGCGGCACTATCCATATAGCAGATGATGTTAAGAACATAAGAAATTGTCATGCTGGATCAGACCAATGGTACATCAAGTCCGGTATTCTAATAGTAGCCATTCCAGGTCAGAGGCAACAGGCAGGACCTCAAAAACTACTACTACTACTTGTCATGTGTATAGAGGTACAAGGCATACGCAGTGCTTTACAGACATGTAAAAAACGGTCACTGCTCATCTGAGCTTACAATCTAGTCTAGACAACACAACAGCTGAGGACAAGGACTCATCTAGGGGAGTGGCAAGGAAACACATAGTAACCAAGCCAATCATGATCCAAAAGCAGCCTCGAAGAGGTGAGTTTTCAGTCTGAATTTGAAAAAGGCCAGAGAAGCCTGACGCAAAGACTCGGTGTGTTCCAGGGGTAAGGAGCATCAAGGTGGAAGGGTCGAAGTCTGGAGTTGACAGTAGAAGAGAAGAGCGAAGATAGAAAGGATCTGCCAGATGAACAGAGCACTCGAGGAGGGGCATAGGGAGAGATAAGAGAGGAAAGATAGTGAGGAGCAGTAGAATGAATGCACTTATAGGTCAGTAGGAAAAGTTTGAACTGGATACGAAAACAGATAGGGAGCCAGTGAAGCAACTTGAGAAGGGGGGGGGATTTATTATTGTTTGTTATATTTGATATACTGCCTTTTGGTGTGACCATACAGAGTGGTTTACAGAGTACATTATTCAAATAACAAATAACATGTTACTTACCTCCAGGGGGATGTAAGGGCTTTCCCCAATTCTACCTTAATAACGGCTTATGAACTTTTCCCCAGGAACTTGTCCAAACCTTTTTTTAATGTAGGTGCACTAAGTGCTTTCACCACATCCTCTGGCAATGGATTCCAGAGTTTAATTATGCATTGGGTGCAAAAATATTGTGTCCAATCCATGTTTTTGGCCCACAAAGCCATGCGGATTCCAATTATAAATTCTTAAGATGGAACAAGTACAGTAGATAACCATTCCTGCTGGTTGTGTAAAGCGGGCCACAGAACTCTGTTAAATATGCTCTTCTTCAGCTCAAATCTGATGTAGTTCTGAGCTGATGTTTGGCAAGGAACCTGCAACATATTAGGGATCACTGAGGAACTCACTTATAAAATTGCTGCCTTGGGAGTGTTGTCAAGGCTGACACAAGATTGGGTCTATTTATTCGCCATCCTTATCTCTTTGGCCATAAAAACCATATTATCTAATTGGAAGGACAACTCTACCTTATGGTGGGCATTAGTTTGCGAGTCCTGTAAAAATGAGCTGGCAGCAGTGGAGCGGGTGCAATGCCTACCATTGTGTAAATGCAAATGGAGCGATACAGAAGCATAATGATATAATTGGTTTAATTCTCTATTCCTTTCCTAATAATTCCTAACATTCTGTTTGTTTGTTTTTTGCTGCCACTGCACACTGAAAAGAAGATTTCAATGTGTTGTCCATGATAATGCCTAGATCTTTTTTCTGAGTGGTGACTTAGCATCATATAGCTATAACTTGGGTTAATCTTTCCTATGCATTTGTCCACATTAAATTTCATCTGTCATTTGGATGCCCAGTCTCCCAGTTCACACGGTCCTCCTGCAATTTTTTACAATCCACATGTGATTTGACAACTTTGAATAATTTTGTGTCATCAGCAAATTTGATCACCTCACTTGTTCCCATTTCCAGATCATTTATAAATATGTTAAATAGCATCAGTCCCAGGACAGATCCCGATGGTATGCCACTATTCATCTTTCTGCATTGAGAAAATTTACCATTTAACTGTACACTTTGTTCTCTATCTTTTAACCAATTCACAGTTCACAGTAAGACATTGGTTCCTAATCCCATGACTTTCAGATTTCCTGAGGAGTATCTCAAGAGGAACTATGCCCAACTCTTTCTGAAAGTCCAATTATACTATATCAACTGGCTCATCTTTAACACATGTTCAAGGCTCACTGAGATTAGTTTCAATTCCTCTGAATCATCACCACTAAATGCTATTTCTAGTCTAGGTAGCTTCCTTATATCTTTCACAGTAAAGACTGAAGCAAAGAATTCATGTGAAGGCACATTTTAGATAGGCCGTTTAGGTGCCCTCTTGGACATACAGGTATGAGTTAAAACATCTGACGTTCCATAGGAGAGGCAGTAGAGAAGGTGGACACATATAAATGTATTCTAAACTGGAACCCTGAAAGATAAACATCTTTGTCAATGTCCTAGAAAATGGGACCATGCAGAATGAAGTTCCAGACACATTCAGGGAGACGGGAGATTTCAGAAATGTGTACATGCGAAAAACAGATATAGCAGGACCCAACAACATATATGGGTCAGCATCAATATTTTGGAACCTGCAATATACAGATAGACCTTGATATTTGTCTGCTATACATTGTTGAGGGGAAGAAAGGTATTGGGGAACTGAGAGGATATTCCCTTGTCATCTACACTGTTGAGAGCTGACCATAATGAGCCACCACCCAGAAAAAAAGATTTAGGCGTCATCGTGGATAATGCGTTAAATCCCTCCGCCCAGTGTGCAGTAGCAGGCAAGAGAGCAAATAGAATGCTAGGTATCATAAGGAAAGGAATGGAAAATAAAACGAAGAATATTATAATGCCTCTATATCGTTCCATGGTGCAACAGCACCTTGAATATTGTGTGCAATTCTGGTCGCCGTATCTTAAAAAGAATATAGCGTTACTAGAAAAGGTACATAGAAGAGCCAGCAAAATGGTAAAAGGGATGGAAGGATACCTCTATGAACACAGGCTAAAAAGGTTAGGGCTCTTCAACCTGGAAAAGAGACAGTTGAGGGGAAATATGATAGAGGTCTATAAATTAATGAATGGAGTGGAACGGGTAAACGTAAATCGATCATTTACGTCATCAGATTATAGAAAGACTAGGGGATATGCAATGAAGCTATAGGGTAACCTATTTAAGACTAATAAGAGAAAATATTTTTTCATTAAACGTGTAATCAAACGCTGGAATTTGTTACCAGAGGATGTAGTAAAAGCTGTTAGCTTAGCTGAGTTTAAAAAAGGTTTGGACAAGTTCCTGGAAGAAAAGTCCATAAACCATTATTAAAAGAGACCCAGGATATCGCTGCTTGACCCAATATAAGCATTGTGGAACCTGTATCTTTTGGGGAAACTGCTAGGTACTTATGAGCTACTGTAGATTGACCACTGTTGGAAACAGGATACTGGGCTTGATGGACCTTGGTCTGACCCAGTATGGCATATCTTATGTTCTTAACAAATTCCAGCGTTTGATTACACGTTTAATGAAAAAATATTTTCTCTTATTAGTCTTAAATAGGTTACCCTATAGCTTCATTGCATATCCCCTAGTCTTTCTATAATCTGATGACGTAAATGATCGATTTACGTTTACCCGTTCCACTCCATTCATTAATTTATAGACCTCTATCATATCTCCCCTCAGCTGTCTCTTTTCCAGGTTGAAGAGCCCTAACCTTTTTAGCCTGTGTTCATAGGGGTATCCTTCCATCCCTTTTACCATTTTGGTGGCTCTTCTCTGTACCTTTTCTAATAACGCTATATCCTTTTTAAGAAATGGCGACCAGAATTGCACACAATATTCAAGGTGCTGTTGCACCATGGAACGATACAGAGGCATTATAATATCCTTTGCTTTATTTTCCATTCCTTTCCTTATGATACCTAGCATTCTATTTGCTCTCTTGCCTGCTACTGCACACTGGGCGGAGGGATTTAACGCATTATCCACGATGACGCCTAAATCTTTTTTTCTGGGTGGTGGTTCCTAATGTGGAACCTTGCATCGTGTAACCATAGTTCTTGTTTGTTCTTTCCTAGGTGCATAACTTTGCACTTGTCCACATTAAATTTCATCTGCAATTTGGATGCCAGTCCTTCAATTTATCAAGATCCTCTTGACGTTTTCCACAATCCTCATGGGATTTAACAACTTTAAATAGTTTTGTATCATCTACAAATTTGATAACCTCACTCATTATTCCCATTTCCACGTCATTTATGAATATGTTAAAAAGTAGCGGACTCAGCACAGATCTCTGAGGAAGTCCATTATTCACCTTTCTCCATCGGGAAAATTGGCCATTTAGCCCTACCCTCTGCTTTCTATCTTTTAACCAGTTCCTGATCCACAATAGTACATTGCCTCCTATTCCATGACTTTTTAGTTTTTCCAAAAGTCTCTGATGAGGGACCTTGTCAAAGGTTTTCTGAAAGTCCAAATACACTATATCAATCGACTCACCTTTGTCTACCTGTTTATTCACACCTTCATAAAAACATAACAGATTAGTAAAACAAGATCTTCCTTGTCTAAAGACATGTTGGCTGTTTTCCATTAAGCCATGAACTATCTAAATGTTCAGTAATTTTGTTCTTTAGGATGGTTTCTACCATTTTTCCCTGGTACTGACGTCAGGCTCACCGGTCTGTAGTTTCCAGGATCACCCCTGGAACCCTTTTTAAAAATTGGTGTTACATAGGCCATCTTCTACTCTTCAGGTTTTACAGATGATTTTAATGATAGTTCGAAGATTACTATTAGTAGGTCTGCAAACTCATATTTCAGTTCTTTCAACACACTTGGATGTATATCATCCGATCCAAGTGATTTGCTACTCTTCAGTTTATCAAATAGTTGTAATACATCTTCCTGGTGTATCGATATTTCTTTCAGTTCTTCTTCAGTATCACCTTTAAATGCCACTTCAGTCTTGGGTAACATTTCTACATCTTCCTCAGTAAAGACCAAAGCAAAGAATTCATTCAGTCTCTCTGCTATGGCCTTGTCCCCTCTTAGTGCCCGTTTTACCCCTCTATCATCTAATGGTCCAACTGACTCTCTCACAGATTTTTTTTCTATGAATGTACTTGAAAAAGTCTTTATTGCGCATTTTTGCTTCCACAGCAAGCCTCTTCTCAAATTCTCTCTGCCTGCCTTATCAATGCCTTGCATTTAACTTGCCAGTGTTTGTGCTGTTTCCAGTTTTCGTCATTTGGCTCTTTTTTCCATTTCCTGAAAGATGCTTTTCTCCAGGACCAAGCAGGAAGTCAGTCCTCACATATGGGTGACATCGACGTCAATGGAGCCCCTGCGGAGCATTTCCCCAGCTTTCTGTGAAAGCCTTTGGGAATACTGCATGCACGCGCGGTCCCCTTCCCGCCTAAAGGTGCCATCTTGCTCAGTCTCTCTTTTTCCGTGGAGCCTGTTGGACGTGTGTCCTAGTTCATCCGGAAAATAGTTAGATTTTTTTGTCAATTCCTTGCGATTTCTTTGCGTTTTTTTCTCCGATTCAACGCCGGTTCTCCTTCTCGCTGGGTTCGGTACACCGGTATCGAGCCTGATCTTATTTTTTCGGTTTTTGCCCTTTGTGGCTGGCGTTCGTGCCGTTTTTTCCTTTTCCCTGGAAGGCCGGTCCTTTGACCTCGCGGGGACTCTTTTTCCCCCGATGGCTTCCAGTGGTTTTAAGAAGTGTGATCGGTGTAAGAAACTAATGTCTCTCACCGACACACACGACTGCTGCCTTCGGTGCCTCGGTCCTGATCATGATCCTAAGATCTGTGGACCGTGTGGAAAAATGTTCACTAAGGCACTTCGAAGTCGTCAGCACCAAAAGGAAAGGCTTTTCTCTGATTTGGCCTCCGGCCGGGCCCGGACCTCGTCTGAGGCCTCGACGTCTCGGGTGTCTGACCCCAAGCATCGTCGGGGTTCCTCGGAGAGGGGGTCCCCCGAGCGGGAGCGAAAGAGGAAGAAGCGGCTCGTGAGTGCAGCATTGGAGGAGGTTCCTGGCTCCTCGAGGGCTAGGTCTCGGACCCTCGACTGCCGTCCCGGGCCCGTGGAACAGCAGAAGCCATCAAAAGTGCCTCGAGTGGAGCCGGAGTCTGCTGGACACGTAAGTCCTGTTGTCCTCGCTGACTCTCCTCCCAGGGAGCCGACGTCGGGCCCGGCGCTGCCAGGGCCCGAGTCAGTAGCTGCTGAGTCTCCTGAGCTGAGTCTCAGGCTGACAGCCTTGGAGTGCAGACTGTCTGCCTTCATGGATCAGCAGCGGGTGCTGATGGCCAGCCTCGCTGGCGCATCTGCTCCGACCACCGGGGCATCGACGTCGAAGTCGACCCCGGAGACTGAGCCGATACTCGAGACTATGAAGGCTCGAGGTTGTCCTCGGTCGCGGTCACCCTCGACCTCCCGGTCGGGACCGAGAGCTTCAACGCCGGTGCCTTCGGTGTCGGGGCGGGTGCTGCCGGGCCCCGCGCGTTCGGGGCCTGACTCCTCTTCGGATGAGTCCGCCTGGGAGACGGAGGATGAGGAGTCCCCCGATACCTTCAAGACTCGGTGCGTCCCATCGGACTCACCGCAGTCTGAGCCCCGGAGTAGGTCCCCTCCGGAGGATTCCCGGTTCTCAGAGTTCGTGCGGGATATGGCCACTGCTTTGGCGATCCCGGCGGATCCCGAGGAGGAGCCTCGAGCCGAAAAACTCGAGGTCCTCCAGTATGACTCTCCTCCGAAGGAAGCCTTTACTGTGCCGGTTCCTCCGATGCTGGAACGGCTCCTCTTCCGGATGTGGGAGGCACCAGCCTTGGCGCTGGTTCTGAGCAAGCGGGTCGATTCCATTTATCGACTCCGTAAGAGCCCTGGGTTTCAAAAGGTGCAGCTGCCGCACCATTCCATGGTGGTGGAATCGGCCATGCTTCGTCTGAAAAGTCAGAAGATGCACTCCGCGGTGCCCCCTGGCAGGGAGGCCCAGAACCTGGATGCGTTCGGCAGAAAGTGCTTCCAGGGCTCGATGCTTGCTTGCCATGTCCAGTCTTACCAGCTGTACATGGACATGTACTTGCGGGACCTGGCAAAGGAGCTTGTCGGGTTCTCTGCTGGTCTCTCCGGGGAACCTTTGCAGAGGTTCAAGTCCTTGTCTTCGGGGATCCAGGAATGCTCTAAGTTCGTCCCGAGCAGCATACAATGGCTTCGAGGCATGGCTGCAGTCATCGGACCTCGAGCCATGGGTTCAGGACAAGTTGGTCGATGTCCCTTGCCGAGGTGAGAACCTTTTTGGCAAGCCCATGGCCGAGAAGGCTACTGAGCTCGAGACCGAGCACCTCACGAGGACAAGGCTGTCTCGAAAGACTTCTGCCCCTTCACACAAGAAGAAGGGCTCGGGTAAAAAGTCCTTTTACCCGAGGAAGGCGACTGCCTACAAACAGTTCCCACCTTACCAGGCCTCCCCCGCTCCCCCACAGGGTCAGCAGGCCAAGGGGCAGGGACATGGGCCCCATAGGCAGAAGGCCCCCAAGCCTCCGGCTCCTGCTCCCACTCAGCAGGGTGGGGGTTTTTGACTCCCAAGGCATAGCCTCTCCGTCTCTGCTGTCCCATCCCTGCACAGAAGGTCGCCTAGCCCTGTTTGCCCACCGGTGACCACCCATTACAGGGGACAACTGGGTCTTAAGCATAGTCCACAAGGGCTACCTGCTTCATTTTCATCAGTTGCCTCCTCCCTATTTTCCAGGAGAGCCTCCAAGGCCTCCTCTCCATACAGCCCTCCTCCTGCAGGAGCTCCAGGGTCTGTTACGAGACCAGGCGGTGGAGCCTGTGCCTCCCCACCTACAAGGTCACGGTTTCTACTCTAGGTACTTCCTAGTACCAAAGAGAACAGGGGATCTCAGGCCTATTCTCGACCTCAGAAATCTCAACAAGTTCTTACAGAAGGAAAAGTTCAAGATGCTTACTCTTGGAACATCTCTGCCTTACCTCCAGCAGGGAGATTGGCTATGCTCTTTAGATCTAAAGGATGCGTACACTCACATCCTCATTCATCAGACCACAGAAAGTACCTCAGGTTCACTGTGGGAGGAAACCATTAGCAGTACAGAGTGCTGCCATTTGGCCTCACCTCCGCCCCCAAAGTCTTTACCAAATGCCTGGCAGTGGTGGCGGCCTACTTGAGGAATCAGGGTATCTTTGTCTTCCCCTATGTGGACGACTGGCTCATCAGGGGTCAGACGTGCCAGGAGGCCAGGCAAGCCACCCTCCGAACGATTTCTCTACTCCAGCATCTGGGGTTTGTCATAAACTTTGCAAAGTCCACTTTGCTCCATTCCCAAAACTTAGAGTTCATAGGGGCAAGGCTAGACTCTGCAGGCAAAAGCTTTCTTGCCAGAGGACAGAGCCCAAAGACTGATGACCTTGGCAAACCAGTTTCTCAGCAGGTCACTGGTCTCCGCCAGGCTCTGCCTGAGGCTTCTCGGCCACATGGCTTCGACAGTACATGTGACTCCCAATGCCAGTCTTCATATGAGGCCTGCACAATGGTGTCTCAGGAGTCAGTGGTCGCAGGCCACAGGGAGCCTCAGCGACAGAGTAAGGGTGTCCAGACCACTCCTGCACTCCCTACGTTGGTGGCTGCATCCCCCCAACTTACTGAAAGGGATGCCTTTTCAGCCACCTGGGTCCACAGTGGTATTGACCACCGATGCCTCCCTACAGGGCTGGGGTGCACACTGTCTGGGCAAGTGCACCGAGGGCCTGTGGTCTCCCTGGGAGGTCCAGCAGCAGATCAATCTTCTGGAACTTCGGGCTATTCGCTTAGCCCTCAAGACTTTTTCTCAAACCCTGGCTCACCAGTCTGTTTTAGTGCAAACAGACAATCAGGTCGCCATGTTTTATGTGAACAAACAGGGAGGCACTGAGTCCAGGCTCCTTTGTCAGGAGGCGCAGGACCTTTGCTTGTTTGCGCTCAGGCACAACATGTTGCTCAAGGCGGTTTATATCCCTAGCCAGAAAAATTACCTAGCAGACAGGCTGAGCAGGATTTTGCAGCCCCACGAGTGGCAGTTCCATCCCTTGGTAGTTCAGAAGATCTTCCTGAGATGGGGATTTCCATCCGTAGATCTCTTTGCCAGTCCCCTGAACAGACAGCTGCCCAAGTTCTGCTCGAGGCAACCGCATCCTCTGAGACTAGCAGCAGATGCTTTTCTGATTTCCTGGTCCCAAGGCCTCCTATATGCGTTTCCTCCCACGCCTCTGATGGCCCGAACCCTGTTCAAGATTCTAAAGGACCAGGCCTCGGTCCTTCTGGTAGCCCCCAGGTGGCCGAGACAACCTTGGTTCCCACTTCTGCTTCAGCTAGCAGTGGACACTCCACTACCTCTAGGGTTGCAGCCCAACCTTCTTTCTCAAGACCAGGGGTCTCTTCTGCACCCCAATCTCAAATCTCTCAATTTGATGGCCTGGAAGCTGCAAGGGTAGTTTTGGCTCCTTGGGGCCTACCTCCTGAAGTTGAAGAGGTCGTCCTGGCCTCTAGGAAGCAGTCCACTAGAAAAACCTATGCCCTGAAGTGGAAGAGGTTTTCTGTGTGGTGTCAGCTGTGTACAGAGGATCCTTTCTCCTGTGCTGTACCAGTGGTGCTTCAGTACCTGCTGCACTTATCCAATCAGGGCCTTAAGTCCAATTCTGTTCGGGTCCACCTCTCAGCTCTAGCAGTTCACCACTCACTGGTGGAAGGACACTCTCTATTGGTTCACCCCTTGGTGTCCCGGTTTCTCAGAGGTTTGCTCTTGCTCAAACCTCCTGTCCGTCCTCCAGCCCCTGAGTGGGAGTTGAATGTGGTCTTGCAGAAACTGACTCGCCCACCTTTTGAGCCGATGGCTACTTGTCCTCTCCGCTTCCTTTCCTGGAAGACACTCTTCCTAGTAGCCTTAACCTTGGCCAGACGGGTGAGTGAGCTTCAGGCCCTAGTCTGTGACAGGCCTTACACCCGCTTCTATAGGAACAGGGTAGTCCTTAGGACTCATCCAAAGTTCCTCCCTAAAGTTGTCTCCTCTTTCCATCTCAACCAGGAGGTGGTTCTTCCAACATTCTTCCCTAGGCCTCATGCAAGCCAGGCTGAAGCGGTCCTGCATACCCTGGACTGTAGGAGGGCCTTATCCTTCTACCTTGACCGTACGCAAGGACATAGAAGGGCTACTCAGCTCTTCGTCTCTTTTGACCCTAATAATTTGGGGTTAGCTTTGTCCAAGTGTACCTTGTCCATATGGGTGGCTGACTGTATCACCTGGGCGGCTGACCTTCCCTTGCAGGGTCGGGTCACGGCCCATCGTGTCAGGGCAATGGCTGCCTCAGTAGCTCATCTCCGCTCTGTACCATTGGCAGACATCTGCAGGGCTGCAACTTGGTCCTCAAGCCAGACTTTTGCAGCTCATTACTGCCTGGAGAGGGAGTCCCGTAGGGACAGTGCTTTTGGCCAGGCAGTACTCCGGAATCTCTTTGAGGTTTAGGCAACTCCTGCCCTCCAGCCCTCCGTTGGGCTACCGGTGGGGATTCTTTCAGTGAAAAGCCTTTCTTTGATACTGGGACTAGAGGGAGTTCTCTTGTTCAGCCTGGGTTCCTTGGTAGCCCAGAGCTAGTGAGTCACCCATATGTGAGGACTGACTTCCTGCTTGGTCCTGGAGAAAAAGTAGTTACTCACCTGTAACAGGTGTTCTCCAGGAGCAGCAGGAATCAGTCCTCACAACCCTCCCTCCTCCCCTGGGAGTTGCAGTTGTACATAGTTTATTTTACATTTTTGTGTGCTGTTTTTTAGCTATGTCATTTGACTGAGCAAGAAGGCACCTTTAGGCGGGAAGGGGTCTGCGCATGCGTGCAGTATTTACAAAGGCTTTCATAGAAAGCTGGGGAAATGCTCCGCAGGGACTCCATCAACATCGATGTCATCTATATGTGAGGACTGATTCCTGCTGCTCCTGGAGAACACCTGTTACAGGTGAGTAACTACTATTTTTGGCAACAGCCTCTCTGACCTCACCTTTTTTTTATTTTTTTATTTTTATTTATTAGGTTTTATATACCGCTTTATCATTTCAATCAACGCGGTTTACACCATTCTGGCCGTTTTTTGGACTTCTTTCCACTTTTCTTAAAGAGTGGAATACAGCTGGTCTGGGCTTCCAAGATAGTATTTTTAAACAACACCGAAGCTTGATGTAAGTCTTTAACCTTTTTTTCGTAACTATTTTTCACATTTTATCATAGTATCCCTTTCGAAAGTTAAAAGGTAGCACTGTGGATTTCCTTACCATCCCTCCTCCATTAATTAAATCAAACGTGATCATACTATGATCACTATTGCCAAATGGCCCCAACACCCTTACCTCTTGCACCAGATCTGGTGTTCCACTAAGCACTAGGTCCAAAATGGCTTCCCCTTTGGTCGGTTCATGAACCAGCTGCTCCAAGAAGCAGTCATTTATTTCATCTAGAAACTTTATCCTCCTAGCATGTCTTGCGATGACACTGACCCATTCAATACCGGGATAACTGAAATCACCCATTATTATTACTGTGCTGTAAATTTTGTTAGCTTCCCTGATTTCTTTGTGCATTTCATCATCCATTTGTTCATTCTGGCCAGGCGGTCATCATCCATTTGTTCATTCTGGCCAGGCGGTCGATACCCCACTACCCTTTTTTTTTTTTAATATACTTTATTTAAGTACCACCAACAACAAACCATAATAAACCAATGAACATAGGGAACCCGGGTGGGTGTAGTCTTATCCCACCCGGGAAGCAACAAAAGGAAATACAACAGGTGGGTTATATCAGGTTATCCCCACCCACACCCTCCCTCCCACCCATCCCCACCCCCTCCCCCCAACCCCCACCCACCCCACAAACCATAGGAGTGGAGGAGTGGCCTAGTGGTTGGGGCAAGGTACTTCAGGCCGGAAGATCGGGGGTTCAAATCCCACTAGAGGACAGCAACCTTGGGCCGGAAGGACCGGGGTTTGTAGTCCCACAGGTGCTCCTTGTGGTCTTGGGCAAGCCACTTAACCCTCCATAGCCCATGTTCCCTGTAAAATAGTTATCTACAAGTTATAATGCCCTGTTCAATGTAATTTCAGTTTGTTCAATGTAAACCGCACTGATGCAGAATAGTGCGGTATATAAGAGAATTAAATAAATAAATAAAAATAAATAAATAAATAAAATAGTATAAGTTCTTACATTAACAAGCAGCAGCAACTACGGGCCACTCCTACTGCCCTAGCCGTACCATTAACACTTCAGGTCCCCAGTTGGAGAATCTCATTACGGCTACGGGCCCCGAGCTGTTGAATATAAGGTTCCCATATGGACATAAACACTGTCCAATGCTTGACACTGCCCCTAGCCAACCAGCGCTCTGTTAGCATCAGGTGATGAAAGTTATTCCGCCATTCAGCAAAAGTGGGCGGTTGGTGATCCCTCCAGAGGCGGAGAATTGGCCCCTTCCCCACCATACAAGCCTTCCGTATTAATAGCCTCTCCCCTCTCTTTGCGGGGCAGGGAGGTCCCATCAGATCCAACACTACAAAGAGGCCAGTCCATCTCAGTTGTTGCTGTAGCAACCCACCCACAAAAGCGCAGATCTTCGCCCAATAGGCACGCAATCTCCGACAGCCCCACCACATATGCAGGAGGGTGGCCATAGGTTCCGAACAACGCGGGCAGCGGCCATCCGACTGCAAATGACTACGAAACGCCCGCCGTGGCGAGAAATGAGCTCTGGTCACGCATTTAAATTGAACTTCCCGCCAGCGAGACCCCCGCGCCACATAGCATATCCGTTTCAGAGATGCCCCGACCAACCCCGGGCCAACCTCCCTCCCCAATTCCGCTTCCCAAGCCACCTCAATCCCCCTATAGTTAGGGATTGCCTTAAAACACCCCAGACGGTGCTTCAAGACAGAAATCGATGGAGGGTCATCCTCTCCTAAACTGAAAAATTCTAGGACCTGCGCGGAGCGTTCAATTTTCAGCGCTTCCCGTGGCAAAGAGGCTATATAATGGGAGGCTTGCATGTATGCAAAGCAGTGTCTGGTAGGGAGGTCATACTCCCGACTCAGTGCCTGAAAGGATTTACATTTCCCCACTGAATCAACCAAATGCCCTACATTCTGTATACCCCGCTGCCCCCAGTCCCGGAACGTCCCCGTCGCAGACCCCGGGGGGAATTTAGTATTCCCTTGCAGGGGCAGCCAACTAGATACCCTCCAGGGCTCGTTCCACCACCTATTAAGCTGTTGCCAGGTGCGCCGGACAGAGCTTACCAGCGCACTCTGCAAAAGACCACCCGGCAGCTGACACTTCGTCTCGTGCAAGACCCCTAGGAGAGTGTATGGGGCCACAAGGCATTCCTCTAGGGTCCTTGGCGTATAAACTTCAGTGTTCCCCAACCAATCCCCCAAGTGCCGCGCCTGGCAGGCTAGGGCGTACATCTTCAAATCTGGCAATCCCATACCCCCATCACGCCACTTCCCCACCATCCGCGCCCAAGGTATACGCGCCCTTTTCCCTTTCCATAGGAATGTTTTGAGAAGAGCCTCTATACGACGCAAATCGCGACCCAACAACCACACAGGTAAGGTCTGCAACCAATACAAGAGTCTTGGTAAGATAACCAATTGTACCGCCGCTATTCTCCCAGAAAGCGACAACGGAAGGGACACCCATGCCTTAAGTTGTAGAGCCAAGCGCTTTAAAAAACGCTCCAGATTACACCCATAGAGCGCCTGGGGCCGTCTGGGCAACACAATGCCCAAATAAAGGAAATCCTCCTCAGCCCATCGGAGGGGGAACCCACCCCTCCAGTCCTCCCGAAGAAGTCCCGAAACATCCAAAGCCTCCGACTTATCTTCATTAATGCGAAGGCCTGCGAAGGCCCCAAATCTCGTGAATTCCCCCAGTAGAGATTGTAGGGAAGCAACCGGGTGAGTCAGGTGGACCAGCAAGTCATCCGCGAAAGCTGAGATAGTGAACTCGTGCGAGCCCATTCGTACTCCCCGTATCTCCTCCGAGTCCGCGATAGCTCGAATCAGGGGATCCAATGAGAGAACAAACAACAAGGGGGAGAGCGGACAACCCTGACGTGTGCCCCTCTCCAACTCAAACCCCTCAGACAGTACCCCATTGCATAAAATACTCGCCGTCGGTGAGACATACAGGCTCCGTATGAGCTGGCAGAAAGCAGGACCCAAACCATAGTGAGGTAAAAGGTTCCAAAGATATTGCCAGTTGACTCTATCAAAGGCCTTTTCCGCGTCAAAGCTGATAAGAAGTGAGGCCTGCTGTCGAGTATGTACCCACTCCAAGGAGGCCAGAATCTTGCGAAGATTCCGAACAGCGTAGCGGCCTTTGACAAACCCGACTTGTGCTTCGTGAACCAAGTGTCCCAACACATCAGCCAGCCGGATAGCAAGAACTTTTGCAAGTATTTTTAAGTCAAAATTAAGAAGGGAGATGGGGCGATAGGAGGCGGCCAACATCGGGTCTTTACCCGGCTTGGGTATCAACGTGAGGTGTGCATGGTTCCGTCCCCAGCTGAAGGCCCCCTGATCCGCCCTGGCACTAAAGACCTCCCGCAACAGTGGGCTCACGGAGTCCCTAAGGATTTTATAGAGCTCCGCACCGAACCCATCAGGGCCCGGCACTTTGTAACAACTGGCCACCGAGATGACTGACTGTATCTCCTGGGTGGTAAGAGGCTGATCCAGCGCCCCCCTCTGTTCCTCCGTGAGCCGCGGCAGTTCCAACCCGTTCAGGTAGGCAGACATTGTCTCCACAGAGCCAGGTTCTGCTCTATACAAAGATTGGAAAAACCACGGAAAACCTTCGCTATGTCCCCACTCTGCTTATACACATTACCCCTAGCGTCCCTAAGCGCCGCCACCAGAGAGGAGCCGCGCCGGCCCCGCAAGCAACGTGCTAACAGCTTCCCGGGCTTATCACCATAGCAATGCAAACGAAATCGATAATAAAGAACCGATTTCTTGGCCCGCTGGTGCAATAACACATTGAGGTCCACCTGGGCTTCCCATAACTGTTTCTTAAGCGCGGGAGATGGTGCGTGAGCACAAGTGCGCCGAAGCTTAGTCACCTGCCGCTCGAGGTTAATTATACGTTCAGCCAGCATTCTACGCTTCCTAGCCGCAAACCCAATGATATCCCCTCTAAGGACCACCTTCGCTGTTTCCCACACCAATTCGGGTTCAGCCTTATGTGCCTGGTGGTTATTGATGAACTCCTGCCAGCGCTGTTGAATAAATTGATGGAAATGTGAATCATGATAAAGTTCTAAGGGAAACCGCCAGAGACGGTCTCTCGGGGTCACATCGCCCCATTGTAAGGCAACCCATATCGGAGCATGGTCCGAGATTTCCAAGGGACCAATTTGGGCATCTCCCGTAGAAGCAAACAGGGCAGCCGAGGATAGGAGATAATCAATACGGGCACTGGTGCCATGCGCCCTAGACTGATGAGTATAGTCTTTTTCTAGGGGTGCAACAATCGCCAGGGGTCTATCAAGCCCAGTCTCCTGCAGAAGCGCTGCAGCATCCGAGATGGTAGTACCCTCTCCCTCACCTCCCCTCCTCTAGATGTGTCAAGGTCTGCATCAAGCACCCCATTGAAATCCCCCCCCAAAATCAGGGGATAATCCGGGAGCTGCTCAACAACCGAGGCCAACCGGTTATAGAAGCCAAAGTCAAACACAGTAGGCCCGTATAAATTCCCCAAAATCACCGGTCTCCCCTCTAGCAGTCCTGGGATCAGAAGGGACCTCCCCGCTTCATCCGACCTAATCGTTTCTGCCACAAATCGAACCCGTTTGTGAATCAAGATGACTACACCCCCTTTAATCCCTTTAGCTGGGGAACCCCACACCTGCCCCACCCAGTTCCTACACAGCTTATCATGCTCCTCCGCCGTCTGGTGTGTCTCTTGGAGCATTGCAATATCACACTGATGCCTCGCCAGAGCTTGCAAAATTTTATATCTCTTAATAGGGTTCCCTAAACCACATACATTCCAGGAAATAACTTTCAGAGGAGCAAGGCAGTGTCAAGGTGCCAAAAATGATACTTACTCATTTGCTTGGGAAAGACCCCCCCAGCCCGGGGCCCACCCATAGCATTCCGCCGATGTAGCCGCTGCTGCCAGCATTGAAGCCCCGAAGGAACGATAATTCCCACCCCCCCTATCCACCCCTCCCCTCCCCCCTCCCCCCACCCCCCCAATCCCTCTCCCCCACCCCCCCTCTACTAGTCCGTCCAGGTGGTCGGACAGCCTTCCTTGACAATCGGGTTCCCACCCCCATTCCAAGTACCTTAATCTCTTACATGAACTATAAGCAACTGCAAAAACTTACTCTCCTCCACCCCTCCCCCACGCCACCCACAACCCCCCTCCAGTTCTCACCTATCCTTCGGTGACTCCCCGCCTGCCATCAGGTCCCCTCCAACTGCCCAACCCACCGAGTCCATCATGGTCTCCCCTAAGCTCACAGGGGCCTTAATAAGCCCTAACCCTCCACAATCCAACCCTCCCCTCTATAGCCAGATTTTACATCCCTTGGTCACACCATAACCCAGCCGACCACCCAACTACAAGGGGGGGGGGGCCACGCCTAAGGTGCCGAGCAACACAGCTCCCAGCCAACATTAAACAGCAGCTGGAGTAGACCACTCTCCTTCCCGGACAGGAGTCTCTGTCCTTCCCAATCCACACTAGAAATATCCCCTCTGCGCATTCCGCGACCCTATTAAATTTATGTTAACAGAGGGGAGGGCCAAATGGTAGATATTAGGTATATGGTACCACCCACGGTCACTAGGCCCCTAAGCACAACCAGCCACGTGCCTAAGCTCCCAACGTAAGGCGGTGTGCCCGGGCCCCCGCCCGCCCGCGTGGGCCCAGCCAACTCCCCTCCCCCCGCCAAACTGATATGCCCCACTCCCAGACCCACATGGCTGACATCTAATCCAGCCCATACACCCCCCTCCCCCCCCCTAAGCTCCCCAGGGGATTGTAACCATTCTACAGCCTAAGAAACATAGTAAAAAGAACAACCGAAACAATGTTACTATATAAAAGGCACAAAGCAACACTATTGCCGTAGCTTAGAGCTCCTGAGCATAGTAGCAAGGTACACCCTTCCAAACCCCTCTGAGACTTATCCAGTTCCCCATCTCCACAGAAAAACAGTGCCCCGTATAAATTCAAATCCAACAAAGAAAAAAGAAAGAAAGTCGGAGAATACAATCGGGAGGGGGGGGGGGGGAAGAGCAGGATACTTATAGAACTTATAATTTTATAAGGCATCCCCAAACCCTTATAAATATATCAGGCATCTCCAGTCTCTGAGAGATGGATAAGGCATCCCCAGTCTCACAAAAATCGTCTCCCCATTTCAAAGTTTTCCCCTGCAATACCGGTAGGTCGGCCAAACTTCCGTTAGCAGTGTCAATGGCTAGAACCGGCCGAGCTGTTCAAGGTGTCCAGAAAAGAAGTAGCCGCTTCGGGGGAGGACAGAAATCGAGGCCGACCCTGGAACTCCACACGCAGACGAGCAGGGTATAAAAGTGAGAATCGTATTCCCTTCTGTCTGAGCTGCGTGCACACCGTGGAGAAGGCCCGCCGCTGTTGACTGACTAGAGTCGAATAATCTTGAAAGACCAGGATACGCTCCGCAGCAGAGCTCTGCCAGGTACGACTCCGTGCCATTCTAAGCACGTCCTCTTTTTGTCTATAATCCAAGAAGCGCGCTATAACTGCACGCGGTCGGGTTGCTTGTTCCTTCTTTGGGCCTATCCTGTGCACGCGCTCCAGCTTTACGGCGGTGGTTCCCTTGTCGCCCATCAATTTAGCAATCCAGGCCAGTAAGAAATCATATAGGGCACTGTCCAGCACATCCTCTGAAATCCCGACAAATCTCAAATTCTTTCGCCGGCCCCGGTTCTCCAGATCGTCCAGTTTTTCTCCGTATTGCTTGACCAATTTTTCCAGCTTGTCCACTTTAGTTTGTAGCGAGGTCTGGGTGTCTTCCAAATCAGACACACGTGTCTCCACCTGCTCCACTCGTCCTGTATAGTCGGTGACACGCTGGCCGACAGCGTGCATTTGCTCCGAGAGATCTTGAAATCGGGAAGCAAGAGCTTGTACCACCGCGGCAGTGACCTCTGCAACTAGCCCCTGAGTGCCCCCAGAGCCTGGGCTACAAGGCGCGCTCTCCGCCATTTTTGCTTCAGGGACTCGGGGCTTCTCCTTCCTCGTCGTTTTCGTTGCCATTGAGCCACTTGCCTCGCCACCGGTATACCACTGTGAGCCCGCTGGGGGGTTTAGCACAGCTATTGATTAAGAGTAGGAGATTCCACCTATAGTGGGAGAATAATGCAGTTTTTGGGGGTAAATTACCCGGAGCTGATCAGTGTCCGTCTGATCAGCTCATTTGCCAAACCGGAAGCCCCACTACCCTTTTTACATGGAATTTCAATCCATAGATTCTGCAGCAAATTTTGTTTCCTGCAAAACTTGAATTCTTTGTGACTCAATGCCCTCTCTAACATAGAGCGCAACCCCTCCACCAATTTGATCAGCTCTATCATTACAATATAGTTTGTACCCAGGTATCACAGTATCCCACTGGTTGTCCTCCTTCTACCATCTGAGATACCAATCATATCTAACCTCTCATTTACTGCTATATATTCTAACTCTCCCATCTTATTTTTTAGACTTTTAGCATTTACATACAAGCATTTTAGAAACTGTATTTTATTCATATTAAACTATTGGTAGGCATGGGTAATTTGGAATCTTTAAGCTCTGCTCCTTACTCAAGGGCATTTGGGCTACTTTTGTCTTTATTGGAACCTCTCTGCTAATATGCCCTAACCATTCTTTTAGTAGTATCCATCAAGGATACATTGTTCCAAACCATGCCAACTTTTTGAAAGAGAAAAACCCACCACATGTTACGCCTGTACCCTGCTCCTGCCCTGCCCCACCCCACCCCTTGCCCCACCCTCCAAAATAACTGCAGTGATGGCAGCAGTGCAAGCTTCAGCACCTGCTGGCCACATTGGAGTGCGGGGTGGGGGGAAGGTAGATAGTACAAGAGGTTACACTATTGACCACCCCCCCAATTGCAGTCCTCTCCTCAGTCCTTTAATATATACCTCCTCCATACTATATTAAATCCAAACCTATATTCTGCATCCACAAAACCTCTCCCCAGCACCTCCTTCAAAAATGAGTGCAGAGCTAGGACATTTTCCCCTAAGTATCATCTAACCCTCTCAGTACCAGGTAAACTGTGAAATAATACAAAACTCTACCAAAAAGTTGCTCAGGACCTAGAGCAAATCTACCATGCCAACACTAACTTCCAAACCTCACACATCAAGGCTTCTACCTAGGGAAACGTAGGACATTAAGTATTGCAGTGAGCCCCAGAACATCAATACACATTCTGAGAAAACTGATCAAGCTTGCCTTGCATCCTTACCCATCTGTAAATGATTGGGCTGCTCTAGCTGGCTAGTGCTGGTAGCTCTGCTCAGCCACACTTGCCTCCCCCAGTCTCACTCCGAGCATGCACAGCAGTGCACAACAGCAATGGGCAATCAATGCCAGCTGGGTCACACCTCTGAGTGGCTGACAGGCACTGTTGTGACCAGTGGCATGTGGTGACATTTACAATAGGGGAATCAGTATATGTGCCAAACAACAAAAGGGGCTCGGCAACCCCTATTTCACACTTCCCACTCCAATGAAAACACCAGCCATATCCCTTCCCAATCTTCCCATGCACACTGTATCCTTTTCGGATACCCTTGCTCTTCTCTCTACTTTTGTCTCTTATCCCTTCACCGCACATTTCCCTCTCCCTTACTCTGCTGTCTCCTTACTTCCTTCTCTTACACCCACCCTCTCAATTACCCTTCTCTTCCATTTGCTATATCCAATCTCTTCCTGACCACATTCCATACTCCCCTCTGTCCCATCCCTTCGCTCTTCCCTTCATATGCCTCAAACGTCCCTCATTCTACCCACCAACTATTACACTTCTTCGTCTTAGTTAAAAAAGGTAACTACCACAGGCTCGCCTGCCCTCATACTCAACCACTCATCCACTTTTGGCCAATTCACCACCTCTCTCAAACTTTCAATTTACTCCCTCAGGTTCATCCCCTCATTCTCAAGCTTTCCAAGCTTATTTTGTCATTCAGAGTGGGTGAGGGTGGGATATATGGGTAAAGGGTTGGTTGGAGGTGGGAGCTGTGAATAGAAGGGTGTCTAAAAGTGCTTTATTATGGTCTTTGTGTGCATGTACCTGAATGAATGCATAGGTGTATATATGCATGTGTGACTGAATGGATTTGCAGGAGAATGAGAATATGACTGGGGGGGGGGGGAGTGTATGTGTGTGACTGTGTGCTGAGCATTTTTTGAGTGAGTGGGGGATGTCTAAGTGTGTAGATAGGGTCAGTGCATGAATGTGCTGTGTGCCTGAATGGATGAGGATGAGTGTGTGGATTTTGTGTATGTATGTATGTATAAGATACAAAGATTAAAAGATTCAACTTGTCCAGGCCATGGTATTTTCAATAAAGTCATATGGATACGAAAGTTCGACAGTGAAAAAGATAGACAGGAAGAAAATTGATGCCTTTGAATTATGGTGCTACTGACGAATACTGTGTATATTATGGACTGCTTGAAGAACAAACCAGTCAGAACTAGAGGAGATCAAACCTAAGCTTTCCTTAGAAGCTCAGATGACACATCATATGAAGAGAGAGGACATTGAAGAAAGACATAATGCTTAGCAATGTAGAAGGTCACCATAAAAGAAGACGGCCAGTAAGAGATAGATCGATACAATAACAGCAGCTATGGATACCACTCTATCAACAATGAGCCACTTGGCTAAAGACCGATCAAAGTTTAGGTCAACTATCCAGAGGGTCGCCAGGAGTTGACACCGACTCGACGGCACTTAACAACAACATGTATGTATATGATTGCATAAGAAGTGAGTGAGAGGGTAGGGTGTATTTGAGAGTATGTGTTGCCTGAGTAACCCATTTTTCTCCCTCTTACTCTCTCCCCTCCACTCTTCTGCCTGCTCTCACCACCCTATACTCCCTTCTCCTTTCTTTATTTTCCCTCCAGTCTGTCTCACCTCCGCTTCTTTTCTTCATTTCCCCTCCTTTGCCTTCACCCTCCAATGGACGGCTCATGACCACATCCCCACACCCAGACTCATCTACTCTTCACCAGCTCACATTCTCACACTCTAGGCATGTCTCCTCATTATGGTCTTTCCCAGGCTCATTCCCTCACCACCTTCTGCTGGCTCAACTTCCTAGACTCATCCTCTTTTAACCATAACCAAAGGCTCATTCTCACATCTGCCCTCCGACCCTCAACAGTGTCCAACATCTCCCTTTCAGCTCCTTTATCCCTTCCCTGCTTGCTGCTGCTGACGCTTTTCCTGTGTTGACATCGGCAGTGGCAGGGCCTTCAAAGCCGAGACAAAAAAAAGTGCAGGTCTGCGCATCATTCCGCTTTCGTGGGCGGCCCAGCCAGTCCCGCCCCCTCTGATGTCGCATCAGGGTATGGGACCAGCTGGGCTGTGCACAGGAGCGGAATGATGCACAGGCCTGAGCTTTTTTTTTTTCCCCAAGTCTCAGCTTTAGAGGCCCTGCCACTGTCGCTGCTGATGGCGACACAGGAAAAGCAACTGCGGCAGCAGCAGGGTAGAGCTGACGCCTAATCGCTAATCATCCGGGATTCTTTTTTTATAGGCAGCAAGAGCCAACCCTGAGCTGCCCCTCATCAAAAAAAATGGCTTTTCCACTGCTGGTATTACAGCTCTGCCGGCAGCTGACCTGGCCATATGAAAACCAGCCAGTTGACAACCCTACCAGACTGTGCCCTTCCTCTTCTGAGCTGGACATGGCAAGCAACCACACTAGTCCCAAAAATGAAACATAGAAACATAGAAATAGAATGACAGAAAAACACCACATGGCCTATCTAGTCTGTCCTTCCATATCAACAACTACAACAGTCCCCTTTTTCTTTTAGAGATCCTCTGTGTTTGTCCCATGCTTTTTTGAATTTAGATACTGTCCTCATCTCTACCACCTCCACTGGGAGACTATTCCATGGATCCACCACTCTTTCCGTAAAGAAATATTTCCGCATATCACTCCTGAATCTATCTCCCTTTACCCTAATCCCGTGTCCCCTTGTAGCAGAACTTGCTTTCAATTGAAAGAGGCTCTCCCCCTGTACATTTATGCCACGGAGGAATTTAAACATCTCAGTCATATACATATTAAGATCCTTAAGTCTGTCCTCATATGCTTTATAATGAAGACCATTAACCATTTTAGTAGCCACCCTCTGTACTGACTCCATCCTGTTTATATCCTTTTGAAGGTGCGGTCTCCAGAATTGCACACTATACTCCAAATGAGGTCGCACCAAAGACTTATACAGAGGCACTATCACCTCCTCTTTTCTGCTAGCCATTCCTCTCCGTATGCACCCAAGCATCCTTCTAGCTTTTGCCTTCGCCTTTTCTACCTCTTTAGTTACTTTAAGATCATCAGACACAACCACGCCTAGGTCCTGCTCTTCTTTAGTGGACAAAAGTACTTCACCCCCTATACTATATTGCTCCCTTGGATTGCTGCAGCCCAAATGCATGACCTTACATTTTTAACATTAAATCCCAGCTGCCAAATTCTAGACCATTCTTCAAGTTTAGCTAGATCCCTCCTCATGTTATCTACACCTTCCTGGGTGTCTACTCTATTGTAGATTTTGGTATCATCCGCAAAGAGGCAAACCTTACCAGACAGCCCTTCGGCTATATCACTAACAAAGATGTTAAAAAGAATCGGACCAGAATGGAAAGCTTTCTGGAGGTATCAGGCTCTGGTTATTTAATGTCCATTAAATCCTCTTGCTAAGCAGCTGGGGAAGCCAGTTCAAATTTCATATCCTCTTCAATCAGGGCCGGATTTACCTTGAGTGAGGCCCTACGCCAACAAAAATTGTGGGCCCCCAGCAGGGGCGGCCCAAGGGGGGTGCGGACCTCATTTGCATAAGGGGCCTCATTTGCATAAATATTTGCATAATGTTACCATATACAGTCAAACCTCGGTTTTCATTATTAATCCGTTCTAAGAAGTCTGACTAAAACCGAAACGTACGAAAACCGAAGCAATATTTCCCATAGGAAATAATGTAAATTCAATTAATCCGTTCCAGACACCCAGCTCCTGTCACTTCTCTCACCTGCCCGATCGTCCACAGGACAGCAAACACACAGATATTGTACTGTACGGCACTGCAACATCTCCTGCTTACATTGACAGCTACCCTGCTACCTCCGAGCCTGAGGGGGCGCTCCAGAGAACAGGCAGGCGGTGGAGAGATCGGGGCCTTCCTCTCTGTGCAATCCTTGGCTCTTGACTCTGACTCTTGCTCAGCTGACTTTCGCTTCAACACGCGATCGGTGAGTCCGGGGGGTAGTGCTGCCGGGACTGGGGAGGCACATGGAGGCTGGCAATTTGTCCACATTCCTGCCCTTGCCCATAGGAGGAGCAGCACCAGCCACTATTGGGACCATCAGCTGTTCAGTAACACAACGAAAACCGAGGCGATATCCGATAACCGAGACAACATCTCAGTCAGAAAAGACGTCGAAAACCGAAACGTACGAAAACCGGGGCCAACGAAAACCGAGGTTTGACTGTACTAACTTTTAGTAAACGTGCCTCTTAATGAGTGTATGGATAAAGAAAGACTAAAAGATTTCTACATTACTATAATCCAGTGCCAACTGCCAGACACATTAGGAACTACTACAAACACTGCCCATAGTAAACCCGCCGTATCCTAACAGCACTACCAGGACTCACAAAGCACCATACTCTACCAATCAAAAGGCAACACTGCAAATATTAAACCAATACATTTCAGAGAACAACAATACATGACCTACTGGGGAAAGAGAACAAGTGGCAATGTCAAATAGGAATTATATAAACAGAACACCTCAGCTCAGTTACACATGCAGAACATAGACCATCACCAAACAAGTAATCACAATTTAGAAATAATTAAACTGGGAATCCCAAAAGCCAAACTTGGAATGTACAACACTGTAGAAATAAAACTATACATTAATTTGCTCTTGTACTAAACAAAGCGCAGATGTTAATGATGCACATTTACCAGAGCTGACATATTCCAATTAATAAATTCAAAATAAAGAGATATTTTTCTACCTTTTGTGCATTTTTTTCAGCTGCAATTGCTCCAGCCACTTTCTTCTGGTTTCTTCGTGTCTTCTGCTAACTCTCCATCGTCTGCTGTCCATTTGTCCTTTCTTCTCTCTTCTAGATTTTTTTCCATTCTCTCTCTACATCTGCTTTAACATACTAATCTTTCTCCTTTTGCTCTTTCCTCATTCCTATTTCATCCATTCAAATTTTACCCCTCCATCCTCAATCCCCACTTACTCTCCCAATACCCGGCCAATTGTAGATTTTTTATCCCTCCCACACAAAATATTTTTCCCTTCTCCATTTTACTCTTCCAGCCCCATCCCATTCTAATCCTCCCCCAACATCAGCTCCCTTCTAGTTCCAGCCTCACCCAGCATCCATTCCCTTCTAGTCCCTGCATCAGCCCATTTCCAGTCCTAGCCATCCATCAGCCCATTTCCAGTCCTAGCAACCCCCCAACCCAATACCAGTCCTAGCCCCCCCATCACCCCACTTACAGTCCTTAACCCCCCATCACCCCATTTTCAGTCCTTAACCCCCCATCACCCCATTTTCAGTTTAAGCCCCCCCTATAACCCATTACCAGTCCTAACCCCCCCATCAGCCCACTTCCAGTCCTAACCCCCCATCAACCCATTTCCAGTCAGCCCCCCATAGCCCATTGCCAGTCCTACCCCCCCCATCAGCCCACAGCCCATTACCAGTCCTAACCCCATCATCCCACCTCCAGTTTTAACCCCCCAGCCCATTTCCAGTCCTAGCCCCCCATAGCCCATTACCAGACAACCCCCATCAGCCCACAGCCCATTACCAGTCTTAACCCCCCCAAAGCCCATTACCAGTTCTAACCCCCCCCCAACAGCCCATTACCAGTCCTAACCCCATCAGCCCACCTCCAGTCTTAACCCCCCAGCCCATTTCCAGTCCTAGCCCCCCCCATAGCCCATTACCAGACAGCCCCCATCAGCCCACAGCCCATTACCAGTCTTAACCCCCCCCCAAAGCCCATTGCCAGTTCTTAGCCCCCCCCACAGCCCACAGTCCATTACCAGTCCTAACCCCATCAGCCCACCTCTAGCCTTAACACCCCCCAGCCCAGCACAGCCCATTTCCACCCCCAGCCCCCCAATAGCCCATTACCAGCCCTACCCCCCCCAGTCCATTTCCAGCCCCAGCCCCCCCAATAGCCCATTACCAGTCCTACCCCCCCCCCCCCATAGCCCATTACCAGTCCTACCCCCCCCGGCCTAAAGTAAAATTTAATTTAAAAAAAAAACCTGGTGGCTGCTGCCGCGGGGGCCCCGTCTACAAGCTGAAGCGGTCGGGTCGGGTCGGGTCTCTCTCCCTCCCTCCCTCGCTGCAGGCTGCAGGCTGCGAGAGACGCGAAGGGAGAGCGTCTCCTCGCGTCTGTGTTAAGCCCGCATGGGCTGATGGGAAATCCCATCAGCCCCTGCGGGCTTAACACAGACGCGAGGAGACGCTCTATCTTCGCATCTCTCGCAGCCTGCAGCGAGGGAGGGAGGGAGAGAGACCCGACCCGACCCGACCGGACCGCTTCAGCTTGTAGACGGGGCCCCCGCGGCAGCAGAGGGGGCCCCGCGGCGGCAGCCACCAGGTTTTTTTTTTTAATTGAGTTTAAAAAAAAAAACTGGTTCTTTTTTTGTGGGCCCCTGCCGGCTGTGGGCCCTACGCCATGGCGTACATGGCGTATACGTAAATCCGGACCTGTCTTCAATGCTTCCTGGCTTGCCTGATAGCTCTGCTTCCTGGAGAGTTGGAGGACACGCCCCTCCCCCTCTGGGCTCTAATGCCTACTTTATAGTTGGCAGGGAAACTCTGCCTCCCCCTCTTTGCTGAGGTGTTTGGTTTTATTTATGTACTTCTTGGTTTTCTCTGTCTCCCTTACTTGGGTCAGCCCTTAGGGATAGGAATTCTCCTGCTTGCTCCTTCTTTAACCCCAATTTCTCCTCCACCACAAGAGGCATTATAATATCCTTGGTTTTATTCTCCATCCCTTTCCTTTCCTTATGATTCCTAGCATTCTATTTTCCTTATTGGCCACTGCTGCACACCAAGCAGAGGATTTCAATATATTATCCATGATGTCACCTAGATCCTTTTCTTGGGTAGTGGCTCCTAATGTGGAATCTTGCTTCATGTAACCATAGTTTGGGTTGATCTTTCCTAGTTGCATAATTTTGCTCTTTTCCACATTAAATTCCATCTGCCACTTGGACGTCTAGTCTTACAATTTTTCAAGGTCCTCTTGCAATTTTTCACAGTCCTCTTGTGTTTTAATAACTTTGAATAATTTTGTGTCATCTGCAAATTTGATCACCTCACTCATTGTTCCTATATCCAGGTCATTTATGAATGTTAAAAAGCAGTGGCCTCTGGGATACTCTACTATTTACCTTTCTCCATTGAGAAATTGGCCATTTAGACCTACTCTCTGCTTTCTATCTTTTAACCAGTTCCTGATCCACAATAGTACATCGCCTCCTATCCCATGACTTTTTAATTTTGCCAAGAGTTTGTCATGAGGGACCCTGTCAAAGGCTTTCTGAAAATCCAGATACATTATATCAACCAGCTCACCTTTTATCTACCTGTTTAGTCACACCTTCACACACACATGGGTCCAGCTCACCTTTTATCTACCTGTTTATTCACACACACACACATGGCATGGAACCACTTGTAAAAGCAACTTTTTGATATAGGGAATACATAATTTCCCTTGAGAAGATAGCAAGGAACAACCTGGAGTATACCACTCCAGACGTTTCCTCAGATACTATGGTCCTCATGCAAAGATTTAAAAAAAAAATTATCAATTTAAATATGTAAAGCTGTGCTATCAGGAGACAATGTAAGTTTGCCAAAGCAGGGGTTGTATCTTCCCTAATTCTCTCACCTGCAATCAATCTTGCTGCTGCATTTCACAGCAGTTGTATCTGTCATTATGGGGGTATTTTCCTAAAGGGTGCTAGCTGTCAGTGTGGGTCTGGCATGCATGAAAGGTGTGTGCTGTACATGCATTGACAGCTAGCATAGGCCATGACAGTTAGTGCTACTGGATTTTGGCACTAAATATCCATGGCACGTTAGGTTTGCAAGTGCGAGGGCTAGGGGTGGAGAGTGGGCAGGGCAGGTTCTGCACAGACAGCGCACCGTGCTACCTGCATGATGGGATAAAATTTCGGTACACTCACTGCCACCTCTATAGATAGTGTTGAATATTCCCTGCTGTATTGTTCTTTCTTTTCTTTCTTTATTAAAAACGTGATATACCGCTCATACAAAAAGCGTCAAAGCTGTTTACAAACATTAAAAATTAGGTAGAACTGCTGTGAAAAGGAAAAAGAACACTAGTAAATGTAGACAGGAAAGAAGAGACAAGATTAGAAGAAAGAGCAGAGGGTGACTGTACTACACCGGGGAGAGGAGAGAAAGGGGCTTAACATCAATGGGGGGCTGGGGACAAAAGTGTGTGGGGGGGGTCAAAGGCAGAGCAGAAAAGGTGGGTTTTTAGTCTGGCCTTAAAGGTGTTGAAGGAGGGTTCCAGACGGAGAGCGGAGGGGAGCGAGTTCCAGAGCCGGGGACCCAGGAAAAAGAGGCTGAAGAGCGAATGGATTCTAGATGGGCCTGGGATGGAGAAGGAAGAGACATACAATTGGAATGAATGGACCTGAGGAACTGGTGAGGGGTGTGGAGGTGAACCGAGTCAGCGAGATAGAGAGGGATACCGGTATGGATTGATTTATGGACGAAAATGAGAAATTTATACTGAATTCTGTAAGGAACTGGGATCCAGTGCAAGCGTATAAGGAGGGGGGTGATGTGATCTGAATGGGAGGCGTGGGTCAGGATACGTGCTGCAGTAGGACTGTGTGCACCATGGTAAATGCCGGGAACGTGCTTTCCATGCTCCCAGCAGTTAATGCTGTGGTGTTGCTCTAACGTGTCATAGATTTACATATTATGGGTAAGTTTGGTGCAACACCACAGCACCCTTTAGTAAAATGGCCCCATAAACTTTTTAGGAAAAGCCAAATACACTATGTTCACATAGTCCAACCTAGGAAGTACCAAAGACTGGAAACCCAACCTAAACTTCTCAGGTGATAATAAGTCTGAGCACTCTTAACTGATAGAACACTATTGACTCAGTTTTTAAATTTGTGGTTCAAATGTCAACAGGGAGTCCATCCAAACTCCCAAATTTCTAACTGTTGACCTTATAGGAATCCTATGATATTTCATGGCACTATAAAGTCATCCATCATCTGCTCCTTCCCTATCCAAAGAACTTCATATTTCTCTACATTTTATTGTAGACCATTTAATTGGTGCCAGTTTACCACCTCTTCTAAATCCATGTCTAATTTATGTAAGTCATTGCTCCAGTTCCTCCCCACTATGGTGTAAATCTGAATGTCATCATTGAAAGGTTGAAATTGTAAACCTATACCCTCTAAAACAGAACACAAAGGTCACAAAAAAAACCTAACAGCAGCAGGGAGAGAATGGAATATCGCACAACACCATTTCTAACACTTAAGTCTTCTGAAATTTCATGATTCCACAATGCATACTTCTGTTGATTAGCCATAAAAAATATAAACCAATGACCTTACCACCCATCCCTATCTCCTCTAATCGATGCAACAAAAGGTCATGTCAAATAGTGGAAGTTAAGTCAAATACACAATTACCACCCCCTACCCTCTGTCTCAAGCCCTATAAATCTCATCCAATAATGAAATCAGTAGTGTACTATGCAAATGTCTAACATTGGGCAATTTCTCTTGTCATGAGTAGAGATGAAGGAAAACTGGGACTTTCTTTGGTTTCCCCCAAGTCTGTTTCTCCTTTAGAGCCTTGGAGGAATCTGTGAAATCCTCTTACCCCCCGCCCCCTCCCCCCCCCCCCCCCCGACAAGCTGGCCAGGTTCCTGGTTGGAAGACACATTATCCTGGACACAAGACAAGCCCCAGAGTTGGATCAAGGTGTTGGCACTCTAGGCAAACCTTAAACCTTGTGCTCTTCCCCCCAACTGTCAGAATCTATTGTTTAGCTTTGGATGCTCTGCTCTTTGCTGCCTCCCAGAAGGTGCCACCCTAGGTGACTGCCTGCTTTGCCTAATGTTTGGGCTGGTTCTGTCTGGACAAAACTATCTTTTAGACCTAAGCTGGAGAACTTTTCTGAGTTTTGTACAAAATGAATTTTTCCTGTAACCACTCCATTGTTTGCTTTACACACTGGTGAGAAATAAACACAGAAGATCTCTAAAGGAAAACAAAAGGACTATAGTTTTGGTATGGAAGGGCAGACTGGATAGGCCATATATGTCCTCCTGTTCTATAGGTTTTTATTGTAAATCGACTTGTGTTCTTCCAGGTACCCCAGACCCTAATATCCAAGCCTTTTAACAGAGGTTATTACATGATCTTAATTTAAGGAAATGCAACTTCAACGTATTAAGTATAATTTGTTACCTCAGGAGTGGAGGGCATTGCAGTCTTTATGATCCGATTCTTCCATGGTGATTAAACCTGCTGACAAGAGTGGTGGCATTGTGATCTTAAATAGCCGTGATTATGTGGTGGAGGTATTGTCTCAATTACAGGATGTGCATTTTTATCTTCTCTTGCAGGATGACCCTAGATCTGTTATCCAGGATGATATTTTTTCAGTTTTAGAGGATACCTTATCTAAAGGTTTGATCTCAGATAAGGAATTTAAATTCCTTTTTTGCTAGGGATCCAATGGTCCCTTCCTTCTATGTGGTACTGAAGATACACAAATCCTTAACACTTCCTCCAGGGTGACCCATTGTCTCAGGGATAGAGTCCTGCTTTGAACCTCTCTCACAGTATGTGGACATGCATTTATGGCCCTTTAGCTCAACAGTCTGCATCTTATATTCGAGACTCTGGGGCCATTATTAAGAAATTATCCACCTTTTACATTGGATGAGGCACAATTATCAGCTTGTTACTATGGATATCTCTGTGTTATATACTAACATTCTACAGGAACAAACTTGGAGGTTTTTCTTGAGTATTTGTGGGGCACTGAGTTGTCCATGGCATGTTTGGCCTTTTTGGGCTGTCTTTTGAGTGGTTTCACAGAGGAATTACATTGAATTTCAAGGCAAATTCTTCCATCAGGTGCACGGGGTAGCAATGGGGGCCACTGTAGCCCCTTCAGTGACTCGTTTGTATGTCTGGAGGTTTGAGGAAACATACATATATAGCTATGACTACTGGCAGCGGGTAACATTATGGGTGCATTATATCGATGATATCTTCTTTATTTGGAAGGGTGAACACTCTTCGCATCTGGATTTTTTGGTCTGGCTCAATACAGTAGATAATAATTTGCAGTTTAGTCCTTTCATCTCTAAAAGGGAAGTGAATTTTTTGGATATTCAGATTTGTAGGGATAGTCAACAACTTGGGACTACAATTTTCCGTAAGAATACAGACCACAACAGCCGCCTAAGTTTCCAGAGTTTCCACCCTAGATACATAAAGAAGAATATTCCAAAGGGTCAATTCTTATGTTTGTGACGGTTGTGTTCCATGCGAGATGACAATCTTTTGTCATGGCATGCTGGTTTGAGGAGCATGGATACCACTTATAGGTCATTCATCTGCTAAGAAACGGACATTTCATATTAATCATGACTTATTACTTATGGATACTTCACATATGGAAGATTGTATATTAGTGTGTGTACTCCAATATTCGGCACAATCCTCACAGGTCAAACAGCTGATCCTCCGGCACTAGGACATCCTTTGGGTGCACCCTGTTTTCCTCTGTTTTGTTTATAAGTGGGGCCACAATTTAAAGCATTTGATAGTAAGATCTAGATGGTACAACAATGAAGTGGCCTCAGATTCTTTTACACATTCTCGGTTAGGTTTTTCCTTCCATTTATGTGGACGTACCTGGCAGGGGAGATCATACATGATCTTGAAGGTGGTGCTCCCAGTGCAAGGCTCGGCCAGATCTTTTATATTCTACGCCCCAAGATGCTGGAACGCCTTACCACCAAGCGTTCGTGCCATTACCGACTTAACCCAATTTAGGAAAGCACTTAAATATCACCTTTTCTTCATATACTACCCACCAAACGTTACCCCCAGCAAAAGCCCCCCCAAATAAGAGACACGCCTTATCTTCAAATAGCCTCTCCCACTTTCTCAGTAAGATTACTAGGACTTTTGTGTTGTCATGATACCTTTTATATAATCATGTTTGTAATAAGTTAACCTTATGTTACCCAAGTTTATATACCTGTTTGCTGTAAACACGGAATAGCCTGTTATTCTGTTGATGTTGTTGTATGTGAACTGCGCTGATACCAAATAGCGCGGTATATAAAAGATTGTAATAAATAAATAAATAAATTGGGGCCGTGCTGACCTGTGCGATTTCCCCACAAGCGGGAAACTCAACTGAATAATTTGTGGTGGTATGGGACTGCGCTCGTGCTGTCCCCTAGTCTCTTTTTTTTGGGGGGGGGGGCCGTGGAGGAGTAGCCTAGTATCCAGAAGATCACAGGTTTGATTCCCACCGGCACACCTTGTGACCTTGGGCAAATCACTTTACACTCCATTGCCTTAGAAGAAAAGGCCTGGCAATCTACTTCCAGTGATACATTGCCAAGAAAACCCAGAGGCAGCTGGGTTGTCAGGAGTCATCACTGACTTGACGGCACTAAAGAAAAAAAAACATGTGATAGTAGTGGGGTTTTATATGCTATCTTATGCCCTTGTGATATGTTATATATTGGGCAGACTTCTTGCCCCTTTAAGACTTGAGTTGTGGAACATCTGTTGGCCATTTGCCGAGGTCTGGAATCCGCTTGGCTGGTGGGTCATTGACAACAAAAGCAGCATAATATTCAGGATCTAAAATGTTTCATCATTCAACAAGTATGTGGGGTGGGTGGTGGTCTTTTTAAAAAGAGCTTTGTCCAATGGGAATAGTCTTACATCTTTAATTGGCAGACTATGGACCCGTTTAGTTCAAAAAGAGTGGAATTGGTTCTTTTGAACCTGCCACGAGTATTTGGGCTTCCCTCCACAATGCACATGCACGGCATCTCTTCTCTGAAGTATCTTACCATTTTCTAAGCAGGCTATATGTCATTTTGAGGTATTGTTCAGCTTGAAATATTTATATAGATAATTTTGTTGAAAATCTGCTTTAGATATAGACTTATCTCTATGTTTGGTTTCAGTTTTTGGTTTCAATATTTTTTTAGGAATCTCTGAGGCAGCAGCTGAGTGTGGCGAAACTCCTGGCCAGAATTAGACTTTTGCATGGATGTTGGTGCAATATATATTTTTATTATTCATTCTGGTGCTTTGTTTGGGTGACTGAATCCCTTGGGGATTTACTGAGGGTGCTGTCATTCTTTCAGCCAGGACTCCCTGTTGTTAGGACTGCAAGGGCAAGTTTGTTTTGTTTGCTGTTCCCTGCAGTGTTTTGGGATTCCCTACTTGATTGATTATATCCACTGCTGATAGTAATCAGTCATAGCCATTTATGCTGAGTTTCTTCTGTCAGGCAACACTTTCTTCAACTCACAGCATTCTCTGAATGGACATATCTGCAGCTGTGTGTGCTGGCGTTCCTGTTGAATTTTTTCAACTCACAGCGGTTTAGTTGCTCAGCTGATTTTTGAAAGCGCTATGGCTTTGCCTGGACTTCAGTAGTTCTGGTGAGTGGATTTAGAGACTTCCTGGATACATACTGAGATTGGGAGTGTGTCCATTCTGCACTTTTTGATATGAGACGATTATTGCTTTCACCGTCATTCAGCTAAGTGGATTTTCTGCTTTTAAACCTTTTAAGATTAGGTTATATTATAACGTTATTTGGCCTTGTGGGGATCGTGCAATATTATCCTTCTCATTACTCATTGTACAGTATGGGTGCTATTAAACATGCATGAATTGGAGTTCTATTTGTTTTGGTGGGTCCCTAATTGTTACGGAATACAGGGCATGAGCTCTATATTAAGGGAATTATTCCTTGCTTGATGCAATGTTTGCTGTATCATTGCTGTATATACATGCTGTAAGTGTTGTTACTTTTGAGATTCACAATTCATGCACATACTAGCATTATTTATCGGTATATATATGTGTTTTTTTGGGGAGCCCCTGGTTAGTGTGTTTTTAGATTTGGCATGCTGATTCTCAGGTATGGGGGTATCGTGAGAATATATTTTTTATGATTTGAATGAATATAAATGTAAAATTCATATGCAATTTTGATATGCTTTAAATGGATATTTAATCTTTTGATTACCTGATTTAAAAATTTAGGTTACATTTTTGTATTTCTTAGGCCATTTACTGGGCAAACTAAATTGACCATACTAGTCTTTATCTGCCGTCATATATGGTCTTTTTCTGTCATCATGTTTCTTTGTTTCTAACAGAGAAGGAAGGCAAACTGCCCTTCTTCCTCCAGGAACCTGGAGAACTCCTCCCTTGCTTCCCTGGTCAATGTCGACCCTCAATGACTCATGGAATCATCTATATCGACCTGAACAAGAAGGACTCACCTTGTGGGGATTTAAATGTGGGCAATTATATTCTGTGGCTGTCCCCCTAACTGGGATGGATGGCCTATACATATCAATCATAAAATGTTACATTTCCTCAGAACCTCTAATTGCTAGACATTTCCTCACTCTACCCTATGGCAAACTTAAATTGCTCTACGCAAAGTTTGAATTGAACACAAGTCACTGTGTCATCATGCTTTACTCCTTGCTGTAAAATGTCTCTTCTTTTTAACGAAAGCTGTCTACTCGACAGTATTTTAACTCGAGCAGTTCTTGATTTTGTTTTTTAAAGGTGCCCTTTCCTGTTAAAACTGAAAAAGCCATCTACAATTTCTACTAAGCTCAAAACAGAGAGAAGGAACTAAACAAACCTAAAGTACCTCTTCCCCATTGGCTGCTCCACTGACCCCTGGTGATCTGCTGAGGCCACCTCAGCTAGAAAGGAATAAAAAGCTTGAGCTATTTTTACTTTGTTCATGAATGAACAAAATGTCAGTTTCTAGAAACTAGGCAATGAATTAAAACCCACGATTGAAAAACAGCCGAGTGGCTGATAGGGCTTTAGCCCTTGAGGAAACCATCTCTAACGAAAGGCAGAGAATGTAAAGGAATAGCTTCCGTCCACTCTGCTGGCAGAACATAGCTTTCTAGCCTTTGGTATCTTTTTTTTCAAACCATTGCTGTGCATGCTTTCTGCACGTTGATTCCAAGGCAGGCATTTTTTACTGCCAGTTAAAGGATAGGCAAAATGATCTGAAAAAACATCGGGACTGGCAAACTGCGTTTTGAGTATCAATTGTCTAGTGTGACACAGCAGCTAGCACAGAGCCCATGGAGTTAGGGGAAAGTAAGGAACTTACCTCAGAATCAGCTGGGCAGCAGACAAACTCAGCTCATGTAGAATTAGCTAAGCAGCAAACAAACCCAGCTCATGTAGAATTAGCTGAGCAGCAGACAAACTCAGCACATGTAGAATTAGCTGAGCAGCAAACAAACTCAGCACAAGGAAAGCAAAAAGGCATTAGAGTAAAATGTCCTTGCACTAGTCCTGACGTAGCTAGAAGCATGAAGGCTAATCAGGAATACCTGTTCTCAGAAACCCAGGCAGCATGCAAAGAGAACAAGGATAAAAGCTGCAGGGTAGAACCAGGGAAGGCCAGTAGGGGCAGCGACCTGGGAGGACTAAGCCAGCATCCAGTGAACACACGTCATGCTGGAGGAAATCCACTGAGGGAAGGAAGCAGTAGGTGTGGCAGCAGAGCAGGAAACAGCCAGCACCGTGCCCAGGACCCTGCTAGGACTCCTGGTAGTTGGAGAGCCCAGGAGAGAGCTGCCAGAAGCCCAGAGATAAGAGACAGAACCACAGCTAAGAGGTGGGAACCTAGCTTTGCTAAAGAAAAGGCAAGAAGTTCTGTTTGGTTTGAAAGGCAAGGGCGTGGCACCAGAAGTAACTTTGATACTGAAAGTCATACAGTAATTCCACCAGCGTGGAGAAGGAGGGAAAGCCAGAAGGAAGCTTTTAATATACCAGGCATTCAGAACCCTGGATTTAAAGAGCCCTTTCTAGAAAAGCTAGCCCATGACTCAAAGGAGAGTTTTAAGGACGACAGCAGTTGTGAAGAGTGTGACCCATATGCAATCGTAAGTGACTCTGAGTTAATGCAGTGGGAAAACAGCAGCTATAACTCTGACCCGGTGCCCATGGATTGTACAATTTGTTTATCTGACGGTATTGTATCTTTATGTTGAACGTGTGCAAAGCAGCCAGCTGATGGTGCCTAAAGGAAAGAAGATATTTTTCTGTGCAACAGTTCTTTTGTTTCATATTGTTTGTTGTATCCCAGGAATATCCCTCAGGGCAGGGAATAAAGCCCTAATATTATTTTTGCCGTACCACTTGACTACAAGACTCTTTTTGTATCAAAGGCAACTTAAATCTTAACACCCTAGACAGCCGCCTAATAGGGTCATATGAGGTAGCTATCACTCACTATCTCTCACAAATGGCATAGTTGGCAGGATTTATTCCTAAGAGGAGCATACAACCGTGATACAACAGAGGAACAACGCAGAGGAATCCTACGAGTGCCAAGGCTGGACATGCCCAGAAGGTTCCAGATCCTGATGGAAAGGATAAGCCCTTTCTCAAAGTGTGAATCTCCACCTGGCTCAGGTAACGGTATATGGGCACAGGCTGAGGGGGATTTGAGTGAGAAGGTGTAGCAAAAAGGAAAGTGGGACTAGGCACAATAACATTAGTAGTGCCACACTTGGTGTTTTCTTTTGTTTGTTCCAGAGTGGGTGAGCATCAAGATAGATGTTCAAGAAATCCTAAGATGGATGAGCGCACAGTTCGAGAAGCAAGCGGAGATGGCTCAGCTGAGCCAAGAACAGGCCATGGCGGCATTGCAACTCCAACAGAAGCCCCTGACCGAACTGGTACACACTCTGCTGGACGAACGAAGGGAGGAGAAACCACCGCAACAGCATTTCTGTGGGGTAGGCCCACATAACTGTGGGGCATTGGCATTTGGACAAACGACTGAGGCTGATAATTTTGACGATTTTATTGAGGCATTCGAGAGGGTAGCCCTCAATGCACATTGGGCCAAAGAGCAATGGGCAGTCAGGTTGGCCACCTCCTTAACAGGAGAGGCCTTATCAGCATACCAAGCCATGCCAGCTACCCTGGCAACTGACTATGGAGAAGTAAAGAAAGCAATAAAGGATAGGCTAGGCCTAACGCCTACAGTCTATCGGCGTATGCTAAGGTCTACCCGTCTCCAACCAGGTGAAACACCTAAGGCGCTGTGCCAGAGGGTGCGCAGCCTGGTTTGGAAGTGGTTGACTCCAGAGGGGAAGACTCTGGAAAGTATATTGGATATGATTGTATTAGAACAGTTCTCGGAAGCAGTTCCGGCAGAAGTGAAAGCATTTTTAACCTTGCAGAATTGCCAGACCTCAGCCGAAGCCGCGCAGCTCACAGAACGGTTCATGGAAGCCGAATTGGCTAATAGGCCACAAGGAGGCGCTGTGAATAAGTTGGGTATGGTCAATTCTGGAAAGGCAGTCAAAGAGCCTAGGATGTATACTCAAAATGTGAATGAATGTTTGCCTAAGAGGGATGCTAGAAATGCATTGGAAAAATGTTTTAAATGTGGAAAAATTGGTCACATGAAAAAAGATTGTATATGGCGTACAGCTCTGATAACAGGTGACAGAAAAAGCATACAGGCAGGGTTCCATATAGATGTTGAAGTACAAGGAGTCCCCGCTAAAGCGTTACTTGACTCAGGCGCGGACCAAAGTATGGTTTCGGGAAAATTATTGCAAACTATACAGGCCCGAACCGGCTCCACCCCGAGTCAAACAGAAGGGAGATCCAAGAGTGTGTACATGGGTCATCAACATATTACCCTCTCTATAGAGTGAAAGTCAAGGGTTTAGGAACCCGGAGGGAAATCCCAGTGGCTGTAATTCCCAGACTACCCTACGAAATTGTATTAGGCCAGGACTGGCCACCATTCTATAGGGAAATAGAGGAAGGCACCCACACAAAGGGAGGCATGGTTTCCACCAGGTCACAGGCCCAAAGCTCGGAGGCACGAGCTGAGCTCCCAGAGGAGGATTCTGCCTCTCTAGAAGAGGAAAAAGAACGCCTAGAGGAGGAGGGTAGAAAATTTTCTTTTTGTGGTCGCGTCTGCCTTCACCATCAACGCCTATATCGGCACCACCGGTCTTTTCTTCATTTTCTTACTTCTTTTCCTAACGCAGTCTAGCGGCTCTCTTAGCAGCCACAGTACCTCTAAGACAGCTTCAGATGGTACTGCAGTCATCGGTACCGGTACCGACTGTACCTGCTTTAACCGATATCCGGTATCGAGACAGTCCGATGTCGACTTCGATCGATACCGGCGCCAAGCAATGTAAGATCACCCAGCATGGAGATACTTCGAGTCCTCCGATTCCGATGACTCTGACAACTCCACCGGTACCGGGGTGATTCTACCAGAGGATCCTTCTCCTTCTCCTCAGTGCAGGATGTCTCCTCCAGTGGACATGTGTTTTCAGGATTTCATACGTGATGTAGCCCGAGGACTTTCAATCACGGTGACCCCTGAGAAGGAACTGAGAGCAAAAGAATTTGAAATTCTTCAGTACCCAGCAGCTCCTAAAGAAGCGGCTACTCCTCCCATTCATCGAATCCTGCATGACCTTATGTTAAGGATGTGGGAAGCTTCTTTAACAGTGTCTCCATACTTTTGAAGGCTCGATACCATGTACCGAGTTCTGCAATGCCCTGGTTTTCAGAAGACACAATTGCCACACCATTCAATGGTAGTGGAATCAGCGATGCGTAGGATCAAGGGTGCTATGACACATTCTTCCAATCCTCCAGCTGTGAAGTGAGGACACTCGATGCCTTTGGATGTCGATGCTTTCAATCCTCGATGCTATCAGCCAGGATCGGCTCTTACATTCTTTATATGGGAATGTTCCTTAAGGAGGTTACAAGGGATCTAGAGCTCATGGCTCCACTGCTCCCGGATGATAAAAGAACAGACTTCCGCACTCTGGTCAAACATGCCCAGAATGTGTCTAAGTTCATAAATCGTGCAACCTTTGATTGCTTTGAATGCATCAGCAGAACCTCTGCTATTTCCATCGGTGCACGTTGCATTGCCTGGCTTCAGGCATCAGATTTAGAACAATGGGTGCAAGATAAGCTGGGGAACAATCCTTGCACAGGAGAAAATCTCTTTGGCAAGACAAGGCTAATCAGCTTGAGTCAGAAAATACAACCTTGAACAAATTATCAAGGGTTACAGCCAACCAAGCAAAGAAAAAGACAACTAAGAAACCCTTTTTCAACAAGAAAAAGAAATTCTACCCATCTTACACCCAAGCTGTCCACTGTCCAGTTCATGCTCCCCAGAAGGGGCAACAACAGCCCAGACAGCAAAGGAAGGCACAAGTCCCCAGAGCTCAACCAGCTCAGCAGACTCAGCCTCCTCAGGGGCTTTGACTCCTTCCTAGAGAACTTGATCATCCTGCCCCTGAAAGGTCCAGAACATCTCACCATCCCCAGCAGACTTTGTCATTTTGCCAGAAGATGGCAACAAATAACATTAGAAGACTGGACTCTTTCCATTGTATGAGACGGGTACAAACTCCATTTTCACAGTATGCCCCCTCCCACTATCACAAGACATCTCAATTCTCAGGGCCCTTCCACCACTCTCTTGTATAAGGAGGTCACCTCACTACTTGCTCAAGGAGCAATAGAAGAGGTACCCATATCCCAACAGGGCATGGGTTTCTACTCTCCCTACTTCTTCATCCCAAAGAAAACAGGGGGATACAGACCCATACTGGACCTCTGAGAGTTGAACAGGTATCTGTTCCAAGAAAAATTCAAGATGATCTCCCTCGGAACATTTCTCCCTTACATTCAGAGTCAGGATTGGCTATGTTCTCTAGATCTAAAGGATGCATACTGTCACGCTGCCACCACTTGCCTCTAGCTTAGAGGGGCGTGGTTATTAGAGGAACTTTCCGCTATCCGCTTTTTCAGCTTTTTCAAACTGTTTCCCCGCAGTGTCCTCTGAGAAATGTAGTTTCTATTTAGCTGTATGGGTGCATCAGGCAGAAAGTTGTAGTCAGGCTCAAAGAGGTAAGGCAAATGACAGAAATTTATTTTGTACACAATGGTTCGATCATACTACATACAGGATTATTTGTTCAGGACTCTGTGAAGTAGAGCATTGTCCAAAAAGAAACCCAAATACAAAAATGGCTGTTTAAAGGTTCTCTATAGTTCAGGATACACAGTCTTTAACAGCAAGGATATTGCATTCCCTTTTTAGCCTTGCTGGCTAAAGCACAAAAACAAAATCACATTTAAAGTCTCTGGTAGTTTAGCTTCTATTCAGCTTCAAACCTTTCTTGGTTACCTTCCAAGTAACAAATATAATCCAGGGCAACAGAAAGCCTTTGTTCTAATAGCTACTTTTAGCTTACCACAGTGTCCTCATTCCAGCAGCAGGTGATTAACAAGCTTATCACAGTTCCAGGCTTGCTCCTTAGTCCTTGTGAACTTCCCCTTTACAAACACGAGGGAATCATGGCCACCCTGCTTGTGGACTATGGGTATCTTTTCCTGGTAGACTTTCTTTCAAGACTGGCTTGCTTTCTCTACGTTTCCAGGTTAAAAGCTTGGCAAAAGGAACAGTCCATGGGAGTATCCTCATCATTCAGCTTCACCTCGGGCTCTCCCAGCTGCATGGGTTCCGACTCCCCACCTTGCTCACAGTGCTCAGCTAACAACCTCCCGGGGAATCTTGGAGTCTCTCTTGTTCCTGGCCCCAAACACTCTTGCAGCCGTGCTATATGCCAATTAGCACTTTCTTCTCCTGGAAGCTCAGCTCCTCAGCTCCTCTGCTCTGCTCAGCACTAATCAAGCTTCCCTTGTATCCGTGCCTCTGCTCATGTCAGCCTGGCTTCCTGCTTCTCTTCCCCTTCTCTCATACTCTGACCTAGTTTATACTCCCAGGGCTCTAACTCCCCCTCCTCCCTACCCAGGTGATGGCAATCAGCCTGACTTCGGGCACCTGAGAGCTTGGAGAATTCCCTGCCATAGGGGTTCTGGGCCCTGTATCCTCTCCCCTTCATTTCACTAGGGGGAGCATGAAATGTGGGCCACGTGGAAGTTTTCTGATTCCTGGAGGTGTTTATGGCTTTCCTACCCTGACTTGGTAAAAGGGGGGCTTTACTAGGGTGAATTCCCTGTCTCTTTGTCCTCCCCCGGACTCCGGATAGGCCTCCTTGCCACAATACACGCATATTCTCATCCATACAGATCACAGGAGGTTTCTCTGATTTCTTTTTCAAGGAAGACATTACCAGTGCAGGGTACGTCCCTTCGGACTAGCTTCTGCCCCAAGAGTCTTCACAAAATGCATGGCAGTGGTAGCAGCATTCCTGAGAACTCTGGGGATATTCGTCTTCCCCTACATAGATGACTGGTTCATCCAGGCATCAACAGCTCCAGAAGCCAGCATCGCTCTCTCCCGCACAATGCAAATCCTGCAGTACTTGGGACTGATCATAAACATCCCAAAATCTCATCTCACCCCTTCTTAGTCCCTAGAGTTCATAGGGGCTAGACTAGACACAAGGCAGTCAAAGGCTTTCCTGCCACAGCCACATTGTCTTTGAATACTCCAGCTGGCATCTCACGCAGCTATGAAAACTCTGCTAACTGCTCGAGAAATACTTCAGCTGCTAGGGCATATGGCATCCACTGTTCATGTAGTTCCCTATGCTCGGCTTCATATGCAGGCAGCCCAGTGGACCCTATCCTCTCAGTGGACACAGGTCTTGGGTTGCCTGACGGACAAAATCAGAAACTGGACATGTCTCATTTCCTCCCTACAATGGTGGCAATCGCTGGAAAACCTTCTCGTAGGCTTTCCTTTCCAGCAGCCACTACACCAAGCCACCTTGATGACAGATGCGCCCAAGTTAGGTTGGGGGGCTCACTTAGACAATCTCTCCACTCAGGGTCTTTGGACCCAACAAGAGTCTTGTCTTCACATAAACCTCCTGGAACTCAGAGCCATTTTCTATGCTCTTCAAGTATTCCAGGCCCACCTCAGCTACAAGACATTTCTGGTCCAGACCGACAATCAGGTAGCCATGTTCTATGTGAACAAACAGGGCGGGACGTGGTCTCGGGCGTTGTGCAACGAAGCTCTATGCCTCTGGGCATTTGCCAGGGATCTTCAAATCCACCTACTAGCGGTGTATCTTCCAGGCACACAAAATCTCTTGGCAGACAAACTCAGTCGAGTACTACTGCCACATGAGTGGTCTCTTCATCCGGAGCAAATTGCTCAAATTTTTCAGATCTGGGGAACTCCAGATATAGGCCTCTTTGCAAGTACTCAGAATGCCAAACTTCCACGTTCTGCTCCAGAAGCCCGGCTCAAGACTGTCAGGCAAAGGATGCGTTCCACCTCCACTGGGGTCAGGACTTCCTCTATGCCTTCCCACCCATTCCCCTCATTCCCAAAACTCTGTTCAAGCTTCAGAGAGACAGGAGTCATATGATCCATATATCCTATTGCTGGCCACGACAGACGTGGTACCCTCTGCTTCTACGTCTCTCTCAAGCCAGACCTCTGGAGTTGGGATGTGCTCCAGATCTTCTTTCCCAGGAGAACAGGACGCTATGCACCTGAATCCTCAGTCTCTACACCTCAGGGTGTGGCTGCTGAGAGCCTAGAATTCGAGGATATCAACCTTTCTCAACAAGTAAAAGATATCCTTTTGACTTCAAGAAGACTTTCCACAAAGCGGGCCTACGCCTTTAAGTGGAAACGATTCTCTATCTGGTGTTCTAAAAAGAAACTTAATCCCTTTTCAGTGCCAGTGGGGGCATTACTGGAGTATCTCTGTTCTTTATCATCCTCTGGTCTTAAGACCAATTCAGTAAGGGTCCACCTCAGTGCCACTGCGGCTTTCCACAAGCCCTTGGATGGACAACCTGTTTCCTCTCAACCACTTGTAGTGAGGTTTATGAGAGGTTTACTCTTAACTAAACCTCCCATTAAGCCACCACCCATGGCATGGGATTTGAATCTTGTCCTTGGGCAGCTCATGAAACCACCCTTTGAACCCTTAGCCACTACATCTCGAAAGTTTCTTTCTTGGAAAGTGATCTTCCTGATTGCCCTCACTTCTGCAAGACGCATCAGCGAGCTACAGGCTTTAGTGGCTGATCCTCCTTATACAAGGTTCCACCATGATAAAGTAATTCTTAGGACTCACCCTCACTTTATGCCAAAGGTGGTTTCGCCTTTTCATTTAAACCAATCAGTTTACCTTCCTGTATTCTTCCCTAGGCCTCATGCCTCCAATGCAGAAAGGAATCTTCACACTCTGGACTGTAAAAGAGCCTTGGCTTTTACCTTCAGAGAACTAAACAACATAGAAAGTCTTTCCAACTTTTTGTTGCCTTTGACTCTAGTCATCTTGGACTACCAGTTTCCAAGTGTACTTTGTCTAAATGGATTGCAAATTGCATATCCTTTGCATATGAGAGTAAGGGGCTTTCTCTCGAAGTTCATGTCACAGCTAACAATGTGAGAGCAATGGCAGCCTCAATGGCTAACCTTCGCTCAGTGTCCATTGATGACATTTGTAGAGCAGCCACTTGGGCTTCGGTACATACCTTTGCAGCCCACTACTGCTTAGACAAGGACTCCCGTAGAGATGCCTCATTTGGCCAGGCCATTCTCCAGCATCTCTTTCACACTTAGAACAACTCCTACCCGCTATCCCGGGCAGGGGTGGCCCAAGGGGGGTGCGGGTCCATGTGCGGAGACTTGGTTCAGGGCCTCATTTGCATAAGGGACCTCATTTGCATAAATATTTGCATAATGTTACCATACACTAACTTTTAATAAACATGCCTCTTAATGAGTATATGGATAAAGAAAGAATAAAAGATTTCTACATTACTATAATCCAGTGCCAACCGCCAGGCACATTAGGAACTACTACAAACACTGCCCATTTAGAACCCATAGCAAACCCGCCGTATCCTAACAGCACTACCAGGACTCACAAAACACCATACCCTACCCATCAAAAGGCAACACTGCAAATATTAAACCAATACATTTCAGAGAATAACAATACATGACCTACTGGGGAAAGAGAACAAGTGGCAATGTCAAATAGGAATTATATAAACAGAATAACTCAGCTCAGTTACGCATGCAGAACATAAACTATCACCAAACAAGGAATCACAATTTAGAAACAGAAAGACAATACTGGGAACCCCAAAAGCCAAACTTGGAATGTACAACACTGTAGAAATAAAACTATAAATTAATTTCCTCTTGTACTAAACAAAGCGCAGACGTTAATGATGCACATTTCCTAGAGCTGACATATTCCAGTTAATAAATTCAAAATAAAAAGATATTTTTCTACCTTTTGTGCATTTTTTTTCAGTTGCAATTGCTCCAGCCACTTTCTTCTGGTTTCTTCGTGTCTTCTGCTAACTCTCCATTGTCTGCTGTCCATTTGTCCTTTCTTCTAGTATTTTTCCATTCTCTCTCTACATCTGCTTTAACATACTAATCTTTCTCCTTTTGCTCTTTCCTCATTCCTATTTCATCCACTCAAATTTTACTCCTCCATCCTCAATCCCCACTTACTCTCCCAATAACCGGACAATGGTAGATTTGTCTTCCCTCCCACACAAAATATGTTTTCCCTCTTCATTTCACTCTCCCAGCTCCATCCCATTCTAATCCTCCCCCAACATCAGCTCCCTTCTAGTTCCAGCCCCACCCAGCATCCGCTCCCTTCTAGTCACCGCATCAGCCCATTTCCAGTCCTAGCCCCCCATAAGCCCATTTTCAATCCTATCCTAGCCCCACCATCAGCCCATTTCCAGTTCTAGCTTCCCCATCCATTTCCAGTCCTATCCGAGTCCCTCCATCAGCTCATTTCCTATCCCAGCCCCCATCAGCCCATTTCTAGTCCTTTCCTAGCCCCACTATCAGCCCATGTCAAATCCTAGCTCCCCTCCACTCAGCCCATTTCCAATCCAAGCCCCAATGAGCCTACTTCCAGTTCTAGCCCCTCCATGAGTCCATATCAACCAAAGCCCCCACTACAGCCTATTTCCAATCTTATGTCGTGCACCACCCTGGTGGCCAGTGGTCGTAAGGGTAGGTGGGACACAAAAATTATTTTATTATGAGAGGAGGGTCTTTTAAGAGCCAGGTGTAACCTGGTCTTAGCAGTTCAGCTCCTAACTAAGAAAATTTGTGAATGCAGAGTAGAGGGTTAACAAGGCATTTATTTCCCTTTACGCATAAGATTCAGCTGGGTTACAACCTAAAGAAAAAAGTCCTTAACTTCAGGAATGAAATCAACTCAGGTTAACGGAAAACTGTTATGCTTCACAGTTGTAACAATGCTTAGTTAAGCTTTCCAGAGTAAAGCAAATGTTTCAGCACTCTTCTTCCATTTAGCAAATGAATAACATTCTAAAGATAACATATATCATTCACATGTTTAACAGTGACTCTGCACTGCCTGAAATACACAAAGAATAGTCCATCTCTTCCTGAGATAAAAGGCTTGGCTCTACAAGTTCCACTTGCATCGGCTCAGAATTATCTCTGTCTGTATCAGTGGTTTCACTGGCTATAATTTCTGGCCAGGCCCTAGTCCTGTTCTCTGGATGTTTAAAGAGTTCCTCTAGTGTTTGCCAATGAGCATGGCCTACCCTCGGGGGTTGGCTACTTGGCTTATGAGAGGTAGCTTTGCTTTCCTTTCTCACAGGTTTAGCATTACTTTCAAAAGGCTTTTTATAAGGTAAGGTTTTCTTCATAGAAACAGAGTCAGCATAACTTGGCTTCCAGCAGCATATAGAACTGGGATTCCTCCTTCCCGCAGTTCTTCAGGAACACAATCCCTGTGCCAGTCTCCTCTCTGAAAGCTTCTGTTACCTTTCGGTTTAGCCCCAGGTTCCTCGGGTACAAGCAGGCTTCTTTCTTTCACTCTGCTTTGCCTCCAAAGGTGATTGTTCCTTTGCCCAGCACTAGTTTTCCAAGTGCTTCTTTCTGCTTGGTCCTTGCTTGTGGTGCTTCTCTCTCGTAAACCTTCAGCTTTACCTTCAGCTCCACACCTGCAAGCACTGCTCTGCTGCCCTCTCCAGTCTTCCGTTTATAAAGCTCTCCTGTGTTTGAGCTTTCCGGGCTGACTGTCAGGTGCTCTCGATTAGCTAAGTGTGTCCACTCAGGCTCTGTGAGTGCACACCTGCTCCCTCTAGCTGTTCTGTGCAGATATTGCATCTTGTGCACATCTTTTTCCTCATGAAAAACAGCTTCTCCTGCATTTTTGCTTTCATCAGCCCCTGCTGCATGACACTTAGCACCCCTCAACAGCCCATTTCCAGTCCTATCCTAGCCCCTCCATCAGCCCATTTACTGTCCTAGCCCCCCCACTCAGCCCATTTCGTCCTAGCTCCCTCCCCTCACAGCCCATTTCCATTCCAAGCCCCCCTCCCCATCAGCTATTTGCAGTTCAAGCCCCCCTTCCACTCAGCCCATTTCCATTCCAAGCCCCCGTCCCCATCAGCAATTTGCAGTTCAAGCCCTCCTTCCACTCAGCCCATTTCCAGTCCTAGCAACCCCCCCCCCAGCCCATTACCAGTCCTAGCCCCCGCCCATAGCCCATTTTCAGTCTTAGCCCCACATAGCCCATTACCATTCCTAACCCCCCATCAGTCCACTTCCAGTCCTAACCCCCCCATCAGCCCATTTCCAGTCTTAACCCCCCCACAGCCCATTTCCAGTCTTAGCCCCCCCCCACAGCCCATTCCTAGTCCTAACCCCCCATCAGCCCATTTCCATTCATAACCCCCCCACAGACCATTTCCAGTCTTAGCCCCCCCCCACAGCCCATTACCTGTCCTAACCCCCATCAGCTCATTTCCAGTCCTAGCCCCCCCCCATAGCCCATTCCTAGTCCTAACCTCCCCATCAGCCCATTTCCAGTCTTAGCACCCCCATAGCCCATTACCAGTCCTAACACCCCCCTCCCCATAGCCCATTACCAGTCCTAACACCCTCATAGCCCATTACCAGTCCTAATCCCCTCCCCCCATCAGCCCAGGTAGATTTTAAAAAAAAAAAATGGCTGCGTCCTGCCACCGGGTCCCCCTGCCTGGCAGAGCCTCCCTGCAGCATCAGCTCCCGAGTCCCAAAGCGCGGGCTTTCAGAGCCGCGAAGGGAGAGCTTCTCTGACCTCTCATGACTCTGTTAAGCCTTCCGGGGCTGATGGGAAATCCCATCAGCCCCAGCGGGATTAACAGAGCTGCGAGAAAGGGAAACTCTCGCAACTCTGAAAGCCCGCGCTTTGGGACTCGGGAGCTGATGCTGCAGGGAGGCTCTGCCGGGCAGGGGGGCCCCGCAGCAGGACGCTTGATTCTGCTGCTGCCATGGCGGCAGCAGCAGCAGCCGTTGTTTTTTTTTAATCTACTTGGGCTGATGTAGAATGTTTTTTGCGCGGGGCCCCCTGAAACGCGGGGCCCTTTGCAAAATACATTCTTGCTCAATGGACGGGCCGGCCCTGGTCCCGGGTTTCGATGCCATAGATCCATGGGAGGAAGCATGACCCATCTTAACCTGGATTTTGCAGCTTTCTGGGGTCATTTCCCTGGCATCTCTCAGTTGGGGAGTCCCATATGTGAAGACTACATTCCTGCTTGTTTCTGGAGATAGCATAGTTACTCGCCTGTAACAGGTGATCTCCGGGAACAGCAGGAATTAAGTCTTCACAACCCACCCACCTCCCCTTGGAGTTGTCTCTCTCTATCTCCTTCTCTCTTTTGTCTCAGCTATACACTCAACTGAAGAGGGAGAGTTGGAAAGGTGGGAAGGCAGCAACGCAGGCGCAGTGGGATGCTCCCAAAAGCTTTCCTATTGGACGCTGAGGAGCATTCCTGCACATGCTCCGTCGGTACCGACGATACCCATATGTGAAGACTTAATTCCTGCTGTTCCCAGAGATCACCTGTTACAGGTGAGTAACTACGTTTTACTGTTTCACGTTATATGTAAACTGCACTGATTTTAAAGAGTGCAGTATATAAAAGCAAATAAATAAATAATAATAAATAACTCTGCTCAGGACTTCAGAATATTTCTGATGTTGTTTGCCAAAATCAACAAATTAAAAATTTTCAAATTATATGGGTGTCGAAGCAATAAAATTTGTGCAAAACCAATTTTTGTGTGATTATGCAAAAAAACCCGGAATGGCTGATTAAAAAAACACTCATTTGGATTTGACATATCTTTTCATTAGTAGGTCAGGGTTGATTTATATTCAGGTGTAGGCAGGGCTGGTGCAAGGATATGAGACACCCTAGGCCAGGGGTCGGCAACCCGCGGCTCCGGAGCCGCATGCGGCTCTTTCTCACCTTTGCCGCGGCTCCGGAGCACACTGCCCGCTTTAAACGTCGCGTTATGGGCTCCCTCCATGTCAGCTCCCTCCCTTCTTCTGCAGCCGCGGTTCCCTGTCTCTTAGGGAACCGCGGCTGTGCTTTTAAAATCATCTCGGAGCCCTTCCTGTCTTGACGGGCTCCGTGCAGCATTGTCCCGCCTCTAAAGGAAGTTTTGGAGGCGGGACAATGCTGCACGGAGCCCGTCAAGACAGGAAGGGCTCCGAGATGATTTTAAAAGCACAGCCGCGGTTCCGTAAGAGGCAGGGAGCCGCGGCTGCAGAAGAAGGGAGGGAGCTGACATGGAGGGAGGGAGCAGATATGAATGAATGGATGGATGGGGGGGGGGGGGGCTGACATGGAGGGAGGGAGCAGATATGAATGGATGGAGGTAGGGGGGCTGACATGGAGGGATGGAGGGGGCTGACATGGAGGGAGGGGGGCTGACATGAAGGGAGGGAGCTGATATGAATGGATGGAGGGGGCTGACATGGAGGGAGGGGGGCTGACATGGAGGGAGGGAGCAGATATGAATGGATGGAGGGAGGGGGGCTGACATGGAGGGATGGAGGGGGCTGACATGGAGGGAGGGGGGCTGACATGGAGGGATGGAGGGGGCTGACATGGAGGGAGGGAGCAGATATGAATGAATGGAGGGAGGGGGGCTGACATGGAGGGAGGGGGGCTGACATGGAGGGATGGATCGAGGGGGGCTGACATGGAGGGATGGAGGGGGCTGACATGGAGGGAGGGAGCAGATATGAATGGATGGAGGGAGGGGGGCTGACATGGAGGGATGGAGGGGGCTGACATGGAGGGAGGGGGGCTGACATGGAGGGATGTATCGAGGGGGGCTGACATGGAGGGATGGAGGGGGCTGACATGGAGGGAGGGAGCATAAATGAATGAATGGAGGGAGGGGGGCTGACATGGAGGGATGGAGGGGGCTGACATGGAGGGAGGGGGGCTGACATGGAGGGATGGATCGAGGGGGGCTGACATGGAGGGATGGAGGGGGCTGACATGGAGGGAGGGAGCAGATATGAATGGATGGAGGGAGGGGGGCTGACATGGAGGGAGGGAGCTGATATGAATGGATGGAGGGAGGGAGGGAGGGGGCTGACATGGAGGGATGGAGGGGGCTGACATGGAGGGAGGGGGGCTGACATGTAGGGAGGGAGCAGATATTAATGGATGGAGGGAGGGGGGCTGACATGGAGGGAGGGAGCTGATATGGATGGATGGATGGAGGGAGGGGGGCTGACATGGAGGGAGGGAGCTGATATGGATGGAGGGAGGGGGGCTGACATGGAGGGATGGAGGTGGCTTACATGGAGGGAGGGGGCTGACATGGAGGGGGCTGACATGGAGGGATTGGGCAGGCGGGCTGACATGGAGGGAGGGAGCTGATATGGATGGAGGGAGGGAGGGAGGGAGGGAGGGAGGGGGCTGACATGGAGGGATGGAGCACTGGTAATGGGGTTGAGGGGACGAGCACTGGAAATGAGCTGATTAGGGGAGGCTAGGACTGGTAATGAGCTGATGGGGGGTAGGACTGGTATTGGGCTGATTAGGGGAGGCTAGCACTGGTAATGGGGTTGAGGGGGGATTAGCACTGGAAGCGAGCTGATTGGGGGGCTTTGACTGGGCATGGGCTGCTTGTGGGGAGGGGAGGATAGAGCTGCTGGCCCTGGAAGATAACTGGGGGCTAAGGCTACAAATGGGCTGATATGAGGGGATGGGAGAATGGAACTGGATCTGAGAGGGGCTGCCATGGTATTTGTACTAGAAGGGACTGGTCAGTGGGGAAGGAGGGGGACTGGAAGGAAATGGACACCAGTGGCAATCATGGGAATGCAAGTTGACATTGGAAGGTACTGGGAGTGAGGACTGGAAAGGGGCTGATATTGGGGAGGGTTACTGGGACTGGAAATAGGCTGATGGAAAGAAGTGAAGAAAACGAAAGAAGAGATAAGAACTGGCAGATGGACCATAGACCACAGAAAGAGAGCTAAGAGAAGACAGGAAAGCAGAAGCCTCAGATCGGGACCAGCATGATCAAAGAATAAATTGGTCAGACAACAAAGGTAGAAAAAATAATTTTATTTCATATTAGTGATTTGACTACAAAATCATCATAATTTTGAAATCAAATATTGTTACTTCTTGTTGTTATATTTTCTGGCGTATTTTTTTTGGTGTGCGAAGGAAGAGGGGTAGTCTTATACGGCGAGTATAGGCCAAACACCTATATTTTAACAGGAAAAGTAGGGGGTCGTATATAGCATTAAGGTAAGAAACAATATATGCAGTGTTAGATTTGTTTTAAATGTCGCAATGGTTTTGCGGCTCCCAGTTTTTTTTTTCCCTTTGGAAACGGGTCCAAGTGGCTCTTTATGTCTTAAAGGTTGCAGACCTCTGCCCTAGGCAAACCTCAACCCTTCAGCCCCCCCCTACTCCGAGCTTCTCTCCCGCCCCCAACTGCCGCCCTTCTCCAGGACCTACAGTGGTGACAGTGCCATTAAAGCAGCAACCCAGTGCTTAATCAAAGCTTCTACCCCTATGCAAACAAGAAGTCTGTGGTAGAGGGAGTGGAAGCGACTGGTCAAAGTGACCGCCAACAGCAACGCACCATCCAAGACTGGGGAGTGGCATCACTGGTGGCAATGGGCTGTCCTGGAAATGTTGGCGTCAGGCCTTGACAAATTCTCTTGGAATCTAGGAGCCAGCTTAAACATTTAGGAGCCAGCTGCCGAAACCTCAGTCACTGTGCCCCCCCCCCCCTTCAAAGGTGTATTGCAGCTCTGTTTTTTAAGGGCCTGATTTACTGTTTTCCCATGTTCTTTGGGAAAAGAAAGCTTAATAATTTAAGCTCTTAATGTGCAATTATGCAGTGCCAAGAGAAGGCAGTGACTCTCCTCCTCCTCCCACCACCTTCAGTGAGTATGTTGTCAATTGTTGACCATTTATAGTTGCACCTGAGACAACTTCCCTTTTTTGCTTCACATATCACCATGACCAGGTAGCATGTAAAGCAAAAAAAAAAAACCCCTTTCATAGCCCCCCCAGCCATTACCGAGTGTCTCTCTCTTATAGCCCACCCAGCCATCGCCCATTGTCTCTCTCGATGTTCCCCCAAGCCATCATCCAATGTCTGTCTCTCTCTCTTGCCCCACCAGTCATCACTCGATGTCTGTATCCAGTGGTGGGGTTCAAAACCTGCTAGAAACTGGTTCAGTCAGTGGTGGGATTCAGCCAGATCACACCGGTTCCCGTGAACCAGTTTCTAGTGTTTCCCACACTCACTGAACAGGTCCCTACAGGGTGTGTCACTGCCACATATGCACTGGTGGGATTCAAAACATCTGACAGTGTTTTGATGGCATTGGGGGCTTCCCATGCCATTAAAATACTGTTGAGTGTTTTGAATCCTGCCAATGCAGATGCGGCAGTGACACGGCCTGTTGGGACCAGTTCAGTGAATGCAGGAAATGCTAGGAACTGGTTCGTATGAGCCGGTGCAAACCAGCTGAATCCCACCACTGTCTCTCTCTCATGCCCCCCAAGTCATAACCTGATTTCTGTGTTCTCTCTCTCTTGCCCCCTCAACTATCACCAGATATGTGTGTGTGTGTGTGTGTCTCTCTCTCTATCTCTCTCTCTCCTGCCCCCCCAACCATCACCCAAGGTCTTATTTTTGTTCACTCTTTTGCCGCAATGGGCTGTGCATGTCCGAGTTTGAGCCACACAATGAAGGAAGCTTGCTAATCTCGGTGTTTGCTGATCTCACTGAGACTTGAAACAGTGAGATTAGCAAACTTCTTGCGCCATGCAGTTCAAGCTACATGCAGAGCTGATCGCAGTGCAAGAGGTTTTCTAATCTCACTGTTTCAAGTCTCAATGTGATCAGCAAACAGTGAGGTTAGCAAGCATCCTTCACCACATGGCTTGAACTACGTACATGCAGAGTCAATTACGGTGACACATCGGGCGATGGCTGATGGAGGGAGGCAATCAAATCCTGGATGCCAGAGTACAATTTACCTGGCACCTGGGATTTGTGGGGCCCTGCCCTAGGTGATTTGCATTTTACTGCGAGGAGTAAATGTTGGCACTCTAGGTGGCTCTTAGTTTGCCTAAAGGATAGCACTGGCTCTGGTATAGAAGGGATTTCACAGTTCCTACAGTAGTTCCCAGACAGCTTACAATCTAAAGGCCTCATTTCCTAACCTGCCTTTATGTGATCTTTATGTGCACAGGACAAGTCACACTTCCACTCCTCAGTATCTGGCCGATCTACTCCATTTTCATTCTCCACACTGTCTGCTACATTCCATATACACCCATCGCCTGGCTCTCCCATCTGTGTCCCATTTGGAATGCACACGGGGCTCTGCATTTTTCTTTTTAGGGCCTGCTCTGTGGAATTCTCTCCCCCTTACCCTCTGCTCTGAACCATCATTCACTAGGTTTAAGGCTGCCCTGAAAACCCATATTTTCCGGTTAGCATTTCCCTCCTGGATTCCCCCTCCTTGACACCCCTATTGCGGTTTTGTCCTTGCATAGTTCTGGTGTTCTGTAGTGACATCTCCTTTTGTCTCCCCGTCTTCCTTTTTCCTGACCTGTCTTTTTCTTTCCTTCTCTCTCTCCCTGTCCTATATGATAATGGCGTTCTTTTCTTTTTCTTGCCTCTATGCAGTCCTTGTATATTTTTGTACACCACTTTAATGCCTTTCCTAAGCAGTCTATCAAGAACCAAAATAAAGATAAAGATAAAGATCTAATGCACAACCCATTACTATTTACTAACTAAGCACATAACTCAGGTTAATATAGGTTAGTAAATGACGTTTATGTTTGTGCCTGAGATGACGTCCCTATGATGAAAGGCTAATCAGGTTAGGGCTGTTTAGCTTGGCAGAGAGACAGCTAAGGGAATATGACAGAGGACTGGAACAAGTAGGGTACCAGATTTTTGAAGAGCAAATGTGGGACACTAGGGCACGGCAAGGCTGAGCTGGGCTGGATTGGACAGGGGTCTTCCCTCCTGAGCATCTTTTCCCCATATATTTCGAAATGAGTAAGTAAGTAGCTTCAATCATTTCAAAAGTTTAAAAAAGATAGTACCAGGCCTTCTTGAGTTATAAGCGCATATACATACATATACAGGGTGGCCCAAAAAAGTGAGAACATCTCGTAAATTAAAAGCTTAAATAGTTTACTTATTTACCTTTTTTAGCTATATAACGTCTTTATTTCGACAATTTCCGGTCGCTATCTTTTTATTTTTAATTTGTCAATCGTTTACATCTGTCTTTTTGAATTTTTAAATAACTTATACGCTACGAGATGTTCTCACTTTTTTTTGGGCCACCCTGTATGTTTAAACCTCTGCTTTATACATATAGGGCCCAATATTCAAAAGGCATTTACACGGTTTACAGACCTGTAAACCATATAACTGCTGCTGAATGGGCTATTTAATGGCACTAACACAGTTAGTGCTGTTGAATATCCCTGATTATCTCCCCTACATGCCCCTGTGCTAACCGCTTAGCATCGGAGAGTGTCGTGGGTGTTCCGGGGCGGAGCAGAGGCGGCAACAGTTGCTAACCAGCTAACGGTGATATTGCCCTGCTACCCGGTTATCTTCTGCAGCTCCGGGACATGTGTGGCGATCCAGGATATTCAATACCAGGGCTGCATATGACCCCAGCATTGAATATCCGGGGTTAGAGGTCGGCGGGGACGGCTATGGGCCATAGCGGCGCAAAGCCAACTCAATTCAATATCTGGCCCATAGATAGATATTCTATACATTTCTAAAATTCCTCCTCTTTTTCAGGAAATAAGTTATCGTTACATCTCCTACCAGAATAGAGAAGACTGCATCAGAGGGAGAAGTATAGTCCTTAGCCTCTATTCCCAGTGGAATCGGCGGCAGGAGATGGCTAGAGAATTGGAATCAGGGACATTATTTCAAATTTGGGGACAATCCTCAAAAATTAGGGACATCTGGCAACCTAATTCCCATGGGCTATTCAGATAAGGGTTTTGAATACTGTGCCCTAAACAGATTAAATGTGGTATCCAATTGGACTACTAATACAGTTTAATAATGAGCTCAAATTGTATAAACATATAGAAGTACTTCTTTCATGCATAAAATGGCATAACAATCACATAATCATTTGAGGCATAAGTGGTGCCCTTTAATTGCTTCTTAGAGAGTCTTTGAGATCTGCAGATATAAAGAGGCTCTTTGAAGTTCGTTTAAAAATACAATATATATATAAGATATTCTCTTATCTTAAAGACTTTCTGGGATAGCCATGTGTGGATTAGATCCTCTCTTAACAGGAATCCTACAAATAACAAATCAAACTCTGAAAGAGAAAGAAAATACTTAGTATATAGCTCTGATTACTTCTTTAACTTATTTGGGTAACTTACAACTTCAGGTTGGGTCCATTCTTCTGTCTATTTGACTCTCAGGATTCTCCCTCATTTATAGTCTACTTGACTTCACATATTCTTATCCAATGGAATGCAGGTAGGGCACAAACCGCAAAATAAGCAAATATCATTGTTACATCAAAAGTAGAGGAGTTTTCAGTTTCAGATCACAGAGGGTTCATTTTTACATGTTAAATTGTCTTTACCTGAACCAGAAATGTTCCTAACACTGGTGTTTACTAGGGCTAAACATATTCTGTGTCCTTGTCCAACCTATATCAAAGATCTGCTACCTGAATCCCATTGTAATCTGCAGAGTGGGAACCTTTGTGCAGAGATCTGGTCCACACTGGATACTTCTTCTCATGATTTGTAAAAATTACTCCTTGCAGGAAGGGTTAGAAACATAGAAATACTACGACAGAAAAAGACCACATGGCCTATCTAGTCTGTCCTTCCATATCAACAACTACAACAGTCCCCTTTTTTCCTTTAGAGATCCTCTGTGTTTGTCCCGTGCTTTTTTGAATTCAGTCACTGTCCTCATCTCTACCACCTCCACTGGGAGACTATTCCACAGATCCACCACTCTTTCCGTAAAGAAATATTTTCGCAAATCACTCCTGAATCTATCCCCCTTCACCCTCATCCCATGTCCCCTCATAGCAGAACTTGCTTTCAATTCAAAGAGGCTCTCCCCATGAATAATTATGCCACGGAGGTATTTAAACATCTCAATCATATCACCTCTATCCCGCCTTTCCTCTAAGGTGTACATATTAAGATCCTTAAGTCTGTCCTCATATGCTTTATAACGAAGACCACTAACCATTTTAGTAGCCACCCTCTGCACCGACTCCATCCTGTTTACATCCTTTTGAAGGTGTGGTCTCCAGAACTGCACTCTATACTCCAAATGAGGTCGCACCAAAGACTTATAGAGAGGCACTATCACCTCCTTTTTTCTGCTAGCCATTCCTCTCTGTATGCACCCAAGCATCCTTCTAGCTTTTGCCGTTGCCTTTTCTACCTGTTTAGCTACTTTAAGATCATCATACACAACCATGCCTAGGTTCCGCTCTTCTTTAGTGGACAAAAGTACTTCACTCCCTATACTATATTGCTCCCTTGGATTGCTGCAGCCCAAATGCATGACCTTACATTTTTTTAAATTAAATCCCAGCTGCCAAATTCTAGACCATTCTTCTAGCTTAGCTAGATCCCTCCTCATGTTATCTACACCTTCCTGGGTGTCTACCCTATTGCAGATTTTGGTATCATCCGCAAAAAGACAAACCTTACCCGACAGCCCTTCCGCTATATCACTAACAAAGATGTTAAAAAGAATCGGACCAAGGACAGATCCTTGGGGCACACAACTGGTAACATCCTTCTCCTCAGAGTGAGCTCCATTTACCTGTACTCTTTGTCGCCTCCCACCCAACCAATTTCTAACCCAAGCAGTAACTTTAGGGTCCATCCCTAGGGTGCTCAGTTTGTTTATAAGTCGCCTGTGAGGAACAGTGTCAAAGGCTTTACTGAAATCTAAATACACCACATCTAGGGCTCTCCCTCGGTCCAACTCCCTGGTCACCCAGTCAAAGAAATCAATCAGATTTGCCTGACAAGACCTGCCTCTGGTGAATCCATGCTGCCTCGGATCCTGTAATCCGCTGGACTCCAGAAACCTCACTATATTCTCTTTCAGCAGCGTTTCCAATAATTTACTCACCACTGAAGTTAAACTAACCGGCCTGTAGTTTTCAACCACATCCTTACTTCCGCTTTTGTGTAAAGGCACCACATGAGCCTCTCTTCAATCCTTTGGCACCACTCCCGACTCCAATGATGCATTGAAAAGGTCAGTCAGTGGAGCTGCTAGAACGTCCCCAAGTTCCCTCAGTATTCTAGGGTGTATCCCATCTGGTCCCATCGCTTTGTCTACTTTAAGTTGAGCTAGTTTCTCATGAACACAGTCTTCTGAAATTATTCAAGATGTCCCTCGCTTCTGTTCCTATTTGTGGGTGTTTTCTGAGGTCCTGCTCCTGGTTCTTCATCTGTGAACACAGAACAGCAATATTTGTTAAGCAATTCTGCTTTATCCTCATCAGCTTCTATATATTCATCCCCTTTACCCTTGAGTCTGACAATACCACTTCTGCCCTTCCTCTTTTCACTAACATATCTGAAAAATGTCTTATTCCTCCATTTTATTGCATCGGCTATTTCCTCCTCTTTTTGAATCTTTGCTTTCCTGACTACTTTGCTAGCTTCTCTAAGTTTTTCCAAATATAGATGCCTGTCTTCCTCTCTCTCTGATCTCTTATATTTCATGAAGGCCTCCCTCTTTTTCTTCACTTTTTCAGCTACTTCTTTCGAAAGCCATAGGAGTGGAGGAGTGGCCTAGTGGTTGGGGCAAGGTACTTCAGGTCAAAAGGTCGGGGGTTCAAATCCCACGAGAGGACAGCAACCTTGGGCCGGAAGGACTGGGGTTTCTAGTCCCACAGGTGCTCCTTGTGGTCTTGGGCAAGCCACTTAACCCTCCATAGCCCATGTTCCCTGTAAAATAGTTATCTCCAAGTTATAATGCCCTGTTCAATGTAATTTCAGTTTGTTCAATGTAAACCGCACTAGTGCAGAATAGCACAGTATATAAGAGAATATAATAAATAATAAATAAATAGCAGTCTTCTTTTCCTTTTACCTTTATTTACCATTTTAACAAAAAGTTTGATTGCCCTTAAAATATCCCCTTTCAGTTTTGCCCACTGTTTTTCTATATCCCCCAGCTGTTCCTATCCCGCTAACGACTCCCTGAGGATTGGCCCATCTTGGCAAAGTTAGTCTTCCTAAAATCTAAGACCCTCACCTTTGAATGGATTCCGTCAGCCCTAGTCCTAATGCTGAACCATCTGGTGATCACTGGATGCAAAATAATCTCCTACTATGACATCAGAAACCCTTTCACCATTGGTAAGCACCAAGTTCAGTATGACCCCTTCATGTGTGGAGTCTGTTACCAATTGCCTGACTAGTTCTCCGTGTAGAGAATCCAGGATCTCCTAACTTCTAGATGTTACTGCAGCAGGATTGTGCCAATCAACATCTGGCATATTGAAATCCCCTATCAGTAGCACTTCCCCTTTCCTAGCAATGCTGTGTATGTCTTCAATTAACTTTCCATCCACTTCTGCCTCTTGTGAGGGAGGTCTGTATATCATGCCAATGCAAATAGATTTCTCTTTCCCTCTTTCTAGTTTAACCCACAGTGCCTCTCCTCTCCCTTTTAAGCCCTGTAATTCCAAAACTTTAATATTATTTTTTACATATAGTGCTATTCCTCCTCCCCTTCTTCCTACCCTGTCCTTTCTGAATAAATTATAGCCTGGTATAGTTACATCCCAGTCATGGTTTTCTGTGAATCATGTTTCTGTAACTGCCACTAAATCCAAGTCAGCAACTCCCATTAAAGCTTCAACATCTATGATCTTATTTCCCATGCTACGGGCATTTATACATACCACTTTCCATATGTTGCCCCTTTTACCCATTTCCATAAAGGTATTTAATGTTTCACTTACCTGGGGCTTTCACTTACCTGGGAGCCTTCTTTACCCATCCCCAACGAATCTAGTTTAAAGCCCTCTTCAGTAGATTAGCCAGTCTGCTACTGAAGACATGTCAACCTTTCTTGGACAGATGGACACCATCTCTGCTCTGCAACCCTTGGAACAGCATCCCATGGTCCAGGAAACCAAAACGCTGTCGATGACACCATCCACACAGCCATGCATTTATCTCCAGGATGCGAGCTTTTCTGCCTTGGCCTTTACCTTCAACAGGGAGGATTGAAGAGAACACCACCTATGCACCTATCTGCTTCACCCTCTGTCCCAGAGCCATGAAGTCACTTTTGATATGCTCAGAGGGATACCTGGCAGTTTATCATTTGTGCCGACATGGATTAGCAACATTGGGTAATAGTCAGTGGGCTTGATGAATCTTGGAAAACTCTCTATGATATCTCGGATTTTGGCACCTGGCAGACAACATACCTCTCTGGACATCGTCTGGTTGGCAGATGGATGCCTCAGTACCCCTCAGAAGAGAGTCACCAACTACCACTACCCTTCGCATCCTTGTGGTCACTGATTCTGCAACCTTGGGATGATGTGGTAATTGTGTTTTTTTAAAACTAGGACAATATGGTACCTTGTACATGGTATTGAGCCACCAACTAATGGGTGATACCGTGAGAGGGGTCTCCCACGTCCAGAGCATCAAGTGGTGGTTGAATCAGCAATGCGTCGGATCAAGAACCTTTGATACCCCCAGGAAGGGAATTCAGGAATCTAGATTCCTTTGCTCGCCAATCCTTTCAGGCTTCGATGCTAGCCAGCAGGATCAACTCTTACACCTTCTATATGGGAATATTCCTAAAAGAACTCGATAAGGACTGGGAAGTATTTCTAACATTCCTTCCTGAGAAAAATAGGCTTGTTTTTCAGGCTGTGCTGGCATACAGCCAAAATGTTTCAAAATTTATAAACAGGGTGGCCTTTGACTCCTTTGAATCCACCACCAGGGCCTCAGCTATTGACATAGGACCACGCAGATTAGCATGACTTCAAGCATCAGACCTGGAACAATGTGTCCAGGACAAGCTTGGTAACATTCCCTTTACAGGGGAGAACATCTTCAGTAAAAACTGGAGGAAGAAGGCTGGAGAGCCGAAGACTTAATGATACAACTCTTAAAAAGCTCTACAGGAAGACTGCTGACTCAATAAAGAAAAAGACAGCAGTTAAAAGACCCTTCTACCCAAAGAAGAGGAGATTCTACCCCTCCTATTCTCAACCTGCTTATCAGGCCCAACAAAAGAAGCAGGGACCTAAGCAGGCCAAGAAGCCTAGAATAGCCAAACCACAGTCAGTCACCCAGGTGCCAGCAGCACCTAGCTTTTGACTCCCATCTAGGAAGCACAGCCAACCTGTCCCTGCAGATCCAAGAACCTCTAAGCATTCCAGGGAGACTCTGCCATTTCTCACATCGGTGGTGTTCTATCAGCACAGAGCAGTAGACTCTATCCATAGTCCAGGGAGGTTATCAATTACATTTTCAGGAACTCCCCTCCCCCACACTTCAGAGGGGATTATCCCACTCAGCCTCCCCTCAACACCTTGCTCAAGCAAGAGGTCACCAATCTCCTTTCCCAAGGAGCCATAGAAGCAGTTCCTCCAAACCAACTGCTAAAGGACTTCTACTCCCCCTACTTCCTCATTCCAAATAAATCAGGGGGCTACATACCCATTCTCGACCTTGGAGAACTCAACAAATTCCTAGTCAAGTTCAAAAGGTTGACTCTGGGAACCCTGCTTCCCTATCTGCAGGAACAATACTGGCTGTGTTCCCTAGACGTAAAAGATGCCTACACTCACATCCTGATTCACCCAGACTACAGGCAGTATCTTCGCTTCACCTGTCAGGGCACCCATTATCAGTACAGGGTCTTCCCCTTCATCTTCACATCTGCACCAAGAGTCTTCACAAAGTCATGGCCATAGTGGCTGCATATCTTCAAAACAACAAAGTTTTTGTCTTCCCCTACTTAGATGACTGGTTGATAAAGGCAGACTCTCCAGGAGAACTCTGTTTATCTCTTCAGCAAACTCTTGCACTATTGCAACACCTGGTATTTGTTATAAACTTCCCAAATGCACCCCATCCCAAAGGTTGGAGTTCATTAGCGCGGTATTGGATACTCAACAATCCAGGGCCTTTCTCCCTCTAGACTGCATGAACAGACTGGTGGATCTAGCCACCCACATGCACCAGCAGAAGAGTGCAATGGCTCGAGCCTTCCTGTGCCGGTTAGGCCACATGGCATCCACAATGCATGTAATACCATATGCAAGACTGCAAATGCGACTAACGCAATGGACCTTCTCATTCCAGTGGACCCAGGCCACAGGGAATCTATTGGATATCATTCAAGTAACACACCCTCTGGCCGAATCAGTTCTCTGGTGTTGTACCCCAACAAATCTTCTCCTAGGGTCACCTTTTTGGATGCCCCAACCTCAACACCCTGACTGCAGATGCATCCAAGCTCAGTTGGGGAGCCCATCTAGATTCCATCTCCACACAAGGACTATGGACAGCCCAGGAATCTACTTGACAAATCAATCTCCTCAAGCTTTGAGCAATCACGAATGCCCTCCAAGCTTTCAAACACCACCTTTCCAACAGCCAGATCCTAGTCAGGACAGACCATCACATTGCAATGTTTTTTACATAAACAAACAAGGGGGGATGGGCTCTCTTCCTCTATGCAAATAAGCCTGTCGTCTATGGAACTTCGTCATTCTCCATCACATGCACCTCCATGCAGTTTATATTCCAGGAGAGATCAATCACTTGGCGGACAAACTGAGTTGGATCTTACATCCACACGAGTGGATCCTAAATCCGGACACAGTGGCACAAATCTTCAAAACCTGGGGGACCCCAATCATCGATCTCTTTGGCACTCCACAGAACTCTCAACTTCTATATTTCTGCTCCAGGATACCATCCAAACTCAGTCTGGCCTCAATGCCTTTCTGATTCACTGGGGTTAGAAACTGCTTTATGCTTTCCCCCCATACCCCTGATCCTGAAGACCCTCCTCAAACTCCAAGCAGACAAGGGAACTATGATCCTCATAGCCCCTCTCTGGTCCCGTCAGCCTTGGTTTCCCCTCCTACTTCGGCTGACACAGACTCCTCCGATCCCATCTCTTACAGGACAACGGAACAATCCAGCATGCCAATCTGTGGTCTCTCCGTCTGACTGCATGGATGCTGAGAGGATGATGTTTCAACATCTACAACTTTCGGCAGCTGTGAAAGATGTCCTCCTTTCTTCCAGAAATCCCTTCACCAGGCAAACGTACTCTTTCAAATGGCACAGATATGCTTTATGGTGCTCTCAAAATAACTACAATCCTTTTGAGGCATCAGAACCTACGCTTCTTCAATACCTTTTACATCTGACCTCTTCAGGACTCAAAACAAATTTAGTGCGTGTTCACCTCAGTGCAATTTCAGCTTTTCATAAACCTGTTGATGGTCAACCCATCTCCACAGTTCCTCTAGTGACATGTTTCATGAGAGGCCTATTCCTCTCCAAGCTACCTCTTCGACCACCCCCAGTAGCATGGGATCTTAATGTGGTATTGGCTCAGCTTCTCAAATCTTTGTTCGAGCCCTTAGCAACTCCCCACCTATGATACCTGTTTTGGAAAGTTTTATTCCTCATTGCCCTGACCTCAGCCAGGCGCATCAGTGAACTACAAGCCTTAGTGGCGCATCAACCATATACCAGATTCCATCATGACAAAGTTGTCCTTCGGACACATCCCCACTTTTTACTAAAGGTAGTATCACCTTTCCACATTAAACAGTCGATAATCCTTCCAGTCTTCTTCCCAAGACCTCATGCATCTTGTGCAGAAGCAACCCTGCACACACTTGACTGCAAAAGGGCTGTGGCCTTCTATCTCCAAAGGACTCAGGATATCTGAAAATCCTCACAATTATTTGTGTTCTTTGTACCCCAATCACATGGGTCTTCCTGTAACGAAACATATGCTCTCCAGATGGATAGCAGACTGTATATCAATGACATATGAAAAAGCAGGCCTTACCCTCACCAGGCATGATTCTGCTCATAATGTCCGAGCCATGGCAACATCAGTAGCAAACCTATGTTGACGAAATCTACCAGGCTGCAACATAGTCCTCCATCGACACCTTTGCCGCCCACTACTGCTGCTTGGACAAGGACTCCCACTGGGATGCGGCCTTCAGTCAGGCAGTCCTTCAACATCTCTTTGGAACATAATGACAATTCCTACCCCACGCCCCTATAATCTTACCAGATCTCCTTGGCGGGGAAGTCTAGGTTAACCTGACCTTGTCCAACTTTCTGACCCTGTCTATCTCTTCTGAAATCTGGGAGCTAGGGAGTCAAATATGTGAAAACTACATTCCTGCTTGTTTTTGGAGATAGCGTAGTTACTCATCTGTAACAGGTGATCACCAGGAACAGCAGGAATGTAGTCTTCACAACCCGCCCTCCTACCCTAGGAGTTTAGGGTTTTCTCTCTTACTCTCCTTTTTCTCAGATACAAACTCAACTGAGGAGAGGAAGTTGGGAGAGCGGGAAGGCACTGGCACAAGCGCAGTGGAGTGCTTTCCTATTGGTAGCTGGGGAGCTTCCCGCGCAGGCTCCATCAGTACCCGATGTCACCCATATGTGAAGACTAAATTTCTGCTGTTCCCAGAGATCACCTGTTACAGGTGAGTAACTATGCTTTATCCGGTTTGCAGTGCTGTTTTTATGCAGCAAAAATTGTAGCAGCTTAATTATGTAGCCTGGGAATCTAATATAAAATATACCAGCTTCTGACATTGTATACTGAACCAACACAATATTAAATGTAAATGTATATTCTGCAAAGACAAAGGAGATGCAAGGTGATCACACACCAAGGAGTAAAATGAAAAAGCGAGAATCACAGCTAATTTTATTTTGATGTTATAAACTGTGCTGTGCTTCTTGCTTTTTGTTTTTGAACATACAGTATATTCTATATCCAAAGAAACTCTTTTCCCAACAATAGGTGCAGAGGACATTTCCCCATTGAACTCAACATGCAAAAAATAATTTGATTCTGATTTTATCGCAGTAACAAGATAAACCTTCAGCAGTAGTGGTCATAGTGTGAAGTAATACAAAACTCTATAACAATCACACAGGACCTATAAAGAAAATCTATCATACCATAACAGCATCAACTTATAAAGCTCACACAAGGAGCCTAACCAGAAATTGTAGCACTGTAAATATTGCAGTGTGCCTTAGAACATCCATAAACCTATTTGGAAAATTGAACAAGCCGGATCATTACAGATTCCTACATAAAAATTGCATGCTGACTGAAAACCTACCCTCGGTCACACACTCAGAATATAGATAGATCCTCATCAAGTATAGATTAAATTACCAAACACTAAAACTAAAATTATGTAGACAAATATTAATTGAAAGTCCAAAAAACCCCCCTCCAGAATGCATGTAATACAACACCAGAGAAACAGAGATCTGCAGGTACCCCTGTACTGTGCAAAATATGAAGGCAAAGCATGTACTGCTCAATATTCAAAGGGGTTTATTCAGTTAGCAGGAGCTACTAACTGGATAAAGCCTGCTAAGCAGGGCTGGTGCAAGGACTAGAGGTGCCCTAGGCAGGCCCTCCATCCTGCTCCCTCCCCCCCCCCGTGCCCATTGCCACCTCTAGCATCCTTCTACAGGACTGACAATTGGCCCTGAAATGGCAACGCTGTATGTACCCTCTGACTCCAAGGCGGTGTCATGGTTTCATTCAGTTCAATCTGCTGCTTTGGCACCTCTCTGCCGCAGACTTCTGGTTTATACAAAACCGTAAGTCCAGGGCTAAAGCAGCAGATTAAATAGAATGAAACCGTGAAACAACCACAAAGACAGAAGGTTAGTGCTGCGGCACTGTTTCAGGGGTAATTGCCGCTGCTGGAACCCCTGGAGGGCCGGTGCTGTAGACAGTGGCCTACTTTGCATAATGGTAGCACCAGCTCTGCCACTGAGAGAAATTTAGAGGCACTAACCGGCCAGCACTGCTGAATATCTCTTGTAAACACTGCAGCACTGTCTGGACAGTGCCAGGGTGGTCCATGGGTAGGGCGAGGGTATTCCCAACACAGCCGGTTAGAAGTGATTTTCAGTCTGCTAAGTGCCTTTATAAAGTAAGGCATCTCAATAACTATCCTAACTTTATACAGTTTGACTATCTGGACAGCAGCTGAATATTGCCATTGTGTGGATAACTGTGTCATTCAGCACTGAAACGGAATATTTAGCGCTGGAAGATATCTGGATTCCACCACTGAATATCTGATTTCATTTTGGCCCGCGGTAGTCAGGTACTTTAAAAAGCTGATTGCTGTAGGATGAATATCGGGCCTATAAAATCCAAAAACAGACATATTCCAATCACTAAACTGAAATAAAATTATTTTTTTTACTTTTGCTATTTTATTCTCTAATCCTCAGCCTCTGGTTTCTGTTTTTCTTGGTCTTTTAACTAACCCTCTAGGGCAGTGGTTCTCAACCTTTTTTGTACCGTGACCCCTTTACCACTGGTCAACTTGTGGTGACCCCCAATGATAAAATCAAATGTGTGTCTCTTCCTTTACCGTTAACGCATTGTCGCTGTAATCATTTGTTGAATTATTAATATATTATAGGCCTTTGCAATGCTTTTATTTATAAAATGTACTTATTTAAACCACAATAATTTATCACAATAACAAGTAACAATATTTGATTTCAAAATTATTATGATTTAGTAGTCAAATCAATAATATGAAATAAAATTATTTTTCTACCTTTGTTTTCTGACCAATTTATTCTCTGATCATGCTGGTCCTGACCTGAGGCTTCTGCTTTCCTGTCTTCTCTTAGCTCTCTTTCTGTGGTCTATGGTCCATCTGCCATTTCTTATCTCTTCTTTCGTTTTCTTCACTTCTTTCCATCAGCCTATTTCCAGTCCCAGTAACCCCTCCCCAGTATCAGCCCCTTTCCAGTCCTCTCTCCCAGTACCTTCCAATGTCAACTTGCATTCCCATGACTGCCACTGGTGCCCATTCCCTTCCAGTCCCCCTACTTCCCCACTGACCAGTCCCTTCTAATACAAATACCATGGCAGCCCCTCTCAGATCCACTCCCTTCCAGTTCCATTCTCCCATCCCCTCGTATCAGCCCATTTGTAGCCTTAGCCCCCAGTTTTCTTCCAGGGCCAGCAGCTTTATTCTCCCCTCCACACAATCAGCCCATTCCCAGTCAAAGCCCCCCAATCAGCTCACTTCTAGTGCTAATCCCCCCTCAACCCCATTACCAGTGCTAGCCTCCCCTCATCAGCCCAATACCAGTCCTACCCCCCTCAGCTCATTACCAGTCCTAGCCTCCACTAATCAGCTCATTTCTAGTCATAACCCCCCCGATCAGCTCATTTCCAATGCTAGCCTCCCATCAGTCCATTACCAGTCCTACCCCACCCCATCAGCCCATTACCAGTCCTAGCCTCCCCTAATTAGCTCATTTCCAGTGCTAGTCCCCCCTCAACCCCATTACCAGTGCTAGGCTCCCCTATCAGCCCATTACCAGTCCTACCCCCCTATCAGCCCATTACCAGTCCCAACCCCCCCTTGATCAGTCCATTCCCAGTCCTAGCCTTCCCTAATCAGCCCATTACCAGTCCTAGCCCCCCCCATCTGCCCATTACCAGTGCTAGCTCCCCCATCAGCCCATTATAATCCTAATCCGCACTGTCTCTCGCCTCTGTCCAGCATCTATCTCGTCTGTCCAGTATGTCCCCTTGTCTCTCCCCTTTGTCCATGCCAGCCCCCCTCCCTCCATCCATCCATATCAGCCCCCTCCCTCCCTCCATCCATGTCAGCCCCCCTCCATCCCTCCCTCCATGTCAGTCCCCCTCCCTCCATCCAAACATATCAGCCTCCATCCCTCCATGTCAGCCCCATCCCTCCCTCCCTCCATCCATGCCAGCCCCCCTCCTTCCGTGTCAGCCCCCCTCCCTCCATCCATCCATATCAGCCCCCTCCCTCCATTCCTCCATGTCAGCCCCCTCCCTCCATGTCAGCCCCCTCCCTCCATCCATCCATATCAGCTCCCTCCCTCCATGTCAGCCCCGCCTCCCTCCATGTCAACCCCCTCTGTCCATGTCAGCCCCCCTCCCTCCATCCATCCATATCAATCCCCCTTCCCCCCCGTCGATGTCAGCCATGTTGCAGGTTCCCTGCCCCCTCATCACCTCTCCCCATGTCTGCCTCCCTTCTAATGCAGCCGCGGCTCCCTGCCTCTTAGGGAACCGCGACTGTGCCTCTAAAATCGTTGCGGAGCCTCCCTGTCTCTCGACGGGCTCCGTGCAGCACTGTCCCGCCTCCAAAGGAAGTGGTAAAGAACTTCCTTTGGAGGCGGGACAATGCTGCACGGAGCCCGTCGAGAGGGAGGCTCCGCAACGATTTTACAGGCACAGCCGCGGTTCCCTAAGAGGCAGGGAGCCACGGCTGCATCAGAAGGAAGGGGGTGAGCTTGCCACTGCCGAGAAGCAGACTCGGCAGCAGCAGCAACTTGGGCGCGTTTTAATTTTCATTTTAACTTCGAAGAGACGAGGCGACCCCCGCTAAATCCTGTGGGGACCCCCGTGGGGGTCGCGACCCACAGGTTGAGAACCGCTGCTCTAGGGTCTTTGGTCCCTCTGCCACTTCTCTCCCCTCCTTCTTCACTTCTTTCCAACTCTGACCCTGATCTTTTCCTTTCAGCTTTCTTCCATTTATTTTTCTCTATCAGCTCAGATTCCACTTCCCCTTCTTATCATCCAGTCCTCAATCGGCCTCTTTTTACTCGTACCTCGTCTACCTACCATTTTTCAACCTTTAACTCAGTCCTCTTACTCCCTGTCTCTCTATCCTTCCACCAGCCACTTACTCCCCAGGCTTCAACTAACATTCCCCTGTGGCTAGCGTGATTTGAGGGCATTTTTTGTCACCCCAAAAAAAAAAATTTGTACCTGAGGCAGCTGCCTCACCCTGCCTAGAGATAGAACCACCCCTGATCCTAATGGTGTGAAGAGGATAAGTGGAACTAAGAGGCACTTGCATTACTTAGAGGCAGATTAGTGCACGTTTTTATGCTCATTTTAGTGCACATAGTTTGAACTTAAAATACTTCTGATGAAGGAATGGTTTTAGTACAAATGTGTGTATTAAAGTGCACTAATCTGAATCCACTTTCCATGCCAATGCATGGAAATGAGCTACATATGGGATTACTTCTAAATGCAGGAAAGTGTGCCAAAATTAGTGCACTTCTTCTTGACCTCTTTACACTGATTTTTTTTTACTACAGCCCTAGATTGAAGTAAAACTTTAACTTCCATGTACTTCCAAAGTAAATGGAAGTCAAAAAACAGGTCGTACAAACTGGGGACTTCTGCACCAGAAACACAATGCTCTGAACCCCTCATCTCAGGGGGGATCCAAGCCTATGACATCCCAATTCACTTATCTACCCAGCTACCTCCATCCACTCAGTAATCCATTCACTTGGTATCTGACCTCTCACCTACCTTAACCTTCTCCCCGTTAGGCCCCTTTAGCTTTTTGGCGGCACCTGTCTTTATTGCCAGTCATTTTTAAAATGACACCAGTTCATGGTTCCAGATGAACTGCTACATTTTTAAATAGATAAGTGGCTTAGGGTGTGGCTGGGTGGGTGGGTTAGTGAGTGGCTGGGACAAGGTGAATGAATGGGGATATTAGCAAGTGGGTGGATGGGAGGAGGGATTGATTGAAAGGTTGATATGGTGTTGGGCGATCACTGATCCTGGGGCAGACAGTCTCTGGCTCAGGGATCCCAGGGCAGAGTTCCTCTATCTTGAAGCTCCTGGGATGGACCAGAGAGCCTCCTGTTTTTTAATTCAATGGTTATAAGTAAACTTAATAACTGACATGAAAAGTGGTAGTAAAGTTAGTGCACTTTTTTATTTTACCCCCTTTTTTTGGAATATTGTTTTCAGTTTTCTCCCAGTTCTAGTGCACATTTTGTTTCAGCACCTGTTTTTGCATGTTATCTGCTTATTTCCCTGAGATGTAAGCTTTTATTGTGGTAATAAAGAAAAAGTGCACTAACGTCTAGTAACCTTCTTACTATCATCATATTACATTGGCCTTTTGTATTTACCACTATGTTATCTGTCTGTATTTGTAGCTTATCTACTGCAACAGGCTGGATCTTAGTCAGATCAGATCATATACAAATAAATATGTTCTAAATACAGCAGAATAACTAATAGCCAAAGCTCCCAGTTTCCTGTGACAAATCAAGGTAGATTCTGCAGCAGCAGCTGGAAAACTATGCAGCAATAAAGTAGCAGAGAGACAGGGAGAGAGGCTCAGGGATGGAGAGGAGAAAGAGGGGTGAGACAAGGCGGGAAGCGGGAGGATTAGGCATAGGAGTAAAAGAAGAAGGAGGATCAGAATGAGGAGGGGAAGATAAGAAATAAAGGTTGTGATGGGAATGGAAGGAGGAGAAGAGGGGGAAGGAGGTTCTTACAGTAGTGGCCAAAACATTAAGGCAGATATCTTTTTCTACAATTTATTGTTAAATAATGTACTGTGGAGATGTCACACGTGCTTACTTATTTAATCAGCATGGCGATTAGTCAAACCATGCGTCTGGCATCCATTTTAGTTTACTTACACTCTGTAGTAGGTTTCTTGGATGAAGTTTTGAATTTTTACAACTAGGAAAAGATTGAAAGTTACATGTAAAATATACAATCAAGATGGGTAGAAAGTGTGATATTAATGACTTTGTAAAAGGACAGGTTGTCACACTCCATGCTGAAGGATATTCGCAATGTGCTATTGCAAAACATTTGCATATATCAAGGTGTGCAGTTCAGAATGTTCTGAAATCAGGTGGCTGTACACGTCGTTCGAAATGTGGGTGCAGATGGATAACTACTGGACGAGATGACCGATTCCTCAAAAGCATTATTACATCTAGTCCACATACTTCATCTCAACGTGTGGCTCAGTTAGCTAATGATCGAGGAATAAAGATAAGTGTCAGATCTGTCCGACAACGGCTTGTGGATGAATTCAAACCCGTGGCCAGAAGACCAGACAAGAAGCCTATGATGACCAGGAAACAAATTGCTGCCCGCATACAGTTTTGTAGCAAGATGAAAGACAAATCTGCTGAATGGTGGGAGAGGGTCATGTTCACAGATGAAAGTACATTTCAACAAGTACATGGGAGTGGTTACAACTACGTCCATCGACCAGCAGGTGAGAGACTAAATCCGAAGTACATGATCAAGACTGTTATCACCCACCATCAGTCATGGTATGGGGTGGTATCTCGGCAAATGGACGATGTGGCCTGCACATTTTTGAGAAAGGTGAAAGAGTAAATGCTGCAAAATACATATCAGTGCTGAATAGTAAAGTTAAAATACACATGAATGTTTCTGGCACAACTATATTTCAGCAGGACTCAGCACCGTGCCACACTGCAAAAACAGTCAAAAAATGGTTCGTGAACTGCTACCAAGTTGGCCATCAAATTCTCCAGATCTCAATGTAATTGAAAACTGTTGGGATCTTATGAAGAAAAAGGTGGCAGCACACTGTCCAACTTCAGAAGCAGATTTAAAGGACATATTCAAGCATGGGTCAACGAAATCACTCTAGCATACTGTAAAACGCTAGCTAACAGTATGCCTACAAGAATCCAGGCTGTGCTGAAAAATCATGGACACCCTATCAAATATTGACACATATATTGTTTCCTGAATAAAACTTTGAAAATGACACATATATCTTTGGTTCTTAAAGCTTTTGACCATGAAAGTGACAATAACACGTACTTTTCTAATAAATTCTGATATTTTGGACTCTGCCTTAATTTTTTGGCCACTACTGTAGATCTTGAGGGGATACAGAGAGGGGAGAAAAACATTCTGGGATTTTGGTGAGATCTAGAGAAAGGAGAAGGAGATGTCCAGTCCTATTTCCACTCCTATCCATCTCTCTTTCATCACCACCCAAATCTCTACCCTCAGTCTCCCCTTCTCACTCATATACTCCTTCTCTTTTTCCTTTTCTCCCTTCCAGGTGCCCATACACACAAATGCCATATCCCATCCCCTTGGCACATAGTCTCCCTATCCACTCAACTTCCCCCACTCTACATCATACCTCTTCTCCCATCACATCCGCCATCTCCTAACCCTCTTTCACATAAACCTACCACCCCAGCTTCTTTATTGCAACTCCCCTCCCGACCAGTCCCCTTCCTGGTCCCCAGCTCTTCTTTCACATAACACCCCAACTCTAGTCTCTCTATTCCAACTCCCCCCCCCCCCCCCAGTCCTGTTCCTGGTCTCTCTCACTCCCAGACACATCAGACCATGCTCTTCTCCTCTGCTTCCTAGGGCCCAACTGCTGATTTTCTGGACACTACAGTGTCTCACATGGTTCAAATCAGCAGTCAGACCTGAAGCAGCAGAAGACACAGACTGATATACCGTCACTCTTCTCCTCCTCTTGCCAATTAATTAGCACAGAAGGGGGAAGAATAAGAGTATATTTCTGCTGCAGACAACTACTCCCTCAAGATCCATCCTGGCTGGACACGACTTCTTGATCTCTTCCAGCAATTTCATAGAGATCAACAAATTTCATATGAAGGGACATATTTTATGGCCCCTAAGATTTCCAGGGCATTGTGAGAGACTAGGGCAACTGTTAATAGTATTTCTGAATTTAGGAGTTGCTGTCCTGCTTGTAGGTAGCTATCACAGATGATGAGATGGAATGGTTGACAAAATTTGCAGATCATGGATTTATGTTGAAAATAGGCAACCACTTACACAAAGAGCACAGCTCATATATCTTTCCAGATTTTGGGGATGCTGAGTCCTGCAGAGAGGGCTCAACTGGAGCACAACAAATGGCAAGTTGTTGCAGGCTGCTACTTTTCCAATCACACCTTTGATGTGATAAAGAAAGGAGAGGGAGAGTTTGGTTTAATTTTATTCCTAAGTAGGTTGCGGTATTGGAAAATAGCAGGTGAAATCCATCAAAATTGTTTGTTTCCTTTTAACCAAATAGAAGATTAAACAGATAGTCTTCCGAGTGTTGAGATAGAGACACGTCACTGATGGTAGTAAATATGCAGAGCTTAAGGTCTCTCTTGAGGAACATTTCCCAAACTGTGGGTCACGACTCTTATTTGGGGTCATGATCACACGTTGTGCTTGGGGGAGGAGCAGTTGCCCTATCAGGTGTTCAGGCAGAGCAAAGGCAGCACGAAATAAGGCAATTGCTCCGAAAGGAGCGGCGGCGGCAGCCTCAGCCTCACTTCTAATCTAACCTTCATCGTGGTGGCGACAATCAAAGAAAGCACAAGTACAGGGCCTTTCCAATACAGGTGCTCGTATGCCCCTAAGACCCTCCCGGCCATCCTGGTCCTGCTCCATATGATGCATACTTGCACATTAGAGGGGGCGGGGCAGGAATAGTTGGCAGAGTCTTAGAGGCCCGCGTATGTTTTCTTTGTTTGCTGGTGGCGGGGATGAAGGCTGGATTTGTAGTGAGGCAGCCGCCGCTCTTTCGGGAGCAATTGCCTTACTTTGCGCATATTTGTTGTCAGAGGGGGCGGAACAAGGAGGGCTGATAGAACCTTAGAGGTGAGCGCGTTCCTATATCAGAAAGGCCCTTGCCTGTGCTTTCTTTGGGAGGGGATATGAGGAGACAGAGTGGTGATGCTGGACATCAAGGGAGACAGAGGAGTGATGCCAGATATGGGGAGGAAGGGCCAAAGGAGATAGACGCTAAGACTATGTTAGACATGGAGGAATAGGGAGAGTGAGGGAGATAGAGAAGGCTGCAAAGACTGGTGAGACTGAAAATTAAGGGTGGGGCTAGGGAAATAGACAGGAGATACTGGGCATGGGAAGGAGGGAGGGAGACAGACAGAAGAGATACTGGGAATGGGGGGGGGGGGGGACTAGGGCGACGAGATGCTGGACATGAGGGCAGGGCTAAGGAGCCAGAGGAGATGTTGGAAATGGGATCTGTGCTTGGGAGACAGAACAGATGGACATATATTTTGGGGAAGGGGACTAGGGAGGCAGAAAGTTGTTATTAAACATGGGATAGAGAGGAGAAAGACTGGATGGGGAAGATGAGAGGAGAAAGTGAAGATGCTGGACACATGTGGAGGAGAGGCGGGGAGAGTTAGTGAAAGAGTGGAAGGAGACAGAGATAGCAATGGGAGTGCTGGATGAGGAAAAGTGATGGAAAGCTGTGGATAAATGTCATAAACAGAAGGAGACTGACAACTAAATAGTAAAAGGAAAAAGAAGAAAAATAAAACAAAAATATCATGTCTGTAACACTGAAGACTGGAGGAGAAAGAAGAAATTACAGACAGGTGATCCTGGAAAGAAGAATTAATTGAAAATCAGAAACCAGAGCCACAGGATTAGAAAACTTAAATAGCCAGAAAATAAGGTAGAAAAAAATGATTGTATTTTCTATTTAGTAATATTAATATGTGAGCTTTTGGAATGTACATCTGCCAGGTCTGGTGATAGATTTGGCATAGGACCAGCTCAGGACAAAAACTCTGGGAGGGGACCTCAAATCCCACTAGCAAGCTCTGCTTCCTTCAGCTTCACACATACACATGCTTCTCCCAGTCACTTATTCCTCACATCTGCACCGACACGCTGCTCCCAGACACTTGGCCCCACGTGTGCGCATACACACACACACAGCCTCCCAGACACTTAGGGCCTGATATCTGAAAGGCATTTACATGGTTTACAGCCCTATAAACCATATAAATGCTGCTCGGTGGGAGAATCAATGACACCAACATGGTCAGTACCGCTGAATATCCCCGATCTTCTCCCCTACATGCCCCAGTGCTAACCGCTTAGCATCGAGGCGTGTCGTGGGCATCCCAGGGAGATGCGCTAACCAGGCAGAGGCGCTATTTCATGCTGCCTGGTTAGCGACCTGCAGCTAAAAGATAGGCATAGCAAAAGATCATCTATCTTTTAGCCACAAGGACTAACCAGGCAGCATACAATATCACCGCAGCCTGGCTAGCTATTGTGACTGGGAGGCTGAACAGCAAACCTGACATAGCGGTGCATAACCATCATAATTCAATATCAGGCCTTTAGCTCCCCTTCCCCCCTCCCAACACACTGTCCCCAGAAACTCTGCCTCTACAGTGCAAATGTGTGAGGCATGTTCACTACATCAGCTAATTACTTTAAAAAGCATAGATGTACACATTTATATTCTTATATGTATGTTGTTTGAGTGACCATTTTATTTTATTAGTATCTGGGGTCACGTGAATTTTCCTCAGCTAAAATGGGATCACACCAAAAAAAAGTTTGGGAAGCACTGCTCTTGAGACTGCTCCAATCCTCAAAAGACTCGTTGGTACAGAGGATAGCTGTGTGGTTGGGATATGCAAGTTTGATGCCCAAAGTCTGTGGCAGACTATAAAGGCTGAAAAATGCAGAAGCCAACACTAATCTCTATGGGACACTAGTTTTAAAAGTCATAGCGCCTGATATTAGAAAGGCATTTACGTGGTTTACAGCCTGATAAACCATGTAAATGCCTTAACCGGGGATATTCAATAGCGCTTACACAAGCAGTGCCATTGAATACCCCCATCGAACTCCCCTGGGAGCCCTGATGCTATCCGGTTGGCATTGGGGCGTGTTGGGGGCGTTCTGGGGTGGGGCGAAGCAGAGGCGGGTACTGCCACTAGCCAGGTAGCAGTGAAATTGCACCGTTACCCGGTTAGCAATCTGCAGCTAAAACTATGCCAGCTTTTGGCTGCCCTAGTTTTAGCCGCGAATGCTAATTGGGTAGTTGTGCAAGATCACGGCTACCAAGTTAGGCTCTGCGGCTGTCTCCTCTGTGCGCCAAACCTGGATATTCAGTGCCGTTGCCGTGCCATTGAATATCTGGGGTTAGGGATCAGCAGGCAGGGCTATGCGCCATAGCGGCACATAGTCTGCCCAAATCAATATCGGGACAGCGGTTTTAAAAGTCACAGTGTTGGATTACTCGTCTCATATGACAATTCTGGAGGCAATTATGCAATGCTGGGAGCATCCCAAGGTGCTAATTAGTGTCATAAATTGAGGAAAGATTGATAAACAGCACCACACTTTAGAATGGCCTTAAAGGCTGCTTCAATGTAATTTGTTGCAAACAATTGTCTGTGCTCCTCTGCTTTGTGAACCCGTCTGCTGTTTATGAAATACCTGCTCAGACCTCAATGCAGAAATCCTGAGCTACAGCCCAGGGCCACTACTACTTATAATTTCTATAGCGCTACAAGGCATACACAGGGCTGTACAGAGACATGTAAGAGATGATCCCTGCTCATCCCAGGCTTCAGCTCTAGTGTGCGGTTTCTTAACGCAAGTTAAATGCACAAGGTTTGCTCAGTGATACTCTAAGCAAATAGCATACAGATGAGCTCTGTGCAAAACGTCTGTGCTAAACAAGGAGGGCAAGCCAGGCACGGGTGCTGGACTGCTATCTGGCACATACAGTGCTATTATTCTGTGCAGAAGTTCTACCAGAATAACATTGGTGTTCATAAACAAGAATACTCTTTTGCACAGAATAATGATGTTTATGCATCTGATAGTATTTCACCAGAAAAAAATTGTGGGTGCTGTAAATTCCTCACCAACACCAGTACGAACCACAGACATAAGAACTTAAGATATTGCTATACTGGATCAGACTAAGGTCCATCAAGCCCAGTGTCCTGTTCTCAACAGTGGCCAATCTAGGTCACAAGTACCTGGCAGGTTCCCAAAGGCACACAGGTTCCACAATACTTGTCCCGGGGTAAGCAGTGGATTTCCTTCCATGTAAAATTGTTATGTTCAATGTAAACCGCCTTGGAAAGAAAGAAAGACCTTTCCTCCAGGAACTTGCTCAATCCTTTTCTAAACCCAGCTACACTAACAGCTTTTACTACATCCCCCGATAACAAATTCCAGAGTTTGATTATGTGTGAGTGAAAAAATATTTTCTCTTATTAGTCTTAAATGGGCTATGAAACCTACGAATTTGCATTGTCTCCTCAGACCTCACATTAAAATCCCAGCGTTGAATCAGCCTTCTGTTCTTCTGTACACTTCTTTGCATCTGCGCTGTGTAGCTAATTGATTCATTACCATCCATTTAAATGGATTTAAATACACTGTGCACTGCTGTTAGCACAGACGTTGATCATGCTTGTGTTAGATCCCTTTCTGGATTCTGCACCCACTCTAGTGCAGAAGATTGTGGGCAAGCACTGCGCTATTGCCTGCCCTAATGGCAGCATGCTTTGCGGCACTGAGCCCTCAGTCTGTGGCTCTGTCCTGCTTAACATTAATACTCCATGAGTTTAAAAGAATCAGTAGGAGAGACATGGGATGATTGCTCTTCGGATTCTTTTTGGCAAAGATGGTTTCAGAATGGAAATGACTAACTGCTCCATGGGTAAGGGACTTTTCGCAGTGACCCAGCCTCTTTCAAACCTCCTCAGCCAGTCTAAGGGGTCCTTTTGCTAAAGTGCGCTATACAGATAGTGTGGGTTTGCCAAGGGCTAACCACGTGCAGTGGCCCATGCAGTTAATGCATGGCTGTGACAGCACACTCTGATTCCCGTGCTAACTGTGCCCCCTGAGTTAAGAGTAGGAAATGGGAGGATTATGGGCAGAGAGTGGGCATAGTGAGCACTGTGTCATCAATGTGTGGATATGCACTTTGTGCTAACAGTGTGTCTTGCAAATAGCATAGATGCAATTACCTGCACCTCACTAGATAAAGTGACTGCACCTGTGGTATTGGCAACTGCAGTATTGAATAGCACCATGTGTTACCTATCAGAGCAATATTGTCCACACCCCCCCCCCCCCCTATGGGTAACGTGGTGGCTTTGCACTTAACATGTGAAATGTGCTTCCTTGTGTCAGAAAGCTAGGTCTGAGTCAATGGGCATGGGTCCTCCAGCAGGACAATGTACAAAAGAATGGTTAAAAAGGAATGAATGGACTGTTATAAAGTGGCCAAGCAATGAGTCCTGATCTCAGTCCAATCAAGAACCTTTGGAAAGAACTGAAATCTGCCACTGGTAAAAGGAATCCTGGAAATATTCATGAGCTGGAACAATGGTCCCTGTCAGAACACTGAATTGCAGTTGGAGTGGAAGAAACTATCAACAGACAGGTATGTGAAACATAAATGGCTACAAGAAAGTTTGGAGGCTGTCATCACTGTCAAGGATTGTGCAACCAAATATTAGCAAAGGATGCCATTAATCCTGTCCAGTTCATATTTTGGGTTTTTTTTCTCTGAAATGACTACATCTAAATTGCACAGATGTCTTTTTTTTGTTGTATACCTTTGAACATACTATTAAAATATTATGATGAAATACAGTTGGAATATTTCCAATTATTTCTCAAGATATTGTACACAACATACCTAAAATGCAAGGGGGCCCATAATGTTGACTACAACTGTAAGTGCTTTTTGTGACATTTTTTATGGGAACCTATTTATAAAATTATCCCATTATGTGTGTGTGTGGGGGGGGGGGGGGGGTGTATATATTTATTTCCAGGCGATCCTAGGGCCCTGAAAGTTATTTTTTGAGGAGGGAGGAATGACCCAAGGCTGAAGGTTTGCCAAGATTCTACCTAATAACCTTGCATTGTCCCTGTCAGAACGTGTCTCCTCAGCCCTCTCCCAGAGGCACATCTTGCCAGTCAGGTTTCCAGGATTATCACACTGCATATGCAACTAACCAATGTCTATATTTATGTCTTGTCACCCTTCCCTTTTGTTCTATGTAAACCCACAATTGTATCGTCAACCACTTTGACTGAAGGATAAAGTGGTATATAAATCTGGTTAAATAAATAAATATGCATGAGAGAAATTTTCATACAGTGGGTCTCTGCCTATGCATATTGATTGTGATAATCCCAAAAACCCAACTGGCTTGGTGTGCCTCCAGAAGAGGGCTGAAAAGCCTTGCCTTAAGTAACTGTCAGCACACAGTTCTTACTCAGGGCTTATTACATCGACTCTTGTGAAAACCGAGTTACTTACCTGTAACGTGAGTTCTCCAGGGACAGCAGGATAAGTCAGCCACAAGTGGGTGACGTCATCTGACGGCGCCAGAGATGGAAGTACTCTCACTAGCCCAGAGGGCTTTAGCCCCCTGGGCATGACCACTAGCCCCACCTCCAGATCCGCCCCTAGCTGGCCAGGTTTTCCAAGCTGACGCGATATTCAGGCTAGGAGGCGGATAGGGAGAGACAGGAGGTCCCCGCCAGGGAGGAGGGTGGGAAGGTGTGGCTGACTTATCCTGCTGTCCCTGGAGAACTCACGTTACAGGTAAGTAACTCGGTTTTCTCCCAGGGCAAGCAGGATGAGTCAGCCACAAGTGGTGTCTCCCCAGCTACACATGCAGCGGCGGGGAAGGTCTGTAGAAACGGAGACACGCATGACCGCATGGTGCAAGTACGTTTAATGAATGAACGCGCCTTGGTGAGGGCGTAGTTCAAGTCAAACAATTTGTAACAGGATGTGCAATTAGCATACAGTGCTCTTAGCAAGAATAGTGCACAGCAACAACAAGCGAGTAATAAGGCACGAAGTGCAGTAACAGCAAGAATAGTGCACAGCAACAACAAGCAAACAATAAGGCACGAATGGTGCAGTAACAACAAGAATAAAGTGGCACCCGGACGCCCGCAGGCAATAAGGTGCAATGACATCAATCAACAGGGGACGCCCGCAGGCAATAAGGTGCAATGACATCAATCAACAAACAATCAACGGGCAATAAGGTGCAGAGACATCAATCAATAGAGCAATAAGGTGCAATGACACCAATAAAGACATCAATCAGTTGCAATCAACAAAAGTCACAAGTTCCTGTCCTGGCAAGGGGAAGAGACAGTTGACAGTACTGCTAGCCCGAATGCGGAGCCACCGTGATCAGCTCTGTCTAGGCAGTAGTGCCTCTGGAAAGTCTGCACAGAGGACCACGTTGCGGCTTTGCAGATGTCAGGTATAGGAACGGAATGAAGGTTGGCAATGGTGGCGGCCAACGCCCGCAGGTGATGTGCTGTGATACCTGCAGTGGGGCTCGCTCCAGCGCGTGAAAGGCAGAAGGCGATGCAGGCGGAAATCCAGCCGGAAAGTGTGCGCTTGGACACTGGTAGGCCAGGTTTGTTAGGGTCGTATGAGATGAAAAGTTGAGAGCCTTTGCGTAGTGGTGAGGTTCTATTGAGGTAGCACCGTAGGGCCCTGACATAGTCCAGAGTGTGCAGGCGTTGTTGATCCGGACTGGAGTGTGGTCTGGGGAGGAAACAGGGCAGCTCAATGGTTTGATTGATGTGGAAAGCGGACACCACCTTGAGGACAAACTTGGGATGTGTCCGAAGGCAAACGCGGTCGAGGTGAAGGATGGTGTAAGGCGGGTAAGCCACGAGAGCATGCATTTCACTGATCCGCCTGGCCGAAGTGATTGCGACGAGGAACAGTGTTTTCCAGGAAGCAAACTTCAAATCTGCTGATTGTAGGGGCTCAAAAGGTTCCTCTGTGAGCTGATTGAGGACGACGTTAAGGTTCCAGGCGGGCACGGGCTCCCTGAGTGGAGGGCGTAGATTGGATAATCCTTTCATAAAGCTGGCCACGATGGGCATCGCCGCTATCGAGGTGTCTCCAACGCGGTGATGGAAGGCCGCAATGGCGGACAGGTGGACCTTGATGGACTGAGTCTTAAGGCCGAGCGAAGAGAGCGATGCAAGGTATTGGAGGAGCTGCGGCACCGGGCAAGCGAAGGGGTCAAGATGCCGGGCCGCGCACCAGATGGAGAAGCGCTGCCACTTGAGGCTATATGATTTCCTGGTGGAAGGGCGCCGGGCCGCCAGTATGATCTGCTGGACCTCGGTCGTTAGGTTGAAGGGTGCCAGAGCTAGCCTTTCAGCTTCCAGGCCAACAGTGATAGCATCCGCAGGTTGGGGTGGAGCATCGTGCCGCCGTCCTGCGAGAGTAAGTCTGGCCGCCGGGGGAGCTGGATGGGAGGGACCACTGCTAGGCGTTGGAGGTATGGGAACCATATTTGCCTGGGCCAGAATGGAGCCACCAAGATGATCCGGGCCCGGTCCCTGATGATCCGTTGGACTGTCCGTGCGATGAGCGGAGTTGGCGGGAACGCGTAGGCTAAGGGCCATTGGTCCCAGGTCACATCGAAGGCGTCCGCCGCTAGTCTGTGTGGGGACGGCCTCTTGGAGCAAAAGAGGCGGCATTTGGCATTCTCCTGGGAGGCGAAGAGATCGATCTGAGGGAGGCCCCACTCCCTGAAGAGGAATGAAGACACGTCTTCGTGAAGCGTCCATTCGTGAGGGCTTAGCTGTCTGCTGAGGCAATCTGCTAGTACATTCTCCTCTCCCGGTAGGTAGCAGGCCTGGAGGCTGCATTGGAGCGAGAGGGCTAGGTGCCAGTTGAGGAGGGCTTCTCTGCACAGAGGTCGTGAGCCCGTGCCTCCCTGTTTGTTTATATAAAACATGGCGACCTGGTTGTCGGTCTGTATCTTGATTGTTTTTCCCCTGACCAGAGCCTGGAAGGCCAGGAGGGCAAGGCGGACAGCTCTGAGCTCGAGGACGTTGATGTGGAGGTCCCTCTCGGCGGTGAACCATGATCCTTGTGTGTGTGCGCCCGCACAGTGGGCCCCCCATCCTAGAGCTGAAGCATCCGTGGTCACGGTGATCTGAGGGGTCGTGGCCTGCAGGCGCTTGCCCTGTGATAGATTGGAGGAGTGTGTCCACCAGCGGATCGCCTTGGTTGCCCGGGGGTCCCTGGGGATCAGGGATGACAAGGGATGAGCGTGTTGGCACCAATGAGTGCGGAGGTGCCACTGGAGAACACGCATCCGTAATCTCGCCATGGGAAGGACATGGGTGGCGGCTGCCATGTGTCCCAGAAGGCGTAGGATCGCTCGAGCGGAGGTGTGCGTGGAGTTGAGGACTTGTAGAGCGAGTGCGCTGATGGCCTCCTTCCTGTTCTGAGGCAGGAAGGCCTTGGATTGCGTGGTGTCGATTCGAGCACCAATGAACTCCAGATGCTGCGTGGGGGAAAGATGAGACTTCGGGTAGTTGACAAGGAATCCCAACGAGGAGAGAAGAGCGGTGGCTTTCCTGACAGCCATCCGCAGTTCCGCAGGAGAGGGTGCTGAGAACAGCCAATCGTCCAAGTAGGGGAAGACACATACCCCTTGTCTGCGGAGGTGGGCGGCAGCCACCGCTACACACTTGGTAAACACTCTTGGAGCAGGTGACAGGCCGAAAGGGCGCACCCTGTATTGGTAGTGCTTCTCCGCTACCCTGAATCGCAGGAATTTCTTGTGATGAGGGTGCATGGGAATGTGAGTGTATGCATCCTGAAGGTCCAGAGAGGCAAGCCACTCCATAGGTTGAATGAGGGGCAGGATGGAGGACAGGGAGGGCATCCTGAACCTCTCCTTGGCTATGCACTTGTTGAGCTTCCGTAGATCGAGGATGGGTCGTATACCCCCCGACCTCTTGGGAACAAGGAAGTACCTGGAGTAAAAACCCTTGCTGGTCTCGCCGGGGGGAACAGGCTCGATGGCCCTGGAGGCAAGCAATGCCTGGATCTCTGTATTCATGGCCTCTAGATGCTGGGAGAGAAGGGTGCTCACCGAGGGCGGCCGCGCAGGTGGCTTTGAGGAGAAGTTTATGCGATAGCCCTGTTTGATGATAACTACGGATCAATGGGTCCTCTCTATCTGCTCCCAGGAGTGAAGGAAGGTGGATAAGCGGCCCCCTGTCGGAAGGTGCTGGCAGGACGGTGAGTCAAAAACTAGGATTGTTTTTGGCAGGTGCAGAGGGGGCCTTCTTTGAAGTGCACTCTCGTTGGCGTGGTTTCTGCCTATACGAAGATTGGTAATGCTGCTGTTTGTAGCGCGGCTGCTGCTGCCACCTGTGGTAGGGGTTGTAGCATTTAGGACCAGATGGGTCGTGGAAGGATCCCTTGCGGTAGGATTTTGAACGATCTGAGTCCTCCTCAAGTGTTTTGAGAGTGGTGCAGCGCTCGCGCATGTCGTTCACTGTCTCCTTGACTTTGTCGCCAAAAAGTGAGTCGCCTGTGCAAGGTGCATCAGCGAGCTTGTCATGAGAGTCAGCCTGCAGGCCTGAGGCCTTGAGCCAAGCAAGCCGGCGCACAGAGATGGCAGTTCCGGCCACCCTAGAGGCTGTCTCAAAGGCGTCGTGGGCAGTTCGACCTTGATGTTTTGTGCATTCCTCGAGATCAGCGATGGCAGACAAGAGTGCCGTTGGAAGTTCAGCGCCCTTGGCGGAGGCTCTTAAGTTGGCCAGCAACGTGTCCTGGTAGATGGCGTGTTGAAAAAGATGTGCTGAGATCCTGGCGTTCAGCATGGATCCTTGATAAATCCGCTTTGCAACATCGTCCAGAAGTTTGTTGTCCTTCCCAGGAGGTGCATTGGTAGAGATGCGTGAGGATTTAGACCGCTTGAGGGCGGATTCCACCACGATGGACTGATGGGGCAGGTGTGCTTGTCAAATCCCGGAACGGGTTGGACCACATACTTAGAGTCCAACTTACGGGGGCACGAGTGATTGGACGCAGGGGTCTGCCATAATCTTGTAAGGTTCTCGCGGAGGAGCTGGTGGACAGGTAGAGCCGAAATGGCCTTAGGGGAGTCCATGAACTTGAGGGCGCTTTGAACTTCGTCGCGTTGATCTGCGGAGTCAGCAGAAGTAATGGATAAAGCTGCTAGGACCTTTCGAACAAATTTTGCGTAGGTTAAGTCCTCAGGAGGATCGGGTGGCCCTGAGTGGTTATCCTGGTCTGCATGAGAAGGGGTCGCTGATTGCGAAGGGTCATCAGGGCGATCTTGATCCTGAGACTGCACCATGCTGGTAGAGGCGGCCGGTGTAGATTCCTGCTCCAGCGGCAGTGGGACCTGTTGCTGTAGCTGGCTGGTTGAGACCATGGCAATGGTGTCCAGGTGTGTGGTAGTTCCAGCCGGGGTGGTTAGGGGCTGTGCCTGGTGGGAGGACAGGTTGGAAAGCGCTGACGTCCACTGTTGAAGCATATCTTTCAGGAGCAGCAGGGTGTCCGGGGCTCCTTGAGAGGGTAGAGCCATAGGAGCCTGCGCGTTGCCTTGGAGAGGTTGCCTGGCCTCCTCATGAGAGACTGGAAGCACAGGGGATGCGGGGATGTAGAGGTCTGGGTCCTCAGAGCTGCAGGAAGCCGCGTAGACAGAGTTGTCCAGAGCGGATGAGGGGGTGTGTGGGTCCGAGCTCTCGCTGGAGAGTGAGCTTTGGGAGCGCGAGGAACTGTGGCTGCTGTGCCTGTGTCTCTTACCACGGCAGCGTGATGACCCCGAACTGAGGCTGTGATCCCTGTGCCGCCTGCGGCTTGCGCGCCTGGATCTGCACTCATGTCGGCTCTCCGATGATGCGCGTCTGCGCCGGCTGCTGTGCTGCTTGTTCATTTTGCTGTGGGTGGATTTTTGCAGTCTCCATGAGCGGCTCTGACGATCCGGGGAATGTCTGCGACGTTTGTGGGCTCTGCGCTCACGGCTTCCCTGCCGGACCGCATGACTCCGTTGTTGGGGGCAGTCAGTGCTGTTCGGCTCTGCTCCGAGGTGCCCGTGGAGGCTGCGCCGAGAGGAGGCGGGCCCAGGAGGGCAGGAAGCTGTCATCGCAGAGGCAGGAAGCAGATGAGGAGGATAAGAGGAAACCCCTGGCAAGATGGATGCCTCCATAAGACCACACGTGTCCGGGGGGTTCAGGGCATCGCGGCGGGGAACGGAGGCCGAAAATGGTGCGTCCCCGGCCGGAGCAACAACGGCAGCACCGGAAGAAGCTGTATCAGTGGGAGTATTCACAGCAGCAGCGGGAGTACTCACAGCCGCAGCGGGAGCCAGGAAATCCCGAAGAGCATGCCGGCATGACTTCAGAGCCCGGGGGGTCATGCGGCCGCAGGCAGAGCAGTCCTCCAGCGTGATCGCTACCCAGGCATCGGAGGCAGAGATGGTGCGAGTCTGAATTAGCCATTTTTCTGGAACAGGCTGGGCATTTCTTGAATCCAGGTTTCTTCATGATGAACAAGGTAGGAGAGTAAAATAAAAAACGTCTTACTGGCAAGGCGGAAGACAAAGACTGGCCAGCTAGGGGCGGATCTGGAGGTGGGGCTAGTGGTCATGCCGAGGGGGCTAAAGCCCTCTGGGCTAGTGAGAGTACTTCCGTCTCTGGCGCCGTCGGATGACGTCACCCACTTGTGGCTGACTCATCCTGCTTGACCTGGGAGAAATAATGACAGTCTTTGTGACCTTGAATCCCCTTTCCCTATAGGTCATATCTACTCCTGCCTTTGGGAGGGGGGGGGGGGGGAGGGCAAACATCTGTTTAAAGTTAATGCCAGCCTCTAGGGCATGGGTTCTGAGCCTAGACCTCAGGACACACCAAGCCAGTTCAGGATAACCTTAATGACTTTTCATGACAGAGATTTGCATGCACTGTCTCCATTATATGTAAATCTCTGTTATGCATATTCATTGTGGTTAACCTGAAAACCTGACTAGCTAGGTGTGTCCTGTTGAGAACCACTGCTCTAGGGTGACAGCAGATTTGTTTCTGAGCTAAAATACAAATAAAATAAATAAATGATCAAATATCCATTGTAAATGAAAATGCATTTGTATGCATGTATAAGTACAAATAAAGATCTTGAGCAATTTGCTTCGTCACAACCTGCTACAGGAAAGCTATTACTGGTTCCCTACGCTGGCAACTCATCCGAACTGACAAGTTTCCCCAGTGGGTCACACCAAGTCGGAGAAAATTATCCACAGCAGGAGGAACCTGACTGCTAAGCAAACAACAATAATAAAACCAGATTCCCAGGCGAGCGGAACAGAGCGTCTGATTTCAGCCGCTGCTGCTCGCCGGTAGCGCAGGGACCCGGCAAGGCGCTGAGGAGGAGGAGTCGCGCCCCTCCCCCCGGGGGATCAGTGATGTCACGGGAGCTCTCCAGGCGCCGCGCACAGCGGGCCGGAGAGACGGCTGCTGCTGCTCGGTGCGCGCTTACCATGCTGCCTTGCCTGGCTTCCTGCAGCCCACTGGATTTTAAAGGCTGAGAGCAGAGTCCAAGGCGAGGCGGGCCACTGAAGTCAGAGGGACCGAGACGCACGGCTCCCCTCCTCCACCTCTTCTGCCGGCTGGTGAGTACAGTGATTGCCACTAAAGTTCCCAGATCTGCCTCCACCTTTGCTAAGCTTCAATCAGCATCCGAAGCGGCAGTCCGGCTTCGGGAGTCTTTAAGGTTGTCTTTCCTTCCCCTCCTTTCCGAAACGAGTCTTCTCCAGTGATCGGATCCACTTGGGTCTTGTCAACTGCGTACACTCTTGCCTGCTTCCATTTAGCATGTTAGTCTGCCATTTCTTTAACAAATAGGACGGACTGTCAAAAAATTACACATTGAAATGAAACGCATCGTTAACGAGAGATTTCGGCAGGGTTCATTTTAGTAGGTGTCAATGATGTTTAGTTTACTAGATTTAGCAGATACTGTACTTTCTTGGACAGGGACACTTGTAGGCAGTGCAAAGAGGAAGCTTCTGTCTTTTGTTTGCTGAAGATGTTAAACTTTGAAAGTGAACTGCAAGAAGGATCCCGGCGTGCTAGATAACTCTCTTACCTGGCAGGTGTCCGAAGGGGGCCGAGAAAGCGGAAAGCTTCTGAGGTCGGGGATGCGCTGCTCACAGCTCAGAGTTTGAGCGCAGCGGGTGAGGACTCCGAGCGCATTAAGCGCTTTGGAAATCGATGCAGGCTGTGTATCCAAAACCTGAACGGCCGTTCACCTTTTCATACTCGAAATAAAAATGAATTAAGTTTTCAAGAATTTTGAAAAACACTTATTTCTGGGAGTCATGCATAGTTTGGGGAGTCAGGTAGATTTCAGTTAGAGATTGGCCGAATCCCTGCTTTATCCCAAAATTATAAAGTGAGAACAATCAGAAATGAGCTTGGAGACTTTGATGTGCATTTTAAACAATTTGTCAGGACAGCTGTTTTTGTTCTCTCCAGTCGGGCTGCCGGTCCCCTTGAATACAGGTATGATATTGGTGTCTTTGTTGTGATGTCGTTTAGGGTTACGCTCTGGTCTGAAGGATTACTTTCTCTGTGCTATGCCTGGAACGGAAACCAGAGTGCATGGCTGCAAAGCGCTGTAATTAAGGACAATTTAGAATTGCTATAAAATGATCTTGGTCGATGCTCCTTTGAGATTTGCAACACTCCCGCGCTGCTGCCGGTAGGGGAAGGTGCTGCGGTATCGCGCTTTTAATCGCCTGCTCCTCGCGACTTAAAATGTGACATCGCAACACTTACCCCTCCGGCACCAGCGCGGTCGGAGGATTCCCTTCCCACACTGCTTACCGGAGGGGACATTACATAGCTCATGACTTCAGCAGTCACATGAATTCCTTCCCACTCTCCTTAAAAGGGACAAAAGGCTGCAGCATCTGCAAAACAGAAACATATGGACTGGGCTATCAAGAAATGTATTTCTTAAATTCTTTCTATGTTCAAAGCGAACTCTTCCTTCATTACAGAAGGACACGACTTGATTTCAAGAGAAGGAGCAGGGATCAGTGCATGCCTTGAGGCTAGAGGACTATGAATGTTTAAGTCAGGTGACAACATTCACGAGGACATATAAAGCAAGTGGACTTTGGGAAATAGATTTAATAATAGTGAGCTTTGTTTTACAATCTCTATTTAAATCTGTATTTCATGAAATGCTTGAAAGGAGGATGCGATTCATTTTGTGTTCATTAACATCTTTGTTGCATGCCACAATTGTAAGAAGAAAAAGATCAATTAGTTTAAACTTTCCAGAATATGCCTATTTTATCCTTAGAAATAATTAGATAGTATTCTATAATTTTTAAGAAACAGAGGGGCTGCTGCTGTGTGAACATTAGTTAATTATGTTAAAGGACCTTGGATGTGTCAGAAATGTTTTGCAGGTTGGCAGTCTGGTCTTCGTGGATGCTGACAAAGTGCCATCGGGCACCTTGTTCAGGAGACTCTTATTTGGTCACAGCCATCAGTGATGGAGGAATAGTAATAGGGTGTTATCGAACTAGATAGAGGAAACTGTGCTCTCTTTATGTTCCCATGCAAAATGGTAAACCCCTGTGACAATCAGGGATGGAGTCAGGACCGGCTGAAGGGTTTCTGTGTCTTCAGGAAGGAGCCCTATCTGCGCTGCCCCTCTCCTCTTGCAGCCACTCAAATCCATCTTGAGGGGGGTGAAGGTGGTGGTACAACCCTTCGCCTAATTTGAAAGTGGCACCAAGTAGGCCATGTGCTTTTGCTCCATGAGCACATTCACAGCCTGCCACTCCTTCCCCCTCTGACAGGAAGTTGCATTGGAGGCGGACAGGAGACATGGGTGCCAAAAATCAAGCCATGCCTCCCACCAGGGTCCTCCACCCTAGGCAGCTGCGTAGTTCACCTAGTGGCTGGATCGGTCCTGTATGGAGCTAGAGTTTCCAGTATCCCCCTGCAACCCATAAATCAGCACTCTCTCCCCTCTCCTCTTTCTACCAACCATGTCCACAATAGTGGTAGGGCTGACCCTGGTGCCCTCCAAATGTCGGCGCCCCTGACCATGCGTACCACACTTACTACTTTACATCAGCCCTGAAGACATAGAAACATGATGACAGAAAAAGACCACATGGCCTATCTAGTCTGTCCTTCCATATCAACCACTACAACAGTCCCCTTTTTTCCTTTAGAGATCCTCTGTGTTTGTCCCATGCTTCTTTGAATTCAGATAATGTCCTCATCTCTACCACTTAAGCTTCTCTTTGACACCTTATTTTCAAATATGGTTAAGTATCTCCTTCACAATTCTACACATTCCCAGAAAACTGCATGAGGGTCCTATGCTCGTGCTGCTGCCGGTAAGGGGAGGTGCCACAATACTGTACGATAATCGCAGCTCCTCCCCCTACCGCCAGCAGTGCAAGAAGACGACTCCCACACAGCTTCATAGGAACCTTGGTTTTGCATGCCAGCAAGAATCTCACATCCGATATCACACACCAACAGGACCAGAGATACCCATTCTATTTGTGTTGTCAGATGACGTTATGTGGGTGTGAATGCGTTGGGTGCCCCGGGACAGCCCTCCATAGTTTCCAAAAACATAAAAGGTGCAGTACATATAGAATTCTAGTAGGTCAGTCACAATATACAACTTAATCTCTCCCTTGCTCTGCATAGCAGTGTGTTGGTGTTACAGTTCTGATGACAGCTTCCCGCTCAAACTTTGGCATGCAGAAAAGGATTTTTTTAAAATGTTTGTTTTGTATATGTTGTGTCTGGTTTGGTTGTCATATGGTTTCTTTCAAATAGTAGGGTCTTTAATGTATGACTTTCCTACATCATCCACAATAGAGCGTTCAGATGTTATGCTTAATATTTATCATGTCAAGAGGTGCGGCCCTTAGGTGAGGCACAGAACCTGGCTTGTCAACAACCGATGCACTTTCTACCATCCGGGTATAGACAATGCTTAAAATGCTTGAAGGACTACCAAGAGGGCTGCTACTGCTCGGAAGAAAACTGCACTCATGAGTACTTGTCACCTGAGACATTCTTTAAATCTTGGAGAAAAGGGAATTCTTGGAGTAAAAGTGATAAAATCTGTATATTTTAAAATTCAGTGTTTTATCAAGTCAGTTAGGGCATAGTACTACAAGCCAGAGTGGAGGACGTGCATTGTAGCTGGGCCTTTCCATCTGACATGAAGTTTACCTTGAAGGAACTTGCATTTCTCTCTGCATTTGATTATGATCATCTCCTGCTCCATTGCCTATTGACTCTACCTACTCCAAAGCCTCTGCTCCTTCTCTCTTTTCTCCTCACCTCATTCGCTGCTTCTCCTCATCCTTCTCTCCTCTGGTAAGTCCCTTGTTCTCTCCTATCTCATGATGAGGCCACTTCGTAACTTGGCTAACCTGATCTACGTCTTCCCCAATTCTGGTCTCCCTAAATCTACCTCTCACCAGGGCCGGCCCATCCATTGAGCAAGAATGTTTTTTTCACAGGGCCCCGCGTTTCAGGGGGCCTCGCGCAAAAAACATCTTGCATCAGCCCAGCTAGGTTAAAAAAACACAAACCGGCTGCTGCTGCCACTGCTGCCGAGGCAGCAGCAGAATCGAGCATCCTGCGGGGCCCCCCCTGCGCTGCAGAGTTCTCCATGCAGTCTCAGCATCGGCTGTCAGAACCGCGTGAAGAGAGAGATTCTCCTCTCGCGGCTCTGTTAATCCCGCCACGGGGCTGATGGGATTTCCCATCAGCCCCGCGGCGGGATTAACAGAGCCGCGAGAAAGGGAAACTCTCCCTTCGTGTGGCTCTGAAAAGCCCGCACTGAGGGAGCTGAGGCCGCATGGAGGACTCTGCAGGGTAAGGGGGCCCCTGCAGGATAGTCGATTCTGCTGCTGCCACGGCAGCAGCAGCAGCAGCAGCAGCCGGTTTATGGGTTCTTTTTTAACCTAGCTGGGCTGATGGGGGGAAGGGGGTTAGGACTGGTAATGGGCTATGGGGGGGGGGGGGTTAGGACTGGTAATGGGCTATGGGGGGGCTAAGACTACAAGTGGGCTGATGGGGGTGTTAGGACTGGTAATGGGCTATGGGGGTTTAGGACTGTAATGGGCTATGGGGGAGCTAAGACTACAAGTGGGCTGATGGGGGGTTAGGACTGGAAGTGGGCTGATGGGGGTTAGGACTGGTAATGGGCTGTGGGGGGGGGTAAGACTGAAAATGGGGTGATGGGGGTTAGGACTGGAAGTAGGCTGTGGGGGGCTTAGGACTGGTAATGGGCTATGGGGGGGCTAAGACTACAAGTGGGCTGAAGGGAGCGTTAGGACTGGTAATGGGCTGATGGAGCGTAGGACTGGTAATGGTCTATGGGGGGGCTAAGACAACAAGTGGGCAGATGGGGGGGTAGGACTGGAAGTGGGCTGATGGGGGCTAGGACTGGTAATGGGCTGGGGGTTGCTAGGACTGGAAATGGGCTGAGTGGAAGGTGGGCTTGAACTGCATATAGCGGCTGGGGCCGGGGGCTTGGAATGGAAATGTGCTGTGAGGGGAGGGAGCTAGGACTGGAAATGGGCTGAGTGGGGGGGGGCTAGGACAGGAAATGGGCTGATGGAGGGGCTAGGATAGGACTGGAAATGGGCTGTTGGGGGGTGCTGATTGGAAATGGGCTGTGGTGTGGGCTTGAATTGAAATGGACATGGAGGGGCTAGAATTGGAAGTAGGCTCATGGGGGGCTTGGATTGGAAATGGGCTGAGTGGAGGGGAGCTAGGATTTGACATGGGCTGATGGTGGGGCTAGGAAAGGACTAGAAATGAGTTGATGGGGGGCTGGGATAGGATTGGAAATGGGCTGATGGGGGCTAGGACTGGAAATGGGCTGATGGACTAGAAGGGAGCGGATGCTGGGTGGGGCTGGAACTAGAAGGGAACTGATGTTGGGGGAGGATTAGAATGGGATGGAGCTGGGAGAGTGAAATGGAGAGGGAAAAATATTTTGTGTGGGAGGGAAGACAAATCTACAATTGGCCGGATATTGGGAGAGTAAGTGGGGATTGAGGATGGAGGGGTAAAATTTGAGTGGATGAAATAGGAATGAGGAAAGAGCAAAAGGAGAAAGATTAGTATGTTAAAGCAGATGTAGAGAGAGAATGGAAAAAAACTAGAAGAGAGAAGAAAGGACAAATGGACAGCAGACGATGGAGAGTTAGCAGAAGACACGAAGAAACCAGAAGAAAGTGGCTGGAGCAATTGCCACTGAAAAAGAAATGCACAAAAGGTAGAAAAATATCTCTTTATTTTGAATTTATTAACTGGAATATGTCAGCTCTGGGAAATGTGCATCATTAACGTCTGCTCCTTGTTTAGTACAAGAGGAAATTAATTTATGGTTTTATTTCTACAGTGTTGTACATTCCAAGTTTGGCTTTTGGGGTTCCCAGTTTAATTATTGTCTTCCTGTTTCTAAATTGTGATTCCTTGTTTGGTGATAGTTTATGTTCTGCATGTGTAACTGAGCTGAGGTATTCTGTTTATATAATTCCTATTTGACATTGCCACTTGTTCTCTTTTCCAGTAGGTCATGTATTGTTATTCTCTGAAATGTATTGGTTTAATATTTGCAGTGTTGCCTTTTGATGGGTAGGGTATGGTGTTTTGTGAGTCCTGGTAGTGCTGTTAGGATACGGCGGGTTTGCTATGGGTTCTAAATGCTACTCTAGAAATATTTGATTCCCCTATCTACCTACTAGAGAACTACACCCACACCCCAAAAGAAAAAATTTTTTTTGTCGGATCGCTCACCATGACAAGAAACATTTCATGTCTCGAAGTGAGCCCTCCTTTTTAATCAATTTAAAAGACCGGAACCTCGGTCATGTTTAGACAGAACAACACCCGTTGCCGTCAATTATTACTCCATTCGTAGCAACAGGAAAACAAATCCCTTGGCTGATTCAGTATAGGCTAAAATCTGACGAAATACTCCACAATGTCATTGAATGCCCAACCTCAAACAGCAGCAAGGAAACAAATCACTTAGCTGATTCGCCCCGTAGAGCAACTTTTATTCACAGTCCATGCTTCAAGGGGTCAGCTCACAGAATACATCCCCGGCAGGATTCTCGCAACACTGACAGTGTTTCAAGCCGCTTCACAGCTCATACAGCTCTTCCTCAGGCGAATAAATCCCCCAGCAACGTAGTTCAATTTAAGTAATACCAAAAGATGACGTCATAAGCACCAGCAATAGGTCGAAACTCTGACTCCTCCCATTAAAATCACAAGCGCAGGCTCCACCAATCAATGTCCACATTCATTCCTGAAGGTGCTACAGACCCCAAACGATAAATCCAATATTGTTCCGCACATTGTAATCTTGCCTGATGATCTCCCCCCTGAAGCATCGGTGGGATCACTTCCAAAATCCGCCACCGCAAATCTTCAAAGTGATGACCCGCTTGCTGACAATGAGGTACTAAGGGGGCAAAATCCTGTCGGGCATTTATCCTTGACCGATGTTCCAGTAATCGCTTCCTCACAGGGCGGATTGTTCGTCCAACATATTTTTGGGAACATGGGCAAATTAAAAGGTAAACCACAAAGGAAGTCTGGGGTTTATGGGGTTGATTCCCAGGGGTGTTTATTTACTAATGATGGGTTCTAAATGGGCAGTGTTTGTAGTAGTTCCTAATGTGCCTGGCGGTTGGTACTGGATTATAGCAATGTAGAAATCTTTTAGTCTTTCTTTATCCATATACTCATTAAGAGGCATGTTTACTAAAAGTTAGTGTATGGTAACATTATGCAAATATTTATGCAAATGAGGCACCTTATGCAAATGAGGCCCCGCACCGCGTCTCCACACATGGCCCCGCACCCCCCTTGGGCCGCCCCTGCCTCTCACTGTTTGAGGTTTCCTACCCTCCCTAAACATCTCTCTCATATTAGAACTAGGCCTTTTCACAATCCTTCTAACCTTGTTCACATTCCTCTCCTCTCCCCATCTGCTCCCCCCTTTTCCTGTGCCTTATGGAATGTTCACTCTATCTCTAATAAACTTGCCTTTGTACATGACCTTTTTATTTCCCGCTCTTGTCACCTCTTTGCCTTAACTGAGACCTGGCTTCTTCCTGAAGACAATGCCTCCATTGCCGCTCTTAGTCATGGGGGCTTCCAGTTCTCCCACTCTCCTCGGCCTACTGGTCGTGGTGGGGGTATTGGACTTCTTCTGTCTCCCTCTTGTCACTTCCAGTCTCTCATCCTACCTCAATCTCTTTCCTCTCTCTCTTTTGAACTCCACTCAATCCGCCTCTTCGCTCCTCTCCCACTTCGAGTAGCTATTTTCTATCGTCCTCCTGATACTTCTATTTCCACTTTTCTTTCTGACTTTGATTCTTGGCTGTCTACCTTTCTTCACCCCTCCTCCCCCACCCTTATTCTTGGCGACTTTAACATTCATGTTGATGATCCCTCTAATCACCATGTTCTAAAACTCCTCTCTCTTACCTCCTCGTATAACCTTCAACTCTCTTCCACTGCTCCTACTTACCAACATGGTCATTGCCTTGACCTAATTTTCTTCTCTAACTGCTCACCCTCCAACTTCTCTAACTCTGTCCTTCCTTTATCTGACCGCCACCTTTTAAGTCTTATTATTCATCATCCTCCACCTCAGCCTCCTCCTGCTTCCACTAATCTATTTAGAAACCTTCTTGCTATTGATCCCTTAGCTCTCTCCTCCACTATTTCCTCACCCCTTTCATCCATTCTTTCTTCTAATTCTATTGATGAGGCTGTGGCCTCCTATAATGCTGTACTCTCCTCTGCTTTGGATTCTCTTGCTCCCCTCATCTCACGTCCTGTTAGGCGTTCTCCTCCACAGCCTTGGCTCTCTCCTTTTGCCCGCTATTTGCGCTCCTGTGCCCGCTCTGCTGAGCGTGCCTGGCTCAAATCTCACTCTCATGCTGACTTTCTCCACTTTAAATTCATGCTCTTCTCCTTCCAATCAGCCATTGCACTTGCCAAACAAATCTACTTCACCCATCTGACTAACTCTCTTGTCTCTAATCCTCATCGTCTTCTTTATGCACTCAATTCTCTCCTCAGTGTGCCCCCACCTCTGGCTCCTACCTCCCATCCTGCCCAAACCTTGGCACAGTACTTCCATGACAAAATCCATAAAATCATCCTCCATTTCACTACCTCCTCTTCTTCCCCCCCTTTTTCCCAACTCTCCCCCCTTACTTCTGCTTCCCTTTCTTCCTTCCCTCTGGTCTCTGATGAGGAAACAACACTCCTCCTTTCTTCCTCTAAGCTGACTACCTGCCTTTCTGATCCTATGCCCACCCACCTCCTTAGCTCCATTTCTTCCACTATCGTCCCCTCCATCACTCATATTCTCAACCTATCACTCTCCACCGCTACCTTCCTTTCTGACTTCAAGCATGCTATTGTCACACCCCTCCTCAAGAAACCTTCACTCGATCCCTCCTGTCCTTCTAACTATTGTCCCATCTCTCTCCTTCCCTTCATTTCTATATTACTTGAGCGTGCTGTCTACCACCGCTGTCTCGACTTCATGTCCTCTCATGCCCTCCTAGATCCTTTACAATCCGGTTTCCGTCCCCTACATTCTACCAAAACTGCTCTTACCGAAGTCGCCAATGATTTGTTTCTGGCTAAGTCCAAAGGCTTTTATTCTGTCCTCATTCTTCTGGATCTCTCTGCTGCCTTTGACACTGTTGACCACAATCTTCTTCTTATCACCCTGTCTTCACTCGGTTTCAAAGGCTCTGTACTTTCTTGGTTCTCCTGCTATCTCTCCCACCGCTCTTTCAGTGTGTACTTCGGTGGCTCCTTTTCCTCTTCTACCCCTTTACCTGTGGGTGTACCTCAAGGTTCTGTCTTAGGTCTGCTCCTCTTCTCTCTCTATACCCAATCCCTTGGTGCCCTTATCTCTTCCCATGGCTTTCACTATCATCTCTATGCTGACAACTCTCAAATCTAGCTTTCTACGCCTGTTATCTCTCCTGAAATTCAAGCTAAGATCTCGGCCTACCTCTCTGACATTGCTTCCTGGATGTCCTACCGCCGCTTGAAGCTGAACATGGCCAAAACTGAACTTCTTGTCTTTCCCCTTAATGCCTCCCCTCCTCCTTCCCCTTTCTCAATCTCTGTGGATAACTCTGTTATCCTTCCTGTCTCTTCAGCACGGAACCTTGATGTTATCTTTCACTCATCTCGCTCCTTCTCTTTACATATCCAAAACATTGCTAAAACATGCCGTTTCTTTCTTTACAATATCTCCAAGATTCGCCCTTTTCTCTCTGATAACACTACTAAACTGATTGTCCACTCTTTAATCACCTCCCACCTTGATTACTGTAACCTTCTCCTTGCTGGCCTCCCTGCTAACCACCTCTTTCCTCTCCAGTCTATTCAACATTCTGCAACTCGTCTGATTTTCCGTCAGTCTCGTTTTTCACACATTACTCCTCTTCTCATGTCACTTCACTGGCTCCCCATCCGCTTCCGTATCCAGTTCAAACTCCTCATTCTAACCTATAAATGTATTCATTCTTCTGTCCCTCATTACCTTTCATCCCTCATCTCTACCTACACCCCCTCTCGCCTACTCCGCTCATCTAATTGTCTTCGTTTATCTATGCCTTTTACTCGTACTGCTAATTCTAGACTTCGCTCCTTTCAACTGGCTGCACCCTTTTCCTGGAATTCTCTACCTGTCTCTGTCCACCAAGCCTCCTCCCTGGCCATCTTCAAATTGAAATCCCATTTCTTCACTATTGCTTTTTGTTCCTAACTCGTCCTTTCTTGTTCTCTCCATAAACATTTATTCTTGTCTTGTTAATTGTTATTTGTATTATCTAATTTATTTCATATTTTGTCTTGACTAGATTGTGAGCTCTAACGGGCAGGGACTGTCTCTTTTTATGTTTGTACAGTGCTTCGTATGTTGCAGCACTTTATAAATGCTTAGTAATAATAATAATAATTATACTTTATCATATGTATATATTTTATCATTTCGGTGTGATTTGATGGAGGTTTTTATTTTTTTTTTCATTGTTGTTTTTGATTGCTTATCTTGTTTATTTTATAATGCTTTTCACATTATCCTTGTTCTTATCCTTGGCCTTGAGCTAACATCAGAAAGGTGGGTAATCAGTCTGATAAAGTGTAGTAGAAAGTAAGTATTGTCTGCAATAGGTATGCAGGGATCTTGATTTTGCTTTCAAAAGGTAAAAGTGAAATTTCAAATGTATTCTGCTCGGGGTGAGTATGGCAAAGGTGCAGCTTTCTTTAAACCTTCTAAAGCACAGTCTAAAAAAAGGACCATTTTTGGCTCTGGCTTTTCCACTTTTCAGATTTTTTCCCCTCAAATCTTTGCTTTAGGATTTAAGTGCAAGCAGTCATAATTTGGCAAATGCTTCTTGCACAAAGAAAAACGAAGGGGCCCTTTTACTAAGGTGTGTTAAATGGTTAATGCGTATTTTAGCCCACGGTAACCGTTACCACGTGAGCATAACAGTTATTGCTAATCCCCACGGTAATGACACATTGTGCGACTGGGAAGGGAATGGGCAACTCAGGGTGGAGAGTGGGCTTGGAGAGCACATTCCTGTTAGTGTGGGGGTACATATCACGCACTAACTGAAGAACCGGCATTAGGGGGTGGCAAACAGGGTAATTTCCCTAGACCCTAATGCCACAAGGGACCCCAAGTCTGCCTAAAACTGAAAGAGACATAACTTACAGACAGGCTTTGGGGCCTCCTCACCAATTTCTGCTCAGGGCCCCTGCATGTCTAACACTGCCAGTTTTGCAGTTAGCATGGGTGCACTTAATGTCACCTCAGTGCAGGGATGTACCAAGGGCTGGGCAAGCGATGTGGCCACACAAGGCGCAGATACAGATGGGGCACTGACATCATCACTGGGCTTCCAGGAAGCCTGACAAGAGTGAGTTCCTGAACGTGACCAGGTGGTGGAGGGGGGGGCATCAGGTTTGCAAGTCACACAGGAAGCATTTCTAGCTTGGTACGGTCCTGCCTCACTGGTACATAGGGAACCTTTCTGTGATGTAACTGCCAGGCCGCACTCTTGAGAGCGCACGGCATTTGCACTTACTGAGTGCTTCCTTTTATGTAAATGCGTGATGAGTGCAAAACCTTACTGCACATTAGTAAAAGGACTCAAAGGTTCTTGCAGAAATAATGCTAAAGACTAAGTCTGGGGGGAAAGTGGGGGTCATACTCAGCGGTGGCAGCTAGTGTGATTACAGCAGCTAGCCGTCGCTGTTGCAACTAACACCTGGGGGTCACTCCGGCCACTGGCATTGAATGTGCAGGTTAGCCGGAGAAGCAGGAAGCTAACAGGGAAGCAGTGATGTTCAGTCACTGCCCAGTTATCGCTGGGCCCCATTCTGCCCATGGAATGCCCCAATGCAAGCCGGCTGGCATTGGGGCATGCAGCGGTGGCACCTGGGATATTCAGTGGCAATAACCGTGCTAGTGCTGCTGAATAACCCAGTGGCCGGTCTGCTAACCGCATTAATTGCTTTGAATATCCCCCCTCCTCCCCCCCCCCCCGGTATTTTTACACAAATAAAAGCAAAAATTGATGGGTCATAAATGATATGATTCTATGAACTTAGGGCAAATAAGGCAGAAGAAAACCTTTGGGGGTGTTTTGGTAAAAATCTATGAGGATGAATAGAATCTTTTAATTTTCACACTTTTTGCTTTTAGGGCAAGATGCACTGCAATCTCTTCTCTCTACAGCTCCACTCCAGAGATAAAGCTAAATAGTTTGTAATTAATATAGCAGATGAGTCTGACTAAAGCGTGCATGCAGGAGCATAAAAACGTGATTGTTACTGGACTATTAATTTCAATTTATTATCACTTAATGGACAACCTTTGGATTTAACTATTATTTATTTATTTGTTTGCCATACTTATAAACTCCCTCTCCCAGAAAGGCTCCAAAATGGTTTACGAGTAAAATGCAACGTCCCAACAAAACCAGTGACCAATAATTATAAAACAGAGAAAAAAGGGTCCCAGTCAAAAAACAGCTACCACATCAACCATATATGCAAAATATATGTGTCGGATCTTCAAACCAAAAGAGGGTAGAAAAGACCACAAACCCCCTCACTGTAGCAGCTCCCTTTTAATTTTTAATTTGAAAACAATATGAAAAAAACATTTGAAAAATAGTCCAAGAAAACCACTTAGCTCAAAAATTGTGCTGTTATGCTGCCCAACACCAACAGCATGCCACATTTTGGGCCAATAACTCTGGCCAAATCCACATTGTTGTCGGTCCGGTAAACTTAAAAGAATGGTGTCTGACGTCAGCACCCGTCATCAAAGCAGACCGGCCAATGAAGCACCAGCTTCAATGCCAGGAAACCAATAGGAAGGGAAAATCCCCTATCAAAAAGGGCCATTGAGAAGTATAAGTTGGCGTATAAGATTTCTTATTTATTTATTTATATATATATATTTCTTCTATACTGCCCCTTCCAGAGATCAAGGGCGGTTTACAGTTAACAGTTAACAATTTTTACATGGAACAGTGGTATTAACTATTTACAAGGAACATATTGTACAAACAAACTTGTGTGTCAAACTTTGTATTTACATATATACAGAGAGTTGGCCTCTTAACTTCGCTTTTTCTTTGGAAAGGGTGGGGGAAGGCTCTGGGGTTGTTTAGGTGAGGTGTGAGGGAGGGGGGAGTTAATAGACTGTAGGTTCTGGAGGTTAGTAGGTTGGTTCTGTTTGTTGAGAGGTAGCTCGTAGGAGGTGAGGGATTTCAGTTGGGCTTTCAAAATGTTCAGGTGTGTTTTGAGTCCTTTTCTGAATAGTTTGGAGGTCTTTTGTAATGCGGAGGGTAAGTGGAAGCTCATTCCAGAGGGTAGGGGCAGCAAATTAAAAGGCTTTGGAGCTTGTAGTTTTCTTTGTCCTGCAGATGGTTTTGGGTATGACAAGTGAATGGATTGCATTTTGTCTGCGTGTTCTGGATTCTGGTGGGGAGTGTAGGAGGGTGGTTAGGTGTGAGGGGGAGATGTAATTGAGGAGTTTGAATGTTGTTAAGAGTACTTTATAATCTTATTACAATCCAGTTTGGAGCTTCAGTCAGTTATGGTTCTGAGGCCTTTTTCGCCACTAGTTTTTGCTTTCTAGCCGGGGTTGGCAACCTTGTACAATTTGCTGTTGCTGCTTATTCCACTGGTTTAAGGCACAGTGTCCACTGTGGCCTTGGCGGTTAGGTTAGGCAGCCATAAGCTCTTATTCCAGAATGGTTTCAAAGCTCATGGTAGTCCCATGGTTTCTCCCTGTCCTGTTTTTCTTCCTTGGATCCAGGGTCTCCGCTTTTGATCTATCTTCTATGGGGGCCGGGTATGGCTGGTTGCAGGTAAGCTGCTTTTGGCTTCCTTGGTGGTTGTTGGGTTTCTGCAGCCACACAGGTCTCCTGTATGAGGGCCTTGTCTCTTAGTGGAGCCTATAGCAGACCGCCAGAGGGGAACTGGTGAGTAGGGCAGGCCAGCCCTTTCCCTTCTTGGGGGGCGTTGCCATACTTTATGATGAACATGCAGGCCTTCGTTGGCAGATGCCGAATCAAAGCTGACTTTCGTCTCTTTTGTGTGACAGTGCCGTGGATGAGACTTTGGCTTGGAGGATGCTTTGTTTGAACCTCAGGTTGGACTGTGTTTGGCCTTTTCCCTCCCCATGGATGGGTACTGCTTTGGTACATCCTATGTGTCTGGACTGAATTGGAGGGATGATAAGGAAGGGGGAATTAGACCTTACCTGTTAATTGTCTTTCCTTGCGTCCCTCCAGTCCAGTCTCGGACCCGCCCTATGGGTGTGTGTGTGTGTGTATGTATGTGTATTTATTTATATAGTTTTCTGTTTTTTGGTTTAGCTCTCAATCTACTGTATGGAGTCAGTAGGATTGCTGCCGCAGAGCCTTCAACCAGTTCTCTGGAGTCTCCATTTCATTCATTTGAGGATTCACTGGATGCCATAGTAGTAGAGAGGCAGAGCTATAGGCTTACCCTCTTGAATGCTTTCGTTGGGGGTTGCCTTCTTGTAGCTCCCTCGAGTGGGGAGGCCTCATTGGCGAGTATGCAGGCATGCATTTTTTCTGGATAGATGTTTAACAGTTGTTAGTTGCCGAATCTGCTTTGTTACAGAAGTACTGGCTGGAATGTGGATGCACAGGACCTCTTATACTATGACATCAAAAGTTTGAGCTAATCATTCTCAGTCTCCATCTGCTGGTAGGCATACATAACCCAAGCATCTGGACTAGACTGGAGGGACTCAAGGAAAGACAATTAGCAGGTAAGGTCTAATTTCCCCTTATAGTTTAAGTGCTGATAATTTGTCAACACTTTCTTTTTTTCACTGAGAGAGGGAGATTTTTATAAATAATGATTTGTGGGCTCATTTAGGAAGTGGGATACAATAAATGCCATGGTAGCTTAGATGTATGTTGGGGCACTGACCTTAAGTGGAGTGGAGGTGTGGCCTAGTGGTTGGGGCAAGGTACTTCAGGCCGGAAGGTCGGGGGTTCAAATCCCACTAGAGGACAGCAACCTTGGGCTGGAAGGACTGGGGTTTCTAGTCCCACAGGTGCTCCTTGTGGTCTTGGGCAAGCCACTTAACCCTCCATAGCCCATGTTCCCTGTAAAATAGTTATCTCCAAGTTATAATGCCCTGTTCAATGTAATTTCAGTTTGTTCAATGTAAACCACACTGATGCAGAATAGCGCGGTATATAAGAGAATATAAATAAAATAAAATAAATAAATAAAATAGTAAAGGATTCTTGATGTGAAGCATTACACTGGTCAACAAATTTTTACAAAAGTCATGTTACTGAAATAAAAATAGTAATTTCTTATCAATTTTTATATGCTGAACACGAATATGACAGTGAAATTACAAAGTTGGCTCTAGTTTTTTTGTAATCTACAAGAATTAATGTTTACATCACGAAATGCATGTCAATTATAAATATAATAGGCCTTCGGTTAATACCTGTAAAAAATCAAGTCATAGACTTCTTCTTCGATTTTTTTGCCTGTCTCTTGTACAGCTGTTCGGGAGCTTCTCTGGGGAGTGTTCAGCTGTAGTCAGCCAGCATTGTAGTGGACTATTTTCCCTGGTATCTTTGCTCATCATTGCGATATCCTGGTGAAAACGTTCGCCCTGTTCATCACTAACCATACCACAGTTGTCAGGAAAGAAATAGAGATGGGAATCAAGGAAATGGATCTTTAGAGACATATTGCAGCCAAGTTTCTGATACTGCATCAGCATGTCTTCTACTAGTTCCTTGTAGTTTTCTACCCTAACATTCCCAAGAAAGTTTGTTGACACTAGGCGAAAAGCATTCCATGCTTGTTTCACATCACCATACAGCAAGTTGTTGAACCGGTCATCTTTGAAGAGCTCTCGAATCTGAGGACCCACAAAAACTCCCTCTTTAATCTTTGCTTCGCTGAGTCGAGAGAATTTTTCATGCAGGTATCGGAAAGCTGGCGAAGTGCGGTCCATGGCTTTCACAAAGTTTTTCATCAAACCTAGTTTGATGTGAAGGGGTGGTAGCAGGATTTTGTGAGCCTCAACCAGAGCTGGGTGCTGGATATTCTTCTCTCCAACTGTTACATTTTGTCTGCAATTCCATTCCTTCCGCAAGTAGTGCCAATCCCTTGCTCGGCTATCCCACTCACATAAGAAACACATGTATTTTATATATCCCTGCTGCAGTCCCATTAAAAGGTCAACTACCTTCAAGTCACCACAGAGGTGCCAGCTGTACTTGTTATAGTTAATAGATGCTTTAAGTTATCATATGTCTCTTTCATGTGGACGGCATGCGCTACTGGAATAGATGGAAGACGGTTTCCATTATTCAAAAGCACAGCCTTCAGACTCAGTTTCGAAGAGTCTATAAATAGTCTTCAGTCTTGTGGGTCATGAGTGATTTTTAAGGCATTCATGAGGCTTTCAATATCGGAACATAATACCAGATTACTTTCCTGTCTAAAGAAAGGCTCCAACTGCTGGTGGCGCTTTTGATATGAAGTAATGTTGACATCTTCTTCTAGAAGATTCCATTGTTGGAGTCTTGATCCTAGCAATTCTGCCTTGTTCTTCGATAAGTCCAAATCACAAACCAGGTCATTTAGTTCTTCCTGTGTTATTCTGTGTGGAGTTGATAAAGCATTCCAGTGAAAATTTGGGTCACTGCATGCTGACGGACCAGGAGAACAGGTCGGCTCACCCTTGTCCTCATCAGAAGAATCAAGAGAATATTCTGATGGAGGTTCTGGAATAGGAAGTCCCTCACCATGTGGAACGGGTCTCATTGCAGACGGAATGTTTGGGTAAACTATGTTCTACTTCTTTTGCTTCGTTATTCCGCTGGAAAGAGGAGGAACCAAGCAGAAGTAACAGTCATTTATGTGGTTGCTTGGCTCTCTCCACACCATGGGGACTGAAAACGGCATTGATGGTCTTTTGCAATTCAACCACTGTGAAAGCTGTGTTGTACATGTAGCGCAGCATATATGCAGGGCCCAAGGCTTGTCTTGGTCACCAATCTTGCATCCGAAGTAAAGATGATATGCCTTCTTCAGTTGAGAAGTGATACTTTTTTTCTGGTTGGCAAATGTCACTTCCCCACAAATGTAGCAGGAATTGTCAACGGTATTAATGCACTTTCGCAGCATTACTGTTCAGTATTGTACCTAAATGGCTAAAATTATATGATTAATAAAAGTTACATGTAACAATAGCTTAAACTGTCTCGCACACAGTCTGAAATATTTTAAATGCTCAACCTTTCCGACTGCGTATAGTACACTGCTGATGTCAGATGGCTTCGGGCAGCCGTCTGGCAGTAGTATTGCATTGCATCATAAAATAATGCAGTCAACTCTGGATGATGTGTGCATGCTGGTATTATGCAATGTGATGCAATATTACATCATTCAAGGCTTATTTGGGATGTTGTTGATGTCCTACTGGATAAATTTACACTGTGAAATGTCAAAAATGAACTACATGCAATATCTTCAAAACGAGAGCCAATAATTTTTTTTAATGTTATATTCGTGTTCAGCTCACCGAGATACTACAGATTAGGGCCTTTTAAAGTCAGTAACGATTTCAATGTTGACCAGTGTTATTGAAGCCCTAATCCCTAGGAATTGGCTCTAATGCTGGTATGATAAATTGAGCTGGCATCAGTTTCAGCCATGCTGGCTAAGGACAGGTGGGAGAACCGCCTTGCAGCAAACCTTCCTTTTACTTTATTATTATCTGCAAACGCAATTGCCACATCAATATTAAGAACCAAGAATCCGCACACAGCAAGTGCTCAGTGCACTTATCTGTTAACGAGCCATGAACAAAGCTATCGCAAACCACGACCTGGTGAAGCTTGTTCCACCAACTTGCATTCAGGAATCATTATCCTCTGGGTTGACATTCAGCCTCAGTCCTTTACCACAGCTCCATATAACTTCATTCCTCTCAACATGGCACCGTGTCTCCAGCCGCTGTATTTTCACAGCTCTTTCTCAAGCGAAAATGCCATCGAACTGAGGAGCTCTTTGATGTGGCAATTGAGTTTGCAGATAACAATAAAGTAAAAGGAGGGTTTGCTGCGAGGGCAGTTGTACTGTCCAAGGCAAACGATCCAACAAAAAATTTGGGTTTATTAACTATAGATAACAGAAGTAAATATTTAAGAAGTATTGGTTTCGGATCGATGAAATGAGCTTGTAATTTATTTATTTTTATTTATTTATTTAGATTTGTATACCACTTTTTCCTACAAGCAAAGTGGTGAATTACACAAAATAAATTACAAAAAATAGGAGTGACATAACATTGGATAAGAGGTAATACAACTTACAAAGGGATACTGTAAAATTACTTATTATTTATAAGAGTACTTTATGATTACAATCATGCGTTGTTAATGAAGTTCACTGTCTAGTTGATCATAATATTCCATGAATAGGAAGGTTTTAAGTGATTTGCGGAAGTCCTTTAAATCTTTTGTGGCCCGTAAATCATCCGGGAGTGAGTTCCAAAGGGCTGGTGCTGATAATGATAAAGCTCTGGCAGAGGTAAATTGTTTTGTTTTTTGAAATCCAATTGGTGTATGTAATTTATTGTTACTGCTTGATCTCCTGGGACGGTTGTGTCTTTAATTAATAAGGGATGGAGAACATCTGCTGTGCATTGGTTAATGATCTTGAAAATATTTGTAATAGTTTTAAACCTTGACTGAACAACTATTGGTAGCCAATACATTTTTTTGTAATATAGGTGTGATATGCTCATTTTTTGCTGTACTAGTAATATTACTGTAAGGACATGATTATTGGCATCCTTATAAACAATTCAAATCAGTTTGAACAGAAGAATCTCATTCTCATTGCAGTAAAATTAGGCGCACTTGTGATCAATTGCCAGTACTCTCATGACTTGAATCAATCAATGAATGATGGCTGTAATGTTTAAAATAGCCACAGTCACTCCCTCTTCCATTTTCACAATGGTGAAGACAAGAGAGCTGCCTGAATCCTAAGAAAAGCCATTAGCATCAAACTTCAAAGAGGTACAAGGCCATCTCCAAAGACCTTGGGATTCCTGTGTCTACAGTTCACAATCTTATTAAGAAGTTTTCTGCTCATGGAACTGTCAAGAACCTCCCAGGACATGGTGGGAAGAGGAAAATTAATCCAAGAAGTCTTCAGAGGTTAATGCAAACTGTAGGAAAAATACCACATACAACATCCAAAGAGCTTAAGGCTGACCTGGAGCAATCTGGAGTGTCAAATAGCATGAACCAGCTACTTAACAATGTTGTTGTTAAGTGCCGTCGAGTCGGAGTCGACTCATGGCGACCCTCTGGATAGCTATCCTAAATTGTGTTCGGTCTTCAGTCAGGCGGCTCATTGTTGACAGACTGGTACCCGTAGCTGCTGTTATTGTATCGATCCATCTCATAGCTGGCCTTCCTCTTTTGCGTTGACCTTCTATCTTGCCAAGCATGATGTCTTTCTCTAATGATCTCTCTCTCCGCATGATGTGTCCAAAGTATGAAAGGCGAAGTCTTCTCATCTGGGCTTCTAAAGAAAACTTAGGTTTGATCTCCTCTAGTACAGACTGGTTTGTTCTTCGGGCAGTCCATGGTATACACAGTATTCGCCGCCAGCACCATAATTCAAAGGCATCAATTTTCTTCCTGTCTATCTTTTTCACTGTCCAGCTTTCATATCCATATGATGTTATTGAAAATACCATGGCTTGAACAAGTCGAATCTTTGTATGGAGAGAGACATCTCTACTCTTGAGAATCTTATCTAGGTCTTTCATAGCCATTCTGCCAAGAGCAATGCGTCGTCTGATTTCTTGACTGCTTGTTGCTTCTTTATTGATAGTTGATCCAAGTAGGTTAAAGTTATTCACGATTTCAATTTCTTCTCCTTCGACGATGAACCTGTTGATTATGCCAGTTGTCATGATCTTTGTCTTCTTTACATTAAGGTGCAGGCCCATTTTGAGACTATGTTCTTTGATTGTGAGAAGCAAATGTTTCAGATCATCTTTACTTTCCGCCAGTAATGTGGTATCATCAGCATAGCGAAGGTTGTTGATGAGTCTTCCACCAATCTTCACACCTCTGTTGTCTTCATACAATCCTGCTTCTCTGATGATTTGTTCTGCATATAAATTAAACAGGTAGGGGGAAAGTATGCAGCCTTGTCTTACACCTTTGCTTATTTTAAACCATTCTGTTTCTCCTTGTTCCGTTCGAACTGTTGCTTCTTGATCAATGTACAGATTGTGCAAGAGAACGATCAGGTGTTCTGGTATACCCATGCATCTTAATGTGGCCCAGAGTTTCTCATGGTTTACACAGTCAAAAGCTTTGCTATAGTCGATAAAGCACAAATAGATATCCTTTTGGTATTCTTTAGTCTTTTCAAGGATCCATCTCACATCCGCAATGATGTCTCTTGTTCCTCGCCCTTTTCTGAACCCTGCTTGTACTTCAGGTAGTTCTTGTTCCAGGTATGATTGTAGTCTCTTTTGAATAATCTTCAGTAGAATCTTGCTGGCATGTGGGATCAGAGCGATTGTGCGATAATTTCCACAGTCAGTTGGATCACCTTTCTTTAGTATTGGTATAAACACAGATCTTTTCCAGTCAGTTGGCCATGATGCTGTCTTCCATATTTCTTGGCAGAGCCTTGTAAGTACGGTAACAGCTGCATCAGATTGCTGTAATACTTCTATGGGAATGCAATCAATGCCTGGTGCTTTGTTCTTTGATAAGGCTTTCAATGCTGCTTCAACTTCTTCTTTCATCACCAATGGTTCCAGATCATAAGGTACAGGTTGAAACGGCTGTTGGTCCACTTGATCTTTATCATATAAAAACTCTGTATATTCCTTCCATCTTTTCTTGATCTTCTCAGCATCATTCAACATAGAACCTTGAGCATCTTGTAACATTCCAATTCGAGGCTGGAACTTTTTCTTTAACTCTCGTAGCTTTAGGAAAGCTGATCTTGTTCTTCCTCTAATAGTTTCTGCTTCTATTTCCTTGCATGCGTCATTGTAGTACTTTTCCTTGTCCTGTCTTGCTGCACGTTGGAAATCTCTGTTGAGTTCTGTGATTGTCTTTCTTTCTCCTCTGGCTTTAGCTTCTCTGCGTTTCTGGGCAATTTTCAGAGTTTCTTCCGTCATCCATTTTGGCCGTTTTTTCTTTTTTACCTTTTGTAGAGACTTCTCGCTTTCTTCTAACACAACCTTCTTGATGTCATTCCATAACTCTTCTGGAACTCTATCATTTGTATCTAAAGCAGCAAATCGATTTAGCAGGCAGTCTTTAAATTCCAGTGTTATATTCTCAAGGTCATATTTTGCTGCATTCATGAGTGGTTTGCTCTTTTTCAGCTTTAGCTTGAGTTTGCATACTAGTAGTTGATGATCTGTACCACAGTCAGCTCCAGGTTTTGTCTTTGTTGATGTTATAGAGCTTTTCCATCGTTGACTTCCACAGATGTAGTCAATTTGATTTTTATACAATCCATTGGGTGAAGTCCATGTGTACAGTCATCGCTTGTGTTGCTGGAAGAAGGTGTTCGAGATGAATAGATCGTTGGTCTTGCAGAATTCTATCAGTCTTTCTCCAGCTTCATTTCTGTTGCCAAGTCCATATTTTCCAACTACTTTGTCTTCTTCTTTGTTGCCAACCTTTGCGTTCCAATCACCCATGACTATCAGGATATCCTGTTTGCATGTTCTGTCAATTTCAGCTTGTACTTGTTTATAGAACTCTTCAATTACATTCTCTTCTGCAGCTGTTGTTGGGGCATATACTTGAATTATAGTTGTGTTGATAGGCATTCCTCGTAGACGAATAGAGATTAAGCGTTCGTGGACTGCATTGTATTTCATTACAGTTCTTGCAAGTTTCTTCTTTATTATAAATGCAACACTATTTCTTCTTTGTCTTTCATTTCCAGCATAGTAGACCATGTGATCTTCTTATGCAAAGTGCCCGATGCCAGTCCATTTCAGTTCGCTGACACCCAACAGATCAAGTTGTACACGTTCCATTTCATTCTTGACCACCTCCAACTTCCCTTGGTTCATGCTTCGTACGTTCCATGTTCCAATGTGTAAGACATCTTTACAGCTTCTGACTCTCATTTCATGCGCAGCTACATCAGCAGTCAGATGTCCCGAGGGCTTTGATCCAACCACATCATAAATGCTGGCTTTACTCTGAAAAGTCTTCAGCTCTTCCCCAGTAGCTAGTTGAGTGCCTTCCAACCTGGGGGTCTCATCTTCCAGCACTATAGCACAATTTGTTTTGTTGTAACTATCCATTGGGTTTTCATGGCAAGATACAGAAGTAGATTGCCAGGCCTTTCTTCCGCGCAGTTTAAGTTTGGTGTTGTTGCCGTTGTCACAGAAATGTGATCTTCCGCCGTCAACACTATCCCATTCTGCTGCTGCCCAGATGGGTGGTTTGTCTTGGTCTGGCATCTCAGCTGAGACCTGTCCATCTTGGGAGACCCTGCCAGTAGTTAAACTACCGATAGTTTAGCTCTCAGCATCACTGATGCACACAAGCCCTCACAGCACGACAAGCTGCAAACCAAGTAACAATGCCATGCTTAATAATGCAAATATGCTAAAGCAAGTATGTGTAGTTCTCTTTTCATCTTCATTGCTTCTGCTGGCTTTTAAGGAACATAAGAACATAAGATATGCCATACTGGGTCAGACCAAGGTCCATCAAGCCCAGTATCCTGTTTCCAGCAGTGGCCAATCTAGGTCATACGCACCTAGCAGTTTCTCCAAGAGACACAGGTTCCACAATGCTTGTATTGGGTCAAGTAGTGATATCCTGGGTCCCTTTTTAATAATTGTTTATGGATCTTTCCTCCAGGAACTTGTCCAAACCTTTTTTAAACCCAGCTACGCTAACAACTTTTACTATATCCTCCGGTAACAAATTCCAGAGTTTGATTACACGTTGAGTGAAAAAATATTTTCTCTTATTTGTCTTGAATAGTTTACCCTGTAGCTTCATTGCATGTCCCCTAGTCTTTCTATATTCTGATGACGTAAACAATTGATCTACGTTTACCCGTTCCACTCCGTTCATTAATTTATAGACTTCTATCATATCTCCCCTCAGCCGTCTCTTTTCCAGGTTAAAGAGCCCTAACCTTTTTAGCCTTTCTTCATAGGGGTATCCTTCCATCCCTTTTACCATTTTGGTGGCTGTTCTCTATACCTTTTCTAATAACGCTATATCCTTTTTAAGATACGGCAACCAGAATTGCACCCAATATTCAAGGTGCAGTCGCACCATGGAACGATACAGAGGCATTATAATATCCTTTGTTTTATTTTCCATTCCTTTCCTTATGATACCTAGCAATCCATTTGCTCTCTTGGCCACCGCTGCACACTGGGCGGAGCGTTTTAACATGTTATCCACAATGACGCCTAAATCTTTTTCCAGGGTGGTGGTTCTTAATGTGGAACCTTGCATCGTGTAACCATAGTTTGGGTTGTTCTTCCCTAGGTGCATAACTTTGCACTTGTCCACATTAAATTTCATCTGCCATTTTGATGCCCAGTCTTCCAATTTATCAAGATGCTCTTGCAATTTTCCACAGTCCTCATGGGTTTTAACAACTTTAAATAGTTTTGTTTCATCTGCAAATCTGATAACCTCACTCGTTATTCCCTTTTCCAGGTCATTTATGAATATGTCAAAAAGTAGCGGACCCAGCACAGATCCCTGGGGTATACCACTATTCACCTTTCTCCATTGGGAAAATTGGCTATTTAGCCCTACCCTCTGCTTTCTATCTTTTAACCAGTTCCTGATCCACAATAGTAAACTGCCTCCTATCCCATGACTCTAGTTTTGCCAAAAGTCTATGATGAGGGACCTTGTCAAAGGCTTTCTGAAAGTCCAAATACACTATATCAAGCCTGGTACATGTGGGTTGTAGGAAGTGGGAGAACTATTGCATTCCAAGGGAGGAGGTCAAAGGAGATCAGTGTTCCAGGAGAGGCGAAAACTGACATTTCTGTGTTGTGATGGTTTATGGTTTATTTGATTTGATTAACCACCCTTCGAAAAAAACACAACAGGTGTACATAATAAAACAAAATAAAATCAAGAATAAGGAAGGAACTACAATGGTAAAAACAGGATAAGAACTCATTCATACAGTTTAGGACAAATTAGAGAAGCAAAACAGACATTAAAGATCAACTAAACACCAATATTCAGGTAACCAGTATGTTGTATGCATGGTTATATAAGTAGGTCTTTAATAGACTCTTAAACTTAAACATATTAGAACCATCTATCTTATATATTGTATCAGTAAAGGTTAGGAGCAGTAGGTCAGGAGCATTCAGAGAGAAGACTTAGAGAAGACTCAGAAGGGCACTGGTATCTGTTTTCTTTCCTACAACTATCCTATAGTATCGATACCACAATAGTTACACTACACAGCCTGCTAGTGCCTCTATGCTTACAGATATGAGCTCTGCATACATACAAAAACAATTGGTAAGTTGAAAGAAGTAGGGAAAGCATGCAGAGCATGGCCATGGAACTCCTAATCCCTTTGCATTTGTGTGTAAGTGTGCACATGCATGAGCACACTCACATGTCTGTGTTATAATCTGCATTGCCTGTGTACGAGTCTGATTTCTCTGTTTTGGCATGCGTGGTGTGTGTGTGTGTGTGTGTGTGTTTCTGTTTTGTATGTTTATCTGTTGTGTGTGTGTGTGTGTGTATATCTATGGGGCGGGCAGTTTGGGACATATTCGGGATCCTGCAAAGAGGACTTTTGTGGGGCATATGCAGTTTGCTGGGTGATGGGGAAGTTGCAGGGAATAGTTTCTTGGGCCTCAGGCAGCTTGCAGGATAGTATGACAGTTGGAGGAGGTAGCTTTTTGGCCTGGGACAGTTTGCAGTGTGGTAGGGCATGTCCACAGGGTAGTTTATGGGGGTGGGGCATTTAATTTTGGCCTGGGACAGTTTGCAGTGTGGTAGGGCATGTCCACGGGGTAGTTTATGGGGGTGGGGCATTTTTCAGAGTGGTGGAGTAGTTGTGGGGAATAGTTTTGGGGGAGGCTGAAGTTTGTGGATGGTGAGACAGTTATGGGGTAATTTTTTGGGGTGAGGCAATTTGTAGGGTAGTGGGGGTAATTTTTTGATGTGAGAGCTGTTTGCACGATGGTGGGAGTGGGGACAGTTAATGGGGTTGGGAGAGTAGAGAACAGGAAGAGGCAGTTTGGGGTTTTTTTTTTTTTTTTTTTTTTTAATTTTTTATTTATAAGACTTTTATACATATTACAAAGAAAGCAATCATGTTACAAGCACATAATAAATACAAGAAAAAACAAATTTAAAGAAAACCACCAAATAGTAGACCACTTCAAGAAGGAGTTATGCCTAATTAAAAAAGTACAAAGAAAAACTGAGAGGCCCCGAAGAATAATTCAATACTCCTATTCTTTAAGAGACTGACTCAAACTTTATCTTTCAAAAATTCAACCAACTGCGCAGGCTCAAAAAATAAATACCTTTTACCCTGAAAGATAATGAGACATTTGCATGGGAACCTAAGATGAAAAACTGCTCCGATGGCCAACACTTGAGGGCGCAATTCTAAAAAAGCCTTGCGCCGTACCTGAGTGGCCCGAGAAACATCCGGGAAAATTTGAATTACTTGACCACAAAACTTTTCAGATTTTTTGGGAAAATAAGCACGTAATATTTTCTCTTTATCTAATTCAGAGGTAAAGGAAACCAACAAAGTTGCCCTGGAAGAAATATCATCAGAAGTAGTTTCTAGAAATGCTGAGATATCTAGGGTAGAGGAAAAAACTTTATCAGTGGTCACTAAACCAGCGGTAACAGGAGCTTCTCCAACCCCCCCTAAGGATTGGATTATACTCCGCACAGGTAGATAATATATTTTAGAAACAGAAGAAACTTGGAAATCAGTGAACAGCAGAATCTCTTTTAAATATTTTTGGAAAAGGATCATAGGCGATAAGTAATGCGTGCGAGGAAAATTCAACAAGCGAAGATTCCTAGCACGCATCACATTTTCTAACAACTCATCTTGACGATGCAGGGCAGTACAATCTTGAGCCATAGAAGCTAACATATCTTTGGTGGCTAAAACATCTACTTTAACAGAAGCAGCTCCCTGCTCAAGAGACAACATCCGCTTATCATGATCCACCAGTTTCTGTATAGTAGCCTTGGAAAACTCAGAAACACGCTGCAGAGAGGATCCCAAAACAGATTCAACACGGGAGATTGCCATCCAAATATCTTTTAGGGATAAATCTGCGGGCGGCGTTTGTGGTTCCCCAGGCAATGTAAAAGTAACCGCAGTAGGTAAGGGGGGAGGGAGTTCATTGTCTAACCGCAGAAAAGAACCCAATAACATGTCGGCTTCCTCAATCAGGCAATTCTTACACGACAAAGAGGACTCTGACGCAGTTAATTGCTCAGCCCCTTGAATGGGAGGAGATAAACCCATTCCGCGGGAGTCGTCGCAAGAGGAAACAGTACTTACAGATGGACTGGTCACAGCGGCATCCTCCACCAAGGCAGTGGAACAGGGAGAGGCAGATTTTTCCCCCACAGTAACATGGGCATCCATAGGTCCTATTACTTTCACTGCCTTGGATTGGGCCGTCTGAGTAAACTGCTTCCTTCGTTTCCCCATAACAGGGAAAACTCCTGCGCCGAAATGACGCCGAAGGGGCGCCAAAGGGGCGGACCTGCCCCTTTGGTCACGCCCCTTCGGGCACGCGCCCACGGGACGCGCCCGCTTCGCGTCCCGCGAGCAGGGCAAGTTCTTATAGCCCAGGTAAGCTCCGCCCACAGCAGGGAGCGGCTTCCAAGCTCCAGGGACCAATCAGGCTGCAAGAAAAGAACTCCAGGAACAAACAAAACTCCTCGGCGTCCCGCGAGCAGGGCAAGTTCTTATAGCCCAGGTAAGCTCCGCCCACAGCAGGGAGCGGCTTCCAAGCTCCAGGGACCAATCAGGCTGCAAGAAAAGAACTCCAGGAACAAACAAAACTCCTCGGCGTCCCGCGAGCAGGGCAAGTTCTTATAGCCCAGGTAAGCTCCGCCCACAGCAGGGAGCGGCTTCCAAGCTCCAGGGACCAATCAGGCTACAAGAAAAGAACTCCAGGAAAAAACAAAACTCCTCGGCGTCCCGCGAGCAGGGCAAGTTCTTATAGCCCAGGTAAGCTCCGCCCACAGCAGGGAGCGGCTTCCAAGCTCCAGGGACCAATCAGGCTGCAAGAAAAGAACTCCAGGAACAAACAAAACTCCTCCAGGAAGAGGCAGTTTGAAATGAGGAATACCCTAGCTGCTGTTTCACTGTATGTAAGTTTCTATGACACACAGAAAACATTGTGCCAATTTTGGGGGGCTTATTTCTCTGGCACCTCCAGTCCAATCTGGCCAGTTTTTGAACCTGATGTGGGGTTTTTTTGTCAGTTTTTCCTACATGCTAATTTTCATCCCATTTTGTTAAATTATCAGAGTTACTTTGCCCCCATGTAGATAGAAGGATAGACATTTCTCAACCCTTTTAGTATCATTCTTTCCATCTTCTGCTGAGGTGAAAATAATAATAAGCTTAGGTGGCTGTGACTGTTATTCACCTTCAGGTCTCTGAGTGCTTTTAGTGGCCTTGGGCCACAATAACAATGTCAATGCCAGCGTGATTTGGGCGGGCCAGAAGAGAATAAGCATATGCCACATTTTACAACAGCAGTGGGGAAACCATGCAGTACATAGTTCATGGAATTCTTTCCAATCCCTCTGTATATGTATGTATCTCTGTTTTGTATATTTATTTATTTATGTATTTATTTATTTGTGCGCTTTTTTATACCGCCCCTTCCAGAGATCAGGGGCGGTTTACATAGAACATGTTAAAAACAATAACCAACAACCAACATGGAATATTGGATTACATGGAACATTTTGAGGATTTGTGTAACTAACATACAAAGAATGTGTTAACTATTTATGTAATTAAGAAAAAATTATTCATTATTTACAGATGATAGTATTTATTTATTTTATTTATTTATTTATTTAAAGTCTCTTTTATACCGCGCTATTCAGCATCAGCGCGGTTTACAATAAACAGTGAACATACACTGTATAGTATAGTATAGTAAACAATAATAAGCAGGGTAACTATATACAATAACCATTATAGAAAAAATACTAAAGTATAGATTCTATGATGGGGATAGAGATTAATTTCAACAGACGTTACGGACTAGCTATCATTCGGTATGGACAATTGTCAGAGTTGTAGGTGGAGACATGTGCTGGAGACATGTGCTGGGGAGTGAGGCTTGAGTTAGGTCGGGTAAGCTTGTGATAGTTTAGTTTGTATTCTTGTGCAAGATGTTCGAGTGTGGGCTGTAAGTTGTAATAGTGTTGGGTGAAAAGGTATGTTTTAAGCTCTTTTCTGAAGGACATAAGGTCTTTAATCTCTCTCAGGTTGCATGGGAGTTTGTTCCATTGACTAGGCGCATAAAGAGAGAAGGCAGAATTGGTTGTAGTCTGTTTATGTGTGTGTGTGTGTGTGTGTAACCTTGTGGGCTGGTATGTCTGTGCATGTTAGTATTTATGAATATGTGTTTGTGTCAATGGATGCGTGTTTGTATCTCCAGGAACAAGCAGGAATGTAGTCTTCACATATGGGTGACTTCCCATGACGGAGCCTGTGCGGGAACGCTCCCCAGAATCCAATAGGAAAGCTTTTGGGAGCATCCCACTACACCTGCATACTTGCCTTTACGCTTTCCCAATCCTTCTCCTCAGTTTCTAGTTTTCTGCAGAACCATTCGGACATCTGTCCTGTCACCGTTGTAAAACTATTTTCTTTGTGCCCTTCGGGGTACACTGTGCTTCATTTTTTGCCTTCCCACTGGCTCCAGTACCATAGCTCGATGCAGAAATCCATTTTTTCTTTTATATTTTTGTCTTTTACCGCAGCTCCCGCTGCTGGTCTCAACTGCCTAGGCCACCATTGCCTTTTTTGACCTGGCATCGGCTGTGTTCCCAAGTATGGAGAAACAATCCAGTGGTTTTAAAAAGTGTTCAAAGTGTAGGAACGCTATTTCAGCCACCAATAAGCATGACTGGTGCTTAGGTCCCAACCATGAATTGGCCACTTGTCCCTTGAGTCAGCAGATGACTAAAGGGGGATTAAAAAACCATGAAAGACAATGTGGGACTCTGTCAGATTTGGCTGCTTCAGTTTACTCGTCATTGGTTTTCACATCCTCACAGGCTTCAAATTCCTCACGTAGTTCCCACACCACCATGGAAGTCAAAGTACATGTGTAAGCACAAGTCCTCTACTGATTCAGTGAATACTTTGATGCCATTGACATAAAGAACCAATGTAGATTCCAGAGACTGGCTGGGACAGCAGTATCGGGAGTCCCCTAGAGGGAATCCAACTCTGATAGGCCAGCCAAACAGCCCCAGCGGGAGAATGCATCCTCCAATGCACAGGAGGGGCTCCAGATGCTCCCAAGATGCAGACCTTTGAGGGGCTACCAGTTCCATGTTCTGGGATGGTGGCTCATAACCCCATACGGCAGTCCACCCAGACTTCGTCCATCTCGCTTGATCAGCCTATGCTGGCACTCGAGTGGAGTGACAGCAATCCTGGTGGCAAAAGTGCTGGTGGCCCTGAGGTCCTCTGCATCCCAGATGTCCATGCTGAGCCTGGACGTTGGTACCTTAAGACCTTTAACTTCATCCATACCAGATTTGGAACCGCTATCATTGAGGCTGATGCCTCCCTTGGAACCAGCTGACACCCAGACTGGTCAAGCAGACCAGGTGTCAGTGCCATTCGGTTCCGATGCCTTGGAGCATAGATACCGAGACTGGCATCTGGCATTGGAGCAGCATTGATGCTGAGATTCTGATCGCCACAACTTTGATTTTTTTACCTGATTCTGACTCCAATCCTCAGAATTGGACATTGAGTCCCTCGGTTCCCGAGGCCTAGTGGACATTCTTTCTGACCCTTCATCACCACATGAGCAGTGCAGGTCCCCACCGGAGGATATGTCCTTCCAGGAGTTCATCAGAGACATGGTGAGGGCTCTCTGCATTATAGTTGCCACCGAGAAGGAACCAAGGGCTGAGGAGCTGGAAATACTTCAGTATCCCTTGACGCCAAAGGAAGCTGCCACACTCCCAGTGTATCACATTCTACAAAACCTCATGCTACGCATGTGGGAGACTCCTCTCACTGTGCCCCTAGCCTCTGTTTCACTGAAATTTCTAACCTGGAAAGTTTCCTTCCTAATTGTGCTTACCTCGGCTCGAAGGGTGAATGAGTTGCAAGCTTTAGTGGCTCATCTACCTTATACCAGATTCCACCATGACTGGGTGGGCCTGCACACACATCCACGCTTTTTGCCGAAGGTGGTTTCCCCCTTCCATCTTAATCAGTCAGTCATCCTTCCAACCTTTTTCCAAGACCACATGCATCTCCAGCTGAAAATGAGCTTTAGCCTACTACTTAGACAGAACAATGGTTCACAAGAAATCTCAGCTTTTTGTCTCCTTTGACCCTAGTCACCTGGACAAACCAGTGATGAAGCGGACTTTATCTAATTGGATAGCAGACTGCATTTCATTTGCTTACGCACAAGCAGGTCTTTCCTTAGAGGGTCATGTAACAGCCCACAACATGCGGGCCATGGCCACCTCGGTGACCCATTTACGTTCTTTCTCCATATCAGAGATCTGCCAGGCTACCACATGGTCTTCCATACATACTCTTGTAGCCTATTACTGTCTGGACAAGGACTTCCATAGGGACGTGGACTACGGCCAGGCCATATTCTGGCACCTCTTTGGGACTTAGATATACTTCCTTCCCTCAGCCCTCTGTTTCTCCTGGCTACCATGCTACCTACTACTACTACTACTACTACTACTACTACTGCTACAAGGCATACGCAGCACTGCACAGACACATGGAAAAGACAGTCCCTGCTCATCAGAGCTTACAATCTAGTTGAGACAGAAAACACAGTAGCTATAGACATGGGATACAGCTAGGGGGAATGGTAAGGAAACGCAAGAGACATCAGGTGAGTCAATTTCCAAAAGTGGTATCGAAGAGGTGAGTTTTCAGTCTGGATTTGAAAAGGATCAAAGAAGGCGCCTGACGTACAGACTCAGGTAATTTGTTCCAAGCATAAAAAGCAGCAAGGTGAAAGGAATGACGTCTGAAGCTGGCAATAGAAGAGAAGGGCATGGATAGAAGTGATTTGCCAGAAGCGCGGAGTTCCTGAGGAGGGGTGTAGGTAGAGAGGAAAGTTAGTGAGGAGCTGCAGAGTGAATACACTTATAGGTCAGCAGAAGAAGTTTGAACTGGATGCGGAAACAGATAGGAAACCAATGAAGAGACTTGAGAAGAGGGGTAATATGAGCATGACGAGGCTAGCAGAAGATTAGCCACGCAGCAGAGTGTTGAACAGATTGAAGGGGAGGGAGATGACTTGAACAGAGACCAGCAAGGAGCAGGTTATAATAGTCTAGATGGGAGGTGACTAGGAGTGGATAAGTGTCTTAGTAGTGTGTTCAGAAAGGAATGGGTGAATTTTGTTGATGTTGTAGAGAAAGAAATGGCAGGTTTTAGCTATCAGTTGGATGTGTGTGGAGAAGGAGAGACAGGAGTCAAAGACGACCCCAAGGTTGCAAGCTGAGGAGACAGGGAGGAGTAGTTATCTACAGAGACTGAGAAAGGAGGAAGGGGAGAGGACGGTTTAGGGGGAAAATAAAAAGCTCAGTGATGTAGTGACACTGACCTAGTCGATACTGGGGTAATTTAAATCACCCATTATTATTACTGTATTGTAACTTTTGTTAGCTTCCCTGATTTCTTTGAGCATTTCATCATCCATTTGTTCATTTTGGCCAAGTGGTCGGTAGTATACCCTCACAGTCATTGCCTTCCCTTTTTACATGGAATTTCAATCCACAGAGATTCTACCGTGTATTTTATTTCCTGCAACACTTTAATCCTGTGTGACTCAATACCCTCTCTAACATATAGTGCAACCACTCCAACAATTTGATCTTCTCTATAATTCCAATATAATTTGTACCCAGGTATCTTAGTGTCCCACTGGTTGTCCTTCTTTCACCATGTCTCTGAGATACCAATCATATCTAACCTTTAATTTAGTGCTATATATTCTAACTCTCCCATCTTATCTTTTAGATTTCTAGCATTGGCATACAAGCATTTAGAAGTTGTATTTTATTCATATTAATCTGGTTATCAGTTGGCAGGAGTAATTTGGAATTTTTAAGCTCTGTCTGCTCTTTATTTAATGGTATTTAGATTATTTTTGTCTTTATTGGAAGCTCTCTGTCGATATGTCCTAACTTCAATCTTTTTTGTTAGTATCCTTCATGGATACATTGTTCTGAACCATGCGCTCTTGGGCGACTGTCAGCTTTCCGCTATTAACTAGTTTAAAAGCTGCTCTATCTCCTTTTTAAAGGTTAATGCCAGCAGCTTGGTTCCATCCAAATCCAAAACCCTCTTCTTTGCACCATCGCCTCATCCATGCATTGAGACTCCAGAGCTCCGCCTGCCTTTTGGGTCCTGTGTGTGGAACAAGAAGCATTTCTGAGAATGCTACCCTGGAAGTTCTGGATTTCAACTTCCTACCTAAAAGCCTAAATTTGGCCTCCAGAACCTCCCTCCTACACTTTCCTATGTCATTGGTACCAACATGTACCAAGACAGCAGACTCCTCCCCAGCGCTATCTAACATCTTGTTTAGGTGGCGCATGAGGTCCGCTACCTTTGCACTAGGCAGGCATGTTACCAGGCGATCCTCACATCCACCAGCCATCTAGCTCTCTACATGCCTAATGATCGAATTACTAACTATAATGGCCATCCTAACCCTCCCCTCATGGGCATATGGCCGTAGAGAAACCTCCTTGGTGTGAGAGGGTTTTTCATCACCTGGAGGACAGGTCCTAGCTGCAGAATCACTTCCTGCCACACCAGAGTGATGCTGTCCTGTCACGTGTCCACAGGGAGGTTGCCAGACTGGAGGTGGGGCTTCATTACTACTTCCCTGTAGGTCTCATCTATATAGTTCTCTGTCTTCCTTATGTCCTCCAGGGATGGAGTTTGGGTGGAGTGCAAATTTATGTAAGATGTAAAATACTAGAACTTGCTCACAGTTTTTAAAGATCTAAGAGCACAAATTCATACCTGCCCTAGAGCAGGCATAAGTGCCCATGCCTATATTTTTACACCACTTATGCCTCTATTTTATTTAGTTATTTATTTCTGTGTTTTCTATACCGCTTTATCCATTAAATCAAGGCAGTTTACAAGGAACTCAAGGAACTATTATAGAAAACATACTCAAATTCAACATTTCAAACATTTCAAAGTGAGCCTTATGCCTAAAGAAAGGTTAGGATGAATTTATTTACAGGTCAATTATGTACATTGCATAGGTCAGCATTAATGGTTATTACAGTGGAAGGAGGTACAGTCTTGTGGGTGAATCTGGTCTTATGTGGGGCAAATCTTTAGGTTATCGATTCAGTTTTGGTAATATTCTGGGAATAAGTCTTGAGCCTCTTTCAGAATGTAGTCAGGTCATTTATTTCTCTTACATTGTCTGGAAGTGAATTCCAGAAGACTGGGGAGTAGTAGGTAAAAGCTCTGCTGGATGTTGAATGATTGGTTTTCTGAAATCCTTAAGAATTGTTAGTGTCTTGTCTCCGGACGCATGTAGATTAATGAAATGAGGTATGTTGGTGCTATGTTTTTTATTGTCTTGAAAGTAATCATTAGTGATTTGTATTTGATTCTCTATGTGGCCGGTAACCAATGTAATTGGTGAAGGATGGGTGTATTTTGTTCTGACCTATCTACTTTCAGAATGGTACGTGCAATAGTGTTTTGAGCCATTTGTAAGGAGTTTAAGGTTTGTTTCGGTAGACCTTGGAGGATGCTTTTACAAAATTCAAAGTGTGGCATATCATTGCTTATAACATGGAGCAGAAATCCTCGGTTGAAAGGAGAGGTCTTATGTTTTGCATTATCCTTATTTTATTGTAGATTGTTCGCATTGCTAATGTGTTTTGTCAAGTTGAGATTCTGGTCCAGTAGAATTCCCAGGTACTTAATTTCTTTCTTAACCTCTAGTGATGCATCCTTCACTTGCATCTGTAGTGGGGTATGAATTCTTTATTCCTAGAGACCATAAGGACTTTGGTCTTTTTTAGATTTATTGTAAGGTTGATGGAGTTGAGTCAATGTGATACGTCATCAAAGCATTCTATTAACTGTTGGTATTTGGGTTCTGATGTTTTGAATGGAATGAATATCATTATGTCATCTGTATATATTCTATGCTCGCATTGTGTGCCTCGATTATGTTGCAGATTAGCTGGATGTAAATGTTAAATAGTAAAGCAGAAAACGCTAAGCCCTGTGGGATATCTTGAAACTGGTTTTAGGATCTTGATGATGACTGACCTATTTTCACTTGTTGTGTACGGTCAGACAGATAAGTTATAAACCACTGAAGTATTGATCCTCCAATGCCAAGCTGTTGAAGTCATGTGATTAGGGTCTCATGGTGGATGGAGTCGAGTGCTGAAGCTATATCTAAGAATATAAGGACAAAGGATTGTTTAGTGTTTACAATTCCTTGGATAATTTTGTCAGGTAGGGACATGAGGAGTGTTTCTACACCATGGTATGGTCTGAATCCATATTGGTGTGGATCAAGTGGGGTATATGTATCTAGATCTTGTAGTTGCTTCTGAACTGACTTTTCAATTATTTTGGATATGAATGGGAGACTCAATATTGGTCTATATGAGCCTGGACAATATTTATTGAGTGAGTGGTGTTTTAAGATTGGGCAGATGGTTGCTTCTTTTATGGCTTTTGGTATGTGTCCTTGAGATAGTGAGAGATTGACAAATTTTTGGATGAAGGGTGTTAATTCAGCTCTTGTTAGTTTAACCCAGCTTACTGGGCAAGGGTCAAGGTGAGATGTGTGTTAATGGATTTGATACACTGATCCATCTGTTCAGTGTTAGCTAGAGAGAATGAGTGCCATGATTTAACGTTGGTTTGTTCGTTGCATGTTACCATCAATGAGATGGTAGTGGCTATCTTCACTGGGGTTCGTTCGTTGTATGTGACCTTCAATGGGGTAATCGTTGAATACTTTAGCTTGTTCATGTAGTGATTGGCAAATTGCTGTGCATCAAAATTGCTGTTATGGGGGTCATCCATGTTTGAAGTTTAGACAAGATCTTGTACAATGTAGATTTCAACGATTTAGAGATTTTATGAGAATATGTGAATAATGATGCTTGTTTAGATCTTGATGGTTTGTCGATATAGACTTAGGGGTATGTTTACTAAACCACCTTAACGTAGCAGCGCCGAGGTTATCGCACAATACGTAATGTTATTGCGCGTTAATTTATCGCGCGATAACGTCACATATTGCGTGATAACGTCAGCAGCAGCATTAAGGCACACTAACGCTGTGAAAGCCGGGTCTGAAGGGTGGAGTAAGGCTCCCCAGAGGGCGGAGATAGGGGTCAATGGGTGGAGAGTGGGCAGGGAGAGGCTCCAGGCACACTAACGCCGTGAAATCAGGGTCTGAAAATTAGCGCCAGTGAAAACCTCGCGCTAGAGGCACATTTGCAGGAGAGAGAAAACATTTCAGTCAGCAATGTACAGCAAAGGCAGGGAAACTCAGAAAAGTGATAGTAGTGATACATGTGCAGGAACCAAAAAGGGAAATAAACATAGAAAATGACCAAAACCATATTTGAAATCCCAATAACCAAGCTGGCCAATAGTGATATTAATGATAAACATAAAGGAACATCACTGACAAAGCACAAAAAAGAAGATATCATGTTTGGAAGGGTCTATTCTCTGTCCACCTACAAAGTGAATGATTCCACATTGAAATAACGCTGATCAGGGTTTTTTCTCATTTATATAGGGCAGGTTTGTTAGGGCGTGCACATGTGCAGCAACAGCAGAGAGGGCACGAAGGAAAGGGCAACTGTACTGATGCTGTAAATGGGATACAGAGAGCTGCAGGCAGCACATGCTGTGGTCCATCTGGGGCAGAGTGTGGGCTAGGCAGATGCCTAGGTGGCACATAGGAATGCTGAAACTGTAAAGCAGCAAGACAGCAACTGACTAGGGTCCAACATGGGCAAGAGTGTGTGTTCCACAGTGTCACAGGAGATATTACACAACAGGTACCCCCAAAGGCACATAACATTGGCAGGCAGTGCCGGGGGGAAGCACGCATGTCCATGGAGGCACCCCTACCCGAGAACCCACACCATAGGCAGCTGCCTACTGGCACACTGGATGGCCTGGGACTGCGCACCACCAGCACCACTGGCATAAGGGCATGTCAGCATGGTGGCGGAGGGGTGCCGTGGCGGAGGGGGCAGTGGCATCTGCCCACAGCAGACCACGGCCAAGCCCCGTTTAGGTGGGTGCTGTGCACTGCAACAGACAAGGTCTGTCTGACGAACAGTCATGGTATCCCGAGGGAATGATCTGCCCCTGTGGCAACAGTTTGGTGCAGTATATATAGCCAGTGTGTTCAGGAGCAGAAGGTAACAAGTTCAAGTCCCAGCTGTGGTTCCTGCCAACCCTGTCCCCATATTTTACCCAGTACTAAACCGTGGTAATAAAAGATGGATCCTTTATTACAGATAAAATAAACATGCCTGAAACGCCTATATTTTACCCTACAGAGCACAGACACCATAAACATGTGCAATCCCTAGAGCAGAGTTTCCCAACTGCAGTCCTGGAGGGCCAAACACCATTCAGGTTTCATGCTGTCCCTAATAAATATGCCTGTGCTGCATTTGTATGCGCCGCCCCCATTGTATGCAAATGTATCTCATGCATATTCATTAGGGATAGCATGAAAACCTGAACAGTGTTTGGCCCACCAGGACCGGAGTTGGGAAACTCATCTCTAGAGCAGAGGCCAACAGGGGTACAAACACCCACACCCACAGGCTCCACTATCCAACGCCTCATGGAGAGTCAGGCTGTTTGGCCCTGCGCGGAGCAGCATCTCCCAATACTGGCACCTGCATACCTTAACAATGCCGTCCTAAACTTGCGAACACGTTCCACATATATCAAAAGGTTGCTATGATTAATGTCAGATAACAAATCCTAAGTTAAACACGATTTGCTGATAGAGATTCATCATAGCAACCTTTCTGATATCTGTGGAGTGTGTTTCTGTTATTGATTCTGACAGTGTTTATCACCTCGGGGAGTGACCCCCAACATTTTTGCGTACCATAGCAATGCCTGTACTGTGCCCAGGACTGGTGTGGCGGCCAGGGCTGCCACAAACCTCTATATTTGTACAATGCTGGCATAGGTGTGTGTCTGTCTATCCACTGTGTTGTGGCTGCCTACACCTTACTGAGCCCACACTGCTTGCACTGTTTCCAGTGTTAGCCTGCCAATGTGTATAATGAGGAGCAAGATACTGTGGGTATGGCCCGGACAGTGTGGCATGGGCAGGATGCATCTGCACAGGGTATAGGATAATGGCTGGGACATTGTAGTGCCCGACCACCACCTGCTCGGAAAGTGTGGCCACAGCATGTCATGCTGGGAGGTCACTCTCACCCTGACTGAGCAGTGACCACGGCATGGCTAGGTTCCCCCATAGTACTATACAGTATTTTTTTCAAGTGATATTTATGGGTTCTCTTTTCTGGGGCTCAATCACTGACATACCTGCTTGGTGTGTGTGCTCACATCCCATTTTTGGGTGCACACAGTTCTTCCAGGAACATGCACTATGTACTAGCTAGCAGACTGTCTGCAGTTAGCATGTTTATGGCTGGAACTCCTTGCAGGGTACAGTGGGTGGAGACTGACTGTGCCCTCTGCTGGTGAATGTCAGATAGTGGTGGGGGCAGCTGAGCTGCTCCAGCGTTCTGTCTGTCTGCTATTGCTGTATGTGATGCGTACAGATCTGCATTGACTGCCCTGTAGGGGTGCCCGTTCCCCAGCAGGACTGGGGTTGATGGTCCCCTCTACTGCCACCATTGCAGAGATGTACAATGTGGATCTGTTGGTGGGAGATCCTGTTCCCCCCCCCCCACCCCCACCATGAGCTACAGAGGGTGGGTTGGGTGGTGCTACATAATCCGCTTTTGGGTCCAAACACCTCCCTTCACCTATAACATGTGACCATGGCATCCACACAGAATATGCACTATTCTGGGTGCATCATAGTCCACAAGGACTAGACGTGATTAGGAAATACAGATGGACACAGGTGTAACCTAGGTGTGTCTGCAAGGACTAGCTATCACACACTGGCACTGATGGGGACCTGCAGCATAGCCTATCTCAACCAAGCCAGGTGCTGCGGACCTGGTGCTGGGTGCCCCACCTGACCATCAGGGTGAGCACAGGACCCGCACAATTTCACGGTCTGTATCTACTCTGTGCCAGTAACACACACGGTCAGTTCCCCCTACCAGGCCTAGGTGCTGTGGGGGTGCATACCCAATTATGTGATCAGCTGTAGACTGCTGATCTGCATGTGCAGTGCATCATGGCTACGGGTGGGTTTACCCTATCCTGGTAACCACAGCAGACAGTTTGTGTGGTGACCTGCAGTCTTTCTGTAGCCAGCCAGCAGTATGGCAGCAGCTATAGAGATGTAGCCTCCTGGTTACTTTACTGAATGTGGAGGCAGAGGTCATGGGTTCAATTCTGCAGTGGTGTAGTCTAAAAAGGCTGTTTGAGGCATTTTCTTTTAATTTAAATCAGTGCTGCCAGCAGAAACACCCTCACAGTGCTGTAGCCTAAGGTGCCTCATAGGCGCCCTATAGGGCACATTATAGGGTGCCTTGGCAGACAGGGCACTTTAAATGTGACCTATGGGGCGCCAATAGGGCGCCTTATGAGGCACCTTAGGTTAGGGCACTGTGAGGGTGTTTTTGTTGGCAGCACTGATTTAAATTAAAAGAAAATGCCTCTGACAGCCTTTTTAGATTACACCACTGCAGGATCAAACCCATGACCTCAGCCTACACTGTCATTGCAGTAACCAGCTGGCTACATCGTTATAGCTTCTAACAGTGCGCTGGCATGTACTTAGGGTTAACGCATGTTAACGTGCCATGGCGCACACTATCGCGTGATACATATTCTTGCTACCTTAGGAGTGGAACGCCCACTTCTTATATGGCATTCTTCACATTATCGCTGCAACTAGCGCCGGTAACATTAGGACGGTTTAGTAAACAATCCATTTAGTGCTTCAATTCAACCTCTGATTTTATGATTCTCCATTTTCTCTCTATCTTCCTTGTTGACCTAAGTTCCTGGGAGTACCATGGTTATGAGTTTCTATCTTTCTTTATTGAGCTTTTAGAGGGGATAGAGGCTGCCTTGCCTAGGATAGTATTCCAGTTTTTCAGGATAGTTTCAATGTCATCTACATTGGTTGTCAAGTTGGGTAGGGTGTTCTTTAGGAAAGTTTCCTTGTCAAATTTCCTGAAGCGGTGGAGTCTCCGTTCTTTGGTTATTGCTTTGCGTGTAAAGGGTTTTAGTTCAGTAATGAGTTGGATTAGGTAATGGTGTGACCAGGGTACCAGTCGCGTTTGAATTGAAGGTGTGTGGGTGTTGTTCACCCATTCCTTAGGTTAAAATATGAGATCCAGCATGTTTCCCTTTGTGTGGATCAGGGTGTCAATAATCTGATATCCTAAATCACCCATCGCATTAAGAAAAGAAGAGGCCTGTGCATTACTTATGGAAGACAGATTTTATAAAGTACACGCATACTGTATTTTCTAAAATAGGCTTCAAACATGTGCATACTAACTTACATTAACTCCTGAGAGTTTACAAAATTATCTCCACATCTGCAAATCAGTGAGCGCAACATGGTGCTTAACACACTTTAGTAAAAGGACTTCTAAGTATTTATCAGCCATGAGTCTAGGTAACTCCTGAATATGCTGCCTTAACACATTTTCTACATACTATTGGAGGGATATTCAATGTGATTAACATGGTTAGCAGATCTGCTAACCGTGTTAAGCACGGTCACCAGGATATCCCCGAGTGCCACCTCTGCATGCCCCAACGCCCGTCTAGCATCGAGGTATTCTCTGGGCAGAGCAGAGGTGGCACGCAGCGATAACTGGGCAGGGGCTGTATTGAGCTAAGTGGATTATCGCTAAGTGGAGAAAGTTAGGCGCCTGAAAGGGTGGCTTAACTTCTGCTACAGAAGCTATCCAGCCAGTGGCTCAGTATCGCTGCTGCTGCTGCCTGATTAGCTTCCTGCTTCTCTGGCTAACCCATATATTCAATGCCAGTGGCTGGATTGTAAGTTTCAGCAGCAATGGTTAGCGGCTGTAATTGCACTAGCTGCCGCCACTGAACATCCCACCTGTATTTCTAAAGACTTATATGCTTATTTAGGTCTCTGACTTGTATATGTGTGTGTGTGTGTATTTCTTTTTTTGTTCTTTTTTTTCTTGTTTAGATAGGCAGCCTTGAAAGCAAAATAATTATAGACAGTGCTATGTCTTGAATGCTTTAGTCTGATTGCAAAGGACTAACATGGCATTGTGGTAGGCATGTGCAGTCACCCTGTCATATTAATAACATTCATATTGTCTCTGTGGTTAATGCCTCATTTTCACTTACTCAGCATTTTGCCAGGAGTTGGCTTTGTTGAGAATTTTCGCAGGCAAGGCTAAACTAGGTTATAGTGCCAATGCCTTTCTGATTGCCAAATTTCAGAAAAAAATTGGGTCTGTAAATTTTGACCTAGACATTCCCAGGCTTTCTTTGCTATCCTCTATCCAAAAAAGCAGCTAGTGATTTGAAATGTAAAATATCCCTTCCCACTGGAGGTAAAACTAAAGCAGATGGATTTGGGAATTCGAAACATTTGGGGTCAATATTCAGCAAAACAGTCGGCATATTTACATAACAGCCATGGTGTTTAAATAGACATAGATATTCCGTTCCTATATACAGTATATATAATATATGGCACCATGGCACACAGTCTGCTACCAACAAACACTTTCTTCTCTTTGGAGACATCAACTTTGCATCCATCTCAGATAAGCAAGCCTCGATGTTCACCAATGCCATGGAAGCACTTTATTTGCACCAGCTTGTCAAGGAACCCACACATAACAAAGGAACAGCCCTAGGCCTTATATTCGCACCGAGCCACATCCCAACAATCCATTTCAACATTCAAACTGACCCAGTCCCTTGGTTAGACAATGGAATGATATCTTTTACCCTACCAGCAGGATTCCTCACTCTGCACCCCCTACAGCAACACTCACCACACATCGCTTCAAATCTTTCAACAAGCATGGACCCTGGCACCCAAGACCTGGAAAGTATAATTCATTCTTGGAACACTATGATATCCAACGTCACCACCTACACATCATGACAACCAATGGTCCACTCAAACCACTCACAACCAACATGGTACTTTCAAAAAATCAGAGCCATCAGACGACATCTTAGGACCAAGAAAATGGAAAAGAACACGAGACAGATAAATCAAGGATCATTACTGCTCAAAACGGACTGAATACTGTAACCTCATCCAAAGCAGCAAAAACAAATATTATACTAACATAATTTAAAAATCTCTCAACCGACCCAGAGAACTATTCTCCATAGTCTCTGCCTTTACAAAAGATCCTACTGCAATGAACACCAAACCACAACTTGACCCACCGACCATGGTGAACTTTTTATACAAAACACACTCCCCCTCCAACTCCAACTCCCCACCTCAGAACACCCATACAGCAAGTCAACTCATGCCCACAGCTGGGACACTTTCAGACTGATCTCAGCTCGTGAACTCACAGACATCATCAAAGACATCAATACCACCACCTCACCACTTGACCCATACCCAGTCTCCTGGATAAAATCACTTCGAGCAAAGCTATCCACAATACAAAAGATCGTCCACACCTCCCTCCAACAAGGATACCTACCTGCTGCTCTAAAACAAACCTCTATCAGACCCATGCTCAAGAAACTGTCTCTTGATCAATCAGACCCAAGCTCATATCGCCCAATAGCAAGTATCCCCTTTCTAGCAAAGAATAGAGAAAACTGTGCAACGCCAACTCCAGGACTGCATTGATACCTACGTACCCGTTGACCTCCAACAACATGGCTTCCGCCCCCAGTATGGAGTTGATACCCGCATCACTGCACTCTTCAACACATTAATCAAAGGGCCTTGACAAACCACATAAAGGTTTCACAATGATGAGCAGCTTTTGACTCCATCTCACACAACACTCTACTAACCAGACTGAAGAACATTGGCCTCCGCAACAGCACCCTAACCTGGTTCTCATCATACCTCACTGACAGACAACTCCAAGTAAAAATTGGCTGTCTCAAATCTAACCAGTTCAGCATAAACCAAGGCGTACCCCAAGGCTCAATCCCGTCAGCATTTCTTTTCAACATCTACAAACAACCCATCTGTGACCTACTCAGAAGATCCAACATGCACTTTTACCTCTATGCAGATGACATCATGTTCTACACCCCCTTTCACACCTTAGCTCCGGACTTCTCCAACATGTCAGACCGCTTCTCAGCCATCACTGACCTCCTTGGAAGTTTAAACCTAAAAGTGAACAGCAAAATGACCGAGGCTCTACTGATAACAAGAGATGCCTCCTTCTCCCCACCAGCAAAGTTAACACTCCAAAACACTGAAATCATGATAAAAGATTAAATCAATTACCTAGGCATAACCTCAACATGCACTCCCACATCAAGAAAGCAGCCAACACCGCATCCCTCAAGATGAAATCACTACTACCTCTCCGACCACTACTACAACACAATGATTACAGAACTGTTTTCTAAGCCATCATAACACCTCACCTAGACTATGGCAACATCATATACCAAGCACTCCCAAAGCATACTCTCTACCCCCTGCAATTAGTCCAAAAATACGGATGGAGGAGTGGTCTAGTGGTTAGGACAAGGTACTTCAGGCCGGAGGGCCGGGAGTTCAAGTCCCACCTGGGGACTGCAATCTCAGGCCGGAGGGACTGGGATTTCTAGTCCTGTAGGCACTCCTTGTGGTCTTGGGCAAGCCACTTAACCCTCCATTGCCCATGTTCCCTGTAAGTATTAGCGTATGTGTCTCATATCCCCTTGTGTTAAATGTATCCCCCAAATGACCGCTTTGACCTGGAGAAAAACGGGATATAAATACAGCTAAATAAATAAATAAAGTACGGCAGCCAGAAAACTAACAAGTACATCACTTCCACCCTCAAGAGCCTAGACTGGCTACCAAAAGTACAGAGGACAAAGCACAAGGTGATAATGACCACCTACAAAATCATACATAACTTATCTGCACCCTGCCTCAATCCACTGATCAGAAGAGCTCCCACAACAAGAGAAAGAAGATCAACCACCCAAAATTTACTAGTCAAGACAAAATGCACCCAGCAGACAAACAATAGAGCCTTTACTCTCTTCGCCCCCTCAATCTGGAACTCGCTCCCAGCTCCAATACACTCTGCTCAGACAACCCAAGTCCTCAAGAAGCTACTAAAGACACACCTATTCATTGAGCACTATGGCACCAATGAAACTCCATAACACTCTAGAAAATAATATTCCTCATCCCTCTAAATAAGTTACCCGTTCCTGTTAACTTAAAGTTATACTCCCTTATGTTCTATGTAACTGTTTCTCAATTGAGATTATTAATTGTTCTCTGTAAACCACCTTGGCCTTAAGGTGGTATATAAAACCTGTTAAATAAACCATAAAGACAATTGGCTCCCTCAAATTCAACCAGTTCAGGTATTGGGGAGTCTTGTTTTGTGGTTGTTGCGCTGCTGAACGTCTCTGCTATCAGAATGACAGGCTGGAAATCGTCCCCTGTCTGAAATACCATTGTGAGGATATCTGTCTAGCTGTCCTGGACAACTTCCATATTGGGTATGTCCACATTTCTAAAATCATGCTCGAACTTAGATGTGCCCAGCCTTTTTTGAAACATTTTCACCTGGATGTCCCAGATTGCACCTAGATGTCATTTCTGAAATGTGCCTTTATGTATATGTGCGTTCTTTTGCACTTAGACTAGTATTTTATAAAATCAAGTAGGCACATGCTTAACTTTATTAAATAAATGTAAAATAGGCATATGAAAATGTGCATTAACTAGGAGCAACGATAGAAGTATTCTCTTAGGGAGTAATTTTATAAGTCACGACTATATTTAAGTGCATAAATCTAGGCATTTTTGTCATCTACACACATGAATGGGCATTTATACATGTATTTGATGTGGTCGCTATTCTGAAAGTACGTGTTAGGTCGATTAAGCGGACTTTCACTGTAGGCATGTAAAGGAGTGGAGTTTGGATGAAGTGTGGGCGAAGCACAAAGTTACACATGCAAATTATAAAATACTCTAATTTACATGCATTCTTGAAAAAAGTAGGTGCAGGCATTGATGTCAGTCATAGGGCTGACATAAGTGCTTGTGACTTAAATGAATGCACATAACTTTGCACTTATGTCCTGTTTTATAAAGTCAAGTATGTGCATACTTGATAAAATAAGCACCAAAATATGCATGTTAAAGTACAGGTTAACCTAGGCGCACCTTATAAAATTACCCACATAGAGAGTAGTTTTATACGGGGACTCTTAGGGTGTCTTTTACTATAGAGCACTAAGGTGTTGCACATAACGAGCCAAATGCACTCATCCAATGGAGCATTAGGTGCAACACCGACACAATAACTACTGGGAGCGTGGAAGGCATTTTCTTGGAAGTTAATGTGGTGTGCTATTCTGCATTAGCATGGGTGCACGTACAGCAACTCATAAGAACATAAGAACATAAGATATGCCATACTGGGTCAGACCAAGGTCCATCAAGCCCAGTATCCTGTTTCCAACAGTGGCCAATCTAGGTCATACATACCTAGCAGTATCCCCAAGAGACACAGGTTCCACAGTGCTTGTATTGGGTCAAGCATTGATATCCTAGGTCCCTTTTTAATAATGGTTTATGGATCTTTTCCTCCAGGAACTTGTCCAAACCTTTTTTAAACCCAGCTACACTAACAGCCTTTACTACATCCTCAGGTAACAAATTCCAGAGTTTGATTACACGTTGAGTGAAAAAATATTTTCTCTTATTTGTCTTAAATAGTTTACCCTGTAGCTTCATTACATGTCCCCTAGTCTTTCTGTATTCTGATAGCGTAAACAATTGATCTATGTTTACCTGTTCCACTCCATTCATTAATTTATAGACCTCTATCATATCTCCCCTCAGATGTCTCTTTTCCAGGTTGAAGATCCCTAACCTTTGTAGCCTCTCTTCATAGGAGTAGCCTTCCATCCCCTTTACCATTTTGGTGGCTCTTCTCTGTACCTTTTCTAATAATGCTATATCCTTTTTAAGATACGGCGATCAGAATTGCACACAATATTCAAGGTGCGGTCATACCATGGAACGATATAGAGGCATTATAATATCCTTTGTTTTATTTCCATTCCTTTCCTTATGATACCTAGCATTCTATTTGCTTTCTTGGCCGCAGCTGCACATTGGGCGGAGGGTTTTAACATGTTATCCACGATGATGCCTAAATCTTTTTCCTGGGTGGTGGTTCCCAATGTGGAACCTTGCATCGTGTAACCATAGTGTGGGTTGTTCTTTCCTAGGTGCATAACTTTGCACTTGTCCACATTAAATTTCATCTGTCCACATTAAATTTCACCTATTGAGGTGGTGTTAAGTACACCCATGCTAATCATGTGGTATGCAGTTAGCACATATGCACAGAAATGACTTTATTTAATTACATCCTTATTGGCCACCAGTAAACATAAAAATGGAGCTCACTCTGAGGAGAAGGATGTTACCAGTGGTGTGTCGCATGGATGTCTTTGGTCCAATTCTTTTTAATATCTTTGTTAGTGATATTGCAGAATGGCTTTCGGGTAAGGTTTGCCTTTTGCATAAGAACATAAGATATGCCATACTGGGTCAGACCAAGGTCCATCAAGCCCAGTATTCTGTTTCCAACAGTGGCCAATCTAGCTCATATGTACCTAGTAGTTTCCCCAAGGGACACAGGTTCCACAATGCTTGTATTGGTTCAAGCGTTGATATCCTGGGTCCCTTAATAATGGTTTAGGGACCTTTCCTCCAGGAACTTGTCCAAACCTTTTTTAAACCCAGCTACACTAACAGCCTTTACTACATCCTCCTGTAACAAATTCCAGAGTTTGATTACACGTTGAGTGAAAAAATATTTTCTTTTATTAGTCTTAAATAGTTTACCCTGTAGCTTCATTGCATGTCCCCTAGTCTTTCTATATTCTGATAAGGTAAACAATCGATCTACGTTTACCCGTTCCACTCCGTTCATTAATTTATAGACTTCTATCATATCTCCCCTCAGCCCTCTCTTTTCCAGGTTAAAGAGCCCTAACCTTTTTAGCCTTTCTTCATAGGAGTATCCTTCCATCCCCTTTACCATTTTGGTGACTCTTCTCTGAACCTTTTCTAAAATCGCTATATCCTTTTTAAGATACGGCGACCAGAATTGCACACAATATTCAAGGTGCGGTCTCACCATGGAACGATATAGAGGCATTATAATATCTTTTGTTTTATTTTCCATTCCTTTCCTTATCATACCTAGCATTCTATTTGCTCTTTTGGCTGCTGCTGCACACTGGGCCGAGGGTTTTAACGTGGTATCCACAATGACGCCTAAATCTTTTTCCTGGGTGGTGGATTCTAATGTGGAGCCTTGCATTGTGTAACTATAGTGTGGGTTGTTCTTTCCTAGGTGCATAACTTTGCACTTGTCCACATTAAATTTCATCTGCCATTTGGATGCCCAGTCTTCCAATTTATCCAGATCCTCCTGCAGTTTTCCACAATCCTCTTGGGTTTTAACAACTTTAAACAGTTTTGTGTCATCTGCAAATTTGATAACCTCACTAGTTATTCCCTTTTCCAGGTCATTTATGAATATGTCAAAAAGCAGCGGACCCAGTACAGGTCCCTGGGGTACTCCACTATTCACCTTTTTCCATTGGGAATATTGGCCATTTAGCCCTACCCTCTGCTTTCTATCTTTTAACCAGTTCCTCATCCATAATAGTACACTGCCTCCTATCATGTATCATTTTACCTTTCAGAGACTTATTGCATAGTCAGTCTCCTTCAACTCTGTCTTACCTCCCTCTTACTACAACATTTGGTTTGTAAGAGTGGCTCTATTACACTGGTAAGCCCCTATGGTCCTCTACCTATTCCACAGGGGGATTCTCCCTTCCAGAGTTGTCTCCCCTTTTTTATTACCTTAGGGCAGCTCATCAGACAATGGGAAGTCTTACCACTCCTATTATGTCTGTTGTTTCTTTTTCCCAATCTAAAAAAAAAAAAAAAAAAAAAAAGGGGGAAAAGAAATTTTTTTCCGCTGCCCTGGTAGTTGCTGCAGATACAGCAACTCCTAGTGGTTAAGCCACTGGTTCTGTTCATCACACAACCAGGGTTTCTCCTCCACTAGCAATCCTTCTAGCCTCAGTGCTAAACCCCAAACAGGTTATCAACCTTGTTTGGAAACCCTATTATCACAGACTGGTTGGTTAACTTCTATTCTTCGCCCCCTTGTCCTTGGCAGAATAGCTTAAGTTACCCACTGGCTTTAAACAGCCAGTTTTTTCTTCTAACCAACCTGCAGCATGCTCTCTGCAACTCTACAGAGTAGCTTTGCACTATGGGCCCTTGCTAGAGAGCATTAGTATCTTGCCTAGCAGATAACCCCAGATGGTTAGGAGGGGTTCCCCCAGTCATGTTCTCAGGACTGGTAGGTGTTCTCTTTTGAGACATAAGACACAGGCCTTTCATCACGTGAAAACCTAAAGAATGGCCAATTCCCTGGCTTGGCCCATATCTCCTTTGGACTTCTCGCCAGAGATAGTTTTCTTTCAGTGGCAGCTCAAGGACGCCTGATACCCATCTTGCCCTTATAGGCGGGTCACCATGGTATCTTATTCCACTGGCGCCCTCTATCCATTCACCATACTGCAGTTCTGGAAAGATCTGGACTTGCTGCCTGCAGACTGAAGTTATCCTCTGCATTTTTCACGTAGGCCATCCTGGTTATTCAAGAGCTCGAATTCTGAAAGGAATCTAGACTCCTTCTTGTCAGGGAGACCATTCCTCTGACTCTGTCAGTCATAACCAGGAAAAGAAGATTCTCTATCCATCTATTCAAGCAGGTATCACCCTTCTTGCTATTAGATGAATCTTTCTCTCTCCCCATATTTCTAGGGGGATCTAGTTATATAGGCATCTCTCCATCCACATACCTGGAGACATGTGTCTATATGCCTACATATATGCCTATATATATATATCTGTGTATCTTCTGCCCATGTATATATCTCTCTCTATATATGCATATATACCCTATATGTGTATATATTTATCTAGATACATATATATATCTATATCTGTTGAGATATATCTTTTAGGTAGATATGTATCTACGTACTTATCTATCTGTCTGTTTAGGTTCAGATATCCATATATTCCTATATGACTCTGACAGATGGGCACTACCCCTATCAATGCTGTGCCAGCATGCTTAGAGTTCTACACATACAACCACTCCCTGTGGTAATTAACAAACTTTTTTCTTACCATAACCTTTCAGGGTTAGGTACCTCTGAAGCTCTCCATGTACCTTTTTTCTTTCCTAATTGACCCCATTTAGGAAAGACATTGCGGAACTTCAGTTAATCTAAAGCTTAACGCTTCCTAAGTCTGTCCTTACTTTCCTATCAGATACAGGGGTCTCCATACCCTTTCTCTCCTACATGGACTAATTCCAGTGCCAGTCCAGATGGGTCAGACTCATTTTCCTTTTGGTCCTAGGACTGTACTGTTCTTGGGCCAAAAGAGCTTAAGCTTTGTCTAATAGTACCTTCTGCGTTTTCCGCTGAAGCCCTACACCTTTATACTACCCCATTTTCCCCTGGGGCTATTTCTCACCCTGAAGGGTTCTGGCCTCCACTTGTTTTTTCTAGTTATTACCTCTACTTCTCAGTGAGGTACTCCTTGAGGATCTTCTACTGGCTCTTCTAACAGATCCATATGAACCTCAATAGACTTTTTACAATGCCACCAAGGGAGGCCCATATTAGAATATTGCACTCAATATTTTACTACTAAATGCCCTCTATACAGGGTCTTTCTCTATAGAAGTCCTGTTCTAGTCCAGCTGTTCCACAGCACCTTTTCTGTAATTCAACTCCTACCCTCCATCCCCAGGATGCCTGAGGTTCTGAGGAGTAGTATGGCTCTTCTAGATTCGCAACATGCTAGGACTCCCTCTGGGCATCTCAGCTTTGGAGTCCCCATATGTGAAGACTCATTCCTGCTTGTTCCTGGAGATAGCACAGTTACTTACCTGTAGCAGGTGATCTCTGGGAACAGCAGGAATAAGTCTTCACAACCCACCCACCTCCCCTAGGAGTTGCATTTTCTCTATCTCTATCTTCCCTTTCTTGCTCTCTCTCTCTTTGCCTCAGCTTTAAAACTTAACTGAGGAGAGGCAGTTGGGAAAGGCGGGAAGGCAGCATGCAGGTGTGTTGGGATGCTTCCAAAAGCGTTCTGATTGGACGCTGGGGAGCGTTCCCACGCAGACTCCGTCGGTACCGACGTACCCATATGTGAAGACTTATTCCTGCTGTTCCCAGAGATCACCTGTTACAGGTAAGTAACTGTACTTTCTACAAGGTCTGCCTAAAAAATCTATTCACACACTTCAAATAGTTCAAAATGTCTCTGCTAGGATTATAACCAAGGCCAGCCTAGCTGAACACATCACACCTACCTTATACAAACTTTACTGGCTCCCAATAGCTTACAGAATAAAGTACAAGCAAATAGTCACAGCTTTCAATCTCCACAATGGCATTTCTCCCTCCTACCTCTCCACCCTATTACAACCTCAAGTTGACAATAGACACAGGAGAAAAAACACAAAAAACTTAGTGAAAATTCCTACCTCCATACGGAAGAATAAACAGTTCACAAGCAATAGAGCGTTCAGATTTACAGCCCCCACACTGAGGAACGCTCTACCTGATCAGCTTAGAGCAACCAAAGACCTTCTAACATTCCATAACATTCCGCAAGGAATTAAAAACCTTCCTGTTCTCAGAATATTATAACACATCTTCCCCCAACAATACTAACAATTTATCTACTTCACAACACACCACCCAAATATCATAATCCATCCCATCTGAAGCATTAATCTCATGTAAATAGCTAAGAAACGCAATCCCCACTATACCTTCTTTAGAGTATACTGGGATGTACATAGTTCTGGATCCATCTATCTTGTATATAGTTTGTTTTAACTAGTTCTCTAGTTGCAATGATGTTATTATGCTGTTCAATGTTCCATGTAACTTCATGTTATTGTTCAATGTGAACCTCACCTGATCGCTGGAAGGAGCGTTATAAAAGAGCTGTTCAATAAATAAATAAATAAAAATAAAAAGGGGATAGACTCAGAAGTAATATGGAGAAATATTTCTTTACAGAAAGAGTGATAGATGTGTGGTATAGTCTCCCAGTAGAGGTGGCAGAGACAAGGACGGTATCTGAATTCAAAAAAGCATGGGACAAACAAAGGATCTCTAAAGGAAAAAAGGGCACTATTGTAGTTGATGGAAGAGCAGGTTAGATAGGCCATGTGGTCTGTTTCTGCCATCTTTGAAAATTGGTCTCATTATGTTTTTAAGCTTTCAAGGAATTTAGTAATAAAAGTCATCTTTCTTGCTTAAAGGTAAGTCCAATTTTTTTCTTCTTTTCCGGGACACTAAGGAGCTCCCTGAAAGACAACTGTAGAAGGTCAAACGTGTGACTCTCTGATCTCTCTCTCTCTCTCCATTATATTACTATGTAAAGTTCAGCTCTTCCCTAGTCTTTATTAATTGCACAGTGGAATGAGCTGCAATATTCAGCTGTCTAGAATGTGGAAAATTTTTCCATTTGTAAGACAACATTTCAAAACGATGTTTCTTGCAAGGATTTTCTTTTTCCGAAATCTTTAAATTTTCGCATTGTTAAAAGATTTACCTCACAAAATACTGATTTTCCTCTTGCCAGTGGTCTGTGGGATTCCTGCCTAACGTGGCCAGGATCAGCCTGCCAGACTGCAGCAGCTAGTGAGGCCAGTGTGCCCTGCTCCTATGCAGTGGGGAAGTTAACAGCTAGTCCAATGGGCTCACAAATCATTTTTAACCAGAAGCACTGGTGTCCCTGTATAAACTTTGATGATTTGTGCATGCGCATAGAGTAATACACTTTTTGATCAATCTGTTTACAGCTGTAATTTCTTGAATGATGCAAAAGTCCGGGAAACACTCATAAAATGATTTCAGGTCTTTCTGTTGCATTATTTGCACTTCCTTTCCCACTGGCAAGCAGTCGGGTTCATGTCCTTTCTTAAACTTCAGAGAGATGGCAGGTCATTGTCTGTCTCTCAGGAGCAGGGAGTAATGTCATTCTGAGAACTTTTTTTTAGCAGAATAACAGGATAGAAACGAATTAAGTGCCTAGTGAAATAAAAAAAGACCAGGAAATAAGTCTGATTTAAAGACTTGTTTCTGTATTAACATCAGGGCTCCTGATCTTCCATTTAAAATGTAATGTCACTAAGGCAGGCAGAGACTGATTCTGATGTACATTGTTTGGACAGTCGAGAATGGATTCAGGTACCTTCCACAGGCACTGAGGTTAGACAGGTGCTTGCTGTTGAAGTGCATCCTTCCTGCCATCAGCCTCAGAACCTCTCATCTTTCCTTCTCTGAATTAGCAGATAGTTGGGCTGGGCTTATATCCTCTGGCTCTGCTATCGGTTTCCCCTGACGAAACATTTGAACAAACAAATGAATTAATAATGGAAGCCAGTATGCAAAGAAGCAGGGAACCTGGAACACCTTTTATGGACAAATAGAGGGGAAGGGTGCAGAAAACTCTTTGGGCCTGATTTTGAGCTGGGCAGTGCTATGGGGTATGTTTACTAAGCAGTCTTAACATGCGCCCGGCGCTAGTGTGCAGGCTGCCATAAAAGGAGTGGGCGTTTCAGTCTTAATGTAGCAAAACAGGATTATCGCGCGATAACGTGCGCTGCACACATTATCGTGTGAGAAGCCACTAAGCACGTTAACGCGCGGTAATCTTAAGTAGGCGCGCAGACATGCAAATACTGAAATAGAGGTGTAGCACAATGGTCAATACACCCACTGATGGTGCAGGGGTCATGAGTTTGATCCCCAGTGTGCCTGATGAATAAGGCTGGCAGAGGCATTGCCTTTTACGTGTACATATTGCTTTTTGAGGCATTTTATTTTTATTTTAATTAGTGCTGCCAGCAAACATACCCTCACAGTGGCGTAACCTAAGGTGCCGCATAAGGCACCCTATAAGGAATCCATAGGGCACATTATAAAGTGCACTGTCCGCCAAGGCACCCTATAATGTCCCCTATAGGACACCTTATAAGGCACTTTATAGTGCGCCTTATAGGGCACCCTATAAGGCGCCTTATGAGGCACCTTAAGGTTACAGTACTCTGAGGGTGTTTTTGCTGGCAGCACTAATGTACATTAAAAACAGACAATGCCTCAGACAGCCCTATCAAATAACCCTACTGGGGGTTTGAACCCATGATCTCTGGCTCCACAGGCAGTGAAGTAACCAGTGGGCTACAGCTGCTAACAAACCCCTGGCTGGCTACAGAAGGACTGCATGCCACCACACAACCGTTCTTCTGTGGTTACCAGGATAGGGTCAACCCACCCATACCCATGATGCACAGCACATGCAAATCAGCAGTCTACAGATGATCACAAGATGGGGTATGCACCCCACAGCACCTCATCCTGGTAGGGGGAACTGACCGAGTGCACCCCACAGTACCTCAGCCTGGTAGGGGGAACTGACCGAGTGCACCCCCACAGCACCTCAGCCTGGTAGGGGGTGCCGACGGTGTGTGTTAGTGGCACAGAGTAGCTACAGCCCGTCACATTGTGTGGGTATTGAGCTACGAGGGGACATGGGATGAGGTGAAGGGAGATAGATTCAGGAGTGATATGCGGAAATATTTCTTTACGGAAAGAGTAGTGGATCCGTGGAATAGTCTCCCAGTGGAGGTGGTAGAGATGAGGACAGTAACTGAATTCAAAAAAGCATGGGACCAACACAGAGGATCTCTAAAGGTAAAAAGTGGACTGTTGTAATTGTTGATATGGAAGGACAGACTAGATAGGCCATGTGGTCTTTTTCTGTTATCATGTTTCTATGTTTCTATACGTGTTCATGGCTGGAAGGTGGGGGAGGGGGGAGGGGGATAGTCCAAGGGGACAGTTGAGAATATTTCTAAATTATAATTTCTGTGAAACTGTGAGAATTTACTCAATCAAGACGATGAATACACCAAAAATAGTCCACAAATCTTGACCTATATCGCATACCAAAACGTGGACAAGAGCATATATCAGTATCTTCAAAAACCATTCATATATTGCTCATTGCAAAATCTTCTTCAGTATTGTATTTCAAATAAATTGCTTACTCATATATGTGTGTATAAAAACACCAGCAATCCTGAATAGTGTATAAATATATTGCATGAAGATATAAATATATGTTCTTTGTTCACATTTTTGTATGTGAAGCTGTGAGAACATGCACTCTGAGGTAGCATATTATAAAGTAACCAGGGAGGTTGCTTTCAGTTTCAGAAACACATTACACATTTGACATTGCGAAACAGAACATAACCATGCTTGTTTCTGGGCATTTGGTTTAGAACTCTGATAGACTTTCAAAGGTAGTTTTTAAGGTCTGCTCTGTTTTTGTCAAATGGAGAGAAAAATGTGGTACAGAACAGAAGAAAATGGAAAGTTCATCCAGTTGACTGACTCTGCTGCCTACATGACATATCAATAAAGACATCTAATAATAATGTAGACTTTGGCATTCTGACTTTTAAATACATTGATGTTCTTAACACAAATTTGTTTAAAGTTTATATTTACGAGTTTTAACACATATTCACAAATATCCACGTGTTCAAAAAGAGACATCTAAAAAGAAAGGAAAAGCTAAGACCAACTTGTAAAGGTAACAAGGAAACAAATAAAACATCTCTATATCTCAAATTATGCCACCAGCAAAATAAGAAGGGGAGGGAGCAGAAATAAAGGAGCCAAAGAAAAAAGATAATAATAATAATGAAAATGAAGACAGTAAGCATGAAATTCTCCATTGTTAGTCATCCTTCACCCTGTCTTGACTCTTCCAAATTACAAATAGGAGATACAGTAGCTGTGGAAGCAGGACTCTTCAAATCCAGAAACAGGCAGAGGTTCCGGTGCAAAAAATCTGTATCTAGTATTCTAGTAATTCACCATACATTTACAAGGATATCACAGTCTAAAAACAGTGCCCAAAGCTAATGTTTCTTGATGCATAGCCAGAAACCAATCTCTCCTCTCCTGAGTAGATTGCGAAACATCAGGGAAGATCCTCTCACGGGCTGTCCCAAAAAAGGCTTGTTTATCTTTAAATACAGACCTAGAATTCTAGTTATATCTTGTTCCAAGATAAAACTTACAAGGAGAGTACCTCTTTATTTAACATCCAAAAAGGAAATTTCCAAATTGTCCCCTTGTTGTTTCATTGTAATCAGTCAACTACTCTGTTTTGGATGATGCACATAATGTGTCCTTTTAAATGCTGTCAGTTGATTTGTTCTGGGGTTTTTTTTCCCCAAAGCAAGCTGTCATTAATTCTCTAAATCCCTCTTCTAGCAACAAGAAAGGTTGGCTCCCCAAAGATTAGCTCCCTGTGACTTGGTCATGGGATCCAGCGCAAACTGCATAATATTTGCTCTTTTTGGAGATAGTATGGCCCTTCTGCTTTCCAACATAATTCAGTATTTCCTGAACTCGTCTCATCTCACCAACATAAGGTGGCAAGATTAAAAACATAATTTATTGTCCAGTGTCTCATGTCATTAGAGCAGTGGTACTTGAACCCAGTCCTTGGTATACCCAACCAGGCAGGTTTTAGGATATCCACAATGAGATCAATCCATGGCAAATCTCTCTCATGTATAATTATGGATGTTCTGAAAAACCGAATGGCTGGGTGTGTCCAAGGACTGGGTTGATAATCACTGCATTAGAGATAAGGAAGGACTGGCAATCCTTTTCAAAGCCAGAGGTAGGTGTCTTAAATCATATAGAGCACATTACTTTTGGGCATGAGTGACTGAAACCACTTGCCCTACAGCATACTGCCAATTGCTCATGTTTTGATTTTTGCCTCACAGTACGTGGTAGAAGCATAAAACAGATATCATAAAATAGGTAAAAACATCTATAGCCTATGTTTCCTACAAGCAAGTAACAAATGTAATGTAGTGGGAGTGGCGTAGAGATAGACGTTCTTCAAAAACGGTGCATGAGACACCCTGGTGGCAAGTGCTGTGCATTGCTGTTCAGGAAGTCCTTGGGTTGGCCAGGGCTGAAAATGCTGAGGATTGAGTGTTCACAGTGCCCCTTGGGGAGTGAGAAGGGAAGATGTCATGGTTGTTACTCAAGGATGATGTCTAGTGGACATTCTTATGGCCTGTGATTGCAAAGTTCCAGAAGGAGCTCTCCTGCATGGCCCTCGACTTGGGATTGCCATTACCATGACCAGACTAGATACAGTGGGGAGCAAGATGGAAGGGGACTATAAAACATAACAGGAAAACAAATCCCTTGGTAGCTGCAACTGAAGATTTATGGGATTAGGATCTCAGTTCTGCTTCAAGTTGAGTTGGGAGCCCAAAAAGAGCAAGAGAAATATGTTGGGTCGAAAAGGCCCAAAAAACTGCATGCGCTATGAGACAACCTGCTTTCCAGACTTAGTAAAAATGGATGGATATTGCCTTAAAGTGTCTTTAGATCACTATAGAGATACCGTAATTTTATAAGCATCTTGAGCATGTGAAAGAGTGTTGTACACATGATGCTTTATAAAATTATCTGGAGCTATGCACACAAAAAAGTACATGCTGCTGATGCATAGGGGCATGTTTACTAAAGAATGCGCCAGTAGTGCATCTTTGGGCTGCAAAACCTGTGTAAACACCGGTGCCAACTTCAGCGGACACAGCACTGCAGTAGTCCGGCATGTGGATGCACCTAACATAGCATTTAGCACGTGCCCATTATGCCTGTGATGTGCCGTCAACATCCACCCTGTCTCTGCCTAATCATGTGCTAACTTATTAGTGAAGGATTTTTGATACAGGGCCCCATGCTAACTTTTAGCATGGCATGGTTTTTGTGCGCTGAACCCCGTTCTAGCGGTTGGCGTGTTTCAGTAAACATGTCCCATAGTGCTCACTTTTATGCGGTATGCATGTAGGCTTTCCCAAGGGTGAGGTTGAATAGAGGTATGGCAGAGCAGTGAGATACATGCCTCTTATGAAATACATACATCCACGCAAACATAGGCAGAAAGTTACGGAAAGCTTGCCTCAGGAAAGATGTACATTTATGCAGGAGCTTTTGGAGAGGCACTATTATAAAGGCACATAGGCACATAAAACTGATGCAGTATATGTGCTTATGTGCCTAGGCACCCTATTATAAAATGACCTCTCTTTTTAAATTTAATTTAACTTGCCATTTATTCCCTGCGTAGCCCATCATGAGCTGAAGGCAGGGTACAGTCAAAAATGTTGTTACATATTCCATCCATAACATATCCAATAATTCCAATAATGCAATTCAAAGCATATAAATATAATTCAATAATCAGTCCTGGATTTCCAACAGCTCATCCTAATGCATTATGGGACCTGAAGCACTGATTTCAAGGGATACAATGAGAGACTACAAATACCATACTGCATTGCAATGCAAATTTAAAACCAAAACTGGAAAAAAATCTCATTCCTGGAACTGGGTAACTTGGCATCTCTGAAATAGCAACACAGTTATCTTAAATGTTCCCAAATCAAGATACCGAAAGCCCAAGAGCCAGATTTAGTAAGGTTTTACCAGTAACCACAGAATAGGAGAAATCCCCTTGTTCTATCTGCACGGCTTTGTCAGCCTATCTGTACTGCCTAGGTAACAGCTATCTGCACGGGTCATGTAATCTTTACTCTTAGAGGTTGAATACTGCATTAGACCTATTCCCTTTAGCTCAGTTGTTCCCAAACATGTCCTGCGGGACCTGCAGCAAGTTAGGTTTTCAGAATATCAGAGTTGCTAAGTTACACAGTTCCACAAACGAGGTTGTTTTGCCTGTTGCATTGCAGTACAGTATCGTATTTGCACTCTCTGATTTTACCCACAGAAAATCAGTGCTGCAGGTTCTATAATGCATCAGCATGAGACTCTCAGAAATCCAGGACTGGCTTAAAAATCTCACTCCTGGAACTGGGTAACTTTGGGATATCCACAATGAATATACATGAAAGAAATGTGCATGCAATGTAGACAAATGCATGCAAATCCAGATCATGTAATCTTTGCTCTTGCAGGTTGAAGACTGTCTGTGATCCATTCTCTCTAACCAGTGGTTCCCAAACCTGTCCTGAGAGACCCCCAGCAAGTTGGGTCTCAGAACATCCACAATGAATATGCATGAAATAAATCTGCATGCAATGTAGGCAGTGTATGCAAATCCATCTCATGAATATTCATGGTAGTTATCTAGAAAACATACTACTTTTAACAGCATTGCTTTTTCCTTATTTTCAATTGAAATTTCTTCAGAAAGATTCATCACGATTGCATTGATTCGAGGGTCAATATTTAGCCAGGATGGCCAGCAATTTTTTTAAACACCAGCTACTGTGGCTGATGGGGAGACTTCGGACAGGAGAGAAGAGCCGGCCTACATTGGAGACAGCACAGCAAGTCACTCATCTTCAAGGTATGTTTGCCGTGCTGCCTCCAAATTGTGTGCCTGGCGGGGGTGCAACCCCTCCCAGAATGGACTGCACCCACCGCCCCGCCCTTAGTACACCACTGAGTGCTAACATTCAGATAACGGCTGGTGCTGAATATCAGGATTTTTGCTTACCTAACTTTATCTGTATAATTATTCGATTAGCAGACTGAATTTTACTGCCAACTGGATAACTCTCAGGGCCATACTTGCTGTGCCCACGGACTGCCCAAGCACTATCTGGATAGCACTGGAGTACTCTGCAATAATTTTCACTGCCATTATCTGAATTATGCTGCTGAAATACAAGAGATAGTCCTGGTAGGCAGCACTTATGCAGGTGGCAGATCCAACCACCAGATAAGGGGATTTGGATATTGGGCCTTCAGAATCGGTGCCATAAACTATCTACAGTTAGTTCCTTGTTTGCTTTTGTTAGCTAAATAAAAATAAAAGGAAAATAAGTGATACCTTTTTATTGGACTAACATAACATTTTTGGACTAGCTTTCGAAGGTTAAAACCTTCTTCTTCAGGTCAAGACAGTAAAAATGTTTAGCCTAATAAAAAGGTATCACCATATTTTCCTTTTTTGTTTTTATTTAATTACCATTAAAGTGGACTAACATGGCAACTACACTGCTTGTTTGGTTTTGTAACCCTTTGTTTGTGAAGAGCCCTTACAGCCATCCACTATGCTGTATAGCAGATAGTGGTCACAACCGTCCAAGAGCAATGCAGTCTCTCAGTTTCTACTCCTGGAAAAATTAGAGGGTTCTTTGAATGGGATCAGTATACACTGGGAGGCCTATGGCACTTAAAACTCCACTCATTCCTTTTCCCTTCTCAGAATAACTGAATCCATGCCAGGATGTGTGTTCTGAACAACAAGGGCTTACTTTAAGAATTTTAGAGTCACTGATAACAATAACATAAATATACATTTATTTATTTAGTTCACACATTTCCAGTAGTAGTTCAAGATGAGTTAAAATCAGGTACTGTAAGTACCTGAATGGCAACAAGAACAAGAACAGAACTACATTACAAACAATTATCAAGAAACAACTGTTTGAACGGCACAAAGAGAAACAATGGTTTAAAATTGGCAATGGTGTATGACAAGGCTACATGCTGTGGTAAGGAGAGCTGTGCAGAGGAAATGGAATGGGAGGAAAATGAGCCCTGTCCCTTTAAATCTGGAGAGGAAAGCAGTTCCTATAGAAACCACAAGCCTCCAAAGCAGAGTATACCGAGCACTAAGCCCCGCCCACCTAGTGACGTCAGGGCTAGGTTGAGCACTGATGAGGTGCACGTGAGTAGGAAGAAGGGTGTGGTGCCTGAAAGGCAGCATTTTAAAAGTGCTTCCGTTTTAGAAGAAGGGGGGCAGGCAGTTCTTAGAGTTCGTGGAGTTCCAGAGGCAGTTGATGCAAGGGAAGCTGGTTCTGAAGAGGACAAGCTTGAAGTCAGAAACTTGCTGGGTCCCGAAGCAGGTACTTTAGTTCCAGTGGAAAAGGGAACTTCAGGAAGAAACCTGTCTGATCCACATGCAAGGGTAAATGAGAAGCAGAGAGTGTCTGGAACCCAGAGCAGGCTACAGTATCTAGGACAAAGACGTGTTTCCAGGTGGGGAAACAGATTAAAGCAGCCCTTAAGTCTTGAAGGTAATGGAAATATCTTATCTTTAATTCCTATCAAAAGCCAAGCTGAAGGAATAGTTAAAGAATTAAAAGACAGTGCTAAACATTGTGTTCCCCTGAACCCTGAAAGGCAAACATTTAATAAGCCTAGAATATATGCCAGTGACTGCCAAGCCTCAACTCTGAAAGAGATTGCTAGCCTGGTGAAAGGGAGAGAAGAGCCCGTGGCTGGAGACCACAGGGAACAGCTGCTGTTAAAACTAAATGAGATGATATGGAAGGAGAATAGCCAGTCTCCTGATATACAGGATAAGGAAGATAGTCACAGCGAATCTATGAATGAGATGGAAATAGATTTGTGTGAAAGCCCTAATGATTCTGATGTAGAGGAAATGCAGTGTTCTTTTTGCATGGCCAAGAACCTGAATATGTGCTAATTCATTATCTATGTGAGGGACTGTTTCATGAAAGCAATTAAGGACTTGTGCTGCACATTGCTTAAAGAAAGGAAACGTGCTGGTAGTTGAAATACTGCCAAGTGTTTGCCTGCCTAACTTGTGTAAAATGAAAAGCTCTTTTGAAAGTGAAAAGCAAGAAGCTAATCTGAACAACAGATTGAGCTTTAGAAGCTTGTTCCTCGCTGGAAGCTAAGAGCTGATATTCAAAGGACATTCCTGTATTTTTGTGTTGAGCCTGCTTTCACATTCTTTGTTTGCATTATTGGAGAATTATCCAATTTCAGTTGGGGTCATGAATTCAATGCGGAGGGGAAATCCCAAAATAAATTCTCTGTTTTGCCTAAATTACCGTGTGGTCACACTCCTTGCTCTAAAACTACATTACCCAGCAGCCCTCCTCAGCAGCCATTTTGGACAGAAGTAATAGTAGAGAGTAAGACAGGCGAGCCCACCTCCTCCCAGGCTTCTGCCTGGACGGGTGGACGCGACAATGCTTTCCCCATACCTGTTCAATTTATATGCAGATCATATCATCAGAGAAGCAAGACTGTATGAAGCAAATGAGGTGTGAAGATTGGTGGAAGAACTACATTACTGGCAGAAACTGAAGATGATCTAAAACATCTGCTTATCAAGATCGAGGAACATAGTCTTAAAATGGACCTTGTGATAAGGAAGCTTATCATAGTTCAGGAAGAAATAATACAAGAGGTGAATTGGCTCTGAAGAAGCAACCTGTGCTGGCTGGTAAAAGTACTAAAACAGAGTGTTTACCTAAAAGACTACCAGACCCAGAATGCACTGGTTTACAGAAAGCCTCTAGGAGAGGTGAAGTAGGGAAACGTGTGCCTAATCATAGAAGCAATGATGTAATCCCTAATCACCCATCTCCTAGGGCAGGGCTTAATTCAGAACACCTGGAGTGTGCTAGGGTGGAGCAGCCATCTAGGCACTTTAAAGCTAGAAGAAATTCATCAGACAGACAGCAAGGAGAGCAAGGACAGCAACGGGAGCTGGAGAAGGAGAGACTGATCGTGAACAGAAGGAAGAACAGCAAGACGTCCAGAAGGTCTAAGAAAGGAGCCCAAGGCAGTACGTATACTGGGAGAGATTCCTGGGGCAAGCATTCTTCATTGGACTGGAAGAAGCCAGAGGCTTGGAGATATACAGCCAGGAACCCTCGGAGAGCACCTGTAAGGGAGACGGCTGCATCTACAGAAAGAAGGAGCTCTAATACCTATTCAAGGCGGTATGGGAAAAGAGACCTGAAGTCCAGGGATTCTGACTGGAGAGCTGGGCACAGAAGCTTTGCTACCTACTGGCCAAAATACTCAGAGAGGAAACCTAATGACAACATGATCTCAGGTATGAACTCTGATCTGTTCCCTAGCTTTGCACAAGGAAGACAGCAGGGAAACAGTTTCTATCCTGGTAGAGATCAGTTAGAGAAATCCTCTGAGCCAGTGTTTGAAAGCGATCCTATGATATTTCAAGAGCAAGGGGAAATATCAAATGAGGAAGTTGAATGCATGGATTGTTCTCTTTCTAAGCTGCTGTTCTAAAGTAATCCTCAGATAAGGATCAAACACCAAAAGGAACTGTACTGATTTTTAGCTTCCCAGAAAAGTTTTTTTGAGAGAAAGCTTTGGGGAAAGTTGGAGCCACGTGGAGAGTGGACCAGCAATGGTTTGCAACTGGTTAAGCACCTGTGATTAGAGCAAGGCACAAGTGCACGTGGGACTTTGGAAAAAGCTTCTTCTCTGTGTGAAAGGAAGAAAGCTGTTTTTTTGATAAAGAGAATTTTCCTTTTGGGTTTATTTTTCATTCCAGCACTGCTAAGAAAGTTTATTAGCAGGGGCTAGAAGAAAGACCTTTTCTGTTCCATCAAGGTCTTTACTAAGTTGTTGCATAAGTAATTCAGTTGCCTTATTTGTTTTGTTTCCTGAATAAAACTTCTGGAGAAATAATCCTGTTGATGTTACAAGCATATCTGTGCGAGGGAATAACACCCCATAAATAAAATCTGTTTTCTGCTTTACACTCGAGCAACTACAATTCTTTATTCTTGTTAAACGGCTAGTTTTGTGTGAATGAACTACAACCCCACAATCCTTTGCAAGTCAAGTAAATTCATGTCCTTGCCAAGATTGTGGAACTTTCACAACAAGCACCCCCGTTTACAACCTGCATCTTAACATGAAGAAGACAAAGATTCTGACAACTGGCAAAATCAATAATTTCATCCTTGATGGAGAAGAAATAGAAATAGTAGACATCTTTAACCTGCCTGGATCAATAATCAATAATGAAACAAGCAGTCAAGAAATCTGATGATGTATTACTTTTGGCAGAATGGCTATGAATGATAAGATTTTCAAGTGCAGAGATGTATTGCTGCACATAAAGATTCAACTTGTCCAAGCCATGGTATTTTCAGTAACGTCATATGGATGCAAAAGTTGGACAGTGAAGAAGTAAAATCAGGAAGAAAATCGATGCCTTTGAATTATGGTGTTGGCGAAGAATATTGTGTATATACCATGGACTATCTAAAGAACAAATCAATCTGTACTAGAGGAGATCAAACCTAAGCTTTCTTTAGAAGCTCAAATGATAAGACTTCTACTTTAATGTTTTGACTCACCATGCGAAGAGAAAGATCATTAGAAAAAAACATCAGGCTTTGCAAGGTTGAAGATCAGTGCCAAAGGGGAAGACTGGCAATGTGATGGATTGATGCAATAACAACTATGAATGCCAATCTATCAACAATTAGCCACTTGACTAAAGTTTAAAAATAATGGATCCGATTTTCATTTGGGCTGTGCTCACATAGCCCTCCCACTGTCAATTCGTCTAACCCGGATTTTCAATGACGGGGTCATATATGGCCCTGGCATTGAAAATCCAGTTCATGTCGCACAACCTGGAAGCTGCAGAAGCTAGCCAGGTAGTAGTGATTTTCATAGAAACATAGAAATATGATGACAGAAAAAGACCACATGGCCTATCTAGTCTGTCCTTCCATATCAACAGCTACAACAGTCCCCTTTTTATCTTTAGAGATCCTCTGTGTTGGTCCCATGCTTTTTTGAATTCAGTTACTGTCCTCATCTCTACCACCTCCACTGGGAGACTATTCCATGGATCCACTACTCTTTCCGTAAAGAAATATTTCCGCATATCACTCCTGAATCTATCTCCCTTCACCCTCATCCCATGTCCCCTCATAGCAGAACTTGCTTTCAATTTAAAGAGGCTCTCTCCCTGAACATTTATGCCATGGAGGTATTTAAACATCTCAATCATATCACCTCTATTCCGCCTTTCCTCTAAGGTGTACATATTAAGATCCTTAAGTCTGTCCTCATATGCTTTATAATGAAGCCCACTAATCATTTTAGTAGCTACCCTCTGCACCGACTCCATCCTGTTCACATCCTTTTGAAGGTGCGATCTCCAGAATTGCACACTATACTCCAAATGAGGTCGCACCAAAGACTTATAGAGGGGCATTATCACCTCCTTTTTTCTGCTAGCCATTCCTCTCCGTATGCACCCAAGAATCCTTCTAGCTTTTGCCGTCGCCTTTTCTACCTGTTTAGCACTTTGAGATCATCATACACAACCACGCCCAGGTCCCGCTCTTCTTTAGTGGACAAAAGTACTTCACCCCCTATACTGTATTGCTCCCTTGGATTGCTGCAGCCCAAATGCATGACCTTACATTTTTTAACATTAAATCCCAGCTGCCAAATTCTAGACCATTCTTCAAGCTTAGCTAGATCCCTACTCATGTTATCTACACCTTCCTGGGTGTCTACTCTATTGCAGATTTTGGTATCATCCGCAAAGAGGCAAACTTTACCCGACAGCCCTTCCGCTATATCACTAACAAAGATGTTAAAAAGAATCGGACCAAGGACAGATCCCTGGGGCACACCACTGGTAACATCCTTCTCCTCAGAGTGAGCTCCATTTACTTGTACTCTTTGTCGCCTCCCACCCAACCAATTTCTAACCCAAGCAGTAACTTTAGGGTCCATCCCTAGGGTGCTCAGTTTGTTTGTAAGTTGCCTGTGAGGAACAGTGTCAAAGGCTTTACTGAAATCTAAATACACCACATCTAGAGCTCTCCCTCGGTCCAACTCCCTGGTCACCCAGTCAAAGAAATCAATCAGATTTGTCTGACAAAACCTGCCTCTGGTGAATCCATGCTGTCTCGGATCCTGTAATCCGCTGGACTCCAGAAACCTCACTATTTTCTCTTTCAGCAGCGTTTCCAATAATTTACTCACCACCGAAGTTAAACTAACCGGCCTGTAGTTTTCAACCACATCCTTACTTCCGCTTTTGTGTAAAGGCACCACATGAGCCTCTCTCCAGTCCTTTGGCACCACTCCCGATTCCAACGAGGCATTGAAAAGGTCAATCAGTGGAGTTGCTAGAACGTCCCCATGTTCCCTCAGTATTCTAGGGTGTATCCCATCCGGTCCCATCGCTTTGTCTACTTTAAGTTGAGCTAGTTTCTCATGAACACAGTCTTCTGAAAATTGTTCAAGATGTCCCTCGCTTCTGTTCCTATTTGTGGGTGTTTTCTGAGGTCCTGCTCCTGGTTCTTCATCTGTGAACACAGAACAAAAATATTTGTTAAGCAATTCCGCTTTATCCTTATCAGCTTTTACATATTCCTCCCTTGCACCCTTGAGTCTGACAATACCACTTTTTCCCTTCCTCTTCTCACTAATATATCTGAAAAATGTCTTTTCCCCCCATTTTATTGCATTGGCTATTTCCTCCTCCTTTTGAATCTTTGCCTTCTTGACTACTTTGCTAGCTTCTCTAAGTTTTTCCAAATACATATGCCTGTCTTCCTCTCTCTGTGATCTCTTGTATTTCATGAAGGATTCCCTCTTTTTCTTCACTTTTTCAGCTACTTCCTTCGAAAACCATAGTGGTCTCCTTTTCCTTTTGCCTTTATTTACCATTTTAACAAAAAGGATGGTTGCCCTTAAAATATCCCCTTTCAGTTTTGCCCACTGTTTTTCTACATTCCCCAGCTGTTCCCATCCCACTAACGACTCCCTGAGGTATTGGCCCATCTTCACAAAGTTAGTCTTCCTAAAGTCTAAGATCCTCACCTTTGAATGGATTCTAACAGCCCTAGTCCTAATACTGAACCACACCATCTGGTGATCACTGGATGTAAAATGATCTCCCACTACAACATCAGAAACACTTTCACCATTGGTAAGCACCAAGTCCAGTATGGCCCCTTCACGTGTGGGGTCTGTTACCAATTGCCTGAATAGTTCTCCCTGTAGAGAATCCAGAATCTCCTTACTTCTAGATGATACTGCAGCAGGAATGTGCCAATCAACATCTGGCATACTGAAATCTCCTATCAGTAGCACTTCCCCTTTCCTAGCAATGCTGCGTATGTCTTCAATTAACTCTCTGTCCACCTCTTCCTCTTGTGAGGGAGGTCTGTATATCACACCAATGCAAATAGATTTCTCTTTCCCTCTTTTTAGTTTAACCCACAATGCCTTCTCTCTTCCTTTTAAGCTCTGTAATTCCAAAGCTTTAATAGTAGTTTTTACATGTAGTGCCACTCCTCCTCCCCTTCTTCCTACCCTGTCCTTTCTGAATAAAGTATAGCCTGGTATAGTTACATCCCAATCATGGTTTTCTGTCAACCATGTTTCTGTAACTGCCACTAAATCCAAGTCAGCCACTCCCATCAAAGCTTCAACATCAGGGATCTTATTTCCCATGCTACGGGCATTTATACACACTGCTTTCCTTATGTTATCCCTGTTACCCATTTCTATAAAGGTATTTAATGTATCAGCTACCTGGGGGCTTTCACTTACCTGGGGGCTTTCTTCACCCATCCCCAACGAATCTAGTTTAAAGCACTCTTCAGTACATTAGCCAGTCTACTACCGAAGATGCGTTGACCTTTCTTGGACAGATGGATGCCATCTCTGCTCTGCAACCCTTGGAACAGCATCCCATGGTCTAGGAAACCAAAACGCTCTCGATGACACCATCCACGCAGCCATGCATTCATCTCCAGGATGCGATCCTCTCTGCCTTGGCCTTTACCCTCAACAGGGAGGATTGAAGAGAACACCACCTGTGCACCTAACTGCTTCACCCTCTGTCCCAGAGCCATGAAGTCACTTTTGATATGTTCTGAGGTATACCTGGCAGTATCATTTGTTCCAACATGGATTAGCAACATTGGCTAATAATCAGTGGGCTTGATGAGTCTTGGCAAACTCTCCGTAACATCTTGGATTATGGCACCAGGCAGACAGCATACCTCTCTGGACATCAAGTCTGGTTGGCAGATGGACGCCTCAGTACCCCTCAGAAGAGAGTCTCCAACCACCACTACCCTTCGTTTCCTTCTGGTCACTGATTCTGCAACTTTGGGGTACTTGAGCTCCTGTTCTTCCCTTTCCAGGAAAAACCTTGCCTATCTTTAAGGCACAGAGGGCTAAGCGGGTAGCATCAAAAATCGCTGCTACCCAGATAACCCTTTCCTCTGCACCAGAATGCCTCCAACATGTCCCGATGCTAACCACATAGCATCTGGGCATGTTAGAGACTTATCCGGTATTTTCAAAAGGCACTACCCATGTAGGTGCCTTTCGAAAATCTCGGATAAGGCATTTACATGGGTAACTATTTATTTATTTATTTAAATTTCTTCTATACCGCACTATTCGGCATCAGCGCAGTTTACATGGAAGATAACAATCAGACGGGTACATAAGTCTGAGTTTACAAATAACAGGAAAGCTAACTTGGATAACTAAAGATAACTATTTACAAGAACAGTGTCATAGAAAAACATAGAGTGAGATTTAATGGTCAAGTACCTCTTACATGGTGTGGTCCTCTGGCTGACAAGGTGTGTTGGAACAGTTGTAAGAGATTGAGTGGGAATGTGATTCATTGTTCTCTAGGAAGTATTTGAGGAAAAGGAAGTGTTTAAGGGCCTTCCTAAACTGGATTAGGTTGGTGGTAGACCTGATGTTTGTTGGTAAGGAGTTCCAGATTCTTGGGGCGCAGAGACTGAATGCCCTGTTTTCAGCTGCCGAGGTGCATCTTGTTAATTCTCTTGGTAATGTTAGCATATTTATTGCTGTGGATCTTCTTGGTCTACTAGGGGCTGCTGTTTGGATAAGGTCAGATAGTGAAGAGGAGGAGAGATTATTGACCGCTTTGAATGTCAGCAGCGCTGTCTTGAAGAAGATCCTGGCATGTATAGGAAGCCAGTGTAACTGCATTAGAAGGGGAGTCACATGGTCTCTCTTAGATGATCCAAGAAGAACCCTCGCTGCACTATTCATGGCGAGTTGTAAGGGTTTCAAAGTGGATTGGGGAGACCTGGTAATATGGTATTGGCGTAATCAAAATGTGGTATTATCAGGGCCTGGTAAATTGTCCGAAAATCATCCGGTTCAAGCAGGGGGCGTAGATGTCTGAGTGAACGGATCTTGAAAAAGATAGTTCTTACCGTGTTCGCTATGTGTGCTTTCATGCCAAGGTTTTGATCCAGTGTAATTCCCAGGTAACGAATTGTGGGTTTTGCTTGAAGATCGGCTTCTTTCACCTTCAAGTATTGAGGTGGGCTGAAGAATGGGTTCCTTGTTATGAAAAGCACCTCAGTTTTTTTGTGCTGAATTCTAAGATTTTGTAACAGGAGCCATTCAGATATGGCATTGAAACAGTTGGTTAACGGGGAGAGATCCACTTGATCTATGGAGAACGGCATATATAGCAGAACATCATTGGCATATACCATACAACAGACATTGAAAGACCGGATGATATTGCAAATGGGTTGCATGTATATGTTGAACAACAAAGCCGATAAGGAGGATCCCTGGGGTACTCCTTGACATTGATGAAACGGTTCTGATGTTGTTCCACCTGATCATACGTGCTGCCATCTACCGGTCAAGTATGATTTGCACCATTGTAGTGCTATTCGACAGATGCCCTTCTCTTTTAGCCGTCCTAGGAGAAGCTCATGGTTTACTGAGTCAAAGGCTGCAGCTATGTCTAGGAAAATGAGTGCAACTCCCTGACGGATGTTGTCGACGCCAATGATTATGTTATTAAAAAGGGTGATAAGGAGAGTTTCTACTCCATGTGACTCCCTGAATCCATGTTGGCATGGGTCTAGTGGAGCAGCAGCATCAATGTGGTCTTGTAATTGCCTTTGCACCTCTTTTTCAATCAACTTTGCGAGAAAAGGTATACTTGCAATGGGTCTGTAGGAGTCTACCTTTTGGGGGTCTAGTTTACTATTTTTTAGCAGCGGTCTGATCGAAGTGTGCTTGAGGGTAGATGGGAAGTAACCGCTTGTGAAAGATAGGTTCATTACTTTGGCTATTATCGGACTGAGGTCGCTGCGCAGTTCTTTTATCCAGAAAGCTGGACAAGGATCTGTTTGCGCTGTAGTAGTATTGAGAGTCATGATAGTATCTTCGATGCACTTCTTGGAGTGGGTCAAGAAAGACCTTAGAGATGTTGTACACACATGGTCTGTGGAGGAGACACCGGTTGAAATTTTAGTTGTCTGACATAACTTAGATTGTAGGTAGGTGGCAAACTCCTGCGGATGTATTTCATATTGGTGCTCAGATGTTGGCTCCTTTGATAGAGACTTGACGAGATTGAACAGATCGTGAGGTTTATTTAGTGAGCGTTTCAGGGTGTCTGTGTGATACTGTTTCATTCTCTCTGTGATGGCTTCACGGTGAATAGTTAGCTGATGTGTGTATGCTGTCTGGTCTTGAATGTAGTGTGATTTTCGCCAACGTTTCTCAAGTTTTCGTAGTAAATTGAGTGATGCTTTCAGTTCAGCTGTGTACCATGGGGCTGTTGCTCTCTTCCTTGCTGACCTGTTGGGTGGCGTACGAAGTGGGACTGCACTGAGGTTATTGTTCCAGCACGTGATCAGATCTTCCAGGTTTGGGGTGGTCTCATTAAGGCAGTTACCCATATAAATGCCTTTGAAAATGCCACCCAATATCCATAGAGTCTCCATAAGTTGACTTTGACATGACAGCACTTAACAACAACAACTTTTTCCTTTTTGTCAAAAATTGTTGCAAGCAACAACATAAGAAGGATGGATGCTAAGAAATTCCCTCTTGTCTCAAAAGACCCCCAGCAGGAACACGATCGGACATCACTATAGGACCCTCCCCATAACTTACTTACTTCCCGTACGCCTAACTATCCACATCACCACCACTATAAGTCAATACCATATTCTCTGCAGGCATCCTAATTACGCTCCTATACATAACAGTTTTGATATTTCTAGTGAGCTTTTCATACACATATCACTATGGAGCCATTCCCATAATCCATAGCCAGAGACAAATGAAACAAAAGATCTCATGGAGCCTGACATACACACCTCACACCATACACCCTGCTACATAATTAAAGTCAACACTCGCACAGCCACCATGCATGACCACACGACACAGCCACATGGCAATGCAATGTTAAGATGTGCCCTAATCAACACTTGCTCAGCGCTTAACAAAATACCAACGCTAAGTGATTACATCAGAGACCACAACATTGGCATAATGTGCATAATGGAAACATTGTTCAAAGAATCTGATAACCTACTGATAAACAAATTCATCCCCCCTACATACAGTCTCTACAACTGCCCTGAAACATCCAGCAGAGGTAGGGTTGTAAGCATAATAGCCATATATCATCTGAAATTTGACACTATTGATATCACTCCAATGAATAACATAGATATTCTTACAATATCAAGCAAATACCTAATTATCTGTCTGATATACAAAGCTCCACAAAACGCAGATGAATTATCAACTCTACTCAAAGCCGCATGTTCCTATTCCTGCACCAATGGTTCATTCTCCTTGGTGATCTGAACCTTTCATCCGCATCTAAAAAGCAAGCCTCCTCCTTTATGGATGCCATGGAGGCACCACAATATAACCAAATCATCACTAATTCTACCCACAAAAAAGGAGGAACCCTTGACCTCATCTTCATCCCAAGTCTCATATAAAACCACCCCCCATCATATCACCAGTACCTTGGACTGATTACAGCGTAATAGTCTTCACCTTACCACATACCACCAACCTGGAACCATTTGTCAACACAACCAACATGAATTGCAGATTTTGTCTTTCCAACAATCAATCATTCCTCAATGACTTGCTACCACAACTCAATACTAATTCTACTGATGCAGATATAGAATCTCTAGTCAATAAAAGGAATGACACTATAGCCTTTGCACCACAAGGCATGACCAACATCAACCAATGTCACCTCATCCCTTGGTATTCCACCCCTTGGTATTCCATGGCACTCTTCTATTGCCGATCCAGCAGGACAGCAGCATCAGGAACCAGCGTGGGACAAACACCAGCCCCACCAATGAGACCCAATCTTTCCACCGGCTTCAGGAAACGTGGAGGTAAGCCCCTCCCTCTGCAGCCACATCATCAAACTGGGCTCGCTGATTTAAAACGCAGAACTCTTTGGGACACGGTCTCTTCTACCGCCGATCCAGCAGGACAGCAGCATCAGGAACCGACGTGGGACAAACACCACCCTCACCAATGATATCCAATCTCTCTGCCGACTGCAGGAAATGTGGAGGTAAGCCCCTCCCCCTGCAGCCGCATCATCAAGCCAGGATCACTGATTTGAAAGGGCAGTTCTAGGTGCACTCATGCCTGGCAGGCCCGCACTTAAAGGCCTTACCAAAGGGCCCTTTTGTGTGGCCCTTAGGCATGTTACGAAGCATTAGGATCTGTATTATAAGCAGTGCATCCCCCAATCTTCTGTAAACCAGCTGTAAACCTATGAGGTCAGGTGATTTCTCCTTACATTTCGATTATAGATACCCAGCTCTAATTTGGGAATTAGCTCTTTCAGCTTAACTGCCATAATGAAGAGGAAACAGATTACAGCAACCTGTATTACTCTATTACTTTTAATAACTGCAACTCATGCTTACACTCACTCATTATATGCGACCCCTATTCTAATCATCCAAAACTACAGCCATGGTGCAACAAACATACCACATTACCAGCTCAACAGCAGAAACTCATAACACTCTAGATTGATCCACATACTGATGAACAACATACAGACTCAAATAGAATGCTAGGTATCATAAGGAAAGGGATGGGGAATAAAACAAAGGATGTTATAATGCCTCTGTATCGCTCCATGGTACGACCGCACCTTGAATATTGTGTGCAATTCTGGTCACCGTATCTTAAAAAGGACATAGCGTTATTAGAAAAAGTACAGAGAAGAGCCACCAAATTGGTGAAGGGGATGGAAGGCTACTCCTATGAAGAGAGGCTAAGAAGGTTAGGGCTCTTTAGCCTGGAGAAGAGACGGCTGAGGGGAGATATGATAGAGGTCTATAAATTAATGAATGGAGTGGAACGGATAAACGTGGATCAATTGTTTACGCTATCAGAATATAGAAAGACTAGGGGACATGTAATGAAGCTACAGGGTAAACTATTTAAGACAAATAAGAGAAAATATTTTTTCACTCAACGTGTAATCAAACTCTGGAATTTGTTACCGGAGGATGTAGTAAAGGCTGTTAGTATAGCTGGGTTTAAAAAAGGTTTGGACAAGTTCCTGGAGGAAAGGTCCATAAACCACTATTAAAAAGGGACCCAGGATATCAATGCTTGACCCAGTACAAGCATTGTGGAACCTGTGTCTTTTGGGGATATTGCTAGGTACGTATGACCTAGATTGGCCACTGTTGGAAACAGGATACTGGGCTTGATGGACCTCGGTCTGACCCAGTATGGCATGTCTTATGTTCTTATGTTCTTATCATCCATTGTCATATGCATACACACAAGAGAGAACCCTAAGATGTGCACTAATTAATGTATGATCCGCAAGAAACAAGATACCAATCACAGATTTTGTTTATTCTAACAAACTTGAAATTTTATTCATCACAGAATCATGGTTGTCTTCTACTGATATGGTACTACTAAATCAGCCCAAGCTACCAGGTTTCGCGATATATAATTCCCCAAGAGAAAAGAGAAGTGGTGGTGGGGTACTTATCATAGCAAGAAGGAATTCAAGCTCTCACCCACATCAATTGACAGTATTCATGGATTAGACAGTCTCACATTAGAAAATAAACAAATGAAGCTTTGCTTACTCTAAGGTCACCTACCTCAGACCCAAAGGACCTAGCAAGCATCTTAGTAGTGGTATGTTAGGATAGGTCAATAAACATGCAGTCCCTCATACTAGGGGACTTTAACCTTGCATTCATACCTCAAGCTCATGCCAAATCATTCCTAAGTGCAATGAATGACCTTGACTTTCAACAAATCGTGGATAGACCAATACATAGCAAGGGCAACTCCTTAGATCTTGTTTTCATAGCCAACACAATATTTAACGCATAACCCCACATTCGCTCAAAATAAATCCAATTCCATGGTCGGACCACTATGCTATCATCTTCTCTTTACAACAGCACCTGCACAGTAGCAAACAAACACACTCACAATCACCTGTATGCCGGTTCCGACCATTCAATAGAGTCCTTTCCGAAAGATACAATATCAACCTGGAAAAGAGATGGCTGAGGGGAGATATGATAGAGGTCTATAAATTAATGAATGGATTAGAATGGGTAAATGTAGACGATTGTTTAGGTCATTAGAATATAGAAAGACTAGGGGACATGTAATGAAGCTACAGGGTAACCTATTTAAGACTAATAAAAGAAAATATTTTTTCACTCAACGTGTAATCAAACTCTGGAATTTGTTACTATGTTACCGGAGGATGTAGTAAAAGCTGTTAGTGTAGCTGGGTTTAAAAAAGGTTTGGATAAGTTCCTGGATGATAGGTCCATAAACTATTATTAAAAGGGACCTGGCATATCACTGCTTGACCCAATACAAGCATTGTGGAACCTGTGTCTTTTGGGGAAACTGCTAGGTACTTATGACCTAGATTGGCCACTCTTGGAAACAGGATACTGGGCTCGATGGACCTTAGTCTAACCCAGTATGGCATATCTTATACTCTTAAATTTCAACACTGACCTCACCAACATTAACGATATCTTAGGAAACTGGAAAAAAAACTATAAACAAAGCAGCAGCAGACAAATGGAGAAACCCTAAGAGAATCCGAAAGCAAACTCCACTGTGGTTCATGCATGAACTAAGATCAATTAGGAAACAACTTAGAAAGATAGAAAGAAGATGGAGGAAAATCCAATTAGCTCAAGACCAGCAACTATTCTTCATGAAGCTTAGGGAATACCGTAACAGCATTAAACAGCAAAAGAAGGAATATCACACAAGAATAATCAAGAAATCAGTAAATCGACCTACAGAGCTCGTCGATATCATGAAAACCATAGTAAGTCCACCCTGCCAGAAGGACAATCTTACATCAGCACACAAGTATTAGTCAAATACTTTGAGAGCACAGTTAAGTTACCACTACAACGAATTCCTACCCAACAATTTCATTGAAAAATCTTGGTGCAAATTCGTACAAATCAGCAAATTCGTAGAAAGAACACTTCGAGAAAATCATATCTAATCTTAACACTACAACATCCCCACTTGATTCATGCCCAGTAAACTGGTCAAGATTACAAGAGCTGAAATGTCATCCTTTCTCCTCAAGATAATACAATCATCATTATCCACAGGTTACATGCCCACAGACCTTATGCTAGCGTCAATTTGGCCCATACTAAAAAACCCTTCTCTAGACAAAAACTGCCCAACATCATATAGACTGATATCAAGCCTCCCTTTTATAGCAAAAATAATTGAAAAGGTGGTCCAAAAGTAGCTACAGGATCACTTGGACACTCATGCACCCTTGGATCCGCAGCAACATGGCTTTAAGCCTCAACTTGGAGATGGGAGCCTCATGACATCTTTATTAGATAACCTAATAAAAGGAATCCAAAAGCCAAAGCAAGCTTTCATATTATTCTTCCTGGATATTGCTGTGGCCTTTGACTCCATCAACCATAGGCTCCTGATAACAAGAATTCAGCAGATCACCATCAATGGAACTGAATTACTGTAGTTTACATCTTACTTAACAGACAAATGCAATAGGTAAAAATAGGGCAAGACTTATCAACACCATACAAGCAAGTTTAGGGAATCCCACAGGGCTCAGCCCTATCATCATTATTTTTATTTAACAGGTTTTTTTTATACAGCTTTATCATTACAATCAAAGTGGTTTACATTCTAACTTAAACTTGGTAATCTATATTAAACAGGGACATTGATAATGACAAATTTAGAAAAAAAAAAGATGACGACCGGAAATTGTCGAAATAAAGATGTTATATAGCTAAAAAAGGTAAATAAGTAAACTATTTAAGCTTTTAATTTACGAGATGTTCTCACGTTTTTTGGGCCACCCTGTATATATACAACCAGTCTGCAACATTTTCAAGAAACACAACATATACTACCACGTCTGCACTGATGTTATACATGCCATATAATATTAGAAATCCCAACCTTAAACAGATTGTCGCCTGCATTGAGGAAGCTACCCAATGGTTTACAACCCACAGCTTGTCAATAAACTATAGCAAGACTGAAGACCTTTTCATAACAAAAGAAAAATCTTTCATGCCACCAGCAATTATAAAAATAGCAAATGCAGTGTTGCAAGTCAAACAAAAGGTCAAGTACCTTGGAATAATACTGGACTCCAATCTTAACCTATCCTTGCACACTGCCAATACAATAAGAGCTATCTATTACAAGATGAAGATTATGCAACAACTGAGGCCCCTACTAGATTCCAAAGACTTCCGTACAGCAATGCAAGCAATGATATTCCCCCACTTTGACTTTTGCAGGATCTTTCAAAGCAAGCCATATACCAGCTCCAGATGGCCCTCCACACTGCGGCAAGAATCATCAAAAAGGCACCAAGATATGACCGTATTACTCCAATCTTACATTCATTACACTAGCTAAGCAGTGTCAAATCGAAAGTACTAACCATCACATTCAAGGCATTACACAACTTAACAGCCAGACATCTAGAATCACTCTTGCAAATGACATAAAAACCGAAAAGGAGAGGGCCTAGAACATACCCGTGGGGTACACCAACTGAAAGAGGGATAGCAGTTGAGGAGGAACCTCCAGAACAGACATTGAAGGAGCAATGGGAGAGATAAGAAGAGAATCAGGACAGTACAGAGCCCCTAAAACCAAGTGAGGACAATGTATCAAGGAGAAGGTGGTGATCAACAGTGTCAAAAGCAACAGAAAGGTGAAGAAGAATGAGGACTGACTAAAGGCGTTTGGATTTAGCCAGGAGCAAGTTGCTGGAGACTTTAGCAAGGACCGTTTCAGTAGAGTGTAAGGGATGAAAGCCAGATTGAAATGGATCTAGGAGAGCTTGAGAGGAGAGAAATTCAAGGCAACGATGGAGAACTGCATGTTCAAGAATTTTGGAAATGAAGGGTAGAAGGCAGATGGGTCAATAATTAGAAAAACGAGTAGGATCAAGTGAAGGTTTCTTGAGGATAGGTGTGACCAGAGCATGCTTGAAGTTCTGCAGGGAAAGTTGCAGTAGAGAATGTGTGTGATAGAAGGGATGACAGAGGAGGAGATGGAGTTAAGGAGATGGGTAGGGATAGGATCAGAGGAACAGGTAGTAAGTTTAGAGGAGGAAAGAAGATGAGAGGTTTCCTTCTTTGGAGATCTTAGAAATGGAAGAAAGGTATCAGAGATTGAGGGAAAAAGTTGATCTTGAAGAGGAAGAAGAGGGGAATGAGTGATGATTGAGGGAAAAAGTTGATCTTGAAGAGGAAGAAGAGGGGAATGAGTGATAATTTTATTTTATTAGTATCTGAGGTCACATGGGTTTTCCTCAGATAAAATGGGGTTATACCTGCTATACAGATAATATACCCACCTAAGAGAAGGTAGAGAGAAAAGCAGAGATAAAAGAGAAGAGAGAGTACAAAACAAAGCACCATGGAAAAAGGCTAACCAAAGTACTCCCCATTTCCCAGCCCCAAGTCTGCAGCATACTGTCGTACTATGCCAATGTCCCTTCAGGGTGGTTTAATGGCATCCATATCTCTTTTCTGAACTGGAGTCATCTCAGATCATAACTGTCATCTGTCATCATAATGTTAGGCACCTTCTCTGGCCCTTTTCAAATCCAGTCTGAAAACTCACCTCTTCGCTGCCGCTTTCGTATCTTGACTCGCCTAATCTCCTTTATGTTTCCTTACTATTCCCCCTATATGTATCCCTTTTCTAGAGCTACTGTTTTGTCTGTCTTGTCTAGATTGTAAGCTCTGATGAGCAGGAACATTCTTTTACAGGTATCTGGGCAGCGCTGCATACATCTTGTAGCACTATACAAATGTTCAGTAGTAGTAGTAGTTATCTGGAACCGAGGGTCTTTCTTCTTTTCAGGGTTGATTCCGTCCATTCTGGGCTCTGTGTTATCCACCTGCGCTGGTTGCAACTTGGAAGGACCAAATATCTAACCCACCATATCCAGACATTCTTCCAGTTCCAAAATCTGATAAGACTTGTTGCTCCATTCGAAGAAGAGAGCAGAGAGGAATCCCCATCCATACTTCACCCCCTTCTGTTGCAGCAATTGTATGTAAGAGGACAAATCTGGGAAGAGTTGTAATGTCTGATTGTGAAACTCAATAGAGTGCTTCCCATGTACTGCTTGCATGAGAGCCTGCTTGTCCTCATAATAATGAAAGCATGCCACTATGGGCCTAGGCATATCTGCTTTACCAGAGCGCCATCCCTGGCCTCTGTGCACCCTCTCCATTCGCACTCTAGACTTCCCACCTGGGACACAGAAAGAGAACAGATCTTGCACAAACCATACCACATCTTCCGCATCATCTGCTGGTTTCAGCCACCCCAGAATTTGGATATTGCACCTCCACTGCCAGTTCTCCAGGTCATCCTGATGCTCTTTTGTTTTCTTGACTAAAGCTTCTAGCTTATGCAGTTTAGATTGGGACACTGCAGTGTTATTGATTTGCTCCCCGATGTTTCATCAAGCGCTTTTATTTCCAGCTTAATTTCACCCACTGCCTTGGCAAATTCACTTCAGCAATATTTTAACTCTTGGAACATTTCCATAAAGTCTGCTTTGTTAACTGGGGCTTTTATTGCCCCCGCTCCCTTCAGACGGTGGGACCACACCAGTGTTGTCCTTCCTGGGCAAGGGCTCTGGTGTCTCTTCTTTGGGATTTTGGCTAAAGGGCTTCTGCATAGCTGACCTTTTGTTCCATGTCGATATTGTTACATGTGACAAAGTTAAGTGGGGACACCAGAATCACCATGGTCAGAGGACAAGGTACCCTGCATCCTCTTAGCCAGACAGCTGTTACAAGACTCATTCCACCCTGGCTGCTCAGAACCCCCTGAAGAATATTGAAGGGGAGCCTATATTCCACTCCTCTGAGCCACAGGACTCAAGCCACATAAAGTCACTGAAAGGTGACAGGGCCACAGGACTCACTTCCCTTATAAACTATGAATGGCAATTCCAAAAATGCGTAAGAGAGCTCGTCACAGTCCCAGCATGAGTCAAAGTTATGGCCCCACAAAAAGCAGTACCAACCACTGGCTACTACGAGGAGGGGCTGATAAGTCTCTGGCCTTGTAATGAAACAGAAAGCTATGGGCACATTTCAGTTCCAGAGGTCCAAATGATCTCTCTGCAGTTTTGTTTTATTTGGTACCTTCCTTGTTTCTAGACCATTTCATTTTATAGACATACCCTTTCCAAACATGATATACCCAGGGTAGACCCTATAGTGCCTAATTAGGATGCATCCTAGCTGACATTCTTCAAAGAAGCAGGGAGTGGGGGATGCGTTTGCCCAGCTAATGCTCAAATGGGAATGGATTCCCAGCTCTTGGAAATAGGGACTGCCTATCTTTTAGGTTTTATTTAACATTTTATTTATCTATTATTCTATGAACATAGGCTGAAATAGATACAGTAAGGTGCCCTCTCACCTGTACAGCTGCACTATCTCAGATATCATGGTCAATCTTGGCAAGGCCCTGCACTGCCTAGTTATGTGCCTGCCTTCTGGCATTCTTGCAAGGACCAGGCTGAGAAGAGGGGAGTCATGCTTGCTCAGCTGTTTGCTGAACTAATGTTCCAATGGAACTGGATTCTCAAGGACTGCCTGTCCTGTAATTTTTATTTTATTTTTTATCTATCTATTACCTTTATTTTTTTATCTATCCGTTACCTTTATTTTTCTATGAACATGGGATAGATAAGGTGCCCTGCCCTTCCACTTACACAGCTGCTGTGACAGACAATAGAGAAATAAGATCATTGCAAAAATTTATTGCACGGTATCTTCTCATTTGCAATGGAATATTTAGGTTTTGATACAGTAACTTTTCTTCTGCCACTGGCTCTGTTTTGAAAGCACTTCCTGCCTTCTCATACCTTTTAAGCATAGAAACATGACAACTGAAAAAGACCAAATGGCCTATCTAGTCTGTCCTTCCTTAATTGTGTGGCAGGCTCTGCACAGCTATTAAGAAGGCAAACACACTCACAGAAAAAAAAAAACAGCTTGAATCTTTTCTTTTTGTGTTTTGATGTAGCAAGGCAGACAAATCCCAACCACAAGTTCCTCCTTAAAGGCTGAAAGTCAGGCTTGAAGCTCTCTGGGTTTTGTTCTCATTTAAAAATCCTCCTTATTCTCAGACACATCCCTAGCCAGTAGCCAGGGGCGGCCCAAGGGGGGTGCGGGGCCATGTGCGGAGACTCGGTGCGGGGCCTCATTTGCATAAGTGGCCTTATTTGCATAATGTTACCATACACTAACTTTTAGTAAACATGTCTCTTAATGAGTGTATGGATAAAGAAAGACTAAAAGATTTCTACATTACTATAATCCAGTGCCAACCGCCAGGCATATTAGGAACTACTACAAACGCTGCCCATTTAGAACCCATAGCAAACCCGCCGTATCCTGACAGCACTACCAGGACTCACAAAGCACCAGACCCTACCTATCAAAAGGCAACACTGCAAATATTAAACCAATACATTTCAGAGAATACTGGGGAAAGAGAACAAGTGGCAACGTCAAATAGGAATTACATAAACAGAATACCTCAGCTCAGTTACACATGCAGAACATAGACCATCACCAAACAAGGAATCACAATTTAGAAACAGGAAGGCAATAATTAAACTGGGAACCCCAAAAGCCAAACTTGGAATGTACAACAACACTGTAGAAATAAAACTATAAATTAATTTCCTCTTGTACCAAACAAAGCGCAGACGTTAATGATGCACATTTCCCAGAGCTTTCATATTCCAGTTAATAAATTCAAAATAAAGAGATATCTTTCTACCTTTTGTGCATTTTTTTTCAGTTGCAATTGGTCCAGCCACTTTCTTCTGGTTTCTTCATGTTTTCTGCTAACTCTCCATCATCTGCTGTCCATTTGTCCTTTCTTCTCTCTTCTAGTTTATTTCCATTCTCTCTCTCTACATCTGCTTTAACATACTAATCTTTCTCCTTTTGCTCTTTCCTCATTCCTATTTCATCCACACAAATTTTACCCCTCCATCCTCAATCCCCACTTACTCTCCCAATACCCGGCCATTGTAGATTTTTCATCCCTCCTACACAAAATATTTTTCCCCTCTCCATTTTACTCTCCCAGCCCCATCCCATTCTAATCCTCCCCCAACATCAGCTCCCTTCTAGTTCCAGTCTCACCAAGCATCCATTCCCTTCTAGTCCCTGCATCAGCCCATTTCCAGTCCTAGCCCCCCATCAGCCCATTTCCAGTCTTAGCTCCCCCATCCATTTCCAGTCCAAGTCCCTTCATCAGCTCATTTCCAATCCTAGCCCCCCATCAGCCCATTTCTAGTCATTTCCTAGCCCCACCATCAGCCCATGTCAAATCATAGCTCCCCTCCACTCAGCCCAATTCCAGTCCAAGCCCCCCCATGAGCCTACTTCCAGTTCTAGCCCCTCCATGAGTCCATTTCAATTCAAGCCCCCACCACAGCCCATTTCCAATCTTAGCTCCCCCCAACAGCCCATTTCCAGTCCTATCCTAGCTGTTCCATCAGCCCATTTTCAGTCCTAGCTCCCTTCCCTCACAGCCCATTTCCATTCCAAGCCCCCTCCCCATCAGCTATTTGCAGTTCAAGCCTCCCCTTCCACTCAGCCCATTTCCAGTCCTAGCAATCCCCCAACCCATTACCAGTCCTAGCCCCCCGTCAACTTCCAGTCCTAACCCCCATCACCCCATTTTCAGTTTAAGCCCCCCCTATAACCCATTTTTTATTTTATTTATTTATTTATTTATTTAACTATTTCTTTTATACCGCCCCTTCCAGAGATCAAGGGCGGTTTACATATAACAGGTTAACAGTCTTGTACACAGTTTGTATACATTTTACATAGAACAATAGTCCTAACAACAGTCCTAACCCCCCATCAGCCCACTTCCAGTCCTAACCCCCCATCAGCCCATTTCCAGTCAGCCCCCCATAGCCCATTGCCAGTCCTAAACCCCCCATCAGCCCACAGCCCATTACCAATCCTAACCACATCAGCCCACCTCAAGTCCTAACCCTTCCCCATCAGCCCATTTCCTGTCCTAGCCCCCCCAAAGCCCATTATCAGTCCTAACCCCCCAATAGCCCATTACCAGTCCTAACCCCCCCCATAGCCCATTACCAGTCCTAACCCCCCATCATCCCATTTCCAGACAGGCCCCGTCAGCCCACAGCCCATTACTAGTCTTAACCCCCCCCCCCCCCCATAGCCCATTACCAGTCCTAACCCCCCATCACCCCATTTCCAGACAGCCCCCATCAGCCCATAGTCCATTGCCAGTCTTAACCCCCCATAGCCCATTGCCAGTCTTAACCCCACCCCCCCATAGCCCATTGCCAGTCTTAACCCCCCCATAGCCCATTACCAGTCTTAACCCTCCATCACCCCATTTCCAGACAGCCTCCATCAGCCCACAGCCCATTGCCATTCTTTACCCCCCCATCGCCAGTCTTAACCCCACCCCCCATAGCCCATTGCGTCTTAACCCACCCCCCATAGCCCATTGCCAGTCCTAACCCCCCATCACCCCATTTCCAGACAGCCCTCATCAGCCCACAGCCCATTGCCAGTCTTAACCCCCCCAGCCCATTGCCAGTCTTAACCCCCCCTAGCCCATTGCCAGTCTTAAACCCCCCCCTGCCCATTGCCAGTCTTAAACCTCCCCTCGGCTCATGGCAATTTAAAAAAAGAAAAAAAGCTGGCCGCTGCCGCGGTGGCGGCATGGAGTGTCCCGCGGGGCTCCCTCTGCCCGGCGGAACTCTCCCAGCGCGGCTGAGCCCCTCTGCGCCGGCTTGCAGATACGCGAAGGGAGAGTGTCTCCTTCGCGTTTCTGTTAAGCCCGCAGGGGCAGATGGGAAATTTCCCATCAGCCCCTGCTTCCCATCAGCCCCTGCGGGCTTAACAGAGACGCGAGGGAGACACTCTCCCTTCGCGTATCTGCAAGCCGGCGCAGAGGGGCTCAGCCGCGTCGGGAGAGTTCCGCCAGGCAGAGGGAGCCCCGCGGGACACTCCATGCCGCCGCGGCGGCAGCGGCCAGCTTTTTTTTTTTTTAAATTTAATTAAGAAAAAAAAGCAGAATGTTCTTTGCGCGGGGCCCCCCGAAATGCGGGGCCCTGTGCAAAAAACATTCTTGCTCAATGGACGGGCCGGCCCTGCCAGTAGCCACTAGCCAAGCTGCTATGTTTTGTTTTCTTCTCCTCTTTTCAGTCCTACCTCAGCTACAGCCAAACCTTTGTTTCTTCTTTGGAATCCTAAACGCTACACCAGCACTTCTTTACTTTCTGAAAGTCAGAACCAAAATGATTTTATGGTGTTTGTGTTGGCTGTGTGTTCCAGCCCTGTTGTGACCTCCTCAGCCATGGAATTTGCAGAACTCAGGCAGGGATTGGTTTCTCTGCCTGCCTGTCATGTATTTGAAGCATGATTGGCTCTAGTGCCTCATGCTAACTGCTGGTGCCACGTTCTTGGCCTCCTCCCCCTCCCAGATTTGCTCAAGTGTGTTTGGGCGCACGTGCATACATAATAAAAATGAAGTTTATGAATGGTGAAAATTTGTCAGTATGCACACTCAGTAAGTTGATGCCGGGAAGAACTGAAAATTGTGATTTTCATTAATTTTATCCTTACTACAAAAACAAATGCACATGCCTAGTAATTACTGGGCTGCAATTTCAGCTTCACTGAAGACCTACAACAGCAGCAGCAAAGGAAACATAAATGACTACCAACAAGACTATCCGCTCCCTATGCATTAATACAAGGTATCTTGTACTGGGGCCACTTGCCCTTTCAGCAACTGGCCATCATCATGATGCAAGCATGAACATTTTATCTCTGTTCTCATGAACATTGCAAGTCAACAGATCCATCAGATTTTAGCAGTCAATTTGTGCCTATGCTCGGGAAAAAAGGTATGGAGAAATCAATTCTAGCATGTCTGTTTGCCTGAGCTATTGATGTTGAAAATAACCTCCTTCCCTGGTGTGCCTCATTTTCTTTTGTAGATATGTGTAACTGGAAGCAATAGGGCAGGGGTGCCCAGACTACAGTCCATTTGGGTCTTCAGATTTCCACAGTGAATATTAATGAGCACTATTTGTATTCAGTGGAAGTAGTACATTCAAGTACATTTGAATCAAAAAGCCTGTGAGAGAATCGTTTGGATTGTTAAGACATCAAGGGGTAAAACTGGTGCTAAGGGAAGATATGGACATAGCAGAAAAACGAAATGAATGGATATTCGGATCATAGCAACACCATAAATGTTCTTTGAAGGTGATGATTCAGAGCAAATAAAGCAAGTTGCTGTAAATCTACAAGATAAATACTGTAGATCAATCTGACCAACTGAAGACTGACAAATCATAAGGACCAGCTAGCATTCACCCCAGAATTCTGCAAGAATGCAAACATAAATTGTTAAGCTGTTACTAATAGTAACCTGTAATTTAAAATGCCACAGTACATGAGGACTGGAGAGGAGCCAGTGTACTGCCAGTTTTTAAAATGCCCCAGGAGTAATCCAGAAAGCCTGATGCTGGTGCAGGGCAAAATGGTGGAAGCTATTCTAAAAAAGCAAAATTACTGAACATATAGGAGTATGTTTACAAAGCAGTGGAGCCGCGGCCCCATTGAATTCATTGGGGCTGCGGCTCCGATATTGCACGGAGGCTGCTACCGCTGCTTTGTAAATATACTCCATAGATCCATATGATTTATTGGGCTTAAGTCAGCATGGGTTTAGCAAAAGTAAGTCATGCCTTTCTGATTTATTTGATTCTTTTAAAGGTATAAATAAATACATGGATAAAAGTGATCTGAGTAATATTATGTATTGAGAAACATAGAAACATGACGGCAGAAAAAGACCACATGGCCTGTCTATTCTGCCATTTCATATTAACCACTACAACAGTCCCCTTTTTCCCTTTAGAGATCTGTGTTTGTCCCATTCTCTTCTGAATTCAGATACTGTTCTCATCTCTACCACCTCCACTGGGAGACTATGCCACGCATCTACCACTCTTTCCGTAAAGAAATATTTCCACATATTACTCCTATCCTCTTTCATCCTCATCCTATGTCCCCTCGCAGCACAGCATGCTTTCCATCGAAAGAGGCTCTCCCCCTCTGCATTTATGCCATGGAGGTATTTAAACATCTCAATCATATCACCTCTATCCTGCCTTTCCTCTAAAGTATACATGTTATTTATTTTATTTATTTTCATTCTCTTATATACCATGCTATTCTGCATCAGTGTGGTTTACATTGAACAAACTGAAATTACATTGAACAGGGCATTATAACTTGGAGATAACTATTTTACAGGGAACATGGGCTATGGAGGGTTAAGTGGCTTGCCCAAGACCACAAGGAGCACCTGTGGGACTAGAAACCCCAGTCCTTCCGACCCAAGGTTGCTGTCCTCTAGTGGGATTTGAACCCCTGACCTTTCAGCCTGAAGTACCTTGCCCCAACCACTAGGCCACTCCTCCACTCCTTAAGTCTATCCTCATATGCTTTATAAGGAAGAACACTAACCATTTTAGTAGCCACCCTCTGTACTGAATCCAACCTGTTTATATCCTTTGAAGGTGCGGTCTCCAGAATTGCAAACAATACTCCAAATGAGGTCTCAACAAAGACTTATACAGAGGCACTATCACCTCCTTTCTTCTGCTGGCCATTTTCTCCCTATGCACCCAAGCATCCTAGCTTTCTACCTGTTTAGCTACTTTAAGGTCATCAGACACAATTACGCCTAGATCCCGCTCTTCTTTTTTAACATTATATCTCAGCTGCCAAATTCTAGACCATTCTTCAAGCTTAGTGAGATTCCTCCTCATGTTATCTACACCTTCCTGGGTGTATACTCTATTGCAGATTTTGGTATCATCTGCAAAGAGGCAAACCTTACCCGACAGCCCTTCTGCAATATCACTAACAAAGATGTTAAAAAAAAATCGGGCCAAGGACAGATTCCTGGGGCACACCACTTCTAACCTCCTTCTGCTCAGAGTAAGTTCCATTTACCTGTACCCTTTGTCACCTTCCACTCAACTAATTTCTAACCCAAGCAGTAACTTTAGGGTCCATCTCTAGGGTGCCCAGTTTCTTTATAAGTCGCCTGTGCGGAACTGTGTCAAAGGCTTTACTGAAATCTAAATACACCACATCTAGGGCTCTCCCTTGGTCCAACTCCCTAGTCACCCAGTCAAAGAAATCAATCAGATTTGTCTGACAAGACCCGCCTCTGGTGAATCCATGCTGCCTCGGATCCTGTAATCTGCTGGACTCCAGAAACCCCACTATTTTCTCTTTCAGCAGCACTTCCAATAATTTTCTTACCATCGAAGTTAAACTAACCAGCCTGTAGTTTTCAATCACATCCTTACTTATGCTTTTGTGTAAAGGGACTACATGAGCCTCTCTCCAGTCCTTTGGCACCACTCCCGACTCCAATGAGGCATTGAAAAGGTCAGTTAATGGAGCTGCTAGAACATCCCCAAGTTCCCTTGGTATTCTTGGGTGTATCCTATTTGGTCCCATTGCTTTGTCTACTTTAAGTTTAGCTAGTTTCTCAAGAATACAGTCTTCTGAAAATTGTTCAAGATGCTCTTCACTTCTGTTCCTGTTTTTGGGTGTTTTCTGAGGTCCTGCTCCTGGTTCTTCATCTGTGAACAAAGAACAGAAATATTTGTTAAGCAATTCCGCTTTATCCTCATCAGCTTCTACATATTCCTCCCCTTCACCTTTGAGTCTGACAATACCACTTTTGCCCTTCCTCTTCTCACTAACATATCTGAAAAATGTGTTATCCCCCCATTTTATTGCATTGGCTATTTCCTCCTCTTTTTGAGTCTCTGCTTTCCTGACTACTTTGCTATGTTTTTCCAAATTTAGATGCCTGTCTTCCTCTCTCTGTGATCTCTTGTATTTCATGAAGGCCTCCCTCTTTTTCTTCACCTTTTCAGCTACTTCTTTCAAAAACTATAGCGGTCTCCTTTTCCTTTTATCTTTATTTACCATGTTAACAAAAACGTTGGTTGCTTTGAAAATATCCCCTTTCAGTTTTGTCCACTGTTTTTCTACATCACCCAGCTGTTCCCATCCCACTAATGACTCCCTGAGGTATTGTCCCATCTTGGCAAAATTAGTTTTCCTAAAGTCTAAGACTATCGCTTTAGAATGGATTTTAGCAGCCCTAGTCCTAATACTGAACCATACCATCTCACTGGATATGAAATGATCTCCCACTATAACATCAGAAGCACTTTCCCCATTGTTAAGCACCAAATCCAGTATGGTCCCTTCACATGTGGGTTCTTTTACCAGTTGCCTGAATAGTTCTCCCTGTAGAGAATCCAGGATCTCCTTACTTCTAGATGACGCTGCAGCACGGATATGCCAATCAACATTTGGCATATTGAAATCCCCTATCAGTAGCACTTTCCCCTTTCTGGCAATGCTGCAAATGTCTTCAATTAACTCTCCATCCACCTCTTCTACCTGTGAGGGAGGTCTGTATATCATGCCAATACAAATAGATTTCTGTTGCCGTCTTTCTAGTTTAACCCACAGTGCCTTCTCTCTCCCTTTTAAGCCCTGTATTTCCTTAGCTTTAATATTTTTTACATATAGTGCCACTCCTCCTCCCCTTCTTCCTATCCTGTCCTTTCTGAATAAAGTATAGCCTGGTATAGTTACATCCCAGTCATGGTTGTCCGTGAACCATGTCTCTGTTACTGACGCTAAATCCAAGTCAGCCTCTCCCATTAAAGCCTCAGCATCTGGGATCTTACTTCCCATGCTATGGGCATTTATATACACTAGTTCCGATTCTGTCCCAGACGTAGAAGCCCTCTGTACATCTGGCCTGAACCGGATGTACAGAGGGCATCGTGATTCTGATCCTGTGGGGCACACCACGCTGCCTGATCAGATGTCGGGGGAGGAAGTGGGAGCTACTCACCCCTCCCACTCCCCCCACCAAGGCACAATCAGGGTGCACCAGGCAGCAGTTTAAAAGACTGCAACCGGCAGGCGTGCCTGCACCTGGCGGGCCCGCGCCTAAGGGCCCTTTCGCGTGGCCCTTAGGTGGTGCATGGTGGCAGAGCTGGTTTTCACCCCATGCAGACGGTATGTAATATAACCCATGCTGTAACATATACTATGTAGTTATGCTATGTATGTACTGTGTATATACTGTACTGTATTCCCTGAGTTATGTAATCCCATTTGCTACTGCTCTGATGTAATGAAGAGTGGTACATGTTTCCCTCACCTCTGTATAACCTGTATTGTAATGTATTATATTGTAGTGTGACCGCTTTGATTGAAGGAAAAAGCGGGATATAAAACCTGTTTAAATAAATAAAATAAAATATCTAGCCCTGCGGGGTCAGAATCATGAACAGTCCTGTACGTGCAGGCCGGGACTGTGATTCAGCTTGCACATGCAGGACATGCCGGGACTGTGATTCAGCTTGCACATACAGAACATGCCGGGACTGTGATTCGGTTTGCACATACAGGACATGCCCGACTAACTCTGTCAGGGCTTTACAATGGAGCCACTGCGCCATGGCATCCGGTTGCCATGGCACCACGGCTCCATTGTTAAGCCGTGATCCCGGCCATCGGCTCCTTCAAAGTATTCCCCGCAGCTCTACCCCCGATCCGGCCACTTATGGCCAGGGTTGGACGGTGGGGAATATACTCGGCCCCCTCTGCCCCATCTGTGCCCTGGGCCCGCCGATCCATGATGTCTGGGGAAGTTATTCCACCTCAGTCGCTGGCCCCAGACATACAGGGCCGACATTAGAATCGGCCCTGTACATCCAGGGCTGGCGACCGCCTGCCCTAACTCCTCCCCCAATCTGCCCCTCCCCACCCCCATCTAACTTCCCCGTACAACCGGCGGGGAAGTTAGATGCCGGCGGGGAGGGCCACGAATAGCGGGGATGGACGTCCCACTATTCGTGGGACAGAAAACTCCCCACTGCTTTCCATATGTTGCCCCTTTTACCCATTTTCATAAAGATATTTAATGTTTCCTAAGGAAGTTAAAGATTCATGGGATAGGTAGCCATGCCCTGTTGTAGACTGAAAACTGGCTAAAAGACAGGAGAAAGAGAGTAGGACTAACTGGTAGTTTTCCGTATGAAAAAGGATTAATAGTGGAGTGTCCCAAGATTCTGTACTGCAACCTGTACTGTCTAACATATTCCTATATGATCTGGAAAAAGGAACAATGAACGGAGTTTTCAAAATTGCAGATGGCACAGAATTATTCAAAGTCATTAAAACAGCAGAGTGCTGTGAGGATTGCAGAAGGATCTAGACTAGCAGATAAAATATAATGTGAACAAGTGCAAAGTGTTGTACCTAGGGAAAAATAATCCCAACCACAGATACAAAGTGTTGGGTTCTGACTTAGGAGTCCACAACCCAAGAAAAAGATGTTGGGGGTCATTGTAGATAATATGTTGAAATTTTCATCCCAGGGTGCTGCAGCTACCAAAAAAGCAAATAGAATGTTAGGAATTATTTGAAATGGAATGGAGAACAAAACTGAGCATATCATTGTGTTTTTGAATAGGTCCATGATACAACTGCACTGTGAGTATTGTGTGCAGTTCTGGTCACCCCATCTCATAAAGGACATAGTAGAACTGGAAAAGGTTCAGAGAAAGTCAATGAAAATGATAAATGGAATAGCTCCCTTATGAAGACAGACTAAACTGGTTAGAGCTCCTCATTTTGGAAAAGAGAAGTTTATAAAATTATGAGGGGGACTGAACAATTTAGGTTTAGATTTACAAATGTGTGTTACCGATTAGTGCATGTTAACATGGTTGACATTGTTTCTTTTATCTAAGTCCTAATTTATGAAGTGGGACCTAGTTAGAAATAACAATGAGCTGTCTGACTGAAGACCGAACACAGTTTAGGACAGCTATCCAGAGGGTCACCATGAGTTGATACTGACTCGACGGCACTTAACAACAACAACAACCACCATGTTTAGGCCTAGAATTGCTAACACGTGCCACTGATTTTGCATGCATTAAGAGGCCAGGTTAAAACTTTCAGACATTAAAACAAGAGAACACTCCATGAAACTAACAACCAGTAATTGAAAACAACCCGTAGAAAGTAATTTTTTTTTGCAGTGCATTATTAAGCCCAGTGTGGAATCTGTTACTGGAGGAGGAGGTCAAGGAAACCAATATAGCGCGGATCAGGAGGTTTGGACAACTTCCTGGAGGAAAACTCTATAAAACAATGATTAGCTAGCTAGATTTGCAAAGAGCTAAGAGAAACTGGATTTATTTTTTGGGATCTCACAGGCACTTGAAGTCCAGACTGGCCTCTGCCAGAGATAGGGTGCTGGACTCAGTGGACCTTTTCCTGATTCATCACAGCCATCCTTATAGTCTTATGTTCTTACAGATGTCATGCATACTCATTGTGCACATCTCAAAACCCAAGCTCGGTCGTAGCCCTCGAGGACCAAGTTTTGCCATCCCTGCATTACAGGACTTCTGCAGAAATAAGTGCTGCTTTCCTAAATGTGGCCCACAGGCATATTGTGTGAAATCCACCACATTGTTTTTTGTTAATTTTTTATGTTCTTTCTGGTCTGGCTGCTCTTTAATTTATTTGTAAGCTGCTTAGTTACATGAAAGGTGGCAGAGCAAGTAATAAAACTAAAAAAAACCCCACCTAACTCATTTCAAATTCAGCAAACACACACAACCACCATCCACTTTCTGCTTGATTCAGGTTTATTAGTATAAAATCATTTTCAAATACAGAGCTCCTTCTTTCTAACAAATGGTTTCTGAACTGAAAAAAATATTTATTCGAAGGGGGGGGGGGGAGGTTTATAACACAATTTGACTTCTGTAGGAACGCTACCAAAGACTTCATGTTTTATTAGAGCCTTTGCAGTGTTCCCAGCCTCTGCCAACTCATGGAGCTGGTGCCAGGTTCCAGCCTAAATGCCAGTACACCGTGCTTCCATGGAGTCATCGAGCTGACCTCTCCTCTAGTTGTTTGAATGAGCTCCAACTTCTTTGCTTACTGTTAGTGTCTATTTCCATCTTATAGAGCACATCCTTGATTGGAACAAGAGGCAATCAGAAGACCATCAAGGATGTGCATCTGAAACACTTGGCTTAACACCCTTCCCCCCCCCCCCCCCCCCAATTAACTGCCTTAAATTATATTGAAACAAATTGAGGTTGATATTTAAAGCCCTTAACTGGCTGTCCAACAGGAAGCCAGTCGGCTAAGGGCGCTGGCTGTGATATTCAGCAGTACTTTTGAGCTGCACTACTGCCTTATCCCTGGCGACAAGGCTATAACCACTCAAAACAAAACAAAAACAATACCCTGGAGACCTGGGAAATCGAAATAATCATCCATGTTTTCTGCCCACATCATAATTGCAAACTGGGCTAGAGGACCAGGCATTTTTCTGAAGGAAGGAAGGGGCCAGGACAGTGTTAATTTGGACAAGGATTTTCTGCAGGCTTGGAGCTATCATAAAAGGATCAAGCAGGCAGATAAATCACTGACAAACCTATAAGTAACTGGGAACTAAGATGCAGAATATATAAGGCATTAAGGGCATGTGCTGTGTGCCCTCAAGATCAGGAGAGGAGAGGGTACCCACAATTACAGCTTTTTGTTCTCCTCTGTAAATGAAGCCCACATGCACTTAAGGCAATGAGGAGCATATATGGTTCTGAAGGCAGACCCATTTTATACCTAGACTAATGCTTTAAAATTAAAAAGAAATTAGGTGTATTCATTTTGCTTGGTATGTAGTACATTGTGCTTATGGACTACTGAAGGATGTTTTGCAGTTACCTAGTCAGTCTCTTGCAGCAAAAACATGCATTTTGGAAATACTGAATAACAAATGATGTTTGGAGTCAGATTGAAAATATGTGCTATCCTAGTAACTTTGTTTAAAAGAACTGAAAGAGCTAAGGCTTGTGTGGTATACATGGCTGCTTGCTTAGGTTGAGTGTTTTTTTTTCCAGCTAGAACGTTCAAGGACTTTACTTTTTCAGTGAATTTTAGATCAGTCTATGAAGTATTTTTGCCCTCATGATTCTTTATTGAATTGTCATGTAGAATTAGCATAACACAAAAATGATATTATTTCCAAAGACAGACAATGCAACACCGCTGGTGGATCTCAACGGGGAGGGGCATGACATTTAGTAGGAGTATACTAGCCATGCCTCACGGCTAGTCGCAACCTTCTCCGTTATTAATACAGTCACTTGCAGGCACTTATGCAGGAATTCATAGTCTCTAGGCATAGTAACAATGACCTTGGACTGGGAGCTTGATAGCTCTCTTCTTGACCCCTAGTCTTTCCAAAACCTGGCTGGTATATTTCCTTCCTGCAGTGAAGAAACTGCTGGTTCTGTCATCCAACAGATCCCTTATTCAGGGACACTGGTCCTGATATTACAGACCTATAAACCATGTAAATGCCGCTAAGTGGGATATTCAATGGCACTAACACAGTGCTGCTCAATATCCATGGCTGCCAGCTCTATACACCCCGATGCTAACTGCTTAGCATTGGGGCATGTCAGGAGTGTTCTGAGGCAGAGCCAATCACTAACTGGTCAATGGTGATATTGAACTGCTGCCCAGTTAGTGATACAATGCCAGATATGGCCCCGGCATTGAATATCTGGCTTTGATATTCAGCACTGGTGGCTAGCTACATAGTAGTGCTAGTCGCTGGCACTGCTAACATAGATAGCTCACTGTGTCGAAGGGGTATGCACATAAATTGTTCATTTTCCCTTATCCTCTCTCCACTGTGATTCAGTACATGCTCTCTTGCCTCCAGAAACAGGTTCTTCAATGGCTATGGCGGGAAAGGATTTCCCTTCAAGGCTAAGATATGTAGTCCCATGCTTACCAAAAACAGTATGTCCCTTATCGCCCCTCCAGTCCAGTCCCGCACCTCTGGTTAGTCAACCATCTCCAGCAGCTTGGAGAGTGAGCATGTCATCTTTTGATGACATCAGCATACTTAGGCAGCAGGCTTTTCCTTCCAACCCCAGTATACTCAGTCTCCAAGCAGCTGGAGAAGTGATACAGAGGGCTGGACTCACTGTAGGGACAACTGAGTAGAGTTAGGTACAGTAGTTTGTATGGGGGTATTTTCCTTTAAATTTCCTTTAGTTTTCTGTAATTTCTCTGTTTCGCACTGTACATTTTGCTGCATACCAGAGGGGTCGGTTTCCCTCTAGAGATCAGGGCTTGCGAGGATTTTGAGGCACAGGGCTGGGCTATTATGGAGTCTTCCTGTCCTCTGGACCTAAGAGATCACGATGGAATGAGGGGGAGCCCAGATGGTGGCACAGCACTTAGGGGGTCGCTGCGGGAGTTTTACTCTGCCTGGGTCTGGATTGCGTCCGACCAATGGGTGTTGGAGGTCATCAGAGTGGGCTATGTATTGGAGTTGCCAGGCCGCTGGGCCCGTCCTTTGTGCAGTCCCCTTGCAAGGCACATGAGAAGGCTACAGCAGTGCAAGATACCTTGTGGGTGGCTTCTGCAGCTGGGGGCTGTGGTGCCCGTCCCCGAAGACCAGTGCGGCTTAGGTCGGTACTCCATTTATTTTGTGGTGCTCAAAAAGAGGGATCTTTTAAGCCTATCCTCAACCTCAAAAGCGTGAACCAGTGTCTGCGGGTACCCCAATTTCACATGAAAACACTGCGGTCGATCATTGTGGCGGTGAGAAAGGCGGAGTTTTTTTGACATCCCTCGATCTCACAGCAGTGTACCGGCACCAGCTGGAACATCAACAGTTTCTCCACTTTGCGGTGCCCATGAGCTATTTTCAGTTTCAGACCTTGTCTTTCGGTCTAGAGACTATCCCCCATACCTTGCGACGCCCCTGCCCCGCCTTAGGGCTAAAAGACAGGAGCGGCCTATTGCCTCGTGAGGAATGGAGTTAAAAACTGTTCCCTGGTAATGCTGGGTAATGTAGTTCTTATGCTCCTTTCACTCCGAAATAAGTGTAGTTGTGCGCCAGAGACGGTAAGGCTTGTTTGCAAGTATTTTATTGTTGTTGGGGAGATTCTTCCAGCGCATCACAAATTCATACACATGAACAAAAAAACTGGTGCTTTAACATGAACAGAATAAACTTAGGAATAAAGTCAACTAAAGTAGAATTCAGCTTTAACTTCAGCTTTACTTCTAGGGAGTTTGACTCAGCTCTGCCCCAAGAGGTGATTCCCATTTAATGCAGCCTCTTTACATGCACTGTTATGTTCACAGTGGGAGCTTATTTCAGGTGCAAGTAATTAAGGTTTCCAAAGCATGGCAGTAGAAACAGTTCCGTTGTATTTTACTCATACACGGCACAGCAAGCTTCTTTACTCTGGTATTTCCATACAACACAATGAACAATCCATACTATTACAGTCAGGTAAGTCAGAATCAGTTTGCATTAATTCTTCAGACTGTATAGAATTAGTATCTTCATTCAGTACTGGTTGTCTGCCTGCTTTTAGATCTAGAAACTCTTTAAAGCTTTGGAGAAGCAATTCAGCCTGTTGGTTGCTAGATAAGCAATTGTCAGCAGCTATTAAGCTTCTCTCTTGGTCATTAATGTTTCCCTTCTCCCCTCTCAGGCTAAATAAGTCAGGGTAACATTTAGGCTCTCTTAGTAAGGCTTCAAACATAGGAGAATTGAGTTTACCTTCACTCTTGTAACTCCTAGGAAAACTGCTTACTTTTTGCCAAGCCCCTCTCGTCCTAGGTAGCTCAGACGTCTTCCAGCTGTGAGGGTTCCTGTGTCTCTCTGGTCCCAACTGTATTCCAAAGAATGAGTTTTCTTTCTCACTTGCCTGCCATGGAGGCTTCCTCTTCCAGGGCTCTGCCTTCTTCCAGGAGTCTAATCCAGGGCTACGTCCACTTTCCTCAGGACTTTCATTCACAGCCCTTGAAAAGATCCTTGCAGGTCTTCTTTTATTACCAGGGTCAAACGTACTGCCACACTGCTTCCTGGTCTTCCATTCACTCTCTGACTCACTCTCAGCTGACGTACCAAACGTCCTTCCACAGCTCGTCCTCTCACAGGTCCTTTGCTCTGAGGTCCTCTGCTCAGAGTTCCTTGTGCAGCTCTGTGCACTGCTCTGCCTACTTCGGCTCAGTCCTTTGCTGCTCTCTTTGCTCCTCCTGCACTCTCTGCTCCCTTTGCTCTCTTTAGCAGGGTCATTCTCAGGTTTAAAACAAGGTTCTCTTCCAGGCACGCCCCTTCCACCACTGGGTGTGCCCAATCAGGACTACTCAACTCCTCCCCTGGGCTGGTATCCATTCTTAGCTCAGCAGAAAGGAGTTTTTCTTTCCTTCCAGTATTGTCAATCTGGCGTAAATCCTGTTGCCCTTCAGGATTTTCCTCGGTCTCCATTGCCTCAGGAGGGCGCTCTTCACCACAACTTTCACCAGGGACATCGGGGTGGTGGTGGTGGCACTGCGCAAAAAGAGGGTCCTGGTGTATCCTTATGTCAACGATTGACTCATCCGAGCAAAGTCAAAGAAGCAGAGCAAACAAGCAACAGCAAGAGTGGTCGAATTCCTGCCGAGTCTCAGATGGGTGATCAATGTGTCAAAAAGTCACTTGCTGTCATCCAGAAGATCGAGTACCTGGGGGCATGCTTCAACACTCACAGTGCAAAGGTTTATCTGCCGGAGCAATGGGATGCAAGGGCTGTGGCAGCTAGTGTGTCATTTTCTGCAGATGACAGCTCCGGCAGCTTGGCATTACCTGCAGCTGCTTGGAACCATGGCAGCCATCCTTGAGCTAGTCCTGGGGGCAAGAGCTCACATGTGACCATTGCAGAGAGCACTATTATGCTGGTGATTGCACCAGAACCATCCCCTGTCACAGCAGTTGCCATGTTCAATGGAGACCAGGAGGGCGCTCAGGTGGTGGCTGTTCTTCAGGATACTAGTGGCTGGAATGCCTCTCGAGTCACCATGCTGGGTCCTGGTGACAACAGACATGAGTCTGTCTGGCTGGAGGGCCTACTGCAAGGGCCACATTGCTCAGGGACAGTGAATCCTGCAGGAAAGGGTCTCATCCATAAACAATCTAGAGATGTGCACTGTTGCCCTGGCGCTTCAGAGTTTTCGGCCTTAGCTCCAGGGGAGAGCCATTCAGGTCTTCTCTGACAACGTGACCATGGTGACTTACACCGATCGACAGGAAGGCACAGGCAGTGTTTGTTTGGAAGCATAGGCCAAAGCGCTGCTAACATAGGAGGAGGAACATCTTCAAGCGCTGTCGGCAGCGCACATTGCAGGGTCTGACAACATTATGGCAGATTACCTGAGCCAAGTTTGGGTGGACCACAGGGAATGGACACTCTGTGATGAGGTCTTCTTGCAGATAGTGAGAAGATGGGTGCGCGAATCTTGGACCCAAGGTCGATGTTTGCAGTAGCCAAAGTGAATTGGTTTTTTGAGCAGAAGACGAGAGAGGATGTCGGAAGACTTTGACGCCTTGGTGCACAGGTGGCCCACAGAGGGCATCCTATATGTCTTTCCCCTGTGAGTGCTCATAGGCCATGTCATGCAGCAGCTCAAGGCTCACAGGGGAATGGTCGTCATCATCATTGACCCCAGACTGGCCGAGGTGCCCTTGGTACGGGGACCTGGTGCAGCTTCAGACAGCCCAGACATGGCATCTGCTAGGGAGGACCTCTTGACCCAGGGTTCAGTGCAGATGCCTCAGGTGGATCAATTTTCGCTTACGGCATGGCTCTTGAAAGGGTGCAGTTGAGGAGGCATGGCTATTCAGGGCCAGTGATCGCAATGTTACTGAAGGCACGGAAGAAGTCCACTTCATTGTTTTATATCTGCGTCTAGTGCATCTTTGAGGCTGGTGTGCTGAACGGTGGAGTCAGCTACAGTGCCAGACTTGTTGGCTTTTTTGCAAGCGGGGCTTGAAAAGGGCTTAGTTGCTAGTTCATCGAGAGTGGAAGTGGCGGCCATTTTCTGGGTATCGGGGCATGATCCAAGGGGTGTCATTAGGGACACACCCAGACATGTCCCGGTTCCTGAAGGGGTGAAGCAGCTCTGGCCGCCATTACGGTCCATTGTTCCCCTGTGGGATCTCAATTTCAGGTTAGAGGTGCTGTCAAAGGAGCCCTTCGAGCCTTTGAGTGGATCTTTGCTAAAGGATTAAACTCTTAAGACAGTGTTTTTGGTGGTGATTTGCTCAGCTCAGAGGATTTCGGAGGTTCAGGCTCTCTCTCACAGGGAGCCCTTCCTTTCCATCTCGATGGAAAAGGTTGTTTTCCGGCTGGTGCTTTCATTTTTGCCCAAGGTCATGTTGCCTTTTCACTTGAATCAGCTGGTCTCCCTGCCGGTGCTTTCGAAGAAGCCAGGGGGAGGCACCAATCCGCAATTGTATTGGATGGCCGTACAGAGAGCATTGCGGGGGTACTTGAAAAGAACGGCTCTGTTTCAGAAATCAGATCGTTTGTGCGGTGTGGGGGACTGTGCAAGGGAGAAGCAGTGGCCAAGGCCTCTATCTCCAGGTGGATTAGGGAGGCTATTGCGTCGGCTTAGATAGTGAAGGGACGGTTGGTGCCAACGGGGCTGAGGGCGCATTTGACTAGGGCGCAGGGGGCTTCATGGGCAGAGTATAGTATGGTTCCATTGACCGAGATCTGTAGAGTGGCCACTTGGTCTTACCTTCACACTTTTGCAAAGCATTATCATTGGGATGTGCAGGCGGCAGGGGATGCCAGATTTGCTAAGGCAGTGCTTCAATCCAGAATCAAGGGCTCCTCCCATAGTTCTAACTGCTCTGATACATCCCAGAGGTGGGGACGATAAGGAAGGTTAAATTAGGCTTTATTTGCTAATTGGCATTCCTTGAGTAACTCCAGTCCAGTACTGGAATCCTCCCGGCTCAATTACAGTATTCGGCTAGGCGATCCTGGGCTTGAAGACGGTTACCATGGGAAACGAATACAGCTCGGGGATGGCATTGAGGCATAGGGAGCAGGGTACGAGAGCTGTCATTTTTTTCTTGGCGTAGCGTTCAAACATTTTCGACATGCTCAGTCGCCAAGCTACTGGAAGAGGTTGACTACCCAGAGGTGCAGGACTGGACTGGAGTTACTCAAGGAACACCAATTAGCAGGTAAGGCCTACTTTAACATACTTCCGAAGTGCTGAACTGTGCTTGAGAATTGCATGTGCATAACATCCACGCATATGGTGGAGTGCTATTCTGCACATAAATAATAATAATATAGCAAAATTGCTATGCATCTGATAAAATCCCATCATATGGTGCCAATTAAGTAGTTGCTAGCTCAGATCCATTGCATATGCATCTGGCTTGTGCACATAGGGTCTGCCCACGCTCTCCCATGTTAGTTCATGGTTTGTGCACACAACCCATTTGTTTACAGCATGGGGGAACTAACCTTTAGCATTAGGCTCTAATACAAGATAACTGCATCAGCCTCCTGGTCCCTTGAACTAAGCTTTCTGTTCAAATATACTGGGGGCTTTCCCCTCCACTCTGGGATCCTCTTCAACACCCAGACTTTTTCCAAATGGTAATTTCCGACAGAGTACCTTGTCTCCTTCTGTCAAGCTCCAACTTGACCAGCTCACACTTCTTCACTGCTTTAGTGCTTGTGATCCAATCTAAATCTCCAAGCACCTCACTTCACTCCTTGTTTGCAGTCAGGCCGAGGGGTGGGTGAAACCTCTGTTTTCTCACATGTGCTGCACAAAATACATAAACTTCAACTCAAGAAAGACTTGTTCACAAACATATACTGCAGACCCAAAACCAAAAGAAATACACCTTTACACACTGAAATCCAAAGAAAATTCATGCTGCCACCTAGGAGTCACTGTCTTATACAAGTTTAGGCAGAACCATTGCAGCCATCCCAGTGGGGGACGCTGTAGCAAAATACTTTACACATCCTCGCTACACCAAGGTGGTATGGTCCTGCTTCCAGAAGTATTCTGGGCTAGTGAGGGTGCCGAAGGGATTTTTCCACCTGTATGATATTACAGTTCAAGCAATCTTCTAATGAACTCATAACCTTGGTTTTAGAAAGCTTTTCCCCATATCTTTAGGTTCTTTTCCTTGTCCACTCATCATCCTGGAGCCTTTTGGCTCCTGACTGTGCTATTCCAGTGACTGCTTAGAAAACCTGGGCTGATTTATCATGGCCCAGCAGAGAAACATTCATTGCTGGGGATGAAGCAAGGAATTCCCAGCACAAGTTTAACATGGAAAATATATATTTTCATTTAGCTACTCAATGGAATGATGTGTGGCGCTCCTGTATCCACACTTAGAGGTCTATGGATTCTTTTGAGGAATCTTTTCAACATGGGGAATTTTGGGATAAGCTGTGTTGCAATTCTGTTAAATGCCTTCCTTAAGGACAGAAATGCAAACCTAGACATGCTAACATCAATCCACCAGCTGTAGGACCCTGAGCAAGTCGCCTAACCTCTATGTACTGAAATTAAGAGAACAAACTCTTGGGGAGAAGGGGTGGTGAAGGGACAGTACATAAATGGAAATTGTTGTGCACAGCCTTGTGTGCTCCGATGGTGTTTTCTCGTTCAGTTTCCATGATAGTTTCCTGTTCTTTGTGTCTTCCATCAGTCCTTTCACAGGCTGTTTCCATTCCTTATCAAACCCTTGACTGATTAAATGATGCTTATAATTAACCTCTCAGCTGCCCCTTCACTTTCTTTAATGGAAGTGGTGAACTGCTTCAGATGTATTGACTCTCCAGCAAGATTGTGAGCTTCTGTTTACAATGCTGTAGTCTGATTTTAGAGCAAAGATTCTCATCCCAGTCCTCAGGACCCACCTAACTAGTCAGATTATTGTGATAACCACAGTGAATATGCATGGGAGAGATTTGCATATAATGGAGGCAGTGCATGCAAATATGTGCCCCAAGGACTACTGCTAACACTATTAATCATTTCTATAGCACTACAAGGCAAACACAACGCTGTACAAAAATATAAAGAAGACAGTCCCTGCTCATAGAGTTTATAATCAAGACAGAACAATACAAGAGAAACAAGGGGGTTCCAGTAGGGAAAGAGACACAGGGAGAACAAGGGATTAGGATCCAAATGCAGCCTCAAAGAGGTAAGCCTTTAGCATGGATTTGAAGAGGGGGAGAGAAGAGACTTGAAGTAAAGACAGAGGAAGTTTGTTCCATGCTTAAGGAGCAGCAAGGTGAAAAGATCAAAGTCTGGAATATGCAGAAGAAAAGCTCATAGAGAGAAGGAAGCCAGAGGAGGAGCAGAGCTCACGAGGAGGGGTGCAGGGAGAGAGAAGAGAGGAAAGGTAATGAGGGGCAGTAGAGGGAATGCATGTATATGTTAGAAGACGTTTGAATTGGATATGGAAATGGAAGGAGAGCCAGTGAAGTGATTTTAGAAGAGGGATGTTATGAGGGTATCGGGACTGGTGGAAGATTAGCCGCGCAGCAGAGTTCTGGATAGATTGAAGAGGAGAGAGATGACACTGAGGAATGGGTCAAGAACCCTTACCTTAGAGTGTGTTCCATCGGATCAGGTTTCCTTTCTTTGCTTTAGCGACCTTTGGTCTGTTCAGGTATGCATAATGAGGTGAATTTTATAACAGGGCATCTAGGTCTGGAGGTGGAGAAGGTGCCCATTTTTAGCCTATTTTATAAAGGCAGATAGGTGCCTATGTGTCTTTATAAAATGCTAGCACAAATCCTGCAGAAGTAGCTCTGGGCACCGACATTTATGCCTATTAAGTGTTAGCATGTAAAATACATACATAAATATCTCTGCAGAGATTCCTCTCCTGAGCACGCCTACGTTACAAATATGCTCCTAAGTGCACCACCCGTACTTTTAGGTGTAATTTCATAAGAGACCTTTTACGCACATAAATCAGCATAGAAAATTACCTCTAATAAGGATTTTTTGTGTGTTATACCTTAAACAAATATGTCATGAAGTGGCTAGACTTTCAAAACAAATCAAATCTCACGGTCCTGATAGCTTTCTCCTTATCTTTGGGCTTCCAGCTCAATCAGAACCTGGCCTGGGAACTGATGCCATAAGCCTTCATTTGCAATTACCCAGGGATTTTGTCCCCTTCATAGCATCCCTAGCATTGGCTGACCTGAGGAGTAGAAGACATCAGAAAGAATTTAATTCAGGTCCATCTGCATGGTAATGTAAGGCATGGTAATGTGAGAAATAAGAACATAAGAAATGCCATACTGGGTCAGACCAAGGTCCATCAAGCCCAGTATCCTGTTTCCAAGAGTAGCCAATCCAGGTCACAAGTATCTAGCAATTGAGCAGGCCCAGGTTATATTTCTGTTCAGTACAATTAATTAACTCAGTAGTGTACCTGTTTAAGAGAACCTTGTCTTTCTTTAAACTGCCCCTCTTATACCTAACTGCATTATATTATGTAGTGTTTCATGACTACGTTTTTTTGTAAGAATTATCTTTAATCTTCTGAATGGACTCTGCAGTGGGTTAGGAAAATGCTGGACAAAAGTTTTGTTCTATACAATAGAATGACCTTGTTCTGCACAGATGTGGAATTCTTTTAAATAGGGTTCCAGGGGTGACCTGGGAAACCACAGACTGGTGAGCCTGACATCATTGCTGTGCAAAATAGTAGAAACCATTATAAAGCACAAAATTCCTGAACATGTATGTAGTCATGGTATAATGGGACAAAGCCAACATGGACTTAACCAAGGGAAGTCTTGTCTCACTAATCTATTATATTTGTTTGAAGGTGTGAGCAAACAGATAAATAAATCTGAGCCAGTTCATTTAGTGTATCTGGATTTTCAGAAAGCCTTTGACAAGGTCCCTTATGAGAGATTTTTGAGGAAATTAAAATGTCATGGGATTGGAGGCAGTGTTCTATTGTGTTTCGAGAATTGGTTAAAAAAATAGACATTGGAGAGTAGGGCTAAATGGCCAATTTTCTCAATAGGGAAAGGTGAATAATAGAGTACCCCAGGGATCTGTGCTGGGCCTGCTGTTTTTTAACATATTCATAAATGACCTGGAAATGGGAACAACGAATGAAGTGATTAAATTTACAGATGACACAAAATTATTCAAAGTTGTTAAATCGCAAGAGGACACTGCAAAATTCCAAGAGGACCTTGATAAATTGGAAGACTGGGCATCCAAATGGCAGATAAAATTTAATGTGGAGATGTGCAATGTTATGCTCTTAGGGAAGAATAACCAAAATTACAGTTATACAATGCAAGGTTCCACATTAGGCCTCACCACCCAGGAATAGGATCTAGGCATCATTGTGGATAATACATTGAAATCCTCTGCTCAGTGGGCAACAGCAGTCAAGAAAGTAAGGAGAATGATAGGAATCATTAGAAAAGGAATGGAGGATAAAACCCAGGATATATCACCTGTTTCATTGTTAAGTACAGAGCAGCTCAGTCTGCACTGTATAAGCTACTGTTGTATGTAAATCGCACTGATATTAAATAGTGCAGTACAGAAGAGACTTTAAATAAATAAATAAAAATAAAATAAATAAATATTATAATGCCTCTGTATCACTTAATGGTGCGACCACTCCTTAAATATTGTATGCAATTCTGGTCACCATATCTAAAAAGATATAGTGGAATTAGAAAAGATACAGAGAAGATACCAGATATATTTCAGTTTTAGGACAGAAAGTGGATATATTATATTAGGTGTGCATTTTAGGAATCATTATTGATTCTAAATTTGACTTTTGCACCATATGTACAAACTGCTCAGAGTAAAGCTTGGTACAAGATGAAGCTGGTGAGACAATTAAGATCTATTTTGCATTCTCAAGATTTTCAAATGGTAGTCCAATCTCTTTCCCAAACTGAAGAACCCTAACCTTTTAAGCCTTTCCTCAGAGAGCTATCCTTGCATAACCTTTATTGTTTAATTTAATTTAATGGAAACACAAAAACATGATGGCAGAAAAAGACCACATGGCTTATCTAGTTTCCTCTTCCATATCAACTACAATAGTCCCCTTTTTACCTTTAGAGATCCTCTGTGTTGGTCTCATGCTTTTTTGAATTCAGATACTGTCCTCATCTGTATCTGAATTCAGAAAAGCATGGGACAAACACAGAGATGTGATAGAGGTATATAAACTAATGAGTGGGGTGGAACGGTTAAACGTAGATCTGTTCTTTATTTGTTCAAAAAGTAGAAAGGCTAAGTGATACACAGTGAGGCCTTCTACATAACAAGAGATACTGCATTCATCCCACCAGGGCTGGCGCTACCCAGTAAGCGGGGTAAGCGCGGCAGAGGGGCGCCGGCGTGGCAGCCGCTATTCACCTCTCCAGCAGCCGGTGCTTTAATTGAAGTTGGGCAGTGTCTGTGCAGTGGGGGCAGGCGATCGGGCAATGCAGCAAAGCTAATCTTTATCGGTACTGAAGAAAGCTGCACTTCTTTCTTTCTGGAGTCGCAACAGCAGGAGGCACTTAATATGATTTAATTTCCGGTGTGCGGGGACACCAGAAGCGAAGTCATATTAAGTTCTTTCTGCCACTGTGAGCACGGGAAGGACTAAGGAGAGAGGAGCGTGGAGAGTGTAGGAGGGTAGATTGCTGTGTTTTTTAAGATTCACAGGGAGGCCATAAAAAACACGGCAATTTCAATCTACCCCTCATACTCTCTCCCCCCCCCCCTTCCCATCTGCTCTTGCAGAATGTGGAGTTTTTATGGCCTGTGAATTTGAGAGAGCAGATGAGGAGGGGGGTAATGGCTGGGTGATTGCAGTGTTTTTTTTATGGCCTGTGAATCTGAGAGAGTAGATGAGGGGGGGGGGGTAACGGGGAGGGGTGATTGCAGTGTTTTTTATGGCCTGTGAATATAAGAGAGCAGATGGGGGTGGTTAATGGGGGGGGGGGGGGGTTGACTGCAGTGTTTTTTATGGCCTGCGAATCAGAGAGCGGATGAGGGGGGTATGGGGGGGTGGATTACTGATGGCAATCTACCCCCCCCCCCATTCACCCCTCATTTGCTCTCAAATTCACAGGCCATAAAAAACTCTGCAATTTGCCGTGTTTTTTATGGCCTGTGAATCTGAGAGAGCCTGTTGATATTTCTCTTTCTAATCTGTGGTTCCTTGTTCAGTATTTGGCGACAGTCTGTATTGCCTGGGAGGGACAGAATTCTTAATGTGGTGTTTCTATGTAGAAACCTGTAGTAGTCCCACTTGTTCTGTGTTACCAGTAGTAGATGTATTGGTGTTCTAGGGCCCAATATAATGTTGTAGTGGCTACCTATTAATGGGTAAGGTTCATGGTGTGCTACTATAGTGTGGCAGTACTTACTTTTAATCTAGCTATGCATTTATCACTTCCCTGCAGTTTTCTTACAACATATAATTTGAAGGAAAACTATTACCATATGAAAAGAATTTGCAAAGTTGTTTTGGATAAAAGAGGGGTAGAGAATAGCAACCATTTATAGTAATGAGGGAGGGGGCGCCGATCTATAGGTTGCAGGGAGGCGCCAGGAACGCTAGCACTGGCCCTACATCCCACCCCCCACAATAACACTGAACAACATCACAATTAAAACCAAAACTGAGGTGAAATTCTTAGGAATCACTATCGACCAACACTTAACCTTCAAAATACACATAGACAAAACCACCCGAACAATTTACTTCAAGGCGAAGTCACTCCAGCGCCTCTGACCACTCCTTGTACCAGAAGACTTCCGTACTGTACTCTAAGCATCAATAATACCCCACCTAGACTACTGCAATGCCATCTTCCAAGGACTGCCACAGTCCACATTCCTACCGCTCCAGACAGCTTTCCACTCAACAACAAGAATCCTACAAGCAGCAACGAGAAAAGAGCACATCACCTCAATACTCAAACAGCTTCACTGGCTCTCCCTGCAGAGCCACATAACATACAAAACCATCATGCTAACTCACAAAGCAATTTATTCAGACACCCCCACCAACACCTATGATCATTTATACAGTCCTCACAACCAGACAGAGCTAGGCGGACCTCCACAATGACTACCCTCAACATCCCCTATATCAGAACCAAATCAAACCAACAGGCATGCAAAAGAGCCTTCCAACTCTACGCATCTTCCATATGGAACAGACTGCCGGACCAGCACAGGAACATCACGGACCTCAAGACTTTCCGCAAAAAGTTAAAGACACATCTATTTACCAAACACTTCGACGCCAGTGACTAACCCCTCCCCCCCCCCCCACCAGAAGAACAATACACATCCGCCTGGCACTACTGTTGTATATAATCAAACCTTATATAGTTAAGAGCCAAAAGCTCTTTGATTGCTGTACATAGTTTTATATCAATGTTTCAATGTAAATTACATCTCACTTCCATGTAAACTGCCTTGACCCAGAGAAAGCGATATATAAATACAGCTAAATAAATAAATAAGATACAATGTAGCACATTTAAGATTAATCGGAGAACATATTTTTTCACTCAGTGCATAATCAAACTCTGGAATTCATTGCCGGAGGATGTAGTAAAAGCTGTAAATATAGCTGGGTTTAAAAAAGGTTCGGACAAGTTCCTGGAGGAAAAGTCCATTTTTAAAGTGGACTGGAGAAATCCACTGCTTACCCCTGGGATAAGCAGCATGGAATCTGTCTACCTGTTGGGAAACTGACAGGTACTTGTGATCTGGGTTGTCCACTGTTGGAAACAGGATTATGGGCTCGATGGACCTTTGGTCTGACCCAGGATGTCATATCTTATGATCTTATGTAATTGCCCCACTCATGCTAACCACAAAGTGCTCTCCACACCCACTCTACTCTCCTAACCTGTGCAGTCCCTGCCTCTTCGCAGGATGTGTGATTGCTGTGGAAATCAGCATACAGTAACTGTCATGCCAACATAGTAAGATACCGTGGACCTGCACTGACAGTTACTGTGGACTAAAATGTGTGTTAATTGCACAGTGTGCTTTAGTAAAAGGGCCTCTGAATGTAGTTTTTCCATTTAACTTGTAATTTTTACTTATCCTTGTTATCTTCTTATCCAGTTTTCTTGTAAAAGTTTACATTCTTTGTAAACCGCTTTGATTACCAGAAAAGGCAGTATGAAAAACCTCTCAGATAAATAAAATATTCAATAATAATAATAATCATAATAATAATAAAATACAATTTGTGTAGAATGTAGCAGCACACAATAATATTCCCCCCACAGACAAAATTTAAATTGGTCTCACAGAAAGAATATGCATTTTTGAGTGTGCCTTAAAAAATTTAGGGCCATGTTTACTATCCCTTAGAGTGTGTTAATGGATGTTAGCATGCGCTAAACGCTGCCATGACCATAGGAATAAAATGTGCCATAACCATACTTAGCATATGCTAAGAGGCTCTTTTACTAAATGGAGCTAGGGTGTTGCACTGAATGCGCCAAAAGCCCTGAAACTATGGCATGATAGGTGCAGCCAGGACCGTACCTAGCCCTGTGCGAGCGGTGTGGCCGCATAGGGCACAAAGGCTTAAGGGGCGCATTTCAGCTGTCTGCCTTTGTCTGCCGCCGCCACTTTTTCTTCTCTCAGCAGCGGCAGGCAACGTCAGACAGCTGAAATCGCCCCTTAAGCCTTCTCGTGGCACGCTAAGCAGGTCTGGTCCCTTTCTCCTCTGATGCGGCATCAGAGCAGGGAGGGACAGATCTGCTTAGCATGCTGGTGACTTGCACATCGGGCACACCTCTTCTCTCCCACCGCCGTCCAGAAAGTGGCTAGATGGAGGTGCGGGGGGGGGGCGCACCCAAAGAGCAAGTCGCACAGTGCATGATTCACGTTCGGTACGGCCCTGGGTACAGCACCACTGCATTAACTGTCGGGTTCAAGAAAAGCATTTCCCCGGCAGTTAACGTGAAGCCTCGTCCCTTAGTGCACAAAACATTAATGCAGCTGCACTTAACTCCACATATTGAAGTGGTGTTAGGTGCTCTCACGCTAATGCAGTTAATGCACAGAGTGAACCCAGCGCTAACCGCATGGAGCACACCCCGCCCGCTCTCTGCCCCTATCCCGCTCACTCATGACCCTAACATGGGTTAGACAGTGCAGGAATCGTCCCGCACCATCATGGCGCTGTGCTAGCTGGCAACATGTGTCCCAGTGCGCATTCAGCGTGTGCTAGAACATGCATTGTCAGCTAACGCCCTTTAGTAAATGACCTCCTAACCTAAGTGTTAGTAGAGATGGCTCTTAGTGTGCATGATTTAATGTGTAAGCTTAATGTGCATAAAATCAATTTACGCATGTTAAAATGTTTGTGTTAAAAACGTTTTAGTAACACAACTGGGTGAAATGAACCAAAAAATGTTCAAAAAATTTAGAAAAAGAGCAAAAAATTCAAAACAGGCCAAAATGGTTTTACCTATGTACCTCGCTATCCCAGAGCACATCAATACAAATGTGATATAAAAGTCATAAATTAAATAGAGCAGACTGATTCATTAATGAGAGGAGTCATCTAATGGCTAGAACAGCAGGCCTAGAAGCAGGGAAGGCAAGTTACAAATCCCACTGCTACTCCTTGTGATCGTGGGCAAGTCACTTAACCCCCTATTGCCTCAGGTATACATTTTAGCTATAAGCCCTTTGGGGATAGCGAAATATCCACCGTGCCTGAATGTAACATGCATGGAACTACTCCAAAAGGGCATGAGCTAATTCCAAATTCCCTTCCCCTATCTCCTATGGAGACCAGGACCGTACCTAGTCCTGTGCGAGCAGTGCGGCCGCACAGGGCGCAAAGGCTTAAGGGGCACATTTGAGCTGTCTGCCGTTGCCTGCCGCCACCACTTTTTCTTCTCTCAGCAGCGGCAGGCAATGGCAGACAGCTGAAATGTGCCCCTTAAGCTGTCTCGTGGCACGCTAAGCAGGTCTGGTCCCTCCTTCCTCTGACGCGGTCTCAGGGCAGGGAGGGACAGATCTGCTTAGCGCGCCGGCGACTTGCACATCGGGCGCGCCTCTTCTCTCCCGCCGCAATCCAGAAAGTGGCTGGATGGAGGTGGGGGGGGGGGGGGCGCACGCCTGATGTTCAAGTCGCACAGGGCGTGATTCACATTTGGTACGGCCCTGATGGAGACAATATTTAAAAGCTTGCTGAGTGGACACAGACAGCTGAATAAATTTACCCAGTTATCTTTACCTTGCTATTCAACAGCATGTACCTGGTTAAAAAAGTTACTCAATATTTTATGAGTAGACAGAGGCCCGATATGTGTTTGAACAGAGTTGTTCTCCCAGATTTTCCCAGGTAACACTGAATATCATGCTACCTGGTTAAATTTAGAAAACTCATCTCAGGGATACCCCAACCTGGCCCCCATTCTTGCCCTGCTAAATTTGCACAAATTTAGCATAGCAAAGGAGCGAGGAATTTTGAATGGGGAAACTCTTGAATATTAACTGCTATGCTGAGGACTGGAGAGTGGGACAATGTAACTCCAGTTTTTCAAAAGGGTTCCAGGGGTGAACCTGACATCAGTAATGGACAAAATGGTAGAAACCATTATAAAGAATAAGATTGCTAAACATGTGGATGGCCGTGATTTGGTGAGAAAAAGCCAACATGGATTTAGCCAAGGAAAGTCTTGTCTTACCTGTTATATTTTTTTGAAGGTGTGAATAAACAGGTAGACAAAGATGAGCCAGATGATGTAGAGCCCAGTTCACCAAGGGGCACGTCTGGGCCATCCGAATGCCCCTGAGCAAGACGGTCCTGTTAGGATCCGATTCTGGCTGAGGAACAAAATGTTCCTGTGGCACATAGAATTGGGCCCGAGGATGGCCCGCCGTGCCCTGGCTCATGCAGCTTAGGCCCACCTCTTCCTCGCTTCCTGACCCACCGGGGCTTGAATCGGGTGGCGGGGACCCCCTACAACCGACCCTGGCCCTGAAGGGGGATCCCGGGTCCGATCGTCCCATGGGTGCTGATTATTCCACCTATGAGGTGGAATAATCAGCATGTCCCCTCTGACCCGGCAGAATGTACAGGCCCACCCCTGCTCCACCCCGCCCCCACCCCCTGCCAGCTCTCCCCATCCTGCAGCTCTAGACATGCGATGAGAGCAGGAGAAGGAATAGGGTCCGGACAGCTTGCGGGGCTGACCTGCGACTCCGAATCAGGCCCATAGTATATCTGGATTTTCAGAAAGCCTTTGACAAGGTTCCTCATGAGAGATTCTTGGCGAAATTAAAAAGTCATGGGATTGGAGGCAGTGTACCATTGTGGATCAGGAAATGTTTAAAAGATAGAACGTAGAGAGTAGGGCTAAATGGCCAGTTTTCTCAATGGAGAAAGGTGAATAGTGGAGTACCCCAGGGATCTGTGCTGGGTCTGCTGATTTTTAACATATTCATAAATGTCCTGCAAATAGGAATAATAAGTGAGGTGATCAAATTTGCAGATGACACAAAATTATTGTGAAAAATTGCAAGAGGACCTTGAAAAATTGGAAGACTGGGCATCCAAATTGCAGATGAACTTTAATGTGGACAAGTGCAAAGTTATGCACCTAGGAAAAAACAACCAAAACTACAGTTACATGATGCAAGGTACCACCTTAGAAACCATGACCCGGCAAAAATTTAGGCATCATCGTGGATAACACATTGAAACCCTCGGCACAGTATGCAGTAGCGGCCAAGAGAGCAAATAGAATGCTAAGAATCATAAGGAAAGGAATAGAGAATAAAACCAAGGATATTATAATGCTTCTGTATCGTTCCATGGTGCAACCGCACCTTGAATATTGTGTGCAATTCTGTTCACCATATCTTAAAAAGGATATAGCTGAATTAACCTTTGGTGAATCTCTGCCTGGCTTTTAACTACTGTCTGCTTCACCAGGGCTCCTATTGGTTTAGCATTCTCGGGGTCCGTGGAGAGCTCTGCTGTATTCTTTCTCTACTCCTTATCCTTGACACTTTAATCTATTCTTTCTCTCTAGTCCTCTCTTTATCTAGCTGAGAGATTTTTATGTGTGTAAACCATTTTGATGCATGTTTCATGCTTGAGTGGTAGTATATCAAGCACTGGAAATAAATAAATGGATAAATTAAATAAAAAGTCCCTTAATTCTGTTGGATTGCCTAGATAAATATTGCTGTTCTCTATCCAGTTCATGTTGTAAGGTACGCGGGGCTGATGGAATAAGCTGTGATTCAGAACAGTTCATTGAGCTTCAATGCACAGCGATCTAACACAGGCACTGACAAGTTTTTGCTCCCGATGCAGTAACATAATAACATGCACATTACTGTAGTGCTAAAATGTGTGCGCTGACAAAAAATCATAGCGCACAGCACTGTGGTAATCTGCCATAGTTTACTGCCTTGGGTGCTGTGTTTCCCTACCTGTCAGTGTGTAAGCATGGATTAGTTCACACACTGTCAGGAAGGGAAACAAACAGAAAGCAGAATCCCAATTAAAAAAAACAAATCCCCAGTGGCCCAGGACTCCCCGATTCCTATCCCCCCAAGCCACAAAGATTCCCTGGTTGCCAAGTAGGTCCTGACCCCGTCCCCCACCTGGCAACGATTCCCTGGTGGCCCAGTGAGCAACAGATCCTCTGACCCACCTGTACCAACACTGCCTCCCTCTCCCTCCCTGGGGCTATCTGGCCGGGCACCTCTGGCCCTAACAGTTTGTGTCAGGGCACCCCTGGCCTGGGCAGCCAGCACAGGGAGGCCCTCAACTAGAGAGTTTCTAGTATTGCGGCACCCCCCCCCATTGACAGTTATTAGTTCCTTAGTGCTTACCTGATCTGGGAGACATCCTTGGAAAATGGCAGTGCCCTTTATTTGACAGCTTGATTTCTAGCAAGCTTATTGTGATGCCATTTTGAACCTGGGCATCTGATTTATTGATTTATTTATTTGTAAGACTTGATATACCAGCATTTGGTTTACATACAACCATCATATCCGTTTACAATAACCAAAAGAACCGGAGGTAAAATGGAAAGCACCATGGACAATGAACAAGATATAATAGGTGAGCGGATGAATAGCACAACAATAACATTTCTAAAACACCATTTCCAGCAAGCAGGTGACACACAGGGCAGGCAAGGAGAGAAAAGGCGGGCACCCTACCAGCAATATCCCAGTGCTCAGGAGTACCTAAACTTCTTCACACGGGGCAGAAGCAACTGGAGATTGCCTCTGCTCGCCAACTAGGAACCAGGGAAGAGTCCAGTAGGAGCTGGGGGTGGAGATTCAGGGGGTGGTGGTGGTGGTGAGGCTATGCTCTGTATTGGGGGTAGGAGGGGATTTGTGTTTTGTGTCTGGGTGGGTTCATTTGGGTTTGACTTGGAGCCCACTATCTGCGTTACTGCAGTCAGGAACTTGTGATGTTCCCAGCTGCAGCAACACAAGTTTATTTTTACTGTGGGAGTTACTGATGTGCCGTACTGAGGTACCACAGATTAGTGATGCCTGTGGTTAATATTGTGATAGCGTGTTATTGTACCAGAGTGAAAGCAAATATACACGAATGCGCTTGATATACACGCTTCAATAACACCAGTGACAAGATTAGCAGCTCACTGATTTTTGATTACAAGAAAATGAAAGTCCGTATAGTCATTTTCTACTCAGCTGCAGTTTTTGACTGTGACTCATTGGCAAATAGCGAGTGGTGAGGGATGTGTGCCTTCTGTTTGCCACCCGCTTTCCTTTCTCTTTACTTGTCTTACTCACTCTGATTCCATTCATACATCATTTGCACCTCTTTATCTGTATTTGTGTATTTTCTTCTCCTCTTTCTCTCCTACTTCCTCTCTTCTCCTAGCCCTGTCCCCTGCCATGCCTCATAGTCAGTATTTTATATTCTCAGGAAGCTGTTTTCATTGCCTGAATCATCCTGTAAATCTTAAAAGTTCCTGCTAACCAGCAGGGACATCCTTATGCAACCCATGCGCCTGCGTGGGTGGGCTCGGTAGTCCGTGTTCCCCTTGCATCACTGAATCAGGGCCACTAGGCACCAACCCTCCCACTGGGCATGGCACAAAAAGATACCATCCCTCCGCAGTGTGTTCAGGCATGGGTATGAATGGGTACGCCAGAGCTAAGGGAAGGGGCTGGTGCTGTGAAAGAGAAATGTTAGCAAAATAAACAGCTTCTTTGGGAAAGGGGAGAGGTGGGTTCAGTGTATGTGTGCACATGCACCAGTCTCACCACAGGTCGTCTAGGGTCCCGTGTCTTGATCCGCTGGGTCCTGCAGGTTCTGCTGGTGCTGGGGTTCCATGGTGCAAGCCACTGGGCCCTCATGTCCTACATTGCACCCAACTGTGTATCAAGGGAAAATAAAATCTCTCTATTGAAGCAATCCAGGCCTTGCCTAAGTATGCCTGCAGTAATGCTTGCACTGCTCTGACACCGGAACTAAACTAGAAATAAAAATAAAATCCAACTTTTGGCTTACTAGCATTATTCTACTTTTTCCCTAGTCGGGTCTGCTCATCACTAGATCCTGAGCTAGCATTACCTTGATAAATATGAGGAAACTGCAGCAAAGACAACCAAAGAGTGGTCACACCTGGGAGCTTCTAAAAATACAGATCCAAAGATGATAAAAGGCACTACTCATTTGATTTGGAAAGAACATGCAAAACAAAAATGTAAAAATCAGAAGGGGAAACCACAGCTGGGAGTACAGTGTAGACATAAACATTTGGGCACAGTGGGCCAGTTCGTCCTATCCTGCCTCTTTTTACAGTATGTAATAGGACCAACAACAGGAGTTGGAGACATAAATAATCAAATGATTATGAAGACACCACAGTTTGGCCAGGTAAAGAACCAGATGTGTGTACGGCAAAAAAATGCACAAAACTTGTAGATCCCTGTGCTCGCACAATTTTGAAATAATGGAGAAATATTTCATTTCCTGTACCTTTTTAGAAGTGAAAAAAAATTGCACAGAAAGAAATTATAAAAGCAAAATGTGTTGTAGATCTTTTGACCAATTCTTAAATTCGACATTTCAGGACATTTAATTAGCTTTTGGTTTCACTTGCTAATGTCTTTGCACATAAAAATGTTGCATGCATTTGTGGAAGATACTCCCCCACTTTATCATTAAAAACAGAGATTAAAGCCTTGTAATTGATTTTGTGAAGCAATAATCATCCTTTGCAGCTCCAGAACAGTAGACCTGTATGTAGAGATTTTGGATAAGAGAGGGCACACAGAGCCTCCACAATCACACATACACACGCACACATTTGTATGAGTAACAGGCCGAGATTTTCTGTAATATTAAGGATGACTCACTCCAACAGAGACCTTTCCACTCATTTAAAATCATATTTCTGCTCTGTATTCACGGATGAAACACACTTCTGTTTTTTTAAGCACAAAAGTTTGGGGTCAGACTCAAGGAAGATTTTGACAAGACAATTTTGGTCAATAACAAACTACTAACAATCATTTGGGCTATAGTTTGATTGTAACGCTTCTCGGGACCATAGCAAGCTAGCAGTGCACCCTGTGAGACTGATGAAACTGGTGGCCCCCACCCACCCAGCTGTGTGCAGGAACTCGCTTTTGTTGGGCTTGCTGAAAACATTACCCCTTCCTTACTTGCACCCTTTGGTACATCCCAGATGCTTCTTCCTTCATTTGAAGTTGGGTTTATTGTCTAATGTAAGGGCTCTGTCTTCTTTATCTGCTGACACTCCTAGAATTCCATGTTTTTTGAATTTTGAGCGTCCAAGAGCTCAGTGTCTTGGATTGATGGAATATAGATTGTTGTTAAATAAATAAATAGCTGCGAAGAAAACCCAGGGGGAATATTCACCGGCGCCAGTGAACTTTGCACCTGGATATTCAATGCCAAGACCATATCTGGCCACCAGCACTGAATATTCAGATTGGCCAGATAGCGTCGTAGCTAACTGGGTATTAGCGATATTCAGCCGCTGCCCAGTTAGCTACAGTGGCAAGAGGCAAACGTTTAGGTGCCTAACTTTCACCACCGTGGGATAACCGGCTAGTGGCTGAATATTACAACTAGCTGGTTATCCTTGGGTGCCATCTACGCTCCGCCCCAGAACGCCCCGATGCTAACCGGCTAGTGTCAGGATGTTTAGTAATGGCACCTGGGACGTGTTAGTGCCGCTGAATATTCTGCAAACCACCTAAATGGCTTTGATAATGTCCTCCCCCCCCCCCCCCCCAAATTTAGTTCTCCACAGTATGACACCAGGGGATATCTTTAGTTGGATCTGCTGCATCACAGTGAAGGGAACCCTTACATCTTTTTCATGGATGTTTTGCTAGGATGAGTGTACCTATTGTCAAAGATGAATCTGTCTATCCATCCATGGTGGCCAATGCAATGTGTAAGCCAGAGAAGAATGGAAGTTAGTATCTACCCAGGTCAAGGAGGAAATGGAACCTTGGATTCCCATCCTGTTGCCACTGCTATGGGGTTCTGGAAGGATAAGAACATAAGAAATGCCATACTGGGTCAGACCGAGGTCCATCAAGCCCAGTATCCTGTTTCCAACAGTGGCCAATCTAGGTCATACGTACCTAGCAGTTTCCCCAAAAGACACAGGTTCTGCAGTGCTTGTACTAGGCCAAGCATTGATATCCTGGGTCCCTTTTTAATAGTGGTTTATGGACCTTTCCTCCAGGAACTTGTCCAAACCTTTTTTAAACCCAGCTATACTAACAGCCCTTACTACATCCTCCGGTAACAGATTCCAGAGTTTGATTACACGTTGAGAGAAGAAATATTTTCTCCTATTTGTCTTAAATAGTTTACCCTGTAGCTTCATTACATGCCCCCTAGTCCTTCTATATTCTGATAGCGTAAACAATTTATCCACGTTTATCCGTTCCACTCCATTCATTAATTTATACACCTCTATCATATCTCCCCTCAGCCGCCTCTTTTCTAGGTTAAAGAGCCCTAACCTTTTTAGCCTCTCTTCATAGGAGTAGCCTTCCATCCCCTTCACCAATTTGGTGGCTCTTCTCTGTACTTTTTCTAATAACTCTATGTCCTTTTTAAGATACGGTGACCAGAATTGCACACAATATTCAAGGTGCGGTCGTACCATGGAGCGATACAGAGGCATTATAATATCCTTTGTTTTATTCTCCATCCCTTTCCTTATGATACCTAGCATTCTATTTGCTTTCTTGGCCGCCGCTGCACACTGGGCGGAGGGTTTTAACATGTTATCCACGATGACTCCTAAATCTTTTTCCTGGGTGGTGGTTTCTAATGTGGAGCCTTGCATCTTGTAACTATAGTGTGGGTTGTTCTTTCCTAGGTGCATAACTTTGCACTTGTCCACATTAAATTCCATCTGCCATTTGGATGCCCAGTCTTCCAATTTATCCAGATCCTCCTGCAGTTTTCCACAATCCTCTTGGGTTTTAACAACTTTAAACAGTTTTGTGTCATCTGCAAATTTGATTACCTCACTAGTTATTCCCTTTTCCAGGTCATTTATGAATATGTCAAAAAGTAGCGGACCCAGTACAGATCCCTGGGGTACTCCACTATTCACCTTTTTCCATTGGGAATATTGGCCATTTAGCCCTACCCTCTGCTTTCTATCTTTTAACCAGTTCCCGATCCACAATAGTACACTGCCTCTTATCCCATGACTTTTTAGCTTCGCCAAAAGTCTCTGATGGGGGACCTTGTCAAAAGCTTTCTGAAAGTCCAGATACACTATATCAATCGACTCACCTTTGTCTACCTGTTTATGCACACCTTCAAAAAAACAGATCAGATTAGTAAGACAAGATCTTCCTTGTCTAAAGCCATGTTGGCTGTCTCCCATTAGGCCATGACTATCTACATGCTGTGTAATTTTGTTCTTTATGATGGCTTCTACCATTTTCCCTGGTACTGACGTCAGGCTCACCGGTCTGTAATTTCCCGGGTCACCCCTGGAACCCTTTTTAAAAATTGGTGTTACGTTGGCGACCCTCCAATCTTCAGGTATTACAGATGATTTTAATGAAAGTTCACAGATTACCAATAACAGGTCTGCAATCTCATATTTCAGTTCTTTCAACACTCTGGGATGTATACCATCCGGTCCAGGTGATTTGCTACTATTCAGTTTATCAAATAGTTGTAATATATCTTCCCGGTGTAGCGATATTTCTCTCAATTCCTCTGCAGTATCACCTTTAAATACCACTTCAGTCTTGGGTAACACCCCTACATCTTCCTCAGTAAAGACCGAAGCAAAGAATTCATTCAGTCTCTCTGCTATAGCCTTGTCTCCTCTTACTGCCCCTTTTACCCCTCTATCATCTAATGGTCCAATTGACTCTCTCACAGGCCTTTTGCTACGAATGTACTTGAAAAAGTCTTTATTTCGTGTTTTTGCTTCCGTAGCAAGTTTCTTCTCAAATTCCCGCTTTGCCTGCCTTATCAATGCTTTGCATTTAACTTGCCAGTGCTTGTGCTGTTTCCAGTTTTCATCATTTGGCTCTTTTTTCCATTTTCTGAAGGTTGCTCTTTTGGCAGCAACAGCCTCTCTGACCTCACCTTTAAACCATGCTGGCAGTTTTTTGGACTTTCTTCCACTTTTCTTAATGCGTGGAATACAGCTGGTCTGGGCTTCGAGGATAGTATTTTTAAATAACACCCAAGCTTGCTGTAAGTCTTTAACCTTTGGAACCGCTCCTTTTAGTTTTTTCCGAACTATATTCCTCATTCACACTTCTATACAAAGCTTTTATTTATTTAACTAGGCTTATATACCACTTTTTCCCAAAGGGCTCACAATCTGTTTTTGTACCTGAGGCAACAGAGGGTTAAGTGGCTTGCCCAAGGACACAAGGAGCACCTGTGGGACTAGAAACCCCAGTCCTTCCAGCCTGAGGTTGCTGTCCACTAGCAGGATTCAAGCCTCTGGCCCTCCAGCCCAAGGTAACTTGCCCCAACCACTAGGCCACGCTTCCCTCACATACTTTATAACTCGTCCAACATTTATGAGTCGTGCAAGGATGGTGGTACAGACATTTAGGAGATAATCTTATAAAGTCATATCTCCAGGAACAAGCAGGAATGTAGTCTTCACATATGGATATCGTCAGTACCGACGGAGGCTGCACGAGAACGTACCCCAGCGTCCAATAGGAACGCTTTTGGGAGCATCCCTAAGCACATGCACACTGCCTTCCCGCCTTTCCAGCTGTCCCTCTTCAGTTCTTCGTTTTCCACGGAGCCGACAGGACACATACCCTGTCAACGCAGAAAATTTCTTCTTTAAACTTGTTTTCTTGTGGTCGCACCTGCCTCTGCACGACACCTACCGGTACCGCCGGTTCTTTCTTTCTTCTTTTACAAAAAAAAAAAAATATATATATATATTTTTGAACTGTTTTTCTTCAGAAACTTTTTCTTTTGGTGCTAGGCACCATTTTGGGCATTAGGCCCCATTTTTCCCAAAAGATGGAAAAACTAGCTAGTGGTTTTAAAAAATGTACTAAATGTGGCGGTACCATCTCCGTCACCGACACCCATAACTGGTGTCTAAAATGTTTAGGCCCTGACCATTCTCCATCTGAGTGTTCCTCCTGTATGGGGATGACTAAAAGAGGAAGACAGAACCGAGCTGCAAAGCTCGGTACCTTCTTTTCTTCGGATACCAGGTCCATTGCATCAACGTCTTCAAGAGCCTTGTCTTCCTCCCATGGATCTCAGGTAACTAAACATAAGAGCTGGTACTCAAAGGGTAGCTCTCTTCAAAGCATCGAGAGGCCATTGGCATTGCCCTTGTGGAAACTACACCAGCAAAACAGCCCCGGCAGGAGGCTTCAGTCTCCAAAGCATCAACGGGGTTCCAGGATGTTCTCGAGGCTTCGACCTTGGCAGAACTACTGGTGTCATGCTCAGGGGTTCTGTCCGCTTTTACCGGTACCGATACCCAGGCATCGACAGCGTTGATAGACCAGAGATTCCTCGCTATCGAACGCAGTCTTGCAGCTCTCCTTACAGCTGCGGTACCGTTGACACCAGTGTTCAACGGGCACTGGTACCGACACTGGTACAGATACCGGTACCAGCACCGGTACAGATACCGGTACCAGCACTGACGGTACCGGCCCCACTGGGAATCCTTCCCATGCAGACTTTTTCTGGCATCGACAGATCGGTACCGGACCAATTCGGTACCAACTTCGATCCATACCAAGACCGTGCTTTGCATGAACATCGGGATCAGAGATACTTTGAATCCTCAAATTCCGATGACTCTGATAATTCTGCCGGTACCAGAGTGTTTCTCCCAGAAGACTCATCTTCTCCCCAACGCAGAATGTCTCCTCCAGAAGACATGTCTTTTCAGGATTTTATTCGTGATGTGGCCCGAGCCCTTTCAATCACGGTAGCTCCTGAAAAAGAACCTAGAGCAAAGGAATTGGAAAGTCTCCAATACCTTAAGGCTCCCAAGGAAGCAGCCACTCTGCCCATTCATGAAATTATTCATGATTTGATGCTCAGAATGTGGGAGACACCTTTGACCACATCTCCTCATTCTAGGAGACTCGATACCATGTATCGAGTTCCACCATGTTCTGGTTTTCAAAAGACTCAGCTGCCACACCATTCAATGGTAGTAGAGTCAGCCATGCATAGGATGAAAAGTGCAAAGAGACATGCATCCAATCCTCCAGGTCGTGAATGCAGGACTCTTGACGCTTTTGGGCGTCAAACTTTTCAGGCTTCCATGCTTTCAGCTAGGATCAGCTCATATATTTTATATATGGGAATGTTCCTCAAAGAGGTCACAGGAGATTTGGAGCTTATGAGCCCCCTTCTCCCTGAGGACAAACAACAGGACTTTCTCACTCTGGTCAAGCATGCTCAAGATGTCTCCAAGTTTGTAAACCGTGCAGCCTTTGACTGCTTTGAATGCATCAGCAGAACCTCTGCTATTGCCATTGGTGCACGTTGGATTGCTGGCTTCAGGCATCAGACTTGGAGATTTGGGTAGAGGATAAATTGGGAAACATCCCTTGCACAGGAGAAAACCTCTTTGGCAAGAATTGGCAGGAGAAGGCTAATGAGATAGATACTGACAATCTCACTTTAGACAGATTGTCAAAATCTACAGCCACTCCAGCCAAAAAAAACCCTTAAAAAAACTCTTTTTCAGCAAAAAGAGGAAGTTTTATCCATCCTGTACCCAGCAAGGGCAAGCTCAGGGTCAGGTTGCCCAGAAGGGTCAGCAACAACAATCCAGACAAAAGAAGCCAAAAGGCTTTAGAGCTCAAGCAGTTCCACAGGACCAGCCCCCTCAAAGGCTTTGACTCCTTCATAGAGAACTTAGCCTTCCTGCCTCTGAAGGGGCCAGAACCCCTAAACATTCCAGGCAGGTTGTGTCATTTTGCCAACAGATGGCACCAAATAACAACAGAAAACTGGACTCTGTCCATTGTGGGAGAGGGGTACAAGCTTCATTTTCACTGTATGCCCCCTCCTACAATCGTAAGACAGTTCAATTCCCAAACATCTACTGGCAATCTACTGGATAAAGAGGTCTCAACACTCCTTGCTCAAGGAGCAATAGAGGAGGTGCCCATTCTTCAGCAGGGTGCAGGGTTTTACTCCCCCTATTTTCTTATTCCAAAGAAAATAGGAGGAAACAGACACATTCTAGACCTCAGAGAATTGAACAAATATCTGTTCCGAGAAGAGTTCAAAATGATTTCTCTGGGAACTCTTCTGCCATACCTTCAAAGTCAGGATTGGCTTTGTTCTCTAGATCTAAAAGATGCATGTACTCACATTCTGATCCATCCAGATCACAGGAAATTCTTACGATTCCTTTTCAAGGGAAAATATTTCCAATACAGGGTTCTTCCCTTTGGTCTGGCTTCGGCACCAAGAGTATTCATGAAATGCATGGCAGTAGTAGCTGCATTTCTGCGAACCCTGGGGATATTCTTCTTCCCTTACTTGGACGACTGGCTCATTCAAGCCCCCACGGTTCCAGAAGCCAGATCTGCACTGTCTCGCACAATGCGAATCCTTCAATACTTGGGATTGGTCATAAACCTCCCAAAATCCCAACTTGCTCTTTCTCAGTCCCTAGAGTTCATAGGAGCTCGTCTAGATACCAGACAGTCAAGGGCTTTTTTCCCACAACCCCGCTGTCTTCGTATAATACAGCTAGCTTCTCAAGCAGCGGTGAAGTCCTCCCTAACTGCTCGAGAAATACTACAACTATTGGGACATATGGCATCCACAGTTCATGTGGTTCCCTATGCTCACCCTCATATGCGAGCAGCCCAGTGGACCCTATCCACAAAGTGGACACAGGCCACAGGACGTCTTTCGGACAAGATATCAAACTCACAACGACTGATCTTGTCCCTACAATGGTGGCAATCACTGGAAAATCTTCTAGTGGGGTCTCCTTTCCAGCAACCCCTATTCCAGGCCATCCTAATAACAGATGCATCACAGGTGGGATGGGTAGCACACCTGCATCATCTCTCTACCCAGGGTACCTGAACGCCACAGGAGACTTGTCTTCACATAAACCTCCTGGAACTCAGAGCAATCAATCTAGCTCTTCGAGTATTCCATGCCCAGCTCAGCTACAAGACAGTCCTAGTCCAAACGAACAATCAAGTAGCTATGTTCTACGTGAACAAGCAGGGTGGAACAGGCTCTCTGTCGTTATGCAACAAAGCTTTACGACTATGGGCCCTCGCCAGAGAGCATCAAATTCAACTTCTCGTGGTATATCTTCCAGGCATTCAAAACCTTTGGGCAGACAAACTCAGCCGAGTACTGCTTCCTCACGAATGGTCTCTCCACCTAGACCAGGTGGTGAAGATATTTCATATCTGGGGAACCCCAGACATAGACCTATTTGCAAGTCCACTGAATGCCAAACTTCCCCGGTTCTGTTCCAGGATTCCGGCTCAAAATTTCCAGGCAAGGGACGCTTTCCTTCTTCACTGGGGTCACGACTTCCTCTATGCCTTCCCACCCATTCCCCTCATCCCCAAAACACTCTTCAAGCTTTAGAGAGACAGAGGTCATATGATCCTCATAGCGCCACGCCAAACGTGGTATCCCCTGCTTCTACATCTCTCTCAAGCTGCACCTCTGGAGTTAGGCTATGCTCCAGATCTCCTCTCCCAAGAGAACGGGATGCTATGGCACCAGAATCCCCAGTCCCTGCATCTCAGGGCCTAGTTGCTGAAAGCTTAGACCTTCAGGATCTTAACCTTTCCCAGCAGGTAAAGGATATCCTTCAGGCTTCTAGAAAACCTTCCACAAGACGCTCTTACTCCTTCAAGTGGAAATGTTTTACTATATGATGTTCACAGAAGGGGTTAAACCCCCTTATGATACATTTGTAATAGATACTAGAGTATCTGCTTCATTTATCAAATTCTGGTCTAAAGACCAATTCAGTAAGAGTCCATCTTAGTGCAGCTTCCTATAAGCCTCTAAATGGACAACCAATTGCCTCTCATCCACTCATAACAAGATTTATGAGAGGTCTTCTATTAATAAAGCCTCCCATCAGGCCACCACCGGTGGCATGGGATTTAAACCTAGTTCTCGAGCAGCTCATGAAACCGCCTTTTGAACCTTTAGCCACTACAACCCTAAAGCTTTTGTCCTGGAAGGTCATCTTCCTAATTGCAATCACCTCTGCACATTGCATTAGTGAATTGCAAGCTTTAGTGGCTGATCCTCCTTATACTAGGTTTCACCATGATAAGGTTGTTCTTAGAACTCATCCACACTTTATGCCAAAGGTGGTTTTGCCTTTTCATTTAAATCAATCAATTTATCTTCCTGTATTCTTTCCGAGGCCTCATGCCTCTAATGCAGAAAGGAACCTTCATACTTTGGATTGTAAAAGAGCCTTGGCTTTTTACCTACAAAGAACACAGCAACATAGAAAGTCTTCTCAACTTTTTATTGCTTTTGATTCTAGTCATTTGGGACTTCCAGTCTCCAAGAGAACTATGTCCAAATGGATTGCACAATGCATATCCTTTGCTTATGAGAGTAAGAGTCTTCCTCTTCAAGGCCATGTCAAAGCTCATAATGTGAGAGCCATGGCAGCCTCTATGACTAACCTTCACTCTGTGTCTATTGATGACATTTGTCGAGCAGCCACCTGGGCTTCGGTACACACCTTTGCAGCCTACTACTGCTTAGATAAAGCCTCCCGTTGGGATGTCTTCTTTGGCCAAGCTGTTCTTCAAAATCTCTTCCAGACCTAATTCAACTCCTACACACCAACCCTGGTGGGATGCCAGAGATCCATGGGAGGAAGCATGGCCCACCTTACTTGGGTGGCTGCTTCCTGGGGCTATCTCCCTGGCATCTTCAGCTAGGGAGTCCCCATATGTGAAGACTACATTCCTGCTTGTTCCTGGAGATAGCGTAGTTACTCACCTGTGGTCTCCGGGAACAGCAGGAATTTAGTCTTCACAACCCACCCACCTCCCCTAGGAGTTGTCTCTCTATCTCTCTGTCTCTTTCCTTTCTCTGTCTATCCTTTCACTCAGCTACAAACGTAACTGAAGAGGGACAGTTGGAAAGGCGGGAAGGCAGCATGCATGTGCTGAGGGATGCTCCCAAAAGCGTTCCTATTGGATGCTGGGGAGCGTTCCTGCGCAGGCTCCGTCAGTACTGATGATACCCATATGTGAAGACTAAATTCCTGCTGTTCCCGGAGATCATCTGTTACAGGTGAGTAACTACGTTTTCCATGCATATGTGTGCGCATACACATGTGAATGGCCTCTTAGAGATTTCCAGCCAGCATAAAAATATACACTTTGACATGATGGCGTGTACTTTGCTGGTAGGCATGCACGGATGGAACATGCATGGAGTACATAAATGTGTGTGTGGATTAGAGAATGCTATCATTTTCATGTGCATCTAAAAATTATAGGTGCAACATTTATACCAGCTCCAGGTGACTGTAAACGTCCGTATCGGTAGAGAAGGCACAAGATCTGCCACTTAAGCTAATATTTTATAAAGACAGGCAGACTCCTACTTGTCTTTATAAAATTGTTTTAATATAGGTGCCTGAAAACAGACCTGATTAGGCACCCCCTTATAGCATTACCCTCTTAAGGTACAGTTTGTTTCATCTGGGCCAGAATAATCCATCCAGCTTGTTTATCAGTCTTAGAATGTCATTTACCGGTCATGGGTTAGCACCATGGAGCCTGTCAGACGGCTGCCTAGGGTGAGAACTTACACAATCTTGACGATGCATATATTCATATGATTCTTGCAAGGTATTGTGGGTATTGTAGTTCATTCACTCCCAAACACAGCTGATGACAATAATTTGAGTTGTGAAACCAAGTGGTAAGATCAATAAAATACTTCTTTTATTGATGGGGTTTAATTCACCCAGCACATGTATGCTTGATAGCACTATAAATGAGGTTACTTGCTTGCACTGTTTAAAATGGATAACAAAAAGTCACAAAGTAAACCAGAAAACAACCTTCAGCTTGTCAGGCAATTAGCTAATGTTTTCTTAGCAAATAATTACCAAATACAAAGGCACAAAGTAAAGAATAAACTTTGCTGGTTAGGTTAACTTCTGCTTATTTTTCCACGCCGATCTCAGCAGTGATTCTCCCTTGCTCACACACACAATCAGGTGCAGCCCTAATTACTATCAATGGACCAGCTGAAAGCCTTTAGCTGGCTGGCTGCTACTGTGTGAGCCCAAATCCTGCTTTAAGAGCTGTTTGCAGTGGAAATAAAGAACAAAGTTAGGTTTCTTTGTGATGGCTGATGTGTTTGCTCATAAAAAGCTAGCAATAGCATTTAGATAGAGAACAGTCCATGTAAACTGTATTTTCATCTGCTGTATCAATCAGCATATGGTCACTATCATACATTGGCACAGACGAGTCTTTCATTAAGGCACTATCATGAGAATGCTTATTCCCTTGCTGCCATTCTCTATTATAGATAGGGTCTGGATCAGTGTTCATACCTGAGCCTCTCCTGCTATCATTATTCCTCTCTGTATAGCCTGGCCAATATGTAATCCAATTCTGATGTCCAGCCTTCCAATCTTGATCCCTGGACACTGGATCTTCTCTCACATACCTTCTGGCCTTGGTCTGAAAGTCCCTTCCACATGCAGTCTTCTCTCTTCCAGGTAGCCACTGGTGATTCCTATCTCTGCCACTCCATTCCTCTGGCTGAATCCAGTCCAATGGACTCTGCTGGCTTTTGGAATACCTCCCAGTATGAGTACTGCCTTGGAATCTCCCAGACCTTCCAATGGCCTTTCTTCTCTTCCTTCCAGAGAGTTTCCTTCTCTCTCTATCTGCGTGGCTTTTGCTGAAGCTGTTCTTCAAACTGTTGCTGAAACTGCTTCCTGAAGAATAAGCTCTATTCTTATCCTGTTCTAATGTGTGCTGCTCCCTAACACAGCGCAGCTGTGTTGAATCAGGCCCTGCCCTTTGAGATGAGTGCTTAGGGATTACCTCATAGCTCTCTTGATTGCACACACATTCTCTCACTTCAGCCCCTCTCATGGCTGCTGGAAACCTGGTGCATTCTGGGACTGGTAGTCTTTTACAAGAAAACTCTGTTTTCTTGCTTCTACCAGAACTGACAGGTTGCTTGTTCAGAGTCACATCATCTTTTCTATAGCTCCTACCTGAGCTATGATAAGCTTCCTTATCACAAGCCTTCCACTGCCGCTTCATGATCACAAGTATAGTAATGACCAGATAATGCCCACAAGCTCCTGTGTCTTTCTGCTAGTATGCACACTCATTCCTGAGTCTCTCTGCTGCTTTGTCCTCCACTTTCCTCCCCTAATTCTTTATCATTTGACCTCTCTGCCCTCTCCCTCCCTCCAGATGCCTCTTCAACTATCAGTCCTCCACAGTGTAGGGACATATGAGAATGAGAGTAGAATAAATGTGTATGTGTGTGTGGGGGGGGGGGGGGGGCGGGGATCTGGATTTATCTCTCTCCTTTTCAGTAGTGGCTCAAGGCAGGATACAGTCAGGTACAGCAAGTATGCTCCTAGAGGGTTTGCAATCTTAGTTTGTAGCTAAGGTAATGGAGAGTTTAGGTGACTTGCCGAAGATCACAAGGAAGAGCAGTGGGATTTGAATCCTGGCTTGCCTTGGGTTCTAACCTGTTGCTGTAACCACTAGGCTACTCCTCCACTCAAACATTTCAAAAGTGGGGTTCCTAGGATGAGATTTCTAATCTCTAGCTGTCCCCTCTCTGTCTGTTCCTGGACAGAGTGCCCTGACCATTTTTCTGAGTGGTTTCCATTTTCTTCTCTTTGTCTCTCCTTCATTTGCCCCTTTTTTGGGTTTCTCATCCTTCAATCTTCTATTCTCTGGTCTTCTCCAGTTATAATTCATTCATCATCTTCCTCCCTTCCTAGTCTTGCAGCATCACATTTCTTGTCTCCATTTCCCCTTTTCTATCTCTTTCCCTATCTCAGACCTCTACTGCCTGCTCTAATGGTCAAGGTAGAAATCCAAGGGGCCTGAGTGCGTGTGCAACAGGCCCGTCTGTCGCTCTCCCCTGCTGATCAGGGGTTGCGATCTCTCTAGGGCCATGGTGGGAAATTTTCCACCGTGGCTTGAGTGTTGTGGTGATTGGTTGCAGTGTGATGTCACCTGAGCGGGATCATGGCCCCCAATATAAGGGAGCAGGGCAGAGTGATCCTCCTCTCGGATCGCCTGTGTATCCTGCTCACCTTTATCATTTCAGCTCAGTTCCTTCAGCTCGGCTTCCTCACTTCCTCTGTAGCACTCTGGCACCCAGGTGTTCCCTGGGGCTAGCGCACAGCACTCAGTAACTCCAGGCAGCTGACTCCGGCAGTGGCTGGGATTCCTTTCCTGGTTACCACTGTGGAGCCTCCATGCTTGCAGCCTTCAGCCATCCCCCTGCCGCAATCAATTGATTATTAATATTCTGTCTTTTAGGAGCCTTGCAGCAGATCCCCCTGCCCAGTAGGAAGGAGAGCCTGAGCTCTTCCTTGCATCCTTCCAGTTCGTAGAGGCCAGGAGGCAGCAGCAGCTACCAGTGGAGCAATTCAGCATGTGGAGGAACCGCTGGAGGTGGAGCAGCTTGCCAACCAAGGGACTCGCCCCCTTAAATGGGAAGCATACCCAAAAAGGTACAGAATATGGCCATTGGCAGCAGGGGTCATCAGGCTTGGTGGCAGACTGCGTGGATGGTTCAGAGGATTGCCATGACCGGACCTGTGGGCCCTTCCCCCCCAAAGAGGGGAATGTACCCTAGCGGAGACGACATATCCTTTTCTCTATATATACCCAGTCCCTTGGTGCACTCATCTCTTCCCATGACTTTCAGTAACATCTTTATGCTGATGACTCCCAGATCTACCTCTCTACACCTGAAATCTCTCTGGCAATCCAGGCCCGGATCTCTGCCTGCCTTTCTGACATTGCTGCTTGGATGTCTCACCACCGCTTGAAATTAAACATAGCCAAAACTGAGCTTCTTATTTAACCCCTAAACTCTCCTATCCCCTTCCTCCTTTCTCAGTCTCTGTGGAAACTTTCTACTCCTCCCTGTTTCCTAGGCTCGCAACCTTGGGGTCGTCTTTGACTCCTCTCTCTCCCTCTCCACACACATCTATCTGATAGCTAAGACCTGCCGTTTCTTTCTCTATAACATCAACAAAACCCACCCATTCCTTTCTGAACACACTACTAAGACGCTTATCCACTCTTTAGTCACCTCCCGTCTTGACTATTGTAACCTTCTCCTTGCTGTTCTCCCTCTGAATCATCTCTCTCCTCTTCAATCTGTTCAACAATCTGCTGCACAGCTAGTCTTCTGCCAGCCTCGTCATGCTCATATTACCCCTATTCTCAAGTCTCTTCATTGGTTTCCTATCCATTTCCGCATCAGTTCAAACTTCTCCTGCTAACCTGTAAGTGCAGTCACTCTGCAGCTCCTCCCTACCTTTCCTCTCTTATCTCTCCCTACACCCCTCTTCGGGAACTCCACTCTTCTGGCAAATCACTTTTATCTGTACCCTACTCTTCTACTGCTAACTCCAGAACTTGCTCCTTTCACCTTGCTGCTCCTTATGCCTGGAACAAACTACCTGAGTCTATACATCAGGCGCCTTTTCTGGCCTTTTTTAAATCCAAGCTGAAACTCACCTCTTTGTTGCTGCTTTCGGATCTTGACTTACGTGATCTCCTTTGTGTTTCCTCACCATTCCCCCTAGATGTATCCCATTTCTACAGCTACTATGTTGTCTGTCTTGACTAGATTGTAAACCCTGACAAGCAGGGGCTATCTCTTACTGTACATGTGCCTGTGAAGTGCTGTGTATGGCTCGTACTGCTATACAAATGCTCAGTAGTAGTAATAATATCCTGGAGGCGGGCAGACCAGATTGATCCCAGGGGCCAGCAGTAGTGGAAGATCTTTAATCATGGCGCAGAGTCAACACTGGTGCCGCCACAGATTGTTGCACAGGCGAGGGCACCATTCGCATGGCTGGTGCCAAAAGGAGGGGTGCAGCTCCTCATCCAGCAGTTTTTCAAACTGCCTCCAGCAGCCCTTGACAACAAAGACACTGCCATAGCCACACGTCCTGGAAGCGAGGGCATTCCTGCAATGCAGTCCGGTACCAGCCCATGTCCTAGAGAAGGTCACACATCGGTGAGGCAACAGTGCCTCCTGTGACCTGCTCCCAGCCCACAGAGTCACTGCAATCGCTTTAGCAGGATGACATAACTGTGACAGCTGCTGCAAGGTCACCAGGACCCATGGAACCCCAGGTGTCAGGTAAGAACCTTTTCATTACTACCCCCTCTATTCCCCTGGTAGGTGCCTCCACTGCCAGTTCCACTCCCATGGCCTTGGCTGAAAAACCATCCCACAAACAAAAGAAGAGGCACTGGCGGTCATGATCATCATCATCCAGCTTCTCTTCTTCATCATCTTTTCCTCCTCTTCCTCCCTCAAGGTGGAGAGGACCAGGACTGCTAGAGCTCATGCTGCCTTGCCGCCCAGTGTAACAGAATTATGGGAGACTGTCCCCTGGTCGCTCAGGAAGAAGGTCATCAGGAGGGAATACTTTGACATTTTCAAGCTACTGGAAGGGCAATGGTGACACAACGGCAAGAAAAAGGGTAAAAACAGGCGATCTACTGTACCCAGGGGAGCGCTATAGCCTGTGTAACATCACCAACTGGACTTTAGCATATGCTCGCATGATCTGCATCACTTGCCATATGGACCCCCTTGCAGCTTGGAGACATGTTGGCATACCTTGATATGATCGTAAATGCTTCCAAGGATTACAAGGGATATGCTTGGCTGTCATACAATGAGCATTTCTGACATAAGATGGAGGTAAGGCCCAACATGTTATGATGCACTGATGATGTTGGGATATGGATCCGAAGGATGAACTCAAAATCCAGGCAGACCATTTAAAGGAGACTGCTGGTCAGTTCGAGCACATCTGCACCAAGGAACAACATCTGCAGGCATTTCAACAAAGGCACATGTTCCTTTCATGACTGCAAATATTGGCATGTTTGCCTCCATTGTATACCCTCCCAGTGCACCAGGAGGTTGCAACCAAAAGCCATTCCACAACAGAAGCAATAACACTGCCTTTCAGTGAGTCCCCACATCAGTTTCCATCACAGACATGGACCTCTGACTAGACGTCTATCCGAAGAGAACTGATGCTGAGCGCCTAAGGGATGGCTTCCATTATGGTTTGATCATCCCTTTCCAGAGGCCCATTCAGGGCCACATCAATTGTCATGCACAACCCCCATGACACCTTTTGCCCATTGTAAGGAGAAGCTCGACTCTGAGGTCAACCTGCAATGCATGGCCAGCCCCTTCAAGAAGCTGCCATTCCCTGACTTTCGCATCTCCCCCCCTGACTTATTACCCAAGGATGACTCGGGAAGTGCAGGCTGATACACAACCTTTCCTTCCCACAGGGGGACTTTGTGAATGTTTTCATACCCAGTGCTGCTTGATTCAACCAGGCCCTGGATATTGTCCAGGCTGTGGATAAGTGCTTTTACTTGGCCAAGGTCGACATAGAGTCAGCCTTTAGACTGCTCCCAATCTACCCCACCTGTTTTCCCCTGCTGGGTTTCCACTATAAGGGCATGTACTACTTCGACAGATGCATTCCCATAGGATGCTCAGTGCCATGTTTGGCCTTTGAGGCATTCAGCACCTTCCTCCACTGGGTGGTGCAGCAGAGGACCGGGTTGCAGTCCATGGTGCACTATCTTGATGACTTCCTGTTTGTCGGACCAGTGCATTCCAAAACCTGCGCGATGCTCTTTGATGCCTTTCAGGCTATAGCAGAGGAATTTGGCATCCCCCTGGCAAAGGACGAGATGGTGGGCCTGCTCCAGACTCTGTCATTCCTAGGCACTGAGTTTGACACAAAGCAAGGTGTCATCCGACTTCCTCGCGACAAGCTTGAGGACCTCAAGTAAAGAATTGCTGCTTTGAGAGGCTTACAGAAGATCACCCTCCGGTTACCCCAGTCACTCATTGGTTCTCTGAATTTTGCCTGTAGAGTGATTCCTATGGGATGGCCCATAGGATTTAGCAGGGGTCGCCCCACTCCAGTTAAAAAAAATAAAAAAAATTGCACAAATTGCTGCCGCTTCCGAGTCCGCTTCTCAGCAGCGGCAAACTCACCGCCTCCCTTCTTCTGCAGCCGCGGCTCCCTGCCTCTTAGGGAACCGCAGCTATGTCTGTGAAAATGTTGTGGAGCCTTTCCATCTCTCGACGGGCTCCGTGAAGCATTGTCCCGCCTCCAAAGGAAGTGGTAAACAACTTCCTTTGGAGGCGAGACAATGCTGCATGGAGCCCGTCGAGAGACAGAAAGGCTCCGCAACGGCGTCACAGGCACAGCCGCGGTTCCCTAAGAGACAGGGAATCACGGCTGCAGAAGAACAGAGCAGTAGCAGGCAGACATAGGGAGAGGGGAGGAGGGGGCAGGGAACCTGCAACGGGGCTGACATGGGGGAGGGAGGGAGGGGGCTACCATGGATGGAGGGAGGGGGCTGACATGGAGGGAGGGGGGTCTGACATGGATGGATGGATGGAGGGAGGGAGGGGGGCTGACATGGAGGGAGGGAGGGGGTCTGACATGGATAGAGGAGGGGACTGACATGGATGGATGGAGTGAGGGAGGGGGCTGACATGGACAGAGGAGGGGACTGACATGGATGGATGGATGGAGGGAGGAAGGGGGGCTGACATGGACAGAGGGGGCTGGCATGGAGGGGCTGACAGGGAGGGAGGGGGGCTGACATGGAGGGATGGATGGATGGAGGGAGGGGGGCTGATATGGATGAAGGGAGGGAGGGGGTTGACATGGAGGGAGGGGGCTGACATGGATAGAGGAGGGGACTGACATGGATGGATGGATGGAGGGAGGGAGGGAGGGGGGCTGACATGGACAGAGGGGGGCTGACATGGATGGATGGATGGAAGGCTGACATGGAGGGAGGGGGGCTGACATGGATGGATGGATGGATGGAGGCAGGGAGGGAGGGAGGGAGGGGGGCTGACATGGACAAAGGGGAGAGACAGGGGACATACTGGACAGATTGATGGATGGATGGAGGGCTGACATGGAGGGAGGGGGCTGACATGGATGGATGGATGGATGGAGGGAGGGAGGGAGGGGGGCTGACATGGACAAAGGGGAGAGACAGGGGGACATACTGGACAGACAGGGGATAAATGCTGGACAGAGGGGAGAGACAGTGCTGGTTAGGATTATAATGGAGTGTCCTACATGGAGTGATGGGGGGAGGAGCAGTGTGTTCACCCCTAAACAAACAAAGAAACAAAGATATGGGGAGGGGTGAAGACATAGGGAGGGGTGCACCTGCTCCTGGTGGGTGCACTACTAAGCAAAGACATGGGAAGGAGTGCACCTACTCCTGTCATATTGCTGGGCAGACTAGATGGACCATACTGGTCTTTATCTGCCGTCATTTACTATATTACTATGTAATGGGCTGATGCGGGGGCTAACACTGGTAATGGGCAGATTGGGTGGGGGGCTAGGACTGGTAATGGGTTGATTAGGGAAGGCTAGGACTGAGAATGGACTGATCAATGGGGGGTTGGGACTGGTAATGGGCTGATAGGGGGGTAGGACTGGTAATGGACTGATGGGGGTGGGCTAGCATTGGAAATGAGCTGATCGGGGAGGTTAGGACTGGAAATGGGCTGATTAGAGGAGGCTAGGACTGGTAATGGACTGATGGGGGGTAGGACTATTAATGGGCTGAATAGGGGAGCCTAGCACTGGTAATGGGGTTGAGGGGAGACTAGCACTGGAATTGAGCTGATTGGGGGGGGGGCCTTCAACTGGAAATGGGCTGATGGGGGGGGGGTAAGACTGGTTATGGGCTGAATAGGGGAGCCTAGCACTGGTAATGGGGTTGAAGGGGGACTAGCACTGGAATTGAGCTGATTGGGGGGGCTTCAACTGGAAATGAGCTGATGGTGGGGAGGGGAGGATAGAGCTACCGCCTTGGAAGAAAACTGGGAGCTAGGGCTACAAATGGGCTCATGCGAGGGGATGGGAGAATGGGACTGGAAGGGAGTGGATACTGAGAGGGGCTGCCATGGTATTTGGACTAGAAGGGGACTGGAAATAGGCTGATGGAAAGAAGTGAAGAAAGCGAAAGAAGAGATAAGAAATGGCAGATGGACCATAGACCACAGAAAGAGAGCTAAGAGAACACAGGAAAGCAGAAGCCTCAGATCGGAACCAGCATGATCAGAGAATAAATTGGTCAGACAACAAAGGTAGAAAAAATCATTTTATTTCATATTAGTGATTTGACTACAATACATAATAATTTTGAAATCAAATATTGTTACTTGTTATTGTGATTAATTATTGTGGTTTAAATAAGTAAATTTTATAAATAAAAACATATAGCAAAGGCCTATAATATATTAATAATTCAATAAATGATTACAGCGACAATGCGTTAATGGTAAAGGAAAAGAGACACATTTGATTTTATCATTGGGGGTCACCACAAGTTGACCAATGGTAAAAGGGGTCACGGTACAAAAAAGGTTGAGAACCACTGCTCTAGAGAATCTTGGTCTGCTGCAACAATCAGGCGGTCATTGCTGTTGTTAATATCAATCAGCTAAGTGTATCATTGTGGCAGAACTCCTGCACAAGTTTGTCCTGAAGTGCTTGCAGCTCATTGTTACGGTGCATTCACAACATGTACCAGGGCAGACTAATAGCATTGCTGCCTCCCTCTCCTGTTTTCAGTGAGACACCTTCAGATGATTGGCCCCCATGGCAGACAAACAGCCCACTGCATTGCTGGACTCAATATGGGACCTGACATCAACATAAACTGGCAGTTTATCCGATGGGCTGTGGCCCCTCACACGTGGGCGGCATACCTGCGAGGATATTCATCCATCATGTCCTTTCTGGCATCCCATGACTGGAGACAAGGGCTGCTGAATCCCAGGTTGCTAGCAGCATACATGTCGTGCGCTGGCACCCAACACTTGTCTCGTCACACTGTCTAGTCCCATCTGGTGGAGTTCTTCTTCTTTGCCAAGTTTGCAGTTTGGTGCAATCTGTGCAACAATTTCCTGCTGAAAATGCTGATGAAAGGGATGGGCAAGGAGTGTATCCTGGCGGCCTGTGGGAGGTAACACACAAAATACTCAATAAGCTTTGCCGACCACATGCTTGTTGGAATACAAAACCTGCTTGTTCCGGACAGTGTTCACCTTGGCCTCCTTTGGTGCTTTTAGAATCAGCAAACTGGTGGCTGCCTCCAAGAAGGCGGGCTCCCCTCCAGGATGCAGTTGCCAGAGGTCTCGGTGTTGGAGGGCCTATCACATATCTGGATCGTCAGAGAAAAACGATCTGAAGAGAAAGGGGCAAGTTATCTCCTTCAAGGCAATGCCTCAGCTTTGGATGTGCCCAGTAGCCAACACACTCCAGTGCCTAGAAGCACAGCCCCCACTGAGTGCTCAGTTTCTGATACACCTCGATGGCATGCCACTTTCCAAGTTTCAGTTCACAGCAGTATTCAAGTAATCATTGGTTGATATATGGTTGCGGCACACATTTCTTCCAGATTGGCACAGCAATGGCAGCAGTGAAAAGGGGCTTTCCAATAGAGGCGATCAAAGTGCTGGGGCACTGGTGGTCCCAAGCATACATGTCATACATTCGCCCGACTGCCTCACTATGTCCCTCCTATCTCGCAAAGCACATAGTTTGGATAATTGGACACTTTTTTGTCCACCGGGCAGCTGAGAGGGCATCCACATGGCCACTTGGGATTCATGTGGAACTTTTCGACTGCAGTGTACACCTCCTATGGCTGGGACTCCCGGGCATGATGTGGTGGCACCTGCAGCCATTCCTACAACAGTGCATAGAGACTCATGCTCTACCTGACACCCTGATCGTCCACCTTGGAGGGAATGATCTTGGAACCATCTCCAGTAAACAACTCATTGACCATGCAAGAGCAGATCTTTCCTGGATGGCCTGCAGCCTCCCCCACACACTGTTCATCTGCTCCAATCTTATTCCTCATCTCAAGTGGACGGGTACCCACCTCTGGGGCAGGGAACTCAAGAAGATCAACAGGCAGGTCAGCCTGAGCATTCTGCATGCTGGGGGATGGCAGATTCATCAAGAATTGGCACCCCCCCCATTGCTTTGATACTTTAACAGTGATCTCCTCCACCTATCAGACATTGTACTTGATCTTTTCCTTAATGATTTGCATGAGATGCTGAGGACTGTTCTTCAGGCCAGCTCGGAACTAGTTCACCCTGCAGAGGCTCCCTGGCACAAGGGGAGGTTCCCGGAGTGGGGGGGCATGTAAAAGACAAGCTTTCATGCACCTGTGGCAGTTACCCAAGCCAGGTTGCAAGCATGCGTAGAGCACAGACCCGGGGCAGGGTGCCCTAGCTGCCACTAAGGCGGAGCACCCCGGCAAGTCTCCCCACATGATGGCTGACCCTGCGTAGGTGGTCCTCTAAGACAGAACAGCAAGGCTGATGATATGGGGGTAGGCCCAGCTTAGCTTGGCAAGGAAAGGCCCAGCTCCTGTGTCCAGCCGGTTTGGCAACAAGGAAGAATGGTGTATCGCACACTGGCTCGGGTGACTAGATTGGAACCTCACCCCTGTTTTAAGTCTATTGCATATATATAGTTGCATTGAAGTATGTTGATGCGATAATAAAGCTGCGGCCAAGTTTAACCCACAACTTTGAGTAGGGTGTTTACTGGGTTGTAAGACAAGAGGGCAAAAAAGCTTGATATCTGGGGGGAGGAGGCAGACGAACGTCTCGCCTGTCTATGTTAAGGACTAACTGTACCAGCCAGCTGCAGCATCAGAGATAGCCCAAGGCTGCATGGCTGACGTTAGAGAGACAAACTATACCAAGCCCTTCTTTCATCCTTAAACAGCAGGTCATTGCTATTATAAAAAAGACAAAAGGGCAGTAGTGGTTAGAGCAGCTGACTGAGAACCAAGGAAGCCTGGCTTCAAATCTACTTCTTCCACCGATGTCAGGGCCGGTGTAAGGATTGGAAAGGCTCTATGTGGGCCCCTCCATCCTGCCACCGCCTGTCATGGCAGCAAGGGCTCAGAAAACATGGGGCAGTGGACTGCCTCGGAGGTTCCTGTGCTTTACAATACCTCTTCTGCCTCCCTCTGATGCTACTTCTGGTTTTGAAGTCTGTGTCGGAGGGGAGCGAAAGAAGCACTGTAAAACACAGGGACCACAAGGGGCAGCACCAGCGACCTGAGGCAAGTGCTGCCCATGTTTAATTGAGCCATTCCCACCAGTGCCGGTCCCGGAAGGCCGGTGCTCTAGGTGACAGCCTAGTTTGCCTAATTGTAGCACCGGCCCTGACTGATGGTCTCTGTGATCTTGGGGAGTCAGAGAGCCCAGGATCACTCCAAAGAAGGGGTTCTCAACCCAGTCCTTGGGACACATAGCCATTGAGATTTTGAGGATAACAACAATGAATATACATGCTCTCTCATGCATATTCATTGTGCTTATCCAAAACTCCTCAATGGCTATGTATCCCAAGGACTGGGTTAACATAGTAACATAGTAAATGACAGCAGCTAAAGACCAGTATCGTCCATCTAGTTTGCCCAGTAAGATGGCAAGAGTAGGTTCACCTGCCGCTCCGTGCAGGCCACCCCTCCCCATGTCTTTGTTTAGGGGTGAACCCACTGATCTGTGTAGGACACCCCTGTTTGTTGAGAAATTTGATAGTTCAGTTTATTTTGATTTTATCCTGTTGCTGTAAAGGGAGGAGTGGCCTAGAGGTTGGGGCAAGTTACTGAAGGTCAGGGTTTCAAATCCCACTAGAGGACAGCAACCTTGGGCTGGAAGGACTGGGGCTTCTAGTGGTCTTGGGCAAGCCACTCCTTGTGGTCCTTGTGCTCCTTGTGGTCTTGGGCAAGCCACTTAACCCTCCACTGCCCATGTTCCCTGTAAAATAGTTATCTCCAAGTTAAAATGCCCTGTTCAATGTAATTTCAGTTTGTTCAATGTAAACCACCTTGATATCATGAAAGGCAGCATATAAGAAATGTTAAATAAAGGGATCCACTCTGCCTGTCCCATGCCATTTTGCATTCTGTCACTGTATTTGCCCCCACCACTTCCATTGGGAGGGCATTCCAAGCATCCACCACCCTTGGGACACATAGTCATAGTCTCTCATGCAAATTCATCATGCTTATCCAAAAATCCTAAATGGCTATGTTTCCCAAGGACCGGGTTAAGAACCCTTGCTCCAAAGGGAATCTAAATAAGGGTTGCCAGCTGGCTCCAAATGCGCCCATCAGGCTTGATCCAGTCCTGGGTTTACCCCATTGCATGCAGGGACATGTAGTTCTAATTTCTCCATTGCACTCCATCCAAAAAGCAAGACTACATATCCCTGCTTGCAATGGGGTAAACCCAGGATGGGATCAAGCCTGTTGGAGGCATCTGGAGTCAGTTGGCAACCCTAATCTAAATTCCAGCAGGGAAATGCAGCTGTCCCAGGAAAGTGTGCTAGCAAGGATCTTAGATCTGTATTCTGCTTTGTTACTCTAGCTCGTGTAGCTGATAACTCAAACTGTTATATCTGCACTCCTCAGCTTTGAAAAAATATTTCCCAATAAAGGCTTTTATTTTGACACACAAAAGCTGAATATACTGTCTCCTTGAATTGTTTTAATCATACAACTGAAGTAAAAATCCTTTCCCTTATCAGAAGATCCATGTAAGGATTTGCAAGTGATTCATGGAACTTAACCATATCAAGTTAAGCCACTCCCCCACCCCTTAGAGGTATACCCGGAGGGAGGGGGGCTACAAAGTGAACAACATACAGATAATTACAGATAAAAATGCTTGCAGTGATCCTCCAGGGACAATTACCTAGAGCTCTTATAGCTATTTTTAAATCCTTCCAACTCAGCCCAGCCATCGGGGTGGCAATCTTCAATGGGAAGACAAACTGCAGCTCCATACAGAACTCTGCTAATGGGAATCTTACGTCTGGTCTCTCGGTGTATGCTGTTGAGCGATGGCTGAGTCTCCCTCATCCCAGGCACTATGGGCTGTGCCTCTGCTGCAGTTCCAGTCTATTCTGGCCTCAGGAGTGGCCCGACCTGGCCTGGGAACTGAGCTCAGCTCATTTACCTACGTGTTCATCGCTACCACTCAACCACTAGAATGGTCCCTTCATAAAGCCCTTGGCACAGTGCTTCCTAGGGCATTGTGATAAATGGTGCATTTTCTTTTAACAATAATCCATTTTCTAATATACTGTGATGAATGATGATGGTTTGTTAGGTAACATCTGCTGTTTGGTTCACATGAAATCAGAGAGGCAGGGCAAACAGTATAAAAAATCATGGGCAGCTTTAAAAGACAAGAGGGAACCTATATAGTACACTGGACACAGTGACAAAAATAAATGTGTGATAGAAAGCAAGGGGAAAGAAAATAAGGTGAAGAGACAAACAAAAATAGTCAAATGGGATAAATCCCTGGAAAGGGAGCATTGGAGATAGGTGATAATAAAGAGAGGATGGCACAAAGATAAGGAAAAGATAATCAAGAGAGGAAATGGAGAAAAGGACGGACAGAGGAAAGTCATAAAGAAGGGGGTAAGGTAAGTTCTAGGTCAGGAGATGGGGCAGGGCAAAGGATGGGAGTAGAAAGAAAAAAGGAGGGAAACCGAAGTAGGATAGAAAGCAAAGGGGAGAGAGGAAAATAGAAAAACCATGTCCTACTACTGAAGAAATCAATGAGACAAAGCCACAAATGTTGCACAGAACATTTTGGCCCCAATATTCAAAATAAGCTGAGCTCCTATGTTTAGAAGCATCCCCAAGACAAATAACAGATTCCAAAGATATAGATCACATACACCTGCATATAGTGAATTTAGAAAGCTGCTCCACACTGTATCGAGTTTCAAGAGGGCATGGAGAAGAAGTGGTTTAGCTAGGCCTAAAATATTGACATGTATTCCCCATTTTACAAGGGGAATACACATCGATGCAAACAAGTCTAAATATTGACATTGATACATGCACTGAAGGAGGCATAAGTACCTGCTTGTAAGGGCAGGTGTAAAGCTCAGGCCAGCACCCCTGATCACCCCTTGACATTCCATCTCCCCTCCTAATCACCCCTAACATCAATTACACCAATACTCCCCTACCATCTAAACTCCTTCCATTACAGCCCCCCCAACGTTTATATCCCGCTGACATGACCCCCTCCTGCAGACTAATCCCATCTCCCACCCGATTCCTCTCCCCCTTGCTCTAAGCAGGGTCTCTGGTAGTCTAGTGGGAGCAGGAACAATCTTGCGAGTCCTGGGTTCTTTTATATGTGTCTGTACAGCACTGCATACGCCATGTAGGTCTATACAAATGATCAGTAGTCGTGCGAAGCTCTTGCATTGACTGCCTTAACTAGATTCTAAGCTCTGATGAGCAGGGACCCTCTTTTACATGTATCTGTACAGCACTGTGCATGCCTTGAACACTATACAAATGATCAGTAGTCGTGCTAAGCTATTGCATTGACTGTCTTGACTAGATTCTAAGATTTGATGAGCGGGGACCCTCTTTTACACATGTCTGTACAGCACTATGCCTTATAGCACTATACAAATGATTAGTAGTAGTAGTACAGATGATATCACATTACTGGCTGAAAGTGAAGATGATCTGAAACATTTGCTTCTCACAATCAAAGAACATAGTCTCAAAATGGGCCTGCACCTTAATGTAAAGAAGACAAAGTTCATGACAACTGGCATAATCAACAGGTTCATCGTTGAAGGAGAAGATATTGAAATCGTGAACAACTTTAACCTACTTGGATCAACTATCAATAAAGAAGCAACAAGCAGTCAAGAAATCAGACGACGCATTGCTCTTGGCAGAATGGCTATCAAAGACCTAGATAAGATTCTCAAGAGCAGAGATGTCTCTCTCCATACAAAGATTCGACTTGTTCAAGCCATGGTATTTTCAATAACATCATATGGATGTGAAAGCTGGACAGGAAGAAAATTGATGCCTTTGAATTATGGTGCTGGCGGCGAATACTGTGTATACCGTGGACTGCCCAAAAAACAAACAGTCAGTACTAGAGGACCCGACTCGATGGCACTTAACAACAGTACAGTAGTAGTAGGTTCTAAATGGCACTTGGTCCCTCCTAGTGGCAATCTTGCAGTATTATTGCTAAGAGTCAGGTATTTTGCCTTTGTTTGGCAGCCAATAAGATGACTCAAATACTGATCGAGACTCCACTGATAGCTCTTAGACTGAGGCAGGCCTTTTCGCATTCCAAACATAAAATTATTTGCTAAATGAGAAAGTAACCTTTATGGCCTTAAGTAATTTCAGGATCAAATGAGCTACTTCAGAGAGGGCTAGAGACTACATTTTCTGACAACTGCAAGAACTTTACTTTCAACATAGAGTGGCTAATGACAGTTCTCTGTAACTGAATATGTACTTGTTATCTGTATGATTCAAAATGTTGTTATTTGTAAACCGCGCTTGATCTCTTGGAAAACACGGTATAAAAATTTTAATAAAATAAAAATAAAAAAATAAAAATAAAACTAATTCACAGGTTCTACCTTTACCATATGGCAGGATCCCTTCAAAAGCTTCTTCTATATGTGTGAGGAGGAAGTCTCTGGAATCTGTGCTCCTTTTTGTATGGTAAGGTGTTGTAAGGGAGGATGGGCTCTGTGTCCTACAAATTTATTTATTATTTGTTTATTTAACAGTTTTTCTATACCGCCTTTTCATTCAATCAAGGCGGTTTACAATAAACTTTAACTTATACATAGAACTTGAAGAATGTTAACTTATATATAAAACTTGCAAAATGTCATCTTATACAAAGAACTTGTAATTATCAACAGTAACATTATAACTTCAACAGCTTGAGTGGTCTCTTGTAATATTGTCTAAACTATATACATCTTAATGATAGTAATGGGGTGTTTGTATAGTGTGTGTGTGTCATGTTTTTGATCAGTTTGTGGAGTGATTAGGGTAGTTGGTTGTCTTCATTGAATTTTTCCATGAATAGGGTGGTTTTTAGTAGTTTCCTGAATTCTTTTATATCTGTTGTTGATTTTAGATTATCTGAGAGGACATTCCAGATAGCAGGGGCAGCCAGCGAGAAGGCTCTCATGGATGTGGATTTGTTGGTTCTTGTGAATAGACTGGGTGTTGGTATATTGTTTTTGGTGCTGTTTCTGTCTGGTCTTTTGCTTGTTTTGGTTCCGATAAGTTCCCGTAGTATTTCTGCCGACATGTTGTTTTTAATTTTGAAGATGATTAGTGCTGATTAATATTTTGCACGTGATGATATCGATAGCCAGTGCAGATCATGTAGTATTGGAGTTATATGGTCTTGTCCTGATGCGCTAGCAATGATGCGGGCAGCAGTGTTCTGTATTATTTGTAGTTGACGGGTGGTTTGTTTGGATAGACCTTGGTATAGTATATTACAGTAATCCAGTACAGATGTAATGATGGCCTGGCATACTGTGCGGAAGTGTTCTTTGTTGAGGAGAGGTTTTAGTCTCCTGAGCGTTGCGAGTTTGAAGTAGGCTGTTTTGGATATCTTGTTTATATGTAGTTGGAGGGTGAGTTGCTTGTCTAGAATCACAGAGTTCCCTATCTGTATTTTGGAGGCCATTATAAAAGGCCCTGATGTTTAGGGCTAAAGGAGAGAAGCTATTAGCATTGTGAAAGTGCTGATGTAGCCCAAGAGGTTTCAAAGGCTGCTGTAGGAGGAGTGGTGAGATGCCTCTCTAGATGATCAGCTAGGCCTGAGAAAGGAGAGAGGATTGGCCTAACCAAGAGAAGAAATTGGAAAAAGTATTTTTTCGCTAAACATATCATTAAGCTCTGTATTTTGTTGCCAGAGAATATGGTAAAAGCAGGATTTAAAAAAAAAGTTTCAATAAGTTCCTAGAGATAGACTTGGGGAAAGCCATACTTATCCCTGGAGGTAAACAGCATGGAATCTTGCTACATTGTGGAATCCTGCCAGGTACTTGTGACCTGGCTTGTTCACTGCTAGAAACCGGATATTGCAGGGTTGCCAAGTTACCCAGTTCCATGAGTGAGATTTGATGCCAGTCCTGGATTTCTGACAATCTCATCATGATGCATTAGGGGTCCTTCAGCATTGATTGCAATAAGTAAAATCAAGGACCACAAATACCATACTACATTGCAATGCAAATTTAAAACCTGAACTGGCACAAAATCTCACTCCTGGACCTGGGTAACTTGGCAACTCTGATATTCGGCTTGATGGATCTTTGGTGAGTTGGACCAAAATGGTGTACCTCACCTAGCCTACCGAGAAGTTCAGTGTGCCTCTTGAGGGACAAGAGTCCAGTGCATCCCTAGCACCCAGAGGGGAGTGTTTTGCGATATTTTGAGGTAATGCATTTTTCCCGACTCTGTACCTACCTCGACTCATGGCGACCCTCTGGATAGCTATCCTAAATTGTGTTCAGTCTTCAGTCAGGCGGCTCATTGTTGACAGACTGGTACCCGTAGCTGCTGTTATTGTATCGATCCATCTCATTGCTAGTCTTCTTCTTTTGCGTTGACCTTCTATCTTGCCAAGCATAATGTCTTTCTCTAATGATCTCTCTCTTCGCATGATGTGTCCAAAGTATGAAAGTCAAAGTCTTGTCATCTGAGCTAATAAAGAAAGCATAGGTTTGATCTCCTCTAGTACCGACTGGTTTGTTCTTCGGGCAGTCCATGGTATACACAGTATTCGCCGCCAGCACCATAATTCAAAGGCATAAATTTTCTTCCTATCTGTCTTTTTCACTGTCCAGCTTTCACATCCATATGATGTTATTGAAAAACATCTCTGCTCTTGAGAATCTTATCTAGGTCTTTGATAGCCATTCTGCCAAGAGCAATGCGTCATCTGATTTCTTGACTGCTTTTTGCTTCTTTATTGATAGTTGATCCAAGTAGGTTAAAGTTGTTCACAATTTCAATTTCTTCTCCTTCAACGATGAACCTGTTGATTATGCCAGTTGTCATGAGTTTTGTCTTCTTTACATTAAGGTGCAGGCCCATTTTCAGACTATGTTCTTTGATTGTGAGAAGCAAATGTTTCAGATCATCTTCACTTTCAGCCAGTAATGTGGTATCATCAGCATAGCGAAGGTTGTTGATGAGTCTTCCACCAATCTTCACACCTCTGTACCTACCTTAGAGGTGCTATTTTGTGGCTTATTTGGGGATTTGCCTTTATGAGGTCCAGAGCACCAGTGATACAAAGTACTTAACCAAAGTACTAGATACGATCTGCAATATGGTTGAGTTGCATTTTGCCTAAAATGTTTTTCAGAGAGTAAAGAGCAATGGGTGCCCAGATACAGGTCTTGAGAAGATAGATGAACGGGATACCAGAAGAAGGAACCTAACCAGTGCTACCAAAGTAAAAAAGGGATATTTATGAGTAGATTCATCGAGAAGTCTGTCACTAGCTAGCACACAATATTCTTCTGACTTTTTATGTCACCGTGTTGAACTATATCAATTTAATTTTTTTGATTTCTTTGTGCTGTGTTCTATAAATATCCAATAAAGCTGCTTTGATGGCCATATCTCCTGGAGTGGACTGAGATTTTTTTGGAATGCTTAGAGCTTTCCTGTAAGCCGGTCAGTGAGGTCCTTGAGGCTGAGGTCTTGCTACGCCCACCAGAATCCCTTTTTTAACAAATTCTTTGTGTATCCTCTGGGGAGTTGACTGGTCAAAACACGAACCCCCAGCCACAGCTGGTTTACAGTCAACATAATTTATGCCCTGCATACCAAAACCATTGAATCTGTCTCAATGATTATTTCCCGGTTGCAGTCCTCCTATCAATCTATGTTTATATTCAGCTCATATGTCAGGTAACAATATAGAATGGCGAACACAGCTTCTCTAAATGCCTTTATGCTCTTTCAGTACAGGGGCTAATTTCAAAACAGGGCACCTATGTGAAATGTCCCAAAGGCAGGATAGGCATCTCTATGTGTGCTCTATGGGTGAACATGCTTATTTTATAAAATATGCTTCTGCATCACAGTTCTGCCTCAGCTCTGGCCAAACTACACCCCCAGGCAGGGCCGGCGCAACACAGCAAGCAAGGTAAGCATGGCAGGGGGTGCCAACATTTGGGAGGGGGGGTCAAAACTCTGAAAAATAAACATGAGAATATGAAAAATAAAAAAAAGAGAAAAATAAAAACTGCAAAAAGTGAAATAAACATTAAAAACTAAGGTTTGTTATAAAAAAACAGCATTGTGGGCATAGCCACAGGTCATCTGCTAATGAGGATTTATATGTTGCAGGGGAGCACTAGAAACCCTAGCACTCTCCCTGCCCCCAGGAATGTCTGTACACATATTGCGCAATAGTGCATGTGCTCTCGTCGGCATGCATACTCATATGCGTGCATATTCCCCGCACCATTTCATAAGAGCCACTTTCTGTACGTAAAGCATGCTGGACATGTGCAAAATGCTTTATATATTATCCATATGTACTTCAGGTACCAATCAATCAATCAAGACACTGCTGCCCAGAGAAGCATAACTCCAGCTGTTACTACAGCTCCTTCCTTTATGCATCTCACTCTCTTGCCCATTTGTTTCGCTAGATAGATAAAAGGATAAAAATAAGGATAATGAAAGTATATTTCTAGCAACAGCAAAGCAGTGCAAGGAAACATTTTTAGAGCAGAACGTGTTTTATAAATGGCATTGCAGGACCTCCGTCAGTGAGAGCTTTTGCAGCATTTCATACGCAGCTTTGACCTTGTGGTTCAAACTCGAGTGCGGCACACTGGCAGTGAGACACTTGATGAGCTCGTGAAGCTGTCTGGGTACCGAATGGCAAAGCAATGAACCCTGAAGCCAATAGCAGCTTTCTTATTATATCACAGCACTGAAGCTTATTCCAAGGATTTCATTTTTCTTTTCTTCAAGAAATCAATTTTTTCATTAAGCTATTACTGTGATTTTCCTCCAAGCATTGGTCACTGGAAGAGACAAGAGAGACAGCTTCTGGTACCTCCCGAAATGGAATGAGAAAGAATTCGTTGGTCTCAAGGAACGGACACAGCTGCCCTTTTGGAGGTGTGTGCATGTGGATGTATATACCTGCAATCAAAATATGGGTCGAGTTATAAAATACACTTGTATCTCGTATTAGCAGTCTAGCAAAATAGTGATTTCCGATTCACGCGACTTTCTTTAGAACAGTATCATAAAGCAAAATGAGAAAACAAGGCATTCATATGATGTACTATAAAGCGTTACAGGATATTGGACTGCATATGAGCCAAAAAAAATATCGCAGCCTTAGACAGCCGATATCCCCAATAATATTAGAAACATAGAAACATGATGGCAGAAAAAGACCACATGGCTTATCCAGTCTGCCCTTCCATACCAACCACTACAACAGTCCACTTTTCAGAGAATGACACAATTTGCTACCATTTTCGTTGTCTATCCTCCTAACCCATCCCTTATGTTACACCCTAAAAAAACTACTTGTCAAATACATAAGAACCATACATATAACATTCCAGGACAGCAAATTCACTGTTACCTTAGCTCAGGGGTGTCAAACTCAAATACACAGTGGGCCAAAATGTAAAACTTGAACAAAGTCGCGGGCCAGCATTGAACAAATGAACCTTTTAATATGGACCCAAACAAGATTTGCTTTAACATTGAATATGAAGCAACACTTATTACTATACAATTTATAACTTAATAGTTCAGATATGCAAAAACCAATTTCAAATAAAAAAAAACATCAATGACATTCATTTATTAAATAAGATTTAAATAATAATAAATAATAATTTTTAAAATAAAATAACAATAATAAAATTAATCAACCATTCAAGCCCATGTCTTGGAGTAGCAAGAAAAAGTGCATAAAGAAAACGTTAATTATTGCTCAGTTTGCTGCACACTGATCTAATCTGATGTGCCCAAGCCAGATACCTGGCATCTCTTCTTGGATGATAGTTCATCAATGTCTGGGCTCAGGCTTTGAGCTGAGGAAATCCTCAGTATCGAGCGAAGGTGTTCATCAGTCAGACGTCTCCTGTGAGATGTTTTGGTCATCTTCATCGAGGAGAAAAGTTGCTCACATAGATAAGTGCTGCCGAACATGGAGAGCATCTGAGCAGCTTGGGTGCGGAGCTGAGGCATTGTGTCAGGGATGACGGACTGGAAAGGGGGGCTGTTACTTCTGGAGAGAAATCTGAAATTGTGAGTATATACTTCTGGGAATTTTTCTGAAAGGAATTGTTTTTCTTTTAAAGCTAATTAATCTGTGAACCCACTATTTTTTTTGTTAAATCAGTCAGGGCCTAGTAGCAACAGTTTAAGATTCAATTTAAAAACACAGAAGAGAACTTTCTGGTTACCTTTCATACCCAGTAGACAGCTGTAGTTTAAATTTCATAGTCACTCAGGGCCTAGCATCAGCAAAGTACTTTTAGTTTCAAATTAAAACACAGAAGAGAGCTTTCTGGTTAAATTTAGAATCCAGCAGAGAGCTTGTAGTTTAAATTTCATAATAGGTTAGAGCCTAGTAGCAGCAAAGAGCTATAATTTAAATCAAATCAGAATATAGTTTTCCTCAGCAGCACAGGACAAGGTACTGTGTAGCAGCCCTTTTTTAATAAGTGTTATATCCCTCCCTCCCTCCCCACACCCACCCTCCCCTGGGAAAATCACAGCTTTATAGGTACTTGCACAACTTAAAAGACAGGAGGTGCTCTCAGGTGAAGCTCATTACCCAAATCAGTCATACACCAAGGACCTGAGATTAATTAAGCTTCAGGTGAACAAGGTATATTAAACTTCTTAGGTACAGTTTTAGTGGTATAAATATCCATTGCACCCTTTAGTACATATAGAACTTAAAGATCTAAACACAAACTTAAAACTAAGATGCAGACAGCAGTCCAGCAGCGGGATGTGGGCTTTCCAGTCTTTTGCATTGAGTGTCACATGTATGATTTTCTCCCAGCTGGTGAGAGGTCTTACGTGTGCACTAGATGCAAGGAGCTCTCTGCTCTCAGGGAACAAGTCCGTTCTCTAGAGGCTAGAGTAGCAGACTTGGAAAACATAAGACAGACAGAGAGGTACATAGACGAGACCTACAGGGATATAGTCCTGAAGTCCCACCTCCAGTCTGGCAGCATCCCTGTTGCCATGGAGGAGAGAGGTCACGTGACAGGAGAGCATCACCCTGGTGTGGCAGGAAGTGATCCTGTAACTAGGACCTGTCCTCCAGGTGATGTAAACCCCTCTCGCACCGAGGAGGTTTCTCCAGGGCCAAGTGCCCATGCGGGAAGGGTTAGGACAGCAGTTATAGTTGGTGATTCGATCATTAGGCATGTAGATAGCTGGGTGGCTGGTGGACGTGAGGATCGCCTGGTAACATGCCTGCCTGGTGCAAAGGTAGCGGACCTCACACGCCACCTAGATAAGGTCTTAGATAGTGCTGGGGAGGAGTCTGCTGTCTTGGTACATGTTGGTACCAATGACATAGGAAAATGTGGTAGGGAGGTTCTGGAAGCTAAATTTAGGCTTTTAGGTAGGAAGTTGAAATCCAGAACTTCCAGGGTAGCGTTCTCCGAAATGCTTCCCGTTCCACGCGCAGGACCCAATAGGCAGGCAGAGCTCCGGAGTCTCAATGCGTGGATGAGACAATGGTGCAGAGATGAGGGGTTCGGATTTGTTAGGAACTGGGGAACATTCTGGGGAAAGGAGGGGCTCTTCCGAAGGGATGGGCTTCACCTTAACCGGGATGGAACCAGGCTGCTGGCATTAACCTTTAAAAAGGAGATAGAGCAGCTTTTAAACTAGATAATAGGGGAAAGCCGACAGTCGTCCAAGAGCGCATGGTTCGGAAGAATGTATCCTTGAAGGATACTACAAAAAGCAGAGAGGTTCCAAAAAAGAGTAAAGTAGCCCAAATGCCCTCGAGTATGGAGCAGACAGAACTTAAAGATCCCAAATTACCCATGTCTACCAATAGCCAAATTAATATGAATAAAATACAGTCTCTAAAATGCTTGTATGCAAATGCTAGAAGTCTACAAAACAAGATGGGAGAGTTAGAATATATAGCACTAAACGAGAGGTTAGATATGATTGGAATATCAGAGACATGGTGGAAGGAGGACAACCAGTGGGACACTGTGATACCTGGGTACAAACTATATCGAAATGATAGAGCTGATCAAATTGGTGGAGGGGTTGCGCTCTATGTTAGAGAGGGCATTGAGTCAGAAAGGATTAAAGTTTTGCAAGAAACAAAATTTGCTGTAGAATCTCTATGGATTGAAATTCCATGTAAAAAGGGGAAGGCGATGGCAGTGGGGGTGTACTATCGTCCGCCTGGCCAGAATGAACAAATGGATGATGAAATGCTCAAAGAAATCAAGGAAGCTAGCAAAAGTTACAGTGCAGTAATAATAATGGGTGATTTCAATTACCCCGGCATCGACTGGGTCAGTGTCACAACAGGACATGCTAGGGAGATAAAGTTCCTAGATGAAATAAATGACTGCTTCTTGGAGCAGCTGGTTCATGAACCGACCAGAGGGGAAGCAATATTAGACCTAGTCCTTAGTGGAACACCAGATGTAGTGCAAGAGATAAGGGTGTTGGGGCCACTTGGCAATAGTGATCATAGCATGATCGCCTTTGATTTAATTAGTGGAGGAGGGATAGTAAGGAAATCCACAGTACTACCCTTTAACTTTCGAAAGGGAGACTATGATAGAATGAGGAAAACAGTTAAGAAAAAACTAAAAGGAGCAGTTGCAAAGGTTAAAGACGTACATCAAGCTTGGGTGTTGTTGAAAAATACTATCTTGGAAGCCCAGACCAGCTGTATTCCACGCTTTAAGAAAAGTGGAAGGAAGTCCAAAAAATTGCCAGCATGGTTTAAAGCTGAGGTCAGAGAGGCTGTTGTTGCCAAAAAAGCATCTTTCAAGAAATGGAAAAAAGAGCCAAATGATGAAACCTGGAAACAGCACAAGCACTGGCAAGTCAAATGCAAGGCATTGATAAGGCAGGCAAAGAGAGAATTTGAGAAGAAGCTTGCTGCGGAAGCAAAAACGCGAAATAAAGACCTTTTCAAGTACATTCGTAGCAAAAAACCCGTGAGAGAGTCAGTTGGTCCATTAGATGATAAAGGGGTTAAAGGAGCACTAAGAGGCGACAAGGCGATAGCGGAGAGACTGAATGAATTCTTTGCTTCGGTCTTTACTGAGGAAGATGTAGGGATGTTACCCACGACTGAAGTGGTATTTAAAGGTGTGGAAGAATTGAAGGAAATATCGATACATCGGGAAGATGTCCTACAACTATTAGATAAACTGAAGAGTAGCAAATCACCTGGGCCGGATGGTATACATCCAAGGGTGTTGAAAGAACTGAAATTTGAGATTGCAGACCTGCTATCAGTAATCTGTGAACTATCATTAAAATCATCTCTAATACCTGAGGATTGGAGGATCGCCAATGTAACACCAATTTTTAAAAAGGGTTCGAGGGGTGATCCGGGAAACTACAGACCGGTGAGCCTGACATCAGTACCGGGAAAAATGGTAGAAACCATCATAAAGAATAAAATTACTCAGCATATAGATAGTCATGACCTAATGGGAGACAGCCAACATGGCTTTAGACAAGGAAGATCTTGTCTTACTAATCTGTTATGTTTTTTTGAAGGAGTGAATAAACAGGTGGACAAAGGTGAGTCGGTTGATATTGTGTATCTGGACTTTCAGAAAGCCTTTGACAAGGTCCCTCATGAGAGACTTTTGGCAAAACTAAAGAGTCATGGGATAGGAGGCAGTGTACTACTGTGGATCAGGAACTGGTTAAAAGATAGAAAGCAGAGGGTAGGACTAAATGGCCAATTTTCCCAATGGAGAAAGGTGAATAGTGGTGTACCCCAGGGATCTGTGCTGGGTCCGTTGCTTTTTGACATATTCATAAATGACCTGGAAAGTGGAATAACGAGTGAGGTTATCAAATTTGCTGATGACACAAAACTATTTAAAGTTGTTAAAACCCAGGAGGATTGTGGAAAATTGCAAGAGGATCTTGATAAATTGGAAGACTGGGCATCAAAATGGCAGATGAAATTTAATGTGGAGAAGTGCAAGGTTATGCACCTAGGGAAGAACAACCCAAACTATGGTTACACGATGCAAGGTTCCACATTAGGAACCACCACCCAAGAAAAAGATTTAGGCGTCCTTGTGGATACCATGTTAAAACCCTCGGCCCAGTGTGCAGCGGCGGCCAAGAGAGCAAATAGAATGCTAGGTATGATAAGGAAAGGAATGGAAAATAAAACAAAAGATATTATAATGCCTCTATATCGTTCCATGGTGAGACCGCACCTTGAATATTGTGTGCAATTCTGGTCGCCATATCTTAAAAAGGATATAGCAATTTTAGAAAAGGTTCAGAGAAGAGCCACCAAAATGGTAAAGGGGATGGAAGGCTACTCCTATGAAGAAAGGCTAAAAAGGTTGGGGCTCTTTAACCTGGAAAAGAGACGGCTGAGGGGAGATATGATAGAAGTCTATAAATTAATGAACGGAGTGGAACGGGTAAACGTAGATCGATTGTTTACCTTATCAGAATATAGAAAGACTAGGGGACATGCAATGAAGCTACAGGGTAAACTATTTAAGACTAATAAAAGAAAATATTTTTTCACTCAACGTGTAATCAAACTCTGGAATTTGTTACCGGAGGATGTAGTAAAGGCTGTTAGTGTAGCTGGGTTTAAAAAAGGTTTGGACAAGTTCCTGGAGGAAAGGTCCATAAACCATTATTAAGAAGGGACCCAGGATATCAATGCTTGAACCAATACAAGCATTGTGGAACCTGTGTCCCTTGGGGAAACTGCTAGGTACGTATGACCTAGATTGGCCACTGTTGGAAACAGAATACTGGGCTTGATGGACCTTGGTCTGACCCAGTATGGCATATCTTATGTTCTTATGTTCTTATGAACTGTGGAAACTGGGCGGCGCCCACAGCATCATACTTTGACTTCAGCGTGTCATTACACTGGAGTTCAATTAGCTCCATTTGGAGGTTGGTTGGTGCGTTTTCCACATTAACTGCAAAGGGATTACTGAGCAGTTCAAACCTACATTTCTGGACATCAAAGTCGGCAAATCGCCGGCTAAACTCAGCGCCGAGTACACTGAGTTTTTCAGCAAACTGTGCGCATGGGAACAAGTTGGTAAAGAACTGCGTTTTCATGGTTTGGCAGCAGGGAAAATGGCCAAGGTTTCCTTGCAGCATCTGATTCTCCCACAGGCACAGTTTAGTTTTAAAAGCCCTCACTGCAGCGTACATGTCTGTGATGATGCGCCCCCGCCCCAGAAGCTGCAGGTTCAGCGCATCGAGATGGCTCGAGATGTCACACAGAAAGGCCAGCTCACACAGAAACTTTTTCTCCCGAAGCTCTGCTGTGTCCTTCCCTTTGCTTTCCAGAAACTGACATATTTCCTCATGCAGCTCAAAACATCTATTCAGTACTTTTCCTCGGCTTAACCATCTCACCTCTGTGTGATACGGCACGTCTGCGTATTCCGAACCACACTCCTCCAGAAAAGACTTAAACTGGCGGTGATTCAGACCTTTGGCTTTTATAAAGTTAACTACTTGTGTTACTGTGGTCATAACATGTTCCATCTTTAGGGCTTTGCCACACAATGATTCCTGATGTATGATGCAGTGATAAACAGTTAGTTCACCTGCACAGTTCTCTTCCTGCATCTTCTCCCGGACCCTGCCCACCAGTCCACTTGTTTTACCGCACATCGCTGGCGCACCATCTGTCGTTAATCCCACGAGTTTATCCCACGGCAGCTTTATTTCAGTTACGCATTTGGAAACCTCCTCAAAAATTTCCTTTCCTGTGGTTGTGCCATGCATTGATTTGAATCCCAATAGCTCCTCCGTAACACACATATTTGAGTCCACTCCACGGATGAAGACTGACAGCTGAGCAGTATCAGATGCGTCGCTGCTCTCATCCACAGCAAGGGAGAATGCAACGAAATCTTTTCCCTTTTCCAAAAGCTGGTCATACAGATTGGTGGCAAGATCACATGTGCGATCAGCTACTGTTTTTCTGCTCAGGCTCACGTTTGAAAAGGCTTGCTTTTTCTCTGGGCACACGATGTCACAAACTTTCAACATGCACTTTTTCACAAACTCTCCCTCATTAAAGGGCCGGGCTGATTTTGCGATCTCTGCTGCCACAATATAACTAGCCTTTACAGCAGCCTCACTTTGTGATGTGGCTTTTTTGAACATATTCTGTTGTGAAACCAAACTTCTTTTCATCTCCTCCACTTTCTGGCTCCTTTGAGTCATGTCCAGGTCCTTGTACTTGTCATGGTGTTTTGTTTCATAGTGTCGTCGAATGTTATACTCCTTAGTTATAGCCACGTTGACTCCACAAATCAGACAAACAGGTCTGTCTTTTACATATGTAAACAAATATTCTGTCTCCCACCTGTCCAGAAAGTTCCTGTTGTCTGCCTTTCTTTTTGCCATTTTTGGGAAGGGGTTCCACAGTGACAGTTGTAGCTTGAGATCGCTATGACTTCTGTCACACAGGAGAGGGCGTTTCTGGGACCTGTCCTGATTGACGCGCCAAAACAACAGCAAGGCATTATGGGATTTGTAGTATTAGCGATGAATGAATGCGCTGTATAATACCGTCGGGCTAGCTCTAGTAGTCATTTGGTATAGCCTCACGGGCCAAATATAATTACACTACGGGCCAAATTTGGCCCGCGGGCCAGAGTTTGACACCTATGCCTTAGCTGATCTCTGTCCCAGATTATTCTATTTAAAATGTTGCTGTAAAATCAGGGAATACAATTAAAAGAACAAGACAAAAAGATTTTAAACCAAATGCAAATTAAATAAAATGAGCTAAGGATCAACAAACAAAAAACCAGGACAAACCAAAGAAGGCAGCGATAACAGCAAACAATCAAAACAAGACAAGTAGAGACAATGGAGCTGTTGCAGGGGAGGAAGGAAAGTAAGGTTGGGAAGGAGAAGGGGAGGTCGCACCATATGCCTTAGTGAAGAAGTACGTTCTTTCAGTTCTTTTCTGAATGTTGAGTAAAGGATTGTGTTCTGATGAGTCCAGCCAGGGAGTTCCAAAGCTGTGGCACCAAAAAGCAAACATAGTAACATAGTAAATGACGCCAGATAAAGACCAGTATGGTCCATCTAGTCTGCCCAGTAAGATGGCAAGAGTAGGTGCACCTGCCGCTCCGTGCAGGTCACCCCTCCCCATGTCTTTGTTTAGGGGTGAACCCACCGCTCCGTGTAGGACACCCCTGTTTGTTGAGAAATTAGATAGTTAAGTTTATTTTGATTTTATCCTGTTGCTGTAAAGGGATCCTCTGTGTCTGTCCCATGCCATTTTGAATTCTGTCACTGTATTTGCCCCACCACTTCCATTTGGAGGGCATTCCAAGCATCCACCACCCTTTCAGTGAAAAAGTATTTCCTGACATTGCCTTTCAATTTACCCCCTTGCAGCTTAAACAGCACCTGTTATGTGTGGATTCAGAGCATGATTTGGTGACAGGAGGTAGGCAAAGTAAATTATCTCTTGGTGTTCTTCTGTAGTGGGCAGATGGAAGCAGGAGAAGGAGATTGGGAAGATAAACAGGGATGCCAGTAAAGAATGTTTTGTGATCAAGAAGTAAAACCTTAAAATGAATTGCCCACTTTCAAACATACCACAACTCCCCCTCTACATTTACACGTATTCCTGTCCCATCCCACAACTCCCCATTCCCCCCTTTCCCTGCCTTACTCCCCTCTCTCACCCATTCTGAGAGCAAAGTCTATCTAGAGTGGTCAGACTGGCCTCCTACATTGTCATCTACCAATGTTTAATCTTTAATCCTAAATTTAGGAGCAGTCGCAATTTAGAGAAAGGAAAATTATCTATCAAGTGATTGGGCTAATGATTAAGAATGCAGGTTTTTGAGACTACTGAAGTTCTATCTTTTGGTAATAATGCAGTAGAAATGAAGTTGAAATTGCAAATGGGGGGGGGGGGTGTGAGGGAGGGGGAGTACAGGCTTTCAGTACTGGATATAGCCACAACCCCCTATTTCCTCAGCAGCACAAGGGTAAATTCTGCAGCAAGATTTGCACAAATCTGTGGCAATTATGCGACATTTGCATAAATTCTAAACATTAACATGTTAAATAATGTTTATTTTTATATGGCAAAATATAAATGAAGTCATTTGATGACGTTTCTTGTGTGCCCGAATCGTTTTATTCTTTTTTTAGAAAAAGTGATGATGGTGATTGCCCTCATCAAGGGGGGTGGGGGCTTGAGAACTAAGAGTAAGAAGAGCTGCTGGGGAGGGGACAGAAAAGGAGAGAAGGAGATGGGGTCTTGGAGAAGAGAAAGATGCATGAGGGATCTCCGAACGAAGGGAATGGGGAGAGGAGATAGAGGTGATCAAGAATGGGGAATCAGCAAAGGCAGGAGTGAGAAGGGAGATAAGAGGAGGAGAGGGAAAGAGAACAAAGGGAGACCCAAGATCAGTTACACACACAACCCGTCTACAACCCCTCCAGTACCCTCACTCGTTCCCCCGGGCACTCCTCCATTCCTGTGTCCCCTCTGATCACCTCATCACTTGCTCAGAAGTGTACGTAGATATATATACTGTAAAGTGGTGAAATCTCATATGTCAGAAATTGGAGGAAATCGATTGTGAAATTATTGTCTAATGTGTTCATGCAGGATACTGAACAAGACAGAATAAAAAGAGTCTTAAAAGCAGTTATTCTATATATATTTACTGTTTTTGCACGTGCTAATGTGTTTTCCTCTATGTTCCCCATTTACTGCTAGGAGCAGGCTGGGATTTAAGCAGATCCTCAGGCCCTGTGGTAGGCCTCACTGTGCCAACTTGGCAGACAGATCCAAAGCGACTGTTAGGCAAGACTAGGCAAGACTGTTAGGAGCAGCAGAGAGCTTCAGCGGGTGAGGCAAAACAGTAGATCCTGACAGCTGGACATACTCAAAGAGCTATCAGCATATTCCTTTTACCTGCAGGGAGAGCAGGCCCAGACACACATACAAAGCACAGTTTAATATTTAAAAGTATAGAAGGGAATTTTAGAAAAAAGGTCCACGTGCAATCAGGGATGTCTAAGCCAGAATGTCTGGGAAAAAAAGCAGTCATTTCCTGGTGCAGATGTGATTTCACAAACATGGACGTCCCTGATATGGATGTTTGATAGGGTGTCTACATGGATGATCCCAGAAGAGTATTTCAGAGCTTAGCCATCCAGGGATAGCCTAATGAGTAGTGGACTGGGAACAGGGAAGCCAGGGTTCAAATCCCACTGCTGCTATCGTTGTGATTGTGCTGAGTCCTGGGGATGATGAAGTGCTTTCCTCTCTATACCCTCTTGATGTTTTTCAGCCAAAATGAGCACGTTTCTGATGCTTGTTCATGCCTGGAGCAGGTCTTCACGCTAGGGACATCTACAGACCTGACTTCTAAAATGGCTCTGGAAATGTCTCTAATGCCCAGTTTTGGACATCCAAAGCATGAATAAGGTTTCCAAAATGGCCCCCATGATGTCCAGTTATGTATTTTTACAGGATTGTTGTGAGAGGGGTTGGTATTGGGATGATAATGATTGTTGAGTTTAATTATCAAAATCTCAAAGGGGGAGGCATAAAACTAAAGGTTTGTTTTATTTATTTAAACACTTTTTTATACCACGCTCTTTATTATCAGTGCGGTTTACAATTAACAATTCATGCACAAGACCAGTCAGGTCTGGCTTGTGCTTACATTGAACAGGATCGGTAACTTGGAGCTGAAACTGGGTGAACTATTTACATATTCGCCATCAAAGATGTGGCGAGTTAACTATTTACATGTTAGATGTTAGACCCAAACTGCATGGTTAAGATTGGATCTTATCGGTTATTACATTAATCTTTATCGTATGTATATCAACACGTGTTAATTGTTACAGTATAGGTATTAGTCATAGTCATAGTATTCTGTCATCGATCTGATATATAAACCTTAGATTAATACTGATGAACATACCTGATGGGTGGTTCTGCAGCTCGGTTTGTCCTAGTTTGTTTGTAATGTGTTGGGTGCTGCTTGAGTGAATTGGGGTGTGGGAGGGGGTTGAGTATCGTTTGGCTGCGAGAAGTGAAGAAGGAATAGGTGATGCTTGAGTGCTTTCCTGAATTGTGTAAGGTCTCTGATCGATCTGATATTTGGTGGGAGGTTGTTCCAGCACTTTGGAGCATAGAAAGTGAAGGCTCTATTCCTAGTTGCTTGTGTACATTTTGTAGATTCCATGGGGATAACCAACGTGTTGGCGGCTACTGTCCTTCTGGACCTGTTGTTGGGGGTGGGGGTGTTGAGGACTGTGAGGGACGAAGGGGATATCTTGTTGATGGCTTTGAAGGTGAGGAGTAGTGCCTTGTATGCGAGCCTGCAGTTTATTGGTAGCCAATGAAGGTTCATGGGTGTCCAATACCTTTGCACCATCTTATTATGGATTATATACAGACACAGTGTGTCTCGCATGATAAAAAAAATAGCATAGAATCTCCTCTGCACTTTACACGTGAGTTAATACTTCAGAGATTTATCAATAATGTGTTATGCTTCTAGATTTTGCAAATGCAACGTGTGCCTTTGAGTCAGTGCTGACTCCTGGCGGCCCAGTAGCTCCTGGGTTTTCTTGGCAGTGTGACTGGAAGTAGATTGCCAGGCCTTTCTTCCAAGGCAATGGAGGGTTAAATGACTTGATGAAAGGCCACAAGGAGAGCTAGTGAGAATCAAGCCCTGGTCTTTTGCTTACCAAAGCAGTGCACTAACCACCAGGCTACTCCTCCTCTCTGTTTTAGTTTTTAGAATGTCCCAAATACAGCAACTACAGTGTGATCGAGAAGTCTCTCCGCACTGAGTGCTGAATTGAAAGGAGAAAGGCAAATCTACCTGACTGTGCTAACGCCCCCTGTACCTTCCTCCAGAAGCAGAGCAGCTTCGCTGCACACAGTCACAGCTAAGCTGCTCGGATTTTGGCGGGAGAGTTTTCTGCTTTGCCCCAGGACCCGCGGGGACTTACTTGCACTGTCCAGAGGGGCACAAGGGAGATCGGCAATGCCCGAGGTGTTCAGGGGGAGCAGTGCTTGGTCAGCGACCACCCACAGTGGGACAAACTCTGCATCTGGGGGCATTTGCACAGAGTCAGGTAGGTTTGCCTTTCTCCTTTCAGTTCAGCACTCAGTGCAGAGAGACTTCTCAATCGCACTGTACTAGCTTACACAGATAACACCAAAGAGACATCTTTACAATCTAGCCAAAATAGATGGACAAGAAGGCACAGAATCGGCGCAAGGACTGGAGACGCCCTAGGCGGGCCCCCCATTCTGTCGCCCTGCACACCCTCTGGCACTCCTCTTTGAGGCTAGCAGTGGTGGCAATTACCCTGAAACCGCTACGTAGCACTTACCCTCTTTCTCCTTGGCTGCATCACAGTTTCCTTCAATTCAATCTGCCATTTTAGCCCCGGACTTCTGTTTTGTTCTGTTTTTAATTTAAACTTTTTGCAAATATAAAATAAAATAAAATACAAAAGACATTCTGTTACAATATAACATCATACCATTCAAGAAAAACATAAACAATGCTGGGACAAGCAACTTGCCCAAGGTGTGCTATTAGGAATTGAACTCTTGATCTTCTTGGGTTCTAGGCAGCTGCACTAACCACTAGGCTACCTCTCCACTCCTGATACTTATACATACAAAGTTCAGCTATAGTCTACATTATTTGAAGAAAGAAACATTCAAGATAACAGATTACTAAGTAATTAACAGGAGGTCAATGGGGAGAGACACTCCCCCCTAAATAAACATAGACTAAATATTACTTAGACCCTGCTTCAGATGACTTATCCTGCAAAAATATTTCCAATTGAGAAGATTCAAAGAAGGAAAACGTATTCCCATGCCATGTAATTACACATTTGCATGGGAAATGTAAAAAAAAAAAGTTACACCGATCCCAATAACCCTTGATTTTAAGGCCAGAAATTGCTTCCTGCGAAGTTGAGTGATGATCCTTATACTTAAAGATCAACTATAAGACCTTAATTTTATCAGCAGCTGACAGAAACGTAACTAACAGTGTGGCTCTCTTAGAAATAGTATCGGAGGAATCCTCCAAAAACTTAGTCAGATCCTGATTAACATTTGGAGTTAAAACATCTAAGGCCTCTGCTCCAGGACCTGCAGTCCGCTGCCTAGTTGGTAGTTAGAAACACTTTTGGATAGGAACCTCATCAGTAATCAGTAATACCTCTTCAAAATATTTTACCAAAAGAATTTAGTGGACAGCAAATGGATGAGAGGAAAATTTAAAAAACGCAAATTATTAACCCTTGCCAAATTCTCCATAGTTTCTAATTTATAATGTATAGAAATGGAATCTTTAATTGCTGATTAACTAATCTGTTGCAATAGCTGCATTTGACCTTCTACTTCAGAAACCAAACCATCAATTTGAGAAAATTGGTCATCTATTTCCTGGAATTTTTGAGTTGTCGCTTGGGTAAATACACAAGAGACGACACAATGCTAGAAAACTTAGCAACCATTTTTGATACTGCGACCCAAATATCTTTCATTGTAATGTCCTGAGAAAGGTTCTACCGCAGTCTGTGCCTCTTCTTGCAAAACCAGTGGCTTTGGTAAAGGCCCAGGTGAAAAGGAAGAAAATAAAGGGCTCAGAGGCACAACAGACATGGCTGACGAAGATAATTGAGGGTATGGAAACGGTGGGAGGGGGTCTGATCTGCTGAGCTGAGTGATGTTCCCTCAGATGAGAGTTGCACTGAAAAATGCTTATCCAAGGGGCCTATAGTTTTCACCGGAACGTGGGCCAAATGACTACCTTTGGTAGCATTTTTTTACCTTCCGCTTCCCCATCAGTTCCAAAGTATAGAAAACCACAAAAACAGTATATGAAGTCATAGACAAATCCCAGGATTCCACCGACTTCGTCAAATGCTGTCAGCATTCCCCAGAGGGCCTCTGAGCTGGGTAAAATACAGCCCTGGACCTCTGCCACCTGATGTTACAGGGAGGGAAGGGTGGTCGGAACTGTGCCTGCACCAGGCACTCACCCCTGCTGGGCGATTCTCCCTCATGCACAGGTAGGAAACAGCAGTGAACAGCCTGGTAGATGAAAGTCTCTGTCCTCCCGACTTCCGGTTTTATATAAACCAGATGTCTGCGGCGCAGGGGGAGCCAAAGCGGCAGATTGAATTGAAGGAAACTGTGACACAGCTACAGAGAAAGTGGGTAAGTGCTGTGTCGCAGTTGCAGCTTAGTTTCCACTGCTGTCAGCCCTTAAGAAGAGCTGCAATGGGAGTGGGAGTACCCCTGGAGGACCAGTGCTCTAGGCAACCGCCTAGTTTGCCTAATGATAGCACCGGCCCTAAAAAAGCACATAAGCATTTAAGGAGAATCTGGGTAAATACTGATAGTCTGAAATGTAAGTTAATAGATGTAATTAACTGTGGTCAGGAGATGTTTTAGCTAATCAACTGGAGCTGCGGCCACTGGTGGAGCAGATTATGCAACAATGCCGCTTCTGTTTTGTAAATAGCAGATCAGTACTAATCATGGAAAAAAATCAAGGGCCCAGTATTCAGACCTGTTGACCCGCTAAATCCTGCTGACCCCACTAATTAGCAGCACTATCCAGATAACGATGCTGAACATTCCCTCTGCCATGGTACTATCTGGACAGTGCTGGGGTGTTCCGCGGACAGGGCAAGGGCAGTACAAGCACCTATCCGGTGAGCAACGATTTTGAGTCCACTAATCGAATAAGAAGCTGCTTAGGCAAAAAAAAAGCAGGTCGGATTTGATGTGGTTGGCTATCCAGATAGTGTCCAGATATCCTGCTGTGACCACTGCTGAAAGTGGGGATTCGGCAGAAGCTGTTGCCCTGGCACCTCTGCTGAATATCCAGTTTCACTTTTGCCTGCAGCAGCCGGCATGTAAAAAACCAAGATTCTAGCGGCGGAACGTAATAAACAAGGCGACATAGCCAGCGGCGGGATCAGTATGAGTAAAGCACCTGTCTGTTGCTGCTTTAAATGCCAGGGGCTATATCTGGCCAATAGCATTGAATATCTGTTTTTTCCTGATAGAAAATTAGCTATCTGATCAGCGGTGATATTCAGTCACTGGCCAGATAGCTAAACCGCCTAAGTTAGGCAAGCTTTTTTCTGGCCTAACTTTAGCCAGTTAGGGTTAACCAGCCAGCGGCTCAATATCAGTGCTGACCAGCTAACCCTCAGTGCTGCCCTTGTTCTGCCTCAACGCTAAGCGGTTAGTGTCGGGGCCGTCACTAGGTTTAGGAGGGACTATGCAGTGGTACAAACTGGGCATATGCCACTGAATATTCCGCTCACCAGGATTAACACAGTAAGCATGTTTGCTAACCATGTTAATCCCTTTGATTATGCCCTCCCAAAATTAGGCCTGCCTTGACTTTGTGATTGGAGAAAGGCATCTGGACTTGATTGTGGATGATTAGTTACATGTGAAAAAGCATATTGCTTCAGTGATATGTGCGGTCTTTTACAAGGGTAAACCTTTCTGGTGTTCTAGAATGTTCGATTTGTGTAGCTGATTTATGGGTGATTGTGCAGGTATTGGCAATGGTATTAATTGTTGTTAAGTGCCGTTGAATCGGTGTCGACTCATGGCGACCCTCTGGATAGTTGTCCTAAATTGTGTTCGGTCTTCAGTCAGGCGGCTCATTGTTGACAGACTGGTACCCATAGCTGCTGTTATTGTATCAATTCATCTCATTGCTGGCCTTCCTCTTTTGCGTTGACCTTCTATCTTGCAAAGCATGATGTCTTTCTCTAATGATCTCTCTCTTCGCATGATGTGTCCAAAGTATGAAAGTCGAAGTCTTGTCATCTGAGCTTCTAAAGAAAGCTTAGGTTTGATTTCCTCTGGTTTGTTTCTTGGGCAGTCCATGGTATACACAGTATTCACCACCAGCACCATAATTCAAAGGCTTCGATTTTCTTCCTGTATATTTTTTTCACTGTCCAGCTTTCACATCCATATGATGGTATTAATAGGTTTGGACTATGGCCACAATCTCTGTATAGGTCTTCCTGTTACGTACATTCGGTATTATAGTTGGTCCAAAATGTAGCCATTCCACTTCTCACTGGATGCGACTGTCAGGAGCACATTACCTCATATCTAGTGAGCTCAGATTGGTTGCCAGTGCATTTTTGAATTACATTCAAAATGTTATTTTTTCACAGTTCATGGCCTGACTGTCTCTGGAGACCTGTAGAGCAGCTGCAACTGCAAAAATAGGGAGGCTACAGTAAGCCTCATGGGCTGACTGTGCAGACACCTGGGAAATAACCGAAGTTGGGTAGATCCCATGAAGCTCCCTGGATCCTCCATTAACTGCTCCTATGACTTGACTGAAAACTGAACACAGTTTAGGACAACTATCCAGAGGGTCGCCATGAGTTGACACTGACTCGATGGTACTTAACACCAACAACATATCAATGTACCTGCCCAAGGGGTCCCCTTAAGAAAAATGATGGGAGACTACCTATGGCTGGCAACTGTAAGTGATCAGAGATTTGTCACAATCTCCTGTACAAATTTGTCACCAGATTTGTACAGGAGCTACTTTTCATAGAATCTCTTTCCTATGACATGCTGCCATGTCATAGGAAGGAGATTCTATGAAAAGTAGATCCTGTAGAAGGTTTAGGGTAGACCCATAACCACAATAACTCTCTCCTCTGTAGTCCCCAGAGCTACCAATGCAACAGATTGCTGTGGGCCCTCCACATAACAATAACAGGAAATGGGATGTGTAGGAGAGGGGTAGTGTGGGAAAGACTAAAAGGCCGCTTTTGGATCTTAAACCTTTGTTCTCCTTCTGTCTCATTACCCTTCCCTACTGTACCCTTGTTCTCATCTATTATATTATTTATTTATTTATTTATTTTTATTTATTTTATTTATGCTTTTCTTCTATACCGCTTTTTCCCAAGATCAAAGGCGGTTTACAATTAACAATGAACGGTTTACAATTAACATAATGAACATGGTTTTACATGGAACATCGTATTGTCTGTCTTGGTTAGATTATAAGTTGTGATGAGCAGGGACCGTCGTTTATTTGTGTCTGTACAGCACCGTGCACACCTTATAGCACTATATAAATGATTACTAGTAGTAGAAGTAGTAGACTATCCCAGGTAGCAAACTTTAGGTGTATCCTATATAGTGAAGACGTTCTATGGAGATTTTTAGCTGTATTTGCTATTGTTTTATCTGCCCACACAAAGCACTGTCTACCCCATAACAACTTTCTTATACCAGCTTAGACAATGAAACCATGTTTTTTTCAATCCAAGTCATTTTTACTGTTCTCTAATATGTGGACAGCTTTAGTTTAAAGAAAATTTTCTCATCTAATATAAGGCATCACGAGAGATCTTCTCTAAGTAGAATCAAATTATGACCTGTAATATAACTTGATGAATTTGAAAAATAAGTAGTAATGAACTAATCAATATTTACTGAACTTGGCAACCAAATGAAAAAGAAAATAGATCACGTAGAGGGTAATTTTTTAAGGGGCACCTGGTTTAAGCATGATTTCAGGTGCCTCTGTTAAGACAATTTTATAAAGGCGAGTAGGTGCCTACTTGTCATTACAAAATATTAGCTAAGGAGATCTTTTAAAATCACTTAGACGTGATTTGTGGACATTCAAATCACAGAGATTTCTCTCAAGCTATTTCAGAAATGGGTTTTTCAGAGATCTCCACTGTGGGGACGTCTAAATAGGCAGGGGCTGTGATGGAGGCATGTCTGGGGTGGAGCTACAGACATAGACGTCTTTGATTGATCTTAGAACTATCAGGGAACTCTGCGTCTACGTTCAGACTTAGACCTGCTCCAGGCACAAATATGTATTAGAAAAGTGCTTGTTTTGGTAATAAACTTTCTGGAGAAGTTGGTACTACACTATCCTCAGTACTCTTCACAATGACAATGCTATGCTATGTGTGTTTAGTGCAACTCAAAAAAAGGTTTCCCAATCAAGCATGTTTCGTAGATGTCCCTGGTATTAAATTCTGTACCGGGGTTGTCTATGTAGAGCATATTGGGCATGCTCATATTTGTGAAATCGCCCCAAACTTAGGACATGCTTGCCGTTTGTATGGACGTTCCGGCTCGGACATTCCAGTTTGCGCCAGGAAGTCCTTTGTAAACTGTGACTTTAAGTGGCAGATCTTGCACTTACATTGCAGAAGCAGCGTAAATGTCCACACCTATAATTTTCAGATACATGTATGAATTTTAGTATTTTATAATCTACGTATGTGCCTGGACACTCTGCTCACACTGCATCCAAACGCCATCCCTGTGCCCACCTACCTGCAAAGTACGCACTGTTGAAGCATGTTCGCTAATGCATGTTACCCATTAGCACAGGGTATCAGGGCCGGATTTACCTTGAGTGAGGCCCTATGCCAACAAAAATTGTGGGCCCCCAGCAGGGGCGGCCCAAGGGGGGTGTGGGCCTCATTTGCATAAGGGGCATCATTTGCATAAATATTTGCATAATGTTACCATATACTAACTTTTAGTAAACGTGCCTCTTAATGAGTGTATGGATAAAGAAAGACTAAAAGATTTCTACATTACTATAATCCAGTGCCAACTGCCAGACACATTAGGAACTACTACAAACACTGCCCATTTAGAACCCATAGCAAACCCGCCGTATCCTAACAGCACTACCAGGACTCACAAAGCACCATACTCTACCAATCAAAAGGCAACACTGCAAATATTAAACCATACATTTCAGAGAACAACAATACATGACCTACTGGGGAAAGAGAACAAGTGGCAATGTCAAATAGGAATTATATAAACAGAACACCTCAGCTCAGTTACACATGCAGAACATAGACCATCACCAAACAAGTAATCACATTTTAGAAACAGGAAGACAATAATTAAACTGGGAATCCCAAAAGCCAAACTTGGAATGTACAACACTGTAGAAATAAAACTATACATTAATTTGCTCTTGTACTAAACAAAGCGCAGACGTTAATGATGCACATTTACCAGAGCTGACATATTCCAATTAATAAATTCAAAATAAAGAGATATTTTTCTACCTTTTGTGCATTTTTTTCAGCTGCAATTGCTCCAGCCACTTTCTTCTGGTTTCTTCATGTCTTCTGCTAACTCTCCATTGTCTGCTGTCCATTTGTCCTTTCTTCTCTCTTCTAGTTTTTTTCCATTCTCTCTCTACATCTGCTTTAACATACTAATCTTTCTCCTTTTGCTCTTTCCTCATTCCTATTTTCATCCACTCAAATTTTACCCCTCCATCCTCAATCCCCACTTACTCTCCCAATACCCGGCCAATTGTAGATTTTTTTATCCCTCCCACACAAAATATTTTTCCCTTCTCCATTTTACTCTTCCAGCCCCATCCCATTCTAATCCTCCCCCAACATCAGCTCCCTTCTAGTTCCAGCCTCACCCAGCATCCATTCCCTTCTAGTCCATGCATCAGCCCATTTCCAGTCCTAGCCACCCATCAGCCCATTTCCAGTCCTAGCAACCCCCCAACCCAATACCAGTCCTAACCCCCCATCACCCCATTTTCAGTTTAAGCCCCCCCTATAACCCATTACCAGTCCTAACCCCCCATCAGCCCACTTCCAGTCCTAACCCCATCAACCCATTTCCAGTCAGCCCCCCATAGCCCATTGCCAGTCCTAACCCCCCCCATCAGCCCACAGCCCATTACCAGTCCTAACCCCATCAGCCCACCTCCAGTCTTAACCCCCCCCCCCAGCCCATTTCCAGTCCTAACCCCCCCCCCATAGCCCATTACCAGACAGCCCCCATCAGCCCACAGCCCATTACCAGTCTTAACCCCCCCCAAAGCCCATTACCAGTTCTAACAACCCCCCCAACAGCCCATTATCAGTCCTAACCCCATCAGCCCACCTCCCGTCTTAACCCCCCAGCCCATTTCCAGTCCTAGCCCCCCCATAGCCCATTACCAGACAGCCCCCATCAGCCCACAGCCCATTACCAGTCTAAACCCCCCCAAAACCCATTACCAGTTCTAACCCCCCCCCCAACAGCCCATTACCAGTCCTAACCCCATCAGCCCACCTCCAGTCTTAACCCCCCCCAGCCCATTTCCAGTCCTAGCCCCCCCCATAGCCCATTACCAGACAGCCCCCATCAGCCCACAGCCCATTACCAGTCTTAACCCCCCCAAAGCCCATTACCAGTTCTAACCCCCCCCCAACAGCCACAGCCCATTACCAGTCCTAACCTCATCAGCCCACCTCCAGCCTTAATCCCCCCAACCCATTTCCAGTCCCCGTCCCAGCCCCTGTCCAGTCCCAGTCCCAACCCATGTCCGGCCCCAGTCCCAGCCCCCCCAATTACCAGTCCTACCCCCTCACCCTCCCGCGGCCTAAAGTAAAATATAATTTTAAAAAAAAAACCTGATGGCTGCCGCCGCGGGCCCCCCTCTGCTGCCGCGGCAGCCTGGACTGACCCGCGGGGGCCCCCTCTGTAAGCTCGGTCCCTCCCTCCGTGCCTCCGTGTCTCCCTCCGTGCAGGCTGTGAGAGACGCGAAGGCAGACTGTCTCCTTCGCGTCTCTGTTAAGCCCGCAGGGGCTGATGGGAAATTTCCCATCAGCCCCTGCGGGCTTAACAGAGACGGGAAGGCAGAAGGAGACAGTCTGCCTTCGCGTCTCTAACAGCCTGCACGGAGGGAGACACGGAGGCACGGAGGGAGGGACCGAGCTTACAGAGGGGGCCCCCGCGGGTCAGTCCATGCTGCCGCGGCAGCAGAGGGGGCCCCGCGGCGGCAGCCAGCAGGTTTTTTTTTATTTTATTAAAAAAAAAAAGCCTAACTAGTTCAATTTTTGTGGGCCCTTTGCAGCTGTGGGCCCTACGCCATGGCGTACATGGCGTATAGCTAAATCCGGCCCTGCAGGGTATAGTGCATGGTATGTGCACCATGCTAAAATTTAGCATGAGGCCCCATGTGAAAAATCCCATGCTATCTGGGTAGCATGCGATTGGGCAGGAACTGGGTGGGTTCAGAGTGTAGAGTGGGCATTGACTGCACATTGCGGTTAGTGCGGGAGTCCATGCGGGAGTTGTGTTTGTTGCTATTAATGCAGGTGCACTTAATGCATCTCGGTGGATGGTGTTAAGTGCACCTGCATGCTGGTTAGCACAGTGCTGTGTGTTTGCAACACACTAATCTCAAGGGGACAGATGCACATGGCCCCTGAAATTGATGCGTGTCCCTGCACTAGATTCATGGCTCAAACACAAGCTACTGGCATAGTCTTTAATAAACAGTCCCCTATTGTGTTAAAGTGTGTACTTCTACACCAAGTGGTATTTTATGCAGCCATTTACACGCGTATGTGGCCACATCCTTATGGATGACTTATCAACTTGCCTCCATTAGGATTATTTGTATATCGTTTTTCTGATTCCTGATGCACTTCATATGAAGTAGAGAATGTAACCCTGAAGATTATTAGTACTACTACTACTACTTCTTATCATTTGCATAGTGCTAGAAGGCATTCACAACATAAGAACATAAGAACATAAGAAATGCCATATTGGGTCAGACCAAGGTCCATCAAGCCCAGTATCCTGTTTCCAACAGTGGCCAATCTAGGTCATACGTACCTAGCAGTTTCCCCAAAAGACACAGGTTCCGCAATGCTTGTACTGGCTCAAGCATTGATATCCTGGGTCCCTTCTTAATAATGGTTTATGGACTTTTCCTCCTCCAGGAACTTGTCCAAACCTTTTTTAAACCCAGCTACACTAACAGCCTTTACTACATCCTCTGGTAACAAATTCCAGAGTTTGATTACACGTTGAGTGAAAAAATATTTTCTCTTATTAGTCTTAAATAGTTTACCCTGTAGCTTCATTACATGTCCCCTAGTTGTTCTACATTCTGATAGTGTAAACAATCGATCTACGTTTACCTGTTCCACTCCGTTTGTTAATTTATAGACTTCTATGATATCTCCCCTCAGCCGTCTCTTTTCCAGGTTAAAGAGCCCTAACCTTTTTAGCCTTTCTTCATAGGAGTATCCTTCCATCCCCTTTACCATTTTGGTGGCTCTTCTCTGAACCTTTTCTAATAACACTATATCCTTTTTTAGATACGGTGACCAGAATTGCACACAATATTCAAGGTGCGGTCTCACCATGGAACGATATAGAGGCATTATAATATCTTTTGTTTTATTTTCCGTTCCTTTCCTTATCATACCTAGCATTCTATTTGCTCTCTTGGCCGCCGCTGCACACTGGGCCGAGGGTTTTAACATGTTATCCACAATGACAACGCTGTACACATACACATATGAGATAGTCCCTGCCCACAAAGCTTACAATCTAGTCAAAACAGACAAACAGGGGGCTAAGGTAAATCTTTAAGGAAAATGATTAAAACACACATGGGCGTTAAGTAGAAGAATAAAGAGGCCAAGATCCAAAAGCAGCCTCGAAGAGGTGGGCTTTTATTCTGCATTTGAATAGGAGCCAAAATGGAGCCCGATTACTTTTTGTTTGTTTGCATCTGAAGGGAGGAGTAGCCTAGTGGTTGGGGCAAGGTACTTCAGGCCGGAAGGTCGGAGGTTCAAATCCCACTAGAGGACAGCAACCTTGGGCCGGAAGGACTAGGGCAGTGATGGCTAACCTTTTTGAGCCCGAGTGCCCAAACTGCCGCACAAAACCAAAGAATTTCCTCAAAGTGCCAGCACGTCAATTTGCATAAATATTTGCATAATGCTAACATACACTAACTTTTAGTAAACATGTCTCTTAATGAGTGTATGGATAAAGACAGACTAAAAGATTTTCTACATTACTATAATCCAGTGCCAACCGCCAGGCACATTAGGAACTACTACAAACACTGCCCATTTAGAACCAATAGCAAACCCGCCGTATCCTAACAGCACTACCAGGACTCACAAAGCACCACACCATACCTATCAAAAGGCAACACTGCAAATATTAAACCAATACATTTCAGACAATAACAATACATGACCTACTGGGGAAAGAGAACAAGTGGCAATGTCAAAAAGGAATTACATAAACAGAATACCTCAGCTCAGTTACACAGTTGCAATTGCTCCAGCCACTTTCTTCTGGTTTCTTCTTCATGTCTTCTGCTAACTCTCCATCATCTGCTGTCCATTTGTCCTTTCTTCTCTCTCTTCTAGTTTTTTTTTCCATTCTCTCTCTCTACATCCGCTTTAACATACTAATCTTTCTCCTTTTGCTCTTTCCTCATTCCTATTTCATCCACTCAAATTTTACCCCTCCATCCTCAATCCCCACTTACTCTCCCAATACCCGGCCAATTGTAGATTTTTTATCCCTCCCACACAAATATTTTTCCCCTCTCCATTTTACTCTCCCAGCCCCATCCCATTCTAATCCTCCCTCAACATCAGCTCCCTTCTAGTTCCAGCCTCACCCAGCATCCATTCCCTTCTAGTCCCTGCATCAGCCCATTTCCAGTCCTAGCCCCCCATCAGCCCATTTCCAGTCCTAGCAACCCCCCAACCCAATACCAGTCCTAGCCCCCCCCCCATCAACCCACTTCCAGTCCTAAACCCCCATCACCCATTTTCAGTTTAAGCCCCCCTATAACCCATTACCAGTCCTAACCCCCATCACCCCCATTCCAGACACCCCCCCACAGCCCACAGCCCATTAGCAGTCCTACCCCCCCAGCCCATTAGCAGTCCTACCCCCCCCCGCCCGCCCATTAGCAGTCCTAACCCCCACGCCCGCCCGCCCGTCCCCCCTGCCCATTAGCAGTCCTAACCCCCCCTCCCTCCCTGCCCATTAGCAGTCCTAACCCCCCCTCCCTCCCTCCCTCCCTCCCTGCCCATTAGCAGTCCTAACCCCCCCCTCCCTCCCTGCCCATTAGCAGTCCTAACCCCCCCTCCCTCCCTCCCTGCCCATTAGCAGTCCTACCTCCCCCTCCCTCCCTGCCCATTAGCAGTCCTAACCCCCCCTCCCTCCTGCCCATTAGCAGTCCTAACCCCCCTCCCTCCCTCCCTCCCTGCCCATTAGCAGTCCTAACCCCCCCCCCCTCCCTCCCTCCCTGCCCATTAGCAGTCCTAACCCCCCCTCCCTGCCCATTAGCAGTCCTAACCCCCCCTCCCTCCCTCCCTGCCCATTAGCAGTCCTAACCCCCCCCTCCCTCCCTGCCCATTAGCAGTCCTAACCCCCCCTCCCTCCCTCCCTGCCCATTAGCAGTCCTAACCCCCCCCCCCTCCCTCCCTCCCTGCCCATTAGCAGTCCTAACCCCCCCTCCCTCCCTCCCTCCCTCCCTCTCCCTCCCTGCCCATTAGCAGTCCTAACCCCCCCCCTCCCTGCCCATTAGCAGTCCTAACCCCCCCCCCCCTCCCTCCCTGCCCATTAGCAGTCCTAACCCCCCCCTCCCTCCTCCCTCCCTGCCCATTAGCAGTCCTAACCCCCCCTCCTTCCCTCCCTCCCTGCCCATTAGCAGTCCTAACCCCCCCTCCCTCCCTGCCCATTAGCAGTCCTAACCCCCCCTCCCTCCCTCCCTGCCCATTAGCAGTCCTAACCCCCCCTCCCTCCCTCCCTGCCCTGCCCATTAGCAGTCCTAACCCCCCTCCCTGCCCATTAGCAGTCCTAACCCCCACCCTCCTCCTCCCTGCCCATTAGCAGTCCTAACCCCCCCTCCCTGCCCATTAGCAGTCCTAACCCCCCCCCCCCCTCCCCCCCTCCCCCTCCCCTCCCCCCCTCCCCCCCTCCCCCTCCTCCCTCCTCCCCCCCCCCCCCCCCTCCTCCTCCTCCTCCTCCTCCTCCCTGCCCATTAGCAGTCCTAAGCCCCCTCCTCCTCCCTGCCCATTAGCAGTCCTAACCCCCCCTCCCCCTCTCCCCCCCTCCCCCTCCTCCCCCCTCCTCCCCCCTCCCCCCCCCCCTCCCCCTCCTCCCCCTCCCCCTCCCCCTCCTCCCCTCCTCCTCCTCCTCCTCCTCCCTGCCCATTAGCAGTCCTAACCCCCCCTCCTCCTCCCTGCCCATTAGCAGTCCTAACCCCCCTCCTCCTCCCTGCCCATTAGCAGTCCTAACCCCCCCCCCTGCCCATTAGCAGTCCTAACCCCCCTGGCAAATTTTTAAAAAAAGCAGGCTCTGGCTGCTGCCACGGCAGATTGCAATGTCCCGCGGGGCCCCCTCCACCCGCTAAGCCCCTCTGCAAGGGCTTTCAGATTCGCGAGGGAGTGCGTCTCCCTCGCGTCTCTGTGATGCCCGCAGGGGCTAATGGGAAATTTCCCATCAGTCCCTCGCGTCTAAAGGGGCTGATGGGAAATTTCCCATTAGCCCCTGCGGGCTTAACAGAGACGCGAGGGAGACGCTCTCCCTCGCGAATCTGAAAGCCCTTGCAGAGGGGCTTAGCGGGCGGAGGGGGCCCCGCGGGACGCTGCATTCTGCCCTTGCTGCGTCCGCGGCAGCAGTCAGAGCCAGCTTTTTCTTTTTTTGCGGACCTTCACGCGTGCCAGCTGCAAGGCCTTCGCGTGCCACAGCTGGCACGCGTGCCATAGGTTCGCCATCGCTGGACTAGGGTTTCTAGTCCCACAGATGCTCCTTGTGGTCTTGGGCAAGCCACTTAACCCTCCACTGCCCATGTTCCCTGTAAGTATTAGTGTATGTGTCTCATATCCCCGCGTGTTAAATGTATCCCCCAATTGTGTTGTGACCGCTTTGATTGAAGGATAAGGCGGTATACAAAACTGTCTAAATAAATAAAATAAATAAATAAGTCCCTGAAACCCCATGATCTGGATTTGTTTTTATAAAATTATGTCAATTTCTACTAACAACTTGCTTGGAGACTGTGGTTGAAAAATCAGGCCTATTGTTTTTGTTTAGTTAACAGCCCACGAGATCCCAATCATAGCCCAGCAGGTTAGGGCCGACATATCTCAGACAAACCAGCTGTTCATTTCATCCTCAAGGCTGGAGTGCCTTCATTAACAGAGCAGTTCCGCCCTCATTTTTTCAAGAAGTTCTGATTAATCTTTGCTCAGTATGCCTTGCCCTGATAAATAGATTTCTGCCATACTCCAAAGCTGCTGTTCTTGAAACCTGACTTGACTTTTGTAAGTCACTTCTCCTCTTCCTTCAAATTTATCATTTGACAGTATTTTTTCAGGAATTTTAAAGCAGCAGTGCCCCTTAAGCTATTTTCTTACTCCTTCAAAGACGTTATATTTCTTTGTTTCATCTGAAAATTTGTACTGTAGCGAAGGTCAGTGGCGTTCCGAACGCCTTCGGCATTCGATGCAGGCGCCCCACCTCACCGGGTTCACGTGGTGGAGGCAGCATGGCAAACTTAGCAAAGCCATGAGTGGTTCGCCGCGCTGCCTCCACTCCAGGCCCGGTGACTCCATTTCCACAGATTATTCCTGAGTCTATCCTTTTTCACTGTCATCCTAAGACCCCTCTTTTCAGAGCTTCCTTTCACTTGGAAGAGGGCGACCTCCTGTGCATTTATTTTATGGAGGAATTTAAATGTCTTTATCAAATCACACCTCTCCTGCCTTTCCTCCAAAGTATACATATTGAGATCTTTAAGCCTGTCTCCATATGCCTTATGATGAAAACCACTAACCATTTTAGTAGCTGCACTCTAGACTGACTCCATCTTGTTTGTATCCTTTTGAAGATGCGGTTTCCAGAATTGTACACAATATTCCAAATGAGGTCTCACTAGATAACTTGTACAAAGGCATGAGCGTGCAAACTACTATCTTTCTTGTTCTTGGAGAAATCAAACTCGCTTACTATAATAGCTGTTTTCCTAAGAAAGCAGGATATCAGTCCTCACAGAACTCCCCCCGCCCCCTTCTCAAGGAGCTGGATTCTTCATCAGTATCTATATACAGAACTGAGGGGACCCACATGACCAGTGGGACACAGATATTCCATTCATGTCAGAAAGCTCTGGAAGCTCGTCGGTTAGAGCCCCAGGTGGGGCTCTGTCCAATGACATCTCCCATATATTAGGACTTACTTCCTGCTGTCCTCAGAGAGCACTCATTACAAGTAAGACGTTTTGCTTTATTTCATATATTTTCTGTTTTCCAAAGAGAATTGGATGATATCATTCCATTTTAAATCTACTAGCCTTGAACAAGCAATTTACTACAAAACAATTCAAGTTAGTTATCCTTGCCTCCTTAATACCCTTTTGACCCTCTGGTTTTGAAGGAAGCATACACACATTTAGAGATACATCCAACCCATGGCAAGTAGCTCAGATTTCCTTTTGGGAACACCATCTCCAAATCCAATGCAGCCTTTTGACCTAGTATAATCTCCATGGGTTTTCACCAAATGGCTGACTGCTGTTTTGATATTTTTATACCAAGTGGATGACTGACAGATCAAGGGGGTATCTCGGTAGGGGCACAAGCACAGCACCATCTAAATACTAGAGTTACTAGGTTATCTTTACTGTAGATCTTGTCTTTCAATCAGTCTATACTGTAAGAGCCCATTCTTCAGCTTTCTACTAATTAAATATTGATCTCGTGAAGAAGGTATCTTTCAACAATATGCTATAGAACATTTTTGGCAGTTAGCGTTTCCCACTTTAGTTCTCAACTGAATCTGATCTCAAGCACCAAGAGAAGGACTGGTCTGTCTCTTTCCTAGCGTAACCAGACAACTTACAGATTGCATGTCTGCTTCCCCTACTGCTTAAATGGTGCTTTTATTACGCCAAAGACTTTTGCATTTCTGCTTGGTTTCTCCAGATAACTGTGCACGTGCAACATGAAACCGGTAGCCAGGATTTATCAGTAGGAAAAGACAGTAAGAAAACTGAATGTGAGATGTGAACCTCTGCTGTTGGAGAACACAGAAGCCATTCAGTTTTAGAAAATTCTCTGGTTTGATGTCTCTGGGATTTTCATGGTCACTCACTGCTTTTTGAACACCTCATCCATGGAATTTAATATCTTATACATATAAGGCTCGGAAAGATGATGGTTAGGTTAGATCACAAACTACAGTCCCTCGTTTGTGCACTTTTCTTTTGCCAACTATAAGCCTTTAAGAGTAAACACAGTAAAGGGTGTTAGCTGATGCGTGTTCTGCTGCACGCATGACCCAGTTAGTGTAGGGCCAAGACAGTTAGTGCAGGATGATTCCTTGCACTAACTGAATTACCTGTGTTAGAGTCCCGAGAGGACAGGGTGGGGTAGAGACTGAGCGTGGTCTGCTCTGTGCAGTTAGCGCTGGGTTCACATCTCGCCCTGATTGCATTAGCGCGGGATTACCTAATGCCATCTCAATAGGTGGAGTTAAGTGCACCCGCGCTAATGTAGCATGTGCTAAGGGACAGAACGTTGCGTTAAATTCCAGGGAAATGCTTTCCACGCCCCCGACAGTTAATGCAGTAGTGTTGCACTTAATGCACCGATTTTGGCGCTTTTGGACTATTAAGTTCAACAGCCTAGAGCCCATTAGTAAAAGGGTCCCAACGATAACCTGACCTACATAGATATATAACTTTAAAAGAGAACAAAGAAGGCTAAGATGCTATCACCAAACAAAAATGTAAACCTAATTTCATTATTGGAGTTATGCAGGTTATGCGCTGACCTTAACCCTGGATATTCAATGCTGGGGTCATATGCGGTCCCGGCATTGAAAATCTGGGTTTGCCACACAGCCTCCCAGATGCAGTACATAACTGAGCAGCACGATATTGCATGCTGCCCGGTTAGCTGCTGTGGCTAAAAGATAGGCAAGCTTTTGCCTTGCCTATCTTGTAGCCACAGGTCGCTAACCGGGCAGCATGCAATATCGCTGCTGCCCGGTTATCGACTTTTGCTATCTACACTCCTCCCCGGAATTTATTTATTTAACATTTCTTATATACCGCACTCTTTGTCATCAGTGCGGTTTACATTGAAACAGTATAAAACTTGGTCAGTTAAGTTTGACAATCGTTTACAAAGAACAGGGCATTTAACATGGGGTTGCCCCCAACATACCCCAATGCTTGTTAGTGCCGTTGAATATCCCAGTTAGAGACATTTACATGGTTTATAGGGCTGTAAAACATATAAATTTATTTAACGTTTTTTTATACCACTTTATCATTTCAATCAAAGCGGTTTACATTGTAACTTAAACTTGGTAAACGTACATTTGAATATTTTAGTGCTCACCAACGGTGATAGCGTGTCGAATGTCTGCATGGGTGCCCCTGTGAGCAGCAGCGATCATCACACGGTGTGGTTTCAGATAAAAGCCATGGTACAGGGCCAATCATAGCAACTCAAGGTCCTAAACTTCAAAAACACAGACTTCAATAAAATGACCGAGTACCTAAAGGAGGAGCTGACAGGGTGGAAGGAGATAAGGGAAGTGGAATTGCAATGGGCTAAACTAAAGGTGGCAATAAAAGGGGCAACAGATAAATATGTAAGAAAGGTAAACAAAAACAAGAGGAGAAGAAAACCTATTTGGTTTTCCAAAGAAGTGGCTGCTCAAATAAAGGCAAAAACCACAGCTTTTGAAAATTCAAAAGCTTGCAAACAGAGGAACACAGAAAGGAATACAGGATCAAACTCAAAGAGACAAAGAGAGAAATAAGGATAGCAAAATCAAAGGCAGAGGAAAAGATGGCTAAAGATGTCAAGTGTGGCGACAAAACTTTCTTCAGGTATATTGGGGAAAGGAAGATCAGAGGTGGAACTGTAGGACTCAGAAGTGCTGGGAACGCACTCGTGAAAAGTGACATTGAAAAAGTGAAACTGCTAAATGAATACTTCTGCTCTGTTTTTACTAAGGAAAGTCCTGGAGAAGGACCACCTGTGACTCCCAAATATAAAAATGGGAATGAAGTAGATACCACACCATTCACAGAAGATGATGTGTTAGAACAACTTGCAAAACTGAAAGTGGACAAGGCCATGGGACTGGATGAGATACATCCCAGGATACTGAAAGAGCTCAGAGAGGTTCTTGCAGGGCCGTTAAAGGATGTTTTCAACAGATCCTTGGAAACAGGAGAGGTTCCTCAGGATGGAGAATGGCTGATGTTGTAGCTCTACACAAAAGTGGTGACAGGGAAGAAGTGTCAAACTACAGGCCTGTGAACCTTCCCTCAGTGGCGGGAAAAGTAATGGAGGCGCTCCTGAAAGAGCGAATTGTGAACTTTCTCAAAGCCAACAGGTTGCAAGATTGGAGGCAACATGGTTTTACCGAAGGACGATCTTGCCAAACAAATCTGATTGAGTTCTTTGACTGGGTGACCAGGGAACTAGATCAGGGGCATGCGATGGATGTCATCTACCTGGATTTCAGCAAAGCCTTTGATAGTGTTCCTCATAGGAGGCTTATCAATAAACTCAGTAGCTTGGGGATAGATCCCAAGAAGGTAAATTGGATCAGAAATTGGTTGACTGACAGACGACAGAAGGTGATGGTACAAGGAGCTCACTCGGATGAAAGGAAGGTGATAAGTGGGGTGCCCCAGGGGTCAGTCCTGGGCCCGGCACTGTTCAATGTATTTGTGAGTGATATTGCTGAAGGACTGCATGGAAAAGTCTGTCTTTTTGCAGAGGACACGAAAATTTTCAACAGAGTGCCCCCCCCCCAGGGAGTGGTTAACATGAAGAATGATCTACAAAAGCTGGAAGAATGGTCTAATGCTTAGCAGTTAAGATTTAATGCGAAGACGTGCAGAGTCATGCACTTGGGTAGCAGAAATCCAAAGGAAATGTATGTGATAGGATCAGGATAAAGACCTTGGAGTAATTATTTCTGAAGATCTCAAGATGGCAAAACAGTGCGACAAGGCGATAGCAAAAGCCAGGAGGATGTTGGGCTGCATACAAAGAGGAATTACCAGCAGAAAGGAAGAGGTACTTATGCCACTGTACAAGTCACTGGTGAGGCCTCACTTGGAATACTGTGTTCAGTTTTGGAGACCATATCTTGCAAAGGATGCAAAAAGACTGGAAACTGTTCAGAGGAAGGCGACGAAAATGATTTGGAACCTGCGTCAGAAGCCTTATGAGAAGAGACTTGACGACCTAAACATGTACACTTTGGAGGAGAGGAGGGACAGGGGAGATATGATTCAGACCTTTAAATACTTAAAGAGAAATAATGAACAAACAAACTTCTTCCAAAGACGTAGAAGCTGCAAAACTAGAGGGCATAACATGAAGCTACAAGGTGGTAAATTGAAAGGCAATGTCAGGAAATACTTTTTCACTGAAAGGGTGGTGGATGCTTGGAATGCCCTCCCGATGGAAGTGGTGGGGGCAAATATGGTGACGGAGTTCAAAAGGGCATGGGACAGACACAGTGGATCCCTTTACAGCAACAAGAAAATATCAAAATAATCTGAACCATCTAATTCCTTAACAAATAGGGGTGTCCTACATGGAGTGGTGGGATCACCCCTAAACAAAGACATGGGGAAGGGGGGCCTACACAGAGCGGCAGGTGTACCCACTCTTGACATTGTACTGGGCAGACTAGATGGACCATACTGGTATTTATCTGCCGTCATTTACTATGTTACTGTAGTTACTATGAATATCAGGCCCATGGTTTTTAACATAGTAACATAGTAAGATAGTATATAATGGCAGATAAAGACCAGTATGGTCCATCTAGTCTGCCCAGCAGCAAGAGTAGGTGCACTTGCCGCTCCATGTAGGTCACCTCTCCCCATGCCTTTGTTTAGGGGTGTACCCACCGCTCCGTGTAGGTCACCCCTATCTGTTGAGATATAAGAGATAGTTAAGTTTATTTTGATTTTATCCTGTTGCTATAAAGGGATCCACTATGTCTGTCCCATGCCATTTTGAATTCTGTCACTGTGTTTGCCCCCACCACTTCCATCAGGAGGGCATTCCAAGCATCCACCACCCTTTCAGTGATACCGATTTTGATTGGTACTGGGACTTAGCAGAGCGCGGACATCGCTCTCGACGATACTTTGAATCTTCCGATGCCGATTCATCCAATGATGAATCGATCGATACCCAAGGAATTCATAGTATACTGGAGGATCCATCTTCCTTTCCAGAACAGCACATGTCCCCTTATGAGGACATGTCTTTTCAGGAATTCATTCAGGACCTGGCCAGGGGCCTGTCCATTACAGTAACATCTGAAAAAGAGCCTAGATCTGAGGAATTGGAAATCCTCCAATACCCTACGGTTCCTAAAGAGGCTGCCACCCTTCCGGTTCACGGCATCCTCCAGGACCACATGCTCCGGATGTGGGAGGCGCCCCTTACCATATCTCCCCATACTCGATGACTCGATACCATGCATTGAGTACTGGATTCTCCCGGATTCCAAAAAACCCAATTGCCTCATCACTCAATGGTGGTGGAATCGGCAATGCGTCAAATTAAAAGTTCAAAGACCATTTTTTGAATTCTCCCGGTACAGAAGTGAGGACCCTCGATAGTTTCAGGCCTCTATGTTTTAGGCCAGAAAAAGTTCATACATACTCTATATGGGTATGTTCCTGAAAGAGGTTACTAGAGATCTTTTTTTTTTTTTTTATAGATTTTTAGTCAAATACAATAACCAAAACGTAGAGGTCAATCCCATAATAAATTACAAAACATAAAGAAAGAGAAAAACTCTTACACAAAATAAAGAAATAGACCTATGAAAAAGTCCACATCCTGAAACCATAGCTGTTAAATCAGTAAAGATACAAAATAGACAAAGAAAAAAAAAGTATATATATATCCCACATTAGAGACCTATAAATCATTACCGGTCCTATCTATCGCCTGTTTCTCGGTCAAAAATCTTTCCAAATGGAGTACTTCCACAAAGGTATAGGATGCATCATCCAATCCAATGATACATTTGCAGGGAAAATGGAGAAAGAATGTGGCCCCCAGTGCCAAAACCCGGGGCTGAAGATTTAAAAACCACCTCCGGCGTAATTCGGTGCTCTGCGATACATCTGGAAAGATATTGACCATCTGGCCACAAAAATTGGCTAGTTTAACTTTGAAAAAAGCCCTAAGAATACGCTGTTTAATTTCAACAGAAGAAAAAGTAACCAATAAAGTGGCACGCTACTGATACTATCTTGGGAATCCTCTAAAACGGCAGTCAAATTACCCATAGGAGAAACAAATTCGTCTAAACCACCTTCAGCCTCATTAATTCTTTTAGTAGTAGAGGGGATATAATAGAGTTGTAATATATCAATAGAATCTGAAATGGCTAAAACCTCTTTAAGAAATTTATCTAACAAGATTCTATGAGAAAGTAATGCAGACTGAGGAAAATTCAAGAATCGTAAATTATGAGAACGTAAAGAATTCTCCAGGGCTTCCATCTTGCAATGAAGCACCAAGGAATCTTTAATTCCAGCAACACTTGTTGCATGCAACGGGAGAACCTGGGATTCCAATTTTGTGACAGCCAAATCAACTAATGCAACTTTCTCATCAAGATGCCGCAGAGAAACCGTAGCCTCTTGTGAAAAAGTGCACAAAGAGTTTAGAAAGGCGGACGTTTTGTTATCAATTGATTTTAAAGCTCCCCAGACATCCCTCAAAGTAATCTCAGTATCTGAAGGAGGAGTAGGGAGCTCAAAAGGGCCACCCACTCTGAATGGCTGGACAGGAATAGGTAAATTAATGGATTGTAATTTCCTTACCAAATCAGAGGACTCCTTGGATAGGCCGAGTAAATTTCCAGGAACAGGGCAGAAGGGAGGAGATCTTCCACCGGAGCTCAGCAACACCCCTTCCGGAGAAGACTGTGCAATAGGTAAGGGGGCAAAATGCTTATCCAGAGAGCCAAATGGTTTAGCATCACCAGACTCGGCCCCTGGAGCTTTACCCCCGGACTTAGCCTTACGTTTTCCCATTAGTAAAAAAACTAAACACCAACCAAACTAAACAACCGTCAAACAAACGGTAACACTAAAATAATAATGAAAATGAAGGCCAAAACACTTTGAATATAGATTAACTGCAGTGTCGCCACAGTGTTGTCGAAGGGGCATCAAAGGGGCTATACTAGCCCTTTTGGACATGCCCCTTCGGCACACGCCCCGCACACACGCTCACAGAGAGGAGCTACAGAAATAAACCCCGAAGGAAAGTCCTCGCAGGTAGGGCTGTCCCGGCAGTGCCTGCCTGATGAAGTGTGCGGGGGGGGGGGGGGAGGAAGCAAATTCCTCCGCTGCAACGACAGCAGCAGCCTCCCAAGCCAATGTCCTTGCTCCACACACCTCCTTCAACAGAGACAGCTGGTTCCGTTACTAGAGATCTTGAGTGAATGGCTCCTCTCCTCCCTGATGATAAGAGAGCTGACTATCTCATCTTGGTCAAACATGCCCAAAACATGTCAAAATTTGTAAATAGGGCAACTTTTGACTGCTTTGAGTGTACCAGTAGAGCCACCTCAATCTGCATTGGAGCACGCAGGATTGCTTGGCTTCAAGCATCAGATCTTGAACAATGGGTTCAAGATAAACTGGGTAATATTTCTTGCACAAGTGAAAACCTTTTTTGGCAAGGATTGGCAAGACAAGGCATCTCAGTTGGAATCTGAGAATACCACCCTAAATAGACTTTCTAGATCCACTGCCAACCCGGCTAAGAATAAAGCAGCTGCAAAGAAAACTTTCTTCAATAAGAAAAAGACGTTTTACCATTCTTACACCCCTGCTTTGCAGTAACAACCTCAGGGTACTCAAAAGAAGCAACATCCTCCCAAGCAGCAAAAGAAGCCACAGACTCCTAAAAACCAACCAGCTTTGCAGACTCAACCTGTGCCTAGTTTTTTACTTTTTCCTAGAGAACATAGCCGCTCTGCCACTGGAGCGCCCCCCGCCTTCAACTGCTGGCACATTCTGTCACTATAACCACAGGTGGCATCTAAACACTTCAGAGCACTGGACCCTGACCATAGTGATGGAAAGGTACAGACCTCACCTGAAAATTTTGCCCCCTCCACACTGGTAGGGGAATGTCCTTCTCAGCCTCCTCTTGCTGCTCTTTTGCTATAAGAGGTCATTTCTCTACTATCAGGAGGTGCCATAGAGGAGGTCCCAGCATCCCAACAGGGAATGGGTTTCTACTCTCCGTACTTTCTCATACCAAAGAAAACCAGAGGATACAGACCTATTCTGGATCTCAGAAACCTAAACAAGTTTCTCATCTGCGAGAAGTTCAAGATGGTTTCTCTAGGGAACCTCCTACCCTATCTCCAGAGTCCGGACTGGCTCTGTTCTCTAGATCTAAAGGAAGTGCACACACATATTCGAATTCACCCAGAACACAGGAAATATCTACACTTCATGTTTCAAGGAAGATATTATCAGTACAAGGTCCTACCATTTGGACTTATCTTTGCCCCACGAGTATTCACAAAGTACATGGCAGTCGTGGCTGCATTTCAAAGACCTCGAGGGATATTTGTCTTCCCTTACTTAGACAACTGGCTCCTAAAGGCAAGAACCTCCCAAGAGGTTCACCTGTCTCTTTCTCGCACCATGCAGGTACTTCAATGCTTGGGATTTGTGATAAATCTCCCAAAGTCACATCTCGCTCCAACTCAGACAATAGAGTTCATAGGAGCTCTCTTAAATACTCAATGTATTTAGATTTCAGTAAAGCCTTTGACACTGCTCCTCACAGGTGACTTATAAACAAACTGAGCACCCTAGGGATGGACCCTAAAGTTACTGCTTGGGTTAGAAATTGGTTGGGTGGGAGGTGACAAAGAGTACAAATAAATGGAGCTCACTCTGAGGAGAAGGATGTTACCAGTGGTGTGCTCCAGGGATCTGTCCTTGGTCCGATTCTTTTTAACATCTTTGTTAGTGATATAGCGGAAGGGCTGTCGGGTAACGTTTGCCTCTTTGCGGATGATACCAAAATCTGCAATAGAGTAGACACCCAGGAAGGTGTAGATAACACGAGGAGGGATTTAGCTAAGCTTGAAGAATGGTCTAGAATTTGGCAGCTGGGATTTAATGTTAAAAAATGTAAGGTCATGCATTTGGGCTGCAGCAATCCAAGGGAGCAATACAGTATAGGAGGAGAAGTACTTTTGTCCACTAAAGAAGAGCGGGACTTAGGCGTGGTTGTGTCTGATGATCTTAAAGTAGGTAAACAGGTAGAAAAGGCGACAGCAAAAGCTAGAAGGATGCTTGGGTGCATACGGAGAGGAATGGCTAGCAGAAAAAAGGAGGTGATAATGCCTCTGTATAAGTCTTTGGTGCGACCTCATTTGGAGTACAGTGTGCAATTCTGGAGACCGCACCTTCAAAAGGATGTGAATAGGATGGAGTCAGTGCAGAGGGTGGCTACTAAAATGATTAGTAGGTTTCATTATAAAGCATATGAGGACAGACTTAAGGATCTTAATATGTACACCTTAGAAGAAAGGCGGGATAGAGGTGATATGATTGAGATGTTTAAATACCTCCGTGGCATAAATGTTCAGGGAGAGAGCCTCTTTCAATTGAAAGCAAGTTCTGCTATGAGGGGACATGGGATGAGGGTGAAGGGAGATAGATTCAGGAGTGATATGCGGAAATATTTCTTTACGGAAAGAGTAGTGGATCCATGGAATAGTCTCCCAGTGGAGGTGGTAGAGATGAGGACAGTAACTGAATTCAAAAAAGCATGAGACCAACACAGAGGATCTCTAAAGGTAAAAAGTGGACTGTTGTAGTTGTTGATATGAAAGGACAGACTAGATAGGCCATGTGGTCTTTTTCTGTCATCATGTTCTATGTTTCTATGTTTCAATCAAGGGTGTTTCTACTTCATCCCTGCTGTTCTCATCTAATTCAGCTGGCATCTCAGGCCAATGTCAGAGAACACCTAACTACCCGAGAGATGCTTCAGCTTCTAGGTCATATGGCCTCAACAGTACATGTAGTACCATATTCATGCCTGCATATGCGCACAGCCCAATGAGCTTTGGCCTCCCAGTGGACATAGGCCTCGGGCCATCTCACAGACAAAATATCAGTGTCTGCCCCTCTGGCCACATCTCTTCTATGGTGGTGTTCCCCAGGGAATCTCCTCGTTGAGTCACCTTTTCAGATGCCTCCACATCAATGTACCCTGACAACGGATGCCTCCAAACTGGGGTGGGGAGCCCATCTAAGGACCCTCTCCACTCAGGTCCTCTGATCGGAAGAGTAGTCCAAGTTCCAAATAAACTTACTGGAACTTCAGGCAATCTACAATGCCTTCAAGGTCTTTCAGGGACATCTAAACTCCCAGAAGGTCCTGGTCCAAATAGACAATCAGGTGGCCATGTTCTTTGTGAACAAACAAGGGGGAACCAGATCTTGGCCCCTCTGCAGGGAGACTCTCTATTTCTGGTCCTTTGCCATTACTTATCAGATACACCTCCAAGTGGTGTATCTTCCAGGAGAGCAAAATGTCTTAACAGACAGATTGAGTCGGACCCTCCTTCCCTTCGAATGGTCTCTCCACACAGAGACAGCATCCTTCATTTTTCAGACCTGGGGGACTCCAGGGATAGACCTATTTGCCACACTGCAGAATGCCAAACTTCCTCGCTTCTGCACCAGGACTCCCATGTTGGGCAACCAGGAGGTGCATGCTTTTCACCTCCACTGGTGTCGCGAGTTCCTGTATGCCTTTCCTCCTATTCCCCTGAATCCCAAGATGCTTTTCAAGCTCCAGGTGGACGGGGGCTTCATGATACTCATAGCCCCACATTGGCCAGTCAATCGTGGTTTCCTCTCCTACTACGTCTGCCTCAGACTCAACCCCTAGATCTCGTATCTGCTCCAGATCTTCTCTCTCAAGAGGAGGGGGCACTGCTGCATCCCAGTCCGCAGTCTCAGGATCTTAACTTTACTCAGGAAGTAAAGGAGATCATCTTAGCTTCTAGAAAGCCATCCACTAGATGTTCTTACGCTTTCAAATGGCGTAGACTTTCCCTCTGGTGTTCCCAGAAGAACCTTAATCCCTTCTGGGCTCCAGTGGAGGTGCTCCTCCAGTATGTGCTTCACTTATCCTCATCCGGTCTCAAGAACAACTCAGTAAGAGTTCACCTGCGTGCAATCACAGCCTCTTACCATCCCCTGGATGGTCAGCTGATTTTCTCACAGCCACTTGTAGCACACTTCATGAGAGGTCTCTTGCTTACTAAACCTCCCATTAGTCCACCTCCAGTGGCCTGGGATCTCAGCATTGTTTTGGGGCAACTTCTCATTCCCCCTTTGAACCCTTAGCCACTTAGCCCTTAGTTTCTAACATGGAAGGTTATCTTCCTTATTGCACTCACTTCAGCTAGATGCATTAGTGAGCTTCAAGCCTTGGTGTCAAACCCACCTTACACACGGTTTACCCACGGTTTACCCACGGTTTACCCACGGTTTACCCACCTTACCGGTCTTAAGAACTCTCCCCCATTTCATACTAAAGGTGGTGTCTCCTTTTCATTTAAATCAGTCAGTTTACCTTCCTGCCTTTTTTCCTAGACCTCATTCATCTAGGGCAAAGGCAATCCTCCATACTCTTGACTGCAAACTTGCTTTGGCATTCTATCTTCAGAGGACAGCTGAACACCGTAAAGGCTCTCAGTTATTCATTTCCTTTGATCCCAGTCACTTAGGGTTGCCTGTATCCAAATGTACTCTTTCTAGATGGATAGCAGATTGCATCTCATTTGCTTATGATAAAGCAGGGCTATCCCATGAGGGTCATGTAACTGCCCAGAATGTTTGTGCCATGGCTACCTCGATGGCAAATCTATGCTCTGTAGCCATTGATGAAATCTGCAAAGCAGCAACTTGGTCTTCAGTACATACCTTTGCTGTTCACTACTGTCTAGACAAGGACTCCTGCCAGGATGCCATTTTTGGTCAGGTTGTGCTCCAGAACCTCTTTCAGACTTAGGGCAATACCTAGCATCCATCCTGGAACCTAATGATACAAGACATCCATGAAGGATCCATGGCTTCTTCAACTCTGCCCTGAGGTAAATCTACCATTTCTGAGGTCATTCTCTCTGGCATCTGGGAGCTAGGGAGTCCCATATGTGAAGGCTACATATCTGCTTGTTCCCAAAGATAGCGTAGTTACTCACCTGAAACAGGTGATCTCCAGGAACAGCAGGAATTTAGTCTTCACAATGCACCCTCCTCCCCTAGGAGTTGTAGGTTTTCTTTCTCTCCTTTTCTCTCAGCTAGAAACTCAACTGAGGAGGAAGAGTTGGGAAGGCAGGCAGGCAGCGACTCAGGCACAATGGTGTGCTCCCAAAAGCTTTCCTATTGGAAGCTGGGGAGCGTTCCTGCATGGGCTGTGTCGGTATCGATGTCACCCATATGTAAAGACTAAAGAGGAAGGCCAGCAATGAGATAGATTATTACAGTAATAGCAGCTATAGATGCCACTCTATCAACAATGAGCTGCCTGACTGAAGACAGAATACAGTTTAGGACAGCTATCCAGAGAGTCACCATAAGTCATCACTGACTCGATGGCACTTAACAACAATAGTGCATAGCTATTCACTTAGGGAAGAACAACTCAAACTAGTGTTAGATGATGCAACGTTCCACATTAGGAATCACCACCCAGGGAAAGGATTCAGGCATCATTGTGGATAATATGTTGAAACTCTGTCCAGTGTGCAGTGGCAGCCATCAAAGCAAATAGAAAGCTAGGAATCAAAAGGAAAGGAATGGAGAATAAAGCCAAGGGTATTATAATGTCTCTGTATCACTCCTTGTGGTGACCAGAGCTTGAATATTGTGCATTTCTGGTCACCATATCTTAAAAAGAATATAGGAGAATTAGAAAAGGAACAAAGAAGAGCAACCAAAATGGTAAAAAGGATGGAAGGATACCCTTATGAGGAAAGGCTTAAAAGGTTAGGGCTCTTCAACTTGGAAAAGAGATGGCCAAGGAGAGATATGATACAAGTCTATAAAATAATGAATGGAGTGGAACAGGTAAATGTAGATCACTTGTTTACGCCTTCAAAAGTAGAAAGACTAGGGGATACGCAATGAAGCCATAATGTAGCATATTTAAGACTAATCAGAGAAAATATTTTTTTCTTAACACGTTATCAAACTCTGGAATTTGTTACCAGAGGATATAGTAAAAGCTGTTTGTATAGCTGGGTTTAAAAGAAGTGTGGATGATTTCCTGGAAGAAAAGTCCATAAACCATTGTGAAAGAGGACTGGGGAAATCTACTTCTTACCTCTGGGACAAGCAGCATGAAATCTGTATACCCTTTGGGAACCTGACAGGTACTTGTGAGCTGGATTGGCCACTGTTGGAAATAGGATACTGGGCTTGATGAACCCTTGGTCTGACCCAATATAGTATATCTTATGTTGTTATGTTCTTATGTGCACTTAACATGTGTTTGTAATACTCATTAAGTGCAAAAGTGCCGCATTATCTGTCGGAGGTTTGACAGGCATGTTCCTGATGTTAAGGTGCATGCTAATTGCCACATTAATAATGGAGGTGCACTAATGTCCTCCCTATGCCCATGCTCCACCCTTAACCCACCCGCTCTACATTAGTCCGCAAGGACCAGTTAATGTGTTTTAGCTCATTTCCGAATGCTATAATGCACATTAACTAACTAGTGGGGCTTAGTAAATGGAGTCCCTACATGAATTAGGGATGTGCATTCATTAAAGTTCATTCAGTTCATTAGCACACCTTAAAATACAGTATTTCATACATGCAAAATCAATTCAACATACATTAAGCCATTAATTAACCTACAATCAATTTGCAGGCATTAGAAAGATCTAATGTGCGCTATAAAAATGTTATGAAACCAAATGGATGAAAGAAGGTGAAAAAAAATGCCTTAGAATTGGGAAATGTCTGTAAACTGCTTCTGATTTCTTCTGGAGTAGCTGGTTGTGGAGTAGGATAGTCCTTGAATCACAGATAAGTTGTTGGGGCATGAGGCAGACCAGCAAAACATAATTTCCCCTTCTTTTTTGGTTTGGGCAAACTATTACATTGCTTTAACATTCTTTCTGAAATTTTCACCATGTTTGCTGACTATAGCAGGACATTTGGAATAGCAGAAAGATAGTCTCATGAATTTCAAACATAGGAGGGCATTTTCAAAGTGTTTTAGCCGATTTGCAGAACGGTTTTAATTGAAGCTGTGGCTAGGCACTTTATTTAGCCTAGTCACTAGTGCTGAATATATCCCCCCATATATTATTTAACCTCCAAATAAACAAAAATTAAGCCAGAGTAAAGCCTTAAGGCAACACCACCTCCGGCAATTTTTGGTGTCCCAGGTGGTTTCAGTTTCAAACAATCCTCCCAATGATACCTAATATCCAGCTGGGGGGGGGGGGGGAGTATTACAAAACTATGGAAAATATGCATTTATTTATTCATCTAGAAATATTCATATGATGCTGCTCATCATACATTCCTGAATGACTTACATATATGAAGTGGCATTTTAGAAGGGATATCTAGGATGAATCTGGGATTTCCAGAGCAGAATGTCCAAAAACCCGGGGGAGCGACAGCAGTGAAGGGAAGGACGTACAATGCTGCCTGAAATCGCTCCATTTCCACCCCAAAAAAATGAATGTCCCAGTAATCTCTCTGGAGATAGGCCCGCAAGGCTGGATATGTGCACAGGTGTAGGCCATTTCACAAATGTAGATGTCCTTGAATTGCACACCTGCAGAACCAGGTACTTGGATGTCCTGGCCTGGGTAGCTCAGAAGGGGGAGTCTATGTCATGAGACTAGCAGATCTTGGTCTGTCATTTCAGATACTCAGATGTGCGATGGTGGGCCAGTAATATTTTCAGAGTATGTATCTTTGTGCAGGAGTTTTTGGCGAGAAATTATTAACCATGGCAATGTAAGCACATTGTGCTGTTCTCCCTGAAAGTGTTACAGCCATGACATGAGCACTTTTCACACCTTATACATGGTCAAGAACAGGTATAGATATGGATGCCTCAACAACCAGGACTAGACATGCTTGTGGTATTCTGAAATCACACTGTGACATACATCTCCCTTGCTCCACCCAGGGCACGCCGCCACAATGACCCTGTGCTATCTGGACGTTCTTGTTCTGGGGCTGTCTATATACCCAGCCCTCAAAAATGTTTCTGGGGAGGTCTCCATGATTTTGCATTTCTGTCTGTTTTCAGATGTCCAACTCATGAATGGGGCTTCTAAAATACCCCCATAACATGGTAAATATTCATAAAACAAACTTTGCATATTGCATTTTACCACAGAGAAACTGACTGCTCAAGTCACTATCCTGCAGTGCCTCAGTACCGTAGGTTAGTAACTCACATGTTAAATTTCATTTTGTATTGCTGCCTCTGGGATCATCTCACTGTTCTTGGCCACAGCAATCCAAAGATAGCTGCCCCAAGCCAGGCCTGATATCTTTTACAGGGGGCAGTGGTACAAGGAAAGACACCCCCCCCCCCCCCCACCTGGCTAAAGTCCTCCCCAATCAACCCTCACCACCCCAAGAATAAAGTCCTCCACCACCCTCAGATCAAAGCCTAAACCTGACCTCTCCCAACATGTACCCTCTCACCCCTCACCTCCCTAGAACTTTGAGGCAGTTTTCCTGCTGGCTAGTAGGCAAAGGGGAGGATGAAACAATCCCTGGTTGCTCCTACTCCATCAGCACCTGGGTTCAAAATTGCACCAAAATCCCCCTAGTGATAGTTTCATGGTACTACCATTTGGGATCAAGCTGCCAAATAAGTGTTCCCTTATTTGGACATGACCTCTAGAGGTAGTACCATGAGACCACCACTAGGGGGATTTCAATGTCACTTTGTACCCAGTGTCAATGGGGCAGGGGGAATGGGGATCACTCTTTCCCCCTTCTCCTCCATTAACTATCAGGAAGAGTGCTGAAGGATTCAGGAGGTAGTAAGGTATGTGTTGGGCAGTTGTACTGGGGCTATGATCACTTGGAGATTTATTGGAGGAGTGGGAGTGGAGGTGGAGATTGCAAGTCTTCCAGCATTGGCCCCTTTAAGAGGCGCCCTGGGTGCATTAAGCTGCACATTAGTAGGCCAGTGCTCCCATGGAGAAAAGATAATACCATCTCAAAGCTGGTGTTATTCATTGTACGTAACTATGAGCTATTTTTTATGTATTTGAATGCTTTGTATCTCATTATTTATTTTATTAGAGTCTCTTTTATACCGCGCTATTCAGCATCAGTGCGGTTTACAATGAACAATAAAATACACATTTCCGCTGGTACTTTGTGTTTACAGTTGAACAGGTAATGCAACTTGGATAACAGGGTAACTATTTACAATTTAAAACATAATTGGGAACTCTTTTGACTTCAGTCAAGGGGGTTCTGAGAGGCTTGTGAGGATGGTGCAGCGTCCACATTGGCTTCTGGGTAAAACTGGAGGAAGAGGTGAAGTTTTAAGGCCTTTCTGAACTGAAATAAGTCCTGGATTGATCGGATGCCGTGAGGGAGGCTGTTCCAGTACCTTGGTGCGCAGAAATTGTAGGCCCTGCCTACTGTTGCCTTGGTGCATTGTGTTATTAATTTTGGGACTACCAGGGTGTTAAGTGTTACTGACCTTCTGTCCCTATTGAGAGGAGTTGTCTGGATTAGTTCAGTCAATGATGCCGACGAAAGCCGTTTAATAACCTTGAAGGTAAGTAGTAAGGTCTTGTAAGTGATTCTACCTTGTATCGGGAGCCAGTGGAGATGTTTTAGAATGGGTGTGACATGGTCTTTCCTAGAAGCGCCATGTAGAACTCTTGCTGCGGCATTCATTGCAAGTTGAAGTGGATTTAAGGTGGCTTGAGGGAGACCTTGCAGGATTGAATTTGCATAATCAAAATGCGGTATGATTAGTGCCTGATAGATGGTTCTGAAATCGTCAGGTGCAAGCAGGGATCTTAGATGTCTAAGGGATCGGATTTTATGGTATACCACTCTTAGAATGTTTCCTATGTGCGCCTTCATATCCAAGTGCTGGTCTAAGGTCACACCAAGGTATCTGATAGTGGGCTTGGTCTGGAGATCTGCATCCTTCACTTTTATGAAAGACGGAGCAGTGAAGTTTCGATTCCTTGTAATAAATAAAACCTCCGTTTTCTTGTGTTGGATCCTAAGGTTTTGGGATTGCAGCCAGTTAGAAACTTCATTTATGCAGTTTGTTATAGGTGTGAGGTTTGGTTTCTCTGTTGCAAAAGGCATGTTTAACAGCACGTCATCAGCATAAATAAGACAGTTAACACTGAAGGACCGGATCAGGTTGCAGATAGGCTGCATGTATATATTGAACATCAGGGCGGAGAGGGAGGACCCTTGTGGAACACCTTGCTTTTGGTGGAACGGATCAGATGATGTATCGCTGGATCGTACCTGCTGCCATCTATCAGAAAGGTAGGACATACACCACTCAAGTGCTTTATCGGTGATTCCCTTCTCCTTGAGTCGTTCAAGGAAGCACTCATGGCTAACGGAGTCAAACGCTGCTGCAATGTCTAGGAAGACAAGGATGAACCCTTGGCGGATGTTGTCAATGCCTGTTATTATGCTACTGAAGAGTGTGGTGAGAAGTGTTTCAACACCATGGGCTTCTCTAAAACCGTGCTGGCATGGGTCCAGTGGTGCATTGGTATCAACATGATCTTGGATTTGTCTTTGAACTTCCTTTTCCATTATTTTTGCCAGAAACGGTATACTTGATATCGGTCTATATGATTCAGGCTTCTGAGGGTTGAGCTTGTTGTTTTTTAGTAAGGGTCTTATAGATGTGCGCTTGAGGATACTTGGGAAAGCTCCTGTAGTGAAAGATTGTTCCATGAGTCTAGATATGAAGGGACTGAAGTCAGTCCGAAGTTCTTTAATCCAGAACGCTGGGCATGGATCAGTTTGGGCGGTAGTCATGTTGATGCCAACAGTGGTGTCCTCAATGCGTTGTTTGGATGGTATTGAGAAGATGGTGAGTGGTGTTTGGTCGTATGGTTCAGGGATAGTGCTAGGTGATGAGTTGTTATTGATCTTGCAGAGTTTGGATTGCAGATAGTCGGCGAATGTTTGAGGGTGGATATCGCTTATTTGCTCTGAGGCAGGTTCCTTTGTCAAACGCTTGACGAGAGCAAACAGGTCGTGTGGTTTGTTCAGAGATCTTTTTAGTATGTCTGTGTGATAACACCTCATGGTTTCTGTCACTGAGGTGCGATGTGCTGCGAGATGTGAGTTATATGCATTCCGGTCTTCATTTGAGCGTGAGCGACGCCATCGTCTCTCGAGTTTCCTTAGTGTTGTGCGTGAGGTTTTTAGCTCAGCTGAATACCAGGTTGTAGAGTGACGCTTCCCTTGGAGTTTGTTAGTTGATGGACATACTGCGATTGAACTGAGTTTTTTATTCCAATCGGAGACTAAATTGTCAAGGTTGAGTGCCAATGAGGTAGTTAGTGGGAGTGTTGTTTTTAGGATTAGGTCTTTGTCGAATGGTTGGAACCTTCTAGGAGGGGAGCTGGGATGGCCGCTCACTCTTTTTTCTTCATTTTGGCCACAACTAGGAAGGGGAACTTGGAATAAGGTTAGCTTGTGATCCGACCATGGAACTGAGGTGATTGATAGATCAGGGATAGATGGTGCATTGAGGGATGTCTCAGTTGTAAATATTAAATCTAGAATGCCTCATTTGACATGGTTTGAATCTTTGATTAATTGGCTGTATCCTAAATCCTGCATGGCTCCATGAAAAGCTGATGCATGGGAGACCTGCAGTGAGGGTAGATTGAAATCTCCTAGCACCCAACTTGATGAATGTGGGTTCTGGGTTTTGGAGGCCAAGTCAATTATCGTTGATAGGGCGTCTGGGTCGGCTGATGGAGCTCTGTATAGTAGATTAAAAGAGCAGCACTTATTTGCTATAGAGATTGAGTCCAGGAGTGGTGAGCTGGTTGCGTCTCTTAGATTAAACTGAAGGTCAGATTTGATAATGGCGAGAACACCTCCTCCTCTTTTGTCATTTCTGTGACATGTATGGATTGAGAAATTGGAGGGTAGTAGTTGGTTGAGTAGCACGTTGTCATCACAAGAAAGCCATGTCTCAGTGATCAGTAATAGGTCGAGGTTGTATAGTGAAATCATGTCTGAGATGACCGGCCATTTCTTGCGAACCGATCGGGCATTTATCAGTGCGCATCTCAGATGTTGGGGAAGTGGGTTTACTTCCTGTTTCATTTTCTTGTTATGTTGTAATGAGATGAGTAGAAGATGGTGGTGGGGAGTTCGGCTAGTTTCTCTTGTGCTGTAGAAGGGGGCGTCTTGCCACCGTCTTCTATAATTGTGTATCATTGGTATATGCTTGTGGCTAGAGTGTAGACTAGTAACGTTACCTAGTCCTAAGACAAGGAGATAAAGGGCAATTGTAAAAGAACAAGATAAGGCCATTTTGTGTGTATGGAATGGAAGTGGTCAAAGGTGAAGTCTTGGTTGGTAACTATGTCAGAGAATAATTGGAGATGACAGAATACAATATACAATATACCATAAGCAGTAGGTGCCCATCTACGGTTAGATTTAAGGCCTATGTTGTGGTGATTACAGCTTTGTTGTTTGAGAGAGTAAATATTTACTTGCGTTTTCGTGATCGATGTCAGCCTGAAGAAGAGTGGCCTCTGTCAGTGGCCTTCGCCTAAGGGCCACGCCAAAGGGCCCTCTGGCGAGGCCCTCAGGTGCGGGCCCACCAGGCGCGGGCCTGCCTGAAGGCAGCTGCTTTTTATTATTATTATTATTATTTTTTTTTTTATTATTATTATTCATTATTATTTATTATGCTTTGCACTAAAAAGAGCATGCAGTAAAGACAAATAACGATTGTTAAGTGGCAAAATAATACAATTTTGGAGAAACATTTTGTGTTATTCTTTTAATGCATTTTAGCAATAACAACTATGGTCCTGTATCTACAGATGTCTGATTTTCTTCAAAAATCTCCAGCATAGCTCTGATGGTAACCAGTCAAAAAATAGGGAAAGCTAACAGTAACTTTGGATATATGAATAGAAGTATCATTAGCAACAGAACGTTTTTGAAAGGGTACACGGTGGTTCTGAGTATCGCCACCTTTTTCACTGCCTGCTAGAATTGACCCATGGTCCTCATGTATTAATGAAAGAGCCCTGCACCTTTTTTGTAGGAAACTGCTCTGATTAGCAGGAAATTAAAATTAAAAATTCAGAAGACAGAGATTCTTTAGGTGTGTTTCAGGAACCAGATCAAGCACTTTATTTAGAAGGCAACAACTATCTTTTAGACAATTAAGGGGCAATTTTATAAGGAGCTGTCTAGATTTAGGCAGCAAGAATGTGCAAAAATGAGGATAATTCACTTTATAAAATAAGTGCAAAATTTGCACATTAAAATGTGTACAAATCTAGCTGGCCCTTATAGAATTACCCTCTTAGTGTGGGTTTAGCACATGCTAGCCATTAGCACAGCTCTTGCTAATGGCTACCATAGAGTGAAAACAGTTGCATAGGAAAAAAAATCACATGCTACCCGTTTAGCACAGATTAAAGTGGGAATGGGTAATGGTATGGGTGGAAATAGAGTGTGTCTAGTACTAACAGTACAAGGTACCAGGGGCTCCGGAAGCTGCAAGTTCCACCTTGACTGCCTCAAGCTTTACCCCAACTCCACTCCAAGCTCCACCCCTAGCCTCTCCTGTTGTGCTAATGGGAGATTGGATCCTCGCGGGCAGGATCTGTCTGCCTGCGGGGATCCCATACCACCCTGTTCCGATGCCCATGCAAGATATATTATAATACACAGTCAAGTCTGTGGATAGTGTTAGTGTGGATGGACTTATCTCAAAAGATGGTATTCTGCACATATTTTATTTTATAAAACAGGGGGGAAGTGGTCGAAAACGCATGTAAAATCTAGATGTGAGAACTTATTCTAGCTTTAGGGATGGTGTAAATGCCTGCACCTAGATTTTGCAAGAATACATGCAAATTGTAGTATTTTATTGCTTACAGTGCATTGCAAAAGTATTCATCCCATCTGTGTTTGTCTTGTTTTGTCGCATTACAACCTGGAATTAAAATGGAGTTTTGGAGGTTAGCACCATGTGATATACACAACATGCCTACGACTTTGAAGGTGCAAAATGTCTTTTATTGTGACACAAATATTTAAGACAAAAAAAACCCTGAAAGCAGGAGTGTACATATGTATTCACCCCCCAAAGTCAATACGTTGTAGAGCCAACTTTTGCTGCAACTACAGCTGCAAGTCTCTTGGGGTATGTCTCCATTAGCTTAGCACAATTAGCCACTGGGATTTTCACCTATTCCTTAAGGCAAAACTGCTCCTTCAAGTGAGATGAGTTGCATTAGTGTACAGCAGTCTTCAAGTAATGCCAGAGATTCTCAATTGGGTTGAGGTCTGGACTTTGACTAGGCCATTACAAGACATTTAAATATTTCCCTTTAAAACAGCTTTAGCAGTATGTTTAGGGTATCGTCCTGCTGGAAGATGAACCTTCATCCCAGTCTCAAATCTCTGGCAGACTGAAACAGGTTTTCCTCAAGAATTGCCCTATATTTAGTGCCATCCATCGTTCCTTCAATCCTGACCAGTTTTCATGTCCCTGCCAATGAAAAACATCCCCACAGCATGATGCTGCCCCTACATTTCACTATGGGAATGGTGTTCTTGGGGTGATGGGAAGTGTTGGGTTTGCACCATACATAGCGTTTCCCATGATAGCCAAAAAATTCAATTTTCGTCCCATCTGACCAGAGAACTTTCTTCCATGCGTTTGGGGGTCCGCCACATGCTGTTGTGCAAACTCCAAACGTGTTTTCTTATTTCTTTCTTTAAGCAATGTTTTTTTCTGGTCACTCTTCCATAAAGCCCCACTCTGGAGTGTATGGCTTAAAGTGGTCCCATGAATAGATACTCCCATCTCCGCTGTGGATCTTTGCAGCTCCTTCAGTGTTATCCTTGGTGTCTTTGTAGCATCTCTGATTAATACCCTCCTTGCCCGGTCTGTGAGTTTTGGTGGGCGGCCTTCTCTTGTCAGGTTGTAGTGGTGCCATATTCTTTCTATTTTGTTATAATGGATTTAATGGTGCTACATGGGATATTCAGAATTTGGGATATTTTTCTATAACGCAACCCTGATCTATACTTCTCCACAACTTTGTCTCTGACCTGTTTGGAGTGCTCCTTGGTCTTCATATTGCTTGCTTAGTGGTGTTGCAGAGCCAGGGGCCTTTCAGAATAGGTATATGTATACAGACATCATGTGATAGATCATGTGACACTGATTTCACACAGGTATACCCTAATCAACTAATTATGTGACTTCTGAGATTAATTAGTTGGACCAGATCTTATTTAGGGTTTTCATAGCAAAAGGAATGAATACCTATACACTCACAGCTTTTCAGTTTTTGCTTGGTTTATTTATATATACAAGGAATTTATTGTCATTTCACTTCATCAATTTGGACTGTATTGTTAGGTCCATTACCTAACATTCAAATGAACCTCCATTTTCATTCCAGGTTGTATGTAATGCGACAAAACAGGACAAAAATGAAGGGGATGAATACTTTTGCAAGGCACAGTATATGTGTAAATTTGTGTCCCACCCACACTCTGACCTGTGCAAGTCTATAGTGAAAGTACTCACCATTAGACTGATGCAGTTTCAGAATAGTAGCCATCTAAATTACATGCTTAAGTGATTTTTTATGCATGTAAATCAGCAAAATACAATGATTTTCTGCATAACTGCGTGCAAAACTTTAGGCGCGCCATGTAAAATTACCTCCTAACTACTTACGGCGCTTTAGTAAAAGTTCCCCTTAAAGTCTACTTATTATTTTGAGAAAAATTGAAATAATAGTGCTTTCTGCCACCTGCGGGGACGTCCTTCCTGCAGGCACTCCTGACTCACGCGGCTCGGCCCCCCTCTTCCCAACCGCCCGCAGCACGGCTGGCCTCCGGAGCCTGGATCGGGTGGCAGAAACCACCCTGCACCCGACCCTGGGGTGGGGGGATCCTCAGGCCCAATCACCGGATCGGTGCTGATTATTCCATCTTCGAGGTAGAATAATCAGCACATCCCTTTGACCCAGCAGGACATACAGGGCCGTGCCCTTGTAGCAGCAAAGCGCAGACAAACCAATGATACCAGGAGTCTGTTCAGAAGGTCCAAATCATTTATTTGTGCACAAGTCTCGAACCAGTCAATTTCAAAATGGCTGAGCAAAGTTTTCAAGCATTACAACAACTTTTATAGACTTTTGTTCCATTCTAGGTATAGAAAAACATTTCATTGGTCCCGGTAACCTCCCGTACCTCCCGTACCTCTTCCATTGGTCCCGGTACTGATAAGTTTATCCAATTATGTCCCTTCTGTGGGCATGACACCTGCATGCCCCCCTTCTAGTCCCAATTACAATGGCCAGTTCATCAACTTGTTACTTTCACACTCTCAAGGCCATAGAACCAATTTGTGCGTGCAGAAGAGCAGGGTTCTGTAACTCATCTGTCAGCACTCCTAATTATTTCTTTGCAGATGTACTTTTTCTTATCAGTAACTTTTAAACATGTCTTTTCTGTATTTTTCCATCTTTCAGTTCTGCAGTTCTGCCTACCTAAGCTAATTCAATACTTCTACTGAGTTCTATCTTACAATAGCAGCATATTGGGGGATGTGCAATCCTATATGCCTCTCCACAGGCCTCATTTACAGGTCAAGCTAGCCATGCTGGCCTGCTTATGTTCAGACACCGTGGGTCACAGGCCTGCACCTGCCACATTCCCCCCTTTGATTAATCTCACCCTATTACTCAATAAGGTGTGAGAATTAAATCACCTTTAGAAGAATCACATCATGATTGAAGGATTTCGACTAGGACTAGCTTTGTATAAAGCCATTATTTTAGTTGCGGTCTTCCGCTCTACTGTGTTATCAATAGCATTATGAATGGAACGCATACAACATGGGATTAAACATGGTAATAAGAAGATAACAGCAACAAGGATTAGTACTAAAACAATGAAAGTCTTAAATCCTCCCAGCCAAGAGAAAAGGTTAGCAAACCAGTTAGGAAATTTCAATGCGTGCCAAGTCTGTACTGGCACATAAGCATGTCTTTGCATATCTTTAGCAATTTCTTCAACTACTTGACCTTTATCATCTATTTTCAAACAGCAATTAGTTAAATTCAGCTTACCACATACTCCTCCTTCAGCTGCTAACAAATAATCAAGTGCTAAGCGGTTCTGGTATATAGCAGTGCGCATCTGAGTACTTTGTCTAGCTAAGAGCGTAACAGCATGACTAGTTTCATTAGTTATTATTTCAACTACTGCTTGTAAGCGAATAATATGATTAATCATATAAATTGGAGTACGATAACCATACATACCATCATCATTCCAAGTGGCAGGTCCATAATACTCAATAATTCTTTCTGGTGGCCAATCATCACCTTGCCACTTCTCCCACTTGCCTATCTGTAAGGCTTCTCTTTTCTGTCTCAATGCTCTTTTATGTCTGTGGGTAGTGTATACAGGATATCCTAATTGTTCTCCATGTTCAGTGTTTAACAGGAAGAAAGAAGGTCTGATGGTTCCTAAGACACATGCTCCTCCCCAGTGTGGCGGGAGTTGTGCATATGCTCGGTTTCCACAGATCCAATATAGGCCAGGTGGGGCTTGCCAGGCTTGGACTTTGGCAAGGTTAGTCCATAGACCAGCAAGTTCAGGAAATCTGGCTAATGGCTTAGGAGTTTCCATAATGCTAGTTACTAATTCTGTCAGCTCCTGGGGCTTACTAGTATAGGAGGCATAATGCGACCTCCAATTTAATAAATCAGTTGTAGAGAAAGGGATATACACATAAGTTAGGGGTCCCGCTACCACTTCATCATTATCATTCTTTACGGGCACTCCCGGGACTTGCCGTAAGGGAAACATCCTTGCTGTAGTAGGTGTCTTTTGGGATCTAAGGGTTATTGTCGTGATTGCCTTAGAAGGAGTCACTTTCTTTTTCTCAACAGGTTTTGCTTTGGGTTTCTCTTTTACTGGCGTGCTAGTGCTAGCGCTGACTTTCTCAATTATTTGTACACTGTCCTCCTCGTCTGGGGGATTCTCTCTTTCTCCTTCTTCTATCTCCGCTTCTGACTCACTTTTTATGTCCTCCTCTTCTCTTTCCACTAATTCTTCCTCTTTCTCTCCTCCGGGAGGGGGATCAGGGGTTGGGTCCCGCCTCGGCTCTGGCCGTCTCTGGGGTTCTGGGGCAGGACGCCGGGCTACTCTTATTGGACCTGGGGTTCGGGGCTGCCTGAGGACTATTTCTGGGGAATCAGGATCTACCAAGATGGGCTTCTTCTTGGCTTTCTTATCCTGCTCTTTCATTCTAGGCTGTTCTGTTTTCTGTCTAGAATCTGTTTTAGCTAACATTATTCTGCACTGTTCCTCATAACAGCGCTGCACCCAGGGGGGCGGATCTTCACAAATACTTAACCAGGAATCTATATAGGGGTACTGATCAGGGTGCGCTACCCGCACTCTACGGTGTATTGACTGAATAATCTCTACAGTGAACGTTCCCTCTCGGGGCCAGATGGGGTCTAGATCGGGCCACTCCCTAGTACACAAAATCTGCAAACGGGCTGCTGTCATTTTAATACCATAATCTCCTGAATATCCCTCTTTAAAATGTGCGATCATACATTCTAATGGAGTGTTTCTAGTAGACCCCGCCCCTCCCATTTCGATGTGTGCGCGCAACAACAGACAGAAGGGAAAAGGAGGGCGGACCGTGGGTAAGGGGTCCGCACGGTCCTGGAAACGTATAAGGAGTACAAATAACAAGACAAGACGACAAGCGCTTCCCCCTTTTCGCGACCTGAACGCGGTCGCCCGGTCAGGAAATGCGCTACTCAGGGGTCCGCCTTCACTTGGTCCGTGCTGCCAGACCTCTCATTCACACTTCGTTCACACAATCATGCTAGCAACGTATCCCAGAATGCATTCGTTTCTATCTATTCTGACTAGTCTTTTTCCCAATTACAAAAAGGATGAGGGTTTCACCCGGCGAATTCCCATGCGGGGTTACTCGGCTCTTCCTTGAGAGTTGATCATGCTCTCTTACCAATTACCAATATCTCGAGATTACAAATTCCAAGTTCCAATGGCAGTACTGCTCTTTCTATTTCTGTCTAGACCCAAAATCAAAACTATACTCACCGGATCTGGTCCTCAAACTTCCCAAGCAGGCGCATGAGTTGGACCTCGGACTCCCCTCACTCGGGTTCGAGGCGTTGGCTCCAACCGGGCCCGGCACCCGCCGAGGTCCGACCAGCTCCCTCCGATACAAGGGACCGGTGGCGCCAGGGAGCAGCCCTCGTCGGAAGGGCGCGATCCCGGCAGGACCAAGCCTATAGAGGTGGAAAGTCGTGGTATATTGCCCTATATACACTTTGATTCCACAACTTCCCGGCCAACGCACCAAGAATATGTAGCAGCAAAGCGCAGACAAACCAATGATACCAGGAGTCTGTTCAGAAGGTCCAAATCATTTATTTGTGCACAAGTCTCGAACCAGTCAATTTCAAAATGGCTGAGCAAAGTTTTCAAGCATTACAACAACTTTTATAGACTTTTGTTCCATTCTAGGTATAGAAAAACATTTCATTGGTCCCGGTAACCTCCCGTACCTCCCGTACCTCTTCCATTGGTCCCGGTACTGATAAGTTTATCCAATTATGTCCCTTCTGTGGGCATGACACCTGCATGCCCCCCTTCTAGTCCCAATTACAATGGCCAGTTCATCAACTTGTTACTTTCACACTCTCAAGGCCATAGAACCAATTTGTGCGTGCAGAAGAGCAGGGTTCTGTAACTCATCTGTCAGCACTCCTAATTATTTCTTTGCAGATGTACTTTTTCTTATCAGTAACTTTTAAACATGTCTTTTCTGTATTTTTCCATCTTTCAGTTCTGCAGTTCTGCCTACCTAAGCTAATTCAATACTTCTACTGAGTTCTATCTTACAATAGCAGCATATTGGGGGATGTGCAATCCTATATGCCTCTCCACAGGCCTCATTTACAGGTCAAGCTAGCCATGCTGGCCTGCTTATGTTCAGACACCGTGGGTCACAGGCCTGCACCTGCCACACCCTGAATCGGCTCTGTAAGTTCTGCCGGGCTGGCCCACCCCCATTCCACTCTGATCCCGCTCCCTCCCGCCCCCCGCCAGCTCTCCCTGTCCTGCTGCTCCGGACATATGAGGAGAACCGGAGGGGGAATCGAGCCTGGATGGCTTGCGGAGCTGTGTGTCCCATCTGGATGTGCAGCTCTGCAACCCACTTCCCAGAATAGGGCCCATAGGTGCCTATGTGTCTGTATAAAAGACCAGGACAGATGCTGCAGAAATCATGGGTAAAATGAACCCTCATATATTACACCTGCTGGGAAGCAGGTATAAATATTTGTACATAAAGGATGTGCATATGCCCATATTTTATAAACCATGTGTAAATTGTAACTCCACCTGCACCCAACCCAAAATCCGCCACTGAACATGACTACATCTGAGTCATGCAAAAGTATGCACATTCTTGACACTCGGCGTACTTTTAGATGGAAGCAGTATTTTAAGAGGCATTTTACATACGTATAAAGGCATTTATCTTGTTTGAATGCACATATACCACCATTAAAGAGCCCACTTGAACATATAAAACACTCTTCTACACGCTCAAGTTTCTTATAAAATGACTCCCTAATTGTTAGTAAAAATCCCACAAGGAAATAAACAAATTTCGGCCTCCCTTCAAAGGATTTTCTTCTGCCAGTTTTCCTCAGTTTAAAAGAAATCAACTTTTTTTCTTGAAGAAATAGGTCAGCTGGAATTGTGAGCAGAATTTTCTGCTACTGTGGCTCTCTCTGAAAAAACACCATTGCTTTAATATTAAAAAAGAAAAGAGAAAACTGCATTCTTCAAGAGACCTAAGGGCTTATTTTCCATATACTGGTGTCAGGCTGTGATATGATTACGCAAGCGAGGCTGAGAAAAAAAAGACATTTGGGGTTCATAGGAAGAGGGAGTGAGGTCCATACAGTAGATGGAGAAACAACATCATTCCGCTGTACAGGCCTTAAGGTGCTCGTCAACAAGTACAGTTTATGGTGTGCTAGGGCAAATTTTTCAAAATCCCTAATGACCTTCTTCAAGGTGATCAGCAGGGTTCTTTATACCAGCCTGTCAGAGAAATAAATGGAGATCTGATGAAAACTGAGAGATGCACGGATGGATTTATGCTGGTATTTGTTTTAGATTTCTGGCCCACCTTTCCAGAAGAATGCTCAACAATGCACAACCTTGTCTGTTTGTTTAAAGGGCACAGAGGAAGTAGTTTTAAAAGCCATCTGCAGATAGAAAGCAAAGATTTATGCACAGAAATGGCTTATTTTAAAATTGCCCAGACTATGCAGAGATGTAAGTATGCAGATAATAGTATTTCAGGCATACTTTAACTGCAGTGGGCAGTAGTGTTCCTGGGGGCAGGACATGGACTTACATACATAGGGGACAATCTTAAAAAACATTTTCCATATGCAAAGCATGTATTACATGTAGGAAAAGGCTTTTATAAATTTTTGCATGGGTATGCATGTGAAAAAAATGATTATGCTGCAAGACTGCACTAATTTTTACATGATCTGTGCATAGGGTTTTCTGGGGTTTGGGCAGAGCTGGGGGGGAGTTGCAACATGTGCATATATTTTATGAAATATTCATGCACATACACAGAGTTGTGCACACACTTACACCTTATTTGGGGCAGGTGTAAGTTTGCACAAGAGAACATCTGAGCCACTGGGGCTCATTATAGGAGCCTGTTGTATAAATGCACACCGGCACATATTGTCTTTATAAAATAGGCATACAATAGGTGCACTTTTTGACATTTCAGATAGTATTTATGTAGATTTTCAGGAAACGTTTGTGTGTGCTAAATAGCAGGTGTAAATGTATGAGATACTTTCTGTGGAACAATAATCAAAGAGTTGGTGGAAAGCTGGTCTTGATGATATGTACGCTGGCTTCACAAATTAAGCAGCTTGTTATAAAATTATCGTCCCTATGTAACAGTAGAGCTCCTTTCCCTTGATGACTGAAAGGCCCATTTTCGAAATGTCTTGGAGATGGGAATTGAGCTGTCCCAGGTCAGGACATGCACAATTCTCCCTGTATTTTACAAACGCACTGCCAAACGCAGAGCCTCTTGTAAAATATCTGTAAGGATGTGTGGGACTGCATGTGTATTTGCTGGCATGTTCAGCAGGAGCAGTGATTCTAAAAAACTGCACATCGGGAAAAAGATTCAATCCCCCTCATCCCCCCCCCCCCGACGCTCTCCTAGCAACAGCATTGCTCTCCCCTATGACTGACATCCTCTTGATATCAAGACTCCCCTGGACAGCTCCTGAACATCAAACCCCCCCAATCATACAACCTGATTTCGACTCCCCCCGACATTCCTCCTGACATCAATACTTCCCTAATTAGCCCCACACCAACATCAAGGCATCTGACCACACAACCCATCAAGACTTCCCAAGCACTGCCTCCAACAACAAGACCTCTCATCCCCCGGTGGATCCCCCAGCAGACAACCCCCCTGCTCTGATACAGCAGTAGCAGGAGGAGATGCATGCCATATTTGCTTAAGGGGTAATTTTTATAAATGTTTCCTGTGCGTAAAACAGATTTTATAGAATTGTCCCACAGGGTGCGCATGGTAACAAGAACACAAATTCTTTGATGTAACCCATATGTAGGCATGCTCTTGGGTGGAGCTGTGAACTCTGCACATTCTTTATAAAGTATGTGTGAGTTGATGTAAATGTCCGTGTTCTCGATCCTGATGTAATTTCTTCTGGTTTATTCCTAGTATTTTATAAAGACACATAGGTGCCTATGGAGGTCATTCTCAAAAGTGGGTTATGGGACTGCATGCCCTGGCGGGACATGCAGCCCCACAAGTTACCTGGAGCCTATTCCCCCACCGACTGTCCCCATACGTCCTGTGCATCAGATTGGGGGGGGGGGGGGAGCCTGAATAGCAGCACGTACAGAGCCGATTCAGGTCACGGCCCTCTACGTGCTGCTGGGCTCATGGGGACTGCTGCTTATATCACCTCAAAGGTGGTATAAGCAGCATTTTATGTGCGATTGGGGCCGGGGTTCCCCCACTGGAGCCAGGGCTGGGTGCAGGGGGCCCCCACCACCCAATCCAGGTCGTGGCTGGCCAACCGTGGGTCGGGCAGTGGGGAATAGGGGGGCCGGAAATGCTGGATTCGGGGGTGCTCTGTGGGGAGGACATCCCCGTAGGCGGCAGGGGCACACTGAACCATCCTTGGGCCTAATTCTGCCTACCACGGGAATGTTTTGTTCCCGTGGTCCAGAATCGGGTCCAAACAGGCCTGTCTTGCATGGGCCCGTCCAGACGTCCCAGACGTGCTCCTCTTTGAATCAGGCTCCAAGTGTATTTATAAAATAGGCAGCTTCTTACTCTCCTGACTTAGGTGACCTGTTATAAAATTATCTCTTTAGAGGAAGTGAGATAGCATCCTAGACACTGCACGTCTTCCTCCCCGCCCCGGTGACATTTTGTGACATTACTTCTAAGTGTGAAACAAGCAGGAGAGGACAGGGCTGGCCCGTCCATTGTGCAAGAATGTTGTTTGCACAGGGCCCTGCGTTTCAGGGGGCCCCGCACAAACAACATTCTGCATCTGCCGGTAAGTTTAAAAAACAAACAAACTTGCTGCTGCTGCCGCTGCCGCCGAGGCAGCGGCAGAATCGAGCATCCCGCGGAGCCCCCCCTGCCCGGCAGAGTCCTCCATGTGGCCTCAGCTCCCTAAGTTCCAGCTTTCAGAGCCGTGAAGGGAGAGAGCTTCTCCCTCACGGCTCTGTTAAGCTGCGGGCGCTGATGGGAAACAGGATTTCCTGTTTCCCATCAGCCCCGCGGGCTTAAACAGAGCCGTGAGAAAGGGAAACTCCCCCTTCGCGGCTCTGAAAAGCCCACGCTGAGGGAGCTGAGGCCGCATGGAGGAGTCTGCCGGGCAGGGGGGGCCCCGTGGGACGCTCGATTCTGCCGCTGCCACGGTGGCAGTGGCAGCAGCAGCAAGTTTGTTTTTTTTAAATCTACCTGGGCTATGGGGGGGGGGGGACTAAGACTGGTAATGGGCTGATGGGGGGCTAGGACTGGTAATGGGTTATGGGGGTGGGGCTAGGACTGGATATGGGCTGATGGGGGGCTAGGACTGGAAATGGGCTGATGCGGGGTATAGGACTGGTAATGGGCTATGGGGGGACTAAGACTGGTAATGGGCTGATGGGGGGGCTAGGACTGGAAATGGGCTGATGGGGGGTTAGGACTGGTAATTGACTGGGGGGGTTGCTAGGACTGGAAATAGGCTGAGTGGAAGGGGGTCTTGAACTGCAAATAGCTGCTGGGGAGGGGGCTTGGAATGGAAATGAGCTGTGAGGGGAGGGAGCTAGCACTGGAAATAGGCTGAGTGTGGGGGGGAGCTAGGACAGGAAATGGGCTGATGGAGGGGTTAGGATAGGACTGGAAATGGGCTGTTGGGGGGTGCTAAGATTGGAAATGAGCTGTGGTGGGGGCTTGGATTGAAATGGACTCATGGAGGGGCTGGAACTGGAAGTAGGCTCATGGGGGACTTGGATTGGAAATGGGCTGAGTGGAGGGCAGCTAGGATTTGACATCGGCTGATGGTGGGGCTAGGAAAGGACTAGAAATGGGCTGATGGGGGGCTGGGATTAGAAATGAGCTGATGGAGGGACTCGGATAGGACTGGAAATGGATGGGGAGCTAGGACTGGAAATGGGCTGATGGTGTGACTAGGATAGGATTGGAAATGGGCTGATGGGGGGCTAGGACTGGAAATGGGCTGATGCAGGGACTAGAAGGGAGCGGATGCTGGGTGGGGCTGGAACTAGAAGGGAGATGATGTTGGGGGAGGATTAGAATGGCATGGAGCTGGGAGAGTGAAATGGAGAGGGAAATTATTTTTTATGTGGGAGGGAAGACAAATCTACAATTGGCCGGGTATTGGGAAAGTAAGTGGGGATTGAGGATGGCGGTGTAAAATTTGAGTGGATGAAATAGGAATGAGGAAAGAGCAAAAGAAGAAAGATTAGTATGTTAAAGCAGATGTAGAGAGAGAATGGAAAAAAAGTAGAAGAGAGAAAGGACAAATGGACAGCAGACGATGGAGAGTTAGCATAAGACACGAAGAAACCAGAAGAAAGTGGCTGGAGCAATTGCAACTGAAAAAAAATGCACAAAAGGTAGAAAAATATCTCTTTATTTTGAATTTATTAACTGGAATATGTCAGCTCTGGGAAATGTACATCATTAACGTCTGCACTTTGTTTAGTACAAGAGGAAATTAATTTATAGTTTTATTTCTACAGTGTTGTTGTACATTCCAAGTTTGGCTTTTGGGGTTCCCAGTTTAATTATTGTCTTCCTGTTTCTAAATTGTGATTCCTTGTTTGGTGATGGTCTATGTTCTGCATGTGTAACTGAGCTGAGGTATTCTGTTTATGTAATTCCTATTTGACATTTATTTATTTATTTATTTAAACGGACTTGGTATACCGCTTTATCATGAAATCAAAGCGGTTGGCACAGCAAACAATCAATGAAGGGTGTGGTTGTCATTAGCATGCAGTGCGAGAAATGATACAGTGTGCTGCGTGAGTGCGTGTGGATGATTTTGATGTGAGCTATATACAGTGTGCGCTTAAGGTACATATTTACAGATACATATTTACATGGATGGCTTTGCTATCTTAGGAGTCATTCTGTGAGGTCCTTGAAGTAGTCTGTGAATAGTTCAGTTTTAAGCAGTTTTCTGAATTCTTTGGTGTTGTTTGTTGCTCTGAGGTGGTCGGGGAGAGAGTTCCACATGGCGGGGGCTGCTAGGGTGAACGCTCGTTTTGATGTGGATTGTTTTGTTCTGGTGAAGTCCTTTGGGGTTCTGATGTTGTTCGATGTTCCCTTTCTTCTTGGTCTTTTGCTGTTGTCAGTTGTTATGAATTGTTGTAGGCTGTCTGCAGATAGGTTGTTCATTATTTTGAAAGTGGTTAGGAGAACTTTGTAGCGGACTCGAGAGCTGATTGGGAGCCAGTGAAGGTGGTATAGTATGGGGGTGATGTGTTCGTGGGTTGAGCTGTCTGTTATGAGTCGTGCGGCTGTGTTTTGTGCTAGTTGAAGTGGTTGGGTTGATTTCTTTGGTAGTCCTAGGTAGATGTGGTTGCAATAGTCTAGTGTGGGTGTGATGATGGCTTGGCATACTGTTCGAAAATGCTCGGGAGCAAGGATGGGTTTGAGTCGTCTGATTGTCCTCATCTTGACGTAGGCGCTTCTGGTGGTCTTCGCAATGTGGGATTGGAGGTTGAGCTCCCTGTCAAGTGTTATTCCCAGGTATTTTATCTCTTGTCTTATTGGTATGATGGCATTGTTCAGGTTGATGGAGGGCGTGGGTGTGAAAGCTTGGTCTCTTGTTATGATCAGAGCTTCGGTTTTGTTATAGTTTATTGCTAGGTTGTTTTTTTGCAGCCAGGTTGACATTTCTTTGAAGCAGTTGGCTATGTTGTTGTAGTCTGGTTTAGTTAGGTTGATTGGTGTGAATATCATTATATCGTCAGCATATATGGTGTATTGAATATTGAAGCTTCTGATGATTGTGCTGATGGGCTGAATGTAAAGGTTGAAAAGCAGGGCGGAGAGGGATGAGCCTTGTGGGACTCCCTGTGTGACGTTGATGGGTTGAGAGGTCTTTGATCCACATCTGACCTGGAGCTGTCTGTTCTTCAGGTAGGATGTAAACCATCTCAGGGTGGTGTCATGTAGGCCCGCTTCTTCAAGTCTTGTTAGTAGCGTTGAGTGGCATACGGTGTCGAATGCTGCGGAAATGTCCAGGAATATCATGAGTACGCCCATTCTGGTGTTGTCAATTGTTCTTAACAGGCTGTCGAACAGTTGTGTCAGTAGAGTTTCCACATTGCCACTTGTACTCTTTCCCCAGTAGGTCATGTATTGTTATTTTCTGAAATGTATTGGTTTAATATTTGCAGTGTTGCCTTTGCGTAATGGTGCTTTATGTGTCCTGGTAGTGCTGTTACGATACGGCGGGTTTGCTATGGGTTCTAAATGGGCAGTGTTTGTAGTAGTTCCTAATGTGCCTGGCGGTTGGCACTGGATTATAGTAATGTAGAAATCTTTTAGTCTTTCTCTATCCATACACTCATTAAGAGGCATGTTTAGTAAAAGTTAGCGTATGGTAACATTATGCAAATATTTATGCAAATGAGGCCCCTTATGCAAATGAGGCCCTGCACCCAGTCTCCACACATGGCCCCGCACCCCCCTTGGGACGCCCCTGGGAGACGAGGACGAGCTATGCAAGTTTTGTTGTGGGGATCAGTTTCTGTCTCTCCGCGTGAACAGCCCAAGCTGGGCGGGTCTCTCAGGGATTCACCAAATCCATTGAAAACCTTGCCTGCATGCCACTGGCCAAAAGCATAATAGTTTGGCTTTGTTCACATTTTGTTCTGAGCGATGGCTGTGTGTACAGGCAGAAAAGTCAGAGGCAGGAAGGTAATCAAAATATAAAGAGGAGGAGTGAGAAGACATGAAAACAATCTGAGTGCTGATGGAGTAGATACGATAAGAAAAGCTGTGGGATAATGATCTAAAAAATAAGTCTGGAGAAACTACCACTAAAAGGGGATTGCAATAAATGGATTTAATGGAAACAGAATAAAATTTCATCTTCTTAGTCTACAAAATGAAGTTTATTGCTTTATTTAAAATGCCTTTTAAGTTTAGGCATGTTTTGCTATAGATGTAGGCAAGGTTCTCACCCACTGCTGCCAGTAGGGGGAGGAGCTGCAATATTGCATTTAGCATGAGCAAAGGAGTCCTGCACAGCTTTGCGGGACTGTTGCATATGGAGGGACTGCTAGTTGAGGTTTTTTCTGTCTGTCCATCTATCATTGCACGTTTCTGCATGGGTGCTTGGAGACATACATACAGAGGGAAACACTAGCAGTCTGGAGAAGAGAGGTAGTGAGACAGCAAACCAGTAGTTAATGGAAGTCCCCACCCTTCTCTGGCCAGTAGGGAACAGAGGATGTGTAAGGAGCTGCATGGAGCAGCCCCTGGCTTCCTTACTGGCAGCAAATAAATATGTCTACACTCAGGGGCGGCTCAAGGCAATCTGCTGCCTGAGGTGGAGGATGAGATGGCGCCCCATCCCCCCCCCCCGTAGAGTGGGGGGGGGGGGGTCGCCTCCTCAAAACTCAGTCAGGGACTGAACCAAACCAAAAAGCTAATTAGATACTGTAATATGGAGGAAATGCAAGATGTTTGCACACCAAGGAACTAAAAGAGAGCGAGAACCACAGCACACTTTATAAAACTAAATTATAACTCATTTTGATTTTGTTATAAACTGCGTTATGGTTCTTGCTTTTTCTTTTTGAACATATATTTTGCACCCACAGAATCCCTTCCCTCAACAGTGGGTGCAGAGCAGAACTAGAACATTCACCCACAGAACTCAATATCTTAAAAAAAAAATCTGATTCTGGTCATCTCACTAACAAATATTCTCCAGTACCAGGAATATTGGAAACTAATATAAAACCCTACAAAATTCACCAAAGATCTACAAGGCCAAATCTACCATACCATTACCAGCATAAACCTCCAAAACTCATACAAAAAAAGCAGCACTATAAGTACTGCAGCAGGCCCTAGAACATCTAACACCTATTTGAAAAGCTGAACATGGCAAATTACTACAGTACAGATCCCTACGTACAGATTTCATGTTAACAGAACACACAGACTTGGTCACACACTAGGAACACAGATTCTCGCCAAGTACAGAATAAATGATCACAACCTAAAGTACAAATAAAATCTTTAGAGAAAAATTAAACTGAAACCCCAAGAAGCCAGACTCTGCATGCAGTGCAACACCAGATAAGAGATGCAGTATCCCATACTGTGTAAGCTATAAAAATAGCACAAAGTCCAATCACTAAATTAAAAATAAAATTATTTTTTTTCTACCTTTGTTGTCTGACCATTTTATTCTCTGGTCATGCTGGTCCTGATCTGAGGCTTCTGCTTTCCTGTCTTCTCTTAGCACTCTATCTGCCATTTCTTGTCTTTTCTTTTGTTTTCTTCACTTCCTTCCTTCAGCCTATTTCCAGTCCCAATGACCCTCCCCACGTGTCAGCTCCCTTCCAGTCCCAGTGCCCCCTCCCTGCCAGCCTCCTCCCTATTACCCAGCCACCTACCAGTCCCATCCCCAAATGTAAGCTCCCTCCAGTCCCGCCCCCAGGTGTCAGCTCCCTTCTATCCCCCTCTTTCCCTCCATGTCAGTTTCCTTCCAGCCCCCAACTTCCCATGTCAGTTCCCTTCCAGCCATCTCCTTCCCCTCTCTCAGTTCCTTCAGCCATCTTTCCCCTCTCTCAGTTCCCTTCAGCCATCTCCTTCCCCTCTCTTAGTTCCCTTCAGCTATCTCTTTACCCTCTCACAGTTCCCTTCAGCCATCTCATTCCCCTCTCTGTTTCCTTTCAGCCATCTCTTTCCTCCCCTTTCAGCTCCCTTCCAACCCTCTTTTCCCCCGTGTTAGTTTTCTTGCAGCCCCTATCAGCTCCCTCTCCTCCCCACCCAATGCAGCTCATTCCTCTTCTCTCCCCCCCCCACATGCAGTTCGTTCCTCTTCTCTCCTTCCCCCCCCCCCTAGGGGTGTCAACTGGCTCCAGGTGCGCCCGACAGGTTCAATCCAGTCCTAGGTTTACCTCATTGCATGCAGGGATATGTAGTTCTGATTTCTCCTTTGCACTCCATAAGAAAAGGAAAACTACAATCACTGTATGCAATGGGGTAAACCCAGGAATGGATCAAGCCTGTTGGGTGCATCTGGAGCCAGTTAACAACTCTACCCCCCCCCCCCCCCCCATGCAGCTCGCTCCTCTTCTCTCTTCCCCTCCCCCGTGCAGCTCGTTCCTCTTCTCTTCTTCCCACCCATGCAGCTTGTTCCTCTTCTCTCACCCCACCCCCCCCCCCGTGCAGCTCATTCCTCTTCTCTTCTTCCCATCTGTGCAGCTCATTCCTCTTCTCTCCTCCCTGTCCCCTGTGGTTCGTTCTGCTCTGTGTTTGAAATGACAGGAAACCAGTGCGGAGTCTCCCGGCGGTAAGGAACCTCTGCTGATGCCGCATCCCACTCTAGCGTCACTTCCTTTTGGAGGCGGGATGCGGAAGCAGCAGAGGTTCCTTACCGCCGGGAGGCTCCGCACCGGTTTCCTGTAATTTCAAACGCAGAGCAGAACGAACCACAGGGGACGGGCAGCAGTTTATATGCATTTTTTTTAAACTGAAGGCGGAGTGAGGCGGCTCTTTTGGGGGACATTTCTGCTGCCGCCAAAAGTTTGCCGCCTGAGGCCACCGCCTCATTCCTTCTAATTATAGAGCCGTCTCTGTCTACAAGAAAATTGAGCCCAAAGAAAGTGGTAATGTCTGAAAGAAAATGTTTTATCATACCATAGCCTTAATGTAAGTTTGTTGATGGTGCTGAGTGCAGAGCGAGGCAGGAGCAGACAATGAGGCAAGCTGGGAGAAAGGAGGGAGAAAAGGAAGGTGGAGATGCAGCGGAGGGGAAGGGAGGAGAAGCGGGATGAGGAGACGAGAGAGTATGAGTGGGGAAACCAAGGAAAGAATATGCGCGAACACAGACAGACATTCTCTCTTGCTTGCACACACGCCGCATCTGCACATTGTGGCCTCCTTGCCCCGCCTAGGCGGTTGCCTATAGAAGGGAAAGGGGGCCCTTTCAATGTCCCCTTTATGTGAGCTCCCAGAGCTAGGGCTTCTGGGAGTTGTAGTTGCTTGTACTGAGTTGTAGTTGTGAATAAATGATTAAGCCGAGGGTTTGAAAGCAACACAGGAAATTTATTTGCCTCCTTGGTTCAAGGAACTTCCATAGAAGCTTGGCACATCATATAAGGTAAGATACTTTTCCTCAAAAGAAAGATAACTTCTGTACAAAACTTTTTCCAGAGTCTCTAATTACCTTTGCTTCCCTCAGCAAGGTAAATATCTCTTCACACCACAAATTATCACGTTACAGTCTCTGGCTAGCTTTAGCTTCAGAACAGCGTTCTTTAAACTGCAACACTTATACTTTAAGCCAAAACAATGGTCTTTAAACTGCAGCACTTATACTTTAAGTTTTCCTTTTTACTTGGATTATCACAGGTTTTGTTAATTGCTCCAGACACATTCAGAATGCAGTCCTGACGGTCTCATGCATTTTAAAACCACAGCAGCAACTTCATATCAAATCTTCTTAGGCTTGTTTTAACCACAGACATTCAAGCATAATAAGTCTGGGATTTTCTTCAGGTTTACAATCTATAGGTTTTCACTTTACCCTCCAAGATAAAGCACGTCCATCTCACATTCTGAGAAATCAGATTCAATATCAGCCTCATCTATTTGCATACACTCACAGTCAGACTCTGCAGTCTCCGGACTAGAAACAGCTTGGGACAGTGTGGGTTTAATTTCTTCCAGCAGCTTAACAACCCGTTCCCAATGAGACCTCCCTCTTGGCTCAGGGGTGTTATCAGGGCACAGGAAATCCTTATCCCGTAGCAAGCTATTTAGAACTTCTAAAGAATTCAGCTCCTTTCTTTTAACAGCTCTCTTTAACAGCCTTCCCCGAGGTAAACTTCTTTGACCCAGCTCCTCCTGGAAAGTCCCCGTACCTGGGTTATAGACAGCAGTCTCTTCAGGAATAAACCTCCTGCTTTCTAGACCAGCTGTAGCCTTTCTACCACACTGGCTCTGCTCAAGACTCTGCTGCTGGCTATGAGGAGAGTCTTCCCTTAAGCTGTCATTAGAGTACCTTTCTCTGGGCTCTCTGCTAGAATCCTTTCTTTCTGTTTCCTTCAGGATTTCTTCCACTTCTGTTTCTCTGCTGTTCTCTTGGTTGTGCATGCTCCTGATTTCTCTTCCGTTCCCCCTTCTGTCTCTCTCACTTCCTGTTCTCTGGGGCTTAAATGAGTGGGGATGCCCTGCACCTTTCCACTCCTCCCTCAGCTGTCTCTCATTACCTCCCTTAGTTGCTATGGTGTTGGGGCATGGCCCTAGGACAGCAGCTTTAGATATGTTTTTTTTCTCTCCAGCTGAACTTTTAAAGTCACGGCTCCCTGCACTTTCTTTCTGCCTGGAGGTAAAGGTCTGTGTTTTTTCTATTTCCCCGGGCTCTGGAGCAGATTCATCACCACAACATACACATGCCCCTGCACCTGCTCACACACCCAGCCCACACTCCACACACACCCATCCTCCAATATCTCCCAACTACCAATATAGATATCCCCCTCGCATATTTAGGTCAATATTTGACAGCATAACTTCTGTTAAAAGATGTCCTTTTCTTTCCTTTCATTTATTATGGGCTCCATAGACCTGCTAACCATGTTAATTCCCTTGTCCACTGCAGAATATCTGTGAGTGCCACTGCTGCATGCCCCAATGCTAACCTGGAGCGGGTGTTGCACCCAGCGATATCTGGGTCTAATATTCAGAGGTGCTAGTCGTCACCGCTGAACATCAGTCCCTATATTTATAGACTGCCTATCATTTCACTTCTAAGTGGTTTACAATACATCTGCATACATACTACAACGTATCAAAACCAAAATAAAATCAACACAAATAATATGTCTAAAAATAATCCAGAAAATAAAAACCTATGGGGTTGATTCAAAGCTCAGGATATTTAAACACCATGGCGACCAGCTGCAGCACTTAAATATCCTTCAGATATTGCTAGTATCTGGCTATACTTTTCTTTTAAATTTTGAAATATATTTTTTTTCTTCTTTCGAAAAGAAGGAGCATGTCTAGCATTTTGCAAATACAGTAGAAGGAAACATATTTATGTGGGATCACATTTTCTAATGGCATTTAACTATGGGGCCAATTCAAAAGCCCTTATCTGGATAACATGGAAGCTGAATATCTCTATAGACCGCTTCATACTATCTGGATGATGTGGGGGTGCCGGCAACTCTCTGGATAGTAGTGGTATTCAACCGCTATCCAGATAAATTCTGCCCTTATGTGGATAGTCTATCCAGAGAATTGCCAGCACTGAATATTCAGATAGAGCAGCCAGTCCAGCCATTATTTTGATAGCATCGATCAGCCTTTATCCGGATAGCCTATTGGATAGCACATAGGACAGCTTTTTTGCTGACCTAAGTTATGCAGATAAATGATCTTATTTCTAAAAGGTTTTATTGGATTGTGGTTCTTTTTGACACCCGAGGCAGGCATGTGTATGCTGAAACATAGCCATGTGCGATCTTAATAAACAGTCTTCTTCATATTTTCTTTTTGGACTGCATTTCTCATTCCCGCTGTGTTTTTTCTATGTTGTGTATCTTGTGGGGAGATCTCTCTTCTTTTTGGTGCCTTTTCTAAAAAGGCCATTTACACATGGATGCAATTTGCATATGTATAATGCCCAATTATACACGTGTAAATGGTGAATAGGGCTTTTAAAATAACCCCCTTAATATACCGCCTGTTGATCTGAAAAGTATTAACTCAAAACAATTAAATTCACTCAATTTATTCTTATATAACCACAGTTCAATAATGTTAACTTGCTAGTGGTCTCAGATAAATGGTAAAGTTTTGACACTTAATTATGGGTAATCAACCTCTCCCATGTAGTGTCCGTTTACATCAATGACCTCAGGCAAGTATGTTTTTGATTATGTATATACTATATTGCTCTTTTCTATACTATATTGCTCTTTTCTTATTTTTATAAATATTCATTTCGTGTTTTTAAAATAGCTTTCACCACTCTACTTATCTTATGTAGAATGGCGTCGGCAAGTGCCCCTTTTCATTCACAAACAAAGGAAGAACCCCAACGCCTCTATCTTCTAAGCGCTCCGGCGTTTCTCCGAGTGGGTTTTTCAAGGGGATAAAGTGCATTGCTTCTTATTAGGGACCATTTAGATGTTCATTTTCTTCAATATTCTTATGTGTCATTCTTTATTCTATAGCAACACAAACAGCAATATTACGTGGTTAAAGCACTTAAAATATACAAACTCTTCTCAGTGCATACATCACATTTCTTCTCTCACAATACCTGTAACGTTTTTACGGTTTCGTTAACTCTCACCGGTCACGATCTCTTCTTTTTTCTGATCTCAAATATCTTGAGGACGCCACGCATGCTGAAAAGGACGCCACGCATACTGAGGACGCCACGCATACTGAAAAGTATTAAGGCAGTTCATAAAATTAAAATAGGTGCCGGCTCAGTTAGAGGAAGGAACAATAATATAGGCAAGCAGGAGAAAGTGAAAAGAAAGACAAGAGGTTCGTTACCCTCAGTCGCAAGATCTTACCCAAATGCTAGCTGGAATAACCAGGCCTTGATATCTATTTTGAATTTGGGTAATGAATGTTCCTTTTGAATGTGCAGCAAAAGAAAATTCCAGAGAGCAGGGCCCAGGTAAGAAAAGGCCAAATCACTGGAAATATATGAACAAAATTGAGAAGGAAACAGGAGTGATAACACTGCGGCCTGAGAAGAGAAAAAAGAGTAAGAAGGAGCATATGGGATGAGTAAGAAGGCAAGATAAAGTGAGACATCAGTTAGTAGGGCATGAAGGACAATTGCAATTGTAGTTGACAAGTTGTAACTGGAAGCCACTGTTGAAACCGGAGGAGAAACATGGTCAAAGTGGGAAGCTCCAAGCAGTAACTTGGTAGTTGTTGACTGAACAAATTGCAGGAGTTTGATGGTGTTCTAAGAGAGACTGTTATAAAGAGAGTGCAATAATTTAGGCAAACTATGACAAGAGATAGGAACATATGTGTGAGTTGAACTGTGGAGAGTGTAAGCTCCATGAACCTCTCGAACATTAAAAGTCTGTCTCAAACATAGTTTCTCAGGTAATTATATCATAACTCTGTATTTAGTCCTACATGGTATAGTGATAAAACACAAACTACACTTACTCAGCAAGGTTAACACTGCAGGGCTCTGGATCTCAGTTAACTTGGTAAGCTCTATGGCCTCATTACATACCAATCTTACTTCAATGTTCCACGTAGTCTGACAAAGAGCTACAATCTTTTTACCTTCTACACATTAACCAACCACTGATGATTAATATAGGGTTACCTCCCTTTGTAGTTTTCTTTATGACAGCTACTCACCACTCACCTAGTCCTTGGGAGTCTTTAACAAAGATTGGCTTTGAAGGGGATGCTTTCCCTTAGTACAGTGGTTCCCAACCCAGTCCTCGGGTACCCTCAGGCCAGTCAGGTTTTCAGGATATCTACAATGAATATGCATGAGAAGATCTCATGCAAGGCTTCATTGTATGCAGATCTATCTCATGCATATTCATTGTGGATATCCAGAAAACCTGACTGGCCTGGGGGTATCCGAGGTTCGGGTTGGAAACCACTGCCTTAGCAAAAGCACCAAAGCCTTCCCAACATTCTCAGGCTCTTCGTTCTCTTCAGCTACATGAACACAAATTACTCTGATGCATAAGGATCCAGTATCTGCCAATGCCAGCCTTTAAACCTTTCTCACAGGCAGGTAAACCACACAATACTGTTCTACAAAGAAGCTGTTTCTCCTACCTTCTATGCTTCTGAAATTTCACTTTGCTGTGGTACAGACCTCCATGGCTTCTTCTGGGAGATCTACAATTATTGGTTGCACAGATTCTGACACTCTACCTAGCTCCATGGGTCCTGCATCAGAGGACGGTTTGTCCAACAGCATCTCCTCTGTCTCCTCACTTCCCCAGCTAACCCCCAACTAACTTCCTTGGAAGATTATAACCTTTCTGGAGGTCAGAAGCCCTACTCACCCTACTCTCAGGACTTCTGCTCACAGGACCACCCCTCTCCCAGCATTCCCTCTGGAACCCATCCCTCTTTCAAGGGACGTTGTTGTTGTTGTTAAGTGCCGTCGAGTCGGAGTCGACTCATGGCGACCCTCTGGATAGCTATCCTAAATTGTGTTCGATCTTCAGTCAGGCGGCTCATTGTTGACAGACTGGTACCTCGTGGCTGCTGTTATTGTATTGATCCATCTCATTGCTGGCCTTCCTCTTTTGCGTTGACCTTCTATCTTGCCAAGCATAATGTCTTTCTCTAATGATCTCTCTCTTCGCATGATGTGTCCAAAGTATGAAAGTCGAAGTCTTGTCATCTGAGCTTCTAGGTTTGATCTCCTCTAGTATCGACTGGTTTGTTCTTCGGGCAGTCCATGGTATACACAGTATTCGCCGCCAGCACCATAATTCAAAGGCATCAATTTTCTTCCTGTCTATCTTTTTCACTGTCCAGCTTTCACATCCATATGATGTTGTTGAAAATACCATGGCTTGAACAAGTCGAATCTTTGTATAGAGAGAGACATCTCTGCTTTTGAGAATCTTATCTAGGTCTTTCATAGCCATTCTGCCAAGAGCAATGCGTCGTCTGATTTCTTGACTGCTTGTTGCTTCTTTATTGATAGTTGATCCAAGTAGGTTAAAGTTGTTCACAATTTCAGTTTCTTCTCCTTCAACGATGAACCTGTTGATTATGCCAGTTGTCATGATCTTTGTCTTCTTTACATTAAGGTGCAGGCCCATTTTGAGACTATGTTCTTTGATTGTGAGAAGCAAATGTTTCAGATCATCTTCACTTTCAGCCAGTAATGTGGTATCATCAGCATAGCGAAGGTTGTTGATGAGTCTTCCACTAATCTTCACACCTCTGTTGTCTTCATACAATCCTGCTTCTCTGATGATTTGTTCTGCATATAAATTAAACAGGTAGGGGGAAAGTATGCAGCCTTGTCTTACACCTTTGCTTATTTTAAACCATTCTGTTTCTCCTTGTTCCGTTCGAACTGTTGCTTCTTGATCAATGTACAGATTGCGCAAGAGAACGATCAGGTGTTCTGGTATACCCATGCTTCTTAATGTGGCCCAGAGTTTCTCATGGTTTACACAGTCAAAAGCCTTGCTATAGTCGATAAAGCACAAATAGATATCCTTTTGGTATTCTTTAGTCTTTTCAAGGATGCATCTCACATCTGCAATGATGTCTCTCGTTCCTCGCCCTTTCCTGAACCCTGCTTGCACTTCAGGTAGTTCTTGTTCCAGGTATGGTTGTAGTCTCTTTTGAATAATCTTCAGTAGAATCTTGCTGGCATGTGGGATCAGAGAGATTGTGCGATAATTTTCACAGTCAGTTGGATCACCTTTCTTTAGTATTGGTATAAACACAGATCTTTTCCAGTCAGTTGGCCATGATGTTGTCTTCCATATTTCTTGGCAGAGCCTTGTGAGTACGGTAACAGCTGCATCAGATTGCTGCAATACTTCTATGGGAATGCTATCAATGCCTGGTGCTTTGTTCTTTGATAAGGCCTTCAATGCTGCTTCAACTTCCTCTTTCATCACCAATGGTTCCCGATCATAAGGTACAGGTTGAAACGGCTGTTGGTCCACTTGATCTTTATCATATAAAAACTCTGTATATTCCTTCCACCTTTTCTTGAAGGGACGTACTGTAGAAAAATGTAGTCCTTTTAGCTCTATCCAGTTTCCTGGGCCCGAGAGCTCTAAAAATACCTGTTATTGCAGCCAGGGATTCCTTCCCTTCTCACAAGATGAAGTTCTTGATATTTCTAATTTAGACAAGGGAATCAATTTGAGGTTTAAAAGTGAGGGATGGATCACAAAGTGCAAATCAAGTCTCTGAAGGGAAGGCTTGCGTCAGCAATGACAGGGCAGGACAAGGTGGGAGAACTTGAGCTGGGAAATGGAATAGCCTCACATTTTGAGGTGTTAAGGAACAGTTTATTGGTCTTCAGCCATTCATTGGCATCCTATGTTAGCGTGGCTTTTTTCCTTTCCCAGCACTTTATATCACTTACCCTCGGGACGTCTGTTAATCCTCTGGGCCGAGGAATCACCTTACCTTGTCTGTCTGGAATTCCAGGGGAACAAACACACACACACTCGCACATAAGTAGTATGTAAGTTTATTCCATCCGTTAAAGGGACTGCCTGTCTTTTATACATTAACAAAAACATATGCATACATCATCAACTCTTCCCTTGAAGGCCACCACTGCTTATCAGCAATTGCACAGATGTTAGCCGTCTCCTTGCAGGACAATCAATTGGCCTTCACACAGCACATTCCCTTCCCATATATAGATATGTGCAAAAGTCCCATTTCCCCATGTGAACCTGGTGATCCTTCCATACACATTTCCCAAGCTGTATAACGTGTGCTCCCCCTTACATCCTACACACAGGACCGGAAGAAAGAGATGTCAGTATGATGTAACTGAGAATAGAATCTGCTTGGTGTCCACAAAAATAAACAGATTGCAACCATGTGATTGGATCAGGAGCGGCAGGGAGCAAGAAAAATATTGAACAGTATAGGGCCTAAAAATGAACCCTGAGGAATACCAGAAGAAATAGAGCATAAGGATGAGAGGAAATTAAGGGACACTTGGAAGGAACAGTGATTGGGACAGGAAGAAAATCAAGCAAAGAGAGTGCTGTGAATACGTAGATCATGGAGGCGCTGGACAAGCATTGAATGGTCATTGATGGTGAATGTATTTGACAAATCAAGGGTAACTAAAAATTACATTGGTCCAAAGAACTTCTGACCAAGTTCTAGAAAGGCTATAAGTAGTCATTTCGTACTGTGCCCTGTCTGAAAACCCACTTATCTGGGGTGAAGTGCTAGAGTGTTGCCCATAAACAGGGAAAGCTGCTGAAGAACAATTTTCTTGAGGACTACATCAGGAAGGGTAGGTTGGAGACTGGTTGAATGTTAGAAAGATCTGTAGAATTCTGTCTGGAACATGGCCTGTAGAAATACAGGTTCAAAGCAGAGGGAAAATATTAGGAAGGAGCACATGTGCAAGCTTCTTAACCAGACAAGTAGACTCAAGGGTCTAGGGAGGATGAAGAAAGGGAAATGGAGGAGAGAGCACACTTGGTACAGAGGGAAGAAAAAGGTGGAACTTGGATTAAAGGGAACAGGGAGCTGAGGGGGGGGGGGGGTAAGGTTACCAATGTTTTGAAAGAGAAAATCCCACCACATGTGGCTAGCCATGCTCCACCCCTTTCCCACCCTTAAAAAGTAATTGCAGAGAGGGCAACCGTGCAGGCTTTAGTGTCTGTGGGCTATATCAAATGGGGAGGGCCTAGCATCAGCAAAGTGCTTTTAGTTTAAATTTAAAACACAGAAGAGAGCTTTCTGGTTAAATTTAGAACTCAGCAGAGAGCTGTAGTTTAAATTTAATAGTCACTCAGGGCCTAGCATCAGCAAAGTACTTTTAGTTTAAATTTAAAACATAGAAGAGAGCTTTCTGGTTAAATTTAGAACCCAGCAGAAAGCTTGTAGTTTAAATTTCATAATAAGTTAGAGCCTAGCAGCAGCAAAGAGCTATAATTTAAATCAAATCAGAATATAGCTTACCTCAGCAGCACAGGACAGGGTACTGTGTAGCAGCCCTCTTTTAATAAGTGTTATTAATAACTCTATTAGGAAAGCTGAACAAGCCAGATTACTATACATTTTTAAACAGAGTTTCCATGCTTACAGAATACCCAGTCTTGGTCATACACGCACACACATTACAGATAGGCCTTTGTAGACAAAAATTAAACTAAAGCCAGAGGCTGCCTGCAGTGCAACACCAGAGAAACAGAAAGAAATGCATTTCCCCCTATACTGTGCAAAACAAAAGACCTGGACCCCCAAGCCAGAGAGGCCTTAGATCTGTCTGAGAAAGACACAGCTTGCTAGTGGACTTTAGGGACCCTTCTCAGATTTTTGCCTTGGGCTAGGCCCCAGTCATGTCCAACACCAAGCCTGACTCCTGGCAGATGTGCTTTCCAAATACTGACATTTTCAAGTTACAAAATAGAAATTTTTTTTCTACCTTTGTTGTCAGGTCATTTTATTTTTCTAATGGTGTTGGTCCCAATCTCTGGTTTTCATTTGACTCTTGTCTTCTCTTAGCTCTCTTTTCATGGTCTCCTCTCCATTTCCCATTTCTTCTCTCTCTTCCTGTCTTCACTTTCTCCCTTTTTAACACTGACCTCATTTTTTCCAGTCTTCTTCCATTTATTTTTCTGCTTCTCTATCCAGATTTCACTCCTTCTTCTTACTAACCACTCCTCAATTTCACCCTTTTTACTGTATCTAGCTATAGCTTTCTATCTGTTTCCCTCATCCCAACCCTCCCATTTCACAGCTCTCTCTCCTTCCCCAGCCTCTTATTTCCTAGCCTTTCACTAATCCCCTCCCCCATATCCAGTATCAACTCCTCTCTCCATTCTGCTTCCCTTGCTCCATTCAGTATATTTTTATCCCTTCCTCCATGTTCACCATCTTCTCTGTGTCCCCATCCTCATGTCTAACATCTCCTCTCTTCCTCCCCCCCATGTCCAGCATTCCCTCTCTGCACCTATCCCCCCATCTCTAGCATCTCCTCATGTGTATTTCTACCCCCATGTCCAGCTTTTCTGCTCTGTCCCTATCCTCCCCCCCCCCCATGTCCAGCATCTCCTCTGTATCTCTACCCTCATGTCCAGCATACCCCTTCTGCTCCATGTCTACATATCTCTTCTGCTTCATCCCCCCACGCCCAGCATAGTGCTTCTGCCCCTATCCCCCCATGTCCAGCATCTCCTCATCTCACCCCACCTCCTGATATCCAGCCAGCTCCTCCCAGAGCTGCCACTCTTGCTGTTCCCTTGGCGGTGGCAATGGGCCTGCAATAAAAAAAACAAATAGGTCTTTGTGACTTCACACTTGCATGGCTGTTCTGGCCCCTCCCTTCCTGATGTATGCTTGCGTCAGAGCAGAGAGGGACCAGACCAGCCATGCAAGCATGGAGTCGCAAGGATTCACTTTTTTTTTTTTTTTAAATTGGAGAACCGATGCCATGGCCGCCACTGCAAATGGAACAGAAAAAGCAACGACAGGGCAGGGGCAGGCAGCGTGGGGGGGATCCGAGGCTTGCGGTTGGCAGAAAACCAGCTCTTCATTGGCCACTGGCCTGCAGCTCATAAAACCAGCCGGGCTGGCCTAAAACTGGTCGGTTGGCAACCCTAAGGAGAGAGGCAGGTTGGGTCGGAGAGATTAGGGGGAACAAAGGCATTGGAGCATTGGCAAGAGAGAAGGGGATATTTTAGACATAGGAAGCTTGCAAATTGGTCTGCATTGAAAGAAGAAGTTGAAGATGTGGCAGATGGAATTTCAAGAGAGGCTAATAAGTCCAGAACCTGGAAGAGTGGCCTATTGGAGGAAGTATCAATAAGGTTGGTAAATAAGATTTTCTTGGCTGGGTGAATGGCGTTTTTGTACTTGAAGAGTCGCGACCTACATAAAGTGAGACAAGATGAAGTATGGTGTTTAAGCCAGAGATGTTCCGAGTGGTGATAGTGGCATTTAAGAACCCCCGTCATCAGTATGACTAGGACTGAGCATACAGGGGTGAACTCAAGAAAAGCGCGCAAGTGCAGCAACCAGGCAGCATGCTGGAGGTCCAGAGGAGCATTTGTGGGATAAGAAGGACAACTGGACATATCCTGGGCAAGGAAGTTGAGGTTGAGCTGAGAGAAGTTCCTAGAGAGCTAAAATTGAGAAGGTTCCGGAGGAGGAAGGAGTAGGAGAGTCATCAAAAAAGAAATAAAGAAATAAAGAAATGATCTGTCTAGGAGAGAGGGATGGATGCGAAGCCTGATGGGTCAGGAAAGGAACATGTTAAGAGAGACTAAGACTACAGAGTAGGAAATCCAGAGGGGAACAAAATGAGGCTGATGGAATGTTAAAGTCTCTCATGTAAGCAATTTTGCAATCAGAAAAAAGAAGGGTGAGCTCATTTTTATTTTGCTACTGGATGCATGCAGAACTGTACAGTAATGATAAGTATTCAGCAACAATATGTCCCCGTACCAAATAGCTTATAATCTAAGTGGGTACCTAACACAATGAGAGATAAAATGACCTGTCCAAGGTGAGTCACTGACAGAAGCAGGGTTCGAACGCCGGCTTCCCCTGGTGCTCATCATATCTTTGTGTGAACCACCAGGGCACTTCCTCTCCTGTAGGTTTAGTGTGATCAGGGCTTTTTTTGAGGGGGCACTCGGTGGCACTGAGTATTGGCATCTTTTTCATTGCCTGCTAAAATTGACCCATGGGTCCCTATGTATTAATGAAAGAGCCCTGCATAGGAGTACCGGCACCGGAAAAATGCACAAAGTATAACCATGAACTTTAAGGTAAACTAGCTAGAGCTGAACTCAAGAACGGCCTATTCAATTGATGCAGCACAGAAAGCGAGACAGTCAAAACATCCCAACACAGCTGCGTTTCAGCTGAACCTTCGTCAGGGGGTATCTCAAAGAGAACAATAATTCAAAGATAAAATTAAAAAAGGTCATAAAACATATTTCTACATTGAACCAATGATGAATAAATAATATCTAAAAAATCTTTAGTTAAAAAACCAATAACATTGCAAATATGAATCTAAAGGCAAAGACACCTAGAAAAAAATAATATAAAATTAAAACATAACAGGACTAAAACATAATACTTCTCACATGCAAAATAGCCGCCAGGCCTGCGTTCCCTGCCGTGAACTTACAAGATTGGAGCAGCACAGCAAACATGATAAAGAGTGCCACAATGCTGCTGCCGCCGTATGTGGGAGCACACCACACGAAGGGGGGGCCCGAATGGGGAGGACATACCATCACCATGACAATGGGGGCCCTCAGCAAAATTTTGCTTGGGGTCCCTCACTGTAACTTACGCTATTGCCTAAATGGGTTAGGTTTGAAGTTTGAAAGGGAAAACTTGATTAAAAAGGAACAAAGAGCACATCTTAAAGCTTTGGCTAGGATCCAGTACTTGTCAAGCCTGAAACCCAATCAACTTTTCTTCCATTTGAAAATGCATGAATGAAAGGGAGAATAAAAGAAAAACACCACATATTGTACCTATCGGCTATTGTTAATCAGCCCAAAGGGATATTTTTTTTTGTATTGACAAAAACACCTGTTTACTTGAAATGTCAGCAGTCTCCGACACAGCTTGCATTACACAGGCATGGACTCTTCCTCTGTGAAAGATTTATTTTTCTCACTGGGGGATGGGAAAGTGCAACCTTTAAATTGTTGTCTGTCTGTGGGAAGAAAGGGGGAAAGAGTTTTGGATTTAGCTCATGCAAGTTCCGTTCAGTTACTTGGAGGGCTTACAATCTAAGGGGCATGTTTACTAAACACCGTTGCTGTGCGGGTTCCCGTTAGTGTGCTGGTGCCATATAAGGAGTGGGCAGGCCAGGCAGAAAAAAGCAAAAAACTGGACCGTACGTGTGTGCATCGCGCTAATGTGCGGGGCCCACATTAGCGCGTGAGAAGGCTAAGTGGGGCGCTGCTGCAAAACCAAGCAACAGAGCCGTAGTACAACGGTGAAGACACCGACCAATGGTGCAGGGGCCAGGGGTTCAAACCCCCTTTGCGCTCAACAAAAAAGACCAGCTGAGGCACCAACATTTATGGGCAAAAGTGGTTAGGAGGCATATTAATTTTGGGCAGCAGAAGGCGGCGCACTGTTATTTTTATTACGGCATGAGGCGGCGCACTGTTTAGTGTGGGCGGCAGATGGCGGCGCATTGTTAAGTTTGGGCGGCAGAAGGCGGTGCGCTGATAAATGTGGGCAACAGAAGGCGGCGCGCTGATGTGTGAGGGGGCAGTCCAATAGTGGGAGGGATAAGTGGCGCGCTGATGTGCAAATAACAGGAACGGAGCCATAGCACAATGGTTAAGACACTGACCACTTGTGCAGGGATCATGGGTTCAATTCCCCACAGTGCCCATTGAAGACAGCTGGCTGAGGCATTATTTTAGGAGCATTTCCATGTTGTGCGGCATAAGGCGGCGCGCTGTTAATTTAGTGCGCCACAAGATGGCGCGCTGATGGCTACAAGGCTGCGCGCGGATGCACAAACACAGGAACAGAGCCACAGCACAATGGTTAAGACACTGACCAATGGTGCAGGGGCCAGGGGTTCAACCCCTCACAGTGCCCAGTGAACAAGGCTGGCTGGGGCAGTATGTATCATGGTGAGGAGTGCTGTAGGAGGCCTTCCATTTATATTTTATTTCCCACCACTAGTAAACCCGCTCTCACAGTGTGTTAACATACAGATGCCCGTAAGGCACATGTTACAGTGCACTGTCCGCCAAGGCACCCTAGAATGTCCCCTATAGGGCACCATGTATGCTGTGACACAGGATAATGTATAGTGCACCCTATATGGATGGCAACCATAAGGTGGCCTATAGGGCGCCCTATAAAGCACCCTCAGAGGCACCTAATGGGTATAGTAAGCTGTGTGTGGTTTTGCCAGCATAGACATATGTACAGTAAATAAAAATAAAGCTGTGGACAGCCCTATCAAAGGGCCCCACTGTGGGTTTGAACCCATGACCTCTGGCTGTACAGGAAGTAACGTAACCATTGGGCTATAGCTCTATAGCTGATAGCAAGCCCCTGGCTGGCTGCAGAGAGCCTGCACGTCACCCCACAGACAATCTGCTGTTGTAGACAGGATAAGGTTAGGCCACCCGTACCCATGATGCACTGCACATGCAAATCAGCTGTCCACAGATGCACACAAGATGGGGAATGCACCCCAACAGCTACCCGGCCTGGTAGGGGGAATTGTCCATGTGCACCCACACAGCACCTCGGCCTGGTAGGGGGTCCTGAGCGGGTGGACTACCAGCAAAGAGTAGCTACACACTGTCACATTGTGCGGGTACTGTGCTCACCCTGAGGGTGTGATGTGGCGGCCAGGACCAGGTCCACAACACCAGCCATGGCTGGATGAGGCCATGACAGAGCTCCAAAACAGTATTAACCTGTGAGATAGGAAGGTGCTGCAGAAACATGTTGGATATCTCTGTCTGTCTCAGTTAGTGGAAACCCCCATGGACCCCCCTAGGTGGCCAAAGTTACCCCCACCACGGCCAGTAGAGTCAACCATCAACCCCAGTCCTGCTGGGGAACAGACACCCTACAGGGCAGTCCAAGCAGCTCCACACACATCCATAACACAATATGAGACAGACTTTAGGCCTGGATATCCAAAGATGCACCCCAGCACTATCAGATATTCACCTGCAGCAAGCCATCAGCCACTGCACCCTGCAAGGCACTCCATCAAGACACATACCAGCTGTGAACAGTCTGCTGGTTAGCCCTGATGGAAATGCATGCACCCAAAACTGGGATGGCAGCACACACAAGCAGAAAGTTCTGTGAGGAGACCCCAACAGGAAACCCATATATATCACAAGAGAGAAACACAATACAGCACTATGGGGGTGCCTAGCCATGCTGTCATCACTGCACACTCAGGGTGAGAGTGCTCCCCCAGCAGCACATACAGAGGTCACCCTGTCTGTGTAGGTGGTGGCCTGGCACTACAATGTCACAGTCAGTGCCCTATGCCCTGTGCAGATGCATCCTGGCCAGCCCACCATGTCTGACCTATACCCATGGTACCTTGCTGCTCATTATGCACATTGGCAGGCCAATACTGGCAATAGTGCTGGCAGTGTGGGTTGGGGAAGGTGTTTGCAGCCAACACACACTGTATAGACAGACACACACTCCCACACCTATGCCAGCATTGTGCTACTATTGAGGGGGTGATTAGCCTTGGCCACCACACCGGTCCTGGGCACGGCACAGGCATGGATATGGTACGCAGTACTGCTGGGGGTCACTCCCCAGGGTGGTGAACACCATCAGAGGCCAGGCCTGGAGCACGCACCGCAGACACCAAACAGATTGTTCGGATGGGGTCAACTAGCAGTATGTGCGTAACGTAGGGATATCTATCAGCCTGTACTCTTAGCAAACGTTTCAGAGCTGTGTACCTCAGGTGTAGGGTGACATTGCTAAGGTATGCAGGTGCTGGTATTGGGAGATGCACGCAGGGTCCAATGTTCTGCCTCTACAGGAGACATTGGCCAATGGGGCCTGTGGGTGTGGGTGTGTCTGCCCCTGTTGGCTGCTGCTTTACGGCAGCGCTTCCCCACTCCAGCCCAGTTTTGCATCACACTGTTCGGGTCTTCCTGCTGTCCCTCATGAATATGCATGAGCTACATCTACATACCGTGCATAGATATACAGCACAGGCATTTGTATGAGTGGCAGCATGGAACCTGACTGGTGTGTGGCCCACCAGGACTGCATTTGGGGGATTCTGCTGTAGGTTCTGCCCCTGTTCATGGTGTCTGTGCTCAGTGGGGTAAAAGATAGACGTATTACCATTGCATATGTCCTCGTCACGAAAGGTGTGTCCTTACTGTCACTGTTTATTTGTGGGGAAAATATGTGGGCAGGATTGCTGGTAGCCCCAGCTGGTCTTTGAACCTGTGACCTTCTGTTCTTGCATACATTGTCTGTGTGCATTGCACCACTGTGTAGCCACAGCTTGGCTGAATTCCCTGGATAGTCCATGACTGTGGATCCGGCAGGGCCTGTCTGTTGCTGTGGACTGTGCCAGCCTGCACATGGCTAGGCCTCTGTCTTCTGTCGCTAGCAGCCACTGCCCCCTGCACCACATGTACTCGTCCGCCAACAAGCTGGCATGAGCTTCTCCCATAAAAGGCAGGTGACCTGATTGGAATGTGGCAGTACGGGACTGCATTTGGGGTACTTGGCTGTGGGTAATGCCCATTGTTGTGGTGTGTGTGCGTTTTTGGTAAAATATGGGTGTTTTCCCCATGCTTATGTCCCCTGCAATACAAGGGTGTCTGGGCAACAGTGATATTAATGGGCAACCATAGCAAACACTCCCAGGAAAGCTCCACAAAAGGAAATGTTTTTTGGAAGAGTCTCCGCTCCGTAAACCCTTCCAAAATTCATTTCTTTTTTCTGGAGCTTTGCTGGGTGTGTTTTCTGTATTTGCCCATCACTATAACTGTTCCCCAGCTGAATTACTATTTTTAATAGTTCTGTTGTGGTCATTTTCTATTTTTATTTGCACTTTTGTGCTGTGCACATGTATCACACTGCTCACGTTTTGCTGGTTTCCCCGGTTTTCCTGTACATTGCTGACGGAAATGGTTTCTCTTCCCTTTAAATGCTTTCTACCGCGAGGTTTCCCTCGCGGTAGTTTTTACATGCAAATTCGGGCCCGATACTGTGCGGGGAGCCTCTCCCCTCCCACTCTCCACCCATTGACCCCGTCCCTCCGCCCCTCCGGAGCCTTCCTCCGCCCTCCTTTAGCCATTCCACGCCTCTATCGGACATTTGCGGGCCCGCACTTGTACGGGGCCCGTTAGTGTGCCGCGCACCTTTGCGGGGGTGACACGCACATATGCGGGGCGTTTAAATGCGTTTATTAGCGTTTCAGTGCCGCGTTTCCGTGCGCTATTTTGCGGCATACACATTTCCGGTTTTTAGTAAACATCCCCCTAAGTGTCTTGTCCCAGGTCCAGATTTAATATTTTGGTGCTCACAGGCAAGATGTAGACAGCAGATTCAGACAGCAGAGTGGGTGGGGGACCTGTCAGAGCAGAGACAGTGGAAAGGAGTGCCACAGGGGCCATGACCCCACCAATATTTTGCCCAACACGGAAGCAGCCTTGGGGGCAGAGCTTGTTTGGCCCCTCCAACAAAAAAGGTGTTCCATTCCGCTGCGCTGCCCCTGTGGCTGAGATTCTAAAAATATTAGAGAGCCCGAAGAAGAGCAGAGGGAGGCCATAGTGTGCAGTAGTTCCCCGTTGAAGCAGCACATACATATGGTCCTAAAGTAAGTTTAAGCAGGTTTCTTTTTGGCACCTTCAAAATTGCGTGCCCTAGGCAGCGGCCTATGCCTAAATGCGGGCCTGACATGTCCAAGATCACTAGGAGCAGCAGTGGTATTCCAATCAGTCTTCACTGCAGCTCCAATCATTTATGTTTTCTAGGTAAAATGCACTGATGCCTTCTCCTTCTACACCCCAGAACTCTGGAACGTGCTGCAGTATCTGACAAGTGAAGAGCAATACATAACCTCTCTGACTTTAGCAAGGAACTAAACACCTTCCTATTCAAGGATCACTACTGTATGGTGAAGAGACAAAACCAATTCTCCTGTTCTATTAGTCCAATACTCTTTACCACATCTCATGTCTCTTTACCACATCTCATGTTTCGCTAGCAAATCTCATACTATTATGCTCATGTTTATTTATTTATTTATTTATTTTTATTTCTTATATACCGCGCTATTATAATCAGTGCGGTTTACATTTGAACAGAACATACAAGAATGTAACAAATTACATCGAGTTTTTTACATTGAACAGGGAAAGTAAACATGGAGGAAAAACCGAGGGAAAGCTATGTACAAATTATATACAAATTATATACAAATTATGGATACTCTTACGAATAAAATCTAAAAAACTTTACCTATACTATACTTTACCTATACTCATGTCATGTTTCTACCTATCTTTTAATGTAATCGTTTATTATGTTTCTTGTAACTTGCTTTGACTTGTAGATAAAGTGAGAATAAATACATAAGATAAATAAGGTAAAGGCTGTTTTTCGTTTGCTCCATACTAAATGCTTGTTGTCCTCCAAAACATTTGTATGTGTTTATTTTTATTAAATTTAGATGAGAGAGCATAAACCTAGTTAAAAAAATTTTCTCTAAACAAAACAGCAAAAAAATATACAACACAATAATAGTGCCCCCTGAAACTTATGTAACAACCCATAGACTCAGCTAAGCTGTTTGGGACGGGGGAGGGAGGGACTCAGTATGTGCACAAGTCCTCTGATGGGCACGGGTAAAATTAATATGATTTCACGTAAAGCAATGACTCACATATAGAGGCTGAAGTGACGTTCTAGTATGTATTTGCTGATGCAACATGAGGTAAATACAGTGGTACATGATAAGCAATAATGTTCACATTTAATTACAGGCAATCCAATACAAGGACAGCTTAAGTCATATCTGCTTTATGTTTGTGATCCTTGGAATTTATTTTAACCCTGAGACTCAATGCCCCATCATTGGTTCTTGGGTTGCTTCAAATTTTATTCCCAAAGTGCTGCACACCAGTCAGGTTTTCAAGATATCCAAAATGAATATACATGAGATATATTTGCATGCACTGTCTACACTGTATGCAAATATACTTCATGAATATTCATTAGGGATAACCTGAAAACCTGGCTCATTTGTGGTCCTCTAGGACTGGACTTTGACATCCTTGCCTTAAATAGGAAAATCCTTAATGTTCAGTAGGGGTGCACAGGTCAAAAAAATTCATTTCATGTAGTTTCCTGGGGCAATTTTCAGTTTCTGGGATTTTTCATTCTATTTTTTTTTCATTTTGAGAGCAATATCATCAATAGCGTGCACTATTTCAAAATAGTGGGTCCTATTGCACAGTAAGGACTGGAAGAGTAACCTAGTGTTTTGAGCAACAGCCCAAAACCTGAGGAATCGGGGTTCAATCCCTATTGGCTCTCCTTGTGATGTTGGGCAAGTCGCTTTACCCTCCATTGCTTCTCCAAAAAAGGAATGACAATCTACTTTCACTCATATCTTGCCAAAAAAAAAGCCAATAAAAACCCCAGGGGCTGCTGAGTCAGCATTAACTTGACAGCACTTTAAAAAAAAATTGCTCAGTAGTACTCAATAGAGTTCACTATTGATATACAAGAAAAAGACAAAATATGGGTCTAAATGATATTATTATATGTGATCTTTGTAATAATGGTTGAGAAGTTGACTGTGTGTTATATAGACACATAGTATATGATGGCAGATAAAAACCAGCATGGTCCATCTAGTCTGCCCAGCAAGGTGGCAAGAATAGATGCGCCCGCCGCTCTGTGCAGTTCACACCTCCCCGTGTCCTTGTTTAGGGGTGTTCCCATGCAGGCCACCTCGACTTGTTAAGATATCAGACACAGTTAAGTTTATTTTGATTTTATCTTGTTTCTATAAAGGGATCCACTGTGTCTGTCCCATGTCATTTTGAATTCTGTCACTGTATTTGCCCCCACCACTTCCATCGGGAGGGCATTCCAAGCATCCACCACCCTTTCAGTGAAAAAGTATTTCCTGACGTTGCCTTTCAGTTTACCCCCTTGCAGCTTCATGTTATGCCCTCTGGTATTGCAGCTTCCCCGTCTTTGAAAAATGTTTGTTTGTTCATTAATACTCCTTAAGTATTTAAAGGTCTGTATAATATCTCCCCTGTCCCTCCTGTCTTCTAGAGTATACATATTTAGGTCTTAGAGTCTCTTTTCATGCATCTTCTGGCACAGGCTCCAAATCATTTTGGTCGCCTTCCTCTGAACCATTTCCGGTCTTTTTATATCATTTGTGAGATACCGTCTCCAAAACTGAACACAATATTCCAAGTGAGATCTCACCAGCGACTTGTACAGTGGCATTAGTACCTCCTCCTTCTGCTGGTAATTCCTCTCTGTATGCAACCCAGCATGCTTCTGGCTTTGGTCACCTCCTTGTCACACTGTTTTGCTACTTTGAGATCCTCAGAAATAATGACTCCGAGCTCCTTCTCCTGCTCTGTGCACACCAACCTCCAGCCCCCTATCATATACAATTCCCTTGGATTTCTGCATCCCAAATGCATGACACTGAACTTCTTCACATTAAATCTTAACTGCTAAGCATTATACCATTCTTCCAGCTTTTGCAGATCTTTCCTCATGTTATCTACTCTCTCAGGGGAGTCCACATTGTTGCAAATGTTGGTGTCATCTGCAAAAATACATTCTTTTCCATTCAGTCCTTCAGCAATATCATTCACAAATACATTGAATAGTACTGGTCTCAGGGCACACCGCTAATCACCTTCCTTTCATCCGAGTGAGTTTCGTTTACCATCACTTTCTGTCATCTGTCAGTCAACCAATTTCTGATCCAGTCCACCACCTTGGGACCTATCCCTAAGCTGTTTAGTTTATTGATAAGCCTCCTATGAGGAACAGTATCAAAGACTTTGCTAAAATCTAGGTAGATGACATCCATCGCATGCCCTTGATCTAGTTCTCTGGTCACCCAGTCAAAGACTCAATCAGATTTGTATGGCACGATTGTCCTTTGGTAAAACCATGTTGTCTCAGATCATGCAACCTATTGGTTTTGAGGAAGTCCACTATTCTCTCTTTCAAGAGCACCTTCATTACTTTTCCCACCACTGAGGTAAGGCTTACTGGCCTGTCGTTTGCCACTTCTTCCCTATTACCACTTTTGTGAAGAGGTACCACATTGGCCCTTTTCCAGTACTGCGGAACTTCTCCTGACTCCAAGGATCTATTAAAAATATCCTTTAAAGGCCCTGCAAGAATTTCTTTGAGCTCTTTCAGTATGCTATGATGTATCCCATCCAGTCCCATGGCTTTGTCCATTTTCAGTTTTGCAAGCTATTCAAAAACATCATCTTCTGTGAATGGTGTAGTATCTTCTCCATTTCCATTTGTATATTTGTCAATCACAGCACTTTTTTTTTGTTATCTTTATTTAAAATTTTCAACATAATACAACAAAATAATACAAAAGAATCACTTCACAACCCCACCCTAACAATTCAAACTACCCCACATCCCACCCCACCTTCCAAGGTCCACCAGCCCCAAGTACAGAGTAACAATCAGCAGTATTTACTTAACACCAATATGAATCACAGCACTTTTGAGTATTGCAATTTCACCTCTGATCTTCCTCTTCTCCCGAATATACCTGAAAAAGATTTTATCACCACACTTTAGATCTTTAGCCATCTTTTCTTCTGCCTTTGATTTTGCTATCTTTATTTCTCTTTTAGCTTTATCGTGTATTCTTTTCGTTGTTCTTCTGTTTGCAAACTTCTGAATTTTGTGAAAGCTCTGTTTTTTGCCCTTATTTGTGCAGCCACTCCTTTAGAAAACCAAATAGGATTCCTTTTCCTCTTGTTTTTATTTACTTTCCTTACATATGTATCTGTTGCTCCTTTTATTGTCTCCTTTAGTTTAGTCCACTGCAATTCCACTTTCCTTACCTCCACCCACTCTGCCAACTCCTCCTTCAGCTACTTGACCATTTTCCTGAAGTCAGCGTTTTTGAAGTCTAGGACTCTGAGCTTGCTGTGAGGGGACTCTGCCTTGGCTTTTATCTCAGACCGCACCGTGTGATGATTGCTACTGCTCAAATGGACACCCACCCGTACGTTCGACACACTTTCTCCGTTGATGAGTACTAAATCCAGCATCAACCTTTCCCTAGTTGGTTCCATCACCATTTGTCTAAGCAATGCATCTTGGAAGGCATCTACAATTTTTTTTACTTCTTTCCAGATTTGCAGAAATAATAAGAAACATAGAAACATAGAAATATGATGACAGAAAAAGACCACATGGCCTATCTAGTCTGTCCTTCTATAACAACTACAATAGTCCCCTTTTTACCTTTAGAGATCCTCTGTGTTTGTCCCATGCTTTTTTGAATTCAGTTACTGTCCTCATCTCTACCACCTCCATTGGGAGACTATTCCACGGATCCACTACTCTTTCCGTAAAGAAATATTTCCGCATATCACTCCTGAATCTATCTCCCTTCACCCTCATCCCATGTCCCCTCATAGCAGAACTTTCTTTCAATTGAAAGAGGCTCTCTCCCTGAACATTTATGCCATGGAGGTATTTAAACATCTCAATCATATCACCTCTATCCCGCCTTTCCTCTAAGGTGTACATATTAAGATCCTTCAGTCTGTCCTCATATGCTTTATAATGAAGACCACTAATCATTTTAGTAGCCACCCTCTGCTCCGACTCCATCCTGTTCACATCCTTTTGAATGTACGGTCTCCAGAATTGCACACTATACTACAAATGAGGTCGCACCAAAGACTTATACAGGAGGCATTATCACCTCCTTTTTTCTGATAGCCATTGCTCTCCGTATGCACCCAAGCATCCTTCTAGCTTTTGCCATCGCCTTTTCTACCTGTTTAGCTACTTTAAGATTATCAGACACAACCACGCCTAGGTCCCGCTCTTCTTTAGTGGACAAAAGTACTTCACCCCCTATACTATATTGCTCCCTTGGATTGCTGCAGCCCAAATGCATGACCTTACATTTTTTAACATTAAATTCCAGCTACCAAATTCTAGACCATTCTTCAAGCTTAGCTAGATCCCTCCTCATGTTATCTACCCCTTCCTGGGTGTCTACTCTATTGCAGATTTTGGTATCATCCGCAAAGAGGCAAACCTTACCTGAAAACCCTTCCGCTATATCACTAACAAAGATGTTAAAAAGAATCGGACCATGGACAGATCCCTGGGGCACACCACTGATAACATCCTTCTCCTCAGAGTGAGCTCCATTTACTTGTACTCTTTGTCGCCTCTCACCCAACCAATTTCTAACCCAAGCAGTAACTTTAGGGTCCATCCCTAGGGTGCTCAGTTTGTTTATAAGTCGCCTGTGAGGAACAGTGTCAAAGGCTTTACTGAAATCTAAATACACCACATCTAGAGCTCTCCCTCGGTCCAACTCCCTGGTCACCCAGTCAAAAAAATCAATCAGATTTTTCTGACAAGACCTGCCTCTGGTGAATCCATGCTGCCTCGGATCCTGTAATCCGCTGGACTCCAGAAACCTCACTATTTTCTCTTTCAGCAGCGTTTCCAATAATTTACTCACCACCGAAGTTAAACTAACCGGCCTGTAGTTTTCAACTGCATCCTTCCTTCCGCTTTTGTGTAAAGGCACCACATGAGCCTCTCTCCAGTCCTTTGGCACCATTCACGACTCCAATGAGGCATTGAAAAGGTCAGTCAGTGGAGTTGCTAGAACGTCCCCAAGTTCCCTCAGTATTCTTGGGTGTATCCCATCCGGTCCCATCGCTTTGTCTACTTTAAGTTGAGATAGTTTCTCACGAACACAGTCTTTTGAAAATTGTTCAAGATGTCCTTTGCTTCTGTTCCTATTTGTGGGTGTTTTCTGAGGTCCTGCTCCTGGTGCTTCATCTGTGAACACAGAACAAAAATATTTGTTAAGCAATTCCACTTTATCCTTATCAGCTTCTACATATTCCTCCCCTGCACCCTTGAGTCTGACAATACCACTCTTGCCCTTCCTCTTCTCACTAATATATCTGAAAAATGTCTTATCCCCCCATTTTATTGCATTGGCTATTTCCTCCTCCTTTTGAAACTTTGCCTTCTTGACTACTTTGCTAGCTTCTCTAAGTTTTACCAAATACAGATGCCTGTCTTCCTCTCTCTGTGATCTCTTGTATTTCATGAAGGCCTCCCTCTTTTTCTTCACTTTTTCAGCTACTTCTTTCGAAAACCATAGCGGTCTCCTTTTCCTTTTACCTTTATTTACCATTTTAACAAAAAGGTTGGTTGCCCTTAAAATATCCCCTTTCAGTTTTTCCCACTGTTTTTCTACATCCCTCAGCTGTTCCCATCCAACTAACGACTCCCTGAGGTATTGGCCCATCTTCGCAAAGTTAGTCTTCCTAAAGTCTAAGATCCTCACCTTTGAATGGATTCTAACAGCCCTAGTCCTAATACCGAACCACACCATCTGGTGATCACTGGATGCAAAATGATCTCCCACTACAACATGTGATGCAGTGGCAGGACTGGAAGCCATGGAAACTGATACTGACCCGCTGGTTGGTTCAGGTATTGCAGGAAAAGGCAAGGTTTTCCCTTCTCAGCACAAGCTGCAGGGAGCTAATCAGCTAACACAGTTCACCTCAGGGGAGGAGAGAAGCAGAGCTGCTGATTGGGCACGCCCTAGTAGGATGCGGGCTCCCCAGAGCAGGGGCCCCTTGTTAAGCAGAGAGAAGGAAGACAGTAGTAGGTTGAAGAGTAGGATGAATGGAATGAGGAGTGAAAGTGGATTGAGCCCACGAGTGAGAAGGCAAAGGACATTGGAAAAGCAAGAAGCTCTCTTGGATGCAGAATCCTTTGACCTAGCAAGAGAAACACTGCCCAGCCGTAATACAAGGAAAAGGGATTCAGAACCAGGAAGTAGGTACCAGGGATACTCAGTGCCTGAAAGAACCTTCTGGGAGCAACAGAGGTTAGAAGCACTGAGAGACCCAGGATTAAAGCCTAGGTTTCTGGAAGACACAGTTGACCCTTGGAGAGAAAGGCACCGTGGCAAGGCATTCTCAGACAAGCCTCATTTTAAGGTACCTGCTATATTTAATTCATATGACCAGTTTTATGAGAAGCCAGAAAGAGTGAATGCTGACTTTAAAGCTCAGGACAGTTTCAGGCAGTGTGAGAGCCGTTGGCTACAGCCTGAAGTCTCTTTAAACAAGCCCAGCTTTTCTCACCAAACAGCTCAAGCTTTTAGCAAGCAGGCTGACATAAAGAATTCAGCTGAACTGTTCAGAAGAGAATTAAGCCAAGATAATTCAGGAGGTCCTACCTTTGAATCACTCTTTAAAAGCAGATCTCGTGCAGAGGAACTTGTTAACCCAACACTTGCAAACAGAGATAAGTGGGGGAGGGGTAACTCCACTGCAGGCATTGATTGTTTAAACAGAGACGGCATTACTTGCTTTCCAGAAGTAAATAATCACTTACCCAAGCAAGGAGAATATCCTCAGTCTAGCCAAGCTAGAAGGCAGGCTGAACTTCTTCTCAATGAGTTTAAACAGTTCTTAGATAAAAGAGCTGTTGCTGAACAAAACTCAGTCCAAGCAGGAATTAGTCCTGAGACAGGAATACCATTACCTGCTCCGTTGCCCATGATTGAAATTAATCAGCCAATGGACTGCTCAATTGGGCTGATTGACAAAGCTGACTAAAAGCAAAGCTTGAATGGTCATATTTTTCTACCTTATCCTGAATGGTATGCTGTTTAAATACCTGGATGAAAAGCTTATGAAAATGAGTAGTGTTTAAGTACCTGGATGAAGAGCTTATGAGGCACTAGGAAAATAAGCTAAAGTATAATTTGGTTACAGCTCATGAATATTATCGTTTCTCATTTGATTATTTGTGAATACAAAGTAAAAGGACACATGATGTAATGTGCACTCCAGTGTGAAGAATAATTTAAGCACAGTATTGCAAAGCCTGGATTTTTCCTTTGTTCCTGTTTTGGTAATCCTCACGCCTGTTCCATTCCACCAAGGAGCGGGGTAAATAAATCCTTACAAAATAAATATTCTTGTTCCCGACTATCATTTGGCCCCCACAACTACAAAAGACCCATCCCTCCTTAACCCTCAAGGTTAGGGAGTGGGTGCAGGGTAACAAACATCAGAAACACTTTCACCATTGGTAAGCACCAAGTCCAGTATGGCCCCTTCACGTGTGGGGTCTGTTACCAATTGCCTGAATAGTTCTCCCTGTAGAGAATCCAGGATCTCCTTACTTCTAGATGATACTGCAGCAGGAATGTGCCAATCAACATCTGGCATATTGAAATCTCCTATCAGTAGCACTTCCCCTTTCCTAGCAATGTTGCGCATGTCTTCAATTAACTCTGTCCACCTCTTCCTCTTGTGAGGGAGGTCTGTATATCACAGCAATGTAAATAGATTTCTCTTTCCCTCTTTCTAGTTTAACCCACAATGCCTCCCCTCTCCCTTTTAAGCTCTGTAATTCCAAAGCTTTAATAGTAGTTTTTACATATAGTGCCACTCCTCCTCCCCTACTTCCTACCCTGTCCTTTCTGAATAAAGTATAGCCAGGTATAGTTACATCCCAATCATGGTTTCCACATCAGGTAGATTAAAGTCTCCCAATATGATCACTTCCCCCTTTATGGCTACCTTTGCATTATCAATGATCAAGTCGCTATTCATTTCTTTGGTTTGAGTTGGAGACCTGTAGACTACACCAGCATGGATGATAGTGCCATCTCCTCTTTCCAACACAATCCATAGTGCTTCTTCTTTTCCCAATGTCCGCTACATTTCAGCACCTTTAATATTGCTTTTGACATATAGGGCTACTCCTCCTCCTTTTCTGCCTGCTCTATCTCTCCTAAATAAATTATAGCCAGTTATGGCTATATCCCATTTATGTGACTCGTAAAAGCATGTTTCTGTAATGGCCACAATGTCCATTTCCACCATTAGGGCTTCCAGGTCAGGAACTTTGTTGGCTAGGCTTTGAGCATTTGTGCTCATTGCTTTCCAGCATTTGTTGACTGGCTTGCCTGTATTTTGCATAGATTTTGTTCTACACGCCTCTTCAAACTTGCCATTATTGTGTGGTTTAAGAGTGTGGCTGTTTCCAGTATTAATATGCTTTTGCTGGGAATGATGTCCTGAACTTGTCCTTCTCCATCCATTACCCCCTTTCCCTAGTTTAAATGCCTGTCCACATACTGCCTGAATTTTTCACTTAGGATTCTTTTCCCTGAGACAGCGAGATGTAGTCCATCAGCACAGTATAGTCTCTTGTTGGTCCATCTGTTTCCCCAGTCGCCTATATATTTAAATCCTTCTTATTTACACCAGGTCTGGAACCATGTGTTAAAGTTGTTTATGCGATGCAGCCTTTCTGCCTCCTTACCAAGAACAGGTAGAATCTCTGAGAATGCTATAGTGTTAACAAAGGGCTTGAGTTTCTCTCCCAGAGTCTGGAAGTCCTTTTGAACTGCAGAGGCACTGTTTCTAGCCAGGTCATTTGTACCCAAGTGGATGATAACAGCAATTTTGGACAGTTGTATTGCTGTGTTTTCTAATGGTGGAATTCCCATTATTGCTTCTCCATTAGAAAAAGGATTGTTATAGCTACAACTTGAGTTCTCATCCCAGTCCTTGGGCATACCTAGCCGGTCAGGTATTCAGGATAACCATAGTAAATATGCATGAAGGAGATTTGCATGCACTACTTCTATTGCTTGCAAATCTATATCATGCATATTCATTGTGATTATTCAGAAAACCTCACTGGCTAGGTATGCCCCGAGGACTGGGTAGGAACCCTTGCTATAACCCTAGTTCACTCTTTAACAGAGATAGGAGTAGGGGTTCTTGTCTATTGAAGAGAGCGAGAATAATTTCTTAGACCCACAAGTGGGAGACCCACACATCCTCCAAGACAACCATAGCTCCACACCAACACAAGGCAAATCTCCTCCTCTCTCTTATTATACCTGAGCCTACACACTACAGCCAACATGCCGCACCATTTTATATACCTTTTCATCCTCCTACTACTTGCTTTGCATGCAATCACACATACCTCAGCATTTACCACCTCTGTGATCATCCCTATCATAACCATCCACACAGCAGACTGCAGCCCTTTCTGCTAAAGCCACGTACCAGAAACCCATCTCACCTAATCAAAATCAATCCTTTGCTCTACCCTCCCCCTCCTCCTGCCAACTTACCCACCTCCCCCCTTTCAAGTGCATACTCATCAATGCCAGATCCATCCATAATAAGATCTCAGTCCTCGTGGATCACATCAAAGACAACCAGATCTACATAGCATGCATCACAGAGACCTGGATTGAGGAAAGAATAACGTGCTCCTAAACCACCTAGCCAAACCATCATACCAAATCTTCAATCACCCCAGGTTCAACAAGAAAAGGGGAGGAGTCATCATCATAGCTAAGGAATCTCTACAGTCCAAACCCACACAACACAGCTCGACCCAAGACATGGATTCAATTTCCATAACCATCCCCCACCTTTCTATCTGCCTAATGTACAGACCCCCCCGATCAGGACCCAGTGACCTATCCCCACTCAATGAAGAAGCCTGCTTAGAACATCACAAGACTATATGGATCATATTGCTGGGAGACTTCAACCTACCAACGCTCTCAGACAAGCAGGCGTCCTCCTTCCTACAGGCTGTGGAGGTAATGTAGCTTAACTAAGTAGTATCAGAAGCAACACACAGCAAGGGTAAAATGCTAGACCTAATATTCACCCCAACAAACTGGCCACACTACCACCTTTCCTCTATGACAGGTAGTACCTCTGTACCATGGTCAGACCACAGTCTTCTAACCTTCTTCCTTACAAGCAGCAGCACACGAATATACCTATGCAAGCACATTACCAGAAATTCAGGATGTTTAACAAAGAGTCCTTCACTAACGCAATCCAACCACTTATGCACTTGGACCCAGAGCTGAACAGCCCCTGCAACTTTAGATGACATCTTCACACAATGGAACTCTCTCATCTCCTCTTATGTCATCAGGCCAAACAGTACACCCAAGTAGATTTATTTATTTATTTATTTAATTTTCTTATATACCGCACTATTTGTCATCAGTGCGGTTTACATTGAAACAATACAACAATTGGTCAGATATAACAGACCTATTTCAAGTAACAGGAAAATTAACATGGAAGTAAACAGGGAAATCATTTATAGATATATAGATGAGAGCACATCTAGTGCCACGGTAAACCCCTGAGCTCAAATCAAAGAAAACCAAGTTCTGACGACTACAGCATATTTTATTTATATATATATTTATTTAACATTTCTTATATACCACCTTTCATGATATCAAGGTGGTTTAACATTGAACAAACTGAAATTACATTGAACAGGGCATTATAACTTGGAGATCACTATTTTACAGGGAACATGGGCAATGGAGGGTTAAGTGGCTTGCCCAAAACCACAAGGAGCACCTGTGGGACTAGAAACCCCAGTCCTTCCAGCCCAAGGTTGCTGTTCTCTAGTCTAGTGGGATTTGAACCCCCCCCCCCGACCTTCTGGCCTGAGGTACCTTGCCCCAACCACTAGGCCACTCCTCCATGCCTGGAGAAGGCATAGAAACCCAGACACTCATATAGCATGCGTCTCAGTCCTGAAGCAATGCTGTACTCTTACCCTGCTAAAGAAGAAGGAACATCACACCAACCTACTCAACTCCTCTCTCAACCGATCCAGGGAATTATTTAACATTGCCTAGCACCTCATCAAAGCCCCCACCACAGCTATCTCCCCAACTGAGATATACTTCAAAATTGAGGTTGTCTTAAATAAAATGTCATACATGGGCTTGAAGTTCCTAATCCTTTTTTAGAGGTAAATAGGTACTGAATATGTATATTTGTTATAGTCTGTTAGAATTTAACAAGTACTCCTCACTTTTTCCCTGATCTCAGGGTATAAAACAGCTTTGGCACTTAGAATCAGTTTAGGTTGTTACTTCTGACTGTAAGGCCTTAAGGATAGTCTTCCTCCTCCCCCCCCCCCCCTTGCCAATGGATCTAATTCATTGCTCCTATATGCCTTGATGATCTATGATCTGGATGTTATCAGTCCACTGTAAAGATGGCAGGGAGTATTCAAGGGCACCTAGTAAATAGACTGCCCAATAGTGGATGAGCACCCCCAAGCAACATAGGTATTCTTTCTCACCAAAGAATTCTCATCTATTTCTTCTCTTCTCCTGGGTAAGACCTCTCTCTCTTGCTTCACTCTTTTTTCAGTCCTGAAGCACTAGAAACTCCCCACAGGGCTCTCTGCATGATCTCGGTTGGCAGAAACCACTTAATGACCATCCAGTAGGGTACACGGAACTGTATCACCCTCTGAGTTAGAGAATGTGATTACTCCTTGGATAAGGTGAAAGGCCCTTGAGAGTTGAAAGGTGAGGGGGAAAAGAAAGCAGGAAATCAATTGATCCTTAGCTTCACTTCAATGTGAGGAAGCTCAGGCCCCTAACCTATAGGAAGGGTAAGAGAATGCCAACCTGTTCTTTGGTTGTTCTTTTATTATGCAGCCTGCATTCTGTATTCCAATGCTATATCCTGATTCTGGGTACAGCTCTGAGGACCCAGTTGAAATGCATTATAAAGAGAAAGTTCAATGAATGCAGCTACTTACTGAATAGCACTACCATTATAGAACTGATTTACTTTAAAGATATGATTAACCCTCTTTCCTCTGGCATGTAAGGCACATTGATTGGTTTTCTTCAGGTCTGCTTCTTTTTGTTTAAATCACAATGGACTGGATCACGTCAATGAAGCAGCCAAATAATTGCTAGTTCCTGATCATGTTAATGCTAAAATTTTCTCTTTAATCTTTTCATATGCTTTTATTTGTAGTGTATTGTTCTGTGGTTTGAATAGAAGCCTAGACACAGAGTCTGATTCACTAAAGCTATTCTTCCATTCTTTGTTGATAGCAAAAAAAACAACAGCCCCAAAATCCTAAGTAAATCGGCCTTTAATAATATGGTATTGTGAAAGATTAAGGCAGATAAAGAGCAATTCGCCCACTCAGTCTATCCAGTTAACATTGTTAAGGTTATATCCCAGCTGCCAGCCATAAGTAAATATTGTAAACCTTTATGAGGCAAAATTGGCAAGGTGATCTAAAAACAACAGAAGCCTGATCACTTGCAAGATATCTTGCTTATGCAAGTCAGTTCTGTCTTCCACTTTGCTTTTCTAATATCCCCGATAGATGAGCACTACAAGTTCCCACACTTGATCCATTGCCCTAGTTCTCACCTATCCCCAAGCTTTTTAACTATCTAGTTGCTAAACTTAGGGAAGCTGTTGCCCCAAAATTATCAATCTTCTGACATGAACCTAGTTTGCTTCTGGGGAGTGGTAGCCTGCTACTTCTAACCTGTGGCCTATGGCATTGTTATGTTATAGTTCCAAACCCTGTGCTGGAGGTGTGGTCTACATGTGAGCTGAAAAGCTTTTGTTAGGGAAGTGTAACCCCCTACTTTCTGTGTGGTCCTTGCAGCTGCTTCTAGTGACTTGGCAGACTGGGGGGAGGAGAGGGGGAGAGGGGAACACTGATCCAATGAGACTTTTTTTGCAGTCTTTTATTCTTGGGCTATTGGAATTTAATATCAGGTTCTTTTGATGGGGACCAGCATATACCAGGAGGCCCTTGGCACTTGACACTCTCACATCTCTCTCTTCTCAAATAAATTAGTCAAGGCCAGAAGATGTGTTCTGAACCAAGGTTTTACTTAAACTTTAGGGTCACAGAGCATTAACAACAATTGGCATAAGTAACAAATAAGAACTATGTACAAGCGGTTATCTCCTTCTCCATAGTCAAAATGATTACACATAGATTATTCCTTTTTCCTGTCAGTTAGGTATGTTAACAAACTTCCTTCAATTATTCTGTATCTTAAGTTGAACAGTTACCCTACTCCACCACTCCTACCCCTTTGTTATTTAGTCTTGTTTCCCTGAGTGGGAATCCCTCTCTCCTATTTCTAGTGTTCTTTCCCAGTGTACCTGATGCTGGTGGTGATGCAGACACAGGTCCTTGATACTGTGCCGGCTCACTCCTGGATCTGGTGTCACTGGCATATGAGGAGTGCTTCCTCCTGAGAGCTGGTGGCTTCTGTAGAAGCTGGTCCCCGGAACTGCTCTGCAGGGCTTTTGACTGATGAACTGGGAAGTTTAGCTGTTGGTACAGTTCTTGGAACCTCTCTCACAGTCAGAGCTACTCTCCTGAGACAGTGTGGTGCTAGCAGGTTTTGCATAGACATCAACCCTCTGCTCTTTTCTCATGTGCTGCTGCCCTGAACCCTGTTGCTCACTGTCTGTAGTATGAATGGCTGTGTGCAAAAGACATCTGCCCAAATGGCAAATGCCTTTGTTCCCTTCTGGTGCAGTGACTGGATGCCAAAGATACTTGCTCCTTAAGGGCAGATGCCTTACTCCTGCATGGTATAGTGGCTGTGTGCCAAAGAAAGAGTTCTGCCTTTGGGAGTGATTTTTATATGATTGTGAATTTTCCCTCCAGAGGAGTCTCCTTCCAGAATGAAGTGACTTGCAACAAGAACCTCCCCTGTTCTGGAAAATGTTAGTCTTTTCTTTAACCTTCATTGTAGTAATCTAGTAGGAACACAGTATGGTGCTGCTGCTCACACAATAACTTCCAAGCAGTCTATACACAAGACTCTGAGCGCATGTACTCTTGTTTCCTGGGATAGCTGTGCTTCTCCACCAGTTAAGCATTCCTGATTCTAAATGTCTGTTGTGCCTAGATTATAATTTTGGTTTTATTTCCTACTGTGCTTCATTCTGGTTAATCTGTTTGTTATTAGGGTTTTCTTTATTCTGAATTTTCTAGGGGGTATATTCAAAGGGATTAACGTGCTTAGTAGACCTGCTAACCACATTCATACTGGTGAATGGGATATTCAGTGGCACATACCCTTTTGTACCACTAAAGATCCCCTCCTAAACCTACTGAATGCCCTGACACTAACTGCTTAGCATCGGGGCATTCTGGGGGCGGATCTGGGGTAGCACCAAGACTAGCTAATCAGTGGTGATATTGAGCTGCTTGCTGAGTAACCCTACCTGGCTAAAGTTAAGCCAAAAAAAAAGCTGGCCTAACTTAGCCAGTTTAGCTATCTGGCCAGCGGCTGAATATCACTGCTGACTGCATAGCCAATTTGCTATCTGGGCAAAATGAATATTCAATGCCAGTGGCTGGATATGGCCCAGGCATTGAATATCTGGGTTTAATTTAGCTACTTTACTTGTGCTGGCTGCCACTGCTGAATATCTCTGTGTTTATTTTCTCTGCCTGCCTTCTTCTAACCCATGTTTCCTTCTGGTTGCTCTGTGTGCTACTGCGTTGCATTCTGTATCTTCTATGTTCAAATTCTCTCTCTGATTTTCTCTCCTCTTACTAAGAACATTTAACCCTTGACACTATCACCATCCCTCAGCTTGATATCTTCTTTCTTTCCTGCTGACTTTTTATTTCACTCGCACCCACCCCATGGTCTAAATTTCTTATATAACTGTCCTTGGCCTCAATAGCACTATTATTCCCAGTTGCACTCCAGCCCACTGGAGCATGCACCCTGCCTTACTATATCTTATCACACTTCTTTGCAGATCTGCACTCCCTCTTCCCCATCTATTGCTATGGCTCCACATCACTTTTCCCAATCTTTTCCCTTCATGTAAACAACTTCACGCCCCTAGTCCATATTACCCATTCCTCTCTTTCTTTACCCTTTGAGCCATTTTATCATCTACATTATCCTCTGCTCTTAAGCTTCAACATTTTCTTCCTCTCATTCAGTCATCTTCAATCTCTCTGAGAACACCTTACCCTTGTCACTGTTGTGCCTTCTATTCTCTTTCTCATACTCTCCTGTTCCTTCTCCTTCTTTCGTCTGGGGATACCAGTCCTAATCCTGGCCCCCCCCCCCCAGTCATCTCTCTCACTCCCTATACAAGTCCAACTGCAACACCTCAAATCTTTTTCATATTCTTCTCCTTCCTTCCTCTTCTCTCCCTTTTCATGTGCCCTGTGGAATGCCCATTCTGCCTCCAACAAATTTCCCGATATTCATAGTCTCTATCTCTAATGCTCTGCACCTCCTTGCCTTAGGAGACTTTGCTTTTCCCGGAAGTCTCTGCTTTGGTTGCTGCCCTCTGTCATGGAGGCTACCTTTTCTCCCATACTATACATCTCATTGTGACTGTGGTGTTGGGTTGCTACTCTCTCCTTTCTGCCACTTTCAACCTCTTCTTTCACCTCAGTATCACTCCTTTTTTTCCTTTGAAGTCCACTCCAGCTGCCTGGTTATTCTACTTCTTCTCAGGGTAGCTGTCATTTATCAACCCTCTGACAAGCCCATCTCTTCCTTGCTTGCTGATTTTGACTCCTTGCTTTCCTTCTTCCTTGAACCATCTTCTTCACTCATTCTTTGGAATTTTAATATTTGTGTTCATGACCCTTCTGACTCTTACAAAGTCCAAAGGAGAGCAAAACCACCCATAGGCAAGGGCAGGAACAACAAAAACAGGTGTGCCAAGACAGTGGTAGGTTAAGCAAATTTTATTCAACAACTCCAGCACGTTTCGGCTGATGCCTTCTTCAGGGGGATACACCTCAAATAAAATAAAAAAAGTGTACAGAAGATCACAACCATGCAATATATAGATAAAAAACAAATAAACAAACAATGAATGAACTGTACAACAATAAATAATCATAAATAGTAAAAGAATAAAAACATAATAAAATGTGTTAAGAACTAATATTTTAAAAAAGTCATGCATATCTAAACATAAAATAAACTAGCCATGCCAAGATGTCTCACCAAGGGGTGCGAAAGGAAGGGTTGAGGAGGACCACATGTGAGACCCATATTTGATCTACAAGCTATAAGTTATATGCTCTGAATCATTTATTTGATGGTCAGTTCAAAATTGGAAAGTGTTAAAAGCTTATACTGAAATAATTGGATTCCATGATTAACAAACATATGGTGTTCCCAGTTCATATACTCTTAGATTCGACTATTCCAGGGAGCTTCAATTTTTCCCTTCAAGTCACTATGTTATTAGTCATGGGATTACTTCAATATAAGTTTGTAACACTTTCCAATTTTGAACAGACCATCAAATAAATGATTCAGACCGTATAGCTTATGTATTATGTTTTATGTATTATGTTAATCAAATAAGGGTCCCACATGTAGTCCTCTTCGTCCCTTCCTTTTGCACCATGGTTTCTTTTTTCTCCCCTCTTGGAAATGCCCCTATTTAACTCTACATTGTGACCCAATGCAACAGCAAAAAACTTAACACAGCCGCAGGAGAAAAAAGAAACTGCTCCAGCAGTTCTTTACTCCTGCAGCTGTACAGAAATGAGTCGGGGAGCCGAGCTTCAATCCTCACTGGATCTCCCTCAAGCCAGTCAGGCCAGCGTGGGGCCTCCTAGGGTGTGGGACCATCTGTATGTATCTTTGAGTGTATGTAAGTGAGGGGGAAGGGGAGAGTGGGAGCTGCTGGCACTGGGACTGCAACTGGGATTAGAATGGGAAATGGGCTAATGTTAGGGGATGGAGGGACTGGAACTAGAGGAATACTGATACTGGGGGGGGGGGGGGCTAGGAGTGGATTTGGGCTGATGCTAGGGGGATGAGGAGCCTGGGATTGCAAGGGAGATGATGCTGGGAGGGACTGGGACTGGAAGAGGACTTTACTGGGGTGCTAGGACTGGAAATGGGCTGATGCTAGGGAATGGGTGGACTGGAAGGGAGCTGATGCTGGGAGGGACTGGAACTGGAGGAGGACTGATACTAGGACTGGAAATGGGCTGATGCTGGGGGATGGGGAGAATGGGACTGGAAGGAAACGCATACTGGGAAGGCTCCAACTGGAAGGGGGTAGGGGGAGAAAAAAGAAACTGGGGGAGTGAGGATAGAGAGGGGAACAGATATTTTGTGAGGGAGGAAAGTAAAAAGGTCATACGGAGGGAAGAGTTGAAAGAAAGGGGCATAAGAGTGAATGCTAGAGTGAGAAGGAGGAAAGGCAGAGTTAATGAATATATAAGAAGGAAGTGACTGAGTGGTCAAAAGGATCTAGGAAGCTGAGGGGAATAAGAGGCTAGCGAAGGAGTGAGATGAGAAATGGGGGAGCTAGGCTGGAGGTTAGACGAGTAGATGGAAAGTTGCTAGGTGAAAAGTCAAAAAGGGATTGAGGACGGAGGATAGAAATTGAGTGAATGAATGAGTTAAGAAAGAAATGGAGAAAAAAACTAAAAGTGAAAGATCAGTATGTCAGAGGTGGATGTAGACAGAAAATGGAAAAGAAATAGGAGTAGAAAGGACACGGGCAGCAGACAATGGAGAATTTGCAGAAGACATAAAGAACACAGAAGAGAGAGACTGTGGCAATTGTGACTGAAAAATAAAATGTTCAAACAACAAAAGGTAGAAAAAAAGTATTTTATTTTGAATTAATTAACTGGAATGTGTCTGCTCTGGGAAATGTGTTCTGATGTCTTTGCGTTTTGTTCAGTATAAGAGGAAATTCATTTCATAGTTTAATTTTTCCAGTATTGTGGTGCATTCAAAATTTGGCTTTTGGGGATCCAAGTTCAATTATTGTCTTCATATTTTTAAATTGTGATCCCTTGTTCTGTATTTTTTGACGGTCTGTCTGTTTTGCATGTATGATAGAACTGTGCTATTCTGTTTGTTTTGTTTCTGTGTAGTAGATCCACTTATTTTCTTTACCCAGTAAGCTGTATTGGTTTAATGGAGAAATTAGACCTTACCTGCTAATTGTCTTTCCTTGAGTTCTCTCCGGGCCAGTCCAGAACAGATGGGTAGTCAAATCTCCCTCCTCTAGCAGCTGAGGACAGAATTCCAATTCTTTTATTGCTAGGTTACACATCGCTCCCTTGGCAACAGCAGCCAGTCTTTACGTAGCAAGCAGCCAATAACAAATCAATAAGAAGAAAACAGCGGAAGAGTCCCATTGAAGGTATATAAATTTACTCTGTGTCTCATGCTTGACCACGAAAGCACTTGAGAGGGAAAATAGCCAAAGTAATGGCTTTTAATTTTTTTTTTTTTTTAATGAACAATAACCACAAAAAACAAGTTTCCATTCATGTAACACCGAAAAAAAAAACCGACATAAAAGAAACGCAAGAAAATACTAATAATAAAGAATGAAAATTATAGGGAGGGTTCTGGACTGGCCCGGAGAGAACTCAAGGAAAGACAATTAGCAGGTAAGGTCTAATTTCTCCTTCCTATTCGTCTCTCTGGGCCAGTCCAGAACAGATGGGTAGTACCAAAGCAGTACCTAACCCTGGGAGGGACCCGAGAGCCCCGCTATAACTGCTGAAGCCCCCACCGACGCATCTTGCCTAGCGAGAACATCCAACCTATAATGACGTGAAAAGGCATGAAGAGAAGACCATGACGCCGCACGACAAATATCCACCGGGGGAACCAAGGCCGATTCTGCCCACGAAGTAGCTTGACCCCTTGTAGAATGAGCCCGAAGACCTACCGGAACTGGTTTACCTCTGGCTTCTTACGCAACCCGTATTGCATGCTTTACCCATCGTGCAATGGTAGCCTTGGATGCAGGTTGACCCTTAGATGGCCCTGCAAACAACACAAATAACCGATCAGTCTTACGAAAAGACTCGGTCTCCCGTAGATATCTACGAAGTACACGACCCATATCCAATTTCCGCAGAGCTCGATCGACAGAATCTGCTCCCGAGCTAGCAAAAGTGGGAAGCAAAACCGACTGATTCACATGAAAAGCAGAGAGTACTTTCGGGAGAAAGGACGGTACCGGACGCAAGACCACTTTTTCCTCAGAAAACTGAAGAAAAGGCGAGCGGCATGAAAGAGCCTGCAGATCCGAAATGCGTCTAGCTGAACACAATGCCACTAAAAAAGCTGTCTTCCAGGACAATTCTCTTAGTGAACGTGAAGAATGAGGCTCAAAGGGAGACTGTGTTAAAGCCTCTAATACTAAGTTCAAATCCCAAGGAGGAACAATTTGACGAAACGGAGGATGAATTTGCTTAGCCGCTCTAAGAAAACGGAGAACATCGGGATGAAAGGAAAGACGTAGTCCGCGAACCGGCCCCCGAAAAACTGCCAGGGCCGCTAACTGCACCTTTAAGGTACTCAGAGCAAGACCTTTCTCAAGACCGCATTAAAGAAAATCCAGAACATCCAGAATAGAAGATAGACGAGCTTTCAAACGGCGATCAGAACACCAAGCTTCAAAAACTCGCCACACCCGAATGTATGCCAATGATGTGGACTTTCTACGAGACTGCAACAAGGTGTTGATTACCGAAACTGAATAACATTTTTGGCACAAGCGCCGCCTTTCAAGAGCCATGCCGTAAGCAAGAATCGATCCGCCTGAGGCATCCAAACGGGCCCTTGATGTAGCAAATCTGCCTGAGCGGGCAACCTCCACGGTGGAGCCGCTAGAAGACGCATTAGATCGGCATACCAAGGCCGTCGAGGCCAATCTGGAGCAACAAGAATCAACAGATCCTGGTGCATGACAGCTCGCTGCACAACGAGACCCACCAACGGCCATGGAGGAAACACATACAGAAGTTGCCCCACCGGCCAGGGCTGTACCAGACCGTCGAGACCTTCCGACATATGTTCCCTGCGTCTGCTGAAAAAGCGAGTCGCCTTTGCATTGTCCAAAGTTGCCATCAGATCCATTACCGGTTGACCCCAACGTATTGTGAGCTCGTGAAAAACTTCGGCATTGAGTTGCCACTCTCCCGGATCTAGCACATGTCGGCTGAGATAGTCCGCTTGCACATTGTCCTTTCCTGCCACATGAGCTGCTGAGAGCGCCGAAAGGTGCAACTCTGCCCAGTGAAACAAGCGTTGACTCTCCTCCAGAAGAAGAAGACTTCCTGTCCCGCCTTGGCGATTTATGTATGAGACCGCCACTAAATTGTCAGAGAAGATGCGCACCGACTTCCCCTCCAGAAGACTTGCGAACGCTAACAGCGCTAGACGCACCGTTCTCAGCTCCAGGCGATTGATGGACCACAGACTCTCTTCCGCCGTCCAAGAGCCTTGCGCTATGTGATTCAAACAGTGTGCTCCCCAACCGGACAGACTGGCATCGGTAGTCACCAAAACCCATTCCGGCAGCGCTAAGGGAACTCCCGCCTGAAGATGGTCTGGAACCAACCACCACGGAAGACTGACCCTGACATGATCGGGACAGCTTAAGCGACGAGAAAGGGGATGCCGTTGTGGAGACCAACGCGAAAGAAGAGCTTGCTGGAGCGGTCGCATGTGTGCCCTGGCCCATGGAACCAAATCCAAGGCCGCTGCCATTAGCCCCAGCAACTGTAAGTACTTCCAAGCTGTCGGCGCTCTTGCGAGCAAAAACCCCGACACATGCGCGAGAAGCTTTCGAATTCGTTCTGGAGGCAACAGAACCATACCTCGGCCCGTGTCGAAGAATGCTCCGAGATAAGTCAGCTGCTGCACCGGCTCCAGCCGACTTTTGGCCTGATTCACAACCCAACCTAGATTCTCCAAACAGGACACTACTCGCGCTGTCGCCTTTAGCGACTCCTCTCGCGAGGACGCTCGAATCAACCAGTCGTCCAGATAAGGATGAACCTGAATGCCATCCCTGCATAGCGCCGCCGCCACCACCACCAGTACCTTGGTGAAAGTGCACGGCGCCGTCGCTAGGCCGAACGGTAAGGCCCAAAACTGAAAATGACCCATGGGTACTGCAAACCGAAGAAAGCGCTGATGATCTGGCTTGATAGGAATATGCAGATAAGCTTCCGTCAAATCTATGGAAGAGAGGAACTCCCTCGGCCTTACCGAGCGGATTACAGACCTTAATGTCTCCATTCGAAAATGAGAGACTCGCAAGCAACGGTTCACGTGCTTTAAATCCAACACGGGACGAAAAGAGCCCTCCTTTTTTGGAACCACAAAATAATCGAGTATCGACCAAAGCCGTACTGGTCTAATGGAACTGGAACCACTGCCCGGAGCTGCAACAACCGCTGCAACGTGTCGTGGACTGCTCTCCTTTTGGTGTCCGACCCGCACGGAGAAAAAACGAAGGCGTCGGTCAGATGACAATTGAACTCGAGAGCATAGCCCTCGCGAATAATCTGCAGTACCCACTTGTCGGAAGTAATGGCGACCCAAGCGGAGAGAAACTCCTGTAACCGACTGCCCACCGGAAACTCCACTTGGGCCGGCCTCGCTTCATTGCGGTTTTTTAATGGTAGCGGAAGGAGCTCCAAAGAAGCCTCTACCGGAACCTCTAGCGCCTCGAAAGGACTGCCCCCGAAAAGGAAATCGACCTCGCTGATATGGAGTAAAGCGAGCTCCCCTAAAACGGCGAAATTCTCGCCCTTGACCCCTAGTAAAGGAGCCCTGCTTAACTGATTTAGGACGGTCCTCGGGCAAACGCCCTCCCTTGGAGTCTCCTAAATCTTTAACAATTTTCTCTAACGCTTCTCCAAAAAGAAGCTTTCCTTTATAAGGGAGTTTACTGAGACGTGCCTTGGAGGAGGCATCTGCTGCCCAATTCCGTAACCAAAGAAAACGACGAGCAGCAACCATGGAAGCCATAGACTTCGCAGAAATGCGAATCAAATCGTAAAAGGCATCTGCTAAATATGCCGCTGCCGACTCCAATTTTGCCCCCTCACTAGATGGAGCCACTGCATCAGTCGGAGCAGAGGTCTGCTGGCCCCACCTAATCGCAGCTCTGGATACATATGCTCCACAGACAGACGCTTGAAGCGCCAGAGCACTGGCATCAAAAGCCTGTTTCAACAGACCCTCTAATCTACGATCCTGCATGTCTTTAAGAGCCGCGGCCCCCTCTACAGGTATGGTAGTATTTTTGGTGACAGCAGACACCAGTGCATCCACCTTTGGCATACGTAGAAGCTCCTTTTCCTCTTGAGGCATAGGATACAACCGAGTCAAAGCACTAGCTCCTCTTAATGAAGCCTCAGGGCATTCCCACTCAGACTCTATCATCTGTTTGATCACCCGATGCAGAGGAAAACATCTTTGCTCCGTTTTGAAACCCTGCAGCAAGGGGTCTTCCAAAGGTTCTTGTTGAACCACCTGCGGAATGATACTTAGCGCTGTAAGGGACTGTGCAATCAAAGCTGGTAACTCCTCTTTTCTAAACACCCTAAAGATATTTGGATCCTCACCCGGACCCAACTCTCCTTCCTCTAAATCCGCGGGCCAAAAATCCAAACCCTGCTCAGACATAAGTTCCCCTTGTTCAGGCTCTAAAGTCTCAGCCTCTAAAGAAACTGAATCCAATTTAGACTCTTTTACATCTGTTAAAGGAACTTCTTCACAAGATGCAGATTGATTAGAAACCCCCATCTGTGCAGATTGATTAGAAACCCCCATCTGTGCCAATTGTGGAGGGTCCAATAAAACCGGAAGAGAGAAGCCTGAGATTTTTTTAACAAATAAGCTCTATGAAACGCGAGGATGAAATCAGCTGAAAGCAAAGGATCCTGCGCCTCTGAAATTACAGGCAACACAGGCTGAGCATGAGCTTCTGCCACATGACGAGATTTCGCTTTCCTTTTACTTGCTTTGGGCAATGGAGCAGAAGGAACGGAAGGCGCTGCAAAGATGGCCGCCGCTCCCGCGTTCTCAGCCAACGGCTGCAGCGAAGAAGAATGGAGTTGCGAATCTCCTTTATTGTCCTGCATACCGCAGAGCAAGTGTACAGGCACCGAAGGCACTTTGTAAAACCGAAAGGCACAGGAAAACTTCAACAAAGAAACCGTACTGGAGAAACCGAGTGACAGAGAGAGGTGAGCAAACATCCGCGGCTCAGCTCTAAATAAAAAATAACTGATACTAACGCCGGTAAACAGACAGGCTCTCTAGCTCCTTAGAAACCGCTGCCAGCGATCCTGTAAATGAAGAGCCTACTAGGTAAGAAAATAGTAACTGGGGCCCCCAGACCTGCTCTTACCAATTTCCTTTAGCAGAGTAGAGGAGACAGGCTCTGTCCCATACTCTGAATCGTTTAACCAGCTACTAGTACTGATGTTACCGTATAAAAACAACATAAATCAGAGCCAAGTGCTTAAACACCCTGCTAGGGCACAGCACTACCTCTTCAATGAGAACTCTTCCATAAAATAAGAAAAATAAAGAATAATAACAGAGAACAGGTGGGGAGAGAAATCTTCACACATCCATCTCAGCTGCTGAGGACAAAAAAGACTGGCTGCTGTTGCCAAGGGAGCAATGTGTAACCTAGCAATAAAAGAATTGGAATTCTGTCCTCAGCTGCTAGAGGAGGGAGATTTGACTACCCATCTGTTCTGGACTGGCCCGGAGAGACGAATAGGAAATTTGTAGTGCTACCTCTTGATAAATAGGGTTAGTTGCTGTGTGAGTCCTGGTAGTGCTGTTATGATATGACAGGTTTGCTATGTGTTCTAAATTAGCAGGGTTTTGTAGTAATGCACCTGGCAGTTGGCACTGGAGGATGGTAATGCAGAAATAAGGTAGCCTTTCTTTATCCTCACTGTACATGCAAATGGTTTTTAGACACTCATTAAGAGGCGTGTTTACTAAAGGTTAATATGCTTTCACAAATTTGAATTTGTTCTAAGTGCAGCAACACCCATTTATGTCTATGGACACAATGGCACTTAACACACATTAATGTTTAGTAAACATGCCCCTAAGTCATTGTTAGGACAAGAAAGAGGCTTGTGAAGGACTCCTTTGAAAGCCATTTAAAATTTTAGATGTGCAGCATATACATTTTAAAATAAAATAAATTAGATTTATACAAATGAGGCCCAGTAGATATGCAAATATTTATGCAAATGAGGCCCTGCAATTTGTCTCTACACATTTATTTATTTATTTATTTATTTTTATTTTTTATATACCGCGCTATTAAAATCAGCGCGGTTTACAGTAAAACTGAACAGAGCAACAATGCATTAAATCTTACAATGTGCTTACATAGAACAAGGCATAATCAAACTGGGATAACAGGGAAAACTATTCACATGGTATATATATGGAACTATTCACATGGTATATACAATTATTTACATAGAGTTAAGTATTCCAGTAAACCGTGGGCAATTATAGGTCAGGTGGGGGAGTGTGTAGATCTAGGAGAGAGGAGTACCTAGCCATTTTCATGTTGTGTGATAGGGCAGTAAATGTGCGGTGTGAGTGTACAAGACTTATGTTTTTCGGGCCTGGTTTCAGGATAGTGCATTAGAAACAGGTGGTGTTTTATTGCCTTTCTGAAGGCGGTGAGGCTGGTTATGGAACGAATACTAGCCGGAAGTTCATTCCAGGCTGTCGGGGCATAAATTGAAAAAGCTCTATTGGTAGTTGTCTTTGTACATCTTGTAGTGAGCTTAGGTACAGTTAGCATGTTCAGTAGTGTAGTTCTTCTGTCTCTGAAGTTGGGTATGTTATTGAGCAGTCTACTGATTGGTGTGGGAGATTGATTCTTCAGTGCCTTGAAGGTCATGACCAGTACTTTGTATTGAATTCGGGCTTGTAATGGCAGCCAGTGTAGGTTTTTCATTACTGGGGTTATATGTTCCAGTCTTGATGTCCCTGTAAGAACCCTAGCAGCAGAGTTCATGGCCAGCCGGAGTGGGTTGAGGGTTGCTTGTGGAAGACCATGGAGGATGGTGTTTGCAAAATCTAGATGTGGGATCACTAGGGCTTGAAATATGGTTCGATAGTCTGGAAATTCCAGTAGTGGACGGAGGTGGCGGAGGGTTCGTATTTTGTGGTATATTGCTTTGGTGACGGTCTTTACGTGGGTTATCATATCCAATCGCTGATCTAGGGTGATGCCTAGGTAGCGAATTGTGTCTCTTGTCTTGAGTTCCGCGTTTTTAACTTGCAGGTTGGGTGGTGGGTTGAATTTCTGATTCCTTGTGACAAATAGGACATCAGTCTTGCTGTGATTAATCCTCAGGTTTTGTGTGAGAAGCCATTCAGCCACTGCATCAAAGCATCTGATGATAGGGGAAAAATCAGGTTGTTCTATGGTAAATGGAATGTATAGTAGTATGTCATCAGCATATACGAGACATTCTACATTTAGTGAGCGTATCAGGGAGCAGATAGGCTGCATATAAATGTTAAATAGTAGGGCTGACAGGGATGATCCCTGTGGCACTCCCTGCTTCTCTAAGAATGGTTCAGAGGACGTGTTACCTGTTTTTACTTGCTGCCATCTGTTGGTTAGGTATGATTCGCACCATTGTAATGCGGTTCCCAGTAATCCTTTTTCTTGGAGGCGTTGTAAGAGTATCTTATGATTTACAGAATCAAATGCGGCGGCAATATCGAGAAAGATGAGGACGAAACCTTGGTGTATGTTGTCTGTTCCCGTGGTTAGCTTGTCGAATAGGGTAGTTAAGATGGTATCTACTCCATGCGATTCCCTGAAGCCATGTTGGGCTGGATCGAGGGGTGCCTCGTCATCGATATGCTGATGGATCTGACGCTGGACTATTTTCTCGATGATCTTAGCAAGCAGTGGAATGCTTGATATAGGTCTATATGATTCAACTTTGGATGTATCAAGGCGATTATTCTTTAGCAGGGGTCTGATCGATGTATGTTTTAAACTCTGAGGGAAGATGCCCCTTGATAGTGATTGGTTGGTTATTTTACATAATACATGGCTTAGTTCATGTCGAAGTTCCTTTATCCAACTTGCTGGGCAGGGGTCATTGGGAGCTGTGGTGAGATTGATGGAGGCAATGGTATCTTCAATTTCTCTAGTAGATACTGGAGTGAAGTTGAGTAGTGTTGTAGGTTTTGGTGTACTAAGTACGTTGGACGAGCTGCAGTTAGATGAGGTCATGTTGGATTGGATCATTTTGGATTGCAAGTAGTCCGAATAATCCTGTGGTTGAGGCAAATGTGTGCTTGCTGGTGATGGGTCACCTGTTAGTGATTTTACTATATTAAATAGGTCATGTGTTTTATTCAATGATCTGTTTAGAATCATTGAGTGATATTGTTTCTTTTTCACTTATTTTCTCTCTGTGTAATGCTAGATATGATTTGTAGTTTTGGTGGGCTATGGTAGTTTGCTTTTTTCGCCATCGTCTTTCTAGTTTACGTAGTTGTAAGAGGGAAGATCGAAGATCAGATGAGTACCAGGGTGCATGTTTGCGTTTTGTGGGTAGCTTGTTGGCGGATGGGATACAAGCTAAGGTTCTGATGCTATTATTCCAATTTGCTACAAGTTCGTCAGGGTCAAGGGTTGATACATCCAGATGTGGAAGAAGCTTGACAAGTACATCCTCTTTGTTGAGTGTGCAGAATCGTGTCGTTGGTGTTTCGTGGTCTGGGATATTGGTCCTGGCCTTGCTGTTGGGTAAGCAGGTGCTAGGTATTTGGAACTTTAGGAGTTTGTGATCAGACCACGGTACTGGAGATATGGAGGTCAGCAGTGGAGGAGAGGTGTTGACTATGGACTGGGGCGCAAAAATTAGGTCGAGGGTACCGCCTTTTTCATGTGTTGGGGAGTTCACTAGTTGCTTATAGTCGAGGTCATACAGCGCTTCGAGGAAGGTTCGTGCTTGTGCTTCAGGCAGTGCGGGGAGATTGAAGTCACCCATTAGCCAGTTTGTTGATCGTGTGTTCTTTGCGCTGCATGCGAGATTGATGATTGTTGGTAGGTCATCAGAGGAAGGTGTTGGGGCTCTATATAGTGCATTGATTGTACATTGGTTGTTTGATACTGTAATAATGTCAAGATGGTCTGAGGTGGATGCATCAACTAATTTAAAATGGAGGTCTGTTTTTGCAAGGATGAGGACCCCTCCTCCTTTTTGTTTAGCTCTGTGGCAAGAGTATGGCGAAAATCCTGTTGGGGTCATTTGATTGATGATCACATTATCACATTCTGATAGCCAGGTCTCAGTGATGATTAACACATCGAGGTTGTAGGATGTTATAAGGTCGGTGATTGCTGGCCATTTTTGGCGTGTAGATCTAGTATTTATGAGTGCACATTTCAATAACTGTTGTTGCTGATTCTTGCACAGATGGGTTTTTTTAATATTTTGTAGAGGAATGTATAATAGGTGTTGGTAAATTGCCCTGGGGGTGTTATGATCAGTTTGGTAGTGGTTCTCTGACCATCTCCTACTATTACTAGTGAGTATTGGGATATGTGTGGCACATGTATTGAGTGCATGACTGGGGAATCCAGAAGTGAGAAATAGAATGGTCAGTGGTATGAGTATGGCCATCCTGGTGGGTATTGATGAGTGAGTGCGTGTGGATGTGAGCTGTAGAAGCTGTTGGGAGAGACTTAGAGGTATGATATGCTGCTATGTGGGTGGCCCCAAAACACCCTTGGGCCATCCCTGTGTGTCCTATGTCAATTTCAAATGCTGACTCTCCGAAATAGTATCTATCCTGTGAGGATACCCATGGCTGAATCAGATTCTAAAGAAAAGATCTCTCCTTGAGCTGGAATCTCCCTTCTTCTGCTGTACATAATTCTGAATAGAATTGTTGAAATAATTGTAGGATCTTCAAATCCTGGAAAACTAATTTAGAAGGCATTTTGAATGCTCTTGTCCTCACTTTAGTTTCCTAGCTCTTAAATATTGGGCAAGCATCCTTTCCACCATATGACTATTAGCATAATAATGAAGCTTATCTTAGAAGATATAGTAGTCATTACGTTGAGTGATTTACATATTCTCTGCATATTTTAGTCTTTGAAAGTTTAGAAAAATCACAGATTTCCCTGACAAGTACTGTTTTTCTAGTGATGCTACTTCATTCTCCATTCTTTTGAGTTCCTTGCTACTTTCCTTCCTCTTCCAGGAACTATGACTTATTATTTTGGCTCTTACCATCACCTTACAGCCTGCCAGTGGGTAGCCACAGTCTCAAGCAGCTCTCTTGTCCTCACCATTGTGAAAATGGAACATGGAGTGAATGTGGCCATTTTAAACATTAGAGCCATCATTCATTGGTTGATTCAAGTCATGTGAGTACTGACAATTGATCACAGGTGCATCTAATTTTAGTGCAATGGGAATGTAGTTCTGTTCAAAGTGATTTGAACTGTTTATAAGGGTGCCATGTCCTGGCAATGTACCAGTTTTTATACTATTTGCTACTATTTCCTTTTTTAATTGTTTTGTTTTATTTGATTCTTTTGTATGTCAAATATGTGTGCATATATAGTCCAAAGCCATTTTACTGGCCATTTTTTTGGAAGATATTGGACATTAAGGAGTTGAACTGCAAGGATGCCAATAATGTTGACCACAACTGTACTTGGCCTTCACACACCAGTATTAAATTACCATTATGGTGCTTTATTTTAATGCTCATCTTGATGACTGATGTGTTCGCTGGAGTTTCTATTTAATTTTCCCACGCAGTAAAAAGCAGACAGAGCACAATGTTGCACTAGGTAGCTTCTCCCATTTGAAAAAGGTAAAAATTCAAAGCAGTCTAAAGCTCTTTTCAGGTGTAGATGTTAAATTCTTCAACAAAGAAGTCATTATCTGCCCTGTTGTACAGCAACAAACTGGCTGAAGCTGTTGTTCTTACACACTACACTGAGCAAGAACACTTGACTCAAAACATTTCCAGTTCTTTGGTTACGTATGCAATTATAAAACAAAGAATACCACACACCAATACATTTCATCCAGTAGCCCCCAGCTATCTTGTAATTTCTATAGTTGCTAATAGATGCAACTTTCCTTTCACTGCTGCTCAGCCTGGCTGTTATTATCTAATGTGCGTTTTCACCATTAGAGGGTAAAAATCACAGCAGCATGTTTGGGGTATAGATTTTCATTTTCTCTTAAATGGCACACAGGTCCGCTCTCAGTAATACTACATATTGGCATGGACTTCCTTTTATTCTTCCTTATTAGAAGTAACAGGATTTTAAAATATCTGTTACAAACAATCCTCTTTGGCTTTAAAAGAAAAAGCAGAGGGAAGTTTAAGGCAAGTCTCCAAACTTTTCACATAAAGGCCACATAATACAATCACCAAGAGGGCCGAATAATGATGAGGTTCCTTTTGGAGAAGAATAAGGTAGGAGGAGAGCATCATGTCAGGCCCTTTCAGTGATTTCAAATGCTGGGAGAACACCTCCTGCTTCCCCCCTTTCGCTAGCATCTGTCCCCTGGGAGAATGGGGGTAGGGGTCGTGATGTAGGATATATGCTTGGCATGCTCTCCAACTCACACCCTCTTCTGTCCCTTTTCCTCACCTCTCCTCTCTTCTTCTTTCAGTCCTGTCTTTCACCTCAGGCAGCTTTTCACTTCACCCTTTGAGTGCTGGGCACCTGCCCTCTCAAGTTTCTCTCCTGAAAGGTCATTTTCTTCATGGCGATGGTGGCCCACAAGCCCTATACCAGGTTCTACAAAAATAGAGTAGTCCTCCATACTCATCCTAAATTTCCACCTAAGGTGGTTTTGCCTTTTCATCTCAACTAGTCGGTGGTATTTCCCGCCTTCTTTCCCAGGCCTCATGCAAACAATGTAGAGGTCTCTCGCCATACCCTGGATTGTAAGAGAGTGTTGGCTTGCTATCTGGAATGAACGAAAGCCCATTGACGATCCTCCCAGCTCTTCATTTCTTATGATCCAAACAGACTGAGCATAGCAGTTTCTAAATGCACCCTTTCCATTTGGGATGCATCTCCTTTGCCTATGCCCAGGTTGGACTTTCCTTAGAGCACCATGTCACAGCGCACAATGTCCACCCCATGGTAGCCTCTGTGGCTAACTTGCGCGCGGTCTCCTTGCTGGAGATCTGTAGGACTGCAATGCGATCTTCTGTCCATACCTTTGCAACCCATTACTGTCTTGATGTGGATTCCCAGCATGACATATCTTCGGCCAAGCCATACTCCGGCACCTTTTTGGGACTTAATGCAACTTCTTCCCTCCGGCTTTTCTGTCTGTCCAGGCTACCAAAGAGCCATTCTCTTGCTTGATGCCAGAGCCATATATCAACTCTTGGAACCTTACAGCGTTTTTCCACTGTTCTTCATGGTTTGGTTTTTCTGGTTGCCCCATTGGATGTTTTCACAGTTTTTTTCAGTAGCCTGTAGCTATGGAAGCCCCATAAATGAAGATTGACTTCCTGCTTGGTCCTGGAGAAAACGTGGTTACTCATCTGTAACAGGTGTTCTCTGGGAGCAGCTGGAATCAGTCCTCACTACCCTCCATCCTCCCTGTAGAGTTGTTTTTTTCTTTTTGGCTCACTTAAGCTATGTAACCATACTGAGATAAGATGGCCTCATTCAGGCAGGAAGGTGACCACACATGCATGCTGGATCTCCCAAAGGCTTTCTTTGAAAGCTGGGAAGCATTCCCACACAGGGCTCTATTGGTGACATCACCCATAAGTGAGGACTGATTCCTGCTGCTCCTTGAGAACACCTGTTAGAGGTGAGTAACCACACTTCTTCCCTAGTGCTGGAGCAAAAGCTTTAACTTCATACTGGTGAGAGTTTAACTTCAAGATTCTTTATATGATAGATGGGTTTCTTCAAGAAAACTAATATCTGGACTCTCTTTTACAGCATTTAAGAGAATCTTCTGTTTAGAACATAAGAACCTAAGAAATGCTATACTGGGTCAGAAAGGTCCTTCATGTTTCCAATAGTGGCCAGTCCAGGTCACAAGTACCTGTCAGGTTCCCAAAAGGTATATAGATTGCATGCTGCATGTCCCATGGTTAAGCAGTGGATTTCCCAGTCCCTTTAATAGTGATTTATGGACTTTCCTCCAGGAACTAATTTAAACCTCTTTTAAATCCAGGGACACTAGCAGCTTTTACTACATCCTCTGATAATGAATTCCAGAGTTTATGCGTTGAGTGAAAACATATCTTCTCCTTAAATGTGATACATTGTTGCTTCATTGCATGTCCCCTAGTCTTTCTACTTTTTGAAGGAGTGAACAACTAATCTACATTCACCCATTCCACTCCATTCATTATTTTATAGACCTTTATCATATCTCCCCTCTTTTCCAAGTTGAAGAACCCTGACCTTTTAAGCCTTTCCTCGTAGGGATATCCTTCCATCCTCTTTACCATTTTGGTTGCTCTTCTCTGTACCTTTTCCAATTCTGCTATATCCTTTTTAAGATACGGTGACCAGAATTGTACAGAATATTCAAGGTGCGGTCACACTATGGAGCGATACAGGGCATTATAATATCCTTTGTTTTATTCTCCATTCCTTTTCTTATGATTCCTAGCATTCTATTTGCTTTCTTGGCCGCTGCTGCATACTGGGCGGAGAGTTTCAACATATTATCCATGATGATACCCAGATCCTTTTCCTGGGTGGTGATTCCTAATGTGGAACGTTGCATCGTGTAACCATAGTTTGGGCTGTTCTTCCCTAAGTGCTTAACTTTGCACTTGTCCACATTAAATTTCATCTACCATGTGGATACCCAGTCTCCCAATTTTTCAAAGTTCTCTTGCAGTTTTTCACAATCCTCTTGTGTTTTGACAACTTTGCATAATTTTGTGTCATCTGCAAATTTGATCACCTCACTCATTATTCCCATTTCCAGGTCATTTATAAATAGGTTAAAAAACAATAGGCCCTGCACAGATCCCTGAGGTACTCCACTATTCACCTTTCTCCACTAAGAAAATTGGCCATTTAGCCCTGCTCTCTGTTTTATATCTTTTAACCATTTCCTAATCCACAATAGTACATTGCCTCCTATCCCATTTTTCCAAGAGTTTCTCATGAAGGACTTTGTCAAAGATTTTCTGAAAATCCAGACACACTATATCAACCAGCTCACCTTTATCTACCTATGTATTCACACCTTCAAAAAATTAAAGAGATTATTAAGATAAGACTTTCCTTGGCTAAATCCATGTTGGCTGTTTGCCATGAAACCATGACTATCTACATGATAAGTAATTTTGTTTTTTATAATGGTTTCTACCATTTTGCTCAGTACTGATGACAGGCTCTTTGGTCTGTAGTTCTCCGGAATTGTTTAGCCCTTTTGTGTTAAAGAAAATAATTTCCAGATTGCAGCCATAAAATCTTGCAAGCAAGATTCAACCCAACTAAGAGTCCATGGCAAGAAAATTCAGCAGAATATCTCCATAGCAATTTCAGAAAACTACAGCATTAACACCATACTGTTATTATAACCTTGTCCAATAGCATTTTTAATATGTACAGTATTTGTCAATGAAACCAAACCCTCCACACCCAACCCACAAACAGAACCATGTGTGTCCTAGAAAGCTCAATACCAAGGCTGTACCAGGAAAAAGAAAACAAAAAGGTACTGGCCCTACTGCCAACAATATACACTCACACTCAACACTCACACACTCACTTCATTACCAATATTGCCCTCCTCCTTATCTCTCCTCCCCCCTCTGTACAATCATTCATAAACACCGTCAGTCACCTTGCCTACCAACACCATGCCTACAGCAGAATCGTGGCATCTGAATAATTCTTATAAGGGATTCTTTTCTAGAATTGAACACTGATGCAGTATCCCTTGTAAGGATGGGGAATTACCAAGGTTGAAGCAAGAGGAAAAAACAGGTCCATTTAGTCAGAATCACAGTTAACACACTGTAGACAGGGACTTTGCTAGCAAGGGGCTTAAAAGATCAACTTGCACCACTGTGCCAGCTCCACAGGATATACTAAAGTATATACAATAAAAATGACAGGAAAAATAGACCAGAACCCTCCGGCGTAACTGACAGTACTTCGGGAGAACTAAAGCTAAGAGAGAACGAAACTAGTGCAGACGTAACCACACAGTCAGAAAATATTACAGCCACACTAGCCTCCAAGGTAATGTGTAGGTCCGATTCCATAGATTAACATCACAGGCTTGCTTGATTACTTGCCCTTTGCAATCCATTAAGTCAGATATCCATTGTTGATCTGGTCACCTCCTACAAGTAGTCTTGCATCTTGCTGGGATCTTCGAAGCTCCTTGTGGAGCTGTTTAATGTCACTCTCATTGCAGTAGGAAAGAAAAGTCTGAATCGGGCATCTATTTCTCACAATTGAGGCCTAAGCACCAGACATTTCTTTTGAAAAAGCACTGTTTCTTTAGCCAAGTCTGGAAAAATCATGACAGTTTTCCCTTTGTATGTCAAGGGTGTTTTTAGCTTAGCTTTCTGGAGGATGACTAGTGCTTGTGGGTAGCGAAATACCTTGAAAATGATTGAACAAGGGCACTTAGCTCCTGGTACCACCTGTGCAAGGGGGTTGGGAATAGGACCTCTCGATTTCAAAGGACCTTTCAAATTTAAGATCCTCTAATTAAGACAGCAACTTTTCCATAAAAACATAAGAACATAAGATATGCCATACTGGGTCAGACCAAGGTCCATCAAGCCCAGTATCCTGTTTTCAACAATGGCCAATCCAAATCACAAGTACCTAGCAGTTTCCCAAAAAGATACAGGTTCCACAATGCTTAAATTGGGGCAAGCAGTGGATTTCTCGGGTTCCCTGTAATAATGGTTTATTGACCTTTCCCCCAGGAACTTGTCCATGAAAGCTATTGTATTGGTCCCTTTTGCTCCCTCTGGAATACCCAATACCCGGTGGCTGCTCTGATGGGTCCTATTACCCAGATCCTCCAGACTCCAGCACTAGAATTCTTTCACTTTGGTGTTGTACCTGTTGAATTTACTCTGCTCTCGCTGATGTCTTGTTTTCTAAGACCTCCATGTGCTGTCCCATTTGTTGCAATTGTAATTTCATTTCTCCCATTTCTAGTCTCACTCCAGCTACAGCTTCGTTGTTATCTTGTAGAAGTTCTTTGAGCTGAAGCAGTTCATTCATTGGTGATTGCAAGGTTACCTCTGCAGCTTTCTCGGCTGCCATTTTGGGCGGAGGAGTCTCACTTCAACCTTTTCACTGGCTGAAAACTGGAAAGAGAAAAATCCAGTTTGACTGGTTTTGGACCTGCCATCTCTGAGTTGTATAAGGTAGAGAATCAGCCCGATATTATAGGAAAGAGTTGGCAGTAGTACTTGATATAGGAAAATTCTCCAGGAGCTAAGCAGTTATGCAATCATTCAGATTAAAACTCTCTAGCACCACCCCTCCCCCTCCTCAATGTCTATGACTTTTGACCTTGTTCAGTTCTATCTAAATGAACATTGTATCATAGAAACATAGAAACATGATGACAGGAAAAGACCACATGGCCTGTATCATTATAGTGAATTTAAAAAAAAGAGTTTTCTTATCCTTGGGGACTGATGATGAAAAAAGGTTCTGTAGGTATTCGGTCAGAAGAACACATAACCCACACTGATTTTTATGAATGGATCTATTTTTGAGTCCATTTGGATTTATGATGTGAAGAAAAAGCAGGCATCGCTTGGTTAAGCTTTCAATTATAAATTTCAATAACATTGTGGGGTAAGAGGAAACAGTGTACGTGTCACGTATGCAAAAATGTCCAGGCAGAACTCCAAAAGGAAGGAAGAAAACTTCAGTCAGAAAAGTAAATGTTTTTCCTTTTTGGAGTTGTGCCCAGATTTGTTTACAGATGTTATTGTTATACCAAAAAAGAAACAAAATCGATGCAGCCAAGCATTGGGAGATGCTCCAGGCACTCTGAAAGCAGCTCAGAGAGACTGTTGTCAACATATTTTAAGGGGATGCAGCATCGCGGACAACAGGCTTTCTCTGTTCTGCTCAGTATTTCTGTCTATGGGAAAGAGGAAGGTTAAGTTGGGCAAGAAGCCCTCTACTGCTCATCAGATCTCCTCCTCCTTACCTGCTGTGGCTGGTCCGTTGGACTCATTTGTGCACTATTTAGAGCATCAGCCAGCGGTCTCGGGGAAGAAAAGTACATCTGTTTTGACGCCGGAGTCGGGTAGCTCGGCGTTTTACTTGGGAATGGATATCTCTTCCCCCGAAACATGGAGACCTCCGAATTTGGAGGCTGGGGCTGTGAGTCCTGAGAGCCAGCAGGGGCGATCTTGGCTGGAGAACGGTGGACCACTGCCTCGATGAGGGCCATCTTGGGAGCTCAGCTGGCCCCGTGGGAATATCCTTTTGATAGCGCTTGGTCAGAAGAAGAGAGAATGGTGATGGCTATACCATCAGCTGTCATGCAAACCCTGGTCACTGGTGCGAAACCTTTGGATAGCATGTCTGAAGCTGGTGGGTCGCCATTCTCCTTTCCCTTGGAATGACCTGAGATGTTCACTTTAGAATCAATATGGTCTACCATCATGAAGCTCAGTAAAGCTCTTGTACCCGAAGTATAACTTCTTTCTATGCAAGTTCAAGATAATAAGGGGGCAATTCATAAGAATGCTGAAGATATATCATCATTGCAAACTTTAATAACCGACTGTAATGTAAAGATTACTCGTTTAGAGGGGTATTGTGATTCTTTTGTTAGAGACTTAACATCGATGAAGGCTAAGATTGAGCAACTGAATAATTTTTACAGATCTTCTAATTTACAATTTATTAGCTTTCCTAAGTCTTCCTTAGTATCTGCTAAAGATTTTTATTTATTTATTTATTTAACAGCTGTTATATACCGCGCTCTTTATTATCAGTGTGGTTTACAATTAACAATTCTTGCTCAATTCAGTCAAAACTGTCTTGTGCTTACATTTTAACAGGGTAGTTAACTTGGAGCATTAATTGGGTAAACTGTTTACATATTGGACCTAAAACTTGGTATTCCATCATTGATCTATTATATACACCTCAGATTGGTATTGTTGCACATACCAATGGATAGATAGGTTTAAAATGTATTGATCAGATGTTCTTATGGTTCCTCCAGAATTACACCCTCCCATGACTAAAGTTTACTATTTACCATCAGATCAGAAAACTTCGGAAGTGTGGAAGTGCTAGTTTGCAACAAGTTGACTCTGGATGCCTCTATCTGAGTTTGTAGTTCCATCAATGCTCTTAACTTATTTATTTATTTATTTATTTAGCAAACATTTATATACCGCTGCTTCCAGCGATCAGCAGCGGTCCGATTACAAAAGGAGAACTGTCAAATCAGTACAGTAGAATTTGGGCGCGCATAGGTTGATTCGGAGGGTAAGGCACATCACTACCTTTGCTTTGACTACCTTTGCTTTGACTACCTTTGCTTTGACTACCAACTGTGAATGGCTCCTTAAAATGTTTTTCAAAAAGAGGAATATGTTATTTAAAGGTCTTTTGGTCTGTGTTTATCCAGACTTGGCGAGGGAAACTCAGCGGAGGAGATAAGAATTCTTCCTGCTCCGACCCGGTTGTTACAGTTGGGGGCTTTATTTTTCCTTGAGTTTCCATGCAAGTGTATGGTTAAACTTCAATCTGTTTCCTATATTTTTTGAGCCCTCACTGTTATTTGCCTTTATAAATGTTGACCTGGGTCCTCCCAGCGCTAGTACTCCATGAATGTGTTATGTACTGGCTGTTTGGCCTGCTTGATTACTTTTACATTATATATTTTTCTTCCTTTTCCTTTTGCATGGATCTCTGGGCTTTGTAGACTATAGTTAGGGTGGTATATGGCTTGGTTATTGCTTTTGCTTATTGTAATTTATGTTGCTTATTATTACCTTCTGTTCTCTTATTTCTGTACAAGATGTAACTCTTGGTAAATGTAAAAATTCATAAATACAAAATTAAAAAACATAAACAAAACATATTTTATTAAGACTCAAAAACCAGCTCTCTATTTTTTTGGAAGTGTTGACACCTGGTGACCCAGAAGCCTCTGGGCTTTTTGGCAAGGTATGGCTGGAAGTAGATTGCTAGGGATTTTCTTCTGAGGCAATGGAGGGTAAAGTGACTTGCCCAAGATCACAAGGAGTGCTAGTGGGAAATGAGCCGTGATCTCTTAGGTATTACAATATAGAGCTGGTTTTTTTTAGTGCCGTCAAGTCAGTGCGGACTCCTGGCAACCCAGCTGCCTCTGGGTTTTCTTGGCACTGTATCACCGGACGTAGATTGCCAGGCCTTTTTTTCCAAGGCAATGGACAGTAAAATGACTTGCCCAAGATCACAAGTAACGCTAGTGGGAATTGATCCCTTGATCTTCTGGGTACTAAGCAGTTACTCTGACCACTAGGCTACTCAAAAACCAGCTCTATAGTATAGTCTTCAATACATTTTTTGGATTCTTCTTCTGACTCTATTCTGGCCACTTTCAGTCCAGATTTTATTATAATTGTATGTAATATTATACAACCTGTTCTTGTACTTTTCTGAACCTGTAGTTTTATGATTATTTAATAAAACCTTATTTCTCATCTTATCATTCAAGGAACACCGAGTTACAACTAATAATAAATCACTGTGTACACTCTGTCTAGACAATAGAAGTAATAATAAGCAAAGTGAAATATCCAGAGACTGTATAACAAGGCCAGGTCAACTCCATCCTCAAATATTCTACTACTACTATTTAACATTTGTAAAGCACTACAAGGCCTATGCAGCGCTGTACAGAGACATGTAGACAGTCCCTTCTCAGCAGAGCTTACAATCTAATCAAGACAGACAGCACAACGACTGGGGACTAGGGTAAATCTAAGGGAATGGTAAAGATGCATGTAGGTCATAAACAGGGGACTAAGGGGATCAGGATCCAAATGACTTATTAATCAAATGTAGCTTTTGTACTGTAATTGGATTTGCTGAAGAAAAACCTTTACCTTTCATTTATAAATGAGTTACCTGATATTTAGCCTGCGATGGTCAGTATTTTTTTAAAACACTGGCCGCCACAAGCAAAATGAAACCAGATAGTCAGTAGAAGTGCCAGGGTGGCAGCTTCTGCTGAATATCCAGTTGCAGTGGTGACCGCTGTTGGCGATCTTCTTAGTAGCAGTATTCAGCCGCTCTATGGATAGCCAAGCTGCATAAAGTTAGGACTCCTTTTTTTGCTCTAACTTTATGTGATTTCTTATCCATTTAGAGCGTGATTCCATAATGTGCACGTCCAGCCCGTGGACACATCTAAATGAAAAACGGGCCCCGTTTGACCCTAATTTCACATGTGCGGGTCTGGACATGTCCACGGGTCCGGAATCTGGAACAGAGACATGTTGGGTGCAGCACGCCCAAACCCCAGGACACGGGTATATGTAGCAAGTGGCGTGGATGTACCTGCCCTCTGTGAGTTCTGAAAAGATGTATGGCTCCACTGCTGCCCGTCTCCGTCCTGCCACTCCTCCTTAGTTACAAGCTGCTCCTCACACTGACAGTGTGGTGCCCTTGCCAACTACCCATGAAAATGGATGCTACAGATGTGCTGATACAAAACAGACCATATAAGCTAGTCCTTTGTATGACTTGGACAATACAAAGTGATCCCTGTGCACTCAGAGACATTACAACAGCAAGTAGAGAATGATATGATTGTCCTGACATACCTTGCAGCACAACATACATGGCAATAGGTGAACATTTTAGTTGTGCTTGCATTGGTCATCTCTGACAACGGTCTGTACAATGCTAGGTATGGACCAAAAGAAAACAGAAATGGTCCTCTACAGCTAGATGTCAGAGCATATCCCTGACATTAAATAGGGACCCTCAGATTGAGTGCATGCACCAGCACAAACAGAACTATTACATGTCCAAGGGCACCAGCATCTGTCTATTCAAATGTGCACATTTGTGAGACCGCTGATGGTGCTGTGTGCCCTGTTGTATGCACTCATTCTGAGAATCCCTTATCGCTGAAAGGGATATGCTTTGACATTTAGCTGTAGAGACCCCATTCTCCTGTATCCTGGCTAATCACACTGGCACCTGGTCACGCTACGGTAAGCCGTATGGACCAGGTCTAGTCAGGCACTGCTGTCCCCCCAAAATTGCAGTTGTGCACACCAGGTCCCCCATGCATCCCTCTAACCACACACACACGCACTCTCACTTGCAGTCACACAAAACATACAGTACAGATGCACTGCACCTCTAGAAAACAGCTGGTATAGCATGATGGCATGGGGTCCCAGGGCTACTAATCTGATCTGCGTTTCTTACACACATTTGCATCCATCTTATACTCACCCACCTACATCCCAACATCAACAGTCCCACTTCTCGGATGACAGGTATTGTTAGGGTGCCTTAGACCACCTCCTCTAGCTCACACAATTGTCAGCACAGCCGAAATAATCACCATTGCATCTCTGAATAATTCTGTAGGGGTGTTTAGTAGTGTGTCTTAACTATGCAACCTTCCCCAACCTCTGCATTCTGTTCTTTACAACTGCATCTTGAGGTCTTTCAGACTGCAGACACACCGGTTCACAATATCTTTCTCACAGCCATTCATCTCTATGAGACTCATTGCAGAACAGAGCAGAAAAGTTTCTAAGTCCTGGACTTATTCCATGTTTCCACCGGTATAACGTTGACATCCGCAGGAAATACGCAGATTGAACATAGACCTTTCCTGAATATGTGTTGCATGTCTCCACTGTTTACCACACCCTTATTCCGCCCACTCCCGCCCATGTTCTAAGATCCCTGTGCTAGCACCATGCACGTGCAGGGCTATGGGTGTATCAAAATACGGTCACAGAGAATTTTGCTAGAAAAATGTCTATGCCGCACATCCAAAGGCTAATTCCTATTCTGGAATGATCCCCTTAATGAACTGAAAATTGCCATTAAGCATATAAGCTATTGGATCGCTCTCGCCCCCTGTACAGACCACCCTGGTACTATCCGGATAGGCTGTAAGGGGTTAGAGGCAATATTCAGCGGCACTATCCGGATAGTGTCATGGCGGTTAGAGGAAGTATTCAGCGACACTATCCGGATGGTGCCACCAAATATTGGACTCAGCTGAATATCAGGCTCCAAGTATTTTAGAAGCTTCTTCTCCTCATATGGTTAGGGTTGTTAACCAATACTATTATTTTCAGAATTAGTTGATCCAGGCCTCAGTTTACCTTATTTCAGGCAGAGACCTGTAAGGATCAGTATTCAGCCGCAGGAAAGTTAATGGGATCTCTTTATTCAGCTAACTTTACCCTGTATATTCAACAGCACATCCAGTTACACTCAGCTACTCTTACACATAACAACAACCCAGAACAAAGGATCAAAATGTGAAAACACTGTATCTTGTCAAATATCAAATCCTGATGTAACCTATTCAATGTATATATAATTATGTAGATAGTTATCCCCAGTTCACACCCAGTTTATCTTCCCTGTTATCTGTAAACCTAGATCAGTCATGTATTGACAGGTATATTGTTGTTTAATGTAAACCGCACTGATGATGAATAGTGCGTTATATAAAAAATGTTAAATAAATAAATAAAAAATACTGTAACATATACTCAGCTAAAGTTAATCCAATAGAGAGATTCAGTTAACTTTAGGACAGTTCTTGCCAGGGACCAAAATTATCCAATTAGCTGGACAGCATTGATGTTCAGGACTATCAAACTAAACTGAATAAACTAAAACCATTTGCCTGGTATTCCTAAATCACCACCTTTTTTAAGACTACAAAAAGAGACTGCTACTTCTGGAGAGAGATCTGCAATTGTAAGTATTTATTTCTGGGAATTGTTCTAAATCTTAAAGGAATTCTTTAGATTAAAGTTGATTAATCTGTGTAAATTAGAATCCAGTGTATTTTTTAAATCAGTCAGGGCCTAGTATCGGCAAAGAGCTTTTAGTTAAATTAAAAACTCAACAGGTAGCTTTCAGTTTAAGTTTAAACCCAGCAGAGAGTTTTTAGTTTAAATTTAAAACCCAGCGGAGGGCTTTTAGTTTAAATTTAAAGACCTGCAGAGGGCTTTCCGTTTAAATTCAGAATCCAGCGGGGAGCCTTCAGTTTAAATTTAAAACGCAGCAGAAAGCTTCTAGTTTAAATTTAATACTCAGTCAGGGCCTAGTATCAGCAAAGAGCTTTCCGTTTAAATTTAAAACCCAGCAGAGAGCTTTCTGATTAAATTTGAAACCCAGCAGAGAGATGCTAGTTTAAATTTAATACTTGGTCAGGGCCTAGTATAAGCAAAGAGCTTTAATTTAAATCAAATCAGAGTATAACTTAGCACAGAAGGAAAAACAGGGTCAGTATTCTCTGAGCAATAATTTGTTTCTAGAGACCTTTACAAAGAGACCTTCCAGATAGGGGGTAAAAGACCTTTGAAATTGTTTTAAATAGGTGTTAAATCCAAGTGACAGATTAAAGGGGCATTTTGAAAGACTCCCTCTATCAAAGCAAGGGCTGTATGAATCACCCAGGAAATTGGTCATAGGCTACCCTAGAAGCACAGAACAGGGTACTGTGTAGCAGCCAGCTTTTAATAAGCCTTATTTCCCTCCCTCCCTCCACAACATTCACCCACCCCTGGGATAATCATAGATGTATAGGTGCTTAAACTTCTTAAAGGGAAGGAGGTGCCATATTCACTCTCAGGTGCAGCTGTTTATCCTTATCAGGCATACATTTTATTTATTTATTTATTTATTTGCAGTCTCTTTTATACCGCGCTATTCGACATCAGTGCGGTTTACAATGAACATAAGAGTTGCACATCTCAATTTCGTGATTTGTGCTTACAGTGAAACAGGTATAATAACTTGGGTATACATTAAACAGGAAAATTAAACTTGGGTATGCATTAAGCAGGTATAACAGGTAAAATGGGGTATAAATAACATTAAGGACATGAGATTAATTAATCTTGATGTGAACAAAGTCCATTAAATGCATTAGGTACAGTTTTATTAGTATAAGGATCACCAGCAAACCTAAGTAAGTAAACAACTTAAATACCTAAACACAACCTTAAAATTAAGATGCAGACAGCAATCCAGCAGCGAGATGGGGGCTTTCCAGTTTTTTGCATTGAGTGTCACATGTATGATTTTCTCCCAGTTGATGAAGGGTCTTGCTTGTGCACTAGGTGCAAGGAGCTCTTTGCTCTCAGGGAACGAGTCCAATCTCTGGAGGCTAGAATAAGAGACTTGGAGGACATAAAGAAGACAGAGAGGTACATAGACGAGACCTACAGGGATGTAGTACTGAAGACCCACCTCCAGTCTGGCAGCATCCCTGTTGCCATGGAGGAGAGAAATCACATAACAGGAGAGTATCACCCTGGTGTGGCAGGAAGTGATCCTGTAGCTAGGACCTGTCCTCCAGGTGATATAAAGCCCTTTGCACCGAGGAGGTTTCTCCAGGGCCATGTTCCTATGAGGGAAGGGTTAGGGCAGTCATTATAGTTGGTGAGTCAATCATTAGGCATATGGATAGCTGGGTGGCTGGTAGACGTGAGGATCACCTGGTAACATGCCTGCCTGGTGGGAAGGTAGCAGACCTCATGCACCACCTAGACAAAGTCTTAGATAGTGCTGGGGAGGAGTCTGCTGTCTTGGTACATATCGGTATGAATGACATAGGAAAGTGTGGTAGGGAGGTTCTGGAGGCCAAATTTAGGTTTTTAGGAAGTTGAAATCCAGAACTTCCAGGGTAGCATTGTCCAAAATGCTTCCCGTTACATGCGCAGAACCCAAAAGACAGGCAGAGCTCCAGAGTCTCAATGCATGGTGCAAGGAAGAGGGTTTTGGATTTGTTAGGAACTGGGGAACATTCTGAGGAAAGGAGGGGCTTTTCTGAAGGGATGGGCTCCACCTTAACCGGGATGGAACTAGGCTGCTGGGATTAACCTTTAAAAAGAGAGAGAGCAGCTTTTAAACTAGATAATAGGGAAAGCCGACAGTTGCCCAAGAGCACATGGTTCGGAACAATGTATCCTTGAAGGATACTAGCAAAAGATTGAAGTTAGGGCATATCGACAGAGAGGTTCCAATAAAGACAAAAGTAATCCAAATGCCCATAAGTACAGAACAGAGGTAAAGACTGCAAATTACCCCTGCCTACTGATAATCAGATTAATATGAGTAAAATACGGACTCTAAAATGCTTGTATGCAAATGCTAGAAGTTTAAAAAATAAGATGGGAGAGTTAGAATTTATAGCACTAGATGAAAGGTTAGATATGATTGGTTTCTCAGAGACATGGTGGAAGGAGGACAACCAGTGGGACACTGTGATACCTGGGTACAAACTATATTGTAATGACAGAGCAGATCAAATTGGTGGAGGGGTTGCGCTCTATGTTAGAGAGAGCATTGAGTCACAAAGGAATAAAGTTTTGCAGAAAACAAAATTCACTGTAGAATCTCTATGGATTGAAATTCCATGTAATAAGGGGAAGAAGAAGGCGATGGCAGTGGGGGTGTACTGGCCAGAATGAACAAATGGATGATGAAATGCTCAAAGAAATCAGGGAAGTTAACAAACGTTACAGCACAGTAATAATAATGGGTGATTTCAATTACCTCGGTATCGACTGTGTCAGTGTCACAGCAGGACATGCTGGAGAGATAAAGTTTCTAGATCAAATAAATGACTGCTTTTTGGAGCAGCTGGTTCATGAACCGACCAGAGGAGAAGCCATTTTGGACTTAGTCCTTAGTGGAACACCAGATCTGGTGCAAGAGATAAGAGTGTTGGGGGACTACTTGACAATAGTGATCATAGCATGATCACATTTGATTTAATAAATGGAGGAAGGATGGGAAAGAAATCTACAGTACTACCTTTTAACTTTCAAAGGGGAGACTATGATGCAATGAGGAAAATAGTTAAGAAAAAACTAAAAGGAGCAGTTGCAAAGGTTAAAGATTTATATCAAGCATAGGTGTTTTTTGAAAATACTATCTTGGAATCCCAGACAAGCTGTGTTCCACGCTTTAAGAAAAGTGGAAGTAAGTCCAAAAAATTGCCAGCATGGATTAAAGGTGAGGTCAGAGAGGCTGTTGTTGCCAAAAAAGCATCTTTCAAGAAATGGAAAAAGGAGCCAAATGACGAAAACTGGAAACAACATAAGCACTGTCAAGTTAGATGCAAGGCATTGATAAGACAGGCAAAGAGGGAATTTGAAAAAAAAACTTGCCATGGAAGCAAAAATGCATAATAAAGACCTTTTCAAGTACATTCATAGCAAAAAAAACCTGTGAGAGAGTCAGTTGGACCATTAGATGATAGAAGGGCAAAAGGGGCACTAAGAGAGGACAAGGCCATAGTGGAGAGACTGAATGAATTCTTTGCTTCAGTCTTTACTGTGGAAGATGTAGGGATATTACCCAAGACTGAAATGGTATTTAAAGTGATGCCGCAGAAGAATTGAAAGAAATATCAATACACCGGGAAGATGTATTACAACTATTTGATAAATTGAAGAGTAACAAATCACCTGGACCAGATGGTATACATCCAAGGGTATTGAAAGAACTGAAATATGAGATTGCAGACCTACTATTAGTGCATGCAATGTGAAATATCATTAAAATAATCTATAATACCTGAAGATTGAAGGATGCCCAATGTAACGCCAATTTTTAAAAAGTGTTCCAGGGGCGATCCGGGAAACTATAGACTGGTGAGCCTGACGTCAGTACTTGGAAAAATGGTAGAAACCATTATAAAGAACAAAATTACTAAACATGTACATAGTCATGGCTTAATGGGAACAACCAACATGGCTTTAGTCAAGGAAGGTCTTGTCTTACTAATCTGTTATGTTTTTTTGAGGGTGTGAATAAACAGGTAGAGAAAAGTGAGTCGGTTGATATAGTGTATCTGGATTTTCAGTAAGCCTTTGATAAGGTCCTTCATGAGAGACTCTTGGCGAAATTAAAAAGTCATGGGATAGGAGGCAGTGTACTATTGTGGATCAGGAATTGGTTAAAAGAAAGCAGAGGGTAGGGCTAAATGGCCAATTTTCCCAGTGTAGAAAGGTGAATAGTGGAGTACCCCAGGGATCTGTGCTGGGTCTGCTGCTTTTTAACATATTTGTAATTGACTTGGAAATGGGAATAACGAGGAAGGTAATCAAATTTGCAGATGACACAAACTTACTCAAAGTTGTTATAACCCATGAGAATTGTGAAAAATTGCAAGAGGACCTTGATAAATTGGAAGACTGGGCTTCCAAATTGCAGATGAAATTTAATTTGGACAAGTGCAAAGTTATGCATCTAGGAAAGAACAACGCAAACTATGGTTACACGACGCAAAGTTCCACATTAGGAACCACCACCCAGGAAAAAGATTTATGTGTCATCATGTATAACATGTTGAAACCCTCCACCCAGTGTGCAGCAGCGGCCAAGAAAGCACATAGAATGCTAGGAATCATAAGGAAAGGAATGGAAAATAAAACAAAGGATATCATATTGCCTCTGTATCATTCCATGGTGGAACCCCACCTTGAATATTGTGGGCATTTCTGGTCACCGTATCTTAAAAAGGATATAGTTTATTAGAAAAGGTACAGAGAAGAGCCACCAAAATGGTAAAGGGGATGGAGGAATTCACCTATTAAGAGAGGCTAAAAAGGTTAGGGCTCTTCAACCTGGAAAAGTGACGGCTGAGCGGAGATATGATAGAGGTCTATAAATTAATGAATGGAGTGGAACGGGTAATCATAGACATTGTTTACGCCATCAATATATAGAAAGACTAGGGAACATTCAATGAAGCTACAGGGTAATCTATTTAAGACTAATAAGAGAAAATATTTTTTCACTCAACGTGTAATCAAACTCTGGAATTCATTACTGGAGGTTGTAGTAAAAGCTGTTAGAGTAGCCAGATTTAAAAAAGGTTTGGACAAGTTCTTGGAGGAGAAAGGACCATAAACCATTATTAAAGGGGACCCGGGGAATCCACTGTTTGCCCCAATACAAGCATTGTGGAACCTGTGTCTTTTGGGGAAACTGCTAGGTACTTTGTGACCTAGATTGGCCACTCTTGGAAACAGGATACTGAGGTTGATGGACCTTGGTCTGACCCAGTATGGCATATCTTATGTTCTTATGAGATGTCTGGACAAAATGTATCCCGTAGGAGGATGGGGAGGATTTTTAAAACCAAATATTGTGCTGGGTAATGACTGAAATTATTTGGACAAATCTTTTGCATATTGATCTCAAGGTATTGTTTTCTTATTGCATTCACCAAGAAATGTAGGACTATAAATCTATGCATGCATTTGGGCAAAACTAGATCCAGCTCAGTCTTTTCTGAAAATGCACAGCCAACAAGCTGACATTTGGGATATCTAGTGCTTCTTCAGTTTGGATATTACCATCTGAACCGTTCTGTAGAGAGCGATAGCTGCTGGTTGTAAGAATAGGAGGCCTTAACCTGCAGAATCAAATGACTTATTAAAATAGAAGCACTTAACTAGGGTATTCACAAAATGCTCCTTTTTCACTGGTCCTGTAATAAGGTTACTTGGGAAAATTTATGAAACGCTGACAGGAAGGGTCTACAAGCTAATTTTCAGATTAGATCAGTTGGGGAGTGTGCACTTAAAAATGTTGATTTTGTTCTTTATGGTTTGTATTTTTGTTTTTTATTTATGTATGTACAGTATGTATATTTTCAGTTTGTATGTTTTTTGTATTTTTGTTTCCTTTGATGTTTGTTTTGTTTTGTTTATTTATTTATAAAAGAAATACCCTTTCCCCCAAATTATGGCATTGGGTCTGGGCCCCTCCTTCCCACCTATCCAACATGCTGCTCTGAATTTCCAATGGGACAGGAGTGACTACAGACTGGAGATCATCACTATCCCATTTGGACTTTGGGTATTAGGTAAGAAAAAGAGCCCTTTGAGCATATCTAGTGGAGTGGAGTGGAGGAGTGGCCTAGTGGTTGGGGCAAGGTACTTCAGGCCGGAAGGTCGGAGGTTCAAATCCCACTAGAGGACAGCAACCTTGGGCCGGAAGGACTGGGGTTTCTAGTCCCACAGGTGCTCCTTGTGGTCTTGGGCAAGCCACTTAACCCTCCATTGCCCATGTTCCCTGTAAAATAGTTATCTCCAAGTTATAATGCCCTGTTCAATGTAATTTCAGTTTGTTCAATGTAAACTGCACTGATGCAGAATAGCGTGGTATATAAGAGATTGTAAATAAATAAAATAAATAAATAAATATCTAATCTGTAGAGTCAAAAGGGGAGGGTTTAGTTTAATATATTTAGATAATCTGTTATAGCACCTTTCAGCCTTTACTGAGGATATTGCAATATTGGCTTTGGCTTAAAGGAGAGAAGAGAAGGGAGGTTTCAATGTGTCATTCTGAGGTATAGGAAAAGAAAAAGGAGTAGAGTTGATCCTATCCCCGAGCCCTCCAAGGCTGAAACTCCCTTACAAATCTCCAAACAGTAGGCTGTAGAGCAGGGGTTTTCAACCCAGACTTCAGCAGATGCCTAGCTAGTCAGGTTTTCAGGATAACCACAATGAATATGCATGGGAACGATCTGCATACAATGGAGGCAGTGCATGGAAATCTATCTCATACATATTCATTGTGGTTCTCCTGAAAATATGAATGGCTACTTGTGTCCTGAGGACTGGGTTGAGAACCTCTGTTGTAAAGAAATGTTGTTAAAGCTACTATGAATAGAGTAGAATTTAATTCTCCTCTTATGCTTAGTTGTGGGGGGGGGGGGGGGGGGTGGGGGGGGTAAGAGTTCCAGTATTGGGGTCAATATATGAGAATGAGGTGTATTTGGTGATGGCAGATAGGGGAGGGGAAGCTGGCTGATTTAAGTTCTGAGAGCTAGAAGGATTGGAGGGGGTCAGTAAATCAAAGAGAGATGCTGGAATCCTAGAAACATAGAAACATGACGGCAGAAAAAGACCACATGGTCTATGTAGTCTACCCTTCCAAATCAACTATAGTAGTCCCCTTTTTACTTTTAGAGATCCTCTGTGTTTGTCCCATGCTTTTTTGAATTTAGATACTGTCCTCTTGTCCACCACCTCCACCTGGAGACTATTCCACGCATCTACTCCTCTTTCCATAAAGAAATACTTTCGCATATTACTCCTGAGTCTATTCCCTTTCACTCTCATCCTATGTCCCCTCATAGCAGAGTTTGCCTTCAATTGAAAGAGACCCTCCTGTGAATTTATGCCACAGAGGTATTTAAATGTCTCTATCATATCGCCCCTATCCCGCCTTTCCTCTAAAGTATACATATTAAGATCATTAAGTCTATCCTCATATGCTACAAAACAAAGATCACTAATCATTTTAGTAGCCACCCTCTGCAACAACTCCAACTTGCTTCCTTTTGAAGGTGCATTCTCCAGATTTGCACACAATATTCCAAATGAGGTCGCACCAGAGACTTATACAGAGGCACTCCTTTTTTCTGCTGGCCATTCCTCTCCCTGTGCACCCAAGCATCCTTCTGGCTTTTGCCATTACCTTTTCTACCTATCTAGCAACGTTAAGATTTATTTATTTATTTATTTAGCAAGCATTTGTATACCGCTCCTTCCAGCGATCAGAAGCGGGTATGATTACATAGAAACAGCTGTCGAATCAAGACAGAAAAATTTTTGTTGTATACATATAGATTCGTAAGGTAAGCACCGCACATAGAAAATTATCTACTTCGTATCTTATGGGGAAAAGAATTTACATATGTACATTTTTACATAGAAAGTTTTCTGGGTCGCAGGGTAGGGAGTTGCCCCTCAAGTGGATTTATTACAGGCTGAAATGACTTTGAAATAGGTGCGTCTTGAGTTTTTTTCTAAAGTCTGATAGGTCTTTGCTGGCTCGTAGCTCGGGCGGCAGTTGGTTCCATAGTGTCGGTGCTGCGTATGAGAAAACCCTGTTACTAGTGCTGACCTTGACAGATCTTATATCTGTTGGAGTGTGGAGGGTGTAGGAGTTGATGGTTCTCCTGTTTCTGTTGGTGGGTTGCAAGCTGATTAGGGTGGCGAGGAAGGATGGTGCTATGCTGTGTATGAGTTTGAAAGTGGCTGTCAGTATTTTGTATTTTGTGTGAGCTGTTATGGGGAGCCAGTGCAACTCAATTAGTACTGGTGTGATGCGTTCAGTAAGACTTTTCCTCATAATGATCCTGGCGGCTACATTCTGTGCCATTTGCAGGATGTTCAGGGTTTTCTTAGGCAGTCCTTGAAAAATGGCGTTGCAGTAGTCAAAATGTGGCATGATGAGTGCTTGAGCGATAGATCTGAAGTCGTGTGGATCAATAATGGTCCGTATAGGTTGTAGAACTCTCAGTTTGTGGAAAACTGCCCTGTTGGTTTTGCGGAGGTGTTTCTCCATTTTTAGGTCGTTGTCAAATGTTACTCCTAGATATTTTATTTCTTTCTTCGTTTGGTAGGTATTGTTGCATAGGGTTATTGTTGTAGGGGGGGTCAAAATTTGCTTTCCTGGAGATATACATCACCTCAGTTTTCTTATGGTTGATTGCCATGCTGCTTTGTTGTAACCAGTTTTGCATCTCGCCAAGGCATGTTTCGAGTAGGCTGTAGTCCGGGTTATCAGTGTCAAGTTGCGTGTACAGCATAATATCATCGGCATAAATGTGGTAGTCGATTTTGTGCTGTGTGAAGAATTTGCATAGTGGATGCATATATACGCTGAAAAGGAGTGCTGAGAGTGCAGAGCCTTGCGGTATACCTTGCGTTTGGGGGAATGCTTCTGCTTTTTTGCCGTTGAACTGCACCTGTTGCATTCTGTTTGAGATGTATGATGTGAACCACTTTAGGGGGGGTTCCTGATATTCCTATTGACTTGATCCTGTTTATGAGGGTTCCATGGTTAACTGTATCAAAGGCAGCTGAGATGTCGATGAATAAGAGTATATACATTTTCTTTTTGTTTTCCAGGCCCTTGAGTAGGTTGTTAAGTAGAACTAGTAATAGGGTTTCTACCCCATGATGTTGTCTAAAGCCGTATTGCTGGTCATCTAGGGGAGCACTGTCATTCAGGTGGTCTTGTAGTTGTAGTAGGACCGCCTTTTCAATGATCTTTGCTAGGAATGATATACTCGATATTGGGCGGTAGGATGCTGGGTTGTCTCTGCTGAGTGTACTGTTTTTTAGAATCGGTCTTATGATGGATTTCTTTAGTTCAGAAGGCATGATTCCTTGTTGCAGTGATAGGTTTACTATATGAGAGACGTACGGTGCTATGTCTTGTTTCACTGCCTTGACCCAGGCTGCTGGGCAGGGATCGAGTGGGGATGTGGTGTTGTTTATGCTTGTGACTATGGCTACAATTTGCTGGTCTCCGATTTTGTGGAAATTGTTCCATAACTGACCTTGATTTGTGTTGGTCTCAATGTTGAGTAGGGGTGTTGGCAGTGTTGAGTCTAGTGAGGGCATGGGTCCTGTGGCTGTCAGTTTGCTCGTGTAGTGGTTTGCCAGAGTTTGGGCCTTGATCGTGTCGTTTAGGTTGTCGCTCTGAGATGTTTTGGTTAGCGATTTGATGAGTTCGAATAACTCACGTGGTTTGTTGATAGCTTTGTTTAATAAGTTAGAGTGATGCTTTCTCTTGGCGGAATTGACGTCATCTTTGTACTTTGCAAGAAGAGCCATGTATTTGGTTTTGAGTTCGATGGATTTGGTTTGCCTCCATTTTCTCTCTATTTTACGGAGATGTTAACTCGTTTTGGACAGCTTGCATATTCTTTCTCTGTTCTGGATGATTTATTTGATTTGTTACACTCAAACAACTATGAAATACCGGCAATAATAAAAAAATATTAAAACTTTGCAGAAAATAGAAGTTTCACATAGTGTATGTTTTTCATATACTGGTCCAATATAGTATATTGTCCGTCTTCAGAAAAGATAGGATTCAGTTCCAATATTCATTGACATAAACATACTGTATGATACTATTGAAACGGCAGTTTTCATTTAAAACACTTTATTACGATATAACATAGTTTGTCAACAGTCCATTCGGACGGCGGAATATGATACACGTGAAAACACGTCTGATGCAGTGTGTCGATATTGCACCATTGAAACACCTAGAACAGAATGCTTGACAGCAATTAGTTTTGACAACATATTAGCCCAGCATATGAAAAACATACAAGGCCAATATACGCACCAATAATTCTGACACTAAGTAACTTACAGTTATCTAAACCTATTTTCTAAAGTCTACAAATAACTTTTATTTGCAAAATAGTAGCTATTACAACATTATAAGCTATTTACTATTTCTTGTGATCTTTTTATGTTGAGCCACCAGTACCGTCAAAATCAGCAAACTTCGAATACCTATTAAACTAACTAGATCTCAGATAAAAAATCTCTATATAATGCAATTTGACATAACGTTAATAGCTAAACATAGTTCCACTGAATTTATAACCATCAGCCACAGCTCTCCCCTTACCTGGGGATTGAGCCGACGAAACCAGGAGGAGCCTGCAGCGTGGGAAGGCCCAATCGGGGCTCAGCAAAGCAGTGAAAAGCTTCGCGCCATCGGGCGCAAGGTCTTTCAGCTCCCGACCATCAGCCACAGCTCTCCCCTTACCTGGGGATTGAGCCGACGAAACCAGGAGGAGCCTGCAGCGTGGGAAGGCCCAATCGGGGCTCAGCAAAGCAGTGAAAAGCTTCGCGCCATCGGGCGCAAGGTCTTTCAGCTCCCGACCATCAGCCACAGCTCTCCCCTTACCTGGGGATTGAGCCGACGAAACCAGGAGGAGCCTGCAGCGTGGGAAGGCCCAATCGGGGCTCAGCAAAGCAGTGAAAAGCTTCACGCCATTGGGCGCGCCCGCGCCTGGCGGGCCCGCGCCTGAGGGCCTCGACAGAGGGCCCTTTGGCGTGGCCCTTAGGCGGGGACCGATAGAAGGGGCATCAGAAATCAGCGGCACAAGCAAACAGCTCCAAACAGCAACAATCCTGCCACAAATAACAACGAGGGATTTTCGCCGGATGCAAATCTCACATGACTACAAGCAGCTTGAGCCCCTTTTAAGTTGAGCTCGCTCATACCCTACACGAAGGACTTCCTGATCACACCTCTGCCTACACAGAGTCACACAGCCGCACTACCCAATCGGGACTGCAACTCAGTCTTAAATAGAGAGATAAAGGACCGTCAAATCGCAGCAAGTATAATCCAACCTACGCAAAAACATCTACTTTTCTGGTTTAATATTGCAAATTACTCTAAAATTTCATAACAAAATCTCCGGTTAACATAGTACTGTTGTCAGTATTGCAAGCTTTAACTGCAAATACATTGCTAGTAATATAGTACTGTTGCCAGTATTTCAAGCTTTAGCTGCAAATACATTGCTAGTAATATAGTACTGTTGCCAGTATTTCAAGCTTTAGCACATTGCTAGTAATATAGTACTGTTGCCAGTATTTCAAGCTTTAGCACATTGCTAGTAATATAGTACTGTTGTCAGTATTTCAAGCTTTAGCTGCAAATACATTGCTAGTAATATAGTACTGTTGCCAGTATTTCAAGCTTTAGCACATTGCTAGTAATATAGTACTGCTGTCAGTATTTCAAGCTTTAGCTGCAAATACATTGCTAGTAATATAGTACTGTTGTCAGTATTTCAAGCTTTAGCTGCAAATAACATTGCTAGTAATATAGTACCGTTGACAGTATTTCAAGCAACAACTGCATATAACATTGATAGTATTATAGTACTGTTGTCAGTAGGCCAAAACTGCACTTATACTCACTTTAAGCTGAGCCAAAAAAACTGAAAATGCTTCACCCTAACAACATGCTTATACGAGTATCATACTCCTGTATATTATTAACAATAATAATAATTGACCTATCCCTATGTTTAAACCACAAATACCATATGACTATACCTATAATACATACATACAATAGAAATGATTGCCATATGGGGCACACTCATCAAAACTACCCAAAAATTAATTATCACAGACTAATTCACATACAACAAACAAATATACAACAGATAGACAAGAAAATCTGTTCTAACTACTCTTCTTCCCTATCATGCATCCTCATTAACGCACGATCAATGAAGAATAAATTGCCCATATTTATCGACATGATAACTGACTTAAAACCTGACATTTTATGTGTCACAGAGACATGGCTCACTGAAACAGATACAGTCTATCTAAATCAACTTGATAAAGAGAACTACGATACATTCTACAAACACAGACCTAATAAAAAAGGTGGTGGAGTTCTAATGATGACAAAAAAAACACTAAACGCCAAGCCAATCCAATCAAATATCAATACTAACATAGACACATTATTAATAAGAATCAGCCACATAAAAATTTGCTTAATATATAGACCCCCAGACAATAAATCAGATGGCCTAGATTCTCTTATTGAACTCCTCAGTTCATCTACTGACCAAAACCCTGTGATTATGCTAGGTGATTTTAACCTTCCGTCACTCCCAACACTAGACTCTAAATTATTCCTAGACACCATAGCAGACATAGAGTACCATCAAATAATCAAAACTGCAACACATATCAAAGGAAGAACACTAGATTTGGTTCTACTCCCCGAAATACTCTTCAAGCTAGTACACTCTAATTCCATTGAATGCACAGAGACACCTTGGTCTGATCATTCTATCATCAAAATAAATATCCCATATCCCATCCCCAGCATCAATAATTACATAAGGAGTACCCCTACTACAAAATTCAAAAAGTTTAATGAAACAGACTTCCTTGACTTAACAATCCCCTACTTCTTATCAACATCTAATTTGGATGATGCTGTTAACAACTGGAATGATACTATCAATAATGCAGCTAAAAATAATCAACCTAATAAAAAGACAAGATACACCAAATCAAATAGTTCACCATGGTTTAATAGCACTCTAAGACAAATGAAAAAAGAACTAAGAAAACTTGAAACAAAATGGAGAAAATCCAAGCTGACTGTACACAAAGAAATATTCAATAACTATCTATCAAAATATAAGGAAACAATCGACAACACAAAGAAAAACTATTATGCAGCAATCTTAACAAAATCATACAATAGACCAAGAGAGTTATTTTCTATAGTCAGAAAATTAACTAATAACGAGCAAACTTCTAGCAATGAAATCACAGACATCTCAGTTCAAACCCTAGCTAATCATTATCAAAACAAATCTAAGAAACCTTCCATGCACGCAGATAATATAAACATCACTTATCAACCTGTAGATGAATGGTCAGAATTTTACCCCATTTCAAAAACATCATTAAAAACAATCATCTCCAACCTAAATACCACAACTTCGTACTTGGATCCATGCCCAGTTTCATGGATAAAAAACACACTACAAACTCTAATATCCTATATTCTCCCAATAGTAAACCTCTCACTCACCCAAGGATACCTTCCTTCCCCGCTCAAACATGCACAAATACGCCCAATTTTAAAGAACTGCAAACTAGACAAAACATTGCCAACATCATATAGGCCCATATCTAGCATACCATTCTTGGCCAAAGTAATTGAAAAGGTAGTGCAACTTCAGACACAGGAATTCATAGACTTATCTTACCCACTCGATGAACAACAATATGGTTTCCGACCTCGCCACGGAGTAGAAACACTCCTAGCAGTATTAATAGACACACTCCTAAAAGGAATTGACAATCACAAACAGGCATTCATTCTCCTTTTCATCGACATATCAGCAGCTTTTGATAGCGTGCATCACTCAATACTGCTCAACAACTTAAAACAGTTAGGCATAAATTCCACCGTACATAAATGGTTCACCTCATATTTACATAACAGAACACAAAACGTAAGAACAGGTAATCAAACATCAAACACATACAAACAAGAAATAGGTTTACCACAAGGTTCAGCACTGTCAGCCCTACTCTTTAATATCTATATAAAACCGGTTTGCAATATTTTTAAAAAATTTGGAGTACAATATCACCTTTATGTGGATGATATCATGATGTACATACCTTTCACAATTCCTAACCTACAGATTCAACTTCTATCTGACTGCTACAATGAAATTACATACTGGCTAAAAACCCAAAACCTCCATATAAACCATGCTAAAACTGAAGTTTTAATCGTAACAAAAAACCAAACGTTCACCCCGCCAACTCACATAATACTACAGAACCAAGAAATTAAAATAAAAAATGAAATAAGATATCTAGGTGTCATTTTAGATACACACCTTACTATGGAAACGCACATCAGAAATACCTTGAAGAAAATCTACTTCAAACTTAAAATCCTCAAACAATTACGCCCCCTTGTATTTATACAAGATTTTATCAATATAACACAGGCTACCATAACTCCACACTTCGATTTCGCCAACTTAATACTTATAGGCATTTCAAAACAAAACATCAAAAGGATCCAACTCGCGCAAAATGCTACAGCCAGAATCATATTAAAGATAAATTCACTCCAACACATTACACCGATACTAGCATCCCTTCACTGGTTACCAATACAAAGCAGGATAACATACAAAACAATAATAACTACATTCAAAGCCCTAAAATACATGGCCCCGAAGACACTCTGTAATCTAATAAGCAAAGAACCACCTAAGCCCACTCATAGAAAAGGACAATCAAATAAACTTAAGATGCCAAAAGAATATATAAGAACTCACAAATTAACAAATAATAGAGCCTTTTCCCACGTAGCCCCAACAGTCTGGAACTCTTTACCAGAGGACTTACGATCACTAACAGAGATAACAGAATTCAGAAAAAAATTGAAAACCTATCTATACACTAAACACTATAATACCATAGAAAACCCCCCACTCAACTTAGATAAAGGCTAAACAAGAACCTGCCTAAAATCAAGATTATACTCCCTATTACAATATATACGTACAACTTAAATGAATAATCATTCCATTCCAATGCATTGATACCCCACTTGTATATAGTTACAACTGAGTTAGAGACAGTACCTCAGCTTAAATTGTTACACAATCTGTGTTAGTTGATTTATTGAACTATTCCGCATTGTTTTTACATACACTTTGTTGTTTCAAGTTAAGATGTTCATTGTAAAAAGTTATAACTGTTCTATGTAAAACAAGCTCTGCATTGTTAATTGTTGTTAAATGTACACCGCAACTGATCGCTGGAAGATGCGGTATATAAATAAGTGTTAAATAAATAAATAAAATAAATTAATTAGTAAACAGTTGAGTAGTAAGTATGGAAACCTTATGTATGTAAAACATACGCTGGTCCAAAACGGGTTAAAAAGATTCAGACCAAAGAATCAGACCAAAGAGAGACATCTGTGGCACACCACTGGAAACCTCCTTCTCCTCAGAGTGAGCTCCATTTACTTGTACACTTTGTCGCCTCCCACACAACCAATTTCTAACCCACTCATTAACTTTAGGGTCCATCCCTAGGGTGTTCAGTTTGTTTATGAGTTGCCTGTGCAGAATGGTATCAAAGGCTTTACTGAAATCTAAATATCTAGAACTCATCCTCTGTCCAACTCCCTGATCACCCAGTCAAATAAATCAATCAGATTTGTCTGACAAAACCTGCCTCTATTGAATCCATGCTGCCTCAGATCCTGCCATCCATTGGACTCCAGAAACCTCACTGTTCTCCCTTTTAGTAGTCTTTCCAATAATTTACTAACTGCAGAGGTTAGACTAACTGACCTGTAGTTCTCAATGTCGTCCTTACATCTGCTGTTGTGTAAAAAGACCACATGTGCCTCTCTCCAGTTCTCTGGCACCACTCTCAACTTCAAAAAGACACTGAAAAGGTCAGAGGAGCCACTAGAACGTCTTCAGGTTCCCTCAGTATTCTTGGATGTATCCCAACTGGACTCATCGCTTTATCTACTTTTAGTTTAGCTAGTTCCTCATGAGGAGTGGAGGAGTGGCCTAGTGGTTGGGGCAAGGTACTTCAGGCCGGAAGGTCAGGGGGTTCAAATCCCACTAGAGGACAGCAACCTTGGGCCAGAAGGACTGGGGTTTCTAGTCCCACAGGTGCTCCTTGTGGTCTTGGGCAAGCCACTTAACCCTCCATAGCCCATGTTCCCTGTAAATAGTTATCTCCAAGTTATAATGCCCTGTTCAATGTAATTTCAGTTTGTTCAATGTAAACTGCACTGATGCAGAATAGTGTGGAATATAAATAAATAAAATAAATAAATAAACACAATCTTGTGAAAATCGTTTGAGATCCCCATCCCTTCTGTTCCTGTTTGTGGGTGTTTTCTGAGGTCCTGCTCCTGGCCCTTCATCTATGAACACAGAACAGAAATATTTGTTGAACAATTCTGCTTTATCATCATCAGTTTCTGCATATTCTTCCCCTTTGCCCTTGAGTCTGACAATACCACTTTTTCTCTTCCTCCTCTCACTAACATATCTGAAATATCTTATCCCCGCATTTTATTGCATTGGATATTTCTTCTCCTTTTGGAACCTTTGCTTTCCTGACTACTTTGCTAGCTTTTCTAAGTTTTTCCAAATACAGATGCCTGTCTTTCTCTCTTTTTGATCTCTTGTATTTCATGAAGGCTAGAGTGCAGTGCTTTATACTGTATACTAAGAATACCTTAAACAGATACTAAAGGCTACAGGTAGCCAATGGAGATTCTTGAATGAAGGAGTAATGTGGTCAGATCTATTGTTTCTTGTTTGAAGCCTTGCAGCCATGTTTTGTAAGAAGAATACTGGTGAATGGATAATTGCTTCAAACCATTACAAATAAAATCACAGTAATCCATCTGATTGAAAATGAAAGTGAAACCCATGGTTTACTGGTTGTATAATTTTTTTAAAAAGGGTACAAAGAACAAGGATCTAAGAACAGAAATGATCTTTGGCTCAGATTTTAATAATGAATCAATTCTTTATTGAAGATTGGTAATTCATTCATGTAATAAAATTAATGAGTCTTTTATAGAAGGGGATATGTAGGGAAGAGGAGAGTGATGTGGATCCATACTGACTCTGATTTTGTGGGGTTCAGTTTCATGCCATGCTGAGAAAGTCAATGGGCCACTATTTCAAGACTAGAGTTGAAGTAGGAAAGGTCTGGTTTTTCTGTTCTGTGAAATAAAAATAAAACTGGATATTGTCTGTGAAAAAGTATCCTCTAAGCCCTAAACTCTGTATGAGGGTTGCTAAGTATATATTACCTCCACCTACAATGGAGAGTGTACATCTTAAAGGAGGTAGAGCCAATTTTTGCTGTATTGTTACGACTGTGGCGGTAAGAAGAAGACAAGACTAATACTGTGTCTTTAGTGCCCAAATTGGACTAACGATAAAGCTAGGTCAAATAGATCAAAGACCATGCTTACAAGTAATGTTTTTTTGATCCCCTTTATTCTCCTGTTCACCAACTATGTGTAACTATGCCATTCTTCTAGATGTACTTTAGTCCCCAGCTGCTGCGTTGTCTGTCTTGATTAGACTGTAAGTTCTATAGAGCAGGGACTGTCTCTTACATGTATATATAGCAAAGCTTAAGGAATGGTTGAAAATTTTGCCGCTGAGATTAAAAGCTAAAAAATGCAGGGTCAAGCATTTTCTTTGCAGAAATCCAAGAGAGCGGCACAGTATAGGGTGTGAAGTACTTCTCTCCACAAAAGAAGAGTGGGACCTAGGGGTGATTGTTTTTGATGATCTTAAGGTGGCCAAACAGATAGAAAAGGTGATGGTGAGACTCAGAAGAATGCTTGGGTGCATTTTTCTGAAACGTGGGTATACTCACCTCTGTAAAGAAATTCTCTTGTACTTATTGTTCATAATTGTAAATAAGTTATACTGTTATATGCAATATCCTTATTGTTTTATGTTGAAACCTGTTATATCTAATGTTTAATTAGTTATTTATAAACTGGTTTGATTTTACTGAAAGGCAGTATATAAAATTCTTAAATAAAGAAATAAAATAGGGAGAGGAACGGCCAGCAGGAAGAAGGAGGTAACAGTGCCTCTGTATAAGTCTTTGGTGAGACCTAATTTAGAATATTGTGTGCAGTTCTAGAGACCACATCTTCAAAAGAATATAAATAGGATGGAGTCGGTACAGAGGGTGGCTACCAAAATGGTCAGTAGGCTTCATCATAAGTCAAATGGGAACAGACTTAAAGATCTCAATATGTATACTTTGGAAAAAAGACGAGAGAGGGGAAATATGATAGATACGTTTAAATACCTCTGTGGCATAAATGCACAGGAATAAGGCTTCTTTCAATTGAAAGAAAACTCTACAATGAAGGGGCATAGGATGAAAGTGAAAGGAGATAGACTTAGGAGTAATTTGCGGAAATTATTCTTTATGGAAAAAGTGGTGGATATGTGGAATATTCTCCCAGTGGAGGTAATAGAGATGAGGACAGTATGGGGGTCATTCTGAACCACAAATAAGCTGCCTGGACGTGCACGGGGCATGGATATGTGATGAAAACATCTATATCCATATTCCATGAACCGGATCATGCATACATACATGCCACATAGACAGGTATCCCTGGATGTATGAAGAAGTTGCGGGACGTGGGTGTGTCATGTGCCGGGGATGTGTAACAGTGATTCTGGTTTCTCCTGTGTCCGTGGCAATTTATACTTGCAAATTAGACTCGCAGAAATGTGGAATAAGGGCAGGACTTAGAAACAAAAACAGCATTCTACACAAAGTCAATGTTGCTGTAGCAGTAGAAAGCAGCCGAGCGTCAGCCATGGAAGCTGTCCCAGGAGGGGGCAGCTGCCAAGCCCATGCTACCCTGCGACTGTTCAATGGATGCAAATGAGCATGGCAATAGTGATTGAGGCAGAAAAAGACATGGAGACAGGAAGGAGTAAAGCAAACAAATTTAATGTGCCCATCATCTGAAGGACAGCCAGTATCCCAGGCAGGAACCGATGACATCCATTTGCAGCCCACCCCACAGACTCACACCTCCCACAGCCACACCCATGTGAACCCACAGAACTCTACAGTTCCCACACCACACACCCACATGCCCCCGCTTCTGGCCGCTGTCCACATCCCCCTGCCCTCTACAATCCCAACACCAAAACAACCACACATACCCCACCTCACCCCACACACATGGAACAGGGCCTCACAAGAGCCCTACCTCTGCCCCCATCCCATTGCCTGCACACTTGCCCTCCCCATCCCTGAGGGCACGATGGCAGACACAGGTGCCATGGCAGGCTCCTGAGCAGAAGGTGTTGGGCTTTCTGAGCTGGAGCTACCACTGTCCCTGCTGATTCCCCCAAGATCCTCATGGAATGGGGGGAACACCATTGGTGGCCCCATACCATGAGGCACAGATCCCAGAATATGTGAGGGCTCCACGCTGATGGTTCCAGAGATAGATGCGTTGCAAGCAGTTGAGCATGTGTAGACCCTGCCTGTTGGATGAGTGGTGTGTAGCCTGCTACAGGTTTGATCGTGCTGCCATCTAGACTGGCTGCTGGGGCTGTCCAGGCCAGGGGTTCACACCCTGCGATTTTGCCCTGGTCATGGCCACACCTCTTCCTCCTCAGCCTCCAACTCCTGCTCCTTCTCGGGTGGGGGGGAGGGGGGGAGAAATGAGTCCTCCACAGGGATGGCTGTGTGTGGGATGCAAAAAGATGGGCATTAGATACAGTGAGGGGCCATTTGGCTCTCCTGCACCGGTGCTCATGTCCTGCCTGCATGCTATTCCTGATGGCCCTGCTACCTGGGGGTCTGTTACTGTTGTGTCATGACTGAGTGGTGAATGGGCATGGTGTGTCCCCTGCTACCTGTGAACTGGTGCCATGTGTGCAGCTGTCTGATGGGCATGGGTACTGTCCTGGGTATCGGCATGTGTTTGTGCACACATAAGTCTTGGCTTGTAGGCTATCTGGGTAGCATGTGGTCTCTGGTGGGGGGTTGGGGGAGCTCAACCTCCGTCTACAGGTTGCTGTCCTTGTGGTGTCTGTGCAAGTTTGGGGTCCAACAGACTGGACTGGATGAGTGTCACAAGGGCCTCTCCTCTCAGGATGGTGCCCCCTATGCCACTGTGGCTGTCTGTACAACTGTGGGCATTGGGTACAAGGGCTCTATTGCTTGGTTGGCCCCGCATGTGGTGTGCCCATTGGGGGGTTCCGGGACCTGGGAGGTTGGGCACTGTCCCTGGGCCAGTGTGTGTGGCCGTATCTCCAGCCTCCTTTGTGGATGCAGAATGCACCACCCCAGGTGTGCTCTGGCACTCTCACGGCTTCTGTCCTGTTTATACTCCCTTCCTGTGCCTCCGGGGGTCTCCTCTATGTCCGCTCTGCCAATTCTTCCGCAGCATATATCCCACATACCATCCATATCCTCCATGACTTCCTTCTGTGCCCCATCCTTTCCTCTCTCTCCACCCAATACCTTGCTGCACCCCACAGATCCCATGGTCCCTGCATGCTATCAGTGCTGTGCTGCAGCTTCAATGAGCTATCACTCAGTACATTATATGTCACTTGCACCGTGGACCTGTAGCAATGGCTAACTCGCAGCCATCAGTGCTTGCATTGCTGACCACTGTTTCCATGAATGGTGTGGGCACACCTCAATATCTTTTCTCAACCCTGGGACCTCCATCACCATGTCCTCCTCCATTCTGCCTGGGGCATGACATTCTTCCACTCACTGTATCCTCATCCCTTGCCCTTAGCCCTATGTTTGCCTCCGCATTAACATTCTGCACCCATTTCCAACAGTTGCTTTGGGCCAGTGGTGTATATCCCCTATCTCTGGCCCGTTCGCCAGAGATAGGGGATATACTCTACTTCTGTGGGCCTACCACTATCTCAGTTCTCCACTCCTACATTATGCCACATTGCCAGGATTTGGTCTGCAGTCTTGCTGGTATTCCGCAGGGGCATCTCTCTATACCTCCCCCTAGTCATCTCTCTGCCCTTCCCTTTAGTCATAGCTCTGCTGCACAGGGGCACATATGTTTGCCACACTGTACTCTGGGGACACCTCTTCCCAGTACACATTGTTTCCTCCCCATCTGCTTAAGCTGGCATTGTCATCCCCTCCTCCAGGACTGAGCCTGGCTCTGTGTGAATGCTCTTCTCTGTCGTGCCTCCCTTGCCGGACCTACGGCACATGACCATGCATCATGCACCTCTACTGCCTCAATCCACTCATTGCCCTATTTGTCCACTGCTTGGACCTGACCACAGTCCTCCAACCTACTGCCCCTCATGCCTGGGATGTGGTTCCATGGCCTGTCCATCTGGGTCTATCTTTTCCCCCTTCTCATATCTGTGCTTGTGGCACACATCTTTTTTGCAGACTTTGGTGCATGCTCCCTAGTTCCCTTGGGTCACCTTAATCTTCTCTACGCTTTACGTGCTCCTCACCTTGGCTGTCTGTCCTGCATCTGTTGTGTGGTCTGATGGGTAGGGACTGTCTCTCTCTGTCTTTGCACAGTGTTGCATCTGCCATGTGCCACTTTCTGCACATTTCATGGTGTTTGTCATGCCATGTAATACTCTGACACATTTAGGTTCATGATGTGGACAGTGCACATGTTGGCAGCAGCAGAGTCATGCTCCTCTACACCATGGTGTGATGGTTGCGCATTGGGCTGTATGTGTGTTCATATGTGTCTCCCATTCACATTTCCATTCTTGTGCAGATATGTGACAGCACTAGACAATGGACATCGGGGGACACTACGGATCGGATCCCAGGATCCCAGGGTGTGCCTGGTTGTGGTGCAACAGTTGCCCACCTGACCTTCCACATCATTCACAACATGTGACCCTATTGTCAACCTCTGTTCATGCGGATACGGATACATCTGCTGCTCACAGCTCCTCTCCACCCACTCCCCAGCACCTATTTGTGGATACTCCTCCCAACTCTGACCACTGTATCTTGTCTGTGTGGACTCACGCTGTGTCAACACTTGTGCTCTTGTATCTTCTGGCAGGACTGGTTGCCCAGGGGTGGTGTCTCCATGCTTTCTATGGCATCCACCTACCACTGTGCCTCGGCCAGGGGGAGGGGGGACAGTGCTAGCTCCTGTGCTTCCCTGTCATATGTGGGGACATGTCTGGGATGGGTATTGGGACATGACTACTGTCCAGACACTGTACACCTTGCTCCCATTGCAGCTGCTACCTGAGCTGCATCAGTAGCCTCAGCCTTGTCTGCTAGATGGTTTGGTACTGGATCCTGTATGCCTCGGTATCCTTCATGATGTGGAAGCGTCTATGGACATGAAGGTTGGATAATTCCATCAGTGCATGTGTTTTCCCCTCCCTGTTCAGATCCTAAAGCTGCTTGCTGTCATTCACATTTCCTGGGTTGGCTGGACCCGACCCATAGAGCTGGCTCCACAGCTACCTCACCCTGGACTACAACTTGCCCTGCTCCCCCAGGGCTCTTAACTCATGCATGGCTCACTAGCCTACAGGCTGGGGCATGTGCTGGGGAGCCAGAGGACAGAGGTTCAATTTCTACTGGCTCTCTATGTTTGGCACAGCCTGTCAGTGTTACTCTTACATATTCTCGGTTTGGTTTACTCTTGTTGTGTGTCCTTTCAGTGTGCATACTTTTATGACGCTCTCCCATGGGGCTGTGAAGATTGCTATTTGCACACCTGGGTTTTACACCCATGTGTCTTTCAACTTTGCCTCATTGTCACAGGCCTGTCACTGCCTTTTTCACAGGTAATGTCTCTGTTCACTGCATCTTGTCTTTCTAATTGGAAGGGGGGTATAGCCTAATGGTTAGAGCAATTTTTGAATAGTCTCTGTGATGTATAACATGTTTGAAAAGACAGATGTGTGAATGCATTCAAGAGTCTTTGGAAAGATGTATGTGGTAGGTGTGTTTTGTTTGGGCAAGGAGAAGCTTGGTCAAATGTATTCATCCTCAAATGCTTCTGGGTACAGTTGTACAGTCACATCTCCTGTCTATGGCTTTTATTTGCTGAGACTTTCTGTTTGCAATTAGCTGATCGTTCCCCCTAATGTGGATGTTAGTAAATTAACACTAGTCTTAGGCAGGTATTAAATAGCATTCAGTAAGCAAGCGCTTGGTAAAAAGCATGAAGGGTGAACATCCTCGTTTGCATATGGCATCCCTTCATTTGCATGCTTGGACACACACATTGTAGTATGCTCATGCTAATGTCTTTCCAGATCTCTTTAATAGGCACATTAAAGCCTTCTTTCATAACGTCTATTTTTAGTATGCACACGAGCGTCCTAACATGCATGCTAAAATTTATTGCATGGGGCCCATTATTCAAGGACACAGGGCACTGGTTTTGCAATGTGTTTTTTCACGTTCCTTTAGTAAGGTGGAGAGCGAAGAATAATTTAAAATGTAATGCCATTGACATCCTGTGTGAAAGGAATTAAAATGAGGGTCTATAATTTTGGAAGCACTCTACTCAAGAAACTGCTATCCACTTCAATTAAGTTTGGCAGTCTTAAAATGAACTCTCTTTATTTTTGGCAGCAAGTTTATAAGAAGTGACTCCATGGAAACCAACTAGTGCGATGAATGAAGCCAACTAGTTGAGAACAGAAAGGGGAAGCTAAAGGGGGCATTTGTCAATAAGGCTAGTGATAAGCATTCAGTCTGAAGGAGCTGCTAGGAAGGCAGTAACACACTTTAGGTTACATCAGGGGAGAACCAAGTATGCTATGGCAGAAGGGGAGAGAATCTGTATTCACAAAGAAAGAACTCCGGTGTGGCTAATTTCCGAAACTCCAGTTCATATAAATTAAACTGCTGAAAACATTAATTCTAGGAACCTCCCTCCAGAAGACTAAGAAACTGTTAGCATGGTGGAGACACCTCACAGATGAATTCAAGTCAATTGACAGAGGCAGGTGGTGCCTTATAGACTAACCAATTTACTGAGGCTTGAGCTTTTGAAGAGAAGAGTCTACTTCATCAGAGAGATGAGGTGGAGTAGCAAAAATGATGTGTATTTGCCAGCTTCCAATATAGTTATTTTTCAAAAGGCTCCATGTTTGGCAGAAACTTTTGTCTGAAGTGGATTCTTGTCCTCTTGTTCTCCAAAACTGAGAACATGTTAAACCACCCTTGGTGAACTGTTTTACACTGTGCAGCATATTCCTTATACTGGGCATACTGGAACTTATCATTCACCACAACAGTTTTTAGACTATTTTACTCAAAAAGCTTTGAGGAATCAGAAGTCTATAAGCACATCTGTTAATACCAAGGTAAATGTGATCTGGAAATCCTTTTCTTTAGGGGCCTGACTGATGGCTGAAAAAGTTTAATGTCAATGAATAACATAACGTCTAGCCTGAACCCTTGTCCTTTTTATGTAGTTAATTTCTCAAGAGATGTACTGTGTAAGTTTCTTTCAGATTTAATGTGTGCCTCATTGAGAGACGTGTGTGCCTGGACCACTAAAACAGGCGAGTGTGAGACTGCTACTCAAGAAACCAAATTCTGGACCTCACAGATCCAGCCAGTTTACTACTACTACTATTCAGCATTTGTATAGCATTACCAGTCGTACGCAGTGCTGCACAGACATGCAAGAGACAATCCCTGCTCGTCAGAGCTTACAATCTAGTCGAGACAAAACACAAAACACAGAAGGTGTAGGCAGGGGTAAAACAGGGAGAGAGAAGGAGATCAGGTGAGTCAAGATCCAAAAGCATCAGCGAAGAGGTGAGCTTTCAACCTGGATTTGAAGAGGGTCAGAGAAGGTGACTGGCATACAGACACAGGTAGTTTGTTCCAGGCGTAAGGTGCAGCAAGGTGAAAGGAGCGAAGTCTGGAGTTAGCAGTGGGAGAGAAGGGCACAGATAGAAGCAGTTTGCTAGAAGAGCGGAGTTCCTGAGAGGGGTTATAAGGAGAGATGAGATGAAAGGTAATGAGGAGCTGCAGAGTGAATGCATTTATAGGTCAGCAGGAGAAGTTTGAACTGAATGCGGAAACAGATGGGGAGCCAATGAAGTGACTTGAGGAGAGGAGTAATATGGGCATGATGAGGTTGGCAGAAGATTATCCGCACAGCAGAGTGTTGAACAGATTGAAGGGGAGAGAGATGATTCAAAGGGAGACCAGCAAGGAGTAGGTTACAGTAGTCAAGACGGGAGGTGATTAAGGAGTGGATAAGCGTTTTAGTAGTGTGTTTAGAAAGGAAGGGGCGGATTTTGCTAATGTTATAGAGAAAGAAACGGCAGGTCTTAGCTACGAGATGGATGTGTGTGGAGAAAGAGAGAGAGGAGTCAAAGACAACCCCCAGATTGCGGGCCAAGGAAACAGGAAGGAGTACAGAGTTATCCACGGAGACTGAGAAAGGAGGAAGAGGAGGGGAGGTTTTAGGGGGAAAGATAAGAAGTTCAGTCTTGGCCATGTTCAATTTCAAGCGGCAGTGAGACATCCAGGCAGCAATGTCGGAAAGGCAGGCAGAGATCTGGGTCTGGATTGCCGCAGAGAGTTCAGGCATAGAGAGGTAGATCTGGGAGTATCAGCATACAGATGGTATTGAAAGCCATGGGAAGAGATGAGCGCACCAAGGGACTGGGTATAGAGAGAGAAAAGGAGCGGACCCAAGACAGATCCTTGGGGTACACCAACTGGGAGCAGGGTAGCAGAGGAGGAGGAGCCACCAGAACACACACTGAAAGAGCGATGGGAGAGATATGAGGAGAACCAGGATAGTACAGAGCCCTTGAAACCAAGCGAGGACAGGGTGTCGAGGAGAAGGTTGTGGTCAACAGTGTCAAAAGCAGCAGAGAGGTCAAGATGGATGAGGGCAGAGTACAGGCCCTTGGATTTTGCCAGGAACAAGTCACTGGAGACTTTGACAAGAGCCATTTCAGTAGAGTGTAAGGGACAAAAGCCAGACTGTAAGGGATCCAGGAGGGCATGAGAGGAGAGGAAGTTGAGGCAGCTACTTATCACTTGTATACTGTTAGAAGAAAGATAGGAAGAAAATTGATGTCTTCAAACTATGGTGCTGGTGAAGAACATTGGGCATACCATGGACTGCCTGAAGAACAAATCAATAGGTAGTAGAAGAGATGAAACATAAGCTTTCCTTAGAAGAACAAATGATAAGACTTTAAGGCATATTTTACAATGGGGCATCCAAGTGCAATCTGGGACGTCAAAGTCAGAACATCTGAAAAAAAAAGCAAGCAGGTACAAGTTCAGGCAGGATTTCAGAAACATGAATATGCCTCATATGGACTTCTATAGAAATGTCTACATAGAAATCCCCATAATAGCATCTCAGAACATGGACATCTAATTGCACAGTGGTTAAAGTAGTGGGTTGGGAGCAAGATGGCCAAGGTTCCAATCTCAGTATGGGTCTTTGGGATCTTAGACTAATCACTTAACTCTACCCTCTCTGTATGTTTTAAGGCAAAAAAAACCACTTTCCTGATGCTTAGTGATAGTTTCTCCTACTCTTCAACTGTGATTTGTTCCAGTTCATGAATGTTTCCAGGCATCCTTTTACCAGTGGCAGATTTCAGCTCTTTCCAAAGGTTCTCAATTGGATTGAGATCAGGACCCACTGCGGCCACTTAAAAAAGTCCATCTGTTCCTTTCTAACCATTGTTTTGTACTTTTGTATGCATGTTTTGGGTCATTATCCTGCTGGAGGACCCATGACCTTTGACCCAGATTTAGCTTTCTAACACTACGTAGCAAATTTTGCTCCAAAATAACTTGGTAGTCCTCTGTCTTCATGATCCCTTCATTATGTTCCAGGCTTCCAATTCCTGAGGCAGCAAAACTGCCCCACAACATTATGGAACCTCCACCATATTTAACTGTAGGAAGGGTATTTTTTTCCTTATAAGCTTCATTTCTTCACCTGTAAATGTATCGCTGGTCTGCATTGCCAAAGAGCTCCTTTGGTTTCATCTGTCCACTGAACATTTTCCCTGAAGGATTGTGGTTTCTCAAGATGGGTTCGGGCAAAGATCAGGCATTCCTTTTTATGTCTGTCTTTGAGCAGTGCGGTCCTCCTTGGCCTTTGCCCATGAAGTCCTTTTTGTTTAGTGAGCGGTGTATGATGTGGGTTGAAACCACCACTCCAGATTGCTCCAGGTCAGCCTTAAGCTCTTTGGAAGTTGTACATGATGTTGTACAAAGACTTCTTGGATTCATTTTCCTCTTCCTACCACATACTGGGAGGTTCTTGACAGTTCCATGAGCAGACAACTTCTTAATAACATTGTGAACTGTAGACGCAAGTATCCCAAGGTCTTTGGAGATGGACTTGTACACCTTTGAAGTTTTGATGTTTGGTGATAATGGCTTTTCTGATGGTCTCAGGCAGCTCTCTTGTCTTCAGCATTGTAAAAATGGAATAGGAAGTGAATGTGGCCATTTTAAACATTAGAGGCATCATTCATTGGTTGATTCAAGTCATGTGATCACAGTTGTGTCTAATTTTACTGCAGTTTGAATGTGATTCTTCTGTTCAAAATGATTTGAAATGTTTATAAGGGTGCCAATAATCATTTCCTAGAATTCTCAACGAAAAAAGACTAAAAGGGTTCACTACTATACTATCCAAAAATAAACTGACAACCCCACTTAATAATCACATAATTCTACACCTTGAAGAAGAGCCGAGAACAACTGGAGGCTTGACACATGGCGTTGTGTTGTGGTTCCCAGCCAGTGATTAACAACTCTCAACAGGAGAGCAAGAAGCTCCCTTACCATTATTTTGAGAAATGTTTTGACCTCTTAAAATGGACATAAATGGCGAAGTTGATTCCATCATGGTCTTCTGGAGTGGAGAGCAGAAAGACATGATATACCTCTACCACCATTAGAAGTTAAGACGGTGGCCAGACAAGCTAAGGTTCACATTTTTGTGTTGCCCCTTTGATTACTTTTAGACTATATAGCCAGTATTTAAAAGAATATAAAGGAGGGCTTACTACAAGAGAGGTTTCCTTTCCAGGCAAGCGATCCAACAAAAAATTTAGACCTATTCAAGATAATAAGTTTTGGTTCAGGTGTAGAAAATGTGATTATTGAATGCGGTTGTCACTTTATTTTTTGAGTAATCATTTCCTGGCAATGTCCTAGTTTTTATACTATTTCCTTTTTTAATTGGTCTTGTTTTATTTGATTCTTTTATGTGTCAAATATGCCACTAGCCACTTTTTTTATGAGATATTGGACATTAAGGGTTGAACTGCAAGGGTGGCAATAATATTGACCACAACTATACACTAACAGCTTTTACTGCATTCTCCGGCAACAAATTGATAATTGTATTTTATTATTTATATATTTAAATGTTGTTCTTTCCTACATGCACACCTTTGCATTTGTCTACATTATATTTCATCTGCCATTTGGATGCCCAGTCCCCCAATTTCTCAAGGTCCTCTTGCAATTTTTCACAATCCATTAAACCATGAGTCTCTATGGGTCTGATTCTGATTTGCACATCCTGGCCCTCTGTGTGCCTGGTCAGAACCGGATGCACAGAGGGAGTCGAGATTCTGATCCCGCGGGGCACATCTAGCCCCACGGGATCAGAATTGCAAATAGGCCTGTACGTGCAGGCTGGGACCCCAATTTTGTCCAGCCTGCATGTACAGGCCTTGCCTGGCTAGCTCACTCAGGGCTTTTCAATGGAACTGCGGCACCATGGCGTCCGGTTGCCATGGCACCGTGGTTCTATTGAAAAGCCACAATCCCCGGCCACTGTCTCCAAAGCTGCATTTCCAGCAGCCCGACCCCTGATCTGGCCTCCTAAGGCCATGGACGGGCTGTGGGGAATGTCCTCTGCCTCTCCCCTGCCCTTCCCGTGCCCCAGGCCTGCCGTTCCCCACTGACTAGGGGAACTTATTCCACCTCGGAGGTGGAATAAGTTCCCTGTTCAGGTTGCCGGCCCAGGATGTACAGGGCTGATGTTAGAATCGGCCCTGTATGTCCGGGGCCGACAACCGCCCACTGCCCGCCCTAACACTGCCCCCTAGCCACCTCTTTCCCGCCCCCATCTACTTTCCCTGTACAAAATGCGGGGAAGGTGGACAGGGCTGGAAAAGGGCCTGAATAGCGGGGATGAACATCCCAACGGGACGTCCATTCCTGCTATTCGTGCCTCAGAATGACCCCGTATGTGTTCAATAATTTTGTTGTTTATAATAGTTTCTACCATTTTGCCTGGTACTGATGTTAGGCTCACTGGTCTATAGTTTCCTGGATCACCCCTGGAATCCTTTTTAAAAATTGGCATTACGTTGGCCACTCTCCAATCTTTAGGTACTACAGTTGTTGTTAATGATAGTTAACATATTACTAATAGTAGGTCTGCAATCTCATTTTTGAGTTCTTTAAGCACCCTGGGATAGATATCATCTAGTCCAGGTGATTTCCTACTTTTTAATTTATCAAACTGCTGTGCTATATCTTCCAGATTTATTGAGATTTGTTTTGATTCCTCTAATACCACCTTTAAATATCCTTTCTGGCATGTGTAACTTCTCTATTTTCAGAAAAGACTGAAGCAAAGAATTAATTCAGTCTGCTATGGCCTTGTCCTTCCTTATGGCTCCTTTTACTCCTCTATCTTCTAATGGTCTAACTAACTCTCTCACAGGTTAGTTTGCTATGAATATAGGTTTTTATTATGAGTTTTGCTTCCACAGCAAGATTCTTTTCAAGTTCTCTCTTGCCTGCCTTATCAATGCCTTGCATCTTACTTGCCAGTATTTGAGGATGCCCCCTGTGAGGTGGGGGCTTCCTCAAGGTTCCTCACTGTCAGTATTGTTATTTAACATCTATATTTGTCCTTTATATAATTTGCTGCAGTCCTTGTAAGTTGAGTATTGGCTGTATGCTAATGACATTATGCTTTTTTTTTCCTTTTTGTAAAGATGGTAACCAAGAGACCAGGGTTCGATTCCCACTAGCATTCCTTGTGGACTTGGGCAAGTCACTTAACCCTCCATTGCCTCAGAAGAAAGGCCTGGCAATCTACTTCCAGTCACACTGCCAGGAAAACCCAGGAGCTGCTGGGTCGCCAGGAGTCAGCATTGACACGAAGGCACACATTGCATTTGCAAAGATATTCACTGTGTTCTAGGGACTCTTTCGGACTATACTTTGGTATGGAGCTGGTTGCAGGCCCATGGGTTCGAAATAAATATTGCCAAAATTAAACTTTTGCCAATTCATCGTTATCATAATCTGCAATTGCCGGATGTAGTTTCTGTGGGTTCTTATCAAATTGTTTTTTGGAGCAGTTGCGTAATTAGATTTACTTTTAGACCCTCAGTTATCCTTTATCCCTCATATTGGGAAGTTGTTAAGCAATCTTTTTTTTTAGTTGCACCTTTTTGGGCAATTGAAATATATTTTTCCCTCTGATAATTTTCGGACTGCTGAACAATCCATAGTTTTAACTCCGATGGATATCTTTTCCAACAGGCATTTCATCTTTCCTCTGAGACCATATAGTGTACCTAATTTGACTGTTGTACACCCAGTTGCAACCCTGGAACATCTGGAAAATCAGGATTTCTACTGTTCCTTCCCTGCTTCTCCCTACCTACTTGCCTTGATATCTCTGATCTTTATACTACTATTTTATGGCGATCCTTTCCTACTTTCGATTATTGTTTTTATTGTAAACCGCTCTGATATATTGTTGAAGGGCGGTATATCAAGAATTTTAATAAATCATAAACTGTGATAGATTATTGCAGTACAATTTTGTTCGGTCTTCTCAAGTGACATCTAGATTCACTTTGGAGGGTCTAGAATGCAGTTGCTCATCTATTAATGGCTACTAAATTTCATGATTGTACAGTATTTCACCTACTTTGAAGATGCTTCATTTTTCGCCTTTGGAGCTTCGTATTTTGTTTAGGTTAGTGATGTTGATTTTTAAAGTATTGAAAATAGGCGTAGATGTCCTCCTCAACGTTACCTGGGAAGTTCTTGCCACTCTGTGCTCATTAAGATCTCAGGGGATGAGACAGTTAAGATATCTAGCACCTTTTGATTATGGTGTCCAAGTTCTGAACCATTGGGTTTCCATATCGGCTCCTGTTCTTTGGCATGAGCTTCCCCCCTGTGCTTTGTGTTCTTCAAGATTATCTTGATTTTAGGAAAAAGGTGAAGGCATTCTATTTTGGTAAAATTGTAGTCAATATTAGTTATATCATGTTAATTTTTATTTATATTATGTATGATTTTGTTTTAATTTTATTTTATTTTATTGGCTCTGTATTATTTCATGTGTTTATTATAAACCGTAGAGATTGTACAGGATTCCTGATATATAAGCCTTAAATTAAATTAGATTAAATTGTATCCTGTTTTCCTCATTTGGCTCCTTTTTCCATTTTTTGACGGATGCTTTTCTAACTATAATATCTTCTCTGATCAGACCCTTAAGCTATGCCAGCAGTTGTTTGGCCTTCCTTCCAACTTTCTTAAACATGGAATACATCTAGTTTGGTTTCCAAAATAGTATTTTTAAACAATGTAAACTTTTAACCTTTGCAGTTGCTTCTTTTAGTTTTTTCTTAACCATTGTCCTCATTTTATGATAGTCTCCCTTTTGAAAGTTAAATGCTAGTGCTGTGGATGTCCTTGCTGTCCTCCTCCCATTTATTAAATCAAGTGTGACTGTGGCATGGAGGAGTAGCCTAATGGTAAGCACACTGCCTTGGCACCCAAAAGACTAGGGTTTGATTCCCACTAGCACTCCTTGTGGCCTTGAGTAAATCACTTAACTCTCCATTGCCTCAGAAGAATCCAAGTTATCAATGTCCCTGTTTAATGTACATTACTAAGTTTAAGTTACAATGTGAACTGCTTTGACTAAATGATAAAGCAGTATAAAAAATCTGTTAAATAAATAAATGTTATGATCACTGATGCCATGTGGCCCCCAACACCGTTATCTCTTCCACCAGATCCCGCCTTCCACTAAGGACTAGGTCTAAAATAGCTTCCCTTTGTGTCAGTTCCTGAATCAGCTGCTCCATGAAGCAGTCATTTATTTCATTCAGAAACATGATCTCCCTAGCATGTCCTGATGTGACATTGGCCCAGTTGATACTGGGGTAATTGAAATCACCCATTATTACTGTGTTGTTATTTTGTTGTCTTCCCTAATTTAGCATTTCGTAATCCATTTGTTCATTCTGGCCAGGCAGATAGTAGTATATGGAATTTGTATTCATAGAGATTCTAGAGTGTATTTTGTTTCCTGCAAAAAACCTTCATCCTATTTGTCTTAATTCAGGGGAGACATGATCTAAAGCTGTTCAAGAAGAAGAAACAAGACGACTGGGGAACATAGCATTGAGTTATGGGACAATGGGAGTCTAAAAGAATTCACTTAGAGAAGACATGGACTCTCTTGGAAAGGAGAGCCAAGGACACTATCAAAGAAGCAGAGATGAGTTGTAGTGGGATCATACTGGGCCAAGGAATATCCCTGTCTGATGATTGGAGAGCCTGTTGTTAGGCTTCAGCAGTCTGACAATGCACAGTGGAAAAAGGTGTTTGGATCCCTAGGTGGAATTTATGCCAGGCTGTATGTAAATGTCTCTTGTGCGTGTCTGGAATGTTCTTGTTCCTTAGGGAGTGAAACTGTTGTTATCTGTAAAGTAAAAGACAGTGGAAAGAAATACACTGCAGGTTGCTTGTCCGTGTGATGTTCCAGGCAGCATGGCAGAAGTTTGGAGCAGATCACAGACATTGACCTGTCATGCCTGTATAGAAAAAGCACATTTAGGCAGCATGACTCATCAATTAGAAATTGTGTACTGACCTTCACAAAATTGCAGGCAATGAAGAAACTGCAACCACACAGGACATTCCCTAACAACTCATAAAATAATCGGATGCTAGAAAGCCAGACAGTGATAAAGAAGAAAACACAGCAATGGCATTATTGACAGAAGTGTCAGGAGAGGCAGAAGATCATTAAGTGCCAAGAGAGTCAGAGACCAGGAAAATATGGCTGAAAGATAGAAAATAACCCCAATTATTTTGGGTGCCATTGGCTTGATTTTAAAGACTTTTCAAGCACATCTTGATATGCTGGCTATATATACAGCATTACACCCTACATATGCTAGAAGCTCGCTGTCTTTGGCACAATGCGAATATGATGAACACTAGTAGTGAGCTTGAGAGATTGAGATCAGGCCTTTCCTACCATGGTTTAAAAGTGAAGTTCATTCCTTTCATGGTATATGCAAGAGTACTCCATTTGGAGACACTACCCCCCATAATAAAGAGACAGCGTGAGGCTTAGAAGCCAGGGGAATTGGTGGATCAAGATAGATGTGGAACAGCAGCAACTGCAAGCCTGAACAGCAACAGCAGGCATAACAGCAGTAGCAAGCACAGCAACAGCTGGAGACTCAGCAGACGTTTATCTGGCAATTAAGGCAGCAACAGCAAGAGCTCTTCCAGGAACCATTGGCCAGGCTCAACCGGAGTTTTCCTCTTAACCCCATTAGGACACTGATGACCATAGCAGAGGCCTTGCTGATTAAACTTAGTATGATGGTGCCCCAGTGGCCTATGACATTAGAGATGATTGCCAAAACTGCTGAGTGGTTTAATCCCCAAGAAACTGACCAGTCTGACAAAAGAAGTCAAGGTCATTCATTGAGCATTAAACGAGGCAGCCACCAGAGACTTTGATGAAGTGAAAAGGGCTATTTTGTACTAGCTTAAAAACAGCCTGTAGTCCTATTATTGGTGGTATCTCTGCGCAAACTGGTAAAGACTAATAAATGGTCAGGACTTGACCACAGAGTAAAGGAATGCTTGAAGGAACAGCAATTTGCTATCACAGTCCCAGAAAGTTGCTTCAGTACTTTATCTAATGGATAATTTAATTTATTTATTGAAAAGTTGTTTCTTTCTTTTTTATGTTTGTTTATAGTTTCATATTGGATTGTAATGATTTAATTCTATTTGTTGTTAGCCAGTTTGAGTAGCATGTTATGCTAGAAAGTAGAATATAAATCAAATTTATATTGTATTGTGTGTGGTCTATCCATTTCTGATACAAGACCACAGATTTACCCAGTCTCAAAATTTAATTTCATATCTTCTTATCCAAGGATCCTTCACTGATTTTTTAATTCTGTTTCGCTTTTGGTTTCCACCATCTCCAATGGGAATTCTTTTCTGTGCATCCACTATCATTTATGTAAAGAAATACTTCCTTACTGACATCCGGTAGCCTGTTCATTCTCCTTGCCTCTGCTAAATCATCTCTCCCCACCCTGACTTCGCCACTTCTGTCCCAAATATTTGCCCATCTGTGCAAACCCATGCCCTGTGTCTAGTGACAACACCAACATGAATCCAGCACTCTCTCTTTCTCAATTCCCCCATCTCCAACAGTCCTTCTTTCTCAATCCCTCACCTGTCCCCACCACTCACTTTTCTAGTTCCCTCTACCGCCCTCAAGCAGTCTCTCTCCCTCCCTTTACCAGTCCCCCATCCTTTTCTCCAGTAGTTTATATGCTGGGGGGAGAGGGATTGAGTACTGAAGCGGGGTAAGTGGTGCTGGGAGGGGAGGTTTGAATGCTATAGGGTCACCTCTGTCTTTCGTCTTACCTCCTCTCTCTGACCCCATTCTTTTTCCTTCCCCAGCATAGGCATCTGCACGTCTTCCTTGTACCCATGATTAAAATAACTCCACTAACACTATAATGTTGGAAAAAACTTGGCTGCAGCTTTATTCAAACGTCCAGTAAACATCATCCAACATACCAATGGGACTGAGACCTCATTGTCTCCCAGATTGGCTTTCCTCTTCCTCCTCTGATTTGATGTTGTACCACACAAATGCTCCTCATCATCCCCACATCCACAACCACACTCGGCCACTCATCTGTTTGGTGCTGAACTAGCCCTAACGAGATTCTTTGAACCTTTTGAATAGTTTAACCCACTTAACTCACACGTGGAGCCCAATTCCACACTGTGCACATCCAGCCCATCTGGATGTCCAAAATATGGACAGGGCACAGTTGTTCCAGATTCTGCAACCACAGGAGCGATATGTTCCCACAGTTGCAGAATCTGGGAACATGGATGGGCCGGCATGCACAGTATTCTGAGCGGGGAGATGCTGCTCATCTCCACCCTCAATGCTCCTGCTGGTGTGCCCGTGCCATGGCATCCCATCGCCTTGGCACCAGGATGCTCAGCAGGAGCAAGAAAGGCCCGGCAGCGATTAAAGTCTCATATCCCCACTGCCTGACTATCAGAGGGGGCAGCCAGGGACAGGATTGGACAACAGGGGCTTACCTGTGGTGGCCCCATTCCCTCGGGGGGTGGGGGGGGGGGTGGCAGAAGGCCGCAATCGTAACGGTGCCTGGCCCTTATTCCACCTTCGAGGAATGCATGGAAAGTGCTGCCACTGGATATATAGGGCCATGACCAGAATAGACCCTGTACGTCTGGGTGCTGTGGCCTGCCCCTGCTTTGCCCACTCTCCGCCTCCAGCCCCTCCCCCTCCCACCCCCGTCCAGCGCTCCCCACACTAACCCTCTGTACGTACGAGGAGGGCTGGACTTTGAATAGCATGCTTGGCCAAAACGGCGGTCAGACATCCAAGCAGGACGTCCAACCCCACTATTCTCATCTCTGCTTCAGGCCCATAGTCTGCAGTGCCACCCGGCTAAGTCTAATGACCATAGCTGTGTCACTCACTAGCCTCTGAATCTTTCTGCTTTCTCTCCCTTCAGCACTCTTACCCCTCTTTTATGGCCAGTTCTGGATGGAGACGTGGAGCCCAGTTCAAAGAGGCTGTCCGGACGTCCCCATTAGGACCCGATTCTGGACCACGGGAACAAAATGTTCCCGCGGTACACAGAATCAGGCCTGTGGATGGTCCGGTGCGCTTCTGCTGCCTACAGGGATGTTCTTCCCGCAAGTGCCCCTGAATCCCGTGGCTTAGGCCCACCTCTTCCCTGCCGTCTGACCCACAGCTGGCCAGCTGGGGCCTGGTTCAGGCGGCAAGGACCCCCCTGCACCCAGCCCTGGCCCCAGAGAGGAATCCCCGGCTGCAATAGCTGAGTTGGTGCTGCTTATCCCACCTCTGAGCACTGTTGCCTCTAAGCTGTGTGCGTGTGCGCGTGCACACACCTCGCTGAGCGCACGTACTTTACAACAGAGCACACAAAAATTATGGCTCTGATTCTGAAAGAAAACAACACAGACGTCTTAAAATTTAAAAGTTATGATTGTAATTACTAGAAATTTCCCGCTTCATTTAGTAATCGTCTATTTTCATTTAATTTGATTAAAATCAATGTGGTGTACATACTGTATTTTGACGTGTAGTCAAATTTTAAAGTATATAACTCCGAGTGTTGTTATGTGGCACACAAAAATTTAACCTTCCTTCAAAAGCTGCACACAGCTGATATTTTATGCGCACACAGCCTACAGAAAATTAGAGGGAACATTGCCTCCGAGGTAGAATAAGCAGCACATCCCCAAGGACCCTACAGGATGTACATGGCCGTGACCTGAATTGGCCCTGTATGATCTGCCAGGCTGGCCTGCCCCTGCCCCGCCTCAACCATGCCCCCATCCACTCCCCGCCAGCTCTCTTCGTCCTACAGCTCAGGATTTGAGGGGAGAGCAGAAGGGGGTATAGGGTCCCGAAGGCTTGCAGGGCTTCACGTCCCGCTGGGATGGGTAGCCCCACAACCCATGTCTCTGAATCAGGCCCTTAGCCCCCAAAGTCCACCCCCTAACTGTAACCACAAACTGCTACTACTACTACTACTGAGCATTTGTATAGGGCTACAAGAGGCATGCAGCACTGCAGAGGCACATGTAAAAGACGGTCCCTGCTCATCAGAGCTTACAATCTAATCAAGACAGACAACACAGTAGCTGTAGACGTGGGATACATCTAGGGGAAATGGTAAGGAAACACAAAGGAAACCAGGTGAGTCAATATCCGAAGGCAACAGCCTGGATATGAAAAGGGCCAAAGAAGGTGCCTGACATACAGACTCAGGTAGTTTGTTCCAGGCATAAGGAGCAGGAAGGTGAAAGGAGCAAAGTCTGAAGTTAACAATAGAAGAGAAGGACACAGATCCCAGGTCACCACTTCTTATCACCATCCCAGCATCCAGAGCTCCCCAAACTGAAAGGACGGGATATGTGAGAGGGAGAAGTACATATCCTGAATTCTCACTGCCTTGCCAGCACACCCTATTTAATTGCCCCAGCCCATCACCCATTGCCAGTACCTCTAAATTTCAACACATCACACCCTCCCTTAAGAACCTCCATTGGTTACCTATAGCACTGAGAACTGAACACAAGGTCGTCACCACAATATACAAGATACTTCCCAACCAGTCACCCCCCTGCCTGGAGTCTCTAATCAAGAAAACACCTGAAATAAGATCAAGAAGGTGTATAAATCAGAATCTGCTAGCGATTCCACCACTGAAGACAAAATGTACACAACAAACCTGCAACAGAGCCTTTACCCTCTTTGCTCTAACAATTTGGAACTCTCTTCCTGAACCTATAAGATCAGTCCAGACAATACATGATCTGCGAAAGACTCACTTCTTCATAGAATATTATGGGCCTGATGCTAACACCTAGCACCAAACCTCACAAAAGGCTATCAACCACACAAGTTCTGACTATGTTTACTCACCCTCCTTGTTAACTCCAAGTTACAAGTACCCCTCTTAAATTCTATGTAAATCTTAGCTCGCTTGAGTTCTTTTATTACTGTTCTTTGTAAACTGCTTTGCGTAAAGATAAAGCGGTATATAAAGCATGTTAAATAAATAAATAAATATGATTTTCCCCCTCTTCATACCCCCTTATCTCCACCCCTCACATAAGTTCCCGGACCACCCATCCACTTTCCTCCCCATCCTCCACCCATTCCGTCCACCCTTCCCACTCTAATAACCAGTCTGGAAGGGGCTCAGCCATATTATAGTGCCCTCAGCCTAAAACTGAGCTTCACCTTTTCTTTAGGGGTGTGCAGACCAAGAAAAGATTTGTCGTTCTGTCTCCCTTCCCTACTCTATCCTCCTTCCTTCCTTGTCCTGTTTGTCTTGATTAGATTGTAAGCTCTAAGGAGCAGAACCTGTCTTTTCTGGGGTTGTACAGCGCTGCGTATGCCGTGCAGTGCTCTATAAATGTTTATTATTCTTATTAATAATAATAATAATAATAATAAGTTAATCTCAGGTTTAAACAGAGTTTTTGTAATTTTTTGGGGTTTTTTCATGTTTTATTCAGATTTTCATGCATATCGTATGTCTGCATGAAGATTTTTGCATTCACAAATCAATTGTACGCCATTAATTAATAGACTTGCACGCACTTAAAATTTGTAGGTGCTCATATGATCTGAATACGCACTCACAAATGCAGATCCCTACTTCTCTCTCCTCTCACACTCGCTTTCCCTCTTCTTCATTTTTTTGCTGTGTCACCTTGGTAGCATCTCTGCAGGTTTGGGTCCACTGCTGTTTCTTCTGTGGGTAGAGGTGGGGAAGTGGGGTCAGGTGTGAGAACCCTGCTGGGCTTCCTGCCTTATAAAGGGACCATCACGAGAGTGGGATACACATCCTTATTAAGATGCACATGTGTACCACTGATAGATAGACCCCATTTGCCTTAGTGATATTTAACATAATGCTACTCTTGAGTTTATTCCCTTTGAACGATGAGATTTGCAGGGGAAAATACAGAACAATAAAAGGTAGCCAAATAATGACCTGAAATGAACTATTTATTTATTTAGCTACTCTTATATACCGCCTTATCAAAGTGTCGAGGCGGTTTACAGGTTGGCAGTGTAAACAACAGTTAATACTTACATGGAACATAGGAACAGCAGTTAATACATGAATCGTAAGAACAATAGTTAATGCTTACATGGAATGTAAGAGAATAGGCATAAGCATACGTCTAGAATGTAACATGGGAAAAATAGAACATAACATAGCAATCAGGAGGTAGTTAACCTAACTGCTGTAAGAAAACAAAAGTGGGTAAGCAGAATGCATGATGTAGAAAATGAGGGGAAAACAGGTAATATAAACTTCACCGTACATAGCATTAAGGACATGAGTCTAGGGTGTAGGATGCTAAGTTGTCTGAGGAGTGTGGATATAGTCATCTCTAGAACCCAGAGGTAGGAGCGCTATCACTCACTACCAAACTGTTCAATAAACAGATGGGTTTTCAGCCTCTTGTGAAACTCGGCAAGGTCATTAGTGGTGCGTAGGCTATCGGGGAGCACATTCCACAAGCTGGGGGCATATTGCGAGAAAGCTCGATTAGAGGTGGTTAGGTTGCTTTTCCTCTTTGATGTGGGGATGGTGAGGGTATTTTGTGCATTGGCTCTTCTTGATCTGTTGTCCGGTGTCTTATGTAAAGGGGATTGAAGATAGGTTGAGGAAAGGTTATGTGAAACTTTGAAAATGGTCAGCAAGGCCCTTGCACGGGTTACAACAAGAAGCCAGTGTAATTATTTAAGGATTGAAGTTATATGCTCCATTCTGGGTTCTCCATAGAGGATCTGGGTGGCTGTGTTCTGGGCCAACTGTAAAGGATGAAGCGCATAGTCTGGGGAACCCTGAAGGATGATATTACAATGATCCAAGCAAAGGAGGACTAAGGCTTGAAATACTGAATGGAAGTCCTGGGTGCTTAGTAAGGATTGCAGGCTCTGTACTGTTTTTATCTTGTGATATTCAAGTCTAATGGTGTTATTAATATGTGGCTGATGTGTTAGTTGCTGATCAAAGGGAATTCCCAAGAAACACACTTCATATTTTACTTCTGGCTGAGCTCCTGCTATCTTTAAGGATGTTGGCGGCTTAAAGTTCATGTTTTGTGATATGGAGGACCTTAGTTTTCTTATAGTTTATGAACAGGTTATGTTCTGATAGCTAGTGAGTGACTGATGTAACACATTCTATTAGTGAGATGTATGTAGGCTGTAAGATGGAGAAGGGAGCATACAACTTTATGTCATCTGCGTAAATATGATATAACACATTATGTATCTCTATGACTGAGCAGATAGTAGATGTTGAACAGGAACACAGAAAGGGCAGAGCCTTGAGACACACCCTACTTTAGGTTGTATGGAGCAGATTTCATTTCCGCTGCTCTTACATACTGTTGGTGCTCTGATAATAGGAACTGAACCATTTTAGCATTGTGTCGCATAATCCAATTGCGTGTAAGCGTAGAAGTAGCACGTCATGAGGGACTGAATCAAAAGTGGATGTGATGTCCAAGAACATAAGGATAAATCCTTGATGTGGTTTCTGTATGCTTTGTGTTAGCCTATCTATGAGAGCCGTTAGAAGGGTTTCAACATCATGCCTGGGATTGAAATCGTGCTTTTGTGAGTCCAGGGGCGCATGGGAATTGATGAGATCTTGGAGCTGCAGTTGTACCACCTTTTCAATAATCTTTATGAGGAAAGGTAAGCTGGAGATGGGTTGTTATGAACAGGTGGTATCTGGATCAAGCATGGTGTTTTTGAGTATAGGCTATATGGAGGCATGCTTGAGGCTGGAGAGCATATAGCTTTGTCTAAGAGAGAGCTGTGTGATCTTGAATAATATGGGGATGAATTCTACACAAGCTATTTTTTATCCAGCTTACAGGGCAAGGTAGTGCTGTTGAGGTTGATGATAATATTCTCTAGGGTAATCCAGCGAGATCTGGTTGAAGATGTGCGATTGGAAGTGGATGGATCTGTTAATGGGAGGTATTAAAGTTAAGGTTGGTGTATTGATCTTCTTATAAATTTTAGAATAGAAGTGGTTGGCTAGTGCTTGTGGGGATAAAGCACTGCACTTACTCTCTTCGGTGGGTCTCCTGACTAATGATTTCACTAGGCTGAATAGTTCCCTGGACGGTTTAAGGATGTCATGATGATCTTGTAGAGCTAGTCACTGCACATTTATTACTGAAAGAAGGTATGTGATTTTTAATTAGGAGAGAAAAAATTATCACTCTTTGCAGGTGCCAGAATATTATTTTCTGTTTCACATCATTAGTTATTATGTCTTGCATTCCTCTGGAATTATGAAGCTGGTTAATTTGACAGAAAAAAAATTAAGCGATATGTTGGAAATTGCACACACTTCAAATTGCTTATCCATAATCTGTGCATTAGAGAAAACCTAAATATGCTGAAACATTACAGTGACTGAACATTTCACACCTTGTATATGAAGTAATACTGTTGCCATGTTACTCCGTACATTATGCGGGAATAGGAACAATCCCCTGGCTCTCTGTTTTTCACATCTGTTTGTTCAAGGTCAGCTCCTGTGTTAGGGGGAGCTCTGGGATAGAACCTGAGGACTGCACTCTCGGGAGACTTAACGAGTATAATTAAACGTGATTATCTGCTCACACTGACTGCTGCACTCTGTTCTGAATGTGCGCTTATGCTTTCCCTTTGAGTTCATGCATTCATATTTCTTTACCTGATCAAATTATTTGCTATACTGGGAATTTGTTTTGAGGGACAATAGAAGCATTTTGAAAAAAGCATTACCTGCCTACGTGACTCTTAATTTCGCTGGATTGCAAAGTTTCAGCTTTTTCTAGGGATATAGTACAGAGTAATTCCAGAACTAATTAATATGTTTGAGCAGTATTTTTCCCTCCTATGAATTGTGTGAACCATGCATAGGAGGGAAAAGGAACTGGTAGCAGAATATCTATAAGGGTAAGGGATCGAAGATGGGTGAAATGGGGATGAGACATTTTCAGTGCTTCTTTAGAGTCAGGCATGGTCCCATAGGACTGGAGATGGGTGTATGTGGTTTCTTTCCCCAAAAGAGAAAGTAAGAAAGAGGTTGGGAACTACAGGCTGGTTAGTGTTTGCTTGATGGTGAGTAAGTCAACGGAAATGTTGCTAAAACAGAGGATAGTGCAATTCCTCGATTATAGGATCCAAAGTAGCAAGGTGTTGCTGAAATGTATATTTGTGAGTGATATTGCTGAAGGACTGAATGGAAAAGCCTGTCTTTTTGCAGATGACACGAAAATTTGCAACAGAGTGGACTACCCTGAGGGAGTGGTAACCTGGACTATTGCAATTGTATCCTACAAGGCCTCCCAAAGCACCCCCTCCACCCCCTCCAATTAATCCAAAACACAGCCGCCCATCTCATCACGGGACACCAAAGCATGAGTACATCACTCCGGTACTTAAAAATCAACATTGGCTTCCTATACCAGCCTGCATTAAATACAAAGCCATCATGATCACCTTCAAAACCATGCATAATCAAGCTGCAGAATGCCTAGACATGCTCATTCAAACTACCCCAAACACCAGAGCAAGGAGACAACAAAATCAGAACCTTCTCCACATCCCTTCCTATAAGGCAAAAGGTTCTCAAGCAACCTGTCAAAGATCATTTTCAATCTATGGACTATGGAACTCCCTCCCAACCACCCTAAGAGCCATTGAAGACAGCAAAAAGCTGTAAATCCACCTATTCCAAGAATTCTTTGGAACTGTTACATAATATTATGTAATACCCTATCCGCCATTCGAACCTCAAAATATAATGCACACCCTTCAGTAGGATTAACATTATGTACATAACTTATTGTATATAAGTTACGTTATAAATATGTTTTGGACCCCTCGCTCATTCAATTTACTCCAAAATTATCGAGTTCCATGTAAACTGCTTGGATAACCTGAAAAGTGTTATTAAAAAAAATGTTAAATAAAAAGAGTCTTGGACACACAGCACAGTAAAACACAACTTAGCAGTCAAAAGGAAACTCACCAACTGCACCTTACATCCTGGGCACTGAGGTTATATAGTGGGCAGGCAGAAGCAAAACAGCCATCAGTAGAGGGGTATTATAGCAAGATGGCATGCACCTACAGCTGAGGTTGGAAATAGAATGGTCCTGCAGACAAAGCACATGGGATTGGTAAGGATCCTGAAGGGTGGGAGAGGGAAGATATGACAGAAGCATTGAAATATCTCTGTGGTATAAACTCACAGGAGCTCTTTCATTTAAAATGAAGCTCTGGAATGATGGATTAAAGGATGAAAGTGAAATGCAGTAGACTCAGGAACAAAGGAAACATTTCTTTATGGAAAGGGTGGTGAATGCACGGTACAGCCTCCTAGTGGAAGTGGTAGGGATAAGGATGGTATCTGAATTCAAGAAGGCATAGGACAGGCACTGGGGACCTGTGAGGGAGAGGAAGGGATTGTAGAGCTTAGTAGTTTCTATGAATGGGCAGACTAGATAGATCATATGGTTTTATCTGCCATTAATTTATATGTTTCAATGAGAGAATGGAGGAATGAGAAGGTTGAGGAAGAGGCGTGGGAAGGGAAGGAGAGGAGGAGATGAGGAGCATAGAGGGGGAGGGAAAGGTGAGAGCATACTCTATACAGCCAAATATTCCTTACACCCTTTACACCAAGGTTCTCAACCCAGTCCTCTGGGACCTCCAAGCTAGTTAAGTTTTCAGGTTTGCATATTCATTGTGGATATCCTGAAAACCTGACTGGACTGGGGGTCCCAGATGACTGGGTTGAGAACCACTGCTTTACACCATCCTGCACACACAAACCCTGCATTCATGTCCTCCTGCGCACACATCCCTCATTGCACTCAGACACGCATCTCATACACACCCTTCTCTCACACCCAACACAACCCACCTCTGTGCACATACACACATGCAAACTAAGACTCCTCTACACACATAAACACTGACCCCTTCACGCCCGATACCCAACTTCCTCCACACACACTCTTCCTCCCAACAGCTTCCCATGCATACCATATACACCCTCTCCCACTTACCTGAAAACATAACCCTAACCCCGCACCATACACACCTACCAACCGTGGAAAGAGAAATGTGCCATTGTGTCACTGTAAAAGTCAGATATTGCATAGGGTGTCTAGGGAGGAATTGGGATGTCCGGGTTGTGATGTACACAATTTCCCCTGTATTTTAGAAAAGCCTCTCTGAATGTGGAACCTTTTGTAAAAATACATAAAAGAAAGCCTGGAAACACATGTCCAAGGGCCGGCACATCCAGTGGGTACACCCATTTTAGAAAGGAAAATGTTAAAATAAAGAGCAGCATCACTCGGGATTTGAACATTTAAATGCTATGTCCAGGAAGAACCAAAGAAGAAGCTAAGTGAGAAAACTCTTCTAGCTTTAAATACGGATGAGGTAAGCACAATTACTCCATATCCAAACTAGGAGGTAGATGATACTCACGCCTGCCTCGGGGAAGGTGTAAATGCTGACGTCAAGTTTTATTTTAAGTATGCATGCGCTGCAGTTCCAAAATTGGAAGTGCACTTCCACAGCATACCCCCTTGGAATCTGTGCATGCTGAAGATTTATATGGATAAATAACAGCTTCCTAAAATAGCTATTTACAACTTGGGTCACTTACACATGCAAGCACTGCACTTTACAAGCCATGCAACCCTTCTAAGGATGCAGCTCAAACCTGTTCTTTTCTCCTTCACTGATTCTCTACTATACTAGGTAGAAGAGCATACAAGATCCCATAGTCAGGGATCGATGCACTGCAGTGTGCTGCCATTAACGCAGGCGATAGTACAGTCTTCGCGCACAATTTTCTGTGTTAGTGTGGGCGCAGGAAGCATAATAAGTGGCTGCGCCAGTAGCAGCGCATAACACATTTAAGTCCATTTAAGTGGATGGTAATGAGGAATCTGCATTGATTTGAAGGTACATATTCATTGCATAGCAATGAATCAATTATCTATGCAGAGAAGTGCACACAAGAGCAGAAGGCTGAGTTCAGCACTGGGATTTTAACATGAGATCTGAGGAGATGTTAAGAGTTAGCTCATACAGTTGTGCTCAACGTTATTGGCTGCCTTTCAGTTCAACCCCTTAATGTCCAATATCTCTTAAAAAAAAAAGTGGCCCATGAAATGGCTTTGGACTATATATGCACCACACACATATTTGACACAAAAACAATCGAATAAAAAGACCAACTGAAAAGGAAATAGTAAGAAATAGTATAAAAACTGGGACATTTCCAGGACATGATTATTGGCACCCTTTTAAACAATTCAACTCAGTTTGAACAGAAGAACCGCATTACTCTTTGTGGTAAAATTAGATGCACCTGTGATCAATTGTCAGTACTCACATGACTTGATTTCAACCAATGAATGATGGTGCTAATGTTTAAAATGGCCATATTCACTCACAGTTCCATTTTCACAATAATGAAGATAAGAGACCTGCCTGAGACCATCAGAAAAGCCATTATCACCAAACATCAAACTTCAAAGGAGTACAAGGCCTCCTCCAAAGATCTTGGGATTACTGTGTCTACAGTTTGCAATATTATTAAGAACCTTTCTGCTCATGGAACTGGACATGGGGGGAAGAGAAAAATTAATCCAAGAAGTCTTTGAAGGTTAGTGCAAACGGTTGGAAAAACATCACATATAACAACCAAAGAGATTAAGGCTGATCTGGATCTGTCTACACAGAGTGGTGGGCACATCCCTAACAAAGGCATGGGGAGGGGTGACCTGCATGGAGCAGCAGGTGCATCTACTCTTGCTGCCTTGCTGGGCAGACTAGATGGACTATACTGGTCTGTATCTGCCATCATATGCTATGTTACTATGTAATCAGGAGTGGTGGTTTCAATCCGCACCATATGCTGCACACTAAACAAAGAAGGACTTCATAGCCAAAGGCGCACTGTTCAAAGGCGCACCTGATATTGCCCAAACCCACCTTGAGAAATCACAATCCTCTAGGAAAAATGTTCTGTGGACAGATGAAACCAAACTTGAACTCTTTGACAATGCAGACCAGTGATACATTTACAGGCGAAGAAATGAAGCTTATAAGGAAAAAACACCTTTCCTACAGTTAAATTTGGTGGAGGTTCCATAATGTTGTGGGGCTGTTTTGCTGCCTCAGGAACTGGAGGCCTAGAACAAATTAAAGGAATCATGAAGTGGGAGGACTACCAAGGTATTTTGGAGCGAAATGTGCTACCTAGTGTCAGAAAGCTAGATCTGGGTTGAAGGTCATGGGTCCTCCAGCAGGGCAATGATTCATAACATACATCCAAAAGTACAAAAGAATGGTTAAAAAGGAACAAATGGATTGCTTTAAACTGGCCAGCAATGAGTCCTGATCTCAATCCCATCGATAACCTTTGGAAAGAGCTGAAATCTGCCCTTGGTAAAGGAATCATGGAAACATTCATGAGCTGGAACAAATCACAGTTGAAGAGTGGGAGAAACTACCAGCAGACAGTTGAATGAAACTTATAGATAGCTACTAGAGACGTTTGGAGGCTGTCATCACTGCTAAGGGTTGTGCAACCAAATATTAGTGAAGGGTGCTATTAATCCTGTCCAGGTCATATTTTTTTTCCTCAGAAATTGCTACATCTAAATTGCACAGACATCTTTTTTATGTTGTATTCTTTTGAACATACTTTTAAAATATTATGATGACATACAGTTGGAATATTTCCAATTATTTCCCAAGATAATGTACACAACATACCTAAAATGCAAGGGTGCCAATAATGTTGACCACAGCTGTAGATCGTGGTTAGTGCTGCTGATGAATTTATGACCGTTTCAAGAGCATACGGCACCTGCAACTTTTTTGTAGCTTTGCTGACGAGAGAGCTGAAAAAGAACGACAGGGATAGTGCGCTGGAAGAATGCTATGCACATAGGCTGGAATGCTATCTGGCATATAAATATCATTATTCTGCACAGAATTTCTATGCAGAATAATATCAGCGTTAATAAACACTGATATTATTCTGAGTAGAACTTCTACACAGAACAATACTGATGTATGTGCCAGATAGCATTCCAGCACATGCACACAAGTTCCAAACTCTTCTTTTTTATGTGAAAATATAAGTTTTGCTAATGCAAACCTCTGTGTGCATGTGCCTGGCTTGCTCTCCTTGTTTAGTGCAGACTTTTTTTGCACAGCTCATTTGCATGCTGTTTGTTTACAGCAGTAGTTCTCATCCCAGTTCTCTGGGACACGCTAGGCCAGTCAGGTTTTCAGGATATCCACAATGAATATGCATGAGATAGATCTGCATACAATGGAAGCAGTGCATGTAGATCTATCGCATACATATTCATTGTGGATATCCTGAAAACCTGACTGGCCTGGGTGTATGCAGATCTATATCATGCATATTCATTGTGGATATCCTGAAAACCTGACTGGCCTGGGGATCCCAGAAGACTGGGTTCAGAACCATTGCTTTACAGCAGGGGTGGCCATCTCCAGCCCCTGGTGCACCACAATCCAGCCTGGTTTTCAGGATGTCCCTAATGAATATTCACGAGATATATTTGCATACAATGGGAGACAGTGGATGCAAATATACCTCATGAATATTCATTAGGGACATCCTGAAAACCAGGCTGGATCATGGCGCACTAGGACCTGGGTTGGCCACCCCTAGTTTATAGCGTAGCTGAGTAAATCTTCTGCATTAAACTTGCATTAGGAAACCTTGCTCTAGAGTTTTAGCTCTGAACTCTAGCGCAGAGTCTCTGCATCAAGGCCTCAATCAACAGCCAGGCCTTCCAACCAGCATTCCCATGAAGCTGCTTGGAAGTTCTCCACCCACGCTGCTGCTCCTTACAAATAAAAGCACAATATCACAGGACCATCCTCCACTGGCAGCAGCATGGGCAGAGGACTCCCATGCAGCTCTGCAGAAATGTTGCTTCCCAACCCCCCCACCCCACCTCCGCCATATCAGTAAAGAGAAAAAATACTTTTAGGGAAACTAGCAAAAAAAGACCAGGAACATTTATTAATAAAACAGTTTCTTTAAAATGATCCCCAAAAAGTAGCTGAACACATTCACAATTAGATGGGAAGCCAAGCTACTCCAATAAGTGATATCTATAATAATGGCGAGACGCTCACCTCTTTTGCCAGCTATGCCTAGTAGCATTGTAGAAATGAGGAGTAGTCGTAGTGGCGGTGCAAGACTGAATATCCATCTGGACAAACAGTTTGCAAGATATATACAGTACCTCCTGCTTGCTTAACCAGGATTCCACCAGGAATATTAAGTTGTATTAGCATTTTTTATTAAATTGTATACTCTAATCCATTTAGTATTTAAAGATCCTGAATTAAAATATACACAATTTAACTTTAACCCATCTTGATTACACTGGTGCAGTCTTACCTTGTGGGGGAAAGGGTAAGGAAGTCATACTGACAGTGGGGGCAGGGGTACCAGATCACATAGTAACAGTATGTGTATATGATGGTAGATAAAGATCAGTATGGTCCATCTAGTCTGCCCAGCAAGGCAGCAAGAGTAGGTGCATCTGCCGCTCCATGCAGGTCACCCCTCCCCATGCCTTTGTTTAGGGTGTACCCACTGCTCTGTGTAGGTCACCCCTATTTGTTGAGATATAAGAGATAGTTATGTTTGTTTTGATTTTATCCTGTTGCTATAAATGGATCCACTGTGTCTGTCCCATGCCATTTTGAATTCTGTCACTGTATTTGCCCTCATCTCTTCCATAGGGAGGGCATTCCAAGCATCCACCACCCTTTCAGTAAAAAATATTTCCTGACATTGCCTTTCAGTTTACCCCCTTGAACATGTTATGCCCTCTAGTTTTACAGCCTCCCCATCTTTGGAAGAGGTTGTTTGTTCATTAATGCTCTTTAAATATTTAAAGGTCTGAATCATATCGCCCCTGTCCCTCCTCTCCTCCAAAGTATACATATTTAGGTCTTCAAATCTGTTCTCATAAGTCTTCTGACGCAGGCTCCAAATCATTTTGGTCACCTTCCTCTGAGCTGTTTCCAGTCCTTTTTTATCCTTTGTGAGATATGGTCTACAAAGGTGAACACGATATCCCAAATGAGGCCTCACCAGTGACTTGTACAATGGCATTAGTACCTCTTCCTTTCTGCTGGTAATTCCTCTCTGTATACAATCCAGCATCCTTTCGGCTTTTGCCACCACCTTGTCACACTGTTTCGACACCTTGAGATCCTCAGAAACAGTCACTCTGAAGTCCTTCTCCTGGTCCGTGCACACCAACCTCTCGCCCCCTATCACATACAATTCCCTTGGGTTTCTGCCTCCCAAGTGCATGACACTGCACTTCTTCACAATAAATCTCAGTACATGGTAACTTAAATCAGTTGCTGCAACTAGAAGTAATTCCTGAATCAGAGAGGTTTGAAGTTTTGATTACCTCTTGAAACATGAATTCAGGTCGGTGAATATCTGAGGAAAGAATACATGAGTTCAAATAAGTTTTAAGGTTTTTATGATAAGACTTTTTGTTAATAGATTTTATATGCAATCATAAAATCTTAATGAGGGACCAATGATAATATGGGGAATGAAAGTAATGTCTGGGTCGATGTGATGTTGCATATGAACTAAATAGATAATTCATGTGTGTTGAAGGTCCTGAAGTGGGCAGCAAGACAGGTATTCCCATTAAAGGATACTATCTTGGATGTACTACATGCCTGTATTTGTATATCATCAGGCTATAAAAGTGCCTACCTGTAGCTTATGGTGGTAGCAAGAAGGCACACACTGCAGATAAAGATAACACGCCTGTCACAGAAAGGCCATGGTGAACTTGTTTATGGACCCACTTTGGCAGGAGATAAACTACAGAAGTTAATAAAAAGGTTAAGAGGATTAACTACAGGTAAGTGGACTCCTGCAGATAAAGAGCAGATAATATACTGCTACCTTTGTGCTATAAACCCTATATTTAAACTGATAGACTATACAAAGAGGATCCACCGAAAACTGGAAGAAAGAGGAATATTGCCACAAGAAAAACTGCAAAAAGCAACTAATGCAGATTTACGATCCCTAATTTCACAGATCAAAGTAAATAAGTAAGTGAATGATAATATCATTAGTCAATTGAGGGTGTCTGAGGAAAAAGAAATAGAGAAAGAAAGAGGAGACCAGAAGAAAGGAATACTTGGAAAAAGAAAGAGGAGCCTCAGAAAGGAACAGCAAAAAGAGTCTGTAAAAGAGCACCAGAAGAAAGGCTGGTGTACAGGGAGAAGGAGAGGATCCAGAAAGAGGCACAAGAAGAAGAACTGAAAGAATCCAGAAGGAAGGTTAATGAGGAGAGAGGAAAGGAGACTGGGGAATAGAGTACTAGAAGGAAAGTTGAAGTGGAGATGGAGCTAGGGGATCTGGAAGTGCAGGAAAGCGAGATCAACAAGGAACAGACCAAGAAGTCAATTGAAGAAGGACAGGATGTGGAAGAAAAACCTTGCCTATCTTTAAGGTGCAAAGGGCTAAGTGGGTAGCATCGAAAACCATTGCTACTCGTTTAGCCCTTTCCTTCACTCCCTTCTCCACCCCGGAATGCCCCCAACACGCCCCAATACTAATCTCATAGCATCTGGGCATGTTAGGGACTTATCTGGGATTTTCAAAAGGCGCTACCCATGTAGGTGACTTTCGAAAACCCAGGATAAGGCATTTACACAGGTAACTAGGTTGGTTATCCATGTAAATGCCTTCAAAAATGCCACCCTGTGAGCATATTCACAGATCTGGCACATTGTTATTTTATAATTGCTTTAATGATATTTGTCAGATGTTTGATATGCACTCATAGGCTTTTGATTCTTGTTTTCTCACTCCCTATACCCTGAGAGTTGGATTATATTTCTCCTGTGTAAAGTAGGAGTTAGTTTTGTTTTACAGATGCAGTCCTTGGAGAGCTGCAGTTTCATGGAATGCATTTGTAATAATAGGAATAAAAAGAAAGTTTTACAACATCAATCTTATGGTTTGCATAACCCCCAAATAATCTTTTTTTTTAAACCTTATTTTCTTCTGGAAATTTTATACGGCCCTGGATAGATGTGGTAGGTTAAAGGAGTGATCTCAAAGTGATGTCATAATGGCATATTGAAAGTGATAAAACAGGAGATGGCCTTATTTGTTCAATGGAGTTCAGTAATGTTCTTTTCTTATTAAAAAGTTCTCAGCAGTCACTCCTCAGACTTGGAAGGCTGGGCACACTCTGGGGGTAATTTTATAAAGGTCTTTCCACGCATAAAGTCTGCTTTTCATGTGCGAAAGGGCTTTTACTGTATATCATTGCATAGTTGTGCAGAAGTATCTAAGCACATGTACTGAAAAGCGCGTGCATAATTTAATAAGCACATACATAAGGGGTATGTTTACTAAATCACATTAGGTTTTACAGCAGTGTGCTGTTATCATGATAATAGTGCCGTGTTAGCTGCAAATGCGTGAACTATCTCTTGTGGACGTATTCAGCATTTTCCAAGCAGATAGCGCACTGAAATTCCAAAAGCGTGGCTCAGCAGCATCGTGGATAAAAATAATTTGGGGAGACTGCTAGGTACGTATGACCTAGATTGGCCACTGTTGGAAACAGGATACTGGGCTTGATGGACCTTGGTCTGACCCCGTATGGCATATCTTATGTTCTTATAACACAACCCATTGAGATGTTTTTTTTCTGCACCCATGCTGTTTGCAACTTGGATGGTGACCGCGTGCTGCACACACGCCCACTCTCTGCCTGATTCCACCCACTCTGGCTCTGCAATAGTGCAGAAAATCACTGTGCTGCTTTTTCCCTGCACTGTTAATGTGGCCTGATAGTGCGTGCTTTTGGCCACTTATCAAGTAGTGCAGCTTAGTAAACATGGCCCTAAGTGTTCCTGTAGTCTGGGTGGAGGCGCCTAGTTATAGGCATTAACAACATATATAAATACTGATATTTTAGCCATTGAAGTGTGTAAATGGCCACATATGTGTGTAAATGACGCCTTATAAAATGCCAACCAACATAAAAGTATGTGCATTAATTGCATGATGCATACTTTCGCTGTGGGCATGCACGGGGCGGAGTTTGACAGGAACATGTAAATATGTACATTGATTATAAAATATGGCAGTTTAGATGCATAGAGATTCTTTTACTAAAGATTTTAACGGGCATTAATGAAACTACTGTGCGCTAATGCTCATAGTCCTTTTGCTTCTATGGATACAATGGCACGTAACATGCGTTAGTTTCATTAACGCACATTAACCTTTAGTGAAAGAGACTAATACTTGCAAAATATGAGTCTCTTTCACTAAACATTAATTTACACCAGCTCTAGGAACATTCTCTCCTAGTATTTTACAAAGACAAGTAGGGGCCTATTTGTCATTATAAAATAAGCTTAATTTAGGCATAACACTTGCTTTATCTAGACGCCCTGTTATAAAATTATCATTAAAAAGTACATGCACACAAGTGTAAATTTGTGTGTGAGAACTTGTGTGCCCTCTCATAAAATTACCTCCCATAAATCGTAACAATATTAAAATGATTACCTAAACATGAAACAAAAATACAGCATGCTCGGTGTCTCGTGAACAGAAATGACAAAAACGATCCAGCGATGGTTCTTTAAAGATGAACTGTGTGAACAGAAAAGGAAATCTATCCTTATGACCTTTATAGGAACATGCAGAGCAGAGCAGCTATTTCTACTGGTACCTGGAAACATGAAGGTCAGGAAGAAAGACTGCATCTGCTGCATTCACTAGTGTATGCGGGGACCAGCTAACCTCACGCTTTGCTCCACACTCCCAACAAGTCCTGGTTCTTTTTCTTTATAATTCTTTCTTCTGTACTGTTTGTATTGACTAAATGTAAACTATTACAGAATGGTTAGAGAAGGAATCTTAAAAAAAAAAAAAAGCCAAAATGCAATTCAAGTCCAGAAATGGCTGAAAAGCTAGTGCATCGATCTGGCAGATCTAATTCTTGGAGTTTGCCCCATTGCATGTATGGAGATGTTGTTCTGGTTTCCTTAAGAAAATTAGGACTTCACCTCAGTGCATGCATGGATCAGTGTCTTTGGGCTGATCTTGAGTAAGGTCGCAAATCTGTCTCTGGTTTCGATTTAGAGGGGGCTTACCTTTGGATGTAAGGGTGGGAGACATATTGATACACGGTGAAACTACATGAATTCTGTATTCTCCCATGCAGACATTGGAGCAGCCATAACCAGGAGGGAGCTAGATGGGAGGAACCTCAGTGAGACAATGTCAAAACCCGAATGAATTGCAACAATTAGTGACACTTCCTACAAAGGTGATCCTATGAGCCTCAAGCCTGTTTTTTCCTTGAAATGTCGTCCTCTGATTTCTGCATGAGACTGTCATGTGGTGCTGACTTTTCACATATGTACAGCATTTGTCATCTCTCTCCTTCCTGTGTCTGTTTCCAAAAATAAAGTAGGTACCGTGATTATTTCCCACGGGGGGCTGAAGTAATGGGAGCATGCTGGTTGAAAGTCTGAAATGTCAGGCAGGGAGCTCCAGGTGATTTCAGAAGAAATATTACCTTGATTCTCCAGGCATTGGTGGCAGGTTACACAGCTTTAAAGGTTGATGCAAGCCCAGCAATCCTTTGGTCTAATTATAACTATTATCCAAACCATTTAACAAATACAGTGTATTATTATAATTTCAGGGTGGATTGTTTTAAGATTGCTATGCAAAGGGTTATTAAGTGTCCCCTTTTTCATCTAGGCCTAGATTTATCCCATTGCTGCAGAGATTTAATTATGACTTCTCTAAGAAAAACAGGTCTTTAGACCAGTATGAACTGATCCCACCGACAGGTGGAACCAAAAATAACACTAAGCGCCAAGCATTCTCCCCAGACACATTTAAGTGATACAATCAATTTAGTACAACTTTGTCATTAGTTCCTCCTTTGAAAAGGAGCTGTGAAAGCCCAGCCAAAATGATTATCAAACAGAACCCAGTTATATCCTAACTATAAATCATAAAGGAAAAGACAGGGAGAATTAAATGTTCAAAGATGTATTGCAGTGATAGGGCAAACTTCAAATATGGGTTCTAGAGTGTTATTAGTTGTAGTTGACCAGATGGTGTAATAAATTGGGATGAACCACATACTGTACAGGGCAGACCTGGAATAATATCAAGTCTTTCTGATTTGGATGAATTTTATTCAAAGAAAGCCAATAAATCTCTATTTTTTGCTGATGCTCCAAACAAAGGTATGTTTATTTAGAGGAGTAAAGATATTTGTGATTGTCTTTCTTTCTCCTCTGGCTTTAGCTTCTCTGCGTTTCTGGGCAATTTTCAGAGTTTCTTCCGTCATCCATTTTGGCCGTTTTTTCTTTTTTACCTTTTGTAGAGACTTCTCGCTTTCTTCCAACACAACCTTCTTAATGTCATTCCATAACTCTTCTGGAACTCTATCATTTGTATCTAAAGCAGCAAATCGATTTTGCAGGCAGTCTTTAAATTCCAGTGGTATATTCTCAAGGTCATATTTTGCTGCATTCATGAGTAGTTTGCTCTTTTTCAGCTTTAGCTTGAGTTTGCATACTAATAGTTGATGATCTGTCAGCTCCAGGTTTTGTCTTTGTTGATGTTATAGAGCTGATGTTATAGAGTTGATGTTATAGAGCTTTTCCATCGTTGACTTCCACAGATGTAGTCAATTTGATTTTTATACAATCCATTGGGTGAAGTCCATGTGTACAGTCACCGCTTGTGTTGCTGGAAGAAGGTGTTCGAGATGAATAGATCGTTGGTCTTGCAGAATTCTATCAGTCTTTCTCCAGCTTCATTTCTGTTGCCAAGTCCATATTTTCCAACTACTTTGTCTTCTTCTTTGTTGCCAACCTTTGCGTTCCAATCACCCATGACTATCAGGATATCCTGTTTGCATGTTCTGTCAATTTCAGCTTGTACTTGTTCATAGAATTCTTCAATTTCATTCTCTTCTGCAGCTGTTGTTGGGGCATATACTTGAATTATAGTTGTGTTGATAGGCATTCCTCGTAGACGAATAGAGATTAAGCATTTGCTGACTGCATTGTATTTCATTACAGTTCTTGCAAGTTTCTTCTTTATTATAAATGCAACACCATTTCTTCTTTGTCTTTCATTTCCAGCATAGTAGACCATGTGATCATCTGATGCAAAGTGCCCGATGCCAGTCCATTTCAGTTCGCTGACACCCAACAGATCAAGTTGTACACGTTCCATTTCATTCTTGACCACCTCCAACTTCCCATGGTTCATGCTTCGTACGTTCCATGTTCCAATGTGTAAGACATCTTTACAGCTTCTGACTCTCATTTCATGCGCAGCTACATCAGCAGTCAGACGTCCCCAGGGCTTTGATCCAACCACATCATAAATGCTGGCTTTACTCTGAAAAGTCTTCAGCTCTTCCCCAGTAGCTAGTTGAGTGCCTTCCAACCTGGGGGTCTCATCTTCCAGCACTACAGCACAATTTGTTTTGTTGTAACTATCCATTGGGTTTTCATGGCAAGATACAGAAGTAGACTGCCGGGCCTTTCTTCCGCGCAGTTTAAGTTTGGTGTTGTTGCTGTTGTCACAGAAATGTGATCCTCTGCCGTCAACACTATCCCATTCTGCTGCTGCCCAGAACTCAACAGAGATTTCCAACGTGCAGCAAGACAGGACAAGGAAAAGTACTACAATGATGCATGCAATGAAATAGAAGCAGAATCTATTAGAGGAAGAACAAGATCAGCTTTCCTAAAGCTACGAGAGTTAAAGAAGAAGTTCCAGCCTTGAATTGGAATGTTACAAGATGCTCAAGGTTCTATGTTGAATGATGCTGAGAAGATCAAGAAAAGATCAAAGGAATATACAGAGTTTTTATATGATAAAGATCAAGTGGACCAACAGCCATTTCAACCTGTACCTTATGATCTGGAACCATTGGTGATGAAAGAAGAAGTTGAAGCAGCATTGAAAGCCTTATGAAAGAACAAAGCACCAGGCATTGATTGCATTCCCATAGAAGTATTACAGCAATCTGATGCAGCTGTTACCGTACTTACAAGGCTCTGCCAAGAAATATGGAAGACAGCATCATGGCCAACTGACTGGAAAAGATCTGTGTTTATACCAGTACTAAAGAAAGGTGATCCAACTGACTGTGGAAATTATCGCACAATCGCTCTGATCCCACATGCCAGCAAAATTCTACTGAAGATTATTCAAAAGAGACTACAATCATACCTGGAACAAGAACTACCTGAAGTGCAAGCAGGGTTCAGGAAAGGGTGAGGAACGAGAGACATCATTGCGGATGTGAGATGGATCCTTGAAAAGACTAAAGAATACCAAAAGGATATCTATTTGTGCTTTATCGACTATAGCAAAGCTTTTGACTGTGTAAACCATGAGAAACTCTGGGCCACATTAAGAAACATGGGTATACCAGAACACCTGATCGTTCTCTTGCACAATCTGTACATTGATCAAGAAGCAACAGTTCAAACGGAACAAGGAGAAACAGAATGGTTTAAAATAAGCAAAGGTGTAAGACAAGGCTGCATACTTTCCCCCTACCTGTTTAATTTATATGCAGAACAAATCATCAGAGAAGCAGGATTGTATGAAGACAACAGAGGTGTGAAGATTGGTGGAAGACTCATCAACAACCTTCGCTATGCTGATGATACCACATTACTGGCGGAAAGTGAAGATGATCTGAAACATTTGCTTCTCACAATCAAAGAACATAGTCTCAAAATGGGCCTGCACCTTAATGTAAAGAAGACAAAGATCATGACAACTGGCATAATCAACAGGTTCATTGTCGAAGGAGAAGAAATTGAAATCGTGAATAACTTTAACCTACTTGGATCAACTATCAATAAAGAAGCAACAAGCAGTCAAGAAATCAGACGACGCATTGCTCTTGGCAGAATGGCTATGAAAGACCTAGATAAGATTCTCAAGAGCAGAGATGTCTCTCTCCATACAAAGATTCGACTTGTTCAAGCCATGGTATTTTCAATAACATCATATGGATGTGAAAGCTGGACAGTGAAAAAGATAGACAGGAAGAAAATTGATGCCTTTGAATTATGGTGCTGGCGGCGAATACTGTGTATACCATGGACTGCCCGAAGAACAAACCAGTCTGTACTAGAGGAGATCAAACCTAAGCTTGCTTTAGAAGCTCAGATGACAAGACTTCGACTTTCATACTTTGGACACATCATGCGGAGAGAGAGATCATTAGAGAAAGACATCATGCTTGGCAAGATAGAAGGTCAACGCAAAAGAGGAAGACCAGCAATGAGATGGATCGATACAATAACAGCAGCTACCAGTCTGTCAACAATGAGCCGCCTGACTGAAGATCGAACACAATTTAGGATAGCTATCCAGAGGGTCGCCATGAGTCGACTCCGACTCGACGGCACTTAACAACAACAACAAAGATATTTACATGCTGCCATCCACAGGAGACCACTCTAATATAGTAATAACCTCCCGCAAACATTATATCCTCAAAATATTTCTAAGTGACCTAGAAAATGCAGTATAAGATTTCCAGAAGATTCGTAGGCAATTACAGCAATGTTGGGTGAAGACCTTGCCTTCATGAGTGAGGGGTTTGAATTTCTACAAATCTCGGTCACTAGATTTGGTCTGCTCTCAATCCATTCTCAGAAATAACACTATTATTCACAGTCTTTAAGCGAGTAGCCTCGGAACTGTTGGGAAAATGGAGATCTCAGTAGTTGTATTCTATGATGCTCCTAAAGCCTTGAACAAGCCGAGGAAGGAGTGTGCTGGAAAGCATGCCCTCCATGACTGGGGCAGGATCTAAGCAGATACATAGGATGGCTACCTTTCTGCTGCCTCATGCAGAATCATGACCTCCTCGAGCCTCTAACATAAGCACAAGGGGTCCCCTAAGATAGTTGGCTAGGACTTAAAGGCACATAGAGACATTGCCAACACAGAAGCCCCAAAATCTAATAAAACAATTGGATAAATAGGAGGGCTAGTAAGACAAACCATAATCTGGAGGGATAAGGAGAGAGAAGCACATTGATTAGTACCAATCAAAACTGTTCACTGAGCTAATGCACACTGGTCAGTGAGATAAAGAATCATGAACACAAGATTAGAACTTAGAAGTTTATGTATATAGTAGATAAACCAGCACCAGATTAGCTAATCTGCAGAAATGGAAGGGAGGAGTCCTAATGATTAGAGCAGGTGGCTGAGAATCAGTGATGTCAGAATTAAAATGCCACTGACACTCTGACAACTTTGGGCAAGTCAATTCTCCCTCCACTGTCTCAGGTACAAAGTTACAGCTAGAGTTACTAACATGTGCTACAGTGTCAGCGCGCCTTAACATGCTAACATGCTAACTGCTAACATGGGTTATTAGTAACTACATCCTATTGCATAAAAAGGACCTGCCACAAATAATATGTGTTAAAGGCATTAGCCCATGTTCATGCAAGTTAGTAACTTTTGCTGTTAGTTTGTAATTTCTGAGAACACACAAATACCTCCTGTACCTGAACATAACCCGCTTTGAGCCACCAATGAAATATTTTGAGCAACCCTAGCTATCAAACTGGTTTAAACATAGTAAGACTGACTGTTCTTTGAGGGAATGTGTTCTATTTTCTGCTCATAAGATTAAACATGTCTTAAAATCAGAGGCAATCTATTGCGCAGAACTACAAAACACTTATCAACTTATAAATTATAGGGATGAGTAGCCTAGTGGTTGGGGCAAGGTACCACAGGCCAGAAGGTCAGTGGCTCAAATTCCACTAGAGGACAGCAACCTTGGGCTGGAAGGACTGGGGTTTCTAGTCCCACAGATGCTCCTTGTGGTCTTGGGCAAGCCATTGCCCATGTTCCCTGTAAGTATTAGTGCATGTGTCTCACATCCCCTTGTGTTAAATGTTTCCCCCAATTGTGTTGTGACCACTTTGATTGAAGGATAAGGTGGTATACAAAACTGTCTAAATAAATAAATAAATCACATATTATTCCAAACTTCCTCTGAGCAGTCAGCAACACCTAAGGTTCAGCTGCATATAATTTTTGGAAGCCATGCATTTAAATTTGGAAGTGTTCTCAGGAAAACAGGCCTTCTAAAATCATGCATTTGTGTTGGTTCATCTCTGTGTTTGCCCCAGTAGCTTCTGAATCAGTGATCCAACTCCATCCAGATTTTTGCCCCAGTAGAGTACCCTATGACCTCTAAGGCGTCATTTTGGAACCTCTATTCATTATTTGGATGTCCAAAAACAGGCATTCAGATGTGCAAAACAAAAAGATGCCCCTGTAGCCATCTTTTTGATTTGCACATCTGAATGCCTGTTTTTGGATATCCAAGATGCCCCTGTAGCCATCTTAGTGGAGGAGTAGCCTAGTGGTTAGAACACTGGCTTGGTAACCAAGCAACCAGGGTTCAATTCCCACCAGCACTCCTTGTAGCCTTGGGCAAGTCACTTAACCCTCCATTGCCTCAGAAGAAAGGCCTGGCAATCTACTTCCAGTGACACTGCCAAGAAAACCCAGGAGCTTCTGGGTTGCCAGGAGTCAGGACTGACTCAAAGGCACACATTGCATTTTTGTAGCCATCTTAGACAGCCGCTTATATAGATGTCCCTGGCGCGATCACTTCCATGTTGCAAAGGGACACAGTAGAGGCATGACCTAGACGATCCTATGGAGATGGATGTCACTGCATGCTTTCAGAAAGACCTTTGCATGTCTGGCCCTGGCTGTGATGCATCCATGCCTATACCTGATTCTGACCATGAATAAAGTGCTCATTTCATGATGGCAACACTTGGGGCAGTTTCTCCAAATGAGTAGTTTTACTCATACCATGATAGTCATGAAACTCACTTCTAAGCCAGGGCATGAGGAGTATGATTTCGGTTTTCTCAAATTTAATGCTAATGCTCCGTGTAGTACTTGCATTGTGCCAAAGAGAGCTGGAGTTCGTAAGATGTAACAGGTATGGGTAATTTGTCAGGATGTGCTTGGAAATTCTTCTTTATCAAGACTGTGCCTCCCAAGACAATGGGAACTATTTCTGTATCTTTCTGCCACATTTTCTTGGTCTCTGACTGCATTTCTTGGTACTTCAGGATCTTACGCCTCTCCATGCAATTCACAGAATAATCATTTGGTACTGACACCTCTATCAATGCTGGTGTTTTTCTCCTTTACCACTATGCTGGGTTTCCTCGCATCCAGTTTCTGTCAGAATGGGAATATCCCAGGTATTCATAACCTCTTCATTTTCTGTAATTCTCTTAGGGTCATATCCCAGTGCTTTTCAGTCATAGTGATATTGTAGTGTTTCCAGAGTTTCCAGTGGATGAAGTGTGCTACTTTGTTGTGTCTTTCTGTTGGTGGTTCTTGATTATCTTGCAAAGAAGCTAGGCAGCAGTCTGCTGTATAAAGGTCTACAGGGCCATGCAAGTACTGTCATTCCTAACAGCGTTCCCATTGCAAGCAGGGTTATACTGTGTGACTTTTAAATACAGGCTTTCTGCCTGAGAGCTCTTAAAGGGATTTTGGTCTTAATTTTTAAAAGCTAAATCTTTTTCTGTATTTCAAAAGGGGAATTTATTTTGTGGTTTTGGGTAAAGCTCTGCCTATTAGAGTTCATTGTTTTCTTTTTCTAGCTTTCCATTCTGATCCAGCACTTTGAAGTCACTGACCTCATGTTAGATCCCCCTACCTACCCCAGCTCCCACCCACCCCATGTGAGAATTCTTGCTTTATAGGGCAAATCCTGAATTAGCTACACACAGGGATAAAGAACAGTGCTGTTAGAACACACATCAAAGAGGTTAACCTTTTCTCTTAAGGGACAGCTGAGGAAAGTTAGGGTCTTTGGTAGGTCTCTCTCATTTACTTCAACAGATAACAAAGCTCCACCAACTGAAAGATGGTTGGGAAAAATTATATTGCCAAATATGTTCCCTCTGTTACAGCTTCTGCCTCTGTCCAGACAGAGATCCTGATGCCAGTAGAAGAACTGGTTCCATGTGCAGGATGCCTGCAAGCTGAAGTCCTCATGAAATAAGTGGAGGAGCTCAGAGAAGAGGTAGTGAGGCTGAGAAGCATTTGAGACAGTGAAGAGTACATTGATGAGATGCTTCTTGAAACATCCAAGCTGTCCAACAGAGGTGAAGATGGGAGACTACAGAATGAGGAGAATTGGACAAGAGTCACCAGAGCTTGCAGAATCAACACTCAAAATCCAGCCCTTGAATTGAAGAACCAGTATGTAGCCCTGGAAGTGGAGGAGGTGAAAACATCCCAGGAAATGGAAGAACCCCACAGTTGCAAAATCAGTGACTGCCAGGAAGCAAAAGGTGGTGGTGATTGGTGACTCTCTTCTGAGGGGTTATGAGGCATCCATCTGCTGACCAGACTTGATGTCCAGAGAGGTGTGCTGTCTGCTAGGTGCCAAAATCTGAGATGTTGCAGAAAGTTTGTTGAGACTCATCAAGCCTTATGACTATTATCCAATGTTGCTCACAGGATGAGAATGAAAGGGGACAGACTCAGGAGTAATATGCGGAAATATTTACTTATGGAAAGAGTGATAGATGCATGGAGTTAGTAGAGACGAGGACAGTATCTGAATTCAAATAAAGCATGGGGCAAACATAGAAGATCTCTAAAGAAAAAGAAATGGAAGGGCAAACTAGATAGGCCATGTGGCCTCTTTTTGCAGTCATGTTTCTATGTATAGAAATTTTACACCATCAGAACTTAACAGCCAGCTATGAGGTGAGTCACTGTTTCTAAGTCTTTCTTACAGAATTGAGATATGTCTGTTTTGTCAGTTTTTTCAGTGCTTGCTGTAAACCATCACATTCATAATCCGCTGTCCTGGGCTGAAACTATCGCTTTCTCATCCTTTGGTTTCAGTTCATCTCTCCTTAGCTATTCATGTGTCTGTTTTTGATTGACAAAGGGTTCCTGAAGTAACACTTTGTATTTCCCACTGTATTTGTGCATTTGCGACTTGTTTTTCCTCATTTGCTGATCTAATTCTTTGAAGGACTACCAAAAGGGACTGCTAAAGCTAGAAAAAGATCTGCACTTGTAAATATTTATCTTCTGGAATATACTCTAAATCTTGGGAAAAAGGGAATTCTTTGGGTTAAATCTGATAAATCCGTGTATTTTAGAATTTAGTGTTTTTGCTGAGTCAGTTGAATCTTAGTACCACCACAGAACTTTTCATTTAAATGAAATCAGAGTACAGTTTAGCAAAGAAAGTAAAATAGAGTAAATAGTCATGGAAATAAATTTGTTTCTAGAGTGCTTTTTTTTTAAATTTAGGTTTTAACAAATAATAGACCAAACTTGGTACACAGGAAAATAAACTCCCACATACAATTCAAAAAAATTACAATTCAAGCGAAACAAATGTATAAGGGAGACACATAATAGCCCACATCAAGAGAGTCAACTGCTGTATAAAATAGAAAACTAATACATCATTCTGATAGAAAAGAAAACAGGTCCATAAGGACCATATTGTAGAAGGTAGTCAATCAAACCAAATTATCCATCACTCTCCCCTACCCGAACCTGCCTATCCAAAAGAAACTTTCTAGAATGCTTTTTATTTAAATCAAATCAGAGTATAGCTTAGCATACAAGTAGAATAAATAGTCTCAGAGTAGAAAGAAATGCATTTGCTTATAGTGACCTTTACAAAGAGGCCTTCCAGTTAGGAGGCAAAAGATCTGTGAAGTTTTCTTAAATAGGTGTTAAAGTCAAGTGACAGATCAACGGGGCAATTGGAAAGGCCCCCTCTATCAAATCAAGGGCTGTGTGAATCACTCAGGAAATTGGTAGGACTAAGAAGCAGAGGTCAGGGCACTGTGTAAGAAAAGTCAGCTTTTCTTAAGTCTTCTTTCCCTCCCATACATCCCAACTCCCACCCTCTCCAGGGATAATCTTAGCTTTATAAGCTTTTAAACCTTTTAAAGGGAAGGAGGTGCTCATATTCACTTTCAGGCGAGACTAGTTATTCTCATCAGGAAAAGATTAATTAAGGACCTGAGATTAATTAATCTTGAGGTGAACAAAGTCCATTAAACATATTAGGTATAGTTGTATTATTATGGTTTATTATTTGATAGACCGTCCTTCAAGAGGTCTCAGAAGTGTGGTATACAACAATGTCTAAAATAAACATAATAAAATAGAAAAGAACTCCAGTAGAAACAGGAAAGTGGAGAGTCCTTCAAACCACATGAAAGATAAGAACAAAACAGGGACATACAAGACAAACAACTCAACTCAACTCAGTTAAATAGGCAAATATGAAGAACCCCATATGGGAAAGAAAGGAGAAACTACAGACAAAGTAGACAAAGTCCTAGTGACTACTGAGAATGATTGGTGAGAGAGATAAGAATGAAACCATTGAAGAATAACCCCATCAAGACCCAAAACACAAAGATGAAAAAGGAGAATAGAGTGATCCACAAGATCAAAAGCAGCTGAAAGATCAAGAGAAACCAACACTGAGACATTACCACGATCATGAGAATGATGAAGCTCACTAGTGAGTGAAAGAAGGATAGTTTCAGTGCTGTGACCTGGGCAGAATCCTGACTGTCTAGGATGAAAAGCATGAAAAGATATTAAATGTGATGACAAACCTTTCTAAGAGTTTAGAAATAAAAGACAGAGTGGAGACCGGACGGTATTGAGAGAGGTCAGAGGGAGCAGCAGAAGGATTCTTCAAGATAGGCCTAACTGTAACATGTTTCCAGGAGTGAGGAAAAACCCCACTAGACAGACTGTTGTTAATCATCGATAATATGAGTGGTTGAAGAGCCAGGGATGGGGCAAAGAACTAGGTAGAAGGAATAGAATCAGATGAAGTAGTCTTATGAGATGAGTTAAGAGTTTTAAGAAGTTTTGCGGCAGAGACTAAAAAAAAAGATGTCCAGGAATGAGACAGAGATAGAGGAGGGTCTGGAGAGGAAGCTATAGAAGCAGAAGGAGGTGAACTAAGAGAAGAAAAAGGTAATGGACAGTTGGGAAAATTAGCCTAAAAGTTTACACTTTATTAACAAAGAAAGAAGCCAAAACCGAAGGAGATGGTAAGGAACTCTGACATAAATCCTGAGAGGTTGTAGGTCTGGTGAAGAAATCCAAAATAGTATACAGTTTGTGAGTGGAATTAACAGCAGTTGCTATTTTCTGGGAGTAATATAATCCTTCTTGACCAGATGCACTTGAGAATGATAAAGTTTGTGCAGTTCCTTTTAGCAATCAAGGCATGAGGAGGTCCGGTGCTTCCTCCAAAACTGTTCAGCATGGCAAAGTTGATGACAGGTGATGAAATGTCCTTGGTGATACCAAGGATGTTTGTAACTTGATGAGCAATGGATGGGATGAGGAGGTGTAATATGATCTAAAGAAGAAGACAAAACAGAGTAACAAAGTTCAGCTTGATTGTCTACAGGGAGGATAGAAAAGTTAGAAGGGAAAATAGTGTCTGCTGATGGAAAGCGAGCTAGAGTGAAAGAAGACGTATTATGATGAAAATGAGTGGAACCTAGTGTGTAGCTGGAAGTAGCAGAGGTAGTAGGGAAAGAGCTGACCTGAAAGAAAATGGTTAAGTGATCCAACCAAGGAACTGGGCAAGTGGAAAAGGCAGATAAGGAGGTAGATACCCCAGGTGAAGTCAAAGGAAAGTTTAGAGCAGTGGTTCTCAGCCATTGGTCAACTTGTGGTGACCCCCAATGATAAAATCAAATGCGTCTCTCTTCCTTTACCGTTAACGCATTGTCGCTGTAATCATTTGTTGAATTATTAATATATTATAGGCCTTTGCAATATGTTTTTATTTATAAAATGTACTTATTTAAACCACAATAATTAATCACAATAACAAGTGACAATATTTGATTTCAAAATTATTATGATTTTGTAGTCAAATCACTAATATGAAATAAAATTATTTTTTCTACCTTTGTTGTCTGACAAATTTATTCTCTGATCATGCTGGTCCTGATCTGAGGCTTCTGCTTTCCTGTCTTCTCTTAGCTCTCTTTCTGTGGTCTTTGGTCCATCTGCCATTTCTTATCTCTTCTTTCGTTTTCTTCACTTCTTTCCATCAGCCTATTTCCAGTCCCAGTAACCCCTCCCCAGTATCAGCCCCTTTCCAGTCCTCACTCCCAGTACCTTCCAATGTCAACTTGCATTCCCATGACTGCCACTGATGTCCATTCCCTTCCAATCCCCCTCCTTCCCCACTGACCAGTCCCTTCTAGAACAAATACCATGGCAGCCCCTCTCAGATCCACTCCCTTCCAGTTCCATTCTCCCATCCCCTCATATCAGCCCATTTGTAGCCTTAGCCACCAGTTTTCTTCCAGGGCCAGTAGCTTTATCCTCCCCTCCACACAATCAGCCCATTCCAGTCAAAGCCCCTCAATCAGCTCACTTCTAGTGCTAATCCCCCCTCAACCCCATTACCAGTGCTAGCCTCCCCTAATCAGCCCAATACCAGTCCTATCCCCCATCAGCTCATTACCAGTCCTAGCCTCCACCAATCAGCTCATTTCCAGTCATAGCCCCCCTCCCCCGATCAGCTCATTTCCAATGCTAGCCTCCCATCAGTCCATTACCAGTTCTACCCCACCCCATCAGCCCATTTCCAATCCTAGCCTCCCCTAATCCGCTAATCTACAGTGCTAGTCCCCCCCTCAACCCTATTTCCAGTGCTAGGCTCCCCTAATCAGCCCAATACCAGTCCTACCCCCCATCAGTTCATTACCAGTCCTAGCCTCCACTAATCAGCTCATTTCCAGTCATAGCCCCCCCTCGATCAGCTCATTTCCAATGCTAGACTACCATCAGTCCATTTCCAGTCCTACCCCACCCAATCAGCACATTACCAGTCCTAGCCTCCCCTAATCAGCTCATTTCCAGTGCTAGTCCCCCCCTCAACCCTATTTCCAGTGCTAGGCTCCCCTAATCAGCCCAATACCAGTCCTACCCCCCTATCAGCCCATTACCAGTCCCAACCCTCCCTTGATCAGTCCATTCCCAGTCCTAGCCTTCCCTAATCAACCCATTACCAGTCCTAGCGCCCCCATCTGCCCATTACCAGTGCTAGCTCCCCCATCAGCCCATTATAATCCTAACCCGCACTGTCTCTCGCCTCTGTCCAGCATTTATCTTGTCTGTCCAGTATGTCCCCTTGTCTTTCCCCTTTGTCCATGCCAGCCCCCCTCACTCCATCCATCCATATCAGCCCCCTTCCTCCATCCCTCCATGTCAGCCCCCATCCTTCCCTCCCTCTCTCCATCCATGTCAGCCCCCTTCCATCCCTCCATCCATGTCAGCCCCCTCCCTCCATCCCTCCATGTCAGCCCCCATCCCTCCCTCCCTCCATCCATGTCAGCCCCCCTCCCTCTATCCTTCCCTCCATGTCAGCCCCCCTCCCTCCATCCATCCATATCAGCCTCCTTCCTCCATCCCTCCATGTCAGCCCCCCTCTGTCCATGTCAGCCCCCCTCTCTCCCTCCATCCATATCAGTCCCCCCTCCCCACCCCTGTCGATGTCAGCCGTGTTGCAGGTTCCCTGCCCCCTCATCACCTCTCCCCATGTCTGCCTCCCTTCTAATGCAGCCGCAGCTCCCTGCCTCTTAGGGAATCATGGCTGTGCCTCTAAAATCGTTGCGGAGCCTCCCTGTCTCTCGACGGGCTCCGTGCAGCATTGTCCCGCCTCCAAAGGAAGTGATAAAGAACTTCCTTTGGAGGTGGGACAATGCTGCACAGAGCCCATTGAGAGACAGGGAGGATACGCAACGATTTTACAGGAAAGCCACGGTTCCCTAAGAGGCAGGGAGCCATGGCTGCATCAGAAGGAAGAGGGTGAGTTTGCTGCTGCCGAGAAGCAGACTCGGCAGCAGCAGCAACTTGGGTGCATTTTAATTTTGGTTTTTTAACTTGGCGGAGACAAGGTGACCCCCACTAAATCCTGTGGCGACCCCCGTGGGGGTCACGACCCACAGGTTGAGAACCGCTGGTTTAGAGTGTACCCAGCAGAATACGTAGGGAAAAAGAGTTGTTGGAGGAGGGACAGATCAGAGAGGAAATGAATAAAGGCAATATCTCTAGACCTGGGGACATTGAAATGAATATTAAAGTCAACTAAGACAATTAAATAAGAAAAAATCAAAGAGGCCTCAGAGATGGTATGCAAGAGAGAATCCCAAAGATGCGATGAAGGGAAGGGGGAACATGCAGGAGAAGAAAATAATAGCGAGAAGAGCCATTAAGACGAAGCAAGAGGGACTCAGTATATGTCAAGATAGAAGACAAAACCTCAGAAACTGGAATGCCAGAGTGGAAAAGGGCCATCATCCCTCTCCCGGTGCGGCCAAGCCAGACAGTGGAGAAAGCCACATAACCAGGTGGAAAACACTGGTACAGAAGTGGATCCTCCCCCTCCTTCAACCAGGTTTCGGTTAAGAAAAGAGTATCTAAAGACTGGCCTTTAACAAGGTCCTGGATAAGAAGCAATTTAGCTCGCAACGAATGACAGTTCAATAATGCAGCTTGAAATAGCCTCATAGTGGAGAGAGACACCATACTATGGCCTGAGGGAATTGTAGGACAGCATATAAAATTTGAGAAACAGCGAATAAATAGACCAGGCCGCGAGGGACAATGCCCATATATTGAAGGAATGGTCAACATAAGAGCTATTAAATAGAAAAAAACAAAAAAAGCTGTAAATTTAGATCTCTTACCAGATGTCACGAATTAAGTACGACACAAATGGGCCGGGATAAAAGATCGGGATACCTGAGTGCCCTCAGAGTTGCCCTAAGGAGCTTACATAAGGAACAGGAAAGCGGGAACTTGCTTTTGAGTGATAGATCTACAAAAACAAAGTAACACAGTAACAGTCATAGGCAATCAAAACCAAAAGGACGGACAATCAAATACAAGCAACACAAATAGGTTGTCTTTTCTTAGATGCAGTCCATGGCTAAGGGCCACCCCAAGGTATCCCCAGAAAGCTTAAGTAAGTAAACAGCTTAAATATCTAAACAAAACCTTAAAACTAAGATGCAGACAGCAGTTCAGCAGCGAAATGGGGGCTTTCCAGTCTTTTACATTGAGTGTCACATGTATGATTTTCTTCCATTTGGTGAGGGGTCTTTGTGTGCACTAGGTGCAAGGAACTCTTTGCTCTCAGGGAACAAGTCGATCTCTGGAGGCTAGAGTAGCAGACATGGGGGGCATAAGGAAGACAGAGAGATATACAGACAATAGCTATAGGGACGTAGTACTGAAGTCTTGCCTCCAATCTGGCAGCCTCCCTGTTGCCATGGAGGAGAGAGGTCACGTGACAAGAGAGCATCACCCTAGTGTAGCAGGACATGATCCTGTAGATAGGACCTGTCCTCCAGGTGATGTGAAACCCTCTTGCACTGAAGAGGTTTCTCCAGGTCCGTGTGCCCATGGAGAAAGGTTACGACAGCCATTATAGTTGGTGATTCAAACATTAGGCATGCACAGTAGATAGTTGGGTGGCTGGTGGACGTGAGAATCGCCTGGTAACATAACTTCTTGATTCAAAGGTAGCAGATCTCATGCGCCACCTAGACAAGGTATTAGATAGTGCTGGGGAGGAGTCTGCTGTCTTAGTACATGTTGGTACCAATGACATAGGAAAGTGTGGTAGGGAGGTTCTGGAGGCCAAATTGAGGCTTTTAAGTAAGAAGTTGAAATCCAGAATTTCCAGGGTAGCATTATCTGAAATACTTCCTATTCCACATGCAGGACTCAAAAGGCAGGCAGAGCTCCAGAGTCTTAAAGCGTGGATGAGATGATGGTGCAAGGAAGAGGGTTTTAGATTTGTTAGGAATTGGGCAACATTCTGGGGAAAGGTGGGGCTTTTCCAAAGGGATGGGCTCCACCTTATCCAGGAAGGAACCAGACTGCTGGCATTAACCTTTAAAAAGGAGATAGAACAGCTTTTAAACTAAATAATAGGGGAAAGCTGACAGTCGTCCAAGAGCATATGGTTCGGAAGGATGTATCCTTGAAGGATACCAGCAAAAGATTGAAGTAAGGGCATATTAGATAAGGCTAATAGATATCTCAGCGAATACCAATTCCAATTTTTTCTTCAATTTAACTACAATTTAAAGTTGATTTAATAACTATTTGTAAATCCTGTAAATAGAAATATGTAAATAGTTCAAAATATGTAATAGTTCGATTGTTATAGAACAAATGATTTACCATACATAGTTCAATCATGTTTAATGTATTTAGCAAATTTGTACCTAGTTAACTAATGTTTCATGTAAAACAGACCTATTACTCTGTTCATTTTTCGTTCATTGTAAACCGCACCTGATCTGTGGAAGGTAGCGGTATATAAGCAACTGTTAAATAGATAAAATAAATAAATAAATAAATATTGACAGAGATGCTGCTATAAAGACAAACAAAAAAATATACCCAGCACAAGGCAAAAAATTACTCCAAACCAAAAAAAGCCCCAGCAAAACCTCCGTGTATAAAAAATCTTTAAATATACAAAATATTATCTAAAAAACTATACACTTTATTTTGTCGGAGTGACCATACAAAAGGGGGAGGAACTGCAACCCACCCCTCGCCGCGGTCACTCCTTTTAATCAATTTAATGCTTGAAAAAACTTCAACTTATCTTAATTCAGCCAGCACAGAATTCAAGAAGCACAACGTGCCACGTTTCGGGCCATCCAACATTCCGTGGCCCTGCATCAGGTGAATAAGTTGAATCCCAGTCAGTTGGCTTTAATGTGAAACAAACCAAAACGGTTAGGTTTAAAAAGGATGGCGTGTGACGTCAGATGCAAAAAAGGAAACCAGCAGCCAATTAGCGATCAGAACGTGGCAAGCATTCAGTGTATGGGGAATCCCACAGAAGAGGGAAACCCCCAATAACTTCACTCATACCAAATGAGGCAGCCCCCGTCATAGTAGAGAGTGCCATTCTACAGAGGCATTTAAACCCCGGGGGGAAACAGTTTTCAATCGAAATATCCAACGTTGCTCCCTGTGTTGTAATTTCGCAACCCGATCCCCCCCACGGGGATCCAGAGGGATGAAGTCCAAAACCCGCCATTGTAATTGAGAAAACTGGTGGTCTAGCCGGAGACAGTGGTCAACCATAGGTGCCGATATTGTTCTCGTCCGTAAACGGGACGCATGCTCCCCAAGTCGGATCTTAATACTGCGAGTAGTGCGCCCAACATAAAGTAGCCCACAAGGACATTTTATTAAATAAACAACGAAGGAAGAATCACAAGTAGTATGCCATTGAGAGTTGTAAACAATGGAAGTGGACGCATCCACCCAGATCGATCCCATCATCGTCGTACCACAGTGGCTACATGAACCACAAGGAAAATGACCCGGATCATCATGATGAACAGGAGGGCGATCCGAAGGCCAAGAAGACTTCACAATTCTGTCCCTTAAATTAAAGGTCCGCAAGTATGCCACCCGAAGCCGTTTTCCAGAAAAACAAGGGTGTACTGACAAGACTGGCCAGTACCAACGTAAGATGTTCATCACCTTAGGAACCCCCGTCAGATATGGGAAAACACCAGTGAAATCCCCTCCATCGGTCTCACTTTCAATAGTAGAAGTAGCACATGGTAAAAATAACCACTCACGATGTAAACACCGAGCCCGTTTAAAGGCTTTCTTAATCAATGAAAGGGGGTAACCTCTCTTCAGCAACCGGTCCTGCAGATCTGTAGCCTATTTCTGAAAATCCTCCAGTGAAGAGCAGTTTCGGCGCAAGCGCAAGAATTGTCCAAATGGAAGACCCCGTTTCAGCGACAAGGGATGGAAACTAGAGAATTGCAGTAATGTATTTCTCTGTACTGGCTTTCGAAACAGCGTCGTGGTGATCCCATCAGGGGACAAACGGATTGTAAGATCCAAAAATTGTATAGAACATTGATCAAACGTAGCTGTAAACTGAATATGCGAAGAATGCTCATTTAAAGAATTGACAAATAGCTGTAAATCATGCAGTGATCCGGTCCAGAGGAAAAACACATCGTCCAAGAAGCGACGCCAAAAGGACACATACTGGAACAATGGAGAGGTGTAAACATGCTTTTCTTCAAAAATCGCCATATAGATTGTGGCAACGGAGGGGGCCACCGTGGCCCCCATTGCTATACCCAATGTTTGGCGATAAAAAGTGGTATCATGCAAAAAATAATTGCTGTTAATGACCAGATCCAGCATATCAAAAAAGAGCGAGAGATCCGTGTTGGAAGATCCAATGGATACGTAACAAGACATTGAAGTACTTCATTTTGATCAATATTTGTGTAGAGCGCTTGCACGTCCAAAGATACCAGATACGTATAACGCGAATAATCAGTACATAAAGACAACTGTGTGAGAAAGTCCCCCGTATCACGCACATAAGAGGGGACCTTAGATGCTGCAGGCTGCAAAAATACATCGCAAAATTTAGAAAGGGGTTCCAAAAGGGAATCCCGACACGACACAATAGGCCGTCCAGGGGGATTGTGTGCATTCTTGTGGATTTTAGGGACCAGATAGAAAATGGGAATCTTGGGGGTTGAATTAACCAAAAACCGAAATTCCCGACCCGTAATCCAACCACTTTGAAAAGCTTCCAGCATGAGAGATTTAATTTTCTGCAAAACCATTGGTGTTGGATTATTCGCTTTATACGTATCTGGTATCTTTGGACGTGCAAGCGCTCTACACAAATATTGATCAAAATGAAGTACTTCAATGTCTTGTTATTTATTTTTATTTATTTATTTATTTATTTATTACAGGCTCTTATATACCGCTCTATTCAGAATCAGCGCGGTTCACAATATAACAACATACCATAACAACAAACTGTTAGGTTTTACAGAGAACAAGGTCAGAGAACTTGGAATAAAACATGGAACGTCATTACTGCAACTATTTACAAGAGTATTTACAAGAGTATTTACAGGTATACATTAAAGGATTTGTTCTTAGTTTGGGTAGTGATTAAGATTGGTTAGTTGTCAAGTAATATTGGGGGAAGAGGTGGGATTTGAGTGCCTTCCTGAAAAGGGATAGATCATTGATAGCACGAATCTCTGGGGGTAGAGCGTTCCAGAACTTAGGGGCATAGAATCTGAAGGCCCTGTTAGATGTCACTGATAGGCATTTTGTCGCTGCTTTAGGGATGATTAGAGTATTTGTTGTATTATGTATCCATTGGATCTTCCAACACGGATCTCTCGCTCTTTTTTGATAGCTATGCTGGATCTGGTGCTCCTTGTGGCCTTGGGTAAGCCACTTAACCGTCCGTTTCCTCAGGTACAAAGAAACATAGATTGTGAGCCCTTTGGGGACAAGGGAAAATATATATACAGTACCTGAATGTATACCACTTTGATTGGTAGAAAAGCAGTATACAAGCCTGGTTAAATAAATAAATAATAAATAAATAAATACATTGTAGATAGACAAGTTATTGGTCTATAATTTTTGGGAATGTTATTTGGGTCCCCCTTTGAAAGGAGAAATGGTTGTCCTGTTATAAACCATTGCAGTATTAAGTTTGGCTGCTTAATCAATTGTTTTTTGCAGTTTGCCAGGTCTTGGTTGGGTGATCTCAGCTTTTTCAGTCAAAAATTTGTAACTCCATCTGGGCCAGAGCTCTTCCATTTGGAGGCTTGTTTTAACCTGCTTTCCAGCTCTTTTGTTTTTACTACAGGTCATTCCATCAGTTTGATATTTGATTTTTCTAAATGTTCCTTTATGCAGGTCAATCATTCTGCTTTCTGATTGTGCTCTGTTGGGTCCTCATATAGGCTTCTCCAGAAGGTTTCTGTTTCAGCTTTTGTTGGTGGTGTTTTTACCATAGTGTTCTTTCCTAATTCTCCATAGAACTGTTTTGGGTTCTCTCTAAATAGTTTAATTTGATATCTTTCTTTTCTGTTTTCTTCATATCTTTGCAGTTTTGGCGCTTCTGCTGCTACTTTCAGTGTATTGTTGGAACATATAAATTTCAGATCTTCTTCCGTTAATGCAGCATGCTTCAGCTTGATATCTTGGATTTCTTCAATATCTTTGATGATCTTAATCCTTTTAAATACCCATCTATCAGGGATACCTCTGCATGCAATGATTGTATTTTTCCTTCGATGCGCTTTTTCTTTTTCTGCACTTTACTTGGCAGTATTCTTGCAGTTATAATTTTAGCTGCACAATGTTGCATTCAATTTATTTCAATGATGCCAATAAATGATCCCTTTATACAGGATATGGCCTTGTTCATCTTAATTATCATACTTTTAACCTTAGGTGTTAAATTTAACTTAGGTAATCTTTCCGTTGCCTGGAACCCATCATAGTCATCTTTTTCCATGTAGGAGTTCGATCTTGAATTCCTCCACCTCAGGGTCTCTCTCGTCCCTTTCTTCCTCCTCTTCAGCTGATTTGTAAACCTAATTTTTATTCATCTCACTCTCCTGCAGTTCCAGATCTCTATGGTCCTTCTCTTCCTCAACTGTTCTTTCCTTTTCTGTATATTCCTTTCTTCTGATACTGTCACCCTGGTCTCCTTTTCCTCCATGTATTTCTTTTTCCACAGAAGCCCTTAGTTGATTCAAGTTGATTCACATACTTCTTTACTTTGATCTGTGAAATTAAAGATCTTAAGTTTGCATCCATTGCTTTTTTGCAGTTTTTCTTGTGGCAATTTTCCTCTTTCTTCAAGTTTTTGGCAGATTTTCTTTGTATACCTTCTTGATTTAAATATAGGATTTATTGCATAAAAGTCGCAGTAAATTATCTTCTCTTTATCTGCAGAAGTCCACTTAACCGTAGTTAATCCTCTTAACTGTTTCATTAATTTCTGGCAACCCTTGCTGAGTGAAGAGTGAAATGTGTTCTCACCGTCACAATACTTTTCACAGGGTCAGCCAAACCTGCATATTAATTAACAGTCCTTTCATTTTCACTGCCCAACCAATGCATGTCTGAAGATCAGAAATGGCAAGCTGGGACGTGCATGTATCATAGCATAGTTGCCCCCGTTATGAAATGGCTGGCACATCATGTACCTGTTTCTGCGGCTGTGAATTTCGGAAACATCCACAATTCTAAACTGGCCTGGAAACATGCACATACCCGACCTTGCCATTGCATAGGTCTATCTGCCGAACTGGTTGCAATATTTGTATCTTTCAGGGCATAAGAACATAAGATATACCATACTGGGTCAGTGATGGAACAATTTCAGACAGTATTTACACATGCCTCCCTTCACCGCCACCACTCCCCTGGTATTTTGGACACTGTTACCTGGACATCTCAAATTCTTCCTAGATGCAAATGCGTAAAATGCTACTTCTAGCTCACAATCTAATATACTCCTGATGCCCCCATGCACTTAGAATCACACAAGTCAATATTCAAATGTACTTATTCAGCTGCCGCTTTCTGGATAGGTTCCTTATCTGTAACATTTTCAGCAACACTATCCATATTGTACCACTGAAGATTATTATAGACTGCACCAGTGCTATCTGGATAGTACTGGGATGGACCGAAGGCATAGCGTAGGCATTTCCCTTACTGTAGGAAGAGCAATGACATACGAGCAGTCAGCTTTCCATATAGCTATCAAGAGAAATTTAGGACAGCAAAAAGGTTGCCCTACATTTGCTGGGATATCTATTCAGTTATAGTATAGTGGCAGTGCTCAATGCTCTATGAGGGTTATTTTAGAACAGGCCTTGACAGATTTTCTTGGAATCTAGGAGCTGGCCACCAAAACCTAGGTCACAGTGCATGTCACTGCCCATCCAAAAAAGTCTATTACAGCTACCTTTTTAGGTTTTAGGGCATGATTTACCAAGACTGTTTTCCCATTTTCTATGGGAAAAATCTTAATAAATCGGGCCCCACTCCTCTTCATCCCACCACCCCCACTAACTCGTTAGGCTACATACGTGTATGTGTGGGTGTGTGTATGTGTGTGGGTGTGGTGTGGAGCTGGAGTGCCTGCGTGTGTGTCTGTGGTGCTGGGGTAGGGAGCTTAACCCTTAAACTGCTTACACTGTTCCCTTCCTACAGCACTCCAGTCCCTCTCCTGCTGTCCCTCCCCCACCCCTGTTTCCCTTCCCAGACTCTCTCCCCTTCTTCCTGTCCTTTATTCCACCCCCCCCCCCACCAGCTACCCTCACACATGCAGACCCTCTCTTCTAAAGTTAACATAGATTTGCAGGTATTTTCATTTCCATGTCTCTCCCACCACTTAAATGTCTTTCTAAAATGTGCTTTCAAATGTATATTCAGCGTTGCTGCTGCTTCTGTAGGCAGCATCACTAAATACGTCTATTATATTTAACCGCCATGACATGTTTAAAAAAAATGAGGATCGCAGAGTTTGAATATTGACTTCCACAGTTTTATTGATAGAAAGACAGTCTATGCTACTTAAAAACATGACATAGGATTTTAGAAGGGGCATCCGGGAAGAATCTAGAATGTCCAGTGTAGAATATCCAAAAATCCGGGGGAGGGGCAGCAGTGTAGGGAGGCACTATCAGTGCCCTCTGAAATCGCTCCATCTCCACCCCAAATAATAAATGTCCCCCGTAACACGTTATGGAGGCAGTCCCTGTACAGGTTGCAAGGCTGCGTATGTGCACAGGTGTAGGCCGTTTCACAAATGTGGATGTCCCTGAATTGCACAGCCTCAGAACCGGGTACTTGGCGATGGTATTTCAGAAGCGGGGCGACTATAATATGAGGCTTGCATGTCCTGGCCGCGTATTTCAGATACTCAGACTTGCTGCCGCAGGCCAGTAATATGTTTGGAGTATATATTTACATGCAGGTTTCTTCAGCCAGGAAATATTAACCGTGGCAATGAAAGCGCATTATGCTTTTCCTCCTGGAAACACTGAAGCCATGAAACAAGTATGTTTCTGCACCTTATTCATGGTCAGGAGCAGGTATACAAATGGACGCCTCAACAACCCGGGCCAGATGTGCTTGTGTTGTTCTGAAATCATCCCATAATGTGCATTTCCCTTGCACACCCTCCTCCCCACCCCTATGCTACATGGACATGTTCACCCCAGGGGCATCTATATACCCCATTTCTAAAATGGGTCCAGGGATGTCTCCGTGATGCCCATGTTCATATGTCCAGATCATGCACAGAGCTTCTAAAATAGCCCCCTGTTTTTCTAAAGTTGCATGTTTTGGTTTGAATTGTTATGAAAACAATAAATACTATAAAAAAGACAGTCTATAGGGTTCAAAACAATAAACAATGGATAATAAAACAGACCAGTATAATCCAGTTGAAATCTCAAGGAGATCCGGGCACATTGTGCCAAGTGTACTAAAGGGCTTTTCCCATGTTGTGTCTGGGAAAAATGCTTAGAACGCAGGCCTTATTGTGATGTCATTAAGTATTTTCAAAATTGTCTTTCCATTGGTTAATGCCCATGGAAAGACAATGTACTGGCATTAAACCCATGTACTGGGTTTAATGCCAGTGATGATTAATGCCAGGGGTTCAAATCCCACTAGAGGACAGCAACCTTGGGCCGGAAGGACTGGGGTTTCTAGTCCTACAGGTGCTCCTTGTGGTCTTGGGCAAGCCACTTAACCCTCCATAGCCCATGTTCCCTGTAAAATAGTTTTCTCCAAGTTATAATGCCCTGTTCAATGTAATTTCAGTTTGTTCAATGTAAACCGCACTGATGCAGAATAGCGCGGTATATAAGAGAATGAAAATAAATAAATAAAATAAATGGGTCACTAATCACAGTCTGAAATACAGCAGTATGTCATGCAAGTCAGCTTTTCATAATGAAGAAAAAAGAGAGCTTGAAATCTGAAACAAATCATAATGTATTGTGATGTCATCAAGGATTTTTACAACTTCCTTGCCATTAGTTAACATCACACATTTTGAAAGCTGCCTTGACATTGATAAATAGCCTGGGCAATGCAATGTGTGCCTTTGAGTCAAGGCTGACTCCTGGTGATCCAGCAGCTCCTGGGTTTTTTTGGGCAGTGTGACTGGAAGTAGGTTGCCAGGCCTTTCTTCCAAGGCAATGGACGGTTAAGCGATTTGCCCAAGGCCACAAGGAGTGCCAGTGGGAATCAAATCCTAGTCTCTTGTTACCAAGCCAGTGCTCTAACCACTAGGCTACTCCTCCATATAACCATAAGGAAATTTCTGTACTAAGGAAGGAAACTAATATTAGGAATGTGCATTCATTAACATTTATTTATTTATTTGTGTGTTTTATATACTGCTATTTCAGGTAATCATAGCGGTTTACAATTAAAAGAACAGGTACATTAAACATTTTAACAATATAACTGATGCTGAAAAAGGCAATCAAAAATTTACATAATTCTAGAAATATAACTCATTTACAATTCTAATGACTGAAAATGTCCTTCAGACTCAGGGTAAGTTCAAAGGGGAATGGAAGGGGGATGATTAGCTTAGATAAAAAAGGGGAGTGGTTATTTATGTAGGGCCTGTATAAGTTATAGTTTTGTTCTGACCAAAATGTTCAACGAAGAGGTGAGTTTTGATGTGTGAACGGAACGAGGATAGGTCTGTAATGTTTCAGAGGCTAGCTGGTAATGAGTTCCTGAGCACTGGGGATATATATTCAAATGCTTTGTTTGTGCATTGTTTAGCCTTATGGAATTCTGATGGGATAGTAACATAGTAACATAGTAAATGATGGCAGATAAAGACCAGCATGGTCCATCCAGTCTGCCCAGCAATACGGTAAGAGCAGGTGCACCTGTCGCTCTGTGCAGGCCACCCCTCTCCATGTCTTTGTTTAGGGTTGGACCCACCACTCCATGTAGGACACCCCTATTTGCTGAGAAGTTAGATGGTTCAGTTTATTTTGGTTTTATCCTGTTGCTGTAAAGGGATCTACTGTGCTTGTCCCATGCTGTTTTGAATTCGGTCACTGTGTTTGCCCCCACTACTTCCATCGGGAGAGCATTCCAAGCATCTACCACCCTTTGTGTTGTTCATTTTTCCTCTTCTTTGCCGATCATTGGGTGCAACTTTGAATAATTATGAGAGGGATGGGGGAGCAATCTTTCTAATGATTTTGAAGGTGGTCATCAATAACTTGTATTTTATACTGCTTTGAATGGGTAACCAATGCAAGTCATGTAAGACTGGTGTTATTTGATCGATCAGGCGTGAATTGTGGAGGATTCGTGAGGCTGTATGTTGTGCCATTATGAGCGGGCGTAGGGATATTTTAGGTAGCCTTGAAGTAGACTATTACAATAGTCTATATGTGGTATTATCATTGCTTCTATTAAAGTTTTAAAGTCAGAGAGCTGTAGTAGAGGTTTTAGATGTTGCAGTAGTTGGATCTTGTTGAATATTTTCTTTGCTATATTTTTGATCTGGGTCTAGAAAGAGAGGTGTTTGTCTAATGTTACAACTAAGCATTTTACTTCATCCTTGACTTTGAGTTCAATGTCATCAATTGATATGCTTTGAGGTGGGTTGTAGGTTTGGTTCCTGGTGATTATTAAAACTTCCGTTTTTTGTAGTTGATGTTTAAATCTAAATTCTTAAGCCAGGTTACAATTTCCTTGAAGCACGATGCTATAGAGTCGAAATAGGGTGTGGTTATGTTGAAGGGCATGAACAGCATTATGTCATCTACATAAATGGCATAATCCGTCTTGAAGTTTTATATGATTTGACAAAATGGTTTTATATATATATATATATATATATATATATATATATATAATTAAATAAGAGTGCTGAAAACACGGATCCTTGAGGAAGGCCTGTGGTTTAAGAGTAAGTGTTAGAGAATATGTGTCCTATGCTAACCTGTTGGGATCTTTCAGAGAGATAGGATATAAGCCATTTAAGTGTTGCGTTGCTTAGACCTATTTGTCTTAATCTTTGTATTAGGAATGAATGGATGACCGAATCAAACGCAGCAGCTATGTCAAGGAAAATTAGTATGTAGGCTTGGTTAGTATTATCTATTCCCTTAATGATTTTATTGTATAGGACTAGCATCAATGTCTCAACACTGGTATGATCTGAACCCAAATTGGTTATCATCATGCGGAGTATAGAGGTCAATGTGGTCTTGTAATTACATGTAGACTTTTTTCAATTATTCTGGCAAGGAAGGGTAGACTAGAGATGGGTCTGTAGGAGGATGGACAGGTTTTGTAAAGGGCTTTGTTTTTTAGGATTGGACGTATGATAGCTTTTTTAAGTTCAAGAGGCATGTAACCTTGGGAAAGTGACTTGTTAACAATTGCTAATATGATAGGGGCTATTTCAGAAATTGTATCTTTGATCCATTTAACTGGGCATGGATCTGATTTAGATGTTGTGGTGTTCATATTTGCAATTGTCCTTTTAAGGGATTCTAGATATATTGGATGGAACCTTTCCCAGGGTTCAGAAGGGGGTAATGTACTATTGAAAAAGGTTCAGAGAAGAGCCACCAAAATGGTAAAGGGGATGGAAGGATTCCTATGAAGAAAGGCTAAAAAGGTTAGGGCTCTTTAACCTGGAAAAGAGACAGTTGAGGGGAGATATGATAGAAGTCTATAAATTAATGAACGGAGTGGAACGGGTAAACATAGATCGATTGTTTACGTTATCAGAATATAGAAAAACTAGGGGACATGCAATGAAGCTACAGGGTAAACTATTTAAGACAAATAAGAGAAAATATTTTTCCACTCAACATGTAATCAAACTCAGAGGATGCAGTAAAGGCTTTTAGTGTAGCTGGGTTTAAAAAAGGTTTGGACAAGTTCCTGGAGGAAAGGTCCGTATATCATTATTAAAAAAGGGACCCAGGATATCACTGCTTGACCCAGTACAAGTATTGAGGAACCTGTGTCTTTTGGGAAAACTGTTAGGTACATATGACCTAGATTGGCCACTGTTGGAAACAGGATATTGGGCTTGATGGACCTTGGTCTGACCCAGTATGGCATTTCTTATGTTCTTATGGCCCATGGACTGATGGGATATGCTGGGGAGTTTATTTTAGACATATAAAAGTCTGCTAGTGTTTGTGGTGAGATGTCTGGAGATGCAGAGGAGGAATTTGGCTGAGTTGTGAGGGATTTTACTATAATGAATAGGTCTTTGGCTTGTTAATTGATCTCATGAGAAGCTTTGTGTGATAGTCCTTTTTAGCTAGGTTAATATGATTGCGGTATCTGGTGAGCATGAGCTTGTATTTATCTCTGTTACCTGTAGTTTTCATGGCTCGCCAGGAATGTCCCAGCTTTCTCAGTTCTCTTTTCATTAGTCTCAACTCAAGGGAGAACCATTGTTTGGAGGTTTTTTTTGATGTATTTTGTGAATTCTGTGGTTTGGTAGCTATATCATTGATGGAAGTACAAGTGCATCCAAGTCATTTGCACTTAAGTCAATGGACTTTAGGAGCTCTTCAGTGAAGATTTCCTTATCGAAATGTTTATATTTAGAGAATAGTTTATGGTGATTCATTCTGTATTGGTCTGCAATTGCTTGATCTCAAGCGTAAATTCAATAAGGTGGTGATCCGACCAGGGAACCGGAGTTATCAAAGGTGGGGTATTATGTAGCAGTTGGAACTCATGGGGTATAAATATGAGGTCAAGGAGGTTTCCCTTCTTGTGTGCGGGATTAGTAATAATTTGTTTATAGTTTAATTCTTCCATTGCATTGGTGAAGGAAGTAGATCATAACATGCATTCGGTTTGTTAGTGCATCTTAAAAATTGTAGTGCATGCAACATTGATTTAGCATGCATTGATCTATGAAGTAAAGCATGTATAATCAGTTTGCCTGTTAAAAGTTCTAATGTGTGTTAAATATTTTATTAAAATGAATATGAAACAATCCAAAACAAATGTGCCTAAATTGGGAAAAAATTTAGAAAGATCCAAAAATAAACAGAATTCTTTTTTACCTTTGGACAGCCCACTAAGCTTCATGAAATGTTTGTCTATTTTGTTGTTGGAAGTCAGGGGGGGGGGGGGATTTTGACCGAAGATTGGATCAAGCAAGAAGATCTTATCCCTGGCCCATCCTCTCCCCTCATTCTCTCGCTCCTTTTGATCCTCCAGCCTTTACTGCTCCAAGCTTTGCCTGCTATAACTGCACACCTCTTGCCTCAAAATATAAACAAATTCTAACAGCAGTTTATCCCCTCCGGGTCTGCTATCTTGGAGGCGCGGGGACTCATGACCTGGTAGCTATTCTGATACTGCTGGCCTCAAAGTTCTGTGCCCTTTAGGAAACAGACTAGGAGGGAATGTACTTTTGTTTATATCAGTGACCCGTCAGGGGATGCCTGGTCCCCCAGTTAGGAAATCTGTCCCTGTTGGAATCTTAAACCATTTTAACATCATAGAGGGCAATTTATAAAGTCCACCAGTTGCTTGCAAGCCTGTGGGAACTTTGCAACCATGGGCCTATAAGCAAATTTTCAAAGGGAAACTTTTCATTAAACAATTACACAGGTAAAATCATTTTAAAATTATCTCCTCCAATATGTAAGAAAAATTAAGTTTCTCTAAGGTTAAGTAATTTCATTCCTATTAGGTTTTGGAGCCCTCACTTGGTTTGTGGCTTATTGTGCCACGAGGGCTTGCATGCATCTGTGGTGCCATTGGTAATTTAACTACTGGCAGGGTCTTCCAAGATGGACAGGTCTCAGCTGAGGTGCCAGACTAAGACAAACCAGCCATCTGGATATGAAATAAGAGTCAGAAGCTGCAAAAATGTCTTACTAACTTTCATACTTTGGACACATCATGCAAAGAGAGAGATCATTAGAGAAAAACATTATGCTTAGCAAGGTAGAAGGTCAATCTAAAAGAGGAAGGCCAGCAATGCAAGAGATCAATACAATAGCAACAGCTGTGGATGCCACTCTCAACAATTTTCCACCTGATGGAAGATAGAACACAGTTTAGGACAACTATCCAGAGGGCCACCATGAGCTGACCTGGACTCGATGACAATTAACAATGTTTTAGAGTGAGTTAAAGAGAAAGGGGTATGTTTACTAAACGGCGGTAGCAGGCTCCGATATCGCACGGAGTCCACTAATGCCATTTAGTAAACATACCCCAAAGAAAAATTATTTCATGATGAGAAATATAACACTTCCACTTGGGCAAGAATCAAACCATTTTCCCTTTCTACAAGACAGTTTCAAGCTATAGATTGGATCAGTCCTTTTCTTCTTTTTTATTTACTTGTTTTCCAAAATTCAGTGTAAACAATTGATTGGAAAACATGAATTTTAGGGCCCCTTTTACTGACACTTAGCTTGAGCTATATGCATGGCCCATGTTATTCCTATGAGCTGTGTGGCTGATAGCTAGAGCTGGTGATGTGATGAAGTAGACCTGTCTGTAGAATCCTTGGGACCGATGTTCAGCAGTGGTGAGCTGTCACTGCTGAACCTAAGGCCTGGCTATTCAATGCCGGAGCAATATCTGGCCAATGGAATTGAATATCCAGGTCAGCCAGATTGCAGAGAACCTAACCGGGATATTCAGCCACTGCCTTGTTAGCTTCTGCGGTGAAAGTTAGGCCATCCTTTAACGTTCCTAACTTATGCCACTTAGTGATAACTGGGCAGCTAAGTGCTCGGTTATCCCTGGGTGCCACATTCGCTCCACCCCCCCCCCCCCCCCCCCCCAGAACTCCCCAATGCCATATGGCTGGCATCAAGGTGTTCAGTGATGGCCTCCACAGATATTCAGCGGCTTTTTTACCTTAAAAAATAAAAAAGAATAAAACGAAAACAAAACAGGAATCCTTTCCCTTTTATGATTGTGGGCAACTGCAGCGCGTGCTGGAAGGAAATCATAGACACATCAGTTCTGCGGGGTTAGGCTGCATTTATTTCTCAGCTCCTAAGACAAGAAAAAAAGGAGAAACTCCAACAGAGCTAAAAGGTTTTTATTGATCCTAGTAACTGGACATTAGAGTACTATCTGTGGCGGCAACAGTTCTTACGTTTGGCAGGGCAGCATCCCTGCCTCAAGCAGCAAAAATATGAGAACTTAGGCGAACTCCCTTCTCGATCCAAGATTCAAGTAACAGTGATCTACTTCATTTCTGGGCTTTTTCTCTGCTTCAGCTGCTATTAAGCTAGACAGCTTGGTTGCATGATACCCCAGTCGTTACATCTGATTTCCTTATTTGCAGGTGTTGCTATGAGGACAGAGGTCAGAAATGAGTGATGTGGAGCCTGTGGCCACAGATTTTGCATCCTCAGGAAGAGCAGGCCGCCGAAATGCCTTACCAGATATACTGGGTTCCCCAGCTGGAGCTGAGACTTCAGAATTGCCACTCAAACTTGCCGAGCTCTCCCTATCTCAAGGTAATAACCAAACTTCAGAATTCTCAACCCATGGAGCTTAAGGAGGGAGGGTTCCGTGAAAGGGATAATTTCAGTGAGGGATTGGCAACATCATTTGGATTAAATCCAAACCTATCTGAAATATGAATTTTGGATAACCAGAGTTGTATCAGTTTGGGTGGGGATGAGAGGGTCTAAAAATGGACTTATCTAAAGGGGGGCCTAAATGTATTTGTTTGTCTGAGGCCCATTAAAGTGTTGATTCTGCTGTGGTTGAAATACCACAAGAATATCAAACAAGACAAACCATTTCCACATTATTTCTGAGGAAATAAGAAACGGAAGGAGTCAGATGCATAGTTGTGATTCATAATCTCCTGATTACATTTTTGGATCATGAACACCCAAAATGCCAAGGTCTCATGGCTTCACTATTGTTAAAATTGTGTTCAGTGCCTATTGTTGTTGTCTGTATAGCTGTCGTAAACTGTGTTCGGGCTTCATTGTCTATTAGTACACCAGTTACATGCATGCATGAGATCTCATCTGTCACAGTACATGTGACATTCATTGTTAAGAATGTTAGATGTTACTATGCAATATAAATGACATTCATAGTTTGAAAAAAGTCATCCATGTCAAGGCTTTCGGCTTGTGACTGCTTTCTTTATACATGGAAGTATCGTTCTTTTCCGCAAGCACCATCTGGACCACAAATCAATCAGACTCAACCTGAAAAACTAGATATTGAATGCATCAAATTGTGAATATAAATCAATTAATTCTTCTCCAAGATGATTAATGTGAATAATGAGGTGAGGATGAAATGCTGGGTTTATCATGTACAGGAACTGATTCTGTTCTTTAAATGCTGCAATAAGACCCTGGGTGAAATGAATGCTAATAGCAACAGTGGCATGTTCCTTCTTCTTGACTGAATAAATCATTGTCTAGAGAGAGCAGCCTGCACCATCAGAAGCAGTCATATTAGTCAGCCTCAGGTAGTCAGTTCACCAGTTCAGCAGTGGATTGAGGTTCAGTGGGCCACAGGGTATGGCTTAGGGGTGAGTGTTCAATAGTATGTATTCAATTCTTTGGGTGCCTAAACAATGTTGGTGCATGCAAATCATTTGTGAGCACATACACTTACGAATTAATGCAAGCACAAATTATTTGTAGGCACCCAAAAAGTTCTTGTGTGCCAACAGTATGCACAAAAGCACAAATGTGTGAAAAAAAAACACTTTAAGACTGAAAAAATCCTTCATTTAAAATGAAGATTACCAAACATTTTTTGGCCAGGCACACTCACTTTGGGAAAATATACTTCCAGTGAAAACTTGCATTTCTGTTGACACATGCTATGGTGGCTTTTTATTTTCATGTTTAGGAAGGCCTCAGATCTCTTACAAACATTTCATTTCAGAAGCATGTGCCTGTAAAATGGATGGAATGCATCTTTCACATGAAAGTGTCTGAGTATGAGAGGGATATTAGTATTGCTAATCTTACTATCAGGTAGCCAGGGGCTTGAAAAGATAAAGCCAGATTAGAAGGGCACTGCCAAGCACCTCAAAAAAACCCCAAAACAAAACAAAACAATTAGATGACAAAATAATTGATGCTCTTGCTTTATCCTGGAAATCTTCTGCATTTCTTTAGACAGAGGAGCGGAAGGCGGAGAAACGGCATCATCGGAAACTCCCGTGGAAGATAAAGCAGCAAAGGCGAAGAATGGAGAGAGCTAATCCCCAGTGACTGGTGTTTTTATTTATGCACAGAGACAGGCTTGGCATTGTGCTGCTTTTCATAAAACCTGAGACCTAATTAGTAACTGTAGCACTACACGCAGGACTATGCAACATGGCCATATCCAGATATGCTGATCTATGTCACTAGATTTGATTTAAGAAAGGTTTTCTACACTAGTCCAAGAAAAAGTAGGCTCCTCGCCACTCACAAGCCTGAGGAAGTTATAGGAATGCTTTTTAAAATTGTTCTTTGAATTTCCACAGGCTATATTACTAAACAGCCAAATGCTCTTAAATAGTCCAGTGGGTTAATATGAACAGTTCTGCAAGACAAAGTATCAGTGAGAGTGGAAAACATCTCTTCACACTTGTCCTTTTGTGTGTGTGTTTGGCTGAGGCACGACAAGGCCAGCTACATTTCATTTCCTCAGACCCACTCGAGTTGCAGGCTAGCCGGGGGATATTCCTGTGCGCTCATCAATTCACTTTCTAGACCTGTCCTCTGCTTAGAGATTCCTTCTGCCATCTGTGCGTGTGTCTCTGACGAGAAGGTAGCAATGTTTGATAAATGATTTAAGTTTTATTTGATATAAATAAGGAAATTAAATCAAAATCAGATCTTTTATGTCATGGTCATGTTATTTTTTGAATTATTATTTTTCCTTCATTGCTCAGAGTTCATCTGAAATGGTATAACTTACAGTACAACTTAGCACAAAATGGCGCATGTTTGATAAAGATCTACAGAGCCCAGTTTTCTATCTAAATGGATAAATGTGGACTGGAGAAGAGACGTGCAAAGGATGGCCACCATGTTCTTTTTATAGTTAAGCCCAAAACTATACTTAAATTTGTAAAGTGCAGACTTATAGTGTGGCATGATGACACATTTCCCCTTTCTCCATTCGAAAACTCCTACATACCTTTGTCAGGGACTTTGTGGAAGGAGATATGGTAGAGTGTATCTTGGTAGGGTATCAGGGGCTGTGTGGAGGCCATATCTGATATGTGCGTGAGGGTATTGTGTCTATATTTGTGACTGTCTTTAAAGCATCCAGTAGGTGTGTATCTGTAGGAATGTCTGTAAGGAATGGGGGTGTAAGGATATGTGGGTGTGTGATGTATGGAAGGTTTCTGTGTGTGTGGACAAGGATGAGCATGTATGGGAGGGTGAAATCTTGGAAATGTGTGTATGTGTGAGGGGTGTGCTGTCTGTGTGCGGGAGCTGTGGCATGGGTGTGGGGATGCATGAGGGGTATACCTTCCTTCCTCCTTGCACTCCCCCTTGCCCCTTGCACTCACTTTCTCAACCTCCCATCCCCTTGCTCTCTCCCTTTCTTCCCGTCCCCTCCACTTGTGCTCTCCTCCTTTCCCCTCCTCTCTCTGCCTCTGCTCCTCTTCCTCTGGCAGCCATAAAGCACAGGAAAGGGATTAAAAGAGCATCAGCACTTTACTGTAGGAAATGTTTCCTGATCAGCAGCGACTTACAGAGATGCTCAAGTATGCCAGAGAGCAAAGTGCAGCACAGTAACGTTCACAAACATCAATGTGGAAAGAAAAAGAAAGCGTCCTTTGTCCAGCAGCACTTGACTGCAACACAGACTCATCGGACTCGATATTCAGCTGTGGTGGCTCGTGCTGCTAAAGCGTTCAGCCCTTGTCACTGAACTTTAGACCTGGATGTTCAATGCCAGGGCTATATCTGTCCACCAGCACTGAACATCTAGGTTGGCTGAAAAGCAGTAATGGGAACTGAGCAGCAGCGATATTCAGCCGCTGCCTGGTGAGCTTTAGCGGTGAAGGTTAAGTCACACTTTCAGTTGCCTCCCTTTTGCCACTTAGCGATAATTGGGCAGCGACCCAATATCACTGCTGCCCAGTTATCACCAGGTGCCTCTCCCACTCTGCCCCGTATTGCCCCAGTGCTAGCCGGCTGGCATCGGAACATACAGCGCCAGCATCTGCAGAAATTTAGCGGCACTAACTTGTTTAGTGCTGCTGAGTATCCCGGTGACCATGATCAACACGGTTATCAACTTTGCTAACTGCGTTTATTGTATTGAATATCCCCCCATCAGCTTTCAAGTCGCCCCATAGTTTTTGCACTTTACATGCTAAGCCATTACATTAAACCAAATTAGTAACAAGCTCTGCAGCTATTCCAACTAAGTAACCAATGTTCTTGCAAAATTCTAAATTACTGCTTGGCCAACATTTTTTTTCTTTTACTAGTTTCTAAACTCTCAGGCACATCAACTGTCATTCAGTAAGGGGGTCTTTTACTAAAGGACGCTAGATGGCTGTGCGTATGCTGGCGTGCGCTGAAGGTGTGCTGGGACACATGTTGCCTGCTAGTGCAGGGCCATGAGAGCGTGGGACGATTCCCACACTAACTGTGCAGCCCGGGCTAGGGTCGTGATTGGGCGGGTTAGGGGTGACTAGTAAGCATGGGTTCACACTGCACACTAACTGCATCCTGCGCAATTAATATGGGTTCCACCTAATGGCACCTCTTAAATGTATCTGTGCTAATGTGGTGCACGTTAGGGGAAAGTGCTCCAAGTTAACTGCCAGGAAAATGCTTTCCACACTCCCGATGGCTCACACTGTGGTGTTGCACCTAATACGTCATAGTTTCAGCACTTTATGTTAGGTGCAGCACCTTAGGGCCCTTTAGAAAAGGGGCCCCGTAGCTTCTTTCTCTTAATTGCAGTTCGCAAATTGTAGTCGGTCTCAAACAATCCACTCGACAATCACTCCTTTCCCCAGCACTATTTCTTGAGGCCAGTGTGAAGTGAGAGGTTCAGATGCTCTTTTCCTTCTCTGCTTTTACCTAGTATGCGTTTGCTCTGTGCACGGGGTCTTTATGAGGGGCTACTAGCAGCTTAGAAGTGGAATCGCTATTTACATTCTGAGCACTCATTCCTAGAATAGTGCACACACTGTGCATTGGTGGCCATTGGGAGCACTACATCTATAGTAAGCGGTAAACAAGTTAACAATCATTCCTCTGGCCACATCTGAATCAGTAGGCAGAACTATACACATTCTCTTTGGGTTTATCTATTTTGAATATGTTGAAAAGATGTATTACTCAGTGAAGGAGGCACATAAAAACTAGAGTGCTTTGCCGATCAGAAATTGGGCTTAATTGCTCCAACAAAAAGAATGACACAATCTGTTTTTTTTTTAGTCCACACTGGCAGTTTTGCGCACAGTATTCTCACAGTCCAGATGTCTGAAACCTTCTCCACAAGCAGCTCTTCTCGCCTTAGTCAGTGATAATTACTATTGCAGCAGCAGTGAACACAGAATATAGATCAGTTTTCTGTTTTTTCCTTTTCCAGTCATTAACAACTTTTTCTTGGGAGCTGGATTCCAGGTAGTGCATGACACATGAAAGCGGGTGTACTTCTGTGGTCACAGCTGTATTGAAATGAATGGACAAAGAACCGAAATGTCATTCCCTAAGTTTTGCTTGGGGAATGACATTTTCTAGAGCTATCATCGTAGCATGGCCAATGATGCCAGGAAAAACCCCCCATTCATTCCATCCAAGCTGCCCAGTTATTCAGTCCACACTGGTAAGGGCCTATCCCAGTTGCCATGCAGAGAGAGTGATCAGCTGCACAATTTCTCTTTCTCTAGGATAGTGTAGTCTTTTAAGTTGTACTCCACCATTTTGGTTTAGAGAGCATAGAGGAATCCCACTTGGTTCCCTCCAGCACCTTCCTTTCCTAAGTCTAACCACATTTCTGATCTAAAAGCCCAAAGTTGTCTGTGCAGGAAAAGCGACACCTAAGTCTGGATGTGCACAGTTTCCTGAGTATTTTACAAAAAGGCTCGCTGAATGTGGAGCCTTTTGTAAAATACATACAATGATATGGAAAATTCACAGGTAGTTTGCAGCATGTACAGTGAGAAAAACATTTCTACAAAGAAGCAGGTTTAAAAACATATTGCCATCACTTGGGATTTTGAACAGGTAAGTGCTGTACACATTTATTTTATTTTTATTCTTTTAACAGGTTTTTTTATACTGCTTTATCATTTCAGTCAAAGCGGTTTACATTGTAGCTTAAAGTTGGTAATGTACATTAAACAGGGACATTGATAACTTGGATTTTTCTGCGGCAGTGGAGGGTTAAGTGACTTGCCCAAGGCCACTTCTGTGTGTAAGTGGCGATTTTGCAAACTCAGGACCAGCATGGAAGAGGTGCTGCCAGGGGCGATTACTCTGGAACCCCCATGCTGTAGGGATCCCCAAGTCTGAAGACAGCCGAGCATACTGGTGGATTTCTGCTCTGGGTCCCAGCAGGTCTAACACTCGCTCTATGCAAATGCATGGGTAAGTGTTGCCGCCTGTATGCATAAATGCCGAATTTTACAAAACAGGACATTAAAAGAGAGCCAATGAAGAAGTCAAGTTTAGGATTTTAGAGGTGGTTTTACAAACCAGGGAGGAAAGCATGATTGCTCCCTCAGTCACTCCTGCAAACCCAGGTCCAAACACAGAGCTGAAACTTATGCACGCCTTGGAGGCAGGTTTGGTGCAAGGTATTGGGTGCTAGAGGCTAATGCTCAGCCTTATGCTCCATCCCACCACCCTCCCCCCAAACACCACCCTTCCCACAACAATCCTGTAAAAAAATATAATTGGACATCATACTTGTAAATATTAAACTTCACTCTGTATGTATGCATGTGCCTGCTGTTCCTGCAGTCACTTTGTGTCATTCTGCAAGCTTCCAGAGCTGAGACAGGAACGGAGGGGGCTGCTTCTGCTTGATGCCTCACTAGAACTACCAGAGAATCTCTGGTAAGATCCAGGGGGATGGGGACCCTGTAGGGTGCCACCTGGTGAGAGGACCCATCAGGGGTCTTGGGGAGGAACCTATCGGTTGAGTTGCTTTTCAGGGTGGGAGGGCACTAAAGTGAGGGGGTACATGGGGAGCTAGTGCTCATGGGAGTTTGATTGCAGGAGAGTCAATAGGAGGAGGGGGTCAATCGGGGTGGTATCGGGGTGGCGGAGCTAGACTTGAGGTGATGACTTCAATGGGCAGTGGTCACACTACCAGTTTGTCGGTGGTGCGGCTGCACTTAGCACCACCTCTCGAGATGGAGGTAATTACAGCTATGTTATCGACAATCGTGACAGGTAGCACATGTGAACATCTTGCACACTAGCACACCCACACTCTGCCCAGACCCCCTCCCGATCCCGCCCCACAGCTCCAAGAACAGGTAGTGCAGGATTTAAGCATGGGATTTATCCCATGCTGTTTGCTCTTGGTGTGTGTTAACGGTTACTGCAGGTATTGAGCGTGCGCTGATCCGGCTTACCTTGCTTTAATAAAAGAGCTCCTAAATGTGTAGAGAATGGCTTTCTAAAATTGCTGTTTACCTGTGTAGGTAATTTACATAATTTACACAAGGAAACGGCTATTTACAAATATACATATCAGGCAAGACTTCTAAAATTACCTTTTAAAGATAATAAATAGCCAACAAAACTAACGTGGCTGCTGCCCCTGTGGACTCTGCCAGCTACAGCTGGCTATGTGACTCCCTGAGTTTCTACTAGGACTTGTAGCTAATTACAAAACTTGCAGCCAGTCGGTTCTACCACCACAGTATGATCCCCCACCTCACATCCTAAGATTGCTCTGGCCTAGTACCTTGACAAAGGAAAAGTAGGGAAGTCGTGGTCTTTTGTTTCCTTTTCACCAGAGAAAAGCAGAGGGGGCTGCTGAAGTCCTGTGACCAGTGGTGGCTGGAGTCCACTGGAGTACAGGAGGTGAAGTGTGTTCCTTCAACCAAGGCTGAGACAATCTGGAGGGAATAAGTTCCTGATTTTTGGGGTGCTTACATGCCAGATGATGGAATTCCTGGGTATAAGGGAGAAGTGTTGAGAGATTTGCCTATTTGATGTCCCCTTGGGTTCAAAGAACCTTGTGGTTGACAGAATTCTGCTATGGTGTTTCTCAGGTTCAGGAGTGTGAAGAAGGGATCTGAAAGAGATAGGATTGGTAGTGAAAAGAAGTCTCGAAAGAGAGGTAGAAGCGGAAGAATCTCAATATCTTCAATATTTGCCTTTTGATTTTGCATCTGTGAACCTAACAGATTAATTATTCCATTTTACTCACCCAGCAAACTGTGAGGCCAATATTCAAAGATACTCATTAGGTTAGTAGTGTCGGTAAGAGGATTATTCAGCAACACTCTCTAGATAGTGTCATTGAATATTTCCTCTAACTGTCTCAGCACTACCTAGAGAGTGCTGAGGTAGTCCATGGGTGGAGACAAACGTTATCTGGATAGCAACAGTATTTCCAAATAGCTACAGTTGTGGTCAACATTATAGGCACCCTTGAAGTTCAACTGCTTAATGTCCAATATCTTCTAAAATAAAAGTGGCCCGTGAAATGGCTTTGGACTATATATGCACACATATCTGACACATAAAAGAATGAAATAAACAAAGACCAATTAAAAAAGAAAATAGTAGGAAATAATATAAAAAATGGACATTGCCAGCACATTATTATTGGCACCCTTATAAACAATTCAGATTTGAACAGAAGAACCACATTCCCATTCCAGTAAAATTAGATGCACCTGTGATCAACTCTCAATACTCACATGACTTAAACCAATCCATGAATGATGGCTCTAATGTTTAAAATGGCCAAATTCACTCCCTGTTTCGTTTTCAAAATGGTGAAGACAAGAGAGCTGCTTGAGACCATCAGAAAAGCCATTACCACCAAACATCAAACTTCAGAGGGGTGCAAGGCCATCTCCAAAGACCTTGGGATTCCTGTAGCTACAGTTCATAATGTTACTAGGAAGTTTTCTGCTCATGGAACTGTCAAGAACCTCTCAGGACATGGTGGGAAGAGGAAAGTTAATCCAAGACGTCTTCGAAGGTTAGTGCGAACTGTTGGAAAAACACCTTCCTCTTCATCTCTCCGGGCCAGTCCAGGAACATTAGGATTGTCAACCTTCTCCAGCAACTGAGGACTGAATTCTGAAGTTTTGCTGACATCCTATCCGGCTCTCCCTGGTGTCAGAACCCCAGTCCTCAGCAGCTGAAGAGACATTAAGCTGACAGGCTCCCAGAGAAACGAAAAGGAATTTTAGACATGAGACTAGTTTTTCTTTTATTTGCTCAATTGAGAGAAAGGTGAAGGACCCTAGCAGAGCTCTTCCCTGAAGAGACTAGGATTAATTTATTTCATAAATAAAAGAGCCAGGTTTTGGCACGGAGGGCAGTGGAGGCAGAGCCTGCCTCAGTCAGCAGCTCTGGTTACCGGGTTAGAGCGGAGAGCGGTGCTGGGAGCCCCAGAGACCAATCGGCCGCCTCCGGAATCGAGTTCAATCTACCGCTAGCAGCGGGAGTGAGTGACTCGTGGAAGAAACAGTGTGGGTTTGTCTAGCAGCAGTGTTTCAGGTACGGCGTCATTTTAGGCCGGTAATGGCGTGTGCGGCAGAACTGACCGGGATCGCAAATGAAGAGACGCGCATGCGGCTAAGTCTGACGGTGTGTGGATGGTGTAGCTGTCGGTGGGGGCTCTCTGACCGAGGTTTTGTCAGCGTTCTGTGAGTAAAGGGCAGTTTCGGCATAGTTAGGTTCCCGGCAGCATGGAGGGCAAGCCAGAAGCCTTCGATTCTTTAGGGGGGCTTCAGAGCAGGACAGAAATGGTGGGAATGGCGGCCATTTTAGATAAGGCTCCCATTCTGGTGTCTAATCAGGAAAAGCCCGCAAAGAGAAAATCTAAGTCAAAGAAGCCAGTTCAGGTGGAGGATGCTCCTTCACAGTCATTGCCTGCAAAGCAGGGGGGCTTAGAGTCTGTTTTTTCAGCAGACTTTATACTGGCATTACATAAGGCTTATTGTTTGAAATGGCAGCAGGTTCAGGAAAAAGGCCCTGTCCCCATTCTGTCACAGCCTCAAGGGAAAGAAGTCTCCCCGTTGGATCCAGGGGAGGGGCCCTCCAAGTCGGCCTTGGGGGCTGAGGTGGGTACCGATAGCTTCGATCAAAACATCTCAGTGCTCTAAGGAGCTGAGGAGGGAGAGATCCTGTTGGACTCAGGCCTGGATCAGTGGGCCACGGATCTGGAGGACGGTGAGCTGGGGCCAGGCGAGGATCCTAATCTTTTTAGGGTTTTTAGAAAAGAGGAATTAGGGGCGCTTATTGTCCAGATGCTAGCAGCCCTAAATATCATTCTGCCAACGGCTCAGGAGGAGCCCTTGGAGGATCCTCTGCTCCAAGGATTTAAAGTGGAGCAAAGGTGTTTTCCAGTTCACAGGGTCATCAAGCAGATGGTGGAATCTGAATGGGACTGTCCGGAGGCTACCCTGCGGGGGGCGCGGACCATCGGACGGTTGTATCCGTTACCGCAGGAGGAACAGGACTTACTAAAGATGCCTAAGGTGGATGCCTTGGTATCAGCGGTGATGAAAAAGACGTCAATTCCTGTGGATGGCAGTGCGGCCCTTAAGGATTTGCAGGATAGGAAATTGGAAACCCTACTAAAGCAGACATTTGAGGCTAGTGCGCTGTCGCTAAGAGTGGCTATTTGTGGTGCGTATGTCTCCAGGGCCTCCATTTGGTGGATCCAAGGGGGTGCTCACTACGAGGGGATGAAGCCTCTGCCTCAGAAGGCGCAAAGCTGGAATCGGCAGCAGCGTACCTAGCAGATACGTTCTATGATCTGGTAAGGATTTCAGCTAAGTCCGTGGCCTCAGTAATTGCAGCCAGGAGGTTTCTCTGGCTGAGAAATTGGGCGGAGGACGCGTCATCAAAGGCGCTCCTTAGTAAGCTTCCATACAAAGGCACACTGCTCTTTGGGGTAGCTTTAGAGAAGATAGTGAAGGATCTCGGAGACTCAAAAGGGGGTCATCTTCCAGAGGACCGCCCAAAAGGTCAGAAACCTAATAGTTTGCATAAGGGTCAGTTCCGAGAGTTTTGCAGATTCAGAGTATCTCGCTTTTTCCTGTATCAGAGAGGGTGCTTTATATTCAGAGGTCAGTCCTTTCGGGGAGCTCGGGGGTTTGGCAGGGGTTATTTTGGGGCCCAGCAGAACTCCAATAAAAAGCCACAATGAAAGGAGATTGGTCCAGACGGAAATTCTGGTGGAAGGACGTCTACAAAGATTCCTTTCTGTCTCGGCCACCATAACAACCGACCAGTGGGTACTAGAGATTGTTCGCGATGGCTATGCACTCAAGTTTGCTTGGCCGTTAACGGAGGCTTTTGTGATGTGTCCATGTGAGTCTGCGGAAAAGAAAAAGGCGGTATCCACGACGCTCCAGCGGTTACTACGTCTTCAGGCAGTGGTTCCGGTCCCTCATAACCAGTTAGGGTTAGGTCGATACTCGATTTAACATAAGAACATAAGATATGTCATACTGGGTCAGACCAAGGTCCATCAAGCCCAGTATCCTGTTTCCAACAGTGGCCAACCTAGGTCATACGTACCTAGCAGTTTCCCCAAAAGACACAGGTTCCGTAATGCTTGTACTGGCTGAAGCATCGATATCCTGGGTCCCTTCTTAATAATGGTTTATGATCCTTTCCTTCAGGAACTTGTCCAAACCTTTTTTAAACCCAGCTACACTAACAGCCTTTACTACATCCTCCGGTAACAAATTCCAGAGTTTGATTACACGTTGAGTGAAAAAATATTTTCCTTTATTAGTCTTAAATAGTTTACCCTGTAGCTTCATTGCATGTCCCCTAGTCTTTCTATATTCTGATAACGTAAACCATCGATCTACGTTTACCCGTCCCACTCTGTTCATTTATAGACTTCTATGATATCTCCCCTCAGCCGTCTCTTTTCCAGGTTAAAGAGCCCTAACCTTTTTAGCCTTTCTTCATAGGAGTATCCTTCCATCCCCGTTACCATTTTGGTGGCTCTTCTCTGAACCTTTTCTAATAACGCTATATCCTTTTTAAGATACGGCGACCAGAATTACACACAATATTCAAGGTGCGGTCTCACCATGGAATGATATAGAGGCATCATAATATCTTTTGTTTTATTTTCCATTCCTTTCCTTATGATACCTAGCATTCTATTTGCTCTCTTGGCTGCCGCTGCACACTGGGCCAAGGGTTTTAACATGTTATCCACAATAACGCCTAAATCTTTTTCCTGGGTGGTGGTTCCTAATGTGGAACCTTGCATTGTGTAATGTAGTGATGAAAGCTCTCAGGAAGATATGGAGCTTGAAGAAAATCCTGATTTTCCCTTTGAAGTGAATGGCAGTGCACACGTACAGGGGAATTCCAAGACAGATCAAAGGAAAAGTCAGCTCCCTGCTAAAGTCAGGCCACGCTCTAGCTCAGGGGTGGAGACAGGCTTCCCTGCTGATTGGTCACACAGGTGCAGAGAACAGGGAATGCCCAGCAGGCAATGGTGTTTAAAACCACGAGCAGAGCAAAGCAAAACGGACAGAGAGAGAGAGTCAAGAGAAGAAGCACTGACTCAAGGAACACAGGAGAGACAGGCACAGGAGGTACAGATACGGAGACAGCAACAGAAGGCAGAGGCACAGGTGAACGGAGGAGAGCTGGACATGGAGAAAGGAACAGGAACAGCTGTTGGAGTTGGAAAGGTGAGAGAGGAGAGAAAGAAGCTGAAGCTGTGCTTAGCTGGAGGAGAAAGCCAGAGGAAATCTCCCAAGGAAGCAGCTACCTCAGAGGAACTGGAGAAGGACATAAGGAGGCTGCATTTCAGAGCCTGGAGGAACCCAGGAGGAAAGAAAGCAGCGTTGGTCTGAGGAAACATCCCCAAGGTAAAGCCAGCAGTTTCATTACTGATAATTCAGCAGAAAGACAATTTGCCAGTTCTAAAGGTCAGGAAGCTGAGTCCTCACCTTCTACTGTTAAGAAGTGGGTAGAGAGTTTTTCATATGAGAAAAGCCATAGCCCTGATAAAAGTACAGCCTTTGAAACTCCAAAAAAAAAAGCATTAAGAAAGCTGTTTTCTGAGGAGAAAGTTCACTCCCCTAATCTAAAGGTGCCTGTACAAGCTGAATTGCTGTGGAGCCAATTTCAGGAGTTCTTGAAAGAGAGAAAGTTTGAGAAAGCTTATAATCTTGAGAGAGATACTGTTTGCCCTGATGTTATTGAAGGAATGCAAGTAGATTCTTGTTTGCCTAATTGTGAATGTGTCCCCATTCCAATGGACTGTTCATTATCTTTAAGAGAAGATTCTGCAGTGTTGAATGGGACTGGGAATCTGTGAAACCATATAGGAAATAAGGGCAGTTCCTGCTTTGAGCTGAGGAAAGCTAATTTTGTTTTTCACTGAGTTTTATTACTTGCTGAAGTTAAGAAGCAGTGCTGTGAAGAAGTTTGCTTTCAAAAGAAAACCACAGCTGTTATAAGTTTGCTTGTGTTGCTGTTAACTGACCACACGGGGAAGTCCTCAGTGTGAGTGTGTGTGTGAAGCAGAACAGCTGAACAGTGGAAAAGGTTTGGTTTAGCCATTCTCATTATCCTGATTTAATCCTGATTTCATCTTTATGTTGGAGATGTATCCTTCTGCCTTGGTTGTGTACTGAACCTTGAATGCCTGAAAATCCCCACAATAAATTTTCTTGCTGCCTTACAACCACCGACTCAACTACATTTGTCCTTCAAGAGTAAAAAATCACTACAAGTCCCAGAATACCCTGGTGACAACAAAGGGAACTTTATTCAGAGGAGGACATATAAGGCCATTTCCAGCTTGTAAGCCCTTGGGCCCAACTGGAGGCATCGCAGTAACCATAGTTTGGGTTGTTCTTCCCTAGGTGCATAACTTTGCACTTGTCCACATTAAATTTCATCTGCCATTTTGATGCCCAGTCTTCCAATTTATCAAGATCCTCTTGCAATTTTCCACAATCCTCTTGGGTTTTAACAACTTTAAATAGTTTTGTGTCATCTGCAAATTTGATAACCTTACTCGTTATTCCCCTTTCCAGGTCATTTATGAATATGTCAAAAAGCAGCGGACCCAGCACAGATCCCTGGGGTACATTACTATTCACCTTTCTCCATTGGGAAAATTGGCCATTTAGCCCAACCCTCTGCTTTCTTTTAACCAGTTCCTGATCCACAGTAGTACACTGCCTCCTATCCCATGACTCTTTAGTTTTAAAAAAGTCTCTGATGAGGGACCTTGTCAAAGGCTTTCTGAAAGTCCAGATACACTATATCAACCAACTCACCTTTGTCCACCTGTTTATTCACACTTTCAAAAAAACATAACAGATTAGTAAGACAAGATCTTCCTTGTCTAAAGCCATGTTGGCTGTCTCGTGGTTCCCAAAAAAGAGGGGTCTTTTTGACCTATTTTGGATCTCAAACATGTGAACCACTGTTTAAGAGTTCCGCATTTCCGAATGGAGACACTGCGGTCAGTTATTCGTTCGGTGCAGCCGTCAGAGGTGCTCTTGTCCATAGATCTGACAGAGGCCTATCTTCACATACCCGTCAGGCCAGAGCATCAAAGGTTTTTGCATTTTGCGGTACCCATGGGTCATTTTCAGTTCCAAGCGTTGCCATTTGGTCTGGCTACGGCGCCACGAAGTTCATGAAAGTGATGGTAGTGGTAGCTGCGGCGTTGAGAAGAGAAGACATTCTGGTGCACACATACCTCATCGATTGGCCGATTCAAGCACCGTCCGTGTCGGAGTTGGTGGCGGCAACGGCGTGGGTGGTGAGTCTCTTGGAACAGCTCGGCTGGGTGATAAACCAGGCCAAAAGTCAGTTGCAGCAGGTACAGCATCTCCTTTACCTGGGAGCGCTGATCGGCATGGCGATAGGGGCAGTTTTTCTGCCAGAGGTCAGAGTGCAAAAGATTTTGAGGCAGGTAACAGCGTTTTTACACCTGAAAGCTCTGATGGCGTGGCGTTACTTACAGCTTCTAGGTTCCATGGCAGCAGCCTTGGATCTGGTACCCTGGGCAAGGGCGCACATGTGTCCACTGCAGCAGGCTTTGCTGACAAGGTGGTCGCCTCAGGAACATTCCCTGGATCGAAAGTTGCCATGTTCACAGAAAGTCATCGACAGTTTGCAGTGGTGGTTGGAGCCCGCCCATCTTCGAGCGGGGGTTCCGTTACAACAGCCAGATTGGGTGCTCATCACCACAGATGCCAGCCTCTTTGGCTGGGGAGCGCATTGTCGGTCGCACATGGCTTAGGGGTGCTGGCCGCCAGAAGTGACGGGTTACTCAATCAATCTTCTGGAACTGAGAGCGGTGCACCTGGCGCTTCATGAGTTTCTCCATCTTGTGGAAGAAAAAGCGGTACGAGTGTTCTCCGACAATGCAGTGACAGTGTCCTATATCAATCGGCAAGGGGGAACAGGCAGTGCAGCCTTGTTAGAGGAGAGTCAGAAGTTGATGAGTTGGGCAGAATCTCATCTGCTAGCTCTTTCGGCATGTGCAGGCCGATTATCTCAGCCGGCATGTAATAGATCTGGGAGAATGGGAGTTGAACGCAGCAGTGTTTCACGACCTTACTCAGCGATGGGGACAGCCGGTGATGGACCTAATGGCCACCTTCGACAATGCCAAGGCCGGTCGGTTTTTCAGCAGACGCAGAGAATGTATGTCGGAAGGTCTTGACAGCTTGGCACAGCCGTGGCCGTCAGGAGGGTTGCTTTATGTCTTTCCTCCATGGCCTATGATAGGGTGAGTTATTCAGCGGATAGCGCGTCATGTCGGACTGGTGATTCTTATTGCCGCAGATTGGCCCAGGAGAGCATGGTATGCGGACCTGGTGCGTCTCCTAGTGGATAGTCCTTGGAAGCTACTCACTCGGGCAACCTCTTGTGCCAGGGTCCTCTGTTTATGCTGAACGTGAATCGCTTCTCACTTATGGCTTGGCTCTTGAAAGGGAGAGGTTAAGGCATAGAGGTTATTCGTCGGTGGTAGCCACAATGTTGAAGGCCAGGAAGCAGTCTACTTCCTTAGCTTATATTCGGACTTGGTGTATCTTTGAGCATTGGTGCGAAGAGCGGGGCCTTCAACCAGGCAACACTCTGGTTCCAGAGGTGTTGTCCTTTCTGCAGGAGGGACTGGATAAGGGGTTAGCCCTCAGTACTCTCAAGGTTCAATTGGCGGCTCTGGTGTGTTTTCGAGGTAAGGTATGGGGGGTTTTCCTGTCCGGTCATCCGGATATTCTGCGATTCTTCAGAGCGGTGAAGAACGTGCGTCCTCCGGTTAGGCCAGTAGTTCCGGCTTGCAGGGCCGGATTTACCTTGAGTGAGGCCCTACGCCAACAAAAATTGTGGGCCCCCAGCAGGGGCGGCCCAAGGGGGGTGCGGGGCCTCATTTGCATAAATATTTGCATAATGTTACCATATACTAACTTTTAGTAAACGTGCCTCTTAATGAGTGTATGGATAAAGAAAGACTAAAAGATTTCTACATTACTATAATCCAGTGCCAACCCATAGCAAACCCGCCGTATCCTAACAGCACTACCAGGACTCACAAAGCACCATACTCTACCAATCAAAAGGCAACACTGCAAATATTAAACCAATACATTTCAGAGAACAGCAATACATGACCTACTGGGGAAAGAGAACAAGTGGCAATGTCAAATAGGAATTATATAAACAGAACACCTCAGCTCAGTTACACATGCAGAACATAGACCATCACCAAACAAGTAATCACAATTTAGAAACAGGAAGACAATAATTAAACTGGGAATCCCAAAAGCCAAACTTGGAATGTACAACACTGTAGAAATAAAACTATACATTAATTTGTTCTTGTACTAAACAAAGCGCAGACGTTAATGATGCACATTTACCAGAGCTGACATATTCCAATTAATAAATTCAAAATAAAGAGATATTTTTCTACCTTTTGTGCATTTTTTTCAGCTGCAATTGCTCCAGCCACTTTCTTCTGGTTTCTTCATGTCTTCTGCTAACTCTCCATCGTCTGCTGTCCATTTGTCCTTTCTTCTCTCTTCTAGTTTTTTTCCATTCTCTCTCTACATCTGCTTTAACATACTAATCTTTCTCCTTTTGCTCTTTCCTCATTCCTATTTCATCCACTCAAATTTTACCCCTCCATCCTCAATCCCCACTTACTCTCCCAATACCTGGCTAATTGTAGATTTTTTATCCCTCCCACACAAAATATTTTTCCCTTCTCCATTTTACTCTTCCAGCCCCATCCCATTCTAATCCTCCCCCAACATCAGCTCCCTTCTAGTTCCAGCCTCACCCAGCATCCATTCCCTTCTAGTCCCTGCATCAGCCCATTTCCAGTCCTAGCCACCCATCAGCCCATTTCCAGTCCTAGCAACCCCCCAACCCAATACCAGTCCTAGCCCCCCATCAACCCACTTACAGTCCTAACCCCCCATCACCCCATTTTCAGTTTAAGCCCCCCCCTATAACCCATTACCAGTCCTAACCCCCCATCAGCCAACTTCCAGTCCTAACCCCATCAACCCATTTCCAGTCAGCCCCCCATAGCCCATTGCCAGTCCTAACCCCCCCCATCAGCCCACAGCCCATTACCAGTCCTAACCCCCCCATAGCCCATTACCAGACAGCCCCCATCAGCCCACAGCCCATTACCAGTCTTAACCCCCCTCAAAGCCCATTACCAGTTCTAAACCCCCCCCAACAGCCCATTACCAGTCCTAACCCGATCAGCCCACCTCCAGTCTTAACCCCCCAGCCCATTTCCAGTCCTAGCCCCCCCATAGCCCATTACCAGACAGCCCCCATCAGCCCACAGCCCATTACCAGTCTTAACCCCCCCCCAAAGCCCATTACCAGTTCTAAACCCCCCAACAGCCCATTACCAGTCCTAACCCCATCAGCCCATCTCCAGTCTTAACCCCCCCAGCCCCTTTCCAGTCAGCCCCCCATAGCCCATTGCCAGTCCTAACCCCCCCCATCAGCCCACAGCCCATTACCAGTCCTAACCCCATCAGCCCACCTCCAGTCTTAACCCCCCGAGCCCATTTCCAGTCATAGCCCCCCATAGCCCATTACCCGACAGCCCCCATCATCCCACAGCCCATTACCAGTCTTAACCCCCCAAAGCCCATTACCAGTTCTAACCCCCCCCCAACAGCCCACAGCCCTTTATCAGTCCTAACCCCATCAGCCCACCTCCAGCCTTAACCCCCTCAGCCCATTTCCAGTCCCAGCCCCAGCCCCCGCCCCCCCAATAGCCCATTACCAGTCCTCCCCCCACCCCATCGGCCTAAAGTAAAATTTAATTTTAAAAAAAAACTGCTGGCTGCCGCCGCGGGGCCCCCTCTGCTGCCGCGGCAGCATGGACTGACCCGCGGGGGCCCCCTCTGCAAGCTGAATCCGTCGGTCCCTCCCTCCCTCCGTGCAGGCTGTGAGAGGCGCGAAGGGAGAGTGTCTCCCTCGCGTCTCTGTTAAGCCCACAGGGGCTGATGGGAAATTTCCCATCAGCCCCTGCGGGCTTAACAGAGACGCGAGGGAGACACTCTCCCTTCGCGCCTCTCACAGCCTGCACGGAGGAAGGGAGGGATAGACGGACCGACGGATTCAGCTTGCAGAGGGGGCCCCCGCGGGTCAGTCCATGCTGCCACGGCAGCCAGCAGTTTTTTTTTAATTTTTATTTTTTAAAAAAAAGCTAATTTTTTCCAATTTTGTGGGCCCTTTCCAGCTGTGGGCCCTACGCCATGGCATACATGGCGTATAGGTAAATCCGGCCCTGCCGGCTTGGGTTCTGAACTTAGTCCTGGAAGCGTTGATGAGACCTCCCTTTGAACCGGCAAGGGGAGTGTCGCTCAGAGAATTGTCATGGAAGACCTCTTTCTTAGTAGCATTGTGTTTGGCAAGAAGGATTTCGGATCTCCAGGCGCTTTCGTGTAGAGAGCCGTATATTCAGTTTTACGAGGGGAAGGAGATGTTGCGGCCGGTTCCCTCTTTTCTCCCGAAAGTGGTGTCTAGGTTTCATGTGAATCAGACTATTTCTCTTCCAACTTTTAGGGGCCAGGGTGGAAAGCCCATAGATGGTGCCCTGAAGAAGTTGGATTTAGGGAAAGTGCTCTGAAGATACCTTAGGAGAACGAAACCCTTTCAAAAAACATACAGGTTGTTTGTACTATTTGGGGGGCCTCGAAAGGGGCAAGCGGCCTCCAAAGCCTCGATTGCTCGATGGGTAAAACACGTCATAGCAGCGGCGTATCAGGTGAGCGGAAAAATGCCTCAGGAGGGGCTCCGCGCCCATTTGACTTGGAGCCAGGCGGTGTCCTGGGCCGAGTTTGCCTTGGTTCCGCCGGTGGATATATGCCGGGCGGCTACTTGGTTGTCTCTTCACACGTTTACAAAACATTATAGATTGGATGTTCAAGCCAGAGGAGATGCAAATGTGGGGGCTGCGGCCATCATAGCGGGCCTAGCGGATCCCTCCCGGGGTTAGGTACTGCTTTGGTACTTCCCTAATATTCCTGGACTGGCCCGGAGAGACGAAGAGGAAGAAGAAATTAGACCTTACCTGCTAATTGTCTTTCCTTGAGATCTCTCTGGGCCAGTCCAGGACCCACCCAATACATTTGCAGATTGAACAAATTTTATCAATGGACTCTGGTACGTCCTCTGTCCATGTTTTATTGGGCATAGGGGCGTGGGCGTTACTGAATGGGGGATTCAGAAGAGTTTATTGTTGGTCTTCTGCCCAGGGAGTCTGGGTCGGTTTTGGTCTATGGGGCTTCCGTGTCCTAACGGAAAGTTGGCTGTGGATTAGATTGGAAACAAAAAGAAAAAGGAGGAGCTGTTTACATTTTAGGTAGGCTCTGCATGTTCGTGTTGACGTTTAGTGTGGGTTCCATTAGTTTAAGATAGTTGTAAATTAGGGAATAAGTTATGCTCTTAAGACTGTTCTGACATCAGGGGGAGCCAGATAGTATGTCAGCAAAACTTCAGAATTCAGTCCTCAGCTGCTGGAGAAGGTTGACAACCCTAATGTTCCTGGACTGGCCCGGAGAGATCTCAAGGAAAGACAATTAGCAGGTAAGATCTAATTTCTTCATGTAAAACATCGAAAAGCTTAAAGCCGACCTGAGCAATCTGGAGCGGTGATTTGCTTATTTTATTTATTTATTTTTGTAATTTTTATACCGCCATATTGAGTAATCATAGCGGTTTACATAAAACAACTGAGTTACATTAAACAAAGTAGTAGTTACATGTGCATAGAATACTCTAAGGTAAATACATGATTAGTAAACATCATCAAGTAATCAAGAGTATATACATGATTATTCAATATGAACTATATACAGATTATAAGAGTCCTGTATTTTTGTGTGTTGGGATAGTTGTGAGTGTGTAGTGAAACTGAATGGAGTGAAGCTTCAGGAATCTTAGTGGGGTTGAGTCTCGTCGGTTGATGCATTTGCCTCGTTTTTACCGAAGTGTTCTATAAATAGAAAAGTCTTGAGTTGTGAGTGAAAAGTGGAGAGGTCAGTTATGTTTCTCAGATTTTCTGGTAATGAATTCCAGAGCATCAGAGAAAGGTACTCAAATGCTCTGTTACTAGTGTGTTGTTTCGTCTTTCTGAATTCAGGTGGGAATAGCAGAGTATTAGTCATTGGTGCTCTTCTATGTTGGTCATTAGGACTATTTAGTTGAGTTCTGTGTTTTTAGATTGAGATGATTAGTACTTTGGTGTGTTTGAACAATACAATAGGTGGGAATCTAGATAATAACCTCTATTATCAATATACGTAGTGAGTGAGTTGTTTACGATGTGATAAATGGTGCAATTGATTTTACATTTATATTTGTTCAATATGTTAAGGTAAATATTTGTTGGCAAGATTGAACAGCAGGACAATGACCCAAAACATACATCCAGAAGTACAAAAGAATGGTTAAAAAGGAACAAATGGACTGGCCAGCAATGAGTCCTGATCTCAAGTTAATCACAAACCTTTGGAAAGAGATGAAATCTGCCACTGGTACGAAAGGAATCCTGGAAACATTCATGAGCTGAACAAATCATGTTGAAGGGTGGGAGAAACTACCAGCAAACAGTTGCACAAAACTTAGAGATGGTTACAAGAAATGTTTGGAGGCTGTCATCACTGCCAAGGGTTGTGCAACCAAATATTAGTGAAGGGTGCCATTAATCCTGTCCAGGTCATATTTATTTTTTCTCAGAAATTGCTACATCTAAGTTGCACAGACATCTTTTTTTTGTTGTATACCTTTAAACATACTATTAAAATATTATGATGACATACAGTTGGAATATTTCCTATTATTTCTCAAGATATTGTACACAACATACCTAAAATGCAAGGCTGCCAAGAATGTTGACCACAACTGTCATGGCAATTTAATTAGGAGAGCACAAAACCTGTCCTAACTTTATGTGGTTTGTTATTTGGATAGTGGGCTAAATATTGCCATTATCTGGATAGTCCCACAACAAGATGATTTACTATCTACAATTCACCTTCATTGACAACTAACCGGTGAAAATCATGAAGTCTATCTGAAAATGTTTTTGCCAGATCATCCACCCTGAGAGGACAACCCTCCCTCGTAGTGGATCCTCCTTTTAATCAGATTTAAAAAAGACCCACAGGCCTAAAATGCACTATGGAACTGACTGCATAAAAGCATGCCATTCCAATATTTAACCAATGAAAAGGATTCACCAAGTATTTCTCCCCTGTTCATAAAACCAACTTAACATAAAAAACGTATCATTTGGAACAAATATTCTTAAAAATTGCCAAGCCAGTGAACAGGATTTCTTCATTAATGCATTAGGATTCCTCCATTAATTGTACTTCCAGTATGACGACAAATTCAGGACTCAAAACCATTTAGGTATAACAGGCCCAATAGTCGTTAGCATAGAAGAGAAATATCGACCAGGTCCCGCAACACCACGTAATGTTTCAAGCCGTGTGGTTTTGAGTCTTGAATTCATCATCATAATGGAAGTAAATTTAATGGAGGCATCCTAATGCGTTAATGAAGAAATCCTCTCAGGGTGGATGATCCGACAAAAAAATTTCAGATAGACTTCATGATTTTCACCGGTTAGATGACAATGAAGGTGAATTGAAGATAGTAAATCATCTTGTTGTGGGAATATATAGTTGTGATTTCTTTGGGCTTAATTAGGGTTAGAATTTGATTATCTGGATAGTGACACCGGTCACCGCAGTACCCTGCACTGGGCACTATCTGGACACCAGCACTCAATATCTGGATTTTATTTAACCATTTTAAATGCAGTTAAATATTGCTCCATATGTTTTTACATAGGCCGATATTTAAAACCCGCGGTGGGTGTTTTCTAAATGGCGGCCACAGCATTGCTCCAATTTGCTGGCTCTCCAATTCTGGCAATCTGAATTTTTTTTGTCAAACCAGCAGAGTTTCATTTGTCTGTCTTAGTAGACTGTAAGCTCTTAGGAGCAGGGATGGTCTCTTTTTGGGTACTTGTACAGTGCTGCGTATGCCTAGTAGTGCTATATAAATGATAAGTAGCAATAGTGGTAAAGAGGGCAAGAAGTGAAAGGTGAGAAGGGGTCTGTGTTGGAAAGCTTCCCTTTTTCGTGCGGGTTGTGTTGGCACGGTCCTACCATAAGGAGCATATATGAAGGCAGATCCCATTTCACGAGTACATGACTAGTGGAGATGTCTTGAACTGAGGCAGCAGTGGAGCTCTGGCATGAAGCAGATGGAGCTTCAGTTCAGATTGTTCTTTTCCTTATCTCTACCCGGTTGGGAATGCATTGCGGGGAGGGGTGCGGAGCAATTAAATCTTCCGAGCAAGAGAAAGAAGAGCTTTATCACAACTTTATAGGTAGGGGAGCTGTTGAGGAATTAAGGAAAATGCGAAGTGAAACATGCAGAATATCTGCAGATTTGCTACACGTATAGAGGCTTTCCTGGATTGCCGTATTTAATAACTTTTACTTGCCTCTGTCATTTAAGGTATTTTAAGGGAAACATGGGTTTTTTTTCAGGTTCTGTATGCACAATGTCATGCTTCTTTCTCCCTGTTATTTTCTATGGAGCAGAGCTGCATAAATATCTATGGGCATATTTAAATGAGCCAGAGCAGCCATTTAAACAGTGGGCAAACATTTCTAGTTTTTTGCCTGTAGATTGCATTGACATCATGCCACGACCATGTCACATGAACTCCTTCCACCCTATTCCAGATACTGATGGCATCAGCAAGACAACTTTGCCAGTCTGAAAAGACATCATGAGCCCTTTACATATTATTATGAGCCCATTATACACTACAAAGTGGGCGCCAGCCTAAAACTCCAAATAAAGAGGGTCTGTTTGACTTTTCCAAGATGTGTGGAACCTCTTGTCAACCTTTGCCAAATGCAGGATCTGAAGATATTTATTCACATAGCATGGAGGCTGATTTTGTGTGGGGCATGTCTGGGTCATCCGGACATCCAGAAAATGGACGGGGCACATTTGTACCTGATTCTGCAACCATGAGAGCTATACATTCCTGCGATTGCAGAATCAGGGCACTTAGATGGCCTGGTGTGCCCTCCATTCTGCCGTGGGGGATGTCCAGGGATTTGGCTGGCCAGCCCTCTCTACACTCCTACCGGTGTGTCGACGCAGCCGCATCCTGTCGCCATGGCACTGGCACGTCCAGTTGGAGGAACCCCAACCGCACTGTAGTACCCTTTCCCCACCGCCCAACCCTTGGCAGAGGCAGCCAGGGCCGGAATCAGTTGTTGGGACTCCTCCTGCAGTGGCGCAATGCCTAAGGAGGGGCTGCAGGTCATGATCACCCCCATGCCCAGAACTTATTCCACTTTCAGGGTGCAACAAGGCAGGCATCCAGTGCTGCTCCAGGGGACGTACAGGGCCATGACCTGAATAGGCCCTGTACATCCAGATTCCTCGGCCCACCCCTACTCTGCCCCCTCTCTGCCTCTGTCCCTCCCCTTCCTGCCCCCGTCTAGCACTCCCACACAAACCCTCTATATGTGTGGAGAGCGCTGCGACTAGAATTTCATCCTGGTCTGTTTGCGGGTCATAAGTCCAACCCGGATGTACAACCACGCTATTCAGGCCTCAGAATCTACCCCATAGTGAATATGATAAGAACATAAGAAATGCCATACTGGATCAGACCAAGGTCCATCAAGCCCAGCATCCTGTTTCCAACAGTGGCCAATCCAAGTGAGAAGTACCTAGCAGGTTCCAAAAAAGACACACAGATTCAACAATGCTCATCCCAGGGCAAGCGGTGGATTTCCTGGGTCCTCTTTTGGTTTGTGGACCTTTCCTCCAGGAATTTGTTCAAACTTTTTTTAAACCCAGCTACACTAACGGCTTTTACTACACTGATTGAGAAAATATTTTCTCTTAATAGTCTTAAATAGGTTATGTTGTAGCTTCATTGCATATCCCCTAGTCTTTCTATTTTTTGATGGCATAAACAACCAATATCGTTTATCTGTAAATTTTCCTAAGTTCTGAGTAAAGGTGAATTGAGCCCCAAGTAACTCAGTGGAATAAACATGCAGAGACCTATTTACTAAGACATGTTAAAGTTTTGCACTTAGCACATGCTAAAGGTCATAGGCAATGGGATGGAGTAAGCCCAATATACCACTAGAAAGCTTGGTGGCGGGGCCAGGGACTGGTTTATTTGTCCCTCTCCAACCCAAAAGAGAGACAAATAAACCTTCAGTGCTCTTGTTGAAGGCAAATGTTAAGGTGTATTAAGTACAAAACCCCAATGTTAGCATTTGGTAGCATCCTTGGCATTTGGTGGAAGGCAGCAGAGATGCCAGTATGGGTTGATGTGTGTTAGTACTGCAGCTGATAATGCAAATGCAGTTCATGACACTTTTGAAAGTAGAAAGAACTATTCCATGCCATCTGCAGGACTTGCAGTTAACGCGCATTGAGATAAACCTGTGTTAACCGCAAATCCCTTCCCTGCATAAACATAACATTCTGCATTAGCTGTTTAGTGTACTTCAACTCCATATCAGCTGCTTTTTAACGTGTGTTAAGTGCTTAACATGTATTAAAAACCCACTTTAGCCACCTAATGCTGTTTAGTAAAGAGCCCCCCCCCCCCCCCGCCGAGTATGACGAGATAAATATGTGATGAAACCGGAGTTCTCGCTTCAGTTGTTTCTGCCGCATTCATATTTTGCTGTCTCGGTGTGATGCCTGTACCTGGAGATCAGTGCAGCAGCACCTGGAGGTCAAGTGGGAGTCAATGAGCAGCATGATCTTCCACATACTTACTATAGAACACTAATATTTCTTCCCAAATGAATGATCATAGACTTTGTGGCCCTTTTACTAAACATTGCTAACCAGTTAACGTGCATTTTGGTGAGCAGTAACTGGCCATGGTGAACCCTAATACGCGAGCATGTCTGCTATCAACCACTAAAACGCACGTCAACTGGCTCTTGGGTGCTAATGTGGACAGTGGGTGGGTCAGAGGTAGAGCATGGGCATGGAGAAAACATTAGTGCATGAGTGAGGATAACGTGGTGCTTAGCGTGGGTTCCCTTAATGGCACCTGTATGGGTAGCGTTAGGTGCACCCATTTTACTTTGCTGCTCATTACAATGCCCAGATGCATATTAGCTGCCAGGAATATACTGGTCACATTCCCAACAGCTAATACAAATGCTTGGCACTTAATGTGCATTGCTAACGCTCGTTAATTCCTTACTCCTGGGATAAGCAGCATGGAAACTCTGTACCTTTGTGGGAACCTGACAGGTATCTGTGACATGGATTGGCTGTTGTTGGAAACAGGATACTGGGCTTGATGGACCTTGGTCTGACCCAGTATGACATATCTTATGTTCTTATATTTGTGTTTAGCAAAAGACCCCCTTTGTGTTAGTATATCTGCTGAAAAAAGGATGAGAATCCACTCAACTTACATGAAACATACATAGCATGATGGCTGCAAAGACTGTAATAGAAAAAGGATTTCACAAGTCAAATAGATTAAAGCAATAGAGTTTTTGTAGTTCCAGTGTACACTTTAACTAGAGCTCCAAATCTGTGAACAGGTGCGTGCAGTTGGAGGTCTGTTTTGAAATCTTACTGCCCATGAGCAGACACTAGATGGCGCTGCCTGTCTATTTTACAAATGTTAATAGCCCACTATGCTTTTAACCATTGTCTATCAATGGGGTAATGTTAGAGTGAAATGAAGCTGAAGAACCACATTCATCTGCTATTTATTAACGGTACTACTTTAAGTTTTGCAGCCACTCTATTCTGTGCTCTTTTAAAAATTCAGTTTAAGATGCACCACTGAGATCACCGAAGTCATGTGATCGAAAAGCTGTTCATGACACCTGCTTTCCAAACTATGTCCTTTACAAAACACCAAAAGTGAAATGCACTCCCTATTTTCGAATTAATTTGGCCAAGACTTTCCAAGATATAGTCATTTATCCATGTTTTTCTGACCGTACTTAGAAAAGATCCATCAATTCAGAGGACAATTTTCAAAGCCACTTCCCTGGGTAGTGAAAATGACAGAGGTAGGTGGCACTTTCTAGACTAACCAATTTATTGAGACATGAACTTTCGAGGGTAAATTGACTTGTCTAAAGGCTGTAACCAGTTAAAAGTATATGCAGGCTTCTAAAGTGTGTGTGTCCTTTTAGCCAGTCTGCAAGGAGGGATTCTCCGATGCAATTGGGTCGGGAGAGGAAGCCATCATGTGTACAGGACATAAGTACACAATCTATTTCACCCGTCTCGACTGCCTGAACCAAACAGCAGGTGGAAAATACACAACTACACCTACTTTATGCTAATGTTCAAAGAGAAACAACATTGGTCTCTTTGGAAGACAGCAGAAAGCACAAGTGTCACAAGCACGGATGGAGTTTGCAGCTGCTGGAAAATTACCCCTATGCGATCTCTGTCAATGTCCCTTAGAGATACAGTGCATGCAGACCTCCTACTTGTGTCCATGCTGGGAAGGGGAGCGACAGACGGAATTACCCAGCGCAAAGGGGTTAAGTATCTGAGATATCAAAACTCTGAGAGAAGATTTTGGAGGAACGAGTCCTAATCGAAGGCCGCAGAGAGAAGAGGAATCTCAGAAAGAGGAATCCATTTTGATCTGATTTGCTGGGATAGCTATTTGAGAGGGAAATAGATGGGCCTGAAGGCTTTCATTCTGATTTATGTTAATCTCAGGTCAGCAGCCACTTGAAAGGGGAAATCATCCATACATGGGTTGTACAGTCCCCACTGAGGAAGCAGAGGGAAAATATGAAAAGGGCGTCATATATTGAAGGTTTTGTTCTGAGAGCATATATTTATTTCTTTTTAAGCAGTGTATTATATATTGTTTGTGTTTTTGTGGCAGGTGCAGGCCTGTGACCCACGGTGTCTGAACATAAGCAGGCCAGCATGGCTAGCTTGACCTGTAAATGAGGCCTGTGGAGAGGCATATAGGATTGCACATCCCCCAATATGCTGCTATTGTAAGATAGAACTCAGTAGAAGTATTGAATTAGCTTAGGTAGGCAGAACTGCAGAGCTGAAAGATGGAAAAAAACACAGAAAGACATGTTTAAAAGTTACTGATAAGAAAAAGTACATCTGCAAAGAAATAATTGGGAGTGCTGACAGATGAGTTGCAGAACCCTGCTCCTCTGCATGCACAAATTGGTTCTATGGCCTTGAGAGTGTGAAAGTAACAAGTTGATGAACTGACCATTGTAATTGGGACTAGAAGGGGGGCATGCAGGTGTCATGCCCACAGAAAGGACATAATTGGATAAACTTATCAGTACCGGGACCAATGGAAGAGGTACGGGAGGTATGGGAGGTTACCGGGACCAATGAAATGTTTTTCTATACCTAGAATAGAGCAGAAGTCTATAAAAGTTGTTGTAATGCTTGAAAACTTTGCTCAGCCATTTTGAAATTGACTGGTTCGAGACTTGTGCACAAATAAATGATTTGGACCTTCTGAACAGACTCCTGGTATCATTGGTTTGTCTGCACTTTGCTGCTACATATTCTTGGTGCGTTGGCCGGGAAGTTGTGGAATCAAAGTGTATATAGGGCAATATACCACGACTTTCCGCCTCTATAGGCTTGGTCCTGCCGGGATCGCGCCCTTCCGACGAGGGCTGCTCCCTGGCGCCACGGTCCCTTGTATCGGAGGGAGCTGGTCGGACCTCGGTGGGTGCCGGGCCCGGTTGGAGCCAACGCCTCGAACCCGAGTGAGGGGAGTCCGAGGTCCAACTCATGCGCCTGCTTGGGAAGTTTGAGGACCGGATCCGGTGAGTATAGTTTTGATTTTGGTGTCTAGACAGAAATAGAAAGAGCAGTACTGCCATTGGAACTTGGAATTTGGAATTTGTAATCTCGAGATATTGGGAATTGGTAAGAGAGCATGATCAACTCTCAAGGAAGGGCCGAGTAACCCCGCATGGGAATTCGCCGGGTGAAACCCTCATCCTTTTTGTAATTGGGAAAAAGACTAGTCAGAATAGATAGAAACGAATGCATTCTGGGATACGTTGCTAGCATGATTGTGTGAACGAAGTGTGAATGAGAGGTCTGGCAGCACGGACCAAGTGAAGGCGGACCCCTGAGTAGCGCATTTCCTGACCGGGCGACCGCGTTCAGGTCGCGAAAAGGGGGAAGCGGTTGTCGTCTTGTCTTGTTATTTGTACTCCTTATACGTTTCCAGGACCGTGAGGACCCCTTACCCACGGTCCGCCCTCCTTTTCCCTTCCGTCTGTTGTTGCGCGCACACATCGAAATGGGAGGGGCGGGGTCTACTAGAAACACTCCATTAAAATGTATGATCGCACATTTTAAAGAGGGATATTCAGGAGATTATGGTATTAAAATGACAGCAGCCCGTTTGCAGATTTTGTGTACTAGGGAGTGGCCCGATCTAGACCCCATCTGGCCCCGAGAGGGAACGTTCAATGTAGAGATTATTCAGTCAATACACCGTAGAGTGCGGGTAGCGCACCCTGATCAGTACCCCTATATAGATTCCTGGTTAAGTATTTGTGAAGATCCGCCCCCCTGGGCGCAGCGCTGTTATGAGGAACAGTGCAGAATAATGTTAGCGAAAACAGATTCTAGACAGAAAGCGGAACAGCCCAAAATGAAAGAGCAGGATAAGAAAGCCAGAAAGAAGCCCATCCTGGTAGATCCTGATTCCCCAGAAATAATTCTCAGGCAGCCCCGAACCCCAGGTCCAATAAGAGTAGCCCGGCGTCCTGCCCCAGAACCCCAGAGACGGCCGGAGCCGAAGCGGGACCCAACCCCTGATCCACCTCCCGGAGGGGAGGAAGAGGAGGAATTAGTTGAAAGAGAAGAGGAGGACATAAAAAGTGAACCAGAAGCGGAGGTAGAAGAAGGAGAAAAAGAGAATGCCCCAGATGAGGAGGATAGTGTACAAGCGATTGCTAGCACTAGTACGCCAGTAAAAGATAAACCCAAAGCAAAACCTGTGGGGAAAAAGAAAGTGACCCCTTCAAAGACAATCACAACAATAACCCTTAGATCCCAAAAGACACCTACAGCAGCCAAAATGTTTCCCTTACGGCAAGTCCCGGGAGTGCCCGTAAAGAATGATAATGATGAAGTGGTAGCGGGACCCCTAACTTATGTGTATATATCCCTTTCTCTACAACTGATTTATTAAATTGGAGGTCGCATTATGCCTCCTATACTAGTAAACCCCAGGAGCTGACAGAATTAGTAACTACTATTATGGAAACTCACCAACCCACTTGGCCAGATTGCCGCCAGCTCCTGACCACCCTATTCACGACAGAAGAGCGAGCAAGAATTAGAAAAGCAGCTATTGAGTGGATGGCAGATAACCCTGTAGCTCCGGCACAGGGGCAGAATATAATAGACCGTCGGGAAGCAGCTCAGAGAGAATTCCCGAATGAAGACCCCCAATGGGATCCAAATACAGAGGAAGGATCCACAGCCCTAGCCCGTTTTCGCCAAGGCTTTTTACAAGGCCTGAAAAGGGGGGGCCAAAAGGCTATGAACCTTTCCAAAGTTGCAGGAGTTATCCAAGGGATAGATGAGAGCCCAGCAGATTTTTATGAAAGATTAACTGAAGCATACAGAATGTATACTCCCTATGATCCCGAGGCACCAGGAAGTTTATGTATGGTGAATTCTGCTTTTGTAAACCAGTCTCAACCAGACATTAGACGTAAATTACAGAAATTAGAAGGGTTTGCGGGCATGAATGCAACACAGTTATTGGAAGTCGCTCATAAAGTGTATGTGAATCGTGATAATGAAAGACAGAGAGAATGTGATAGAAAGATGAAGAAGAAAGCTGATTTTTTGGCTGCGGCCATAGTTGAACAGAAAAGGGGAGGTGTCCCTAGTCGAAGGAGCAGAGGAAGAGGGCAGGGTCAAGGCGGAGGCCGGACCCAGAGACTAGGCGTGAACCAATGCGCCTATTGCAGAGAGGAAGGACATTGGAGAGATACGTGCCCGCAACTCGAAGACGCCCAGCAAGATGACGACAGCAGTCATCAGTGGCGAGAAGAAAGACGAGGCTATCCCCGAAGCCGAGGAGGAGCCAATCGAGAACAATTCCAGCGAGAGAGAGGAGGAGCCATTCAAGCATTGGCCACACCAGCCCATGATGAGAATGACGTGGATTAGGACAGACCGGGCTCCAAGTTTGCTTTAGGTCTCCAGGAGCCTATGGTCGGAATACAAATAGGAGACCAAATTATGGACTTTATGGTTGATACTGGAGCACAACATTCAGTAATAGACAAAAAGATAGCCCCATTTACTACAAAAGCAGTCACCATTATAGGAGCAACTGGTGCCAAAGCCACAAAGTCTTTTCTTCAAAATCGAATATGCAGTCTAGGAGGACAGCAAGTAACTCATCAATTCCTTTACATGCCCGAATGTCCAGTGCCACTACTGGGACGAGATATGCTAGCCAAGCTTCAAGCACAGATATCTTTCTCTGAACAAGGAGAAATGCAAATGACAGTGAATTCCCAAGCCAAACCAGCAGGAGTAATGCTGCTGACAGTGCCCCGAGAAGAAGAATGGAGGTATTACGTTGATGACTCCATCCAAGATACCTATTTTGAACAAACTTTAAAGAACATCGATGCACCACCTGGAGTATGGGCAGAAGGCAGTCCCCCAGGCCTAGCCAAGCATATAGCTCCAGTGATTGTAACCCTCAAGCCTAGTGCTACACCAGTGCACGTCAAACAGTACCCTCTCCCAAGAGCCGCAATTGAAGGCATTCATCGCCACCTACAAAGATTGCTCGAGTATGGCCTACTAAAAGTATGTCAATCCCCATGGAACACTCCTCTTTTGCCAGTAAAGAAACCTGGGACAGATGATTATCGCCCAGTACAAGATTTAAGAAGAGTAAATGATGCAGTTGAAACTATACATCCAGTTGTACCCAATCCTTACACTCTTCTAGGACTGATACCTGCTGAAGCTACCCATTTCACTGTACTGGATTTGAAAGATGCATTCTTTTGCATAAGATTAGCCCCTGTAAGCCAAATATTGTTTGCATTTGAATGGCAGGACCCCATCTCTGGAAGAGGGGGCCAACTCACCTGGACAAGATTACCCCAAGGATTCAAGAATTCACCTACCATCTTTAGCGCTGCACTGAATCAAGACCTTTCAAGCTATCCAGTAGCCCCGGGGAAGAGAGTGCTTCTCCAATACGTGGATGATCTGTTGATAGCTGCCATATCAGAAAGTGAATGTATACTAGCCACCAAAGATCTCTTGCAGTTACTAGATGAAGCCGGATACAAAGTTTCCAGAGCCAAAGCACAGCTATGCCAAAAAGAAGTGAAATACTTGGGTTTTCGTATTACCCAAGGAAGCAGAAGATTAGGCAGAGAAAGAAAAGAAGCAGTATGCAGAATTCCAACTCCAACAACCAGAAAGCAAGTCAGAGCCTTTCTGGGAGCAGCAGGATATTGCCGAATCTGGATACCTAACTTTGCCCAAATTGCCAAACCACTGTATGAAGCCACAAAAGGAGAAGAGAAGTCGCCACTGGAGTGGGGACCTGAGCAGGATACAGCCTTCAAAACGCTAAAGGAAGAATTGATGTCATCACCAGCACTTGGACTACCAGATGTCCACAAACCTTTCCACTTGTTTGTACATGAAGCACAGGGAAATGCCTTAGGCATGTTGACTCAGAAATTGGGAAATTGGGAGCGACCTGTAGCATATCTATCGAAACAATTGGACCCGGTGGCCAAAGGATGGCCACTTTGCTTGAGAGCAGTTGCAGTACAGCGCTGCTGGTGAGTGAAGCAGACAAACTCACACTAGGACAGAACATACGAGTCACTGTGCCACATGCAGTCCTTGCCCTTATTTATTTATTTAAAAGTATTTCTAAACCGTCTTATCATAAAAATCAAGGCGGTGTCACAACAATACAATCAGATGAAGTGCTGGGGGGGTCATGCAGTGTAGGAGGGATAGTGTGCGGGGGGGGGGGATCATGCAGGAGGAATAGTGTGCGGGGGGGGGGAGTTCATGCAGTGGGGGCAGTGATGTGAAGTGTGTGTGTGAGGAGGGAGATTCTAGATTAGGGTGGGCTATGTACAGTGTGCGCTATAATACAGCATGTTCTATAATACAAGGTACTGTCCAGATAGGGCTTGAGCTAGATCCTGTGCCGATATACAATCTCTTGTTGGTGTCTTACAATCTCTCGTCGGGGTCTTTGTTGATCAGGCTTTGTTGATTACGTGATGTGTCCATAATGTTCTATGAACAGAGTTGTCTTCAGCTGTTTGCGGAAGTCTTTGAGGTCCGTTGTCGATCTCAGATCATCTGGGAGGGAGTTCCAGATGGTTGGGGCTGCCAGGGAGAGGGCTCTCTCTGTGGTGTCCTTTCGTGTTTTTCTGAAGTCTTTTGGTGTGTTGACTCTGTTGGAGGTTCCTTTTCTTCTCGGGCGGGTGCTGGTGTCTGGATGAATGAGGGTGTGCAGGCTGTTTGCTGAAATGTGGTGCTTGATTTTGAATATGTTCATTATTGTTTTGTATTTGATACGTGAGCTGATTGGGAGCCAGTGTAGATCTTTGAGAACCGGGGTAATGTGTTCATGTCTTGTTGAGCCAGAAATTATGCGTGCGGCGGTGTTTTGGGCTAGTTGGAGCGGTTTGAGAGTTTGCTTTGGTAGGCCAAGGTAGATGGGGTTGCAGAAGTCCAATAATGGGGTGATGAGCGCTTGGCATACTGTGCGGAAGTGTTCTGCGTCGAGGAGGGGTTTAAGCCGTCTGATGATTCTCATTCTATAGTATGCATTCTTGACCGTTTTGTTGACGTGAGACATGAGATTTAGTTTGTTGTCCAGGGTTACTCCCAGGTATCTTACTTCGGATTTCATTGGAATGGTTGTGTCTGCTATTTTGATGTCCGGTGGGTGAATGAAGTCGGGGTTGCGAGTGATTATTAGAGCCTCAGTCTTGCTGTAGTTGATTGAGAGGTTGTTGTTCGTGCACCAGTTTGTCATTTGTGTTAGGCAGTCAGTTATTCTATTGTAGTCTGGTTTGTCGGTTGAGATAGGTGTGTATATCATGATATCGTCTGCATAGATGGTGTATTGAATGTTGTTCGCTTTCAGGATGTCGCATATTGGCTGGATGTATATGTTGAACAGAAGGGCCGAGAGGGCGGATCCTTGAGGTACTCCTTGGCGGATTTTTATGGGTTGAGAGGTGTTGTGGCCTATCTTGACTTGTAGCTGCCTGTCGGTGAGGTAGGATTGGAACCATTTTAACGTGGTACCGTGAAGCCCAATTTTCTTTAGTCTTTCCAGGAGGGTTGGGTGGTCAACTGTGTCGAAGGCGGAGGAGATGTCGACGAACAAAAAGCAAATTATTGGCTCACCAATTCCCGAATGTTGAAGTACCAAAGCATGTTATGTGAAAACCCACAGATACAACTTGAAGTGAGCCATGCATTGAATCCAGCCACCTTGATACCCATCAGTGAAGAACTCCCAGAACATGACTGTATCGAAGTCATGGAAACTGTGTTCTCCAGTCGACCTGACTTGACAGATGTGCCCATAGACAACCCTGACCAAATCTATTATGTTGATGGGAGCAGTCTCATCCTTGATGGACGACGCTGTGCCGGATATGCAGTCGTCACTCAACACGAAGTAGTTGAATCATCAGCTCTAGCCTCAGGCACATCAGCCCAGAAAGCCGAATTGATAGCACTTACCAGAGCATTGTTGTTAGGAGAAAAACTTGTGCTGAATGTATATACAGATTCCAAATATGCCTTCACTACCTTGCATGCCCATGGAGCTCTCTATAAAGAAAGAGGACTCATCACATCCGGAGGAAAATCAGTCAAGTATGGTCCCGAGATATTGATGTTACTTGATGCAGTTTGGGCCCCAACACGTGTAGCTGTCATGCATTGCAGAGGACATCAAACAGGAAAAGGAGAAGTTGCCCGAGGAAATAGATTTGCAGATGCCTCAGCACGACAAGCAGCTATGACGGGACAGATTGCCCCACAAGCTATGCCAATGCAAGCAGCATTGTTTCCAGTACCTTTGAATCTATGGACCCCACGATATACCACCAAAGAATTGGATTACTATTGTAACAGAGAAGACGGAATACTGAAAGATGGATGGATTGAGCTGCCGCCAGAAGAGGGCAGTCAACCTCCTGGACGAATAGTAATTCCTGAACTGTTAGGACCATCTTTTGTCAAAGCTTTCCACGAAGCCACCCACTATGGGAAAAGTGCTATGGAAAAAGCACTCAGACCACATTTCTACATCCCTCTGATGACAACCATATCAGCCTCAGTAGCACGTCAATGTCTAACCTGTGCCAAAAATAATGCCAAGCAAGGCCTTATAATGGCACCCCGAGTTCAGTCAGGAGGTGTCACCCCCATGCACAACCTCCAAGTTGATTTTACTGAAATGCCAAGAGCCAATGGATACCATTACCTATTAGTATTAGTTTGTACTTTCTCTGGGTGGGTAGAAGCATTCCCAACTAGAACTGAGAAAGCCCGAGAAGTTACCAAAGTCTTAATGAGAGAGATTGTCCCCAGATTTGGAATTCCAGCAGTAATAGGGTCAGACAACGGACCCTCATTTGTCTCCCAAGTTACTAAGCAGTTAGCAAAAGCTTTGCAGATACAATGGAAACTCCACACTGCGTAGAGACCCCAGAGTTCAGGGAAAGTTGAGCGAATGAATCGTACCTTGAAAGCCCAAATGTCCAAGCTTTGTCAGGAGACACACTTGAAATGGCCCCAAGTGCTCCCCATAGCTTTACTCAGAATACGCTCAGCTCCTGTAAAGTCAACAGGATTTTCCCCTTTTGAAGTTTTGTATGGTAAACCCCCACCAATAGTGCAGGGAGTCAAAGAAAGTTTAGCCCAGATTGGTTCAGAAGTAACCAGACAAGAACTCCTAGCTCTTAGTTTTGTTCTGCAGACTCTCCATACGTGGATCCAAGACCAGTTGCCTATCAACTTGACAGAACCCTTGCATCCCTATCAGCCTGGTACTTCGGTGTGGATCAAAGATTGGAAGAAGACACCGTTGGAACCCCATTGGAAGGGACCGTACACCGTCATCCTGTCTACCCCAACTGCAGTAAAGGTAGCCGAGATCGACACCTGGATCCACCACAGCAGAGTCAAGCCCGCCGTCGATCCTGAACCAGAGCAGTGGACAGCAGAACAGCATCTTGATGCACCCTTGCGAGTTACTCTGAGACGGCAACCAGCAGCTTAGACACTTCATCACAAGTGCTTTGCAGTAGCCAAGTCTTTCGAAGAGGATTGCTGTTTTCCATGCAGCAACAGTTTTGTTTCAACGAACCCAATTTGTGTGTGATTTGACACACTACTTTGAGACTACATTGACTAAGCCAGACTTCACAAGCCAACTGAAATTGCTAAAAAGTTGGTTAATGTGTACTGGACAACCTGAGGATCTTCAATCAACACTCAGCACCCGTTAAATTGCTTCATTAGCAAACGGGACGAAGAATAAAAGACCGTCGTGATCAAGATCAGCAAGCTGAGGATTCAGAAGAACTCCAATCAACATCAACATGTATCTTTGCTTTTGCTTTGCCTTGGTTGCCTTCTTTGGAGGTTTTGAACTGGACTGAAAGTAACTCAGACTTTGCTTTATCATTCTTACTATACCTGCAAGGGAACAGTAACTCGGTGTATCTATAACACCACTGAACTAAATGTTTGCACTCATGGCAAAATCAAAGCATGCTATAATCCGCATCAGAATCCATCCTATTACACGTTGGAAATAAGATGGAAGGATGCAGATGGACCTATACTAGCTGCTACACCACCACTTAAAGACATTACTAAACCTGCTGTTTTGAATTTTGATGCATGTAATGCTATTAATAGAGATAGTCAGTCCACCTGTGGTACATGGGAGAAAGCGTATCGAAATGACCATAAGTATATGTGTCCAGAAGGTGCCACAAATTGGTGGAAGTGTACAGGTAAAACGGGATCAGGCTATAGTACTGCAACAGCGGCAGATTACTATTGCCCATATTGGGGATGTGTTTTTTATGCTACCTGGAACACTGGTATAACTGATGAGAAAATAGATAAACGGATGGCTACTCTAACCAAGCCAACCACAAATGATAAATGCCAGAAAGATGCTTGTAACCCCTTACACTTACGTATACACAATCCCCATGCATGGAAACAAGGATACAAGTTTGGTTTACGTATTGCTGGAGGAGCAATAGATCCAGGGACCATTGTGTATATCAGATTAAATACCCAAGCCCACAAGTCATCTAAATATCATATTCATAATACCTTTTATGAAGCCATGCATGTAAATAAGTTTGAGATCCCTCACCCCTCACAGAATTTATTTTTAGAATTAGCTGGAGCAGTAGTAACTAGTCTTAAGATCTCAGATTGCTATTTTTGTGGCGGAACCCAAATGGGAGACCAATGGCCATGGGAAGCCCAAGAATTGAATTATTCCATGATTTACAATCAGACTGAATTACACAAGGCTACCAGTGAATGGGTGTTAGCGCACTCAATCGTTGGACGTCTTTGCTATGCCAGAACTGGACCCCAGTTCACCCAAAAGGTAGGACAGCTGGTCTGTCTTAGCCAGAAGTACTATAATGCCACGACCAAAAAGACAGCATGGTGGTCAGGAATCAGACATCCTGAACCTCCTAACCCATTAGCCAGATTTCCTGAACTTGCTGGTCTATGGACTAACCTTGCCAAAGTCCAAGCCTGGCAAGCCCCACCTGGCCTATATTGGATCTGTGGAAACCGAGCATATGCACAACTTCCGCCACACTGGGGAGGAGCATGTGTCTTAGGAACCATCAGACCTTCTTTCTTTCTTTTAAACACTGAACATGGAGAACAATTAGGATACCCTGTATACACTACCCACCGACACAAAAGAGCATTGAGACAGAAAAGAGAAGCCTTACAGATAGGCAAGTGGGAGAAGTGGCAAGGTGATGATTGGCCACCAGAAAGAATCATTGAGTATTATGGGCCTGCCACTTGGAATGATGATGGTATGTATGGTTATCGTACTCCAATCTATATGATTAATCGTATTATTCGCTTACAAGCAGTAGTTGAAATAATAACCAATGAAACTAGTCATGCTCTTACGCTCTTAGCTAGACAAAGTACTCAGATGCGCACTGCTATATATCAGAACCGCTTAGCACTTGATTATTTGTTAGCAGCTGAAGGAGGAGTATGTGGTAAGCTGAATTTAACTAATTGCTGTTTGAAAATAGATGATAAGGGTCAAGTAGTTGAAGAAATTGCTAAAGATATGCAAAGACATGCTTATGTGCCAGTACAGACTTGGCACTCATTGAAATTTCCTAACTGGTTTGCTAACCTCTTTTCATGGGTGGGAGGATTTAAGACTTTCATTGTTTTAGTACTAATCCTTGTTGCTGTTATCTTTTTATTACCATGTTTAATCCCATGTTGTATGCGTTCCATTCATAACACTATTGATAGTACAGTAGAGCGGAAGACCGCAACTAAAATAATGGCTTTATACAAAGCTAGTCCTAGTCGAAATCCTTCAATCATGATGTGATTCTTCTAAAGGTGATTTAACTCTCACACCTTATTAAGTAATAGGGTGAGATTAATCAAAGGGGGGAATGTGGCAGGTGCAGGCCTGTGACCCACGGTGTCTGAACATAAGCAGGCCAGCATGGCTAGCTTGACCTGTAAATGAGGCCTGTGGAGAGGCATATAGGATTGCACATCCCCCAATATGCTGCTATTGTAAGATAGAACTCAGTAGAAGTATTGAATTAGCTTAGGTAGGCAGAACTGCAGAGCTGAAAGATGGAAAAACACAGAAAGACATGTTTAAAAGTTACTGATAAGAAAAAGTACATCTGCAAAGAAATAATTGGGAGTGCTGACAGATGAGTTGCAGAACCCTGCTCCTCTGCATGCACAAATTGGTTCTATGGCCTTGAGAGTGTGAAAGTAACAAGTTGATGAACTGACCATTGTAATTGGGACTAGAAGGGGGGCATGCAGGTGTCATGCCCACAGAAAGGACATAATTGGATAAACTTATCAGTACCGGGACCAATGGAAGAGGTACGGGAGGTACGGGAGGTTACCGGGACCAAAGAAATGTTTTTCTATAACTAGAATAGAGCAGAAGTCTATAAAAGTTGTTGTAATGCTTGAAAACTTTGCTCAGCCATTTTGAAATTGACTGGTTCGAGACTTGTGCACAAATAAATGATTTGGACCTTCTGAACAGACTCCTGGTATCATTGGTTTGTCTGCGCTTTGCTGCTACATTTTTATATTGTGATTTAATTTATGACCATGCTTGTGCTGATTTTATTAATTGCACATCACCGTGAACTTATGGGTTAGGCGACATATAAATTCAATTAAATAAATAATTAAATATATCCAGCATATCAAAATAGCTGTGCAGCCCCGTATTCGATTTTGCCCAGGTCTCAAAGCAAGAGTTGGTATAGTCCTCCCCACCGATCAGTTTTGAGAAGGAATGTGATTGTTGTTGCTTGAAAGAAGAGCCAGGCTTCCCTCTGACAGCTGAGGGGGAAAGAACAAAGAGCATGTCTGCTGAAGGGGGCGCTCTAACATCAACCTATGTGCAAAGGGTGGTATATCAAACGCTAAGAAACCATAAAGCAAACCAAGCTTATCAATGATCCCGACACAGGACTGCTGAACTAACATACAGTGCGAGTACATCCCCTACGAAACCATTGTAATACTTTCTAATTTAAAACATTTTTTATTTGCCTACAATTAGGGGATCCGCTTTTAGGTTTTAAACAATAAACATGGATAAAACGCTCCTGATGCAAAAAAAATAATTAAGATATTCTAAACTACTAGATATAGTAAAGTACCCGATATTCTCTTACTTCTCCATTGGCATATTTTGTATCCACTCAAATTTGGGCCTTTTCTGCACGGACTCCTCCTAAATGAAACAAAAAAAAGTACCTATGGCACAAAAACAGCAAGCTGTGACTCCCAAACATAAAAATGGGAATGAAGTAGATACCACACCATTCACAGAAGATGAGGTGTTGGAACAACTTGCTAAACTGAAAGTGGACAAAGCCATGGGACCGGATGGGATACATCCCAGGATACTTAAAGAGCTCAGAGAGGTTCTTGCAGGACCGTTAAAGGATGTTTTCAACAGATCCTTGGAAACAGGAGAGGTTCCTCAGGACTGGAGAATGGCTGATGTGGTACCTCTACACAAAAGTGGTGACAGGGAAGAAGTGTCATACTACAGGCCCATGAGCTTTACCTCGGTGGAGAGAAAAGTAATGGAGGCGCTCCTGAAAGAGAGAATAGTGAACTTTCTCAAAACCAACAGGTTGCAAGATCTGAGGCAACATGGTTTTACCGAAGGACGAACTTGCCAAACAAATCTGATTGAGTTCTTTGACTGGGTGACCAAGGAACTAGATCAGTGGCATGCGATGGATGTCATCTATCTGGATTTCAGCAAAGCCTTTGATACTGTTCCTCATAGGAGGCTTGTCAACAAACTCGGTAGCTTGGGGATGGGTCCCAAGATGGTAAACTGGATTAGAAATTGGTTGACTGACAGACGACAGAAGGTGATTGTGCATGGAGCTCACTTGGATGAGAGGAAGGTGATTAGCGGGGTGCCCCAGGGTTCAGTCCTGGGCCCGGCACTGTTCAATGTATTTGTGAGTGATATTGCTGTAGGACTGAATGGAAAAGTCTGTCTTTTTGCAGACGACACAAAAATTTGCAACAGAGTGGAGTGGTTAACATGAGGAAGGATCTACAAAAGCTGGAAGACTGGTCTAACGCTTGGCAACTACGATTTAATGCGAAAAAGTGCAGTGTCATGCACTTGGGTAGCAGAAATCCAAGGGAAATGTACGCGATAGGGGGCGAGAGGTTGGTATGCACGGTTCAGGAGAAAGACCTTGGTGTGATTATCTCTGATGATCTCAAGGTGGCAAAACAGTGCGACAAGGCGGTGGCAAAAGCCAGGAGGATGTTGGGCTGCATACAAAGAGGGATTACCAGCAGAAAGGAAGAGGTACTTATGCCACTGTATAAGTCACTGGTGAGGCCTCATTTGGAATACTGTGTTCAGTTTTGGAGACCGTATCTTGCAAAAGATGTAAAAAGACTGGAAACGGTTCAGAGGAAAGCGACCAAAATGATTTGGAACCTGCGTCAAAAGCCTTGTGAGAAGAGACTTGAAGACCTAAATATGTACACTTTGAAGGAGAGGAGTTGACAGGGGAGATATGATTCAGACCTTTAAATACTTAAAGAGAAATGATGAACAAACAAACCTCTTCCAAAGACGGGGAAACTGTAAAACTAGAGGGCATAACATGAAGCTGCAAGGTGGTAAATTGAAGGGCAATGTCAGGAAATATTTTTTCACTGAAAGGGTGGTGGATGTTTGGAATGCCCTCCCGATGGAAGTGGTGGGGGCAAACATGGTGACGGAATTCAAAAAGGCATGGGACAAACACAGTGGATCCCTTTACAGCAATAGGATAAAAACAAAATAAATAGTACCATCTAACTTCTGAACCATATAACGTCTCAACAAATATATAACGTCTCAACAAATAGGGGTGTCCTACTTGGAGTGGTGGGTTTACCCCTAAACAAAGACATGGGGAGGGGTGGCCTGCACAGAGCGACAGGTGCAACTACTTTTACCATCTTGCTGGGCAGACTAGATGGATCATGCTGGTCTTTATCTGCCGTCATTTACTATGTTACTATATTACTATGTAATAAACATCCATTTTTGGACCCTCAAAGAATAACTAATTAGCTGTAAAATAAACACCAAAATGTATAATGTATAAAAGCCTAAAACAGAAACCCTATTTATGACCTTAGATGCTCAAAGTGAGGTACTAGAGGATGTGTTAATACATTTCAGGTGTATGTTTACTAAATCGCGTCAGGCTTTCGCAGTTAATACGCCATTATAGTGCAAACAGCATTAGCTGCAAGCATGGTGCAACATTTACTGGGGGAATTCGCAGCATTTTCTCAGCAGATAGCGAACTGAAATTGCAAAGAGCACTGTAGATGCAAATAATGCCTCCCATTGAGGTGGTGTTAACTGCACCCGCGCTGTCTACAACTTTGACAGCGACCATGTGCTGTTGATGCCCATGGTAACTGGGCACTGCAGACATGCACACTCTCTGCTCATATCCTGCCCACTCTTGCAGATACCGCAGGCTCTGCAGATTGCGTGGCCTGATAGTGCGTGCTCTCAGTCACATTAACAGATAGCACAGCTTAGTAAAAGGCCCCCTAGTGTGCATTATTTGCTCAATTATGCAGGTTAAAGCCCTAGCCGGGCTCAGTAAATAGACCTCTTAGGCTTTTAAATGCCAGAATGGGTTAAATTTAGCCTGCTAATGAACTGGGAGCCAATGTAGGGTTTTTAGATGCAGAGTAATAAGCTCTTTGATTGAAAGCAAGCTCCGCTATGAGGGGACATAGGATGAGGGTGACAGGGGTTAGACTCAGGAGTAATATGCAGAAATATTTTTTTATGAATAGAGTGGTAGATTTATTTTATTTATTTATTACAATCTTTTATATACCGCACTATTTGATATCAGCACGGTTCACATACAACAACATCAACAGAATAACAGGCTATTCCGTGTTTACAACAAACAGGTATATAAACTTGGGTTTAATAAACTCCGGTTTAATCATTTAAATGCTTGAAAAAAATCAATCAAAACCTTAACTCAAGTCAGCCATTGCAGAATTCATGGAACAAGCACAACATGCCACGTTTCGGGCCAGCAAAAAATCCTATGGCCCTGCATCAGGTGGAGAAGACGAATTCCCAAAGTAATGGCTTGGGAATTCGTCTTCTCCACCTGATGCAGGGCCATAGGATTTTTTGCTGGCCTGAAACGTGGCACGTTGTGCTTGTTCCATGAATTCTGCAATGGCTGACTTGAGTTAAGGTTTTGATTGATTTTTTCAAGCATTTAAATGATTAAACCGGAGTGACCACGGCGAGGGGCGGGCTGGAGTTCCTTCCCCTTTTGTATGGTCACTCCAACAAAAAAGAAAATAGAAAAAGTTAAGGTTTTTCATATGCATGTTTATTTCATTTAGCCCTCTCAAATCTAGGCTGAGTGCTCACCTCATCGTTGCTGCTGCTGAATCTGATCTGCCTATGCTCCCTTGCGTTTCCTGACCATTCCCCCTGGATGTATCTTGTTCACATCTGCTGTGTTCTCTGTCTTGACTAGATTGTAAGCACTGCTGAACAGGAACCATGTTTTACGTGTGTCTGTGCAGAGCTGCGTATATCTTGTAGTGCTATACAAATGATCAGTAGTAGTTGTTGGAGTTGTAGTAGGGCTTTCTGGCTATGGCATCTGAGGCCCACCTATCTGGATACTGGCATTTCTCACAGCAGCTACACTTGTCCCATCATGGCATATGTCGGTCTGTACACATCCACTATCTGTGGGGCAACCCTGTCTGCTTTTCCACAACCAGCTTTGTGGCACTACTCCCCAGGTCAGGGCTCTGTTGGCATGGGAGGGCGTATCTCTGTGCCATCACACCAAGTAGCCAGACTCCAGATATATCACTGCTTGTGCAGCTCTCATTGATCCTAGCCTGAGCAGGAATGTAGGCCGGAAGCTTAAATTTGATCTCCTCTAGTATTGACTAGTTTGTTCTTTGGGCAATTCACGGTATACACAGTATTCATTGCCAGCACCATAATTAAAATGCATTGATTTTCTTCCTGTCTATCTTTTTTCACTGCACAACTTTCGCATCCATATGACATTATTGAAAATACCATGGTTTTATAGTCATATAGGCAGCGGAGCCTGGTCTCTGGTCAAGATGGACGTGTAAGAGCTGTGCTCTGGAGGGCAATAGGCAAGAATCCTGACTTCTTCACTCTTTAATCAAATAGTTCCTTCCTACTTTGATACCATTCGATCTCGGATATGTCAGGCCCCAAACAGATGCGGATGGATTACCAAGTATCTCAAAATGCCAGCGCAAAGTGAACAAAAAAGAGAACCTCTCTCTCCTCACAAGATGGCAGTCATCTGAGATTGTCCTGAGACCTTGCAGGCGCTCCTGGCTGAGATTCGAGCAGTCAAAGACTTGGTCAAAGCTAATGGAGAATCGCTATGTGCAATGCAGGATGATATCAACGCTCTGCGAATTTCATAAGAACATAAGATATGCCATACTGGGTCAGACCAAGGTCCATCAAGCCCAGTATCCTGTTTCCAACATTGGCCAATCTAGGTCATACGTACCTAGCAGTTTCCCCAAAAGACACAGGTTCTGCAATGCTTGTACTAGGTCAAGCATTGATATCCTGGGTCCCTTCTTAATAATGGTTTATGGACCTTTCCTCCAGGAACTTGTCCAAACCTTTTTTAAACCCAGCTACACTAACAGCCTTTACTACATTCTCCGGTAACAAATTCCAGAGTTTGATTACACGTTGAGTGAAAAAATATTTTCTCTTATTTGTCTTAAATAGTTTACCCTGGGGGTGCAGTTTTGTTTCCTGATTGTGGAGTTCCTGCTTTGCCTACCTGATTGGTTCCCGAGTCCTGCTGAGGCTGTCCTGATTGGGGCGGCGTTCTCTGAGGGCTATAAGATCTAAACCCTCCTTGCGGGACGCGAAGCGGGCGCGTCCCGTGGGAGTGTCCGAAGGGGCGTGACCAAAGGGGCAGGTCCTGCCCCCTTTGGCGCCCCTTCGGCGAAGTTTCGGCGTTCGAGGTTCCCTGTAATGGGGAAACAGAGGAAGCGCTATCCGCAGCTTGTACAATCCAAAGTTGGGAAAGTTGTGGGGCCGATGGATGCCCACGTTACTGTGGGTGAAGTGCCGCCGGTCCCTGTAAGGATGTCTGAGGATTTGTCGGAAATACCAACTGTGAGTACTCCTTCCTCGAGCAATGATTCCCGCGTTATGGGTTTTACTCCCCCCATTAAAGAACTTAAGCAACTGTCTGAAAAAAATGCTCTTAGTGAATGTTTGCCTGAAGTGACTCAAGATGGGAAAACTCTTCCAGATTCTTTTTTGCGAATTGTGGAGTTACCTTCTCCACTGCCTTCAATTATTACTTTTCCATCGGTTGCTGAAGTAGTGGCTCCGTCGGTTGATCTGTCTTTGAAAGACATTTGGTTGGTGACTTCACGAATTGAGTCAGTGCTTGGGGCGTCTTTGCAGAAAGTTTCTGATTTTTCTAAAGCTACAGTTCAGAAATTGTCTGATCAAGATAAGCGTTTGGAAATAGTTGATCAGCGTCTTACGTCATTAGAGTCTGACGGTGCTGCCCGTCAAGAGGTGTTGGCTACTTTTGTGCAAGACTCTAGTGCCTTACACCGTCAGGATGAGATGTTGGAAAATGCTTTAAGAGCTAAAAATCTTAGGTTGCTGAATTTCCCGCGTACACATTATCTTTCCCCCTTGATATTATTTCAGAAATACCTTAAGGAGAACTTGTTGATTGCCGATAGTAATTCAATAATGGTGTCAAAAATTTACTATGTATTTCCACGTGTTTTAGCTTCCTTATTGCCTAAGGAGGGGGAGGTGACTCCTCTACATGATCACAGGGCTTCTTCTACTCTAGATATCATCTAGGGATGATTCTATAAAGGCTGAGATATTTCCTCTAGGGCCACTTTGTTGGTCACGTTAGGGTCTGAGATAGATAAAGATAGAATTATGAGAGCTTACTTCAAGAGAAAAGCAGAGAAATTTTGTGGTCAGATAGTTCAGGTGTTTCCACACAGGTGAGGCGCAAGGCGTTTTTAGAATTGCGCTCACGTGTGGTGGCCCTTGGTGCAGTTTTTTATCTCAAAATTCCATGTAAATGTTTGTTACTTTTTCAGGGTGAAAGATATGTTTTCTATGAGTCTGTTCAGCTGCTCAATTTCTTACAAAGTAAGGGAGTATAGATATAAATTTTTACTCTGGGAATCAATGTAGGGTATGTTAGTGTGAAGTGAAATGCACCTCCTTGATGTGGTTGAACACTTTGTTTTCTTGTTTATTTTTCAACTGATGGTTGTACTATTGAAATATGTTTGTTTTTCTTTGTATTTTATGTATAAACATATAAATAAAAAATTAAAAAAAATAGTTTACCCTGTAGCTTCATTGCATGTCCCCTAGTCTTCCTATATTCTGATAACGTAAACAATCGATCTACGTTTACCCATTCCACTCCGTTCATTAATTTATAGACTTCTATCATATCTCCCCTCAGCCGTCTCTTTTCAAGGTTAAAGAGCCCTAACCTTTTTAGCCTTTCTTCATAGGAGTATCCTTCCATCCCCTTTACCATTTTGGTGGCTCTTCTCTGAACCTTTTCTAATAACGCTATATCCTTTTTAAGATACGGCGACCAGAATTGCACACAATATTCAAGGTGCGGTCTCACCATGGAACGGTATAGAGGCATTATAATATCTTTTGTTTTATTTTCCATTCCTTTCCTTATGATACCTAGCATTCTATTTGCTCTCTTGGCTGCCGCTGCACACTGGGCCGAGGGTTTTAACATGTTATCCTCAATGACGCCTAAATCTTTTTCCTGGGTGGTGGTTCCTAATGTGGAACCTTGCATCATGTAACCATAGTTTGGGCTGTTCTTCCCTAGGTGCATAACTTTGCACTTGTCCACATTAAATAAACCACTATTAAAAAGGGACCCAGGATATCAATGCTTGACCCATTACAAGCATTGTGGAACCTGTGTCTTTTGGGGATATTGCTAGGTACGTATGACCTAGATTGGCCACTGTTGGAAACAGGATACTGGGCTTGATGGACCTCGGTCTGACCCAGTATGGCATGTCTTATGTTCTTAAATTTCATCTGCCATTTTGATGCCCAGTCTTCCAATTTATCAAGATCCTCTTGCAATTTTCCACAATCCTCTTGGGTTTTAACAACTTTAAATAGTTTTGTGTCATCTGCAAATTTGATAACCTCACTCAATATTCCACTTTCCAGGTCATTTATGAATATTTTTATGGAGTCAATTATGGCTCCTTTGGAGAAGGTAGAGAATGTGGTGGCATCACATGGGGAGAGGTTCATGGCCGTTGAGAAGCAGGCCAAGCTGATACGTTCATTACAAAGAGAGGTTGAAGATGGCAATAATTGCTCTTGGAGGAATAACATAAGAATACTAGGAGTTCCTGAGGGAGCAGAGGGCCCTGATATAGTGTCCTTTTTGCAGGCCATGATTCCGGGTGTGTTAAAGTTGCAGTTTGCCATGCCATTTGAGATTGAGCTCGCCTATAGAGTGCCTACTCAGTCCGTGATCACGGGCAAGTGTCCACACCCAATCATCTTGAAAGTTTTACGTTTTCAGCAAGTATCGCAAATAATGGGAGCAGCCAGAGCACTTTCAACCTTGGAATATCAAGGACATAAACTCCTGTTCTTCCCGGACTTCGCGAAGGTGACGGTGGATCAGAGAAAGAGTTCTCTGGCGCTGCATCCATGCTTGCTACAGCTGCAGGCCCGTTTTGGGCTGCTCTATCCTGCCCACATGAGAGTCATGCTGCATAACCAGACCAAGACCTTTGATGATCCCGGGGAGTTATATGCATTTCTGGAAGATAAGGAGTCGGCAGTAATGCGGTGAAAGTCACTTTGCAGGCTTTATTTACTACAGTTCTATGGCGCGTGCTATCATGGGTGTTTGACTGGTCTGAGGCGACTTATCCACGCAGAAGTGACATTTAATCATGCAGTATTGCTACAGTATATACTGGGAAATGTCAAACACCCGAAAAATAGTATTCAAATATAGAACCATGCAAAAGAAGGAATACTACAAGTTCCCTCCACCATCCACTATCGTTATTTGTCGGGCATAAACCAAGCGAGAGACAAAACCACTCTGTCACTCACATGCGTCCTTGCCCCTTACGTTATATAGGGAGCACAACCCGGTTGGTTAAGACTCGTTTGGGAGAGCACGCCTCACGTCTTCGTCAGGAGGTTTTGACAGCCCCACTGGTGAAACACTGTTTGGACTTACATCACTCTTTTGATGAGTTGAAATGGACTGTGATAGATCACATTCCCCTGGACCCTCGGGGTGGGGATCGCACTGCAAGGTTACGTAGAATGGAACAACGTTGGATCTTTAACCTACACACAGTCGCTCCGGGTGGCCTTAACCGGGACATTGACTGGTTGGGACTTTGACATTTTGGTATTCCACCTTTCACTGCAGGGATCCTCGTTTTGGTTGGGTTTCCCTTTTGGTGATTGGTTCTGAGCAATTAGGCGTGCTTTCCGTCAGCCAATCCTGAGAAATTCTCCTCTACTTTACCGGCCATCAAGTCGGCGTTTTTCATCAGTTACGTACAGGTGGGCACACACACTGCATTTTCCTTGGAGGCACTTGTTACAGGGGCTCCTGCCCCGAAACGTGCACGTCGTGCGGTGGATAAGATAAGTGTGATTTGCTCTTATGGTTGGTTTTAAACCACGTGAAAACTGATCTTTGTTTAATAAAAAAAAGGGGCATGTACTACATGTGAGTGACAGAGTGGTTTTGTCTCTCACTTGGTTTATGCCCGACAAATAACGATAGTGGATGGTGGAGGGAACCTTGACCAACCGTTGTGATAGTCGAACAACATCTTCCCGAAGCTTAGAACTTCTCTCCACGGAGAGAACATGCTGCAGAAAGAGGATCCACGTGGCGGTTTGCTGTTTTTTGGTGGATCCTCTTTCTGCAGCATGTTCTCTCCGTGGAGAGATGTTCTAAGCTTCGGGGATGATGCATTAGAAAAACTTATCTCCCAAGAGTCTTTGACCAATCCTGAAGATGAAAATGATATTGATCAGACACATATACTTTGGGAAGATGTTGTTCGACTATCACAACGGTTGGTCAAGGAAGAATTACATGCGGCTTATCTCCTGGAGTGTTGCAAGTCAAAGATAATCCCACGAGGATTAAGGATGAACAAGGCCCCCGGCCTTTATCAAAGTGAACAGGGCTTTGTTAATTGCTGGAATGCTATATTAAATAAATGTTCACTGGACCTTATGATTCTTTTAATTACTACAGCAAATAAGAAAACTGAATTACATAAGGTTGAACTTGATGAGAAGTTGAATGAATTAAAGAAATGTGATAATCAATTTGATAAAATATATGTCGATCATGATAAAAATATGGTGCAATTTAGGAAGGATTTGAAATTTAAGAAGATGGAGAAGTTTCGTAGAGATGAGGAGGATTATAGAAGTGGATATGTTTATCACTGGTGTAAACGTGTAGAAAACGAGAGGATTTGGGTTAAAAGAAAGTCCACATTTTTTGATCAAAAGGATGGTAATTTGGAGGAATCAGATGGTGGTTCTCCAGGTGGGCAGAAGAAAAAGAGGAGTAGGAGTGAATCAGGTGAAGATCATGGCGCTTCAACGTCCAATTTTTCTACCGCAAAAGACAGAATTGAACACTCAAAAGAAAAAGGTAAAGAAAAGGATAGTTCCAATAAGAAACATTTTTTAAACATAAACCAGCTTTGGAAGGGAGGGGGTCAAGATCCTTCCCGGACCCGTCTGCCCTCTCTTCCGGATCAAGAGAAAGGATGGGGTCATTCTTCAGACAGGTCGAATTTTGTGCACAGAGGGTGCGGCCGCGGTCGGGGTCGTGGACGAGGGAGAGGTCAGTGGAGAGGGGATTACTCCTACGAGAGAGAATTTTAACAGAAGACATTGTTGTGAACATCTCAAAATATCAGTTGTCATCAGATGAGTTGTCTGTCTTGAATAAGGGGTTATCCTTTGTCCCTAGTAAACCGTTTGATCCTTTTGAAACCTGTGTAGATTTGTATAAATCTTTTAGGAAAATTCGGATTCAGCATTTTTTTACTACCCAAGTAACACCTACTGTGGATGTTTCCGTTATTAGTAAGAGGTCAAAATGGGTTCCTCCCCCTCAGACGGACCCCCTTATTGAGGCCTTTGAACGGTTGGTTTTGCAACAAGTAGAGGAAATTAATGTAGGTAAAAAGTTACCGTACCACAATGTGACAAAAGGTGAAAAACAGGCCATTAAATCCTTACAAGCAAATTCCAATATAGTGATAAAACCAACTGACAAAGGAGGCGCAATAGTGGTTCTAGATACAGATATGTACATAGCAGAAGTCAATAGGCAACTTAGCGATAGAGCCTTCTACCAGAGGTTAGATGATGACCCTACTGAGGCCCTTAAACGTTGTATTGACAATCTGGTAATGAGTGCATATGAGGTGGGACATATCACCAAAAAAGAAAAAGAATTCCTTATAGTCGACAAACCAGTAATACCTACGATATATGTCATCCCAAAGATACATAAGGCTTTGGATAATCCCCCTGGTAGACCCATTGTGTCTGCCATTGGCTCCCTTCTAGAACCACTGTCGCAGTTGTTGGATGTTGTTTTGCGTCCCCTCGTCATGCAGATGTGGTCTTCTGTACGTGATTCATCCCATGCTATACAGATTTTTTCCTCGTTTTGCGATTTAGGTGATGATGTGCTGTTAGTTACACTAGATGTGGAATCGTTGTATACTAACATTCCGCAAGATGGGGCCTTAAAAGTAATTGAATATTTTTTGATGATGAGACAGGATCACGTACGCATTCCTACTAGTTTTTTTCTTCTACTTGCTAAACTTGCGATGTGTAAGAATTATTTTTGTTTTAGGGAGCTTTTCTACCAGCAAGTAAAGGGGGCGGCCATGGGGTCCTCCATGGCCCCCGATATTGCCAACCTTTACATGTACCAGTTTGCGGAAACTTTCTTGAAGGAACATCCGTTTAAAAACGAGGTCCTACTCTGGATCCGTTACATTGATGATATTTTTGTCTTGTGGAATGGCTCAGTAGACATGCTTTCTGAGTTTAATAGCTGGATAAATGCCTTAGATGTTAATCTAAGATTTCAGCTCACGTTTGATCCTGTACGTATTTCTTATTTGGACCTTCTTGTCCAAAAGGATGGTGGCAAGCTGACTACAACATTGTATAGAAAACCTACGGATAAAAATCAATTCCTTCATTATACGAGTTTCCACAATCCGTCCCTTAAGACTAATCTGCCCGTGGGGCAATTTCTCAGGGTTAAAAGGGTTTGTTCCACAAATCAGGAGTTTGAGCATCACGCGAAAGATCTAGCTCAGCGGTTTAGAACACGACAGTATCCCTCTCGGTGTATTGAAGATGCTTATGTGAGAGCACGGGGTGAGTCACGTGATACTTTACTCAAACCACGGACGGGGAACAGTCAGCCCAAACTTGTATGCCCCCTTTTGTATTCTTTACAGTCACGCAAGATAGTACATATTCTCAAAAAGGAATGGCATCTCATTCAGTCTCTCCCTGCGTTTCGTGATATTTCCCTCATTGTAGCGCATAAGAGGAACGTCAACCTTAAGAATTTGTTGGTTCCATCGGCTTTTACCGAACGGAAAAGATTGGCCAAATACAAAGGTCAGTTCCAGTGTGGCCACTGTTTGGTTTGCCTCAATGCCCTGCCTGTGCGGAATTTTTTTACCCATCCAGGTACTCAGCAAAAATTTCCTATCAATGATTTTTCGAATTGTGAGACAGCTAACGTCATATATGTAATTCAGTGCCCTTGTGGCAAGCTTTATGTGGGTAAAACTAATCGTTGTATATGTACGCGCATAGTAGAGCATAAGAGTTGTGTACGGAGGAAGTTGATTGACAAGCCTGTTGTACAACATTGGCTTGGCATGGGACACACATTGGCTGATATAAAATTTTTTGTTTTGAAGAAAGTACAACTAAACTGGCGAGGGGGAGATTTGGTCAAGACCACTGCCAGATTGGAACAAAAATTCATTTTTTTGTTAAACTCTCTGGTGCCTCATGGTTTGAATGTGGACCAGGATTTATCTGTGTTTTTGTAGGTTCCCTTTAGGTGGTTTTAGTTGTGTCATATTCAATATGACAACTTTCCTTTTTCAGTTTTACATTGTTATTATTGTTATTTATTTATTTACTTTTTTACATAACCCTCCTGTTCCCAGAGTAATCCTCGGAGTGTACATTAGTTTTTCTGCTTAGGGGCAGATTCCCAGTTATAGTGCATGAGCAGAGGTTAGGGTCTTTAATTGGTGGTCTTTTCTGTTTGACAATTGATTTCCTTGGGTTTGTGCATGCTCTTATTTTTAAAGTAGTTTCACTTTTATATTTACATTTTTACATTTTATGATTATCTTTTACATTAGTATGTTTTCTTTTATCAGCTAATGCATTTAGCGTTTGACCCCGTTTTACTCCTTTCCCGCCAAAGAAATGGTTTTTAAACGAGTGCGCATGAGCAATCGTCTGTGTTATGTGAGTGCCGTTACTTGTCCGTGGACAGCGGTATTTCGGAGTTTCAAAGTTTTTACTGGAAGTGCTTGTGCATGAGATAGCGTTGCTTGTGGACTACAAAGGTATTTTAGAATTATAGGGGAGATTTTGGTTTTAAATGTATTTTGTATCCTTCATTGTCCATTGGAGTGCACTCGATGCCTTACCGCGTTCATTCCTTCTTCATTTGCCGGCAAATTTTACAGGGGCTTTGATATGTAGGTTTTTTGCCCTCCGGTTTTCTTTTTTTTCCCCGGTTATATTTATTGTTTGTATTACATTTCGCCACAGTCTTTCAGGATTATAACCCACATCCTAGACGGCTCCAGCATGAGCATTGCGTTTATTGCTTGGCAATGGTTTCAAGTTTTTTTTTGTGGGGTGTAAGCAGCGTTTTTTCATCTGTTTTAATACACAGTATGTTTTGCTTTTTTGCTTGATGGATTATTAAGCTTTCATTATCATGAAAAAAATTTTTATTTGGTGATCATAAAATACTTTGCTAAGTTTTTCAGCTCACGAAGTTCGGGCCGTTTTATTTAATTATCCATGTTCCTCCTTCAAAGTTACGATGGCCCTGGTTCGTTTGTTTTTTCATACATTTTTTGACGATCTACAGTTGGCAATTGATTTTATTTTGTTGTTGGGGATTGCTGCAATCAGAGATAAGTAGTTTTTTCTTATCTTCAATACTTATTCATTTTGGTTTTCTCTGCGTATATTTTTTAATTGTAAGGTGATGAAGTATACAGCAATTCTTTAATGGTTTCACTTTCTCTTTAACAATGTTCTTGTGATTAAGTGCGCTTTGTACCCTATAAAGTTAGTTCTTTTGGGGTTGGTTTAGCATGTATAACACTTGTTTTGGGAAAGGTTATGTCCTTTGTTTTGCTTGGTTTTATCCTATGTGTTTTTTATTTATATATAGTGTGTATCACATTATGAGTTGGAGGCAGATGTTTTCCACGCTCTGCCAATCAAGGAGAGGTTTGGTTCAGATTGGCAAGCTGTAGTGGTAGGTTTCATTTATATTTCATGAGCGTTTTAAATTTTAATATTGTTTATTTATCAATATTTTTACAGTGGCCTTGTAGATGCCCATTGATGTTCACGTGCCTTCACTGATTCACTCCTTTCCCATATCATCTTCATTCTCTATGTGTAGTTAGTTTTTTACATTTATGTAATGGTAAGTGCCTATGGCACATCCCTCTTTTCCTCCTCATCTCTCTTCTTCTTTTTTCGTTCATTTTTATTTGTTGTTTTTTTATCTGATATTTTTTGGTACAAGTATTTTAAGTTCGGTCTTTCTATGTTGATATATTATTAATGTAGTTCATGTTTTATTAAGTATTTATTGCATCATATGTATTTTATCAACGAGTTATCGCATTATAATTATTTATGTATTTATTGTTTTACTTGTTGTGATGGAATATCTTTTATTATGTATTTGCATATATGTGTTATTTGCTGCTTTTTAATGGTTGTAATTAATGTGTATATGAATGTTTTATTAGTGAGCCCTTAACCCCTGAGGAAGTGGTATACGAAACACGGCCTGTGTTGGGTTCGGCACACCTTATTCGTGGAACAAATAAAGGCAATTTTAGAACTTCCTGCCACGTCTCTTATTGGTTCTTAGTATATACTGGGACATACATTTTGTCTCTTTTGAAGGCGCTCCAGGGTACTATTCTGGTTAAGATGTCTTTCCTGTTCTCTCTGTCTTTCTTTTTTTATATTTTATGTTGTTTGTGATGTCTATGGTGGTTGAGAGAGTCTTGGGGCTTGGTAGGAGTGGGATGGACTTACTCACTAGGCTGGGTCTTATAGGCCATAAATTGAGTCGACGAGGGCTGCCCTACCATGCAGCTCTGGTGTTTTCTGGTTTTGAGTAAATTGTCTTTACTCTTAAGGTGGGAAGTGGGCAAAGTGTGATATTTTAAAAGGCAAAGAAGTGCGAATGTACTAGGTCATTTTGCCCCCCGTATCTGTCTTCTCCTGGTGGGCTCACCCGCTAGGTTTTGTGTGTTATATAGCCCCCCTGGGTTTGGTGATTTGTTTTTCAGAATTATATGTTCTTATTGTGAGCGATCATGGTTAGGGGCAAGGGCTAAATTGTGCCTTTTTTTGTTGGGTTTTCTTCTTTGGGCTATAGGTGCAGCTAACACTATGAGAGCGCTTAAGATGTTGTTCTACAATGTAAAACTAAATGCTACAACTTGGTATGCTTTTGCAACATTTGACTTTCAATCTGAGCTATACTGTCAGTATGTCTTCCTATAAGATAGTTTCACTGAATGTTAAGGGCATCAACAATCCCATTAAGAGGAAAAAGATTCTTCTGTACGGTAGGAAAGAAAGTGCTGACATCTTACTGTTGCAGGAGACACACTTGAATGTAAAGGAGTCATTAAAACTAGATATAAAACCATATTCTGTAGTGGCTTTTTCAGCTGCCCATCATAAGAAAAATGGGGTAGCCATTTTGGTGAGGAAAGCTCTATCCCCCATAATTATTCAAACTAGGTCTGATACCGATGGGTGGTGGACAATGGCTCTCATTAAAATTGGATCCACTGAACTGGCCTTAATTAATATTTATGCTCCTAACATTGATTGCCCTACTTGTTTTCTCCATTGCGGCCTTGGCGCAGGAGGTGTCCAGATATTCGACTATTGTAGGGGGAGACTTCAACCTCGTGCTAGACCCATTGGTAGATAGGAGTCCAGTGAGAACCATTAGGGTTCCCAAGGCTCACCCATTTCTTGTATCTTTAATGCAGGAATTGGGCCTGATAGACATATGGCGGTTGCAACACCCTACAGATAAAGAATTCACTTTCTTTTCTCCTCCTCATAACTCCTTATCACGTATACACTTTTTTCTAGTCTCCAAGGGACTTTGTTCGAGAATTAGTGAGTCTAATATTCATGCGGCTTATATCTCTGACCACTCCGCAATCTCATTTACCCTGTTTGACTCAACGAGCTATCAATCTCACTCACGTTGGCAATTTGATAGGACTCTTCTAGCCAGTCAGGAATTTCGCGAGACCATCCTGGTGGCTATAGAGGAATATTTTCAATTCAATCTACCTCAAGACTCCTCGGGGTGGGCATGGTGGGAAGGCTTCAAGGCTAGTATGCGAGCTACCATTACTAGTTTTGCTATAAAGCAGGCCAAGCAGCGTAAAGCAGAACTTGGTGCACTGTTGTTTTTGGGGGGTTTTTGTTGTTTTTTAAACTCTGTTTATTAAACACATATCAATACCAAACAGAACATACGAACAGTATACAATGATAACATCTCGAGCGGGGGTTGTATCTTATCCCCCACTCCAGAGCAACTCGACAGATCAGTCATCAGAAAGATACAGCAAAGTTTTACCTTTAAACCCTCCCCCTCCCTTCCCTCCCCCCACCCCTCCCACCCTCCCCACCCCCCACCCTTCCTCATACCCCAAGGGGACATACACCTAAGCTACCATATCACTTTCTACCATAATTCCCTGTCACTCCATGGCCTCCTACATACTGTCTACCCCTCAACTCAACCGGAGCACCTCATTCCGGGCAAGGGGACCCAGAGTCTGAATATAGGGTTCCCACACCAACAAGAACGAGGCCCAACGGCGGGCACTACCCCTAGCGCCCCTCCTTTCCATAAGCATTAATTGGTGGAAGCTATTACGCCACTCCCAAAATATAGGGCTCGATTCCTCCCTCCACCGGTGAAGGATCGGGCCCTTACCCACCAGACATGCCTTCCTAACGAGAAAACGCTCCCACCTTCCCTTCGGGTGGAGTGGTCCAAGCAGGTCTAACGCCACAAGTAATGCCGTCCAGTCAATCCGCTGCTGAATGACCTTACTCATATACTCAGAAATTCTTCTCCAATACTGGCGAATCCTCTGACACCCCCACCACATATGTCCCAGGTCAGCCAGGGGACAAGAGCATTTTGGACAGCCCCCATCATCCGTAATACGACACCGTAGTGCTCGTCTCGGAGAGATATGCGCTCGTATTAGGCACTTGAACTGCACTTCTCGCCAATGGGACCCCTCCACCACCCCCTTGACTCTACCCAAGGCCCGATAGAGCGTCCCCGGGGGGACCCCCAAGCACAGCTCCCGAGCCCACAAGCCCTCCTCCCTGCTATACTCCGGCAGGCTCCCATAACTGTCTATACGCTTCTTCAAATTAGCAATCGTGGTGGGAAACTCCTCTCCCAATGCAAAAAACTCCAATATCTGCACAGCTCTTTTCGCCCGCAGAGCTGTCTGTGGGAGAGAGGCTATATAATGGTATAGTTGGGCATAGGCAAAAAAGTGTCGTCGAGCCACCCCATAATCCTTCCCCAAATTCTCGAGAGACTTGCACTTCCCCGTGGGGTCAATCACATGTCCAATATTCCGTATGCCTAATCCCCTCCATTCCCAAAACATCTTTGTTTCCGACCCCGGAGTAAACCGATGATTCCCCTGTATGGGCAGCCAGCTCGACACCTCTGGGGGATCCCTCCAGATGCCATTCAAGTACTGCCACGTCCGTCTCACCGGGCGGATCAGCACGCTACTCACCGCTCCCCCAGGAAGAGACCTACGGTCCAGGTGCCGCACCGCCAACAAAGACATTGGGGCTACCAACGCCTCTTCCAACGCCCGAGGGGTATACACCTCCGTATTCCCCAACCAGTCACCTATATGCCGCGCTTGGCAAGCTAGGGCATAAATCTTTAAGTTGGGAAGTCCTATCCCCCCTCGTTTCCAGCCCCCTCTCAACCTATGCAGGGGTATACGGGCTTTGGCTCCTCTCCAAAGAAACCTCCGAATCTCTCGGTCTATGGAATTTAAGTCCTGCTTCAATATCCACACCGGAAGAGTCTGTAACGAGTAAAGCACTTGCGGTAAGATCGCCATCTTTAATGCTGCCACCCGGCCCAACGACGACAGAGGCAACGGAGCCCATGCCAAAAGCTGCGAGCGGGTTTTGGCCAAAACCCGTTCCAAGTTCTTTTTATACAACTCTCGCGGGTCTCTGGTCAAAAGCACCCCTAAGTACACAAATGCGTCCCCCGACCACCTAAGTGGGAACCTCCCCTGCCACTGTCCCCTCAGTGTCCCCGCCACATCCAAAGCCTCCGACTTATCCATGTTAATGCAAAGCCCGGCAAAACTGCCGAACCGGGAAAATTCCTCTAATAAACTAGGCAACAACGCCTGGGGAGACGACAAGTGCACCAACATATCATCAGCAAACGCCGCCATCTAAAAGGTATGCGACCCTATATCTATCCCTTGTATATCTCTAGAAGCCTCTATTCTCCGCACCAGCGGGTCCAAAGACAGCACAAACAGCAGGGGAGACAGCGGGTACCCTTGCCGCGTCCCCCTCTCCAACGAAAAGCCTGCCGACAACACCCCATTACACAGCACTCTCGCCGAGGGCCCCGTGTAGAGGAGCTCTACCATGCTACAGAAGGACCCCCCCCCCCAAGTCCATACAGAGGCAACAAATATTTTAGGTAAGACCAGCTCACCTGATCGAACGCCTTCTCCGCGTCAAAACTTACCAGCAGGGATTGCAAGTTCCTGTCCCGCACCCACTCCATCGAAGCCATGATTTTACGCAGATTCCGCACAGCATAGCGGCCCTGCACAAACCCCACCTGAGAAGCATGCACCAACTCCCCGAGCACCAGGGCCAATCGATCCGCCAGTACTTTGGCCAAAATCTTAGCATCGAAGTTTAATAGAGAGATAGGCCGGTAAGACGCCGCCTGCGTACCGTCCTTCCCGGGTTTGGGGATCAGTACAACGTGTGCCTGGTTCTCCCCTCTCTCGAAGCCACCTTGCGCCACTCTCCTATGGTACACTGCCATCAGGGGCGCAGACAGCTCTGACCTCAACAACTTATAGAAGTCCGCCCCGAACCCATCTGGGCCCGGCGTCTTGCAACAGCTCGCCCTCTGAATAACCCGTTGTACCTCCTCCTCAGAGACTGGTGCATCCAGTTGTGCCCGCTGAACTGCTGTCAGCTGGGGCAGCTGCACTTCTCGTAAGTATTCTTCCATAACATTTTGAGATCCCGCCCTCCTCGCATACAGTTTTTGAAAGAACACCCTAAATACCTCAGCAATTGCCTGGCTATCCTGATGCAGCGTCCCCTTGTCATCCCGCAGCGCCCCTACCAAGCCCGATCCCCTACTACCCTTAAGACATCATGCCAATAGCTTGCCCGGTTTATCCCCGTATCTATATAGTTGGCATTTATAAAATAAAAAGGATTTCTTGGCTCGTTGATGCAGCAGCTCATTTAGAGCCGTCTGGAGCTCCCACATCTTTTTCCTCCTCGCTACCCCCGGGTATTGCCCTTGCTTACGTCTCTCTTTACACACCTGCTGCTCCAACCGCACTATTTGTTGTGTCTGCATCTTCCTTTTCCTTCCCACATACCCCATGATCTCTCCCCGCAAGACCACTTTTGCCGCTTCCCAAAAAAGCTCAGGGTCGTCCCGGTGTTGGGCATTGCGGGCTGCGAACTCCCGCCACTTCTGCCCAAGAAATACCTGGAAATCCACCTCCCTATACAATTCCATAGGAAATTTCCAGATGCGGGACCGCATGCTCAGATCATGCCACACTAGGTCCACCCACACCAGCGCATGATCCGATATCTCCATAGGACCCACTTGCGCATCCCCCACCTGAGCAAAGGATCTCTCTGAGACCAAGACGTAATCTAGCCGGGCACTCGAGCCATGCGCTCGAGACTGGTGCGTGTAATCCCTCTCAGAGGGGTGCAGAAGCCGCCACGGATCCACCAGCCCCAATCTACACCTCAAGTTCTGCAGCAATTTAGCAGTTTTCGCCCGTGTCCTGTCCCCCCCCCCCCCCCACCTCTAGTTGTATCCAATTCCGCGTCCAAGACCCCATTAAAGTCTCCCGCTAGGATCAGTGGGACATCCGGCAACTGCTCCACTCTGGAGCCCAGACTAGCATATAGTGCTTCGTCAAGCACATTGGGGCTATACATGTTGCCCAGTACCACAGGCTTGCCCTCCAGTAATCCATATACAAGCACATACCTCCCGCCCTCGCCCTCAAAAATGCTCTCCTGAACAAATCTAATTCTTTTGTGTATTAAGATGACCACTCCACCTTTCTGCCCCCTCGCCGGGGCCCCCCACACCTGTCCCACCCAATCCTTTTTAATTTAAGATGCTCCTCAGCAGTCTGGTGGGTTTCTTGTATCATAGCAATATCGCATTTCTGCCTCGCCAGGGCCTGCAACACTTTAGATCTCTTGATAAGAGTACCTATTCCACAGACATTCCATGATATAACCCTCAGGTCAGGGGGTTACAATAAAGCACGAGTCGCCTGGCAAACCACCTACCATATTGAAGGACTCCCCCAGCCTGAGGCCCTCCCAGACCGTTGGATGTAAGCTCCCTCCCCGCCGCACTAAGTCCCCTAGAAGTAAAGCTCCCCTCTCCCTCCCCCCCTCGCCCACCCACCTCTCCCCCCTCACTCCCTCCCCCCCTCACCCCTCCGCACTCCTCCCCCCTCCAGTTTCCCATCCCTACTACCAGCGTCCTCTCTCCCTCCTTGTGACTCCAAGATGCGTGTGGTACCCCCCCACTTCCCCCTTATACCGACTCTCTAAGAGCCCTCCAGGGTTCCCTCCTCCTCCCCCCATCTCACCCCCCAGCATCCTCCCTCACCAAAGTGACCCTTCCCCTTCCCTCTCCTCCTATGCTGGGCAACCCAAACGACACAAACCCCCCGCAACCCCTTCCCCCATCCCAAAAAACAAACAAACAGCAAACAGGCAATACTTAGGACAACTTTAGCAGACCCCTTGCACCCCCTCCCCCCCTACATGGTTAGTGCAGCCCCCTCATCCCCAACCCAAATCAGCATGCTCCAAGCTTGCTCTTCCGGTCCACTCTCCTCGCCTCTCAGCGCTGGGCCTCTGCCGCCGTCGTGGCTGCCCGTCGTATCTCCTCCACGTAAGGTGTCGCCGCTGCTGCTGATTCAAAAGTCCGGCGCACCCCCCCATGAGTAAAGATCAAACGGGCGGGGTATTGTACTATAAATTTGATATTATTGTCAATCAAAATCTGACACAAAGGTCCATACTCTCGACGACGTTGACCCAGGGCTGCCGAGTAATCCTGAACTATACGCAGCATAACATTGTCCTTGCAAACTGCTCCTTTCTTCCTCACTGCCCGCAACATCGCCTCCTTTTGCGGGAATCGCAGGAACCGTGCCAGCACCACTCTGGGACGGCCATCACTAGCTCTCCGAGGTCCAACCCGGTGCGCTCTCTCTATTTGCACTAGAGAACCTTCAGGATCATCCACTAGAATTTGTTTCACCAGGTCTTCCAGGTAGAGTTTTAAGTCCCTGTCCGCTATGGCATCTGGAATCCCCAAGAATCGCAAGTTATTACGGCGAGACCTGTTCTCAAGGTCATCTAGCTTGGCCTCCTGCCCTTGGAGCAGCTTTTTCACACGAGTCATCTCCTGCTGCAGCTCCAGCACATGTTCCTCCGTCTGCTCTATCCGGTGCTCCGCTTCCTGCATGCGGCTCCCCATGGACTCCACCGAGGATTGAAGAAGATCCATTCTGCCCCGCAGGTCCTCAAACTGCGCAGACAACGCCCCCACCACCGCTAAGGAGATTTCATCCGCCAGCTCCGCTTTAGCCCCCACCTTCGGCGCCGAGGAGTGCTCCGCCGCTTTATGCGGCATAGGTAGCTTCTCTTTTTCTCCTCGGCGGCCCCCCTTCGCCGCCATTGCCATAACTACTTCTTAGAACATAAGAACATAAGATAAGAACATAAGATATGCCATACTGGGTCAGACCAAGGTCCATCAAGCCCAGTATTCTGTTTCCAGCAGTGGCCAATCTAGGTCATATGTACCTAGCAGTTTCCCCAAGAGACACAAGTTCCACAATGCTTGCACTGGGTCAAGCATTGATATCTTCGTTCACTTCTTAATAATGGTTTATGGACCTTTCCTCCAGGAACTTGTCCAAACCTTTTTTAAACCCAGCTACACTAACAGCCTTTACTACATCCTCCGGTAACAAATTCGAGAGTTTGATTACACGTTGAGTGAAAAAATATTTTCTTTTATTAGTCTTAAATAGTTTACCCTGTAGCTTCATTGCATGTCCCCTAGTCTTTCTATATTCTGATAACGTAAACAATCGATCTACGTTTACCCGTTCCACTCCGTTCATTAATTTATAGACTTCTATCATATCTCCCCTCAGCCGTCTCTTTTCCAGGTTAAAGAGCCCTAACCTTTTTAGCCTTTCTTCATAGGAGTATCCTTCCATCCCCTTTACCATTTTGGTGGCTCTTCTCTGAACCTTTTCTAAAATCGCTATATCCTTTTTAAGATACGGCGACCAGAATTGCACACAATATTCAAGGTGTGGTCTCACCATCGAACGATATAGAGGCATTATAATATCTTTTGTTTTATTTTCCATTCCTTTCCTTATCATACCTAGCATTCTATTTGCTCTCTTGGCCGCCGCTGCACACTGGGCCAAGGGTTTTAACTTGGTATCCACAATGACGCCTAAATCTTTTTCCTGGGTGGTGGTTCCTAATGTGGAACCTTGCATCGTGTAACCATAGTTTGGGTTGTTCTTCCCTAGGTGCATAACCTTGCACTTGTCCACATTAAATTTCATCTGCCATTTTGATGCCCAGTCTTCCAATTTATCAAGATCCTCTTGCAATTTTTCACAATCCTCTTGGGTTTTAACAACTTTAAATAGTTTTGTGTCATCTGCAAATTTGATAACCTCACTCGTTATTCCACTTTCCAGGTCATTTATGAATATGTCAAAAAGCAGCGGACCCAGCACAGATCCCTGGGGTACACCACTATTCACCTTTCTCCATTGGGAAAATTGGCCATTTAGCCCTACCCTCTGCTTTCTATCTTTTAACCAGTTCCTGATCCACAATAGTACACTTCCTCCTATCCCATGACTCTTTAGTTTTGCCAAATGTCTCTGATGAGGGACCTTGTCAAAGGCTTTCTGAAAGTCCAGATACACAATATCAACCGACTCACCTTTGTCCACCTGTTTATTCACTCCTTCAAAAAAACATAACAGATTAGTAAGACAAGATCTTCCTTGTCTAAAGCCATGTTGGCTGTCTCTCATTAGGTTGTGACTATCTACATGCTGAGTAATTTTATTCTTTATGATGGTTTCTACCATTTTTCCTGGTACTGACGTCAGGCTCACCGGTCTGTAGTTTCCCGGATCACCCCTGGAACCCTTTTTAAAAATTTGGTGTTACATTGGCGATCCTCCAATCTTCAGGTATTAGAGATGATTTTAATGATAGTTCACAGATTACTGATAGCAGGTCTGCAATCTCATATTTCAGTTCTTTCAACACCCTTGGATGTATACCATCCAGCCCAGGTGATTTGCTACTCTTCAGTTTATCTAATAGTTGTAAGACATCCTCCCGATGTATCGATATTTCCTTAAATTCTTCCGCACCTTTAAATACCACTTCAGTCATGGGTAACATCCCTACATCTTCCTCAGTAAAGACCGAAGCAAAGAATTCATTCAGTCTCTCCGCTATCGCCTTGTCGCCTCTTAGTGCTCCTTTAACCCCTTTATCATCTAATGGACCAACTGACTCTCTCACAGGTTTTTTGCTACGAATGTACTTGAAAAGGTCTTTATTTCGCGTTTTTGCTTCCGCAGCAAGCTTCTTCTCAAATTCTCTCTTTGCCTGCCTTATCAATGCCTTGCATTTGATTTGCCAGTGCTTGTGCTGTTTCCAGGTTTCATCATTTGGCTCTTTTTTCCATTTCCTGAAAGATGCTTTTTTGGCAACAACAGCCTCTCTGACCTCACCTTTAAACCATGCTGGCAGTTTTTTGGACTTCCTTCCACTTTTCTTAAAGCGTGGAATACAGCTGGTCTGGGCTTCCAAGATAGTATTTTTCAACAACACCCAAGCTTGATGTACGTCTTTAACCTTTGCAACTACTCCTCTTAGTTTTTTCTTAACTGTTTTCCTCATTTTATCATAGTCTCCCTTTCGAAAGTTAAAAGGTAGTACTGTGGATTTCCTTACTATCCGTCCTCCACTAATTAAATCAAAGGCGATCATGCTATGATCACTATTGCCAAGTGGCCCCAACACCCTTATCTCTTGCACTAGATCTGGTGTTCCACTAAGGACTAGGTCTAATATGGCTTCCCCTCTGGTTGGTTCATGAACCAGCTGCTCCAAGAAGCAGTCATTTATTTCATCTAGGAACTTTATCTCCCTAGCATGTCCTGACGTGACACTGACCCAGTCGATACCGGGGTAATTGAAATCACCCATTATTACTACTGCGCTGTAACTTTTGTTAGCTTCCTTGATTTCTTTGAGCATTTCATCATCCATTTGGTCATTCTGGCCAGGTGCTCGATAGTACACCCCCACTGCCATTGCCTTCCCCCTTTTATATGGAATTTCAATCCATATAGATTCTACAGCAGATTTTGTTTCCTGCAAAACTTTAATCCTTTCTGAGTCAATGCCCTCTCTAACATAGAGCGCAACCCCTCCACCAATTTGATCAGCTCTATCATTACGATATAGTTTGTACCCAGGTATCACAGTGTCCCACTGGTTGTCCTCCTTCCACCATGTCTCTGACATTCCAATCATATCTAGCCTTTCATTTAGTGCTATATATTCTAACTCTCCCATCTTATTCTTTAGACTTCTAGCATTTGCATACAAGCATTTTAGAGAATGTATTTTATTCATGTTAATTTGGCTATTGTTAGACATGGATAAATTGGGATCTTTAAGCTCTGTCTGCTCCATACTTGAGGGCATTTGGGCTACTTTACTCTTTTGTGGGGTACTCTCTGCTTTTGGTAGTATCCTTCAAGGATACATTCTTCCGAACCATCCACTCGTGGGCGACTGTCGGCTTTCCCCTAATATCTAGTTTAAAAGCTGCTCTATCTCCTTTTTAAAGGTTAATGCCAGCAGCCTGGTTCCATCCCGGTTAAGGTGAAGCCCATCCCTTCAGAAGAGCCCCTCCTTTCCCCAGAATGTTCCCCAGTTCCTAACAAATCCAAACCCCTCATCTCTGCACCATTGTCTCATCCACGCATTGAGACTCCGGAGCTCTGCCTGCCTTTTGGGTCCTGCGCATGGAAAAGGAAGCATTTCGGAGAATGCTACCATGGAAGTTCTGGATTTCAACTTCCTACCTAAAAGCCTAAATTTTGCCTCCAGACCCTCCTTACCACATTTTCCTATGCCATTGGTACCGACATGTACCAAGACAGCAGACTCCTCCCCAGCACTATCTAAGACCTTATCTAGGTGGCGCGTGATGTCCGCTACCTTCGCACCAGGCAGGCATGTTACCAGGCGATCCTCATGTCCACCAGCCACCCAGCTATCTACATGCCTAATGATCGAATCACCAACTATAACGGCTGTCCTAACCCTTCCCTCATGGGCACATGGCCCTGGAGAAACTTCCTCGGTGCGAGAGGGTTTTACATCACCTGGAGGACAGGTCCTAGTTACAGGATCACTTCCTGCCACACCAGGGTGATGCTCTCTTGTCACGTGACCTCTCTCCTCCATGGCAACAGGGGTGCTGCCAGACTGGAGGTGGGACTTCAGGACTATATCCCTGTAGGTCTCGTCTATGTACCTCTCTGTCTGTCTTATGTTTTCCAAGTCTGCTACTTTAGCCTCTAGAGAACGGACTTGTTCCCTGAGAGCAAAGAGCTCTTTGCACCTAGTGCACACGTAAGACCTCTCACCAACTGGGAGAAAATCATACATGTGACACTCAATGCAAAAGACTGGAAAGCCCCCATCCTGCTGCTGGACTGCTGTCTGCAACTTAGTTTTAAGTTTGTGTCTAGATCTTTAAGTTCTTACTTACTAGGGGTTGCTATGGGTATTTATACCAATAAAACTGTACCTAATACGTTTAATATACCTTGTTCACCTGAAGCTTAATTAATCTCAGGTCCTTAGTGTATGACTGATTTGGGTAATGAGCTTCACCTGAGAGCACCTCCTGTCTTGTAAGATGTGTAAGTACCTATAAAGCTACGATTATCCCAGGGGAGGGAGGGAAATAACACTTATTAAAAGAGGGCTGCTACACAGTACCCTGTCTTGTGCTGCTGAGGTAAGCTAAATTCTGATTTGATTTAAATTATAGCTCTTAGCTGCTGCTAGGCTCTAACTTCTTATGAAATTTAAACTACAAGCTGTCTGCTGGGTTCTAAATTTAACCAGAAAGTTCTCTTCTGTGTGTTAAATTTAAACTAAAAGTACTTTTCTGATGCTAGGCCCTGAGTGACTATTAAATGTACACTACAAGCTCTCTGCTGGGTTCCAAATGTAACCAGAAAGCTCTCTTCTGTGTGTTAAATTTAAACTAAAAGTACTTTGCTGTTACTTGGCCCTGAGTGACTATTAAATTTAAACTACAAGCTCTCTGCTGGGTATGAAATGTAACCAGAAAGTTCTCCTCTGTGTTTTAAATTCAAACTTTAATTGCTGCTACTAGGCCCTAACTGATCCAACAAAAAACAGTGGGTTCACAGATTAAGTAGCTTTAATACAAAGAATTCTTTTTAGAAAATTACCAGAAGTATATACTCACAGTTGCAGATTTCTCTCCAGAAGTAACAGTCCCCCTTTCTAGTCCTTCAAGACTTCCTTCGTGGGTCTCCACCCTGCCACTGCTAGGGCGTGTTTCTGCGGTACAGACTCCCCCACTTCTTAGGCGCACTGCGCTGACTCCGCGTGAGGACCAGGCCAGCCCCGATTTCGCTATCTCGCCTCGGTCTCCCACTTGCCTGACGGGGTGTATTCTTGGCTAGCCTGCCCGTGAGGAGCTCCAAGATCCAGCGGAGGGGGCAGAAAAAACAGCCAGGAGTACCCACTGCCACCACTTACAGTTTATGGTTGTTAGAGCAAACGTGCTTGAGCAGGGCGCCCCAGGCCTCCAGGCTCTGCGGTTCTTCTCAGGCTTAATATACCTGTGAGGTGGTGTTATCCTGCTGGAGCACTACTAACCCGCTGGGCCCGGGCTACTGCAGCACTGCCCACCAGCCACTCGACTTTCCCGAAGGCCCCAGGAGTCCAGCGCACATGCCTTCCCTTTCAGCAAGTCTTCGGCCCGTGCATAGGCCAGACGAGGGCTCTGAGCCTCCCCTCGGGGATCCGGGGTCTGCCGTCCTCCAAGAGTCAACTGTTGCAGGGGGGGGGGGTCGGGGAACGAGGATCGATGAGCCACCCGCCGCCTCAGAACGCGGCCCTGATGTCTAGTCTCGGCTTTTTTCCTGACCGGCTCGCCCCCCCCCCCGCATGTCACGCTGTTCCGGCCAAGCGTCCTCACCTCCGGCCACCCGAGTCCAGGGCCGACTCTACAACTCAGCGGGGGAAAGCGGAGCGGGATCGCAAGATCTTCCTTCCGCTATGCAGTCCGGTCGGGTGAGCAGGGGGAGGTCCAGAACCCCGAGTATGGCTCCTGTTAGCACATTATATCCCTCCGGGGGAGCGAGGGGGCCCAGAGCTCAAGCAGCGTGCGACTGCTCGCGCTCACTGCATCACCGGAAGTCTGTTGTTTTTGTTGTTAAGTGCCATCGAGTCGGAGTCAACTCATGGCGACCCTCTGGATAGTTATCCTAAATTGTGTTCGGTCTTCAGTCAGGTGGCTCATTGTTGACAGACTGGTACCCGTAGCTGCTGTTATTGTATCGATCCATCTCATTGCTGGCCTTCCTCTTTTGAGCTGACCTTCTATCTTGCCAAGCATGATGTCTTTCTCTAATGATCTCTCTCTTCGCATGATGTGTCCAAAGTATGAAAGTCGAAGTCTTGTCATCTGAGCTTCTAAAGAAAGCTTAGGTTTGATCTCCTCTAGTACAGACTGGTTTGTTCTTCAGGCAGTCCATGGTATACAGTATTCGCCGCCAGCACCATAATTCAAAGGTATCAATTTTCTTCCTGTCTATCTTTTTCACTGTCCAGCTTTCACATCTATATGATGTTATTGAAAAAACCATGGCTTGAGCAAGTCGAATCTTTGTATGGAGAGAGACACCTCTGCTCTTGAGAATCTTATCTTGGTCTTTCATAGCCATTCTGCCAAGAGCAATGCGTCGTCTGATTTCTTGACTGCTTGTTGCTTCTTTATTAATAGTTGATCCAAGTAGGTTAAAGTTGTTCACGATTTCAATTTCTTCTCCTTCAACGCTAGACAAGCACATTAAAGCGGAAGAATGTATTTTATGCCAGAAAAATGATCCTAACACATTGATAAGATTACAGCACCTTAGATTTAGATATAATTTGATTTTGACCACTGAGGCCTCACAAAATATTCAAGGGCAGAAATGTCGATATTACTTGGAAGGTAATAGAGCTGGACGACTGCTTGCTAACTCACTAAAGGGCTGTAAGGAAGCTTCGCGAGTTACAGCTTTAAGGGATCCTCAGGTGGAACAATTGATTGTCAAGGATCCTGACATTGCAGAGACCTTTTGCCAATTTTATGCTCAGTTATACTTCCCAGACAAAGATTTCTCTGTGAAGGAATTTGATAGTTTGCTAAATAATATTCAAAGGCCGGTGTTAGATCAAGAAACTGCTGCAGGACAGTCATGGAAATTATTCAGGCTACTGACTCTATGCAAGGTGGCAAGGCTTCCGGACCAGACGGCCTGCCGGCTGAATTGTATAAAACTTTCTCCAAAGTTTTAGGGCCATACCTTTTATCAATATTATAGACTTCTTCTGGACAATGTGGCACAGACTGGAGCGTTTGCCTCTGCAAACATTGTTGTTCTAGAAAAACCTGGGAGGGACCCTCAGTTAGTTAGTAACTATTGGCCAATTTTGTTGTTAAACGCGGATTATAAAATCTTTGCGACCATTTTAGCTGGTCATCTCTCCAAATTGATCCCTTCTTTGATTCACCTGGACCAATGTGGCTTCACTGAGGGATGCTCTACAACCGATAATGCCAGAGTGCTTTGTCACATTTTGTAATGCGCAGAGGAAATAGAGGACCCTCTAGTGGGACTCTCACTAGACGCAGAGAAAGCGTTTGATCGGTTGGAGTGGCCTTTCCTGTTTGCTGTTCTGAAATAGTTTGGATTTGGTGAGGGTTTCTGTAATCTAATGAAACTTATGTATGTGAGACCGAGTGCAAAGATTTCTGTGAATGCGACTCAGTCTAGAGAATTTCTTCTGGGGCAGGGTACCCATCAGGATTGTCCTCTCTCTCCCATTCTCTTCAATCTGGCTTTGGAACCTGATAAGGCAAAGTCTCAAGGTTAAGGGCTTTTCTTTTGCTGGCATGGAAATTAAACTCTCGGCATATGCGAATGATCTGCTGCTTTTCACCACACCTAGCTCCATACTGGTCATTTTGGAATTGATAGATAAATATTCAGGATTGTCTGGCTATAAAATTAATTAATTAATTAATTTATATTTATATCCTGCTTTTCACTGGGTCAAAGCGGTCAATTGGGGGATACATTTAACACGAGAGGATATGAGACACATACGCTAATACTTACAGGGAACATGGGCAATGGAGGGTTAAGTGGCTTGCCCAAGACCACAAGGAGTGCCTGTAGGACTAGAAATCCCAGTCCCTCTGACCTGAGATTGCTGTCCCCAGGTGGGACTTGAACCCCTGGCCCTCCAGCCTGAAGTACCTTGTCCTAACCACTAGACCACTCCTCCCTATTGGTCAAAGTCTGTTGCCTTTCCCTTGAACTCAAGAGTATGTAGGACGGATATGGAGGTTTTCCCTTTTGTATGGGAGCCTAAGATGATGAAGTATTTGGGAGTTCATTATTGTTATCCACTTAGTGTAACCCTACAGTACAATGAAGAAGAGATCCTATCTACAGTTCGTAATATAACAGCAAAGTGGTCGCTGGTCTATCTTTCTTGGTGGGGTCCTCTTGAAGCTATAAAAATGACTATCCCTCCTAAAGTGAATTATATATTAGAAATGCTTCCAGTTTTTCTTACAAGTAAAGTTTATCCTCAAATTGAAAGGATTCTGGTTCAATTTCTATGGAAGAATAAACCGCCTAGAATTGCTCTCAGGAAGCTCAAATCTAAAAAAGAGGAGGGGGGGGGGATTTCCCTGACTTTCAGGCCTATCACTGTGCTTTTTAGCTAAAACAAGGTTTGTGATGGGTGGAGGGGGCCGTAGGTATACGCCCAGTATGGCTTGAACTAGAAGAGAGACTGAGTACTGCTTTCCCCTTGAATCTTCTTCCTGGCATGGTGTCTGTTGGGAGGTTGAAGTCTCATAGGGTTAGATTGGACACTCAGAAGGCTTTTCAACAGCAAATGCAATTCCTAAAGAAGATTGCCTATTGAAAGTAATACCCATCTGGCATAGTCCTTATTTTAAAATTAATCAAAGTTCATTCGCAAGGCAAAAATGGTTTAGCAGGGGCATTTGGAGCGTTGGCCAACTGATAATGGATGGCAAGGGAAATCTTTTTCATCTTTCAAAGTGAATTTGATTTGCCTCAATCCTTATACTTTCAGTGGATTCAGCTGAGGCATTGTATAGAGAAATACCAGTTGGATATTACATCGTTGTCTGATGAGTGGGGGTTGATGAGCAAGATAAGCTTGGTATATATGACCTCTGGGGTGGCTTCTCGATATTATAAACTGGTGGTTCAGAAAAACAGTTCTCAGGTCACTGGTGTTCAACGAATATGGGAACATGACATTGGGGAAGTTCTTTCTCTGGAAACTTGGACAAAACTCTGGAGTAAGATAAACAGAATTTCCCAGTCTGCCTCTGTCTCACAAGCATTGTACTTCTTTGCGCATAGGGCGTACTTTACTCTGGTAAAGGTTGCTAAATGGGATAAGGCAGCTGGGAATGAGTGTTGGTCTTATCGGGGAGATGTCGGCACTTTGAGACATGTGGTGTATGATTGCCCTAACATTCAGTCTAATTGGGTTTCAATATGGAATCACATTCAGGAGGTACTGGGATTTCAAGCCACTCTCTCCTGGTATGTGGTCATTTTTCGATAAGCGATTGACATCTCGTCGTTACAGAGGGATTGTCAGTTTTTATTTGACTTCATGTTGGGAGTGGCCCTACATCTCGTTATTTTTTTTTTTTTTGAAAGCTTTATTTATAATTTCGTGAACATATAATACATCAAACAAAAAACGTGTAAAAAAAAAGGATTACAACAAAGTTAATTGACAGGTCCAGACAGGTTCACTTCTACATGTAGGATCGGGACAGCGAAACAACAACGGCAGTAAAACTATAAAGGGTGGGGGGGGGGGGATTGACCGCTTATGTCCCACCGGCCAGCACCGGCAAAGTATTTCAACATTGACTAATTCGTGACTGAACTGTCCCATTTGCACATCAATCTTCGAAAAGCGGGATTTTGTTGTACATATGCTATCTCACAAGCTCGATGGTAGCACACCAAATTCCACCAGTATGCCACACTTAAGGCTCCGAAGGACTTCCAGTGGCACAGGATGGCCTTCATCGCTAAACTCAGTAGGAGGTCCAACAGGGCCTGATGCTGCTTCTGGAGACCAGGTATCCCCGCCAGGGATTTGTAAATAATCACCCGATATGATAACGGCGCGTCTATCCCAACCAGTCGCTGTATTCGCCGCCAAACTCCTCGCCAGTACGGGAGTAAGAGCGGACAGTAGTACAACATGTGCGAGAGGGTCCCTGTTTCGTGTCCACAGGACCAGCAGCGGTCATCTTTCGGTTCTTGCCACTTGGCTGTCTTCACTGGGGTCAGATATGCGCGATGCGCTAAAAAGAACAACATCTGTGTGAGGGAGGCTGATCTAGATATCCGGATCTGGGATCCCCAGAAGGAAGCCCACATTTCTGGGGCCGCGAAAGGTCCAACTTCAGTTTCCCATACCAATTGAGCCCCACTAGGGCTTCGTCCGTCCGCCGATCGAAGGAGGTCCACCAGCTGTGATATTTGTCCGGTCCCTGTCCGGAATTCCTGGATCCGCAGGTAGGACGAGCGCCCATTGACCACCTGAAGGGGGGTGACTCCTGCCTTATGCAAGCAGTGCCGGAGTTGACCCCATTGAAAGAAGCATTTGTAGGGGAGTTGAAATTCATCTTGTAGTTCCGCAAAGGTTTTGTAGCTCTGTCCTCTGAGTAGATGCCCCAGCTTGAAAATACCGCAGCGTATCCAAGTTGGCCAGGCGATGCATGTCCCACCTATTTTGAAGCGTTGGTTAAGCCACAGGGGGGTGGCGTCCGTAAAGGTTAGGTCTTCTCCCAGCAGCGGTAGCACCAGACTTAAAGCTAGTTGAGTCGCTTGATGGATCTTATCCTGCGTATGTGGACTCGGGTGCACAGACGCGGCTCCAATTCGGTGACGCAATGGAAGAGGATCACTCACCGCAGATTCTACCGAGAGCCAGCTGGGGACCCCTGGAGTGTCTAGCTCCTCCGCCCACCATAAGCCTTGTTTGGCTATGGCAGCGATATGGTACCAGTAGAAGTCCGGAAAACTAACCCCCCCTTGCTTCTTAGGTAGCTTTAGTTTCCAGGCTGCAATACGCGGAGTCTTCTTCGCCCACAGGAAAGCCAGTAACTTTCTCTCTCCAAAGCCTGGTAGAAGTGCTTATCGAAGAGTATCGGAAGCATACCCAGTATGTACGTGATCCTGGGCACTATGACCATTTTAATGGTTTCTAATCGACCCCACCACGTCAAGTTCAATGGTGTCCATTTAGCAACACAGTCTTGCAGGATCTGGGCGCATCTATTCACATTAAGCGTAATGGTGTCCGTCAGAGTGGTGCCATACGCGACTCCCAGGTACTTGAAGGACGACCTTTCAACTTGAAAGGAATACTTCCGTAGCTCATCTTCGGGGACAGCCGGTGTGAGAGGTATGATAGTGGTCTTGTCCATATTTAACTTGTATCCCGAAATGAGAGCATATTCTCCAATTATCTCCAAGGTGGCCGCCACTGAACTTACTTCCAAAAATAGGAGAAGGTCATCTGCGTAGGCTGACAGTTTGCAGTGGTAGCCTTCCAGCGGCATTCCTACAACATTAGACGCCTGCCGAATTCGGAGGATCAAGGGCTCCAATGCTATATTGAATAGCAGAGGCGACAGAGGGCAGCCCTGCCTGGTACCTCTGGTGAGAAGGAATTCCCGGGAGGTGCCGCTATTCGCTGCCACCTGAGCCACCGGGTTGGTATATAGCAGTTGGATGTTCTTCAGGAAATTGTCAGGGATCCCCATCCAGCGCATGGTACAGAATAGGTAGGAGAATTCGACCCTGTCGAATGCTTTTTCTGCGTCCAATGCAAGGCCTACTAGAGGCTGGTCCGCGTACTGTGCCTTCCGGAGAACGTGGGCCAGCATGCGCCCGTTATCGGCCGTGGATCTTCCAGTCATAAAACCACATTGGTCCGGATGAATAAGGGACTCCATTACCTTAGATAATCGGTTTGCTAGGATCTTGGCGTATATTTTATAATCTGAGTTCAATAGAGAAATAGGTCTATAATTCTCTACTTTTTTCGGATCCCTCCCTGGTTTAGGGTGTATTACTATCGTAGCAGCTGCCAACGCTCCTACCGCAGGGCATTCCTCCTTCACCCCCATGTAGTATAGTAGCAGCTCTGGTGTCAGCTGATCTCTGAAGGCTTCATAGAATTCTACAGGGAGACCATCCGGTCCGCTAGCTTTACCTTTGGCTAGCTGACTGAGTGCCTTGTGGAGTTCCTTGCTAGTGATGTCGGCTGCAAGAGACTGCTGCTGCGCCTCCGTTAGCCGGGGACCATCTATTGTGGAGATGAAGGTTGAAAAGGCCGATTCATCACAGGAGACCTCAGATTGGTATAACTTGGTGTAGAAGTTTTCGCAAAGTGCTAGAATCTCATCATCTGAGGTATGCAATTCTCCACTTGAATCTTTTAGTCCCGCTATCTTGGTCACCACTCATTTCGCCTTCAACATATTCGCTAGCAGTGGACTCGCCCGGTTACTATCATGGTAACATCTCCTTTGCTGGACTTTGATGGAATCACTAACTTCGGTTTGCAGCAGCCCATTGTACTGATATCGAAGCTTCTGCAACCGGACCAGGACTGTCGGGTCTGCCCATCGGGCCAAGAGTCGCTCGCCGGCTCGGATTTCAACTTCTAGTGCCGTCCTTCTCTGCACTTCTGAACGTCGCTTACGGATTCTATAAGCATCCATATGTCCTCGCATAGTAGCTTTGTAGGCTTCCCACCAGGCCCATGTGGAGGTTTCCCCATAATGGTTTACTTCAAAGTATTCAGTAGTGGCCGCCTTCATTGTAGTACGGAATTCTTCGTCTGCCAACCATTGTTTCTCAAAAATAAATCGTTTCGAGGGATTCTTCCCTGGGCCCACGTTAAGATCCAGGAGGACCGCAGCGTGATCCGAGACTGTTATGGGGAGCAGTTTTATGCCCAGGATCCGTGGTATTAACGTCTTTGAGGTTAGATAATAGTCGATACGCGTTTGGGAGTTGTGCGGTAGGGAGTAAAAGGAGTATTCCCTTGCACTGGGGAAAAGTAACCTCCAAGGATCAAGTAGGTCCAGCAGTTCATTCAGATTCTGCAATGCCGTTGAAGAGCGTGGCTTATGCTGTGGTTTGTAGGGAGTCCTGTCCAGAAGCGGATCCGGAATGAGATTGAAGTCTCCCCCCAGGATAATTCTGGAGGATCCGGCGCCCAGGAGCTCCTGTGTCACATGAGTAAAGAATTGCGAGTCATCGGTAGTAGGACCATATATTGTCATGAAGATGTAAGGGTCTCCGCTGAGCGTGGCTGTCATCATGGCCCAGCGGCCTGCAGGGTCAATTTTGGTCTCCTTGACTTCTACCTGGAGGGTCCTCCGGGCAAGTATCATGACCCCGCCCTTTCTCTTCAGGGCTGGTGCAGAAAGTACATTCCTATAGTGCTTATCCGTCACCTTGTGGGATTCTGTGAGGGATAAGTGGGTTTCTTGCAAATATATAATATCTGCCTGTTGTTGTCTGCAGTAAGTCAGGATTTTCTTCCGTTTTGCAGGATTGGAAATACCTTTGACGTTCAGGGACAGTATTCGCAACCGGCTATTAGCCATATTCAGCCCTGTCGTGAGACTGGAGGGGGACATTCACGGTCAACCACCCTATAAACATGGAAAGCATCAATATAACATCAACATCAACTAAAAACATAGCCTGGCTGCAACCCGCCATAAACCACTGTGAAATTGCATGGTGGAGCCCCACCGCCAACCAGGCCCTACTTACCCCCTCCCAACATTTGGAGACTGGTAATCTTAATTCCCTGCATGCATGCTACTAAAGCAGACAGGAAATTCTAAGCGGATTAAACATGTGAGCCCTGTGCAATGATCAAACAAGCAGGCAAATTGAGGCTGAGACATGCATACTTAAAGTCCAAAGTTGTCCTTAACAGCTGTATGAGGCTGGAGTGATCAGCACTGCTCTCCTTGTGGGTCACGATGTCCCCGGAGTGGCGCGATGAAGAAACTGTAGGAGCCGGCAGTCATATCCAGTTTAGGAGCCTACTTCCATCCGGGCCCGCTCTCGAAGGAAAGCGCGGAGGGCTTGGCCTTCCGTGAAGGTTTGGGTATGATTGTCCATTGTTACCCGCATGATTGCAGGGTAGAAAAGACCAAATCGCGCTTGTGATTGCTGCAGCAGAGGCCGGCATGCCAGGAGATCCTTGCGTCGCTGGGCCGTCTGTTTACAAAGGTCTGGGAAGAAGGTGATTTTGTGACCATCCAATTGTACCTCCTTTCGCTGTTTCGCCGTTTGCAGTATTTGTATGATGTGTTGATAGCGAAGCGCCTTAACCACCAGCGGGCGCGGGCGCGGGGTCTGAGCTGAGGGGTGCGACGGCACGCGGTGGGCCTGCTCCAATTCTAGAGGCCGTTCTAGGGTTAGTCCCAGTAGTTCCGGTATAAGCCGCTCGAGATAGCTTATGGGGTCGGAGCCTTCCCGGCCTTCAGGTATTCCCAGGATTCGCATGTTACTTCTCCTGGCCCTGTTTGCGTGGTCCTCCAGCAGCGTTTCTAGGGCTGTGACCCTCTTTTCCAACGGGCCGACCTGCGCGATTTCTGCAGTGTGTTTGTCCACCTTCGCTTCCACCTCCGTCAAACGTCTGGTCATATCATTGAGATGGTTTTTTACTTCCCTCAGATCTTCCTGCACTAGTGTCAGGGTGCCGGAGTTAGTTGCTACTAGCGCTTTCACTTCCCGGAGCTCCTGGAGGATTTCTCTTACCCCATCCGCTGCAATTTTATCGGGCGCCATTTTCTGCGGAGACGGGGGCTCTTGCTTTGCCCGTTTGCCGGATTGCCCAGCCGTCTGTTGGAAGTCTAACCTGGCCGGTTTTAAGGCTGCCATAATCTCCGACTCTTTGACCCCTCAGATCTAGCTGCAGAGGCACCCGTACTCTTTATTCCGTTGAGGATTCTGTAGTGTTGGGAGGGAGCTAACCCTCTATGCGGCCATCTTCTCCCGCGGCAGACTCCGCCCCCACATCTCGTTATTTCTAACTGGAAACATACTGCAGAGCTTAGTTAGCATGAATGGTGGAATCGTTTGTGTTTATGCTACAAATATGAGCAAATGCCACGGTGTGGTAGATCCCTTACACCCTTCACTTTTCTTAAGTGGAAACCCTTACAGAATTACATCTCTAAAGCATGATATGAGATATAATAAGGGGTTATTAGACAAATCTTCTTGTTTCTTCTGTAGTGGAGTGTTTGCTCTTGTAGGCCTTGCAGGATTCCAGCTGTTTTGATTTCTATAGCCCTAATGATTGCATGATGATGGGAGGGATAGGGTTGGGTGGGCTGTGATTAGCCTTTCCTTTTCTTTCTTGTTACAGAGAATAATTATGTATTTTGATTTACTATAATTTGGTTTTCTTCTTTATTTTATGTTTTGTATTTTGTTGGAAAATATAAATAAAGAAGTTAAAAAAAAAAGAAAATACCATGGTTTGAACAAGTTGAATCTTTGTATGGAGAGAGACATGTCTGCTCTTGAGAATCTTGTCTAGGTCCTTCATAGCCATTCTGCCAAGAGCAGTGAATTGTCTGATTTCTTGACTGCTTGTCGTTTCTTTATTGATAGTAGATCCAAATAGCTTAAAGTAGTCAACTATTTCAATTTCTTCTCCATCTACAATGATCTTGTTGATTTTGCTGTTTGTCAGGATCTTTGTCTTCTTTACATTAAGGTGCAGGCCTATTTTAAGACTATGTTCCCTGATACTGAGAAGCAAATGTTTCAGATCATCTTCACTTTCAGCCAGTAATGTGGGATCATCAGCATAGCAAAGGTTGTTGGATGAGTCTTCCACCAGTCTTCACACCTCAGTTGTCTTCATACAGTCCTACTTCTATGATGATTTGTTCTGCATATAAATTAAACAGGTAGGGGGAAGTATGCAGCCCTGTCATACACTTTTGATGATTTGAAACCATTCTGTTTCTCCTTGTTTCATTCGAACTGTTGCTTCTTGATCAATGTAAAGGGTGTGCAAGAGAAAGATCGTGTGTTATGGTATACCTATGTGTCTTAATGTGGCCCAGATTTTCTCATAATTTACAAAGTCAAAAGCCTTGTTGCAGTCGATAAAACACATATAGATATCCTTTTGGTATTCTTTTGTCTTTTCAAGGATCCATCTCACATCCGCGATGATGTCTCTTGTTCCTCGCCCTTTCCTGAACACTGCTTGTACTTCAGGCAGTTCTTGTTCCAGGTATGTTTGCAGTCTCTGCTGAATTATCTTGAGTAGAATCTTGTGGCATGTGGGATCAGAGCTATTGTGCGATAATTTCCACAGTCAGTTCTATCACCTTTCTTTGGTATTGGTATAAACACAGATCTTTTCCAGTCAGTTGGCCATGATGTTTTCCAAATTTTCTGGCAGAGCCTTGTACGTATGGCAACAGCTGCATCTGATTGCTGTAATAGTTCAATGGGAATGTCATCAATGCCCGGTGCTTTATTCTTTGATAAGGCTTTCAATGCTGCTTCAACTTATTTCATCACCAATGGTTCCTGATCATAAGGTACAGGTTGAAATGGCTCTTGGTACACTTGATCTTTATGATATAATGACTTTGTATATTCTTTCCACCTTTTCTTAATCTTAGAATAATCCAACATGGATCCTTGAGCATCTTGTAGCATTACAATTCGAGGCTGGAATTTTTTAACTCTCATAGCTTTAGAAAAAGTGATCTTGTTCTTCCTCTAATAGTTTCTGATTCTATTTCCTTGCATGCATCATTTTAGTACTTCTCCTTGTCTTCCTGCACATTGGAAATCTTTGTTGAGTTCTGCAATAGCTTTTCTTTCTCCTCTGCCTTTAGCTTCTCTGTGTTTCTGGGCAATTTTCAGAGTTTCTTCAGACATCCATTTTGATTTTTCACCTTTTGTAGAGACTTCTCACTTTCTTCCAACACAACCTTCTTGATGTCATCCCATAACTCTTCTGGAGCTCTGTCAGCAGCAAATCAATTTTGCAGGCAGTCTTTAAATTCCAGTGGTATATTCTCAAGGTCATATTTTTGCTACATTCATGAGTGGCTTGCTGTTTTTCAACTTTAGCTTGAATTTGCATACTAGTAGTTGGTGACCTGTAACACAGTCAGCTCCAGGTTTTGCCTTTGATAATGTTATAGAGCTTTTCCATCATTGACTTCCACAGATATCTTTTTTCTTGTCAACTTTTGCATTCCATTCACCCATGGCTATCAGGATATCCTGTTGCATGTTCTGTCAATTTCAGCTTGTACTTGTTCATAGAACTCATCAACTTTATCCTCTTCTGCAGCTGTTGTTGGGGCATATATCTGAATATATAGTTGTGTTGATGGGCATTCCTTGTAGATGAATAGATATTAAGCATTCACTGATTGCATTGCATTTTATTACAGTTCTTGTAAGTTTCTTCTTGATTATAAATGCAACACCATTTCTTCTTTGTCTCTCATTTCCAGCATAGTAGACCATGTGATCATCAGATGAAAAGTGCCCAATGCCAGTCCATTTCAGTTCACGGACATCCAACAGATCGAGTTGTACACGTTCCATTTCACTCTTGACTACCTCCAACCTCCCTTGGTTCATGCTTCATATGTTCCATGTCCCAATATTTAACACATCTTTGTAGCTTCGGACTTTCATTTCATGTGCAGCTACATCAGCAGTCAGATGTCCCGAGGGCTTTGATCCAACCACATTATAAATGCTAGTTTTACTCTGAAACGTTTTCAGCTCCTCCCCAGTAGGGGGATCTTATCTGCAATTTGTTTTGTTGTGACTATCCATTGGGTTTTCATGGCAAGATACGGAAGAAGATTGCCAGGCCTTTCTTTTGTGCAAGTAATTCTAATGTTGTTGCCATTGTCACAGAAATGTGATCCTTCACTGTCAACACCGTCCCATTCTGCTGTTGCCAAATGGGTGGTCTGTCTTATTTATTTTATTTATTTAGACAGTTTTTGTATACCGCCTTATCCTTCAATCAAAGCGGTCACAACACAATTGGGGTATACATTTAACACGTGGGGAATGAGACACATACACTAATACTTACAGGGAACATGGGCAATGGAGGGTTAAGTGGCTTGCCCAAGACCACAAGGAGCATCTGTGGGACTAGAAACCCCAGTCCTTCCAGCCCAAGGTTGCTGTCCTCTAGTGGGATTTGAACCCCCGACCTTCCGGCCTGAAGTACCTTGCCCCAACCACTAGGCTAGTCCTCCCTCCTTGGTCTTGGTCTGGCAACTCATCTGGGACATGTCCATCTTGGGAGACCATGGCAGTAGTGAAGCTATTGATAGCTTAGCTCTCAGTATCACTGATGCACACACGCCTTCACAGCACGACCAGCTGCAAATGCTTCTGCATTTGCCAGTGTCCTAAGTATTTTGCAAACGTTTCTGCATTCTGGAAAACCTTAATCCTTGAGAAACATTGAGCAATCTGACCTTTGAAAAGAAAATGTGAACTCAAAAATAAGAATTATCAAAAAAAGAGGGGGATATAATTTGCAAACAAAATACAAAGGGTTATTGTAGAAGCCCAATTTGCATTTTGCACGTGGATATTCCAGGACATAAATATGTAAACCACATCCATGTGCAGACAGCTATTTTAGAAGGACCTGATTTTGCATGTGTCTGCTCCAAACATGCCCAAGTTGCACGAGGGATTTTTATTTATTTATTTTATTTACTTCTCTTATATACCGCGCTATTAAAATCAGTGCGATTTACAATTGAACAAAAAAAAAAAAACATACTGCAATGTCACACGACAATTGAGTTTTTACATTGAACATGGACATGGACGAGATAACCTGGAGGTAACAGGGGTAACTAATTACAGGGATGTTGCAAACATGGTCTGTGTGGGACAAAAAGATATACAAGCATCTCTCATTGTATATAGGGGGTGCATGTTTAAGGCCACAATCAGTCACGTCTAAATTTATACCTGTTGCCTGACACTGACAGGCATTTTAAAAGTGCATGTTTAGGCCAATTCTCTCCAGTAGGGTAAGAGGGATAACCCCGTTAATCCCCCAATGTGGAGGGAAGTCCGGTTAATCCAATGATCAGGAATACCTTAAGGGTGTGGGATGTTTGTAGGGAGAATCTGATAGGGGGAAAAAGGTGTCTCGGGTGGGATTAATTTGTGGTAGTGAGGGGTTTCCATCAGGGACTTTATATAGTAGATTTCAGGAGTAGGTCAAGAAGGGGTTGGTGAGGTTGCAGCAGGTTTTGGAGTTTGGGGGAGGGGGGAGATAAAAAGCTTTGAGAGGGTGAAGGAGAAATCCAGTTTGAGAAAGGAGGATCAATTCTTTTATTTATAACTATGCGACTTGCCCTCCTAAATTTGAGGAGTTATGGGAAAAGGGTTTTCACCCCAAGGGTCTGTTGTCTACACTGCATGCACTTTTGCTGCCCCAGCTAAGCCATAAGCCCCAGCACAGTAGACAGTGGGAGGCAGAACTGCAAGGCTCATGGCAAGAGAAGAGGTGGGCGGCTATTTATGATAGAAAGGTGGTTGGCTCCAGGAACAGCCTTGTTGGAGCATACTATGAAGGTGCTTTATCACACGCACTGGACACCAGTTCTCTTACATTCCCATTTCGACGGATAAGAAACTGGATGCCAGGAAATCTGACATAGTGGTAAAGGAGAAGAATACCAGAACGGCATTGATAATAGAAGTGTCAGTACCGAGTGATTATTCTGTGAATTGCATGGAGAGACTGAGGATCCTGAAGTACCAGGAAATGCGGTCAAAGACGAGGAAAATGTGGCAGAAAGATACAGAAATATTTCCCATTGTACTGGGAGCAACAGGCTTGATAAAGAAGAATTTCTAAGTACATCTTGACAAACTTCCCATACCTGATATTTGAGACTAAGATCATAGCCCACATACCCTGGCTTAGAAGTGAGGTTCACGACTGTCATGGTATCTGCAAAATTAACCCATTTGGAAATTGCCTGGGTAGAAACTGCATACAGCCCCCTATGTTGGAGGGAAACTTTTGGCACTCATTTTGGGGCTGTCAGAAGGTGAAGGAATACTGGGATATGGTTGTGGGATGTTTTGCAGCTATGTAAGATATTAGAATACAGCTTTCCCCGGCACAGACCTTTTTGAATGAACAAGGGAGGGTGGCAAATTTTGGGGTTTTATGTGTTGGCAGGATGGATGGAAATGGTGATGTTTTGGAAGCAGAAGGCTCTGCCCAAAAAGAGTATGGTAATTAAAAGATCAGATTTTGTTTTTCATATGAACAAGATTGCAGCCTATAAGAAGTGTGGGGTGCAAAGTTTTCGTAAAGTGTGGCAACTATTCATGCTTTGGATAAAGTCTTATTTCCAGTTGGGATGAATGGAGGGGGGGGGGATCCTTTCATTAAAGAATATGCTGTTCTAGATTGTTAATGTATTGGGTGGGCTGATTGGGGGGGGGCGGTCCAAGGCAATATACGTTGCATCTTGCTTTGTGGGCTCTCTTACTCTCCTTGCACTTTTTGCTCTGTTGGCTGTTGGGACTATAGGGTATTGAAACCCTGAGGAGGGATTTCGGGGAGGGGGAGACTGATGGGGCATTGGGGATCAGTGGGGGTGGGGAGGAGGGGAGGGATGGGTGGTGGGGGGGGGGGCGGGAAGTTGCAGAGTCTATACTGTATTAACAGGACATTATGTAAAACCATCCATCATTTGTGGTGAGTTGGGGGAGGGATTTAATGAAAAACTTGATAATAAAAGAAAAAAGATTATGCTTTGGCCATTTTGAGTTGAAGGATATTTTTCATTTGGGACATATTGAATTAAAGGTTGTCAGCTTTGCTTTTGGAGGTGAAGGGGTGATGGTAAGAGTGGCAAAAAGAATCATCAGCATATGCTGAATGATGACCCATGCTGAATGCTTTCTTTTTATCAAGTTGCTGTAAACATGACCATATCGCTGCTAACTTCTGCGTGCTCCTTTTACCCGAATTGCTGTAAAGAATTGACACTTTACCACTTCTAACTGCATACTGTTACAAGTATCATTGCTAATCTGCTATACTGTATGACTTTCAACTTGAATACTGTTAAGACTACCCTTGATACGCTGCTATACAGAAACAGAGAAACACTTCCAGACAGGCACCATGTTCTCACCCTCACTACATGCCCTTGTAGCATGTTCCTTGCTACTTGCCCTCACTCGCCTTTCCCAAGCCCTTACCTATAACCCAATCCCTGTCCTACATACCTCAGGTAGGAGACATTACTTGCCTCCCCGCCCACAACCTGAAAGACAGGGCCAAGCCTTACACACCCATCTAATCTATGTCGCCATCCAACAGACTCAACCTCCGAAACCAGTGACTCACGCCCCCCCCCACAACCTGAAGTGCGCACTCATCAACGCCCGATCCATCCGCAAGAAATGGCCTGCAATTACCGATGTACTAGCCGAACATAATCTTGACATCCTATGCATCACAGAGACATGGATGTCTACATCAGACTCTATCCTCCTCCATCAACACGTCCCCCCTAATTTTGCCATACACTCATGTCACAGGACTGACCGAACTGGAGGTGGAGCAATCATCCTCACTAAGGAGAGCTTACAATTCCAACCAATCAATTCCAACAGTACCCCCCATCTTGATTATCTATCCATAGCTAACAAGTACCACACTATCAACCTGGTATATAGAGCACCTTCCCCAATACCAGATGACCTATCAGCAATTGTTGACCTTGCATGCAACCCATGCAAAACTCGTACAGCAAACTGGTTGTTAGGGGACTTCAACCTCCCTGCCCTGCAAGACACCCAAGCCAAGACCTTCCTTGATGCCCTCAAAGCTCTGGGATACACCCAACTAGTTAACTCCCCCACACATATCAAGGGAAACACACTAGACTTGATATTTGCTCCTCAAATAGCCAACTACCCCTCCCACAAGTTCAATCTTTCCCTGAGCTCAGTACCATGGTCTGACCACAGACTGATCGGATTCTTACTGCCTTCCCTTCATGGAACGAACTATCCCACTACCCCAACCAATGAAACCATCCCTACTCATATACGCTACCGCCCATTCAATGAGCAGGAGATCATTGAGAGAGCACACCCCCTCCTTGAACCACCCGAACTCAGCCTCGAAGACATGATAACATTATGGAACAAGTGCCTCAATGCAAAAAATGATGCCCCACCTACCAAAAAGAATTACAGCGGTAGAAAGAAAGCACCCTGGTATTCACCTGAACTTACGGCGTCTCTTCGACGGTTGTGTCAACTTGAAAAACGATGGCGCAGATCAAGAACAACTGAGAGCCTGGAGGCATACAACGCCCACCTCGATGAACATAGAACAGCAGTTTCCACAAGAATGAAACACCACCACTCAGAAGTATTAATGAGAGCCATAAATAAACCGCGAGAGCTTTTCAGTCTAGTCAAAAATTTAGCTCATGATCCTTCCCCAAACCAAACAAACCTACCCGACCCTCAAGAATACGCAGACTATCTACGCTCAAAGTCGAGCCAACCCGTTACCCCTGTAAACAATCACCACCCAGAAGAACCAACACTGTTATCATTCTACTCCTCCCCTCTAAATGAGACAGCAGATGACCATGGCATTCTCACCTCCTTCTCCCCTCCAACAGCAAGGGAGATCCAAAATACCATCACAGGCATAAACACCACTACGGCACCAAGTGACCCATGCCCCGCACACTGGGTAAAAGCGCTAAAATCAGATCTCAGCCCATTCCTCTCCAAACTAATAGAAAAATCTTTCACGTCTGGGACATTTCCACAGGACCTGAAGCAAACCTCTATAAAGCCGCTACTGAAGAACAAAAAGCTTGACCCTACAAAAATGGATTCATACAGGCCAATATCGAGCATTCCGCTCCTAGCTAAAATTATGGAAAAAACAGTCCAACAGCAACTGACCCATCACATCGAAAACAATGCTCCCCTTGATTACTCTCAGCACGGATTCAGAGCGTCTCATGGAGTGGATACCCTACTTACTACGCTCTTCAACACCCTTACCACCGGACTCGATAACATCAGAAAGGGTTTCGCCCTCATCTTCCTGGACATCGCAGCCGCCTTTGACTCGGTTGACCACATGATACTCCTATCTCGCCTTGCTGAGAAGGGCGTCCGGGGCAATGCTCTAGCATGGTGCGCCTCATACCTGAATAACAGATGGCAACATGTCCGCTCCGGCCTCTCTCTATCGGACCCTTTCCAGCAAGAAAAAGGCGTCCCACAAGGGTTATCCCTCTCAGCCCTCTTATTCAATATCTACATGCAGCCCATCTGCAGCCTCATCCGGTCATTTAACATAAACTGCCTAGTATATGCTGACGATGTACTAATGTTCACCCCAATAGATACTGACCATCCAAATCTCGACCAGCTCTCCTCCTGCTTTAACGCCGTCTCGGAATGGTTACACACTCAAATGCTCCGAATAAATCTAAAAAAGACAGACATCCTATTCATCGGAAGAGACCATTCATTCACCCCCCCTCCATCAATCAAGGTGGGCAATGCAGAAATCATCTCCAAGACAACGATCAGATATCTTGGAGTAACATTGGACCAGCGCCTGGACATGCATGCCCACATAGATAATACCATCAGGACAATCTACCATAAAATACGAACGCTACGCCTCATGAAGGACACCCTAGAACCAAATGACTTCCGAACAGTCTTCCAGGCCATCATAATGCCCCACTTCGATTACGCCAACTCTATCCTACTTGGCCTCCCAAAGAACTCGATAAATCCCTTGCAGCTAGCTATGAACACCGCAGCAAGAACCCTCTATGGAGCAGCTCGAAGAGACCACATTACCCCTATTCTGAAGAGCCTACACTGGCTCCCCGTACAATACCGGATCACATTTAAGATCTTAACCATGACATTTAAAGCAGTTAATAGAATCACCTCAACCACCTTGTCAGACCTGATACAACCCACCCCAGACAACAGATTAAGAAGGACCACGTCCTACTATTCAATTCTTCTCCCAAAAGCTATCACTAAATGCAACAAATCAACAAGTAAACGTGCCTTTGCCCTGTTTGCCCCCTCCAGCTGGAATTCTCTCCCAGCAGAAATCCGGACCATAAACAACCTCCCCCAATTCAGAAAGGCCGTCAAACACCACCTATTTCAACAGCACTTCTGTAACTCTGACAACATTACCTAGACAGCATTACACGACACAACAGTCTCTCAACCCAAAGCCGCCGAACCAATCTCCAATTTAAATTTCAATTACATAGAACCATCCCTTACATGGCTGGTATTACAAATCCATCTACGATGCAACCCTCTATGTACATAGTGTATAAAGTTCACCTGTTATCCAAGTTGGAATTCCCTGTTATATGTAAGTTCAATGTCTGATTGTTCCACATTGTACAAACCTGTTCATTGTAAACCGCGCTGATGCTGAATAGTGCGGTATAGAAAAACTAAAAATAAATAAATAAATAAATAAATAAATATCACCTTCCCATCTATTTGTATACAGTCATATCATGGACAGATTTTCACAACAGCTTTGTTAATTTTTCTTTGTTTAAGATTTTATGATTTTTAAGTTGTTTGACTTATTTTGATCCTGAGCTGCTAGACATCAGTTCTGTACTGTCATTGGGAAGCATGACAAACAGGAGCCTTTTTGACAGTCACATGACCAGTACAAACATTGGATTAATTAAATGAAAAGTACACCTCTCTCAGTTGGTATACCCCAAGGATCTGTCTTGGGTCCACTCCTTTCCTCTCTCTATATGAGTCCCTTGGTGCACTCATCTTTTCCCATGGCTTTCAGTACCATCTTTATGCTGATGACTCTCAGATCTACTTCTCTACACCTGAAATCTCTCTGGCAATCCAGGCCAGGATCTCTGCCTGCCTTTCTGATGTTGCTGCTTGGATGTCTCACTGCTGCTTGAAAATGAACATGGCCAAAACTGAGCTTATTTTTTCCCCTAAACCCTCCTCTCCCCTTCCTTCTTTCTCAGTCTCTGTGGATAACTCTCTATACCTCCCTGTCTCCTCAGCTCACAATCTTGGAGTCATCTTTGACTCCTCTCTCTCCTTCTACACACACATCCATCTGATAGCTAAAACCTGTTGTTTCTTTCTCTACAACATCAACAAAATTTACTTATTCCTTTCTGAACACACTACTAAGACACTTGTTCACTCCTTAGTCACTCCCATCTAGACTATTGTAACTAACTCCTTGCTGGTCTCCCTCTGAATCATCTCTCTCCCCTTCAACCTGTTCAACACTCTGCTACACAGCTAGTCCTCCGCCAGCCTCGTCATGCTCATATTACCCCTCTTCTCAAGTCACTCCATTTCTACAACCAGTTCAAACTTCTCCTGCTGACCTATAAGTGCATTCACTTTGCAGCTCCTCACTACCTTTCCTCTCTTATCTCTCTCTACAACCCTCCTCAGGAGCTCTACTCTTCTGGCAAATTGCTTCTATCTGAGCCCTTCTCTTCTATTGCCAACTCCAGAATTCGCTCCTTTCACCTTGCTGCTCATTATGCCTGGAACAAACTACCTGAGTTCTTAAGTCAGGCGCCTTCTCTAACCATTTTCAAATCCAGGCTGAAAACTCACCTCTTCACTGCCGCTTTTGGATCTTCATTCACCTGATCTCCTTCATGTTTCCTTAACATTCCCCCTAGATGTATCCAGTGTCTACAGCTACTGTGATGTCTGTCTTGACTAAATTGTAAGCTCTAATGAGCAGGGACCAACTTTTATGTTTGTGCAGCGCTGCCTATGTCTTGTCTTGCCTATGTCTATACAAATGTTCAGTAGTAGTAGTAATAGCAGCAGCAGCAGCATATAATTAAACAATAAAGACCAATCAACTAAAGCTGAGTTTTCGGTTGAAAGGCTGGGTGTCTCAAAGATATCAAAATTTCACATTTACTGAAGAGTGTGGACCGTGTAGCAGAAATCGGGACTGTCGTCTAAACATGAGAATGCACCACTGCTCTATAGCTGCGCCTTTCAACTTCTTCATTCTTTAGCATTCGTTTTCTTTCTGTGGGGTAAAGAGAACAGTACAGAGTTCGGAAGCAAGGTAACTCCTGAAAAGTCACACAATAGGGTACACTTTGCATATATCATTGAGGAAGAAAGTCAAATGTCCGGGTCAGGACTTCACAATTAAGCCGGTATTTTACAAAAGGCTCTACTAAAGGCAGAAGCTGCGGGGGGGGGGGGGGGGGGGACACAAAAACATATTTTCAGATCTTTGTATTTTTTATATGTCACTTTTTTATTCTTTTATTTAGATTTATTTTCATTTCTCTTGCCTTTTCTAATTAGTTCATTTATTCCTTTTCCACCTTTCTTCTCTCCTGCCATTTCTGCTTTCTTCTTCTGTTGCCCATTTTATTCTTTCATTGTTTCCTTTAGATTTTTCCATCTGGATACTGTTTTTCTTTTGCTTATGTTATAGATTTTGTTTCTTTTGTTTTCACCTTTTCCTTGTGTGTCCCCTTATCCCACCTAGATTCTTCCAGTCCCCCCTCTCCTGCTCCCACATACACTACTCCCTCCTTCGCACATTCTTCCTCCGTGCTCACTCACCCACGCCCACCATGATCCCCTCATCTACCACCTCCTTCTCTTGTCTTCCTCCATGCTTCTCCTTCCTCTATACCACCATTTCCTCTTTCCTTTTCTGTACCTCTGCCCCTTATCACTCATCTCCCCACCCCACCCTTCTCTCAGTACTTCTTCCTCTCCTCTCATTTGTCCTTTCTCCTCTTCCTCACCCTTTCTGTTCTTTTTTTCTATCTCTTCCCTCCACTTTCTCTCGATCTTTCATCTTCCTGCCACCTCTTTCCTTTCTCTTCTCCACACTCTCACCTCTTATCTCTCCCAGCACACTGTCTCTCTCTCACATCTTCCTCCTCCTCCTAGCACAATCTTTTCCCTCCATCCTTCCTGACAGTCTCTCTCTCACCGTCCTCCCGGCACATCCTCTCTCCTTCCCTCTTTTCCCTGGGCACTCTTTCCCTCTCTCTCTTTTCCTCCACCCCTCAGTCTCCCTCTCCCTGGTCCACTCTTTTTCTATCCCCATTGCCAGACACTGAATGAAGCACATAAAAGCTTGCAAATGGACACTCAGCTTACCGTACCATACATGCACCAAGTCCAGGAATTTCAACTGCAATAACTCTGCCTATGAAAAGTCAGCGCTGCAAATATTCGAGAACATCAGCATGCTTCCAGATGGAAAAAGAGAGGAAGCCAGACTCCTACACAGAACTATATGTTAATAAAATCATTCACCGTGGTTGCACGGAAAATCACAGACTATCACCTAGTAAATAAGAGACTGCAAATTAGAAACAGATATGCAGGCAGTGATAGAAAGGAAACCCCAGGAACCCAGATTCTGTTAGCAGTAGTAGAAGAAAGAAAAAAACCCATGCATTTCCTCCCTGCCATTCATCTCCACACCAAGTCTAGTCACTTTCTTCTGTCTAATCCCTCATCCAAGTTCCCATTACTCCATTTACTTCCTCATTTCAACCATCTCTCACCCCCTTTAAAGACCTGTCCCCTTCCTTTCTCTTCCCAGCATCCATTGCCTTTGCGTCACCCTCATCTCTAGCATTCATTTTCCACATCCTCCCTCATACCTCCTTCCCCAGATCTGTCCACCTACCTCCTTCTCCAATATTCATTTACCCTGATGTTCTTCTCTCTTACCCCCAGCATCCATTTCCACCTTATGCAGCTTTTCCCCCTCCAGTTTCTGTCCTCTACTTCCACATCATCAGCCCCCTTTCTCACTGCCACCCACCAGCCCCTGCTGTGCCAGCCCCAGCCCCCTTCTCACAGTCCCTGTGTCAAATCCTTTTAGCATGATTCCACCTTCTCCCATCCTACCATTTGCCAGCATCAGCCTCCTTGCCTCTCCCCCCATCTAGCATCTCCTCGGTCTTCCCATGTTTCCTTTCAATTTCCAGCACCTTCCTTCTCTTGTTCCTCTCCCAGCATGGTCCAGCATCTGCTGGTCCCTCTCCCCTTCCTTCCTATCCAGTATCTCCCCTCTGCCTCTCTATTGCTCCCTCTGTCAGTGTCCAGCATCTTCCCTCTCTTGTCTCTCTCCCACATGACCCAACATCTTCCCTCTCCTCTTTCTTCCTCCACATGGTCCTCCCCCTGCTGTGGTCCACAGTGCTCCCTAGGTGCTCCTTCCCTCTCTGGTCCACTCACTCTCCTCAAACCTCTGGATTGCTGGTCATGACTGTGTTTCAGCAGTAAAATGAAAGTGAATGGCCACAGAGCCTCATGCTGAAATGCTCTGCAAGGCTCAGCTGGGACCTGCCTCCTCTTCTACCCAGTTCCTGCTGCAGTGGAAGCAGGACCCAGCACAGACTCACAGAGCACATTCATCCTACTGCTGAAAATTGTGGTTGCAACAGGCAGGACAAAGGTTTGAGGAATGCAGGTGGATTGGGGAGGGAGGGACTAGGGAGTGCTGATGGACCATGGCAGGAGGAGGCAAGAGGGGGAGATGCTGGACATGGGGGGAGGAGAGGGCCGGGGAGATGCTGGATCATATAGAAGTAGAGGGGGTGAAAGATGCTCTGTTTGGCACCTATGTCCTGTGGCGCTAGTGGGGACAATACCTTCCCTTTCCCCCTCCAAACTATGCTCTTGCAGGGTACACAACAATTTTGAAAGGGTACATGTGAAAATCAAGAGTGGCATCATGAAGCAACTACTAGATATATATGCTGGCACATGTAGAAACATAGAAACATAGAAATATGACGACAGAAAAAGACCACATGGCCTATCTAGTCTGTCCTTCCATATCAACAACTACAATGGTCCCCTTTTTTCCTTCAGAGATCCTCTGTGTTTGTCTCATGCTTTTTGGAATTCAGTTACTGTCCTCATCTCTACCACCTCCACTGGGAGACTATTCCACAGATCCACCACTCTTTCTGTAAAGAAATATTTCCGCATATCACTCCTGAATCTATCCCCCATCACCCTCATCCCATGTCCCCTCGTAGCAGAACTTGCTTTCAATTGAAAGAGGCTCTCTCCCTGAACATTTATGCCACGGAGGTATTTAAACATCTCAATCATATCACCTCTATCCTGCCTTTCCTCTAAGGTGTACATATTAAGATCCTTAAGTCTGTCCACATATGCTTTATAATGAAGACCACTAACCATTTAAGTAGCCACCTCTGCACCAACTCCATTCTGTTCACATCCTTTTGAAGGTGCGGTCTCCAGAATTGCACACTATACTCCAAATGAGGTCGCACCAAAGACTATTACAGAGGCATTATCACCTCCTTTTTTCTGCTAGCCATTCCTCTCCGTATGCACCCAAGCATCCTTCTAGCTTTTGTGGTCACCTTTTCTACCTGTTTAGCTACTTTAAGATCATCAGACACAACCATGCCTAGGTCCCGCTCTTCTTTAGTGGACAAAAGTACTTCACTCCCTATACTATATTGCTTCCTTGGATTGCTGCAGCCCAAATGCATGACCTTACATTTTTTAACATTAAATCCTAGCTGCCAAATTCTAGACCATTCTTCAAGCTTAGCTAGATCCCTCCTCATGTTATCTACACCTTCCTGGGTGTCTACTCTATTGCAGATTTTGGTATCATCCGCAAAGAGGCAAACCTTACCCGACAGCCCTTCCACTATATCACTAACAAAGATGTTAAAAAGAATTGGACCAAGGACAGATCCCTGGGGCACACCACTGGTAACATCCTTCTCCTCAGAGTCAGCTCCATTTACCTGTACTCTTTGCGCCTCCCACCCAACCAATTTCTAATCCAAGCAGTAACTTTGAGGTCCATCCCTAGGGTGCTCAGTTTGTTTATAAGTCGTCTGTGAGGAACAGTGTCAAAGGCTTTACTGAAATCTAAATACACCACAACTAGGGCTCTCCCTTGGTCCAACTCCCTGGTCACTCAGTCAAAAGAAATCAATCAGATTTGTCTGACAAGACCTGCCTCTGGTAAATCTATGCTGCCTCAGATCCTGTAATCCACTGGACTCCAGAAACCTCACTATTTTCTCCTTCAGAAGCGTTTCCAATAATTTACTCACCACTGAAGTTAAACTAACCAGCCTGTAGTTTTCATCCACATCCTTACTTCCGCTTTTATGTAAAGGCACCACATGAGTCTCTCTCCAGTCCTTTGGCACCACTCCCGACTCCAATGAGGCATTGAATAGGTCAGTCAGTGGAGCTGCTAGAACGTCCCCAAGTTCCCTCAGTATTCTAGGGTGTATCCCATCCGGTTCCATCGCTTTGTCTACTTTAAGTTGAGCTAGTTTCTCACGAACATAGTCTTCTGAAAATTGTTCAAGATGTCCCTCGCTTCTGTTCCTGTTTGTGGGTGTTTTCTGAGGTCCTGCTCCTGGTTCTTCATCTGTGAACACAGAACAGAAATATTTGTTAAGCAATTCCGCTTTATTCTCATCAGCTTCTACATATTCCTCCCCTTCTGCCTTGAGTATGACAATACCACTTTTGCCCTTCCTCTTCTCACTAACATATCTGAAAAATGTCTTATCCCCCCATTTTATTGCATTGTCTATTTCCTCCTCTTTTTGAATCTTTGCTTTCCTGACTACTTTGCTAGCTTCTCTAAGTTTTTCCAAATATAGATGCCTGTCTTCCTCTCTCTGTGATCTCTTGTATTTCATGAAGTCCTCTCTCTCTTTTTCTTCACTTTTTCAGCTACTTCTTTTGAAAGCCATAGTGGTCTCCTTTTTCCTTTTACCTTTTATTTACCATTTTAACAAAAAGGTTTGTTGCCCTTAACATCCCCTTTCAGTTTTGCCCACTGTTTTTCTACATCCCTCAGCTGTTCCCATCCCGCTAACGACTCCCTGAGGTATTGGCCCATCCTGGCAAAGTTAGTTTTCCTAAAGTCTAAGACCCTCACCTTTGAATGGATTCTAACAGCCCTAGTCCTAATACTGAACCACACCATCTGCATTATATTTTGCTCTGCTATGCTGCACTGTATGGAAGTGGCCATTGCATACATTGCAGCATAACAGAGCAAAATATAATGCAACATGGATCAGGAAAGTTTAACAGAACATAGAATCAGACCGCATTGTGTATCACAATCACAACATAACATTGCATAATGCAGAGTGGTGTAACACAGTTATGGACAATATAATGAAAAGTAACAGTGCAACAGTCATATCTTTATGTGACAAATAATATTCACAGAAAGGCACATTTTAGAAAGGCCATTTATGAGCCAAGGGGGATGTGGAAGTGGAAATGTCTGCAATTCTATATCAAGTTCAGAAGAGAAGGTGTACACGTGTGAGGCCAATGTAAAATATGTCCACCCCTGAAAGTGGATGTACTCGGTACAATCGGGCCCAGACAGAAGGAAGTGCAGGAATGCATGGGGAGAGCTATCCACATGAGAAAGGAAGACCCACTTCACAAATCAATGTACATGTCTAGGTGCCAGCATTTCAAAATGTGCACATGTGAACGTTAGCACTTCCATGCCTATCTGGACCATTTTGCACACGTAGACACGCAGCCACTCTTCATCACCTATGGAGGCCTCTATTTTTACAGCAGTACAATTTGGAGGGGGGAACATTGGGGGATTAAGGAAAATTCCTCCTTAATCCCTCCTGTAAAAGGGTGGCCAAAAATGAAATCCCTATTTGTGTCAGTTGGGCAGGTGTAAGTCTGGACGTGGCTGATTTCTGGGGTATACGTGCGTCCTCTATATGAAGCCAGGGATACATGTGTAGATTTTTATCCCACCAGGCCATCTCCAGAGCATGCCCCTGACATGCATCCATGCGACTTGGATGTGATATGCAAATCCATGTGTAGATTGGATCCTTTCTAAATGATCTTTTGCATGGAGATGCGATTTACATATGTACTTGTACATGCTAGATTATACATGTGTAAATCAGGAACACAAAAATGCAATGTGTGTATTTCAGTCAGTGCTGACTGCTGGCGATGCAGCAGCTCCTGGGCTTTCTTGATACTGTGTGGCCAGAAGGTTTAAAAACAATGTGTATTCCCCGTTTCATATAGGGATTACATGTTTACTAAAATGTGCTAAGTTAGCATGCATCGAAGCACATTTTTAGCACAGGGGCTGGCCCAGACCCATGCTAGCTGGTGGGGAGACATGCTCACACTGCACCTCTGAACTACTTATTCTCCAGCCCAATCTCTGCTAAGTGTTTAGTGCAGGAATTTTACTGTGCTCACATCTGAGCATTCAGTAATGGTTATCGCAGTGTGCTTAGCACAGGTAAACCCCGTGCTAACCATTGGTGTGCTTTACTAAACATGCCCCCATAAAGTGGTCTTAATATGCTTGTATTATTAAGGCCTAAATTCAACATACATACAATATGTAAATAAGCAGTGCATTATACAAATGCATGCCGTGCAGCTTGTTAGGATTAATATATGGTTAGTGCAAACTGTTAAGTAGGGCTATTTGCATTAACGTGTCAATAGCACTTTGTGAGCATCCCCCACCTCTGCAGAACCTTCCCAAAGGGAAGACCCTTTTGAGTTACAATGAGGGATCCATCCCTATTCGGAACCACAGACCTCCCTGCTACCAGAAGAACCCTCATAGCCCCCCCCCCCCTTGAAAAAGAACACACTCCATGGAACGCTTCCCCTCCCCAATACAGATTATCACAGCCATGCAATGCACAGTATAGTGTGAAGTCAGCTGCTATAACAAAACAGAGAGAGAATGGTAAGCCTTTGAGGCAGGGGGATCATGGGGACGGGGAATAGTAGTGTTGGAAAGAGAGTGAATGGTTTTTCCAGTGGCAAATGAAGCGGCAACCTAGAGGGAGAAGCTTCTGGGGGGTAGCAAAGAGTGGGGCATTCAAAGTTAAACAACGACTCTGACTGCCGGTGTGTGTCTGTGTGGTAAGGCTTTAAGGTTTTTCAGAGGGTGCCAACACCTTGAACCAACTCTGGGGCCAGCCCTGATTGGAGGGGATGTGATCTGAGTTTTCATATCATGCCATTTTCCTCTTAAACCATCACTTATCAGAGCACAGAACAACAACAAACTACATCAATACGTACACAGTAAAACAAACCATTAGATAGATAATAATATATCAGTAAACAAAAAATAATAAATAAAGCATTAAATACATACATATTAAAAAATTAAATTTAAGCTAACATTACAAATACAAAATACATTTTGCCAGGAGGTGTGCTCCATGGGGGTGGTTTCTTGTCTATAAAGAACATATCATAGGAGAGTATTATTGTTAGAGGGAGATTTCCAGGGAGGGGAAAGGGGATATGCAAATCTTAACAGGGATGTGTCCTCCCTTTGAGAGGGTTTCCCTCAAGAGGAACTCTGTCTTGGGTGGGGTGAGCTAGTCTCAGGAGTCCTACGGTCAAGGCTGGCCCAACCACTAGGCAATCATCTAGGGCAGCAACTTCTGGAGGGCAGGAAAAGCTGGGCATTCTAAGCTGAATAATAGATTTTCACAGTCAGAGGAGGTATAAAGCTTGAGGTTCGCCTAGGGCACCAACACCTTGAAGCAACTCTAGGGCAGTCCATGCTTAGCAGGGGCCATTCCATTTGAGGGTGGAGCTCCATGTTCAGGGGGGTCTTTCCCAGTTAAGGGCTTCTCTCTCAAGAGATTGACCTTTGAGGGAGAGGGGGAAAGAGGACCTCCGTGCTCTTCACTTTGGTGTCAAAGGTTTAATTTTAACTATGGGTCCAATTTTCAATTAGGCAAGCTATGCCCTGCGGTGGCACGTAGCCTCCCCACTGACCCCCTTAACCCGAATTTTCACTTCCGTGACGGTGGCAGTGAGAATCCAAATTTGTCTGGATGCACCCGCAGCCACCAAGGCTAAACAGGTAGCAATGATTTTCGATGCTACCTGCTTAGCCCTCTGCACCTCAAAGATAGGCAAAAATCGCTGTTACCCATTTAGCCCTTTCCTCCGCCCTGGAATTTCCCTAACACGCCTTGATACTAATTGCTTAGCATCAGGGCTCGTTAGGGACTTATCTGGGATTTTCAAAACACACTACCCAAGTAGGTACCTTTCGAAAATCCCGGATAAGGCAATTACACAGGTAAATAGGGAAGTTACCTGTGTAAATGCCTTTGAAAATCGGGCCCTACATCTCCGCTTGGCACTGTCTGCCACCACCACAAGCATTTTCCATATCAGCAGCCAGGAATGTCAACACACCAGTTTTGAGATTTCTTGTGATCGGTGGAAGTAGGAGGGAGAATGTAGTACCCTCGATTGCGTCAACTAGTTTGTGGGGTGCACAGTTACTGCGCTGAACACCTTATGGGGAACTTCTATTAGGAGTCCTGGTTTTACCACGCAATACTGTCGATACTGAAAATGCTAGTTATGATAGTTTAGAGAGGATCTGGTTAATCAGTTTAGGTCAATATTCGGCTGTGAAGTGAAGGTCAGCATTCATGCTAGACACTGTGGTTAAAAACTATCCAGATATGCCACTATCCCGATATAATACGTCCAAAGCAGGTACTTATCCGGGCACTACTACTACTATTATTAATCATTTGTATAGCGCTACAAGGCGTGCGCAGCGCTATTCAGTGTGCTACAAAAACGCAATATCGCAGCACCTCCTCCAATACTGCAGACCCGTTGGCGGGGGGCTCCCTTCTGCCTCGCGGGAACATTGGTTGTGATGCTGATGTCCTAAGTAATTGCCTTGCTTGCTCCCACCTAAAATCAGCTCTGGGGGGAGGAAGAAGAGAGTAGCAGCATGGCTCTTGCTTCCCCTGCCTCTGATCTGGGTTACTGCCTGCCAACTCCGTGCGCTTTAACAAAGCCGCCTGGCAGCAAGAACGGCATTTTAAAATCGGCTTTCACACTGCTGGCATGAGAGCCAGACTCCAAAGTCACGGGGAGGTGGTAAACACTACAAATTATTCGTCCCTAGAATACTGAAGGAATTTGGGTTTACGCTTTACCGGGGGCGTGCAAGCACTCAGAAAGCTTGCCGTTGTGAACCCGTGCTGGCCCGGCCCGATAAACTAGTTAAAACCTGCTTAGGTGTGCTGAGCTGCCCCCTCCGGTCTCCACTGATCTCGAGGTGGCCACAATGGAAGAATTAAAATTTACAACTCTAAGGACAGCTCTTAAAGCAGCACCGCAATCAAAGCGGATCGTGGGGTGGGGTGGGGTGGGGGAGGGAGGGAGGGAGGGAACCAAACCTTCGCCCCCCCGCACGACTGACGCACTGCTCGGGCTAGGAAGCTCAGGCATGTGACGCAAACCTCGCAGCAGGTGCGGAAAGGTGTCACGTGAGCTGTCAAAGCGGGACCGGCCCGTGCTGCAGTCACGTGATCGGCCGGGCGCTGCTGCGAGACTGAGAGATGGCACTGGGAGTCGCGGCTCTCTGGGGCTCGTCGTGGCTCCTTCTGCTTCACGTCTGCAGCGATGCTCCCGTCTCGGCAGCACCTTTGGACGCCAGTGCCCAAAAGCACCGGGCATCGGGCGGATGTGTAGGTGAGTCGTACCAAATCCAGGCTCCTGTTCATACCCAGGGGATCAGTGAAGGACCAGGCAAGGGAGATAGAAATGGCTGATTAAAGATCGCTTTTTTTTCCTGAGCATATTTTAAGTAATTTTAATGGAGCGGAGGAGGGGGGATGTAACACTGCAGGGCAGAGGAAGAGCTTGTAAACAAACTGCCCGAGACCCCAAGAGAGTTGGATTTGATTTGGGGCTATGCCAACAGCTTAATTTTTCGTGTTCTCCTAGCTTTATTGCTTGGCGATTTGAGAATAAGAATGCAAACCGATCGGTTTCCAAAGTGTACATTCTCAGAGTTAGAAGAAAACTGAGGCTTTACTTCCTGGAGCAGGAAGAAGTCAGCCAAACGCCCGGCTCTTATTTCGTGTCCTTCAGCACGGTGTGTTTGCAGTAGGCACAGGGTCTCTTTCTGCGAAACACAAGGGTTTTCATAGCAGCCTTTTAGAGCATGCCCAACTGTTGCAGTTTGCACAGTGGATTATATATTTATCCATTTTTTTCCTTTCAACTTCCTGGAGTATATACCTATGAGGCGTGCAAGGCTGTGCTCTGTGTTGTAGCTAGTCATCTAACAGCAGGTTCAGACATGAGATCTTTTCTCTTTTGCTTTCCTTGGAGGTAGGCGGGATGCTCAATTTATTAAGTACTTTTAATACATGTTAAATGCCTGCATCCACATAGAATGCACACTCAAGAGGGGTGAATTGCCCTCCTCACAGTGTCTGGGGTGTCCTTTGATTAAAAAAAAGGGACTCTTGCTCTTCTCACCTGGGGAAAGAAAACGCTAGCGAGGGAGAGGCCTACTCCTTTCCCTACCTGCTGCCAGGTAACGGGGCAATGGCTCATCCTGCCTGGTCACAACATAGTAGGACAAAGAGGCTGAACCAAAGAAACTCTTTGAGATTTTTTTCATAGTAAAAATGGGCTCTTCCTGATGCCGGCCCTCTTATATTAATCATGTTTTAGTATAATAGTTAAATGATTACTGGTGTAGCAGGAACAGATGATTGTTCTCCAGAAAGTACAACCTCTCACCTTCCTTCTTGAGACCTGAATCAGTACAGACCTCAAATACCGAATACAAGCCCCAGCCAGACAAGCAATAGGGAGAGCGGTAGAGCGAGGGTTATCATTACTAGAGCCCCACCAAGGGCTGCTCCCTCTTTCTTTCCCCTTTCCAGCATGTAGATTTGGCTTTTTTCTTATTTATTGTGGTATAGCATTTATGAATTCAGAGTTAATCAGAAACTCTTTTTGACTGTTGCACCATGAAACACTTAGTGCCATTCTTCCTCCCCTTCTCCTGCTATATTAGCAATCCTCCCCTTTCTTGTTCTTCTTTCTCTTTTGCCCCTTTCTTCACTCCTTTGTGTTCACTCTCTCTCGCCTCTCTCCTTATCACATATGATTTTCATACTCGCCCAGCATCTCCTTTCCCATCTCTGTGTTCTCCGTTTTTTCCCATCTTATAATTTTTTCTACCCTTTTTCTTTCTCCCCCTCACTTCTACCTCCTTATTCCTGATAATCTCTTCTACCCTTGTACCACGACTATCTTCACCCCTTTATGCTCTCATGCAACCTGTTATCCCTGCGTCCATATTCACTCTTCCACTCCTGTGCCCCTCTGGTTAGGACAGTGGGCTGAGAACCAGGGAAAGCAGGGTTCAAATCCTACCACTGCTCCTTGTGACCTTGTACAAGTCACTTAACCCTCGTTGCCTCAGTACAGACTTAGATTATAAGACCCCTGGGGACAGGGAAACCCCTATTGCATCTGAATGTAGCTCACCTTGAACTGCTACTGAAAAAGCAATGAGCTAAATCCCCCTCATGTCCCCTCTTTTGCCCCCTTTTATTCTCTCTCCCAGCTCCTCATTCTTTCTTCCACTGCTGTGTTCATTCTCAAACCCTCTTCCCCTTCAGCCTCTCTTCCACCGTCTCATTTTCTCACACCAGAAACTGGAAAATAATTCATTTTCAATTTAGGCCATATACATTGGGCTATCAGGAACCTTTTATGCATCATACAGGAGGAACTCTTAGAGCCTTGTGTCTCCTTTAAATCGCTGGCACCAGGAGCAACGCTGGGCGCCTTGGCTTGGAGGTGCTCCAGTGTGAAAGTTAGATGTTCCTCTTTCCCAGAGAAGCCCATATGTGAAGCATTTTTTGACGAGCTGTTCCACTGGTTGGCATGGCAGCGAACTGATAAATTACATGACTGACTTTATCCCTACATTGTGCTTAATTTTTTTTTCATGCTAAATGATGGAATGGCCAGATAACTCACAGCATCTGCGATATTGCAGTTAATTGAGAAATTTGGGGCTCCTTATACTAAAGTGAGCTAAGTGTTCTAATGTGCACTTTTAGCGCACGGTAACTGTTAGTGTGCTGGCATGACTGTTTGTTTCCACAGGACTGAGCAGGAAACAAGCAGGTTATGGGCAGACAGTGAGCATGGAGTGGACATTGCAGTCAGCGTACAATACTTACTGTGCACATCAAAGTTGCAGTTAGCACGGGTGCACTTACCATCATCTGTAGATGGCATTAAGCACACGTGCTGAGCATAGCCCCGATAGTTACCACGTAACGTTTGCATTGACCATGCATTAATTAGCACAGGGGTTTAGTGCATGGGAAGCATGTCACTCTAGAAGTTAGCATGGGGTCTGCGCTAAATATCTCACGCTAATAGGTTAGTGCATGATTGGGTGGAGACAGGGTAGGCTGGGGCAGAATTTGGGCATTGATGATGCTTCATGGTTGGTGCGGGTATCATGAGTCATGCTACGTGCGATTGTTGCTGTTAGTGCAGGTGGTGTTAAGTGCACCCACGCACCCATTTCCACAGTGCTGTGCATTAGCAATATGGCAGTGTCTGGGGGACAGATGCACAGACTAGTTGGTGCAGGCTTCTGTGTTGGTTTGCGGCCTGATTGTGCACCAAAGATGCACCCTTTAATAAATATGTCCCTAATACTTTCTATGGAAAAAAGGGGACTGTTGTAGCGGTTGATATGGAAGGGCAGACTAGATAGGCCTTGTGGTCTTTTTCTAGCATCATGTTTCTATGCTATATTTAAATACAGAAACAGTGACATATATAATTATAAGCATTTTTTTTAAGGACCAATCATGACGTTTAAATATTTTACATACAGGGTGGCCCAAAAAAAGTGAGAACATCTCGTAAATTAAAAGCTTAAATAGTTTACTTATTTACCTTTTTTACCTATATAATATCTTTATTTTGACAATTTCCAGTCGCCATTTTTTTTAAATTTGTCAGTCGTTTACATCTGTCTTTTTGAATTTTTAAATAACTTATATGCTACAAGATGTTCTCACATTTTTTGGGCCACCCTGTATATTCAGCATCGTCACTTCTGCGGATAACATCACTGAATACACTGGTCAACAAACCTTTACAAAACTCATGTTACTGAAATAAAAATAGTCATTTCTTATTAATTTTTATATGCTGAACACGAATATGACAGTGAAATTGCAAAGTTGGCTCTGGTTTTTTTGTAATCTACAAGAATTAATGTTTACATCACGAAATGCATGTCAATAGTAAATATAATAGGCCTTCGGTTAATACCTGTAAAAGACCAAGTCATAGACTACTTCTTAGATTTTTTCGCCTGTCTCTTGTACAGCTGTTCGGGAGCTTCTCTGGGGAGTGTCCAGCAGTAGTCAGCCAGCATTGTAGTGGACCATTTTTCCTGGTATCTTTGCTCCATCGTTGCGATATCTTGGTGAAAACGTTCGCCCTGTTCATCACTAACCATACCACAGTTGTCAGGAAAGAAATTGAGATGGGAATCAAGGAAATGGATCTTTAGAGACATATTGCAGCCAAGTTTCTGATACTGCATCAGCATATCTTCTACTAGTTCCTTGTAGTTTTTTGCCCTAACATTCCCGAGAAAATTTGTTGACACTAGGTGAAAAGCATTCCATGCTTGTTTCGCATCACCCTGCAGCAAGTTGTTGAACCGGTCATCTTTGAAGAGTTCTCAAATCTGAGGACCCACAAAAACTCCCTCTTTAATCTTTGATTCGCTGAGTCGAGGGAATTTTTCATGCAGGTATCGGAAAGCTGGCGAAGTGCGGTCCATGGCTTTCACAAAGTTTTTCATCAAACCTAGTTTGATGTGAAGGGGTGGTAGCAGGATTTTGTGAGCCTCAACCAGAGCTGGGTGCTGGATTTTCTTCTCTCCAACTGTTACATTTTGTCTGCAATTCCATTCCTTCCGCAAGTAGTGCCAATCCCTTGCTCGGCTATCCCACTCACATAAGAAACACATGTATTTTATATATCCCTGCTGCAGTCCCATTAAAAGGGCAACTACCTTCAAGTCACCACAGAGGTGCCAGCTGTACTTGTTATAGTTAATGGAAGTCAGTAGATGCTTTAAGTTATCATATGTCTCTTTCATGTGGACAGCATGTGCTACTGGAATAGATGGAAGACGGTTTCCATTGTTCAAAAGCACAGCCTTCAGACTCGGTTTCAAAGAGTCTATATAGTCTCCAGTCTTGTGGGTCATGAGTGATTTTTAAGGCATTCATGAGGCTTTCAATATCAGAACAGAATACCAGATTACTTTCTGTTCTGAAGAAAGGCTCCAACTGCTGGTGGTGCTTTTGATATGAAGTAATGTTGACATCTTCTTCTAGAAGATTCCATTGTTGGAATCTTGATCCTAGCAATTCTGCCTTGTTCTTGGATAAGTCCAAATCACGAACCAGGTCATTTAGTTCTTCCTGTGTTATTCTGTGTGGAGTTGATATGCATCCCAGTGAAAATCTGGGTCACTGCATGCTGACGGACCAGGTGAAGAACAGGTCGGCTCACCCTTGTCCTCATCAGATGAATCAAGAGAATATTCTGATGGAGGTTCTGGAATAGGAAGTCCCTCACCATGTGAAACTGGTCTCGATGCAGACGGAATGTTTGGGTAGACTATGCTCGACTTCTTTTGCTTCGTTATTCCGCTGGAAAGAGGAGGAACCAAGCAGAAGAAACAGTCATTTATGTGGTTGCTTGGCTCTCTCCTCACCATGGGGACTGCAAATGGCATTGATGGTCTTTTGCAATTCAACCACTGTGAAAGCTGTGTTGTACATATAGCGCAGCATATATGTGGGGCCCAAGGCTTGTTTTGGTCACCAATCTTGCATCCGAAGTAAAGATGATATGCCTTCTTCAGTTGAGAAGTGATACTTTTCTTCTGGTTGGCAAATGTCACTTCCCCACAAATGTAGCAGAAATTGTCAACGGTATTAACACACTTTCGCGGCATTACTGTTCTGTATTGTACCTAAATGGCTAAAATTATATGATTAATAAAAGTTGCATGTAACAGTAGCTTAAACTGTCTCGCACACAGTCTGAAATATTTTAAATGCTCAACCTTTCCGACTGCGTATAGTACACTGCTGACGTCAGATGGCTTCAGCAGCCGTCTGGCAGTAGTATTGCATTGCATCAGAAAATGATGCAATCAACTCTGGATGATGTGTGCATGCTGGTATTATGCAATGTGATGCAATATTACATCATTCAAGGCTTATTTGGGATGTTGTTGATGTCCTACTGGATACATTTACACGGTGAAACGTCAAAAATGAACTACATGCAATATCTTCAAAACGAGAGCCAATAAATTTTTTTTAATGCTATATTCGTGTTCAGCTCACCGAGATACTACAGATTAGGGCCTTTTAAAGTCAGTAACGATTTCAATGTTGACCAGTGATATATGCTAGCTGCAGGCATCATCTCAACCAGCCACAGGTAAGTACTCATTTATTTATTTAACATGCACTTATATACTGCCCCTTCCAGATATCAGGGGCAGTTTACGTCAAACTCAGAATTCAAACGGGTACATTGAATTTAAGAACTTATGTACAATGAACTATGTTACAACTAACTGGTTACAGTGTTAGAGTGGCTATCTACAGCAGTGCATGCAAAGGTATGGTAATTTAGATATATTCCTGTAATAGTGTTACAGTGTTAGAGTGGCTATCTACAGCAGTGCATGCAAAGGTATGGTAATTTAGATATATTCCTGTAATAGTGTTACAGTGTTAGAGTGGCTATCTACAGCAGTGCATGCAAAGGTATGGTAATTTAGATATATTCCTGTAATAGTGTTACAGTGTTAGAGTGGCTATCTACAGCAGTGCATGCAAAGGTATGGTAATTTAGATATATTCCTGTAATAGTGTTACAGTGTTAGAGTGGCTATCTACAGCAGTGCATGCAAAGGTATGGTAATTTAGATATATTCCTGTAATAGTGTTACAGTGTTAGAGTGGCTATCTACAGCAGTGCATGCAAAGGTATGGTAATTTAGATATATTCCTGTAATAGTGTCAGGTTTAGATCAAACATTCTTTCTGTAAACTCATTTATTGATGTCATGAGTTTTTGTCAACTTACATTTGTATTTTATAAAGTAAAATATGCATGTACCTTAGTTTAAAATATTCTCGTAAAAATGTGCATTAATCTATGTTTACCTTATAAAATCACCCTCTTAATGTACAAACAAAAACGTTGTCCAGACATCCCATAGTGTTTCTGCTCATGTTTTCTTTCATGCACTTTTTTCCTTTTCTTGGGTATCCCCTCCCCCCACCCTCCACATGCAGTAAATGAAATTGGCCAGCCGGGATATACAAAGGCTGGGAATGGCTGAGACTGACGACCAGCAGTGCCTGTCGCTCTTGGGTCATCCTGTGCAGCTCTCACGAGCATCCCTAGTTAAGTGGTAGATAGATAGGCAGGGTTGACTATAGCTTCCATGCCCTGACTGAGCCTGATCTTAGTTGATTTCAGAAGCTAAGCAGGGTTGGAAGTGATTAGTACTTAGATGGATGACTGCCTTGGAATATGAGGTGCTGTAGATTTAGGGGCTTGTTTACAAAGCCGCGGTAGCGGTTCACGGTCGTTATCAATGGGGCCGCGGCTCCGATAACGACCGCGAATCGCTACCGCGGCTTTTTAAACAAGCCCCTTACTGTGCAGAATCTACGTCTGTTCATACCTTGCCAAAACAAAATGCAGGGGCTAGGCTGCCAAGAGTCAGCATTGACTCGATGGCACACATGCTTTTCAGCCAGGGTTGAGGCATGGAGTCATTGCTGAGGACTTTAAAGCTTGTGCTGACTCAGCCTATTTTTATTGGGTGCTAGCAGCACATATATTAGACTGGGGAGTAAACCAGTGCAAATCTGCCACTGATGCACATTGGGTAAGTCACTTTATCTCCCACTGTCTCAGGTACTCAGACTGTAAGTTCTTGGGGAAGGGATATATTGTACCTCAATACCTATCACCACTGTATAGCACTTTGTGCATCCAGTAGCACTATAAAAATACATGCGTTTATTACTAAGTATTATAAGCATTTTAAAAAGAGAATAGTTTTAGAAGAGACTGTTTGTTGTTGTCGCTGTTCTGATTAATAAATAACATTATTATAAAAAAAGATGATGATAGTTTTCAAGCAATTTTAAAGGATAACAAAGGATCTTATTCCTGAAAATCGGGATTTTGAAAATGACCCACACTGAATACTCACATTGCTGTAGAAGGCAGCAGTTTTGTCCCCATTGTTGAGATGGGAAAGAGTGATCTATGCAGCAATGTACAACATTTTTTGTATTCAGAACTACATGTTGCTTCTGATGTGATAATTACGTACTGAGAAATCAGGCGCCTATCTGTGAGTAATCTTTTCCCCTGGATCAATAATAAAAGCAAAACTATCTCTGCATTTTTAACTGGAATGATTGGTGCCGACCCTGCAAGGAAAAGGTACGCACCTGCAAGGGTTTGAATCAACACAGATGGTTTGATAGTTGCCTTTAGCATCCCAGTGGTTTTAGTGCAGTCGATAGGGCTGTGGTACTTGAAGCAAACGAGGATGTGTGCTGAGAACGGACATAGTCTGAAGAACTGAGAAGTCTTATGACCTCTGTTGTCCTTGCTGGGAATGGATGGTTCTTTATGCCATGACACAGCAGCCCTTTAGCACCTCGCTACAGTAAAAGCAATCAAATTATTCTGATGCTGGGGGGGGGGGGCGGACAACAGGAATCTTACCTGAAATGGAGTAGAGTAGGCTATGCAAGATCAAAGGAGAACAGCAAACTGCAGCAGTCCATGGCTCTTGAACCAAACATTTTGGATTTGCATTGTAGATATTCTGAGAAGACGCTGATGTGTGGCATTGGTGGGTTGGACTTGCACACACCGCTGCTGTGTGTGATCATTGTCATGCTTAATGACAGCAGTAGAAAGAGCCCGTGGAGAGCGGAATTCATGCTAGAATATCGGTTTTCTGAAGCTGGTGCTCTGCCCCGCTGCTCATCCCTTATAGTGGAATATTAAGCCCAGACTCAGAATTGTCTTGGCAAAGGCTCATTTTACAATGTTCTTTTTTTGTGCAGAACAGTTTTGGCATGTGTCCGACTTGCATCTGGATTCCACATACCACCTGACCGATGACCACACCAAAGTGTGCGCTTCATCTAAGGGGGCAAATGCCTCCAATCCTGGAGTCTATGGAGATTTCATGTGTGATTCCCCATACCAGCTTATCCTCTCAGCGTTTAACTACATGAAGCATTCTCAGCAGCAGGCTTCCTTCATGATTTGGACTGGGTAAGCAGGAAAATACATGTTGAATTCTACACAATAGCTCTGCTGGTGACAGATGCATAAAGACTCAAGAAAGCAGCATTTACTGAGTTTTACCTACATTTATTTCAAAGCAGAAAGAAGTGACTTATTCCTGTTTACATTTACAGATGGCTTATGGGGTTACTGTGTGCGTGTGTGCATGTGCATATATGTATTCCCTCTTAGTAACTTTTGTTTTTGTTTGACATCCTGTCGGTTTTCAGGACGTCGGGGGGGGGGGGGGGATCATGAGGTACCGACAACTGTCTTTTGTTTCTTAGCTCTATACACACCTATGGATCAAGGCTTTGCATGTGTGTTCTGGAAAGTAGGCTCTGAGTTTCTACAAGAAAGAATGTGTGTAATCATAGACAAAGCACTTTCTTGAAGGTTAGGGTGAAACACACACACACAAACAGTGATATATCAAGAGGAAAGGTTTTGTGGCTATGCTGGCAACATAAGTGAATTATCGTTCTAAAGCTACTTGCTGAATTATTGAATGTACTGGCTTTTCTGTTTTCTGGTTGCATTGGTTTTATTCTCGTTTTGTTTTGTCTTAACTCCGTTCATTTTTGTATATTTCATGTCTTCCATGTTTATACATCTGTGGAATAAGTGTATGTCATCTATGCTGGTTCCCCAACCCTTACCACACAGGCACACCCCCTGTTTTTATTAAACTCCTGTCTTGTTTCCCCCATGTTCACATTCTGATTAACTTCCTCTTCCCAAGTAGCCTATCATATCACCTCATACATTGAAAAGCAGTAAAATCTTATCTAAAATACATTCTGCTATCTTATCTGCTGTCACTTACAGTTACTATGTTAAAGACTGGCATGGCCCATCTAGTCTGCCCAATAAAACAGCAAGAGTGGTGCCCGCCGCTCCATGCAGTTTACCCCCCTTGATGTCTTTGTTTACGGTTGCCCTCGCTGCTTCATGCAGGTCAACCCCCTTCAATGATATCTTCCATATGTTGCTCAAAACTACTGACAGCAGGGCAGGACCTATGCCACTTAAATATTTTGCAGCAGAAAAGGTGTCCAGACCTCCCCCTTTTTAGATTACCATACAACTCACTTAAAATGAGCATGCCCTAGGAAATTGCAAAGAAAGATAAAGCTCCGCAATGTTGAAGCAGTGCACATTTGCTGTAAAGGAAAATATATTGCACACAAAAAAAAAACCCATGAATCCCACAAAAATTGCAAAATAGAGCTTTGGCCCAGCCCTTATTTCGGGCCAGTAGGATGGTGATTCAAGGAAGAGCAGACTGATTGCCAGTGGCTTCAGTACTCTGTGGCTGAACTGAACTGTCTGTACTTTTTTTTTTTAAGTGATTGCTTTGGAGTTGGGATAGTACATGGAAGAAAACTGTTTAAAAGGGGCCTGAAACAAAGGAACTCAGGGCAGTTTCTCCAAATGGGTTAGTTTTGCGCATACCGCCACGGTCATGAAGCTCGCTTCTAAGCCAGAGTATGTGGAGTATGATCACAGCCTCTCAAATGTACTGTTAATGCTCTGAAAGGGGTGTCATGTTTTGATGTAGCGTGCAGTTTACAAGAGGACGTAAGCAGTGAGTTAGTTGGTTAGATCTTCTGCTTTAAAAATACCTCATTGCAGAGAGTCTGGATATAGCCACAGAGCTTCACTACATGCTTATACTCTAGGTCCCTAAATTTAGGTGACCTGGGGACCTAGCTCTCTTTGAAAGCTGTCCTTTATATATGTACCAATATTTCTGTAATATCTGGAGTTTATATGCACAATAACTGCATCTATGCATTCTTTCAGGTGGAATTTTATTATTTTGTTATTTTATTCCCCACTAGTATTAGATGTAAAATTTGCTGCAGGAGGAAACGTGACATATAGGAGCCCTTTTAATAAACTCCGCTAACCAGTTAACATGACTATGGTTATGGTTTATTATTCTTGATATACCGTCCTTTGCAACTAGTCATAGTAGTTTACAGATCAAGGTTAAAAGCATAAAGTCGCATAAAACAAAATGTATGCATATTAGGAAGGGAACTCCATTCTTTAAAAAGGACAAGTAAGAAAATAAAAGTTTAAGCAGACATTAAGAAGCGGTAAGTAACTGCGGTGAACCATAAAGCGTGGGCATGCCAGCTCCCTAGTTAAGTGCTGCTGTGGACAGTGGGTAGGCTAGAGACAGAGTGTGGGCGTGGAGAACACATTAGCACCCGAGTGCAGTAAACATGGCGCTTAGCGCAGGTTACATAATGGTTCCTCTATGAATGCCGTTAGGTGCCTCCATGTTACTTTGCCGCACATTACGGTACCCAGTCACACTTTAGCTGGTAGAAACATACCAGTCACACCCCCAACAGCTAACATGAATGCTTTAGTTTTAATGTGCATTGGTAACACTTATTAAGTGCAAAAACATAGCAGTATTTAGCAAAAGACCCCCATAGTGTTCACTTCCCAGGTTGTCAGTTTTACTTGGTCCTCTGCCTTCTTTGGGCATCTGAAAAGAGCTCCCACAGGTTTCAGGAATATCCCATCTGTGGTAGATGTATACAGGAATGCGAGCTCTGGAAATGTGCAGTAGCAAATCACGTGTCATTCTTACTAAAACCGAGAAGGTATTTTTTTGCCCCCACTGATTCTATCACTTTTCTATGAAATAAATAAAAAAAAAATCCCACATATTGCTGAAATATGTTTTTGATAAGTTACCCTATGGTAGTCATTTAAAAGGCTAATGTGTAAATAGCTATTTTAGAAAACTGATGTTTCCACCTCTAGACATGAGCAGATTTCAAGGAGACATGCTGTGAGTGTGTTTCCAGCAGACTGGAGAAGTGTACTTGCATGTCTGACTTCACAATGGCAATACACGTAGGCTTAAAAAACGAGATGCCAGCATTTACCCTTGCATCAAGGCCCCACTGCTCGTTCGGTCCTGCAGTTGACGTGAATAATTGAGGGGGCAGTTGAGTTTACATCTTAGGTGTTCACCTTTAAAAATCCCTCCCGAAATGATTTTTTTTTTGTTTTTGCTTGGCTCTTTCATTATCTTGATGTCCAGATTTGTAAAAGCTGTCACTTAACATGTGTAAGTTGTAAAATAATGTGAGCTCCGGCATTTATATATTGAAAGCCCAGAATGATGCCACTCTCTTTTTGTTCAATGTATTTCTTACTGTGTGCTCCTGTTGGACATCCAGCACTTAATATTTGTATTTCCTGGAGTATGAGCCTTTTGTAGAATACATGGGAGATTGAGAATGTCTTGATTGGGTTATCCCATTTCCTACCTATATGCACTATGGAAAATTGAGCTTCAATTGTATTGGCCATTTGGTTTATAAATAGTGACACATGCTAATGGGGTCCAAATGAGACCAAATGCTTTTATTTCACCTTTTAAAAAATGTACATTTGAAAGGTAATTTTATAAAGGTTGCTTAGTTTTGCATGTGTTCCAACATGTGCAAATTGTGCTTATTTTACAAAGAAATGTAAGTCGTAAGGTACATGTGCCAAATCGAGGTGCAAGCAATTATGGAAACCCTAAACTAGGTGTAAATGCATGCACTTAGATTTGCAAAGAACACATTGAAGTAATAGTATAGTGTAACTGTAACCCTCCTCCTGTGTGGTCCTCACTCTTTCTTCACCAACTGCTTGGCAGAGATGAGAGCATGCCAATCTTGTGAGCTGTTTGCTCAGTCTTTACCCTGGAGTCCATGGATTTTTAAGTATCAGAGTTTTTTTGGGTGGGGACTTGCATAAGCCAGGAAGCCATTGGCACTTGACACTGACACCACCACTCCCTTCCCAAAGAAATGACTCCAGGCTGGAAATTGTGCTCTGAACCACACAGGCTACCTTTCTTTTTCTTCATTCAGCAAAGTATTTCCAGTACATGCTTTACTACCCCTCTCTGGCAGAGTGTTTCCTCTTTACCCCAGTCCTTCCAATTGCTCTGTGCTGTAGCATGAGCATCCATTTTCTTCCACACTACTTCAATCTAATGCTTCACCTCTAGCACGCTACCAGAATATCACCTGATTCCTCACCACTTATGCATTTGACCAGTCCAATTTGCATTCTTTGGGAGGACTCCCTAACTACGCCACCCTATGTCTGTCCCAGAATACCTGAGTGTATAGGTATAAGAGTCACAGGCCCCTGGTACTGTGCTGGGCAACACCCCTGGTGTTGGTACTCCTGACATGTGGCATCTGCTGGGTTCCTTCTCCTCTTGAGCTGGTGGCTGCTCCCCTTCACCCATGGCTCCTGTGATCTGGAGGGGCTGGGTGCATATACACTCCTGGAGCCTCTTCCTAGGCTGAGCTCCTATCTGCCCCTTGATAGAGGCTCTGAGCCTGTTTAAGACTTTCAGCTGGTCAGAGTGGTTAGGTGCAGATACTCCTCTTTGCATTTAGGGTTCTCTGGCTCTATGCCAGAGACACCTGCCCCTCAAGGGCAGACTCCTACTACAATTTCATGGTGCAATGGGCCAAAGACAGGATTCTGCCTTTGGGAGTGCTTTTTTTTACTAAGAGAGATTTTCCCTCTCAGAGGAGTTTCCTCCCGGTATGAAATGAGTGGCAGAAAGAACCTCCACTGTTCTGGAAAACATCAGACCTTTCTCTTCTCCTTTTGAAATATTTAGTTGGGACACTGGATGGTGCCACTGCTCTTAGTGCACATCCAAATACTTTCTACATAACATATGTGTGTGAATTTGCACTCCACTTATGTTCTGCCCAAACTCCACCCTTGCCCATGCCCACTCTGAAAGTATGCTCCATGGGCCTGATGTGCATACTTATAGAATAGGAACCGCCTAAGTATGCGTGGGAGTCTTTGAAAATGCATTCTTACACATGCATATGGTGTTTAGTTTCATGTGGCTCCTTATAAAATTACATCCTTGATGCCCAGTGAAAGACCAATGGTTAGTTATCTGCAAACAACATAGACAAATGTCTGAAAAAGGAACCAGCATGGTCTGGGAAGTTCCTGTGCTATGTCTGTCTTAGTCTAGTGCAAAGTTGCACAACACAAAATTAATACAGACAATGCTGTTTTGTAATCTTAAGAACTTATTCTGCTAAATCATGTGGTGCCTTGTGTACATCCTAATTGGGTAATGTGCAAGAGTGAGTTACATGGAGGAAATTTTGTGGAATTTGGTTTTCAAAATATTACACATGGGTGTCCGTCTTTGCAAAACAGAACCCAGAATCTTCTGAATCTGCCAGAGTATGCTTTTTGGATTTTTTTTTTTTGCCAAATAAGACAGAATGACACTTGCTCTTCAACTTGGAAATGAGAGAACTGAGGGGAAATATGTTAGATATCTATAAAATAATGAATGGAGTGTTACAGGTAAACGTAGAAAGGTTGTTTACTCCTTTAAAAAGTAGAAAGACTAAGGGACACGCATTGAAACTACAATGTAACACATTTAAGACTAAGCAGAGGAAATATTTTTTCACTCAATGTGTTATCAAACTCTGGAATTCATTACCGGAGGATATAGTAAAAGCTGTTAGTGTAGCTGGATTTAAAAGAGGTTTAAACAAGTTCCTGGAGGAAAGGTCCATAAACCATTATTAAAGAGGACTGGGGAAATCCACTGCTTACCCATAGGACAAGCAACATGGAATCTGGATAGCTTTTGGGAACCTTATTAAGTATTTGTGACTTGGATTGGCCACTGTTGGAAAAAGGATAATGATCTTGATAGATCCTTGGTCTGACCCAGTATGGCATATTTTATGTTCTTATATTCTCATCTCCAAATATTCAGCCATTTGTGTGGCTCAGCAGTTCGTAGAAGAGAGATCAGAATTTCTGCTTAGTGGCAGAAAGATTATTGTGTTCAATCTTACCTTGGAAAGTGTCATGGACATGCAACCAGCATAAAAGAAAAACTGGGAGGAAACAGCTGGAGTTCAGTCCCTTCGGCTACACAGAGTTTACCAGAGTTTAGAGTACAGGATAAGGAATCACAGTTCTTGGGCTCTAACCCTGCAGGCCCATTGATGGTCTATGTGGTTTAGAGTGAGTCACTTTGGGTCTATTGTACTAAGAATTTTCTCTCATTGTGGGTCCATGGGGAAAATGTTTAGGGCCATATTTACTAAAGCTCAACACACGCTAATGGACATTAGCATGTTCTAAGCATCATGCGGCTCATAGAAATATAATGGACCACATGGTGCATGATAATGTTCATTAGCAACCTAAGCTTTAGTAAACATGGCTCTTGATACTTATTACAGTATTCAACAGAACTTTAGGGCCTTTTGTGTCTACCTTCCTTCCTTGGCTGCAAAGACAGATACACACTGTGTGTGTGCAAGGCTGTTCTCCTGACCTCAGGACAGAGAAAAGACTCCCACAGATACCTCCAGTTCTGTGTTTGTACGTGGCTTGTCTCTGAAAAGGCTGCAGCCTGAGTTATTCACTCTGGCTGCCTCTTTGGACCCAGGTTGCTCCAGAGACTGTCTCAGATCCCAGCTGTGATTTGTCCACCTGGCAGAGCTAAGACCAATTGGAGTACAGGCCTAAGCAGCAGGAGCCAGACTGGCAAGTGCTGCGGCTCCAGGCCCAGGTCTAGTCCCAGCTCATTTTGGAACAACTGCAAGCTGCTGGCCAGCAACTGAGCGGCTACTGTCTCGGCCTGCAGAGACAGCTCATCCTGCCAACCCACCACCATCATGCTATCGCAGTAGGACCTTGGCTCCTTCCTGCACAGATGGCGATTTCCTGAATTGTGGTCTGACAGCTTGTTCACTCTAGTAGCCCGATGAAAGCGGCAGTTGCGGGTGGAAGACTAAGGTGGGCTGATACTTATTGTAGCCTCATACAACACGTGTGTGAATGAGATGGCATATGCTTAAAAGAGGTTTATCAGCCTCTAGCTAACCTGAGGTGTAGCATGATACAAATGATCAGTAGTAGTAGTAAAAGAGCTGCCTGAGGGGCCATTGTCATCAAACTTCAAAGGGCACTTGCTGCGGAGCGGGAAAGGGAGAAGCAGCCAGAGCAGCAGAAGCTACTACTACAGTCGCCGCAACAGCCAACTGAAGATAGGGTCAGCGCTGCCTGGTTGCCCGAGCCGTGCCTGACTGCGGGATTGTGCTTCCGCGAGCACAGCAACACCAAGGTGAGAGGAAGGAGTGAGACCGGCAGACCAACCTAATCTGGATGAGCCCCTAGCAAGCTATATATATATATATATCTATACCGACATGACAAGCGAATCACTCTACTATTTATCTGGACTATACCAGTTAAAAGACTCAGCGTGTATCAGACATTGACCTAATTACTGGTTACTTGCATTAAGTTAATTGAAAGGACAGCCTCTTGCAGTTGTCCATACAGCACTGCCTATGCTTTGGGCTGTATGAATGGTCATTCTTTCCACTTGGTACTATTAAAAGTCTTAAGATAGTTCTTATATTAATTCTTCTTCTTTTCTTCCATCATTTCTCCTTTTATTTTTTTCACTCCCTAACCTTCTTCCCTCATACCAACTTCCTCAAACCCCCTCCTTATTACCCTCTCTCTTCTCTTCTTATCTCTTCCTCAATCTTGTCTTCCTCCCTTTCCTCAGCTCTTGAACTTTACCTTTTTCTTCCTTTCATTCATCCTCTCCCTCCTCTCTTAAACTACCTCATCCTCATTGCCGCCATTCCATCTCCTTTCTGCCTCACACTCTTCTCCTACTTCTCCATTTTTCTTCTGGTGAGATTAATCCTAACCCGGGCCCCTCCTAGACTATTCTCTCATTCCCTTCAACCTCTCTCAACCTTTCTAATCTCATCTATATTCCCCTCCTCTCTCCCTTTCTCTTGTGCAGTATGGCATGCACATTCCATTTCTAATAAACTCCCCTTTACTCATGACCTTTTCATTTCTAACTCCTTCAGTCTTCTAGCTCTTACTGAAACCTGGTTCCTCCCCGATGACACTGCTTCAGCGGCTGCCCTCTGTCACAGTGGATACCAATTTTCCCACACTCCTTGTACCACTGGCCGTGGTGATGGGTTTCTGCTTTTTCCTTCCTGCGAATTTCAACCCCTCCTTCTACCTCTGTCTCACTCCTTTTCCTCCTCTGAAGTCCATTCCATTTGCTTTTTTAATCCATTACCTCTCCGGATAGCTGCTATTTATAAACCCACTAATAAGTCCATTTCTGCCTTCCTCAATGACTTTGACTCCTGGCTTTCCCTATTTCTAGATTCTTCTGCCGCCTCATTCATTCTTGTTGATATCAGTACTCATGTTAATAACCCTTCTGACCCCTATGCTTCTAAATTCCTTTCCTTACTTCCTCATTCAATCTCTAATTTTGCTCTTCCTCTCCCACTTATCAGTATGGTCACTGCCTTGACTTGGTTTTCTTCTCTAACTTTTTACTCTCACCTCACTGGACTGATCGGAGGAACCTGCAGGTAGCGGGAAGGTAAGCTCCTACCCGCTTCCCACTGGCACTACCAATCAGCCCAGCCAGGCCACCTTTAAGCCCAGGCGCAATCAATCAGATTGCCTCTTTCACCTCACCGGACCAATTGGAGGACCCCGCAGGATGCGGGAAGATAAGCTCCTCCCTGCTCCATCACAACAAATCAGCCCAGCCAGGCCACGTTTAAACCCAGGCATGCCTGAGGGCCTCGCCAGAGGGCCCTTTGACATGGCTGTTAGACATGGGCCCAAAGAAGAAATAAAAGACCATAAGAACAGACACTAATGGGACAACACCAAAGACCACACTGTAGCACCGACTGCATACACAACTGGCCCTAGCTCAATCAATCTACAGGCTAACAAAAAAAAAGGTTTTCCCCTCTACTCACAACCAACTCCACCAGTCACAGCCCAGGACTTTTTCAATGCATAGGGCATAACAACAGTGATCTCAGGCTGTACAGGAAAACCAGAGCATCAGCATGGCATCGGACCCTTACCACCAACTCTACAAGAATCTCCTCCAAGCAAGAATCGTCCTCAGTAAGGCCAGGCTCTTCATCAGCTCCTAACGCAGATACTCCACCCACACCCAGGAAATCTGCACACAACACCCCTCCACCACACAAACATGCCCACATTTGCTATTATATTCATCCTTCTCTACCTCATTGCCATCCTGACACTAACCACATTACAAGACATGCCTACCTTGCACATAATGGTCATACACTCCTATATGCACCACATTATCACCTCCCTCTATAACAGAACCAGATCCAGACCCTACCAACATCTCATTGACATTAAACACAACAGGTATTATTCCATACACTCCAGCACGTCCTAAGCAACGACACTGAACTCTTGAGATGCACTCTAATCAATGAATAATCAGCATACAGCAAGACACAGATCTTCACTGACTGCCTCACGGACAATGGCCTAGACATCACGCGCATCACAGAATCTTGGTTCACCGAATCAGACAACGTCATAATCAATCGGTTACTACCACCCAACTATAACATATTCATCTCCTCAGTAACTGGACGCAGAGGTGGAGGAGTCTTCATCAAAAAACCACCTCAATTTTCACACTTGCATTATTAACACCACTTCGAGCCTAGACACAATATCCATAACAAACAACCTCCTCACAATATGCTTGGCATACCGTCCACCAAGAGCCACCCCTGATGGTCTCGTGATGCTCCTTGAAATGGCATTCAGACATGGTCCATAAGCAAGCCATTTATTCCTACTAGGTGTTCTCAACCTCATCCCCTTCAACTCCAAAGCTGCATTGGATTTCCTAGATTCAATGGACGTGCTGGAATACAATCAACTCATCAACGAACCAACACAAAACAAAGGAAACGCATTCAACCTGATCTTCGTTCCATAGCAAATGCTCAGAACCACCAACCCACCCACACCAACAAACATGCACAGTCCCATAGCCCAACCCAGAATCATCCATTTTTCATTCCCACACAAATCTGCTCTCCAGACAGACCTTCACACGCAAGCCACAACACACAGATTTCACAACCTGGAAAAGAGAGAATTCCTGGAAAAAATCATCCCTCAAATCAACCACAAATCAGAAGACCTTGATGCCCTCATCCAAAACTGGAACCAGACAATATCCAAGATAGCAACTAAAAGAAATGCTTCAACAATCACATGCAGGCAAAATACAGCTACATGATACATTACTCAACTAAAAATCATGAAATTTATGCTAGGACTACTAGAAAGACAATGGCGACATTTGTAAATCAATATACAACAGAGATACATATATGGCCAAAATCTATGTATATCAACTGGCAACATATAATGCAAAAAAGAAATATTTCTCCAAAATCCTGCAATGCTCACTAAATAGGCCCACAGAACTATTTGACAATTAAGTCATTGAGAAAAAACCCTTTGCATCAAGAAGGAAAGACAGACCTGACACCGCAGCTCATGATAGACCATCTCAAAAACCAGGCCTGCTCTCAGAACACTATTACCAGCACGAACCTCAGATATACAGTCCAGGATCACATGCAAAACAGAACCACTTGGAACCCATTCTCAGCTACATCACCAGAAACAGCTAGAACAAATCATCAAAAACGTGAATACACCACCTCCACACTGGACCCCTGTCCAGTGAGTTGGATTAAACTAGCTAGAGCAGAATTGACCCCTGCAATACTCACAATGGTAATTATTGCTCCACCAGGGATTTATGCCAGCAGAACTGAAGCTAGCTTCCATCTACCCTTTAATAAAGCAGGCAAATTTTGACAAATACCTTCCAAGCTCCTACAGGCCCATCTCCAGTCTACTACTCCTGGCCAAAATAATAGAAAAAAATTGTACAAAATCAACTAAACATCATATTGATGCTCACTCCCATTTGGTCCACAACAATATGGATTTCAGCCCCAGCATGGGGTAGAAACACTGTTAAGTGCACTCATTGACAAACTCTTAAGAGGAACAAACAAATCACATAAAGGATTTATACTCATTTTTCTTGATATCAAGGCAGCTTTTCACTTTGTTCCACACAACCGTATCCTTACAACTACAAGGCATACGATTGACTGGAACCACTCTCAAATGGCTCAAATCCTACCTCTCTGAACATCACAGTCAAGTCAGTATGGGCACCGAGAGATCATCCACATTCTTACAGGATCAAGGAGTCCCTCAAGGATCTGCCCTATCATCCTTGCTCTTCAATCTCTTCCTCCAAACTTTATGCATAATCATACAGGCACACAGCATACTGTTCCAATGTTTACGTAGATGATATAATGATATACATGCCATTCTCGACCAACAACCCCATAATCTCACAGATTGAGAAATGTTTCAAAGTCATCACAAGCTGTCTCTCTGATCATAACATGACAATAAACCACAAAAAAACAGAGGCACTGTACATCATAAAAAAACAACCACTTTATACTGCCTCCTACCATAATCATTGCTGGAATTCAGCTGCAAGTCAAACAGGACGTTCGCTACCTAGGGATCACTCTTGATCAAGGCCTCATCCCGCACATCAAGAACATCATGAGGTCCATCTATCACAAACTCAAAACGGTACAACACTTCAAACCTCTGCTCAACCCCCACGACTTCTGCTCAGTACTTCAAGCAATCATCTTCCCACACCTGGACTACTGCAATGTCATCTTTCAAGGCCTGCCTAAATTATATTATACCCGATATAACTAGCCCAAAACACTGCTGCAAGAATCCTTTGCAATGCCTCCAGAGTTGAACACTCACCCTGATACTTAAACACCTACATTGGCTACCCATAGAAGTTTATGTAAAATCTAAAAGCCTTACTCACAATATTCAAGATCAACCACAAATTGTCATCAAACTACCTACAATCCCTGGAAGAGAAGTGGGCATTCCGGTGGTAAGGGTGCTTTACTGCATGTAGTGGGTGCTAACAGGACACCAGGCATTAAGTTGTCAAGCGCACACATTAATGCCCGAGAACATACACCCTAAACACTCTACACACCCCATCTATAATAACCAAGACTAATCACTCAACATCCAAGAGAGCCTTCTCCATGTTTGCCCCAACCCTCTGGAATGCATTACCAGATGATCTTCATGCCACAAACGACCTGGCAGACTTCAGAAGAAAACTCAAAACCCACCTATTTCTTGGACACTTTACTGACCCAACCTACAGTAACTGATTGGACTAAATTGACCTTTCACACTCTAAACAAAATCCCCCTTCCCCCTTTCATCCAGCTCACTTACTCATGTAGCCATAGGACTGTATTATAGTTTAACATTGCAATATTCTTTATGTTGTAAATATTTATTTATTTATTTATTTGAGAAGGTTTTTTTTATACCACTGCTTCCAAAGATCAGGGGCAGTTTACATAGAATGAACATGATACATTGAACATAGGTATTATTACATCAAACAAGGGTATGTGTAGAGGATAACAATGAGGGAACTATATAACATGCAAAACTATTTACAAAATGTAATATTCTTTATTGTTACAATTTCTAGAAGATTTATTGTAAAGCCCTGTTGGCTAATTCTGTTATCATGTAAACTGCTTAGACTTGGAGATAAAATGGTGTAGAAAAACTGTTAAATAAATTTCTGTACCTCAGTCCTTCCCTTATCTAATCATCATCTCCTAAGTTTCACCCCTCATCACTTCTCACCTCAGTCCTGCTCTGTCTCCTCCTCCTACCTTTTTAGGGATCTTTTTGCTATTGATCCATTGGCTCTTTCCACTATTGTCTCCATCACCTCTTTCTTCAACTTTGACTTCTAAATCTGTTGATGAGGCTATAGTTCCCTATAATACTGCCCTCTGTTCTAAATACTCTTGCTCCACCCATCCCACATTTTATGAGATGCACTACACCCCAGCCTTGGTTGTCCTCAACTACCCATTATCTCTGCTCCTGTGCCCGCTCAGCTGAACGCATTTGACTCACATCTTGCTCCCTTTCCGACTTTCTTCACTTCAAATTTATGTTTTCCTCCTTCCAGTCAGCCTTAGCACTTGTCAAGCAAAACTGCTATATCCACCTCACTAATTCTCTTGCCACTGACCCCCACCGTCTTTTCTCTTAACTCTCTACTCTTAAATCTCTCCTCAAGGTGCCTCCTCCTCCTCCGACCCCTCCCCCTTCTAATTCTGCCCAAACCCTAGCTGACTTTTTCCATAACAAAATCCACAAGATTACTCTCCAGTTCCTCACTAGAACAACTTCATCCCCTCTTCCCCACCTCAATACCAACTTTTCCCATCAATCTCTATTACCCTTTCATCCTTTCCGATGATCTCTGAAGATGAAACCTCTCATCTTCTTTCCTCCTCCAAACCTACTACTTGCTGTTCTGATCCTATCCCCGTCCATCTCCTTAACTCCATTTCCTCCTCTGTCATCCCTTCCATCTCGCATATTCACTATTGTCCCTGCAGCCTTCAAGCATGCTGTGGTCGCGCCTCTGCTCAAGAAACCTTCTCTTGATCCTAGTTCTTCTAATTATCATCCCATCTCCCTTCTTCTCTTTGTTTCCAAACTTCTTGAGCATGCAGTCATCTGCCATTGTCTTTTCTGGATTCTTTTCAGTCTGGCTTTTGCCCCTAACATTCTACTGAAACGGCTCTTGCCAAAGTCTCCAGTGACTTATTCCTGGCTAAATCTAATGACCTCTACTCTATCTTTATCGTTCTTGACCTTTCTGCTGCTTTTGATACTGTTAACTACCACCTCCTCATTGACACATTATCTTCACTTGGTTTTAGGGGCTCTGTCATGTCCTGGTTCTCTTCTTATCTTTCCATTTGCTCTTTCAGTGTTTTGTTCTGGTGGTTCCTCCTCTACTGCTATTTCATTCAGTTGGTGTACCCCAAGGGTCTGTTCTGGACCCTCTCCTTTTCTCTGTCTCTCTCTACATCCAGTCCCTTGGTGCCCTCATCTGCTGTCATGGATATCAGTATCATTTTTATGTTGATGATTCTCGGATCTATCTTTCTACACCTGATATTTCTCTGACACTCCAGACCCATATCTCTACCTGTCTCTCTGACATTGCCACCTGGATGTCTGACCACCATTTGAAACTAAACATGGACAAAACCAAACTTCTTATTTTCCGCCTAAGCCTTCCTCTCCCTTTCCTCCTTTCTCTGTATCTGTTGATAACACTCTTCTATTTTCCAGTTCCCTCAGCCCTTAATCTTGGTGTCATTTTTGACTCCTCCCTTTCCTTCTCTTCACATATTCAACAGATAACTAAAACCTTTCCTTTCTTTCTCTATAACATTAACACAATTTGCCCCTTCTTCTCTGAACCCACTACTGAAACACTTGTCCACTCTCTAATTACTTCCTGTCTTGACTATTGCAACTTCCTTCTTGCTGGTCTCCCTTAAGTCATCTCTCTCCCCTTCAATCTTTTCAGAACTCTGCTATGCGACTAATCTTTTGCCAGTCTCCATATACTCATATAACCCCTCTTCTCAAGTCACTTCATTGGCTTTCCTTCCATTTCCATATGCAATTCAAAATCCTCCTTCTGACCTTTAAATGCATTCATTCTACTGCTCCTCACTACTTTTCCTCTCTCTTCTCCCCCTACACCCCTCCTCCTGAACTCCGCTCTTCTACTGGTTTGCTCCTCTTTGCCCTTTTCTTCCACTGCTAACTCCAGACTTTGGTCCTTTCTCCTTGCTGCTCCTTATGCCTGGAACAAACTACCTGAGTCTGTACGTCAGGCTTCATCTCTGCCCCTTTTCAAATCTATGCTAAAGGTCCACCTCTTTGAGGCTGCTTTTGGATCCTGATCCCTTGCTTCCTTGTGTCTCCTTACCTTTCCCTATTCTATCCTTATTCCTATCTTTTGTCTTGATTAGGTTGCAAGCTTGACGAATAGGGAATGTCTCTATCTGTGTTTGTACAGTGCTGTGTATGCCTTGTAGCGCTTTATAAATGTAGTACTTGTGGTCCTTTATGTCTCAGTAGTAAGTAGTATTTGGGTATCTTGATGATTCTAATAACACTTTGACATCCTTCCTCCAGAAGTTTTCAAGCAATAGATGGGTACATCCACTTTCCAGTGTTCTACTCAAAATATAAATGTACATTGTGCTCCATCAGATTTAATATTATACAAGATCACATTCTGTTTTAACTTGGGATACTTACGGGATAGTTAGTTTTATTGTCTGTTTAAATGTCCTACCTTTACAATGAGTAAACATTGTCCACCTAATGTGTGAAAGGTTTTGACCTCTTTTGATGAAGAGAAAAATTCCCATGCTAACCCTGGTGTTATTAAACTCCCCCCCCCCCCCCCCTCTAGGGACAGTCCTCCTCATGTTCCGGTGCAAGAACTTTCCACAGAAACTGTCATAAGTGTGATTGGAAATATGACTTCCACCATTCGGAACCTCTTCCCAGACATTCAGGTCTTTCCTGCTTTGGGCAACCATGACTACTGGCCGCAGGTACAGTAGCCCTTCTCTACAAGTTGCAAGCTACTCTGCTATGAGATTTGTTTTGGCTAGAAACTGACAGCCAGTAAGGACCACAAGGTTCATTTCATTTGCCCATTTTCAGATGCAGTACCACAAGGCCTAAATGATCTCCAGCTTTACCCTCAGAGCAGTAGAGTCCCTGCACATGCCCTTAAAGGGACTGGGATGGCTCTGCATGTCGCAATGGAACCAGTAATGTATTATATGATTCTAGCTGGGGGCTGCACTGAAAACCTGTGTCTTAGGGTTAACCATGTGGATGGCCTCTAATTTTCTAACCTAGGGTATAATCAGGCTTTGTGGAGGTTGGTGTGCTGACTTTGAATGAAAAGGCAGATCTTGGATAGTTGACTACAAACGAGGAAGACACTTTTCCTGAGGAGAGGACATGGCTTAGTGGTTACAGGAAAGGGTTGAGAACCAAGGAAGCCAGGATTCAAATACCACCTCTGCCACTGCTACTCCTTGTGACCTTTGGCAAGTCACTTTACTTCCCACTGTGTCAGGTACCCATTTAGATGGTAAGCTCTTTGGGACAGGGACATGTTGCACCTGAATACTTAACTACCATTGTACAGTTCTATGTTCATCTAGCAGCACTATAAAGATGATGATTAGTATTATTAAAATCTACCCTGGATAAGGAGAGAGATTTTACAAGCTGCCACAGTAAATGCCTGGTAGCTGGCAAGAGACCCCACACTGTAATAACTGGGCAGAATGGATGGGCCAGTTGGCATTTTTCTGTTGTTGACGTTTCCAAGTATGCTTCTGCCAAACATTTGTAAAGACCCAGACTTCAATGAATTGAGTGGCCAGTGACTTTGAAAGTAAAATGAGGCCTGTGTATGTAAGAGTGAAGCACTCTGTAGTCTTTCACTTTCTCCACCCATTCTGTCCAGTTTCTTTCCTCTCTTTCATATTGCTACCTGACTTTGAAAAATATATTTTCAGAACTAGACAAACATTTGAAAAGTCCTTTTAATTTTAAGGTGGATCATTGTCCCCACAGACCAACATTTAGTAACCATTGAGGGAATATAGGCTTTCTACTATCCAAGAAATGTATTTCCATATCGTCCCTCCAGTCCAGTCCAGACACATGGGTTGTGTCCCCCAACCAGCAGATGGAGTCTGAGCATGACAAACGTTGCTGATGTCATCCCATAAGAGGTCTATGCATCAGCTAGGTGGCCAGTATTGCTCAGTCTCCAGCAGATGGTTGAGACCTCTGTGTATCTGGACTTTGCTTATTATTTGGTGGCAAGTGGCTTGTATTTGTAGTCTGGCTGGCAGTGGCAGTGAGTAACATTGTTTAAAAAATAAATAAAAGAGGGGAAATTTACAGAATTTGGTGAGATACTAAGGGAGGGTGACTCCCTGAGGATAAAGCTGGGGGGGGGGGCGATTGACTCCTTCCCCGAGAGGTCAGTTTAGGGATTTCTGCCACTTCAGGGTAGTTTCTTTCACTCCCTTTCAGAGGTCATGATATCTTCCCAGAGGAAATCCCTCCTTTTGTGGAAGAGAAGTGGGCAGAGGTTATTTCGCTTTGTCCTCAGTCTCCTCTAAAAAGCCAAATGAAGCGAGGGGGACCCAAGGGGAGCTGGAGATCGGGAGCGCCTCTGACTCTTCTACATGTCTTGGGTCCAAATCACGCAGGACCAGTGGGTGCTAGAGATCATATGGGACAGGTACACACTGGAGCTAGCATGACTGGTTCTCTGTGTCACCTTGCAGAGCACCTGGAAAGTTGCAGGCGGTGAACCAAGCTGATCCAGATGTGAGCAGCATGACCGGTACCCACAAACCAATCCGGGTCAGGTGGTACTCCATTTATTTCATTGTACCCCAAAAGGAGGGATCTTTTTGACCAATACTGGATCTCAAGCACATAAACAGAGTGCTCTGGGTGTGTTTTCACATGGAAATGCTCCGTTCAGTCATCATAGTGGAGCGAAGGGATGAATTCCTAATGTCCTTGAATCTGTCAGATGCATAACTCCACATTCTGATCCGGCCAGATCATCATTGATACCTGCATTTTACGGTGCCCACAGGACATTTCCAGTTCTGGGCACTTCTGTTCAGCCTTGCAACTGCCCCAAAAACATTTACGAAGGTTATGATCATGGTGGCAGCTGCGTTTGACAGGAAGGTGTGCTGGTCCACCTGTACCTGGAAGACTGGCTAATCAGGGCAGTCATTTGAGGAGTGTCAAACCGGCACTCAGAGGGTTGTTGAGCTCTTATATAGTCTTGGTTGGGTAGTGAACTTCAACAAGAGTCACCCCGTCTCTCTCAACAACTGACTTACTTGGAGGGTGCTATTCAACACGTGAAAGGAACTAGTGTCATTACCGCCAGAGAGGATACAGAAGATGCATGAGCAGGTGCGCTGTTTTCTTTGGATGACATGGCCCTTGGCCTGGCATTACCTCCAACTATTGGGCTCCATGGTGCCTACCATAGACCTAGTCCCATGGGTGCGGGCCCATATGAGACTTCTACAATGCGCATTGTTATCGCATTGGTCCCCACAAAAGCATTCTCTCGAGGCAGTTGTCATGTCTGGCAGAAGTCGGGCACAGCTTGAGCTGGTGGCAGAAAACCCAGTGCTTGGCAGCCAGCATGCCCTTGGAAACTCCAGCTTGGGTAACTGTGACAACCGATGCAAGTCTCTCAAGTTGGGGAGCTCACTGCCTGAAACAGTTCACCCAGGGCCGTTGGTTGCCGGAGGAGTCCACTTGGTTGATAAACCGGTTGGAATTGAGGGTAGTTTTCTGGGTGTTGCAACACTTCCGCACCCTACTGCACAATCAGGCGGTGAGGGTCTTCTCGGACAACGCGACCACTGTGACTATATCAATTGTCAAAGGGGTACGGTCAGCAAGACCCTGGTAGAAGAGGCAGCTCTGCTCCCTCAGTGGGTGGAGGACCATTTCTTGGCCTTGTCGGCAGCACATGTGGCAGGCAAGGAGAATGTGCAGGTGGAGTTTCTGAGTCAACACAAAGTGTGTCCGGCGGAGTGGGCCCTGAGGGACTCGGTGTTTCAGGGCATAATTCGCTGCCAGTAATGGATCTGATGGCATCGGGGCCAACACCATGGTCAGTCGGTGCTTCAGCAGGAGATGTGAGTGCATGTCGGAAGGTCTTGATGCATTGGCTCAGCTGTGGCCACAAGAGGGCCTCCTATATGTGTTCCCACCTTGGCCTCTAATTGGGCAGATGCTACACAGAATAGAGAGGCACCAAGGGTTGGTGATTCTTATTGCTCCGAACTGGCCATGGAGCCAATGCTTCACAGATCTGGTATGCCTAACAGTGGCCGTACCCTGGAGGCTTCTGCTAAAGGATGTCCTGTTAAGGCAGGGGTCACTTTGTATGCCCCAAGTGGATTGATTCTCGCATACAGCCTGGCTCTTGACAGGGCGAGGCTGACTAAGAGAGGGTACTCATCGTTGGTGGTGGCTACACTGCTCAGAGCAAGGAAATCGTTGATGCCCCTGTCAAATGTCAGAGTGTGGAGCGTGTTTGAAGAGTGGTGCGGGTATCACGGGGCGAATGCCCTCACAGCCTCGGTCTCATAGATACTGGCATTTTTGCAGGCAGGGATGGATAAGGGCTTGACTGTGTACTCAATATGGGTCAAAGTAGCTGCGTTGGCATGTTACCATGGTAGGGTGTGCGGAGTTTCGCTAGCAGCATAGCCGGATGTGGTTCATTTTCTGTGGGCCATGAAACAGGCCTGTCTGCCACAGTGGCCTATGGTACCTCCATGGTATCTTAATCTGGTGGGTTTTCCATTAACAGAGCCTCCCTTTGAGCCATTAACAGGGGCATCTCTCAAGGATCTCATGCTGAAAGTGGTGTTCCTGGTGGCTATTTGTTTGTCATGCCGCATTTCGGAGCTACAGGCTTGATCCTGTAACCATTGGTAACCATTTTTGGTCTTCCATCTGGAGAAGGTGGTATTAAGAACAGTCCACTGCTTTTTGCCGAAAGTGGTTATGTCTGTTCACATTAATCAGCCTTTGTCATTGCCAGTCCTAGGGGGGGGGATGTGACATGGAGAAAGGCGAAAAGTTGAGATTGCTAGATACCAGGAAGGTGCTGCATATGTACTTAAAGTGCACAGTGACATTTTGGCTCTCCATTTGGCTTTTTATTTTATTTGGAGGGGGGGGGGGTGCCAGGGGGAGGTGACGTCGAAAGTGTCCATTGCCCAGTGGCTTAAGGAAACAATCTTCTTGACGTATCTGTCGAAGTGCAGAGCAGGGCCTCGGGGATTATGCAACCACACTACAAGAGAGCAGGTGGCGTACTGGACAGAAGCGAGTCTTGTTCCACCCAGAGAGATCAATAGGGCAGCCACGTGGTCATCGTTGCATGCCTTTGTGAGACATTATCATGTCGATATTCATGACAAAAAGGAGGCCCATTTTGGGGCCAGATTGGTAGAAGCCTGGCTTGTAGTTCCTGCCTGTTAGATTTCACTGCTGTGGTACATCCCATGTGTCTGGACTGGACTGGCGGGACAACTTTCATCATATCTTTCATGGGCGAAGCGAGTCTGGGGTCCATCGCCCTGTCAGTATAGGGTGTGATCATAGTTTCGGCCTCTCCCAGTGGGGCTTTAGTGTTAAGTGGGCTCTCAAGAGGTAGGAATCAGGGGCTCACGCAGATTTGCTTTTTGGTTAGAAAATAATTTTTAAAAAAAGGAGATGATTTTGCTACTACTACTTATCATTTGTATAGCGCTGCAAGGCATATGTTGTGCTGTTCAGACACATTTTGGTGTTTTGCTTCTCATGTTCTGCTTTGGTACAAGAATACTGACCACCTAGCTGATGCACAGAGCCCTTATGGGATGACATTGGTAAAGTTTGTCATGCTCAGTCTCCATCTGCTGGTTGGGGGAACATTTATCCATGCATCTCGATTGGAGGGACTCAAGGAAAGGCAATTAGCAGGTAAGGTCTAATTTCACCTTGTCAGTGTAAATTTTTTTGTCAAGTTGACAGAATTTTTTTTCTTCTTAGTGACATTGAGGAATCCAGCACTTACCAGTGTGCTATTCAAAATATCTGAAAAATAATCTTGTCAAAATGATGTTACCAATAGATGTCAGTATAACTGTTTTATGAATACTTGTACAACATTGCACAGGTATGTTGCAAAGTAAAATCAAAGGGCCAGGTTTGCTCATCTTTTCCTATAAATACAGAATGGAAAAAAGCTTTGATCAGGCCTTAAGTTTAGTCCTAGCAGGTCTTCCAGTTCAGGTTATGGATCATTTTGGTTACGAGATGAGTTGCTGCTTTCAGACTGACATTTCCTTTCATCTCTTGAACTCAAAAGTTTTTATTCAGTCTGCTGTGTTTACATTTTGCGTCAGAGTAAGCTTGCTGATTTATATTTCTCCTGGGACTTTTCTCAACCTCGCAGAAATCTCTTGATCCTTATATGGAAGGTGGATAGCTCTGCACTCCCTCCTTCTTTCTCCAGACTGCAGTGGCTTGCTGTAGAGCAGATGCCCATTGCGTCTAGATCTGCAGTACAACCATTGGTGGATGCTGCCCTGCTCAGTGATTAGAGAAGATTGCTCCTGTCTCAGCGCCATATTCCCTCTGATGCCCTCAGTCACTAGCCGCCTTAGAAAATAGTCACCAGAACATGTTCTCACACAGACTTATGCTCGCTCCAAGGAAAGAATGAATTTGTGCTTGTACTGTTTGGGGGTATCTTTATAAAGTCATTTTTGCATGCATGTGGCCACATATGTGTGTAAATAGCCTCTTATAAAATATCGACTGGCACAGAAATATACTCATGGGCACGTATGCTTGTAGTGTGCTAGTATGCATAACCAGGGGCACAGTGTGCGTAGAGTTCACAAGTACACACATCGATTATGACATACCTTAATTTACATGTGTACTTGCAAACTTTACACACTTTTATTTATATCTGCTTTTAAGCAGGTGAAGATGACCATACCTAAATTTAAGGCACAATCTCTGCTTGGTATGTTATGTGGCATAAGGCGGCCCATGTGTCTTCCATAAAATAGCACCTAAGGCTATATTATAGACACCTCCCTGTAAAATGACCCTCTTTGCATATGCTTGAGTGCTTTGTCAAATATGTGCTTACACCACAGAGCAGCCCAGTTTCGATGCATTAGAATTTGGACTGCACTGATAATACAGCAGAGTAACCACTAGTCATTAAATGGTTTAGAAAATCTGAACCATAGCTGGTAGTTCTGATTGGACCTCGGATAGCAGTGTAGTTATGTCTTCGGTGGTGTATTTAATCTAATTTGGAATTGTGGTTCTTTCTGTTAGGATCAATTGCCCGTGTCAGCCAATGAAATTTACTCTGCGGTAGCAAAATTTTGGAAACCTTGGTTGACAGATGAAGCAATCAGCACCTTAAAGAAAGGTAAAAAAGAAAAGAAAACATAGAGGTTGATATTGTAAAAATCTTATATGGTCAGTGCTGTGCACTGATTGCTAAGTGCTTTTCCTTCAGATGTCTGTCTGGGTTGTCAATAAAAGTTGATATATGCCCAAAATGTATCTAACTTGAGGAGGGACAAGCATTTAAGTGATGGGACCTAAATTTATCTGGAGAGCGGTGATATTCAGCCACTGTCTGGATAAATTTATCTGCATAAGTGGACCCCCCTAAATAGTAGCCCTAACCTTCTAAGGGTAACTTATCCATATCAGTATAGGACTGCATATTCAGAGATCCAACTTACAAGGATAAATTGGCTGAAAATATGTATAAAAATATCCGTATGACTGATATGCATATCTTTTATGTGCTAGTCATCCTGCTAAATATTGCTCGTCTTAAGGCCTTAGTTTTCACGCCCAGTTCTCAAGGGCTGCCAATGGGACAGGTTTTCAGGCTATCCATAATGCATTATGTATAAGAGATTTACAGACCCACTAGCTCCATCGTATGCAAATCTATTTTGTGCATATTTATTAGGGATATCTGAAAACATAGCCCATTGGAGGCACAGGTGGACTGGGAGTGAAGATCAAGGTTCTAGGGCAAGATTTACTAAGACTTTTCTTCCCATTCTGTGTTTTGGGGGAGGGGGAGGGGAAGCTTAGTAGTCAGGTCTGTAGAGTCATATAAAATCTGTTTGTAAGCTTAGGGGCCCTTTTACTAAAGGGCACCAAGCAGTTAGCATGGGTTCCAGCACTTGCTGACCCCGCGCTGTGATCCGTGCTGTTCGTGCAGGGCCTGCACAGTTAGTGTAGCCCGATTTCTGTGCTAACTTTGCAACATGTGTTGGGGTTTCCAGTAGGTGGGTGAGGAACGGAGAGTGGGCAAGGTGAGCACCTTGCTATCAGCATGCCCCACGCTAACCGCAAAGTGAGCAGTTAGCACGGCTGCACGTAACACTACCTCCATAGGTGGAGATAAGCACACCCTTTAATTCTGGTGCATGCTAGGGTAGAGTGAACCATGTTAACTGCCAGGAGCTTTCCATGCCCCTGACCGTTAATGTGGTGGTGTTGCACCTAATGCGCCATGGTTTTGAGCATTATGGGTGTCTAAGGGGCAACACCATAGTGCCCTTTAGTCATAGGGCCCCTTAATGTGTAATGTGACGCTATGACAGAGTACCATAAACTGGGCTACGTGGGTGATAGAATGAATGATTCAACCACAAGATATGGACGTGATGCATAGCTCTCAGTATTTTTGTAGGTGTCTGTGTTTATCTACTTTTTATTGAATTTCCAAGAATCTTTTAATGCAGTTTCCATTTAGTGAGCTTAGGGGCATGTTAACTAAAATGCCATTATTAGCATGGGGCTAACGTGCAGCTAGCGTGTGAATATACCACAGCCTGGGTGTAGTGGCCGCGGTAGTTGCAGGGGGCACGGCTGTGTTGGAATTTAAGGTGACGCTAGGTGTGTCGCTAGCGCAATAGTAGGGAATGCATGGCCGCAGCACAAGCGCCTTGTGAACAAGGTGTGTCACTAGCACAGTAGTAGGGAACACATGGTGAGAGCGCAGGCACCCTGTGAACAAGGTGTGTCACTAGCATGGAAGTAGAGAGCACGCGGCTGGAGTGCCCGTGTACTGCAATGAGTGCCCTGCTATTGCTTGCTACTAGTGTGATATTATGGGAGTAAGCTACCAAACACCTGCAGAGGTATCAGACGTGTAGGGAGTGGCAAGTGAAGAACAGAGAGGGCTGACCTGGGAATAGGCACAACCTGCAGTACAGCTCAGAGCAATGAGAGAAAGAGGCGGGGAATTCAAATCAGGACTACAAAGACATGCATAGGCGCTGTTCTGTGGCCCTTTCTGTTGGGGATAGGGTACAGATGCAGCAGCTGAATGAGCGGAGGGACATTGTATGGGTGCAGACAGGGTGCTAGCATTGTTTGCCTTGTGGAATGGCGCATGAACCTCTCTTACCCTGACTCGCCCAGGATGCCTGATTACCTAGGCTGCAGCTGACGGTTACCAGGCCTTTGGTGTGGGAGAAAGTTGGGTTGCCTTCCTGTAAAACCCCTTAGATATCTGGTACAGTATCTGTCCTAGTGAATAGTGCTTCCCCCATAGGGGTGAAGGGGAGCGCTAGAGCCTGCGGGTGTGCAGGCTGAACACTGCGACCATTCAGATGTGGGGGATTAGGGGACAGATGCAACCATTTTGGTCTACTCACCCCCTATGACCTATCCTCTGGGTGGCATTAATCATTGTGTTACTGAAAATTCCCAGAAAACATCCGGTTAGTTTTGGCGCAGTCCATGGGCAGAACTGGGGCGGTCACAGCAACTATCCAGCTAGCAGCGATACTGAGCCATTAACTGGATAGGTAAATCGCATTAAGTTAGGACAGGTCAAGGGTTGTCCTAACTTTGTCATGTTGTCTGGTTAGTGGCTGACTATCACTGCTAGCTGGATAGCCACCGCTGCCGGCGGTGAAACTGGATATTCAGCACCGGATGCCGGATAGACTCCAGCGTTAAATATCTGTCTTTGTTTTTGCCCACAGTGAGCAGGCATTTGAGTGACAGCAACTGCCACATGCTGAATATTGAATCCAATGCATTAACCCTCACTTCTTCCTTTAAGGAAAGGTAGCTCACTGCCTTGTTACCGGAGGATGTAGTAAGAGCCTTGTTATCGGAGGATGTAGTAAGAGCTGTTAGTGTAGCTGGGTTTAAAAAAGGTTTGGACAAGTTCCTGGAGGAAAGATCCATAAACCATTATTAAAAAGGGACCCAAGATATCAATGCTTGACCCAATACAAGCATTGTGGAACCTGTGTCTTTTGGAGATACTGCTAGGTACGTATGACCTAGATTGGCCACTGTTGGAAACAGGATACTGGGCTTGATGGACCTTGGTCCGACCCAGTATGGCATATCTTACGTTCTTATGCCCACAGTGGCCTACGTTTTTTTTATAACCTGTTGGGTAATTTCACCTAGCTGAGTGATGAGTCTGATCATGCAACATTCACTTAGAGGGTAATGCTTCCAACTGCTTGCATTCATTAGAGTCTGCAGGTATTTCATCCATGGTGCTTGTGCTAATCTTCCAAGTGAACATATGCATTTACTCTCACTTTGAAACTTTCCTAAAGAAACATACCCATAGAGACATTCACCTGCTTTTCTTGCAGGTACCTTTTCCAACTAGAACAATATGCATCCTTAACCGGGATGGAACCAGGCTGCTGGCATTAACCTTTAAAAAGGAGATAGAGCAGCTTTTAAACTAGATAATAGGGGAAAGCCGACAGTCGCCCAAGAGCGCATGGTTCGGAAGAATGTATCCTTGAAGGATACTAACAATAACAGAGAGGTTCCAAAAAGAGTAAAGTAGCCCAAATGCCCTCGAGTATGGAGCAGACAGATCTTAAAGATCCCAAATTACCCATGTCTACCAATAGCCAAATTAATATGAATAAAATACAGTCTCTAAAATGCTTGTATGCAAATGCTAGAAGTCTACAAAACAAGATGGGAGAGTTAGAATATATAGCACTAAACGAGAGGTTAGATATGATTGGAATATCAGAGACATGGTGGAAGGAGGACAACCAGTGGGACACTGTGATACCTGGGTACAAACTATATCGAAATGATAGAGCTGATCAAATTGGTGGAGGGGTTGCGCTCTATGTTAGAGAGGGCATTGAGTCAGAAAGGATTAAAGTTTTGCAAGAAACAAAATTTGCTGTAGAATCTCTATGGATTGAAATTCCATGTAAAAAGGGGAAGGCGATGGCAGTGGGGGTGTACTATCGTCCGCCTGGCCAGAATGAACAAATGGATGATGAAATGCTCAAAGAAATCAAGGAAGCTAGCAAAAGTTACAGTGCAGTAATAATAATGGGTGATTTCAATTACCCCGGCATCGACTGGGTCAGTGTCACAACAGGACATGCTAGGGAGATAAAGTTCCTAGATGAAATAAATGACTGCTTCTTGGAGCAGCTGGTTCATGAACCGACCAGAGGGGAAGCAATATTAGACCTAGTCCTTAGTGGAACACCAGATGTAGTGCAAGAGATAAGGGTGTTGGGGCCACTTGGCAATAGTGATCATAGCATGATCGCCTTTGATTTAATTAGTGGAGGAGGGATAGTAAGGAAATCCACAGTACTACCCTTTAACTTTCGAAAGGGAGACTATGATAGAATGAGGAAAACAGTTAAGAAAAAACTAAAAGGAGCAGTTGCAAAGGTTAAAGACGTACATCAAGCTTGGGTGTTGTTGAAAAATACTATCTTGGAAGCCCAGACCAGCTGTATTCCATGCTTTAAGAAAAGTGGAAGGAAGTCCAAAAAATTGCCAGCATGGTTTAAAGCTGAGGTCAGAGAGGCTGTTGTTGCCAAAAAAGCATCTTTCAAGAAATGGAAAAAAGAGCCAAATGATGAAACCTGGAAACAGCACAAGCACTGGCAAGTCAAATGCAAGGCATTGATAAGGCAGGCAAAGAGAGAATTTGAGAAGAAGCTTGCTGCAGAAGCAAAAACGCGAAATAAAGACCTTTTCAAGTACATTCGTAGCAAAAAACCCGTGAGAGAGTCAGTTGGTCCATTAGATGATAAAGGGGTTAAAGGAGCACTAAGAGGCGACAAGGCGATAGCGGAGAGACTGAATGAATTCTTTGCTTCGGTCTTTACTGAGGAAGATGTAGGGATGTTACCCACGACTGAAGTGGTATTTAAATGTGTGGAAGAATTGAAGGAAATATCGATACATCGGGAAGATGTCCTACAACTATTAGATAAACTGAAGAGTAGCAAATCACCTGGGCCAGATGGTATACATCCAAGGGTGTTGAAAGAACTGAAATTTGAGATTGCAGACCTGCTATCAGTAATCTGTGAACTATCATTAAAATCATCTCTAATACCTGAGGATTGGAGGATCGCCAATGTAACACCAATTTTTAAAAAGGGTTCGAGGGGTGATCCGGGAAACTACAGACCGGTGAGCCTGACATCAGTACCGGGAAAAATGGTAGAAACCATCATAAAGAATAAAATTACTCAGCATATAGATAGTCATGACCTAATGGGAGACAGCCAACATGGCTTTAGACAAGGAAGATCTTGTCTTACTAATCTGTTATGTTTTTTTGAAGGAGTGAATAAACAGGTGGACAAAGGTGAGTCGGTTGATATTGTGTATCTGGACTTTCAGAAAGCCTTTGACAAGGTCCCTCATGAGAGACTTTTGGCAAAACTAAAGAGTCATGGGATAGGAGGCAGTGTACTACTGTGGATCAGGAACTGGTTAAAAGATAGAAAGCAGAGGGTAGGGCTAAATGGCCAATTTTCCCAATGGAGAAAGGTGAATAGTGGTGTACCCCAGGGATCTGTGCTGGGTCCGCTGCTTTTTGACATATTCATAAATGACCTGGAAAGTGGAATAACGAGTGAGGTTATCAAATTTGCTGATGACACAAAACTATTTAAAGTTGTTAAAACCCAGGAGGATTGTGGAAAATTGCAAGAGGATCTTGATAAATTGGAAGACTGGGCATCAAAATGGCAGATGAAATTTAATGTGGAGAAGTGCAAGGTTATGCACCTAGGGAAGAACAACCCAAACTATGGTTACACGATGCAAGGTTCCACATTAGGAACCACCACCCAAGAAAAAGATTTAGGCGTCCTTGTGGATACCATGTTAAAACCCTCGGCCCAGTGTGCAGCGGCGGCCAAGAGAGCAAATACAATGCTAGGTATGATAAGGAAAGGAATGGAAAATAAAACAAAAGATATTATAATGCCTCTATATCGTTCCATGGTGAGACCGCACCTTGAATATTGTGTGCAATTCTGGTCGCCATATCTTAAAAAGGATATAGCAATTTTAGAAAAGGTTCAGAGAAGAGCCACCAAAATGGTAAAGGGGATGGAAGGCTACTCCTATGAAGAAAGGCTAAAAAGGTTGGGGCTCTTTAACCTGGAAAAGAGACGGCTGAGGGGAGATATGATAGAAGTCTATAAATTAATGAACGGAGTGGAACGGGTAAACGTAGATCGATTGTTTACCTTATCAGAATATAGAAAGACTAGGGGACATGCAATGAAGCTACAGGGTAAACTATTTAAGACTAATAAAAGAAAATATTTTTTCACTCAACGTGTAATCAAACTCTGGAATTTGTTACCGGAGGATGTAGTAAAGGCTGTTAGTGTAGCTGGGTTTAAAAAAGGTTTGGACAAGTTCCTGGAGGAAAGGTCCATAAACCATTATTAAGAAGGGACCCAGGATATCAATGCTTGAAGCAATACAAGCATTGTGGAACCTGTGTCCCTTGGGGAAACTGCTAGGTACGTATGACCTAGATTGGCCACTGTTGGAAACAGAATACTGGGCTTGATGGACCTTGGTCTGACCCAGTATGGCATATTTTATGTTTTATGTTTATGTTCTTATGTTCATAATTTAGAAAATACTAAATTTTATGTTGTTGTTGTTAAGTGCCGTCGAGTCGGAGTCGACTCATGGCGACCCTCTGGATAGCTATCCTAAATTGTGTTCGGTCTTCAGTCAGGCAGGTCATTGTTGACAGACTGGTACCCATAGCTGCTGTTATTGTATCGATCCATCTCATTGCTGGCCTTCCTCTTTTGCGTTGATCTTCTATCTTGCCAAGCATGATGTCTTTCTATAATGATCTCTCTCTTCGCATGATGTGTCCAAAGTATGAAAGTCGAAGTCTTGTCATCTGAGCTTCTAAAGAAAGCTTAGGTTTGATCTCCTCTAGTACCGACTGTTTTGTTCTTCGGGCAGTCCATGGTATACACAGTATTCACCACCAGCACCATAATTCAAAGGCATCAATTTTCTTCCTGTCTGTCTTTTTCACTGTCCAGCTTTCACATCCATATGATGTTATTGAAAATACCATGGCTTGAACAAGTCGAATCTTTGTATGGAGAGAGACATCTCTGCTCTTGAGAATCTTATCTAGGTCTTTCATAGCCATTCTGCCAAGAGCAATGCGTCATCTGATTTCTTGATTGGTTGTTGCTTCTTTATTGATAGTTGATCCAAGTAGGTTAAAGTTGTTCACGATTTCAATTTCTTCTCCTTCAACAATGAACCTGTTGATTATGCCAGTGGTCATGATCTTTGTCTTCTTTACATTAAGGTGCAGGCCCATTTTGAGACTATGTTCTTTGATTGTGAGAAGCAAATGTTTCAGATCATCTTCACTTTCAGCCAGTAATGTGGTATCATCAGCATAGCGAAGGTTGTTGATGAGTCTTCCACCAATCTTCACACCTCTGTTATCTTCATACAATCCTGCTTCTCTGATGATTTGTTCTGCATATAAATTAAACAGGCAGGGGGAAAGTATGCAGCCTTGTCTTACACCTTTGCTTATTTTAAACCATTCTGTTTCTCCTTGTTCCGTTGGAACTGTTGCTTCTTGATCAATGTACAGATTTCGCAAGAGAACGATCAGGTGTTCTGGTATACCCATGCTTCTTAATGTGGCCCAGAGTTTCTCATGGTTTACACAGTCAAAAGCCTTGCTATAGTCAATAAAGCACAAATAGATATCCTTTTGGTATTCTTTAGTCTTTTCAAGGATCCATCTCACATCCACAATGATGTCTCTCGTTCCTCACCCTTTCCTGAACCCTGCTTGCACGTCAGGTAGTTCTTGTTCCAGGTATGGTTGTAGTCTCTTTTGAATAATCTTCAGTAGAATCTTGCTGGCATGTGGGATCAGAGCGATTGTGCGATAATTTCCACAGTCAGTTGGATCACCTTTCTTTAGTATTGGTATAAACACAGATCTTTTCCAGTCAGTTGGCCATGATGTTGTCTTCCATATTTCTTGGCAGAGCCTTGTAAGTACGGTAGCAGCTGCATCAGATTGCTGTAATACTTCTATGGGAATGCTATCAATGCCTGGTGCTTTGTTCTTTGATAAGGCTTTCAATGCTGCTTCAACTTCTTCTTTCATCACCAATGGTTCCCGATCATAAGGTACAGGTTGAAACGGCTGTTGGTCCACTTGATCTTTATCATATAAAAACTCTGTATATTCCTTCCACCTTTTCTTGATCTTCTCAGCATCATTCAACATAGAACCTTGAGCATCTTGTAACATTCCAATTCGAGGCTGGAACTTTTTCTTTAACTCTCGTAGCTTTAGGAAAAATTTTATACATTGTAATAATTCCCTCCCTAACTTGTTCCCTGACTCCATGTCTGATAAATGCAGTCAAAAGTGATCCGGGAAACTACAGACTGGTGAGCCTGACGTCAGTACTGGGCAAAATGGTAGAAACCATTATAAAGAATAAAATTACTGAATATGGTCATAGTTTAATGGGAGAAAGCCAACATAGATTTAGCCAAGGAAAGTTGCGTCTTACTAATCTGTTATATTTTTTGAAGGTGTGAATAAACAGACAAAGGTGAGCCAGTCAATATAATTTATCTGGATTTTCAGAAAGCCTTTGACAAGGTCCTCCATGAGAGACTCTTAGCAAAATTAAAAAGTTATGTGATACGAGGCAGGGTACTATTGTGGATCAGGAACTGGTCAAAAGATAGAAAGTAGAGAGGAGGACTTAATGGCCAATTTTCCCAATGGAGAAAGGTGAATAGTGGAGCACCCCAGGGATCTGTGCTGGACCCGCTGCTTTTTAACGTCTTCATAACAACCTGGAAGTGGGAATAACAAGTGAGGTAGTCAGATTTGCAGATGACACAAAATTATTCAACGTTACTAGAGGATTGTGTAAAATTGTAAGAGGACCTTGATAAATTGGAAGACTGGACATCCAAACGGCAGATGAAATTTAATGTGGACAAGTGCAAAGTTATGCACCTAGGAAAGAACAACCCAAACTGTGGTTACACAATGCAAGGTTCCACATTAGGAACCACCACCCAGGAATAGGTGTCGTCATGGATAATACGTTGAAACCCTCCACCCAGTGTTTTGTGGTGGTCAAGAAAGCAAATAGAATGCTAGGAATCATCAGGAAAGGAATGGAGAACAAAACCAAGGATCTTATAATGCCTCTGTATCATTCCATGGTGTGACCACACCTTGAAATAATGTGCAATTCTGGTTGCCATATCTTATAAAGGATACAGCTGAATTAGAAAAGGAGCCATCAAAATGGTAAAGAGGATGGAAGAATACTCCTATGAGGAAAAGCTTAAAAGGTTAGGGCTTGGAAAAGACGGCTGAGGGGAGATGTGATAGAAGTCTATAAATTAATGAATAGAGTTGAACTGGTAAATGTAGATCGGTTGTTTTACTCCTTCAAAAAGTAGAAAGACTAGGAGACACTTAATGAAGCTACAAGGTAGCCCATTTAGGACTAATAGGAGAAAATATTTTTTCACTCAATGAGTAATCAAACTTTGGAATTTGTTATCAGAAGATGTAGTAAAAGCTGTTAGTGTAGCTGGGTTTAAAAAAGGTTTGGACAAGTTACTGGAGGAAAAGTCTATAAACCATTATAAGGATTGTGGACATCCACTGCTTGCCCCTGGTTATGTAAATAGTTCTACTTCACCTTGTTAAGTTTTATTATTGTTACCTGCGTTCTATGTAATGTTACTTGTTTTATCTGTTCCCTGTAAACTGCTGTGACTGGTAGACACAGTGGTATAAAAATGTTGCTAAATAAATAAGCATTGGGAAATCTGTGTACCTTTTTGGGAACCTGCCAGATACTTGTGACCTGGATTGGCCGCTGTTGGAAACAGGATACTGGGTTTGATTGGCCTTGGTCTGACCCAGTATGGCATTTCTTATGTTCTTATGTTGTGTTGTTATGTAAGTATGCAGGCTGCGGATATGCCTGCACATGGTTACTCGCACATAACCCTGTATAAAGTGCTGTTTACAGGGGTAACTGACTTTTGAAATGTGCCCTCTTAAGTGCTGCACAAAATGTGTGGGATAAAAACAAAAACATTTGGAGGAAGTAGAAAAGTATTACAAACAAAACTGTGACTGGATACACTGGCAGTGGGTCATCTGGTCATGCAAGAGATAAGGAAATAAACAGAAGCTGTGGTTTTCTCATCTAGAATGGGGAAGGCTGGGTACAGTCAGAGCGCCCTTTCCAAAGCAGATAAATGGTTACCTAACATGTATAATGGCTTGGGTAACTGCCCTTGCTGGCTTGCCTGAAACTGTGTGGCTTGTTAATTTGAGCTCCATTTAGTATAGTATATTCTATCCATGTTTTTGCCAAATTTAATGTGGGAGGTTTGTTTGAAATTTTTTTGTATGATGTGTGGCTTTCTAGGCCTGGCTACGTAAGAAGTGTCAGGACCAGCCCACACTGTTCTATCACCCCCACTGTCAGTCAAGAAGAACTATTGGCTTGCCATTTTGCTTCTGAAGTTATGAGCTGATAACAGGCCTGACGGGGCATCTACATATATATTAAAATATATACCACAGATAAACAGAAAAAACTGCAAATTGTGTCTGAAGAGACCAAAACTAAACAACCTCATTCTGATTTCACTGGAACACAAAAAACACTTAGCTGCTTTTGATTCTGATGCTTTAAAAGGAATTTTAAAAATTTATGCTAAAATGTTATTTTGATAGGTGGTTTTTATTCCCAAATTTACAAATCGAACACAACCCAGCAACCATTAAGAATAATCAGTTTGAACACCAACTTATATTATAGTCCTAATCAAGCGACATTTAATATGACGGACCCAGCTAATCAGCTCGAGTGGTTGGAGGACACCCTTAAAAGTTCTTTCCAGAAGAAAGAAAAGGTATGTACAAGGAGCAAGAAGTTTGAAAATATTTTGGGCTAGATGTATGAGAGGAGGTGGGTGTTGTTTTTATATCTTTGAAAATAACATTTCTTATGTATTTTAGGGGTATGCTTACTAAGCTCCATGCTGGTAATGCATGTCTGGGCCGCAAGCAAGCATCGAACTATTCACTCCTCAACACCTCAATATCTTGCTGACCTTCAACATCACACCCCTCACCGTCTCCTATGTTCTCTCCATAATTATCGTCTGGTACTCTCTTCCCCCACTCAGGCGCACCTTGAACACACCTGTTCGTCTGCTTTCTTCTTCCTTGCCCCCTTCCTCTGGAATTCGCTCCCTCAGTCTCCGGTCAGAACCCTCCTTCGCCCGCTTCAAAGCTGACTTGGAGACCCATCTGTTTCAGTTAGTCTTCGGCCTCCCACACGCTCCCCTTTGAGTATCTTTTATGCAGCTTTCTCTCTTTGTTCCTCTAAATCTCTCCTCCTGCTGTCCTATTAATTATTGGCGTTCCTTTTCTTCCTGTTATAAGCAGTTATTTTGTTTGTATTGTACACCACCTTTGTGAGCTGAGGAGGGCGCGGCGGCGGTCGTCTCCCTGGCATTTATTCAGCTATATTAAGGATGCTTTAAGCTGTGCGTAGTTGTTGCTGTCTATTGCCCATTTACTTTAGTGGAGCGAAAGAAAGAAATATGAGAATGCTGATGTGTAATATCGCAGGAATTGTCTTCATCTTGGTTAAACTAAATGGCTTTGATTATATAGTCAGTTAATTCCTTGGCGCCATTTTGAAGATGTAATGATGCAAAAAAAAATACTAATGTAACCGGTCACTCTTAGCTCTAGTTCACGGAGATCAGACTTTCTGATTGGCAGCAGCAGACAGCATGTTGAGCAGCAGTGGTAGTTTTCCACAGTATCCTTCAGGGTAGTTGTTTTGTAATACATTCTGAGCTTCTGTAAAGGTTCAGAGTTAAGTTGAACACTAAATAATTTCTGTTGAATGAATAGTGCAAGTGGGGGTGAAGGTAGGAGATGGGGAGGAGGGGTATTGTGTGTGCACTTTGTTGCTTCATCATATTCTTGCTCTTCCAGTTCAACTGGAATCTACCTAACTGGGCATTGACCTACCATCCTTCATTTTTAAGGGGTTTTATTTTTATTTATTTATTTTATTTACATTCTCTTATATACTGTGCTATTCTGCATCAGTGCGGTTTACATTGAGCAAACTGAAATTACATTGAACAGGGCATTATAACTTGGAGATAACTATTTTACAGGGAACATGGGCTATGGAGGGTTAAGTGGCTTGCCCAAGACCACAAGGAGCACCTGTGGGACTAGAAACCCCAGTCCTTCCGGCCCAAGGTTGCTGTCCTCTAGTGGGATTTGAACCCCTGACCTTATGGCCTGAAGTACCTTGCCCCAACCACTAGGCCACTCCTCCACTCCAGCATTAATTATTCCCTCGGATCATCTCAGTTATTGCTCTAATGGTCTCTAGCTGATAAACTATTTTGATTTGCAAGCTGGTAGAAATGTAGGATTGAGCTAGTCAGCAGATGAGAGACATTCAATAGTTAGGGTAACCTCTTGGCTCCTGTCTGAGAAATGTTGGTTGAGGAATCGAAGCCGGGTCTCCTGTTAGCTCTTCTTTAGGAGCATGGAAAGTGAAATTGATTGCATATAATACCATAAATGCACTGATGGTAGTTGTTGATCCTCTAGGTATATATAATAGCACATGTGCCAGTTGGATATTTGCCGTTTGCGATGAACACGACTGCTATGAGGAAATACTACAATGAAAGACTGGTGAAGCTTTTCCGCAAGTACCATAACATTATTGCTGGACAGTTTTATGGCCACACTCACCGAGACAGCCTCATGGTTCTCCTGGATGAAAAAGGTAGCATTGCCTGCTGTGTATTTCGTGGATAAACCATGCCCTCTAAAACGGTTAACTTTCTACAGGAATCAGGAATCCACTGCTGGTAGACATGCAAAAAAACCCGTTGCTACTTACGTTCAGTGGAAATTATTCTTGCTTGTTGGTCTTTATGCTAGTTATTATTAAAGTTAACCTAACACACTGTGTGGAAAACCCTGCTAAAGCATAGCTTAGAAATGTTTCAGCTAATTATGAACTGTGCCTACTGTTCTGAATTAGTGTAATAGAAAAGAACATCAGATGAAAAGCAACAAAGAGCTATTCTTGACTCATCTTAATGTCCATAGGGAAAGGCTGTGAAAATGAACATGGTTTTCTCAATCATTTTTCCACAGGAATACCAGTAAATTCCTTATTTGTTGCTCCTGCTATAACTCCAATCAAGGGACTGTTTCAGCTTGATTCTAATAATCCAGGCTTCAGATTATACCAATATGATCCCGCTAACTATAGTTTGCAGGTAAGTAAGATAGACGTACAGTACATCGTGCAGCTCACTGCAGTTGCAATACCCCCTACCCAGTCCTTTGGGAATCGGGGGTAGGAGTGAGTTCATGAACCTAGTGATCTATAATGAATGGTAAAGTGCATCTTCAATGCTTTCAGTAAATATGCAGTCTCAGAGTTAGACAGTGCTACATGACATGGTGTGTTGCATAATTTTAATTTTATAAGTGTGGTTTTGACTGCGTGGGTTAAGTGTTTTTATCATTAGGTGGTGCTTCTCTTTTAAGCTCACTTGGGTGTTTTAGAGATATTTTTGAGCGTTATCAATTTCATTATATGTTTTATCTACCTTTGCTCTACGGACTCCTTGCTTCCCTGCTGTGGTTTCTGTGTTTTGGGCTTCTTGTGGGGCTATCTCTCTACATGGTGCTGAGGCAAGGCATAAAGCAGATGCTAGGAGGAAGGGGGAGTGGTAAGGCAGTTTGTGGAGGGAGGGCGGGGGAGGCAGGAAGGTGGATGCTAGGGAATGGAGCAGTAGGGTTGGCAGGGTTCCTAGTCCCAACTGAAGAAATAAAAGTGGAGCTGTGGACTGGAGCCGCAGAAGACCAGATGTTAATTAGTGACCAGGATGTGAAGTTGAGCAGGGAGTTCAACTGTGTCGGAAGATGTAACTATCCTTTTATGTTGCTTTTTCATTTGCAAAACAAAGCAGTCAAATCTTTACAGTTCTATATTTCGTCCACACCAGCTGAAAAATCTCACTCATTAGGATAGGTCATCCTTCTGAGATCAACTGCATGTTGATTGATTGAAAAGCCGTGTGATTCCTATGACTGACCTCACTTTCTGTAGATGGTTTGACTTAACTTAATTTTCTTTAACGGATTTGTTTATGGAGTTTCTTTCAACTAGTTTATATTTTCGATTTTATGTAAAGCACTTTGATGCGAACCTTGCCACAAGGGGGTATATCAAGTCTTTTAATAAACAAGCTGCAATCTGTTGTCCACCAAACTAAAGGAAAGGGAGCTGTCGTATAATTCTGTCAGGATTTGCTGTAGATCCTTTGGGAAAACAAATACATTTGTTCTCCTGAGAGAGCCACTCCAACCAAGATATCCTAAGAGAGGTGTCCAATTGGCTTATTCACATTGTCGCCAGCAGAGTGGTCTTAAAGGATTTAGTGGCCAAACAAGCAAGCACTGTGGTGATCAGGTGCACTGGCATTGTGTAGTCTTTCTTAGTAGAAGGCTGCAGGCCATCTTCTAACTCCATGCACTGGTGGTGAACGGTCTCCTCATCAAAACTAAACCTCCATAGATATTGCTCCTCTGACAAGTCTAAGAACTGGGTCCTGGTCCTCTATGTACTCTCGAAGAGACGCCATCTTCTCAGTTGCTTCTCTCTTATTCAAGCCAGAATCCACACAAACCATACAGTGCACTCATTCTAGATAAAATACCCACCACCACGTTTTCCAGAACTACGTCCACACTCCACAGAAACCTACGGATAGATGGAGCAGATAGGCAGAACAGACAAACTAGATAAACAGAGACCAAGAGCACGCAGGCAGACATACAGGGAACACAGAGACTGAGAGCGACACTTGACAGCAAGCAGAGCAGAGAAAAAAACCTAGGTAAGGAAAGAGCAGGATGAGAGGAACAATGAGGCGATCAAATTTGCAGATGGCATCAAATTATTCAAGGTTGTTGAATCACATGTAGAGTAGGAGGACCTTGGGAGACAGGGCAACCACATGGCAGATGAAATTTAATCTGGACAAGTGCAAAATGATTCATTTTGGGAACAATAACGCAAACTATAGCTACACAATGCTGGGTTTCACATTAGGAGTCACCACCCAGGCAAAGGATTTTCTGCCCAGTTTGCCACAGTGGCTGAAAAAACAAACAGAATGTTAGGAATTATAAGGAAGGAATGGTGAATAAAACAGAGAATATCATAATAATTCCGTATAGCTGCGTGATGTGAGCAGACCTTGAATTTTGGTCACTGCTTTTCAAAAAAGATATAGTAGAATTAGAAAAAGTACAGAGAAGGGCTACCAAAATGATAAAAGTTATAGAATGACTCCCTTATGAGGAAAGACTAAAGAGGTTAGGATTCTTCATTTTGGAGAAGGGACGGCTGAGGAGAGATATGATAGAGGTCTGTGCAATACTCAGGTGAGTAGAGTGGAACTGGTAAATCAGATTTATTGTTTACTTTTTCAAAAAGTACAAAGACTAGGTGACATGCCATTAAGTTAGCATGTAGTACATTTAAAACAAATATTTTTCACTCGATACATAATTTAGCTCTGGAATTTGTTTCCAAAGGATATGGTTAAAGTAGCTCACGTAGATGTGTTTTAAGAAGTTTGTTCAAGATCCTGGAGAAAACGTCCATAACTGTTAAGTTAACTTAAGCTAACTGGTCATCTTTGGAGGCAAGTGTCAAGGAATCTTGCCATGTCTTGGGAACCTGGCTTATCCACTTTTGGAAGCAGGATCTTGGCTTCATGGACCTTTTGATGTGATCCAGTATGGCAATTCAGTTTGGACTTATTTTATTAAAAAATGTTTGTCAGACTGTTAAACGCCACTTCATTTATAATCTTTGATGGTAGACAATATTGTCCATTTTAATGTTTATTTTACCAAGCAAATCTCCCTAAAACTTAAGGGGCCAGTGTTCAGCGTGGCTCATAGCTGGCTACTAGCATAGAATATCTGGGTTGACCAGATAACACTGAAACTAACCGGGCAGCATCGATATTCAGCTGCTGCCCGGTTAGCTAAAGCAGCTAACGTTAGGAGAGCCTTTGCTCTGTCTAACTTCAGCTGCTTTAAGTTAACCGGCCAGTGACTGAATATCGCCGCTGCCCGGTTATCTTTGGTGACGCCCCCAGAATGCTCCGATGCTACGCGGTTCACATTGGAGCATCTTGCGGTATTAGAGGATATTCAACGGCACAAACTGTGGCCCGCTGCATATCCTGCTCAGTGCGATTTAACCGGTTAGCAGGTCCTCCTGGGACCACCGCCTGTTCTGTCAGATGATCTTGTGTGAAGACTAAAAAATTAGCAACGGTGCAACATTGTATTGAAAAGAGGCATGCATTTGAACAAATTAAGTGGAGAATTATTGATTGGATGCCACCCTTAAGGATGGGGGAGATCAGGAGAAATTATTGAATTACAGGAAACAGAATTGGATTTTTAAGCTCCAGACGGTGCTTAAGTTGACGTTATTTGCTTTAAAAACTGGAAGAGGAAGTTTGTGGTAGCCCTTTGAAAAGCGTGAGCAGTGAGTTGGACTGCATAATATAAGCTGTTGTGGTGAAATATGAAGATGAAAGCACCAAGATAAGATAAATAGCCCTGGTGTAGGACTGAGATATCTTATAGTCTGAAACAATAGTGCTTTGTTGGGCAATATGCTGAATTCTTCAAAATGGCTACATGGATTATTTAGGACGAAAATATTGATAATTTTAAGTCTTAAAGAGATTCGCTGGGTAAAATAAACTTTAAAATGGACAATATAGACTGCCATTGAAGCTTATAACTGAGGTGGTGTTTAAGAGTCTGACAAAAATATTTTTAGATCACTTATTTTATAGGGGGGAATGCTGTAACAGGAGTGATCGGAGAAGAGATTTCCCTAGGAGTGTTTGGTTCTTTTATTAAGTACACAGACTGAGAAGCAATGACCAAGAACTTCCAAGAATTCTGCACAAGGGGCGGCATTTTCGAAGTCTCTTACACGGGTAACTGCCCTAGTTACCTGTGTAAATGCCTTATGTGGGATTTTCAAAAGGCACCTACATGGATACTACCTTTGGAAAATCCCAGATAAGATCCTAACATGCCCAGATGCTATGCGGTTAACATTAGGGCGTGTTGGGGGCGTTCCGGGGTGGAGTGGGGGCAGAGGGAAAGAGTTAAGCAGGTAACAGTGATTTTCGATGCTACCTGTTTAGCCCTCTGCACCTTAAAGATAGGGGTTCAAATCCCACTAGAGGCCAGCAACCTTGGGCCAGAAGGACTGGGATTTCTAGTCCCACAGATGCCCCTTGTGGTCTTGGGCAAGCCACTTAACCCTCCATAGCCCATGTTCCCTGTAAGTATTAGTGTATGTGTCTCATATCCCCTCGTGTTAAATGTATCCCCCAATTGTGTTGTGACCACTTTGATTGAAGGATAAGGTGGTATACAAAACTGTCTAAATAAATAAATAAATACATAAAGATAGGTAAGGTTTTTCCTCCTAAATCACTGCTACCCGCTTAGGCTCTGCGGCTGCCGGCACATCCAGCATAACCCAGATTCTCACTTCTGTCGCCGCGGAAGTGAAAATTCAGGTTAAGGGGGTCAGCGGTGCATAGCTTGCCTAAATCAAAATCAGGCCCAAGGTTCCAAAATTCAAGTTAATCCGACCTGAGGTGTCTTTTATGTAGTGGGTGTAAATATGTACATGCTTGTTTGATGACATCTGTGCATGCTGGTGTTATAAAATGCCTACTATTTATTTATTTAACAGTATTTATATACCACCTTTTCCTTAAATCAAGGTGGTTTACATTGAACTCAATTGTTTACATTGTAACAATATGGTTTACATGCAACTTAGTAACTTGCATACATTATAACATCATATTATGGGAATGGATATACATAGGGGGACTTCACTAATTGCATACTTCAACACCTCATCCTCAACAGGCCTTTTTTTTCACATGCACGCTGTTACACAAAAACTCCTTTACGTCCTCATTTGCTTTCTTTTTAAACTTGATTCCTTTTTTCACATAACCAAAGATTATATGCATAAACCTTTTAAAATTTCCGCCTTTAGATATTTGGCAATGCATGTAAAATTTGTTAGAATCAGATGACATTATTAATTTATCTCAGTAGAGCTTGGACCAACAGGAATTGTAAGTATGGCACTGACTTTAGAGGCAAGGCCGCCCTCTACAGGAAAAAAGAAGCAAACACAGCAAACATTTGCACTGACACAATGAAGGAAGGTTGCATAACCCTTGAAAACTAATGACAAGTGTATTGTTCAACCAATAGGAAAAATATCACATACAGCTTTGTTTGCAGGTCTTTTATTTCTTTGTAGCAATATTATAAAATTTATAGCCAGGGTCCACTGAAACCAGGAGGTGAACCAAAGGTTTGACAAATCCCTCAGCCTAGTTTTTATGGCTAGAACCTCCAGTTGAGGAATTCAAGCAGATACCTTCATTTTTAACACCTCCCTCCCCATGGTCTTTGCCATTTTATGTTCAAACATTTTGATTGTTATTAGTCAGTGAAATCAACAAATAAAATTACAAGGAGTCTGGTGCATGACCAGTTCTGCCAACATAATCAAAGAACTACAATGCAGATGACAAACAGACTATTCATAAGGCCACTTTATTCGTGGAACTCTTGAAGAACAAAATGGGCTTACTGAGAGTCCAGTTTTATTCCAGTTTAGCACTGATGCTTGTGTGCTATTACTTTCAGTGAAGATTTTGCAATAAAAATTTAGGCCAGTGTAATCATTTGTATTAGATTTAGCAGAGTGCTTAAGTGCCTGATGAGCACAAATTCTTTGTCCACACAAACTGATTTACGATTAAAATGTGTCCGTTTAAGTAGATAAGGGGCCAGAGGTGTTCTGAGCTTGGTTAAAAATGATGTCGATAGCAGCAGCCCACAGCCACTGTCCAGATTATATTTTCTTTTTAGACAGACCAGACAAGTAGCCGAATGGCTAGAGCAAGCTAGAACCAAAGAAGCCAGGGTTTGAATCCCACTGCTGCTTCTTATGATCTTGGGCAAGTCATAAGAACATAAGAAATGCCATACTGGATCAGACAAAGGTCCATCAAGCCCAGTATCATGTTTCTATGGCGAATCCTGGTCCTCCTAAGTACCTGTCAGGTTCCCAAAAATGCACACAGAATCCACAATGCTTGTCCTGAGGCAAGCAGTGGATTTCCCAAGTCCTCTTTAATAACGATTTAAGGACCTTTCCTCCAGGAACTTGTCCAAACCTTTTTTTAAACCCAGCTATACTAACAGCTTTTGCTACATCCTCCAGTAACGAATTCCAGAGTTTGACTATGTATTGAGTAAAATAATATTTTCTCTTATTAGTCTTAAGTGGGTTACATGTAGCTTCATTGCATGTCCCCTAGTTTTTCTACTTTTTGGCGTTAATAACCGATCTAGGTTTACCCGTTCTACTCCATTCATTAATTTATAGACCTCTATCATATTCCCCCCCACCCCCCAGCTGTCTCTTTTCCAAGTTGAAGAGCCCTAACCTTTTTAGCCTCTCCTCATAGGGGTATCCTTCCATCTCCTTCAGCATTTTAGTTCCTCTGTGCCTATTCTAATTCTGTTATATCCTTTTTAAGATATGGTGACCAGAATTGTACACAATATTCAAGGTGCGGTCGCACCCTAGAACGATACAGAGGCATTATAATATCCTTGGGTATAAACTTAGATGGTAAGCCCTCAGTGGACAGAAAAATTAGCTACAGTACAATTTTTATGCCTGAAAAGACCCATTCAGATAGCAAATCACATCCATGTCCCAAGAGCCATTTTAAAAAAGGCGTAAATACGTATGCAATGCACGTTCCTGTTCAGTCATGTCCCTGTGGTGCAGGGGTGTGGCGGAGGCATGTCCAGGGCATTCCAGAAAAGATACACATGGAAAAACATTAGCGGACATGTCATGTCTAGGCCCTGCTCCTTGGCATGAATAGGAATTAGGAAAGTGCTCATTTCAGTGAGCTGTGAATACTCGTGATGTCGTGGCATTGCCTTTTATTACTATAGTATGTTCCTTCCCCTCAAAATCAGAGAGGAGGTGAAAACCAGGGCCCCTTTGCATACTGCTGCGGCACTGCATGTCTCTATTTGCAAAATGGCAAGCCGAGGCGTGTATGTGGCATGTTCGGAAATGCCGGCACAGACACATGCATGTTGTAGGGACTGCTGACATCCAGGTTATGCAGGGCCACGTTTCTGATGGTCTCCCGCAAGTGTCTGGGGCTTTATGCTGAACATCCTCATTTCCTTCTTATTTATCTTTTGGGCCAGAGAAACAGCCTAATATTCAAGAGATCAGGGTTCAATTCCCACGACACTCCTTGTAATCGTGGGCAAATCGCTTTACCCTCCATTGCCGTGGAAGAAAAGGCCTGGCAAGCTACCTCTGGTCCTACCTTGCCAAGAAACCCCAGGGGCTGCTGGTTGCCAGGATGTCAGGTGGCACTTAAATGACCTTTCTAAAATGTGCCTTCACAAGGATAACTTACCTCTTCTAAGTTAGGACTGTATAGTGAGTGATCCAATCTTAAACGGAGAGGCATAAAGATATCTGAAAATCGTATCCAGGCATCTTTAAGGGGCCCTACTGAATATTGATCTTCTATTTTACCTTATAATTAATTAAAAAATAAAGGGAATACATGGAATTTAACTTTAAAAATATTGCAGATATGTTCAACTGGACCTTTCATGTTACCAGCAGGCAAGGTATGGAATCAGGTACCATAAGGTTATTTTGCTAGGATGCAGTGCACCTGCAAAATGAATGAACTGCATTAAGTAACAGTAGGAGAGACCATCATTTTTATAGCATAGAAATACTGTCCATCTGCCTGCTCTGTAAAGCATGGTAGGTTGACTGCATAGTTTCCTTATCTGCAGAGACGCATCTTCAAAATTGTGTGTACAAAGCTTTTGCAGGTGGAGATGTTTGAAAAAGTTAAGGCCTGACTCTAGACAGGTGAACTACAACTTGGTTTGAGTCAAATGGATGGTAAGGAGGAATTTTATAAACCTTAATTGCCCATAAACACCAGATGGTGGTGCAAGTAGGTGCATACTCGCAGAGTAAGGTGCTCAAGGTAGGGCAGAGTGCGGGTGAAAATATATATATATATGGTCAGTGCCCACAATCTGGGGGTTATTTCTTCTTGATTGTGCTAGTATTTTGTAAAGAGACATGGGTGCCGCCTTTATTTCCAAATCTAGGCGCTGACTGACTGAAGACCAAACACAGTTTAGGTGAACTATCCAGAGGGTCGCGATGAGTCGATACCGACTCGACGGCACTTAACGACAACAGCATTATAAAATTATCCTTAAAATAAATGGACTGAAATTCTCAAACATAATAGTCTCTTCTTAAATTTCCTGTCTTTTCCTTATCACCTCTTTCCTTGTCTCTGCTTTCAAGGGAGTCTTTAAAGCGCTTGAATTCTGCTTTTCATTATTTTTTGGTTAGTCATTTCAAGCATATACTACTCTCAGTGTACAAACATGGTCTTGTTTCCCTTGAATTCTTCTACCCCCTAGTTCTTGTCATTACTCCTTGACTATGAAACAGACAAGTTCCTGGAGGAAAAGTCCATAAATCATTGGCCATTGAAAATTAAGAAAGTCGCTGATCTCTGGGGATGAACAATAAGGATTACATCTATTCTTTGGGATCCTGCAAAATTGGCCACTTTTGGAGGCAAGATGCTGGGCGAGATGAATCTTAATAGCATTTCATATATTCTTATTTGAAACTGTGTCTTGTGTGCTGACCACCATAAAGTATAGAACATGTTGTGTAGATCACCAGAGAACATATGCCTTTCTCTGTTGTGAATGCTTAAGCACCAGAGCTTCAGTAAGTACATTTTGTACTGTTTCAGGACCTGTGGCAGTATTTCCTGAACCTTACAGAAGCCAATATGAAAAAAGAATCAAGCTGGAAGCTGGAATACATCATGAGCAACACCTACAGCATTCAAGACCTGCAGCCAGAAAGTTTGTATGGCCTTGTGAAACAATTCAGAGAGTCAGAGAGCAAGCAGTTTCAAAACTATTACAAACACTTCCTTGTGAGTTACGACTCTAGGTTTGCATGTAAAGGACACTGCAAGACTATCCATGTGTGTGCAATCCAATATTTAGATGAAGCCACCTATACGGACTGTATTGCACATGAACCTGGAATGTAGGTGACTAGAAAAGGGCCTTATACTGAAGCACTTTATATGCTCCTTTTACCTCTGTATATCGTGTCCATTTTCCTTCTCTCTATTCTTCTACCAGACACATCACCACATCTGCCATTAATGTGAGAGAGAAAATGAACAAATTCAGAATTGAGCAATAGACAGTGTGCTCTCAGATTTAGTCTATTTTCTGTATAATGGTTTGAGAAGAAGGTGATCGGGCTATACTCTATAAATCAGTACTTGGGATTGGATATTGAACAGGCAAATAATGATCAAGGTTAAACAGACAACTTTGCTCTGCTAGTCATCAGCCACGTTCATCTAGGTCACAATGCAGCTGAATACTCGGATAAATCCGAGTGGGTGAAACTTGCCCACTCATCCGTATTTATCCCTGGTATTTGTCCAGATGTTTGTCTGCCAAAATTTAGCTGGTTAGTGCTCAGTATGGTTCTATCTGAATAGATTTTTCAGCCCATTCTTGATGCTTCTCTTACCCTACCCCATTTTTGGCTGAGTAACTTTTACCATACAACAATTCTCTATAAACTTACAAGGGCAGACTGGAAATGTTTTGGATGTCAAAGATTAATGCGGGCAGAAGTTGATATTTTTTTTCTGCATAAATCTGATGAATATTAACCTTTTAGAGGACAGTTTCCAGCCAAACCATTTTAACTAAGTAAATGTCTTTGGAAATTGTCCTCTTGCCTGGCTAAAGACAAGCATTGGCTCTGAGTGGGCAAGGCATTTCCAGTGGAGTGCTTAGGTTGGGGGAGTAAAACATTATGCGTGCATTTTGACTCTACTTGGCTGTCTCCATAACTAGAAGATTCAAAGAAAACAGGATAACTATTTCAATAAACGTGCCTTATTAGGTTTTCACACCATTGTATACTTTTCACATTCTGCAATTTAAAAAAATACAACTCAAAATGCATTAAAGAAGGAATGTTTTCTCTGGTGATCTATACAACATGTTCTACACTTTAAATGTGACAGAACAATTATAGAAGGATTGAACAAATAAATAAGAAACCAAAATGTCTTGATTGCATAAGTCTTCATAAACCTTGGCTCAATACTGGGTGGTAACCACATTTGGTTTGAGTCTTAAACAATAAGGTTACTGACTTAAATTTAAAATGCTCTTCAGTGGAAAGCCAGTGAAGGGATTGTAAGCAAGGGGTTATGTGTTCCCTCCAATACTTTCCTAGAAGCAAAAGAGCAGCTGAGGTTTGCACAAATTGTAGAGCCTTAAGTCACGAGTCATTTAGAATAAGTATCCACCAGCTTTACAGAGCAGGATAGTGCAGTGTTTGTCCATTCTTCTTAGCAGATTAGCATAAACTCTTTCAAGCTGGCTGGGAATCATTTGTGGACTATAGTTTTCAAGTCTTGCCCAGGGCTGGCCCAATCACTAAACAGACTAGACATCCCCCTAGGGTGGCAGCTTTTGGGAGGCAGTAGTGTGGCTCCCATGCAGCAGGTGAGCAGTACTTTACAACACTTTTCTTCCCACTGCTGGGCCTGCCACCCCCTCCATCACTGTATCTCCCCCAGGCCTGAAAAAGCAGGAAGTAAATCAGCATGGTACGGGGCGTGAAGCACAGCCCATGTTCAAGTTCCACTGCGCCCCACCACTCTGATGGGCTTCCTTGTTTACTTAGAATCATTGTCCTGCTAAATGTTGAAGCTTCTTCCCAGGCCTGAGTCTGTGGAAGACTGGAACAGGGTTCCCTCCAGAATCTGCCAGTTCTTTGCACCATCTACCTTTTTCTTGATCTTCTCAAGTCTTGCTTTCCTCACTATTGCAAAGCATCTACTCAGTACAATGCTTCTACCACCAGGCTTTAATATAGGGCTGGTGTTAGCACAGTTTGTTCTACATTGCGCATAGTGCTGAGTATCGAGACCAAACAATCCTCCTCTCATAGTGCGCAGTGTCTCCTATGTGTTTGTTTGCAGATGCTATGCTGCACGTTGTGATGGTAATTTTATAAACTCCTGTGCCGTCAATGGATGTTTCCATCTGCATGCTTTATAAAATAAGGGTATACTGATGTGCCTAAAGCAGGCATAAATGTGCATGCCTAGATTGGGTAGAAACGCACGCAAGTCATGGTATTCTTACTGTAACTTACCTAAATTTAAGCCCAAGCTCTGCCACTGGGCACATCCCAACTAAAAGCACAGACGATGGGACTTATGTGCACGCTTACAGACTAGCGACTGCCTACAGCGCCTGCGTAAGTGCTCATTCACGCATGTAAGCTCTTTAAAATAGGGACTGATGTGCGTAAACTGTGTGTCACTTTCTGCATGCACAATTGGATCACGTGTGGCTTTTTCTTTAGTAATGGCCATCTTTTTGCCATCTTTCCTTACAGGCCATGTGTGTGGAGTAATCTCGAAATTGTTGAACAGTCAATATTTTCCCCAGCCTCAAAGGCCTGTGTATTTAAGAACATAAGATATGCCATACTGGGTCAGACCAAGGTCCATCAAGCCCAGTATCCTGTTTCCATTATTTCTCTTAAATAATGTTCACAATGCCCATCCTCAGCAGTTTCCTTAACCCACAGCTGCTATCTTTGGAGGGAGGATCCTTTTATAGTTTAAAATGGACTTGACAGTGCCAATGGAGATACTCATGTGCATTGAAATTTTCTTATAGCCTTTCCTCAATTTTCACTTTTTGAATAGCTTTATTCTAGGGATCTTTGGCCATCTCCATGTTTGGCAGATTTAGACCTTTGCTTCAGATTCACTTCATGCAACCAAAATAGCTTGATTCTTCATGCAGAAGTATTCAAATAAACTTAGATACTGTGATTGGACACAGATGGCAATTGTGCTTCTTAAGACAATTTTTGGAAATGGAGATAATTTGGTCTTGCTATGCGGCATATACAGTCAAGACTCTGGTTTCTTATTGTTAATTATTTTTTGAATATGTTTATAATTGTTCTTTTGTATTGAAAGCGAGTATAATGTGTCCATTAGTGACATTGCTATTTAAATACATTCTGAATTGTATTTTTTAGAAAGCAGAATGAACAAATCAAACAAAGTTGTGACGACTGTTACAAAACCCTGAATATCTCCTGAATAGCCGGTTAAAGTTATCTGGATAAAGGTATCTGGATGACTTTAGTTGACTATTAGCCCCTAAAATTTTAGATATTATTCTTTTGGCTTTCACAGCAAAACCTTTTTAGGCACATTTTACATAAGTGATAGCGCTATTGTCAAGGGCAAAATATCTCTCAGTACACATGTTTGTTTGTACATGTGTAAGTATGCACCAACAAACACGCCTGTGCTTCTCCAAGAAACGACTGTGGCAAAGACTTCTTTGTCTGCCCAGGGGACCTCATCTCGTGTGGGCAGAAGAACAGAGGAGGGCTAGCAAGACCAGTGATGGCTGCCCATGGGGATCTCACTCCCATGTGCAGAAGATAAAAGGGAGGACCATAATTTCATGTCAGCAAGAAAAATTAGGAGAGGGGAGGATGATGGATAGAAGGGAGGAAAAATTTAAAAGGCCAGTGAGTTTCAGAAGAGAATGGTGGGAGGGAATTGAGGACGGAGTGAGAGTGTAAGGTGGGGGGAGGGCAAAATGGGAGAGACTGGAAAGAAAAACAGAGCGTGAGATGACAGCCAGAGAAGGGTTGGAGGGGGGAGAGTAGAGTCCAGGGGGTTGGAGATGAATGCATAAGGACCAAAGGGCCCAATGTGTATATGGCAAAAAGCACATTTCCCTACCAGAACACAGGCACCTCACCTCTTCAGCACATGAACACACACATAGGCACTCCACCTGCACAACACACGCACATGCACACATACACATAGATGCCCCACCTGCACAGCACACACAAGCCCCCCACCTGTAAACACACCACACACACAGAGGTACCCCAGCCTCTGCACCAAAAGCACACACACACATATGCAGGCACGCCACCTGTGAAACAACACCCCCCCCCCCCCCACACACACACACAGGTACCCTACCTCTACACAGGTACAGTACCCCACTATCGCACTACAGATACACACACAGGCACCTCAACTATGCACCACACACACAGAGGCCCCCCACCTCTTTACTAAAAGCACACCCACACAGACACCCACCTCTGCACCATACATACACACAGGCTTCCCAGCTGTTCAACACAAACACATATACAAAGGCTTCCCAGCTCCACGGCACAAACACAAATGCTATGCAGCCCTGCACCCCACCCAGACAAAGGCACCCACCATTGCATCATTGCACCACACACAAGCAGACGCTCACTATCCAAAGATATAACTGGTAACTGGTGTTATCTATATATTTCTGTCTGAAGATGGTTCATACAGGCCCTGCCATCAAAACAAGCCACACTTTCTCATCTCTGTTTGAACTCTACCCCCCTCCCCCGGGCATGTATGAGTTTGCAAATGGAGGAAGGGGAAATGGGTCATTGTGTCACACTATAGATGTGCACTTTTCAACTTGTTAAATTCCTCAAGCCATCACTGTGAAATCTGCTGAATGCCATTATATGGAAGAGAAAGCAAAAGAGCAGTCCTTTTGTACAGGGAATGAGTCTGATAAACTAGCCACATTCTTTTGATAATTTACTCTAGGGGTGATTGGAGATCTTGTTTATCTCTTTTTTATGTACTTTATTGAAGATTGTGTATGTTTTATTGTAATTTGCTTGGTAGATGATTTTAGACTAGAAATAAAAATATTGCCCATATTTGTTTCAGCTTTAGGTTTGCATGTTGAAGAATTAGGTAATTTGAACTCACCCTTTTGGGATTTTGCATTTCAGTGTCCTGTTTAAAACTTGCATCAACATTGTGTTGAAGTGTGTGTATAATCATAAATCTTGTAATATAAGAATTATCCAAAGATGATATGGTCTGTGCCTTCAAGACCACATTGTTCCCTTTTTCAAGTGTCAGTTCCACTTCAAACCCCCCCCCCCAACAAAACCCCCCATTTCCACTAGCTACTGTACCTGATTGTGATATATAATTAAAAGTACTTGAATTTGGAATCTCAGTCAGAGATATCACTGTGCTGCCATAATTGTGATTCTTTCTCGTTCTCCAGCTCATTCTTGCTATCGAGCAGAGGCAATGGCTGGAAATGTAATCTAGGCCTTTTCCACAAAGCAGAGTATAGCTCTTCCCCCCCCTCCCCCCCCCCCCCCCCCCCCCCCCCCCCCCCCCCACTATTGTCCTGGTCCATTATTAAATCTCAGTTCTCAGAAAACCTTCATAGTCCACAGAGATATTGTACCCATAAGTAGCGCAACTTTCAAAGGATTTGATTTTAGATTTAATTAGTTGCCGTTTCCAAATCTGAGCTTCAGTTGACATACCAAAAGGCACACAAGTTGTTTCCTTGTCCAAGTTACTAACAACCTAAGTTGTAGCTGAGGCAGTGGAGGGTGAAGTGACTTTCCCAAGGTTACAAGGAGTTTCAGTGCAAGAATCGGAATTTGATTTCTGATTTTTCTGCTTCTCTGTCTGCTGCTCTAACTACTTTCAGAGTACTCTGAGTAGTTTTGCTTTTGAAATGATGGTACAAAGTGTGTGGGTAAAGGAAGAATCCACTGTTTCCAGGTTACAAATAGCTGTGGGTTCCCGAGAGAATGATTTTGGAGGTAATGGTAGGAGTATTCAGCTGTTAGTGTTCATTTCGGGTCAGGTTTACGCAAACAGGCACCCCTGTCCCCATGTCTCCCTGTGGGCCCCCTCCCCCCCCCATCTTTCTTCAATAATACGAAGGCTTTTTTTTCAACTCACAGATTCTTTATTGGTATTTTCTTGACTGCAGCATGAATACTTACATACCATTAAATATCACTATCAACATAAACTCACAGTATATATATACAATTCAAACTTAGAACAAGCAATTCATTACTTTTAAAACCATTCTCATAAGAGACGCATAGTCTGGTGCCAAGCTGTCTGAAGCCTGACCCTTCTCCTTCTATCATTCATGTCCCATCTTGGGGCCCTGGTACCAGGGCAAGGGAGGCCATAACAAAGCACACCTTACCCTCATCGCAGCAGGGGTTATGCCTCTCAGCTCCGAGCCTGACTCATCAAAGGTGAGTTCAGAGCCGTTCGCTCCTATGTCAGCGATGTGCCTTCTTCCCCCAAGCTGTATTCCCCCAAGCCATATAAGCACATGGGGGGGTGGGATGCGAAGGTGCCACTGCCCCCCTTGTCCCTGCTGTGGCCCGTTGCCTTTTCTGAGGAGGACAATTTACTCTGGGCCACTCCCCCTTTTGTTCCCTTGCACAGCTGTGTGCCCCATCTCATGACTCCTCGTTTGCCGATAGGGCCCCCACCTACCCTTAGCTGTGGCCAAGCCGCGCCCTCTCCTACAGCATTTCTACTGTGTCTTATATCGCGCAGAGGAAAATATCCATACCTATGTCCGATAGCTGCGTCCCATCTGGGTGATACAAGCCAGGGCACTTCTCTTCAATCAGGTCATGCCTGATAGAGTGACCCCCGATGGCCTCTGTGAATCGTGCCATCCATCTTTTAACCTTGCGATGGTTTCTCTCCATGGCCCGATGTGACCATTCACCCCTCCATATCCTGCGTGGTATGATGGAGGAAGGCATCCATCAGTGCCAGCATGTCCCCTTGCATCTTCCTGGCCAGATCCACGCTGCGAGCCCTGGCTAGATCGTTTCCCCCTAAATGGAATATCATTGCCCATTGTGTTCCACACGCCCTTTCTTATGCAGGAGCGTGGGTACTAACTGGTCCCATATCATATCCTGCAAGCCCATTCATACAATGGACACTTCTGCTGCGTTCATATCCAAGTTAAGTCCCTGAGGTTGGTCCCTGGTCCTCCTCTGCGCCCAGTGGGAGTGGCTGCAGATCCAAACTTTGAGTGCCCCTTTTGGCGTATCCACACCTAAAACAACCAATCAAGAGATGTAAGTCAAAATCACATTGCCCCCCTTCCCTCGAGCTGCCATGGCTCTACCTCCGCGGCTGTCATAGCCTCTCCTTCGGGTGCACATATAGCTTGTAGTGCAGTGATTGCCAACTGCCATTCACCATGATCTGCTCCCGCGTCATGCCTAGCCCCACTGTGGTTGTAACTGCACCTATCCTGAAGGAATGTGTGCCATATTCCTCCTCTTTCAAACATATGCTGATGATACACATTTTCAGAACTCTGGCAAACTGGAAGCGTGATAATGGTGTTTGATTCTTGTGCATCAGGAGCTGATCGCCTCCCTATGGCCGGATTCTGATGTACTCCCGGACGTTCTACAGTGGACAAGTATTGTCCCCAGGCAGGGGGGGCCAGCACTTCCTGGTGCATGCTTGGAGGGGGCCACCAACGCGCTCACTCTCATTGCACCGAAGAAAGCCAATACAAAGGCATAGTGGAAAAGCTGTGCCTCAAATGCATTGTGGCAGACCACATCCATGGCCCTTAACATCACTCTCAATAATTCATGGGTAATTGTGCACGCTCAGCTGTCCATTCCTTCACCACTGGCTGCTGTCTGGCTACACTCAGCTGACCATCCCTTCACCACTCTGCAATGCAATGTGTGCCTTCGAGTCAGTCCTGACTCCTGGCGACCCAGAAGCTCCTGGGTTTTCTTGGCAGTGTCACCGGAAGTAGATTGCCAGGCCTTTTTTCTGAGGCAATGGAGGGTTAAGTGACTTGCCCAACACCACAAGGAGTGCTAGTGGGAATCTAACCCTAGTTGCTTGGTTACCAAGCCAGTGTTCTAACCACCAGGCTACTCCTCCACTACACTCGGCTGACCATCCCTTCACCACTTTAGCAATGACAAGTTGGACAACAGACTCTGCTCACCCATCACTTGGGCAAAGAAAGTGATGGCCGCCAAGTGCGTCCTGACCGCTGACCTGCTCAGTCCGTCCAACTTGCAGGCGAATAGCCATTGTACTATAGTGCCGGTCCGAAACCGGTCACCGTATCCGATTCTCTTCTTCCAACAGAAATCCTGGAACTGATCCCTTGCTGTCAGGTATCTAATTCTGGTCAGGCTGGCAAGGAAGTCCATAAAGAGGCTCCATACTTCAGGGGCCAAAGGCCCAGACCACTGCTGGGATGGGGGTCTTTTCCACTTCCGTGCCTGGGGTGTTGCTCCGAAAGGTCACCATCTTAAAACAAGAGAGGGCATCAGGGATGATGATATGATAACCTAAGATATGTTCTGCTCTAATAGTGTTGCTATATATCAGGCATAGGAGGACTATTTGGTACAGCAACGCCACCACCCCTCACGTTCTGGCATACATCTCATTAACTGCCTGGACCACTGCCATATTGTCCATGTGGAATGTAACTGTCTTGTTCACCAACTGGGGGCCCATAAATTTAGGGTCACCATTATTGGTAACAACTCCAGGAAGATAATATCCTTTGTATCACCCTGGGTGTCCCAGTCGCTTGGCCATGGTTCTGAGCACCATGCTTTGTGAAAGTATATCCCAAATCCCAGTCCACCGGAGGCATCAATGTAGAGTTCTAAGTCTGAGATGAAAATGGGAGGGTCCTGCCGGAAGGCCATACCATTGAATGTCCTCAAGAACCCCTCCCAGATGGCCAAATCATCTTTTATGTCCTTTGACACCATGACGTGATGGTGCTGTTTGATCACCCCTTTTGTTGCCATGGCCAACCGCCTGCAAAAGACCCTTCCCATAGGAATGATTCTAGTCATGAAGAAGAGCAGGCCAATCAGTGACTGAAACTGCTCTAGTGTCACCTTCCGTGAACTGTTCATCTGCCTGATAGCTGTTCTCAACTTGTCAAGCTTATCCTGTGGCAGACGCGAGACCTGTGCCCATGTATCCAGCTCGATACCCAGGAAGGTTATCACCTGCCCTGGGCCCACGGTTTTGTCCTCTGCCAGGGGGATGCTGAAGTGATGGGCCACCTGCTGGAAGGATGTCAAAACCTGTTTGCACTGCTCATATTCTGAGCAGTGCAAACAGAAAATCGTCCAAATAGTGAACCACCATTCCCGGCCCTGTGATTTCTTCGATCACCCAATGCACAAAAGAGCTGAAGAGCTCAAAGTAGGCACATGAGATTGAGCAGCCCATTGGCATGCACTTGTTATAATAAAACCTCCCATCAAAACAAAAGTCAAGCAATTTAAATGAGTCAGTCTGCACCGGTAACAGATGAAAGGCCGACTCAGTGTCTGCCTTCGCTAGATATGCCTGAGTGCCCATTCTCCGCGTCATGTCTAAGGCTTGGTCAACGAATGCATATTACACTGAACACAGCTGTGGTTCGATGTAATCATTGACAGAGTCGCCATCCGGGTATGATAGGTTATGTATTAATTGGAATTTACCTGGTTCTTTTTTTGGTACTTTGCCCAGTGGTGATACCACGAGGTCATTGTCTTGGGGAGAATATCCGGCTCCTTTTCTGAGCCTCCATTCAGTCTCCTTGTCAAGCTTATCCCTCACCGTGGTGATGTTCTGGAGTATAGGAATACATCTCGGCTTAGTTGATGGGATGTGAAAGCCTTGCGCAAACCCATCCCCAATACTGCGGGCCTTCTTCTGTTCAGGGTAAGCCCGCAGCCATGGGCGCATGTGCTCAAAGTTGAAGGGCGATGGGGGCCACTGCCATCGCTTCCCCGTAGACAAGCCTGGGTGCTGTGCAGCCTTCCATCCTTGTTGAATCTACAGTTTGTGACTTGATGCCCTTCCCCACAACCGGAATAGATGTGCTGGAACTTACACAGGTTCCAGGTGTTCTGCCATTGTTGAATTGGTGGCAGTACCGATGCCCTGCCCCCTGTCCCGCCACCCGAGTGGGGTATGTTTGTTCAGATGCCTGCATGTTGAACGCCAGAAAAGGCTGGTACCCCTCTTCATGGTGTAGTGGTCTGTTCTAATGCTGTGCCACTTCATTGAGCCACAGGTTGATGACCCGATGTTGCCATGTCAGGGTGGGATCAACTGCCATTCGCTGTCTGAAGCTGACCTCATAGTTCAGCCATACCCAGCCCCCAAAATGCCTATGTACGTGAGTGATTGTGTCGAGGTGCTTGGTTAGGAATCGGCCAAGTTCTGGCTCCTTCTCCATCACCACAGTTATATAGATGTGGAATGCTGACACCTAGTTATAGATTAACTTTGTTACCTTGGGCTTCCGTTTATTCTCCTCGTCCCTTTATCCTTTTCTTTTCCTTCCTTGTCCTCCCCTTCCTGGTCTATGGCAAGCAGTGCAGGCCTTCCAAATGACATCCCCAGGACTGCCCTCTCGGCTCTTCCCCTGCGCCTCCCTTAATACTGTCCTGACCTCCTGGTGCCCTCTGCCCCCCTGCGTCCCACAGCTGCTATTTGCCGCCATGGGGGGGGGGTCTAAAGTGATGTAGTTTCTTTCTCTTACCATGTGTTAGATGCAAAACTTAATCTGGGGTAAGTGCAAAGCCTGTGCGGTAAACATCAGAGGTATGATCAGCACCTGCTCAATATTTGCCACACAGGGGAGACACTCAGCACATGGGCCCACATTAAATGCCTTCGTAGACAGTGCAGGTGCCTCCATGCTATCTGCTGATGCACTTAACAGGGGCCCATGCGCTAAAATAAAATATGAAAGAACCCTAATCTGTGTCGGCTTCCTGATACAATCCCCCCCCCCCCCCTCCGTGATCATCATGCCCACCTCCAGATGCACATCCCAGAACTCCTGCCATCAACATACTCCACCCAATAGACATCTCTCATGAGCAGGCCACTCTCAACTGATAGACACCCACTCCAATAAGCAGACCCTCCAAAGTGGCATCCTTACCCCCCCCCCCCCCAGTCACCCCACAGCACAGTTCTCTGACATCCCTGGTGATTTAGTGCCAGAGCAAGAGTGATCCCCATACACTTCTGCTCCATCTGGTTCTTGGTTCAAAATGCAGCTCTGACCCCCTAGTGGTAATAGCTTTAGATTACCACTAGGAGTGATGGGTACCATTATGAACCTAGAGCCGCCATGAGCAGGAGCAACTGGGCATTGCTCCTGCTCCCACTAGACTACCAGGAGCCCTGCTAAGATCTGAGGGTGCAGTTAGGGTGTGGGTCTCTTGGGCAGTATAGGATATGGGAGAGGGGATTTATGTCTGGAGAGGGCTATCAGGGGGTATGGGTGTGTGGGGGGATTGGGAAATGTATGGTTGTTGGGGTGTAGCAGGGGATGGGGAGGGAGCTTGTGCTGTTGGTGGGAGGGGATCAACAGAGTATATAGATATCAAGAGCAGTGATTTAATAAAAATGCTCCCATACAACATGGGGGGAGAACAAGGTGCCTTTTTCCTCCCTTATATTGAGCTTTTTAAAAACCATTGCTCACGTTAGATGTTGATATGCAGCTCCTGCCCTTCTTAATGAGATCTGTGTTTGGCAGAGTCTTTTCAAAATACCGTGGGAAGTTCCTGTATCTAGACCTGGATGTCTGAATATCTCTCTCCACGACTTAAAATTATCCTTCACATGTCCTTGTATGAGTTTCAATATAGATTCTTAAGAAAGGTGTACAAATCCCAAAATAGAGCCTATGAGCAAAATTAGAGCAGCTGGACCATTGTTTATAGTGCAACAGGGGAACTGGCATCTTAGGCCACATCTTTGTCCTACTTTCAAATACAAAACGTCTGATCAAGGATCACAAGATATGAGTTTGAATACTACCCACCATACGGCACTCTGAGGAGATGTAGTATTGTTTTGTGATGTGTCTGAATGTTAAAGGGAAGAAGTTGAAATTGTTTCCTAAAAAAAGCCTTTCTGACTGCAAAAAAGTTGATTCTGATTTCTTGGAGACACAGTTTTACATCTTACCAACAATGGAAATACCCACAAATGTAAGAGGGGCCCCCCCTCGAGCTTTGGGACGTGTACATGCAATTGCTCTTCCTCTATCATGCAGAAAAATATTAAATGACCCATAGGAAACATTTCTCATAGGTTCCTAATAGGACTGTGATCATGTGAAGATTAAAAGGACCGATGTCTTGATTAAGCGTGGAGGAACTTGGTTCCTGGTAGAGATCCTTCCCGGAGGTGTTCCTGAAGCTGAGTGCCGATTGTGCAGATACCTTGTACCTGCCTCTTTTGTGTCATCATTAGCAAGCACCATTGGGTGCTGTGAAAAGCTGAGGGTTGAGTGGGAGAGATGGGAGGTAGTCAACCTGCGCCCAGTTGCAACGCTTCTTTGACATTCTGTGTTTATGTAAAAAAACAATTTTTGGATTGACAGAGTGCCGGGGCAAGAGTGTACTTTAGAGAGAAAGAGAGAGATAGCGTGTGTATTGCTGAGAATGAGAGGACTTGAGAATGGCGAGGGGGGGACTTGAGAGAAAAGTTTTGACATTTTTAAAATTTTCAGCCTCAGATTTATTGGAGCAGTTTAGAATTTTGTTAAATTAAAAAAAAAATGGTTGAATAAAATGACATGCTTTGGTGTTGGTGTAAATTTCATACTACATGGGTTTCTTTGGCAAAACAATCCCCATAGTCATTATGTTCCTGCAATCTGCCCTTGCCTGGCGGATGTCTTTTATCTTGGTTTCAGAGATCAAAAACTATGGGATGAAGCAGAAGTGCATATAAGTAACATACCATTCTTATTTTTCTTGAGTATTTGGAGACCTCTTAAGGAGGGCTCTGTCGGGGATATCATTCTCTGTGCTTATACTTTTCCCCCTCCCGTGAAACCATCTTCCAACCTCTTACCTTTTTCCTGTGCAGAGAACAGCATCGTCCCCTGCCTTCATTTGTCCCCTCTCCCAGACCCTCAGAATGCACTATCCGTCCAGCCCAGATCCTCTGGGGTGCCAGTTTTCACCTTCTCTTATCCCTATTCCTCAGAGAACAGCACTGTACTAACCAAAATGATAGGCCAAGATTACTGCCTGGCAAATGGTGTGGAAGTGATCACCCCAACACTGGACTACTGCAACTCATTCTACCAGGGGCTCCCAAAACAAACCATCATGCCACTCCAAATAGCACAAAATACAGCAACACGACTCATCACAGGAACACCCAAACAAGAGCACATCACCCCTATACTCGACCAGTTACACTGGATCCCAGTACACTCCCGCATTAGGTTAAAATCAACCTTAAACATCTTCAAAATCATCCACCAATCATCAGCTGACATCCTGCAAGACCTCATAATAAGAGACACAAGCACCAGATCCAGGAGAAACAACAAGAAGCATATGATCGTCACACCCCACAATTACCAAAAGACCAAACAATCCACATCCAGAAGAACGCTTTCACAATATGCCCCATCGATATGGAACTCGCTTCCAGATGACATGCGAGTGACAACAGACATTAAAAACTTCAGGAAGAAGCTGAAAACTCTGCTCTACACAAACCACCTGGGACATATCACTTAACTACCTGACTGCCGAAAAGACCCAAACTACAGAACCACCTGTTGACCCTCGGCTATGGACCAACAAATTCTCTTTAACGCCACAGACTGAACTGTGCATAGTTTATGTCATATACACATGACACTGTACATAAGTTAGCCCATTACTGGTCTACCACTCCCCCTCCCCTGTTTAAGCATTCGTTATATACTGGTTAAACATTCTCAGGCTCATTCCATCCCAGATGTACACCCCCCCTTTGTATGTCCGGTCTGAACCGGACTTACAGAGGGGGTTGCGATTTTGATCCCGCAGGGCATGTCTAGCCCCATGGGACCAGAATTGCAAACAGCCCTGTACTGCAGGCCGGGACTGTGATTCAGCCCAGCCTGAACGTACAGGGAAGGCCCGACTAACTCAGTCAGAGCTTTACAATGGAGCCGCAGTGCTATGGCGGCCAGTTGCCACAGTACTGTGGCTCCATTGTAAAGCTGCAATCTCAGCCGCCAGCTCAATAAAGGTTTTCCCCACAGCCCGACTGTTGATCTGGCCTCCTAAGGCCAGGATTGGGCTGTGGGGAATGTCCTCGGGTCCCCCCTGCCCTATCCACACCCCTGGCCCACCAAAACAAAATGTCCAGGGAAGGCATTCCACCTCGGAGGTGGAATAACTTCCCTCCCACAAGACGCCGGCCCTAGATGTATAGGGCTGACATTTGAATCGGCCCCTACACGTCCAGGGCCAGTGACCGCCCATCGCCTGCCCTAACTCTGCCCCCTGATCTGCCCCTTCCCTGCCCCTGTCTAACTTCCCCATACAACTGGTGGGGAGGTTAGACACTGGCGGGGAGGGCACAAATAGCAGGGATGTGTGTCCCGTTGGGATGTCCACTCCCCAATTCATGGGACAGAATCGGGTCTTCTATGTATAATGTTGAGTTACAATGTAAACCGCTTTGATTGAAGGATAAAGCGGTATAAAAAAAAAGGTCAAATAAAAATAGGCTGGCAAAAGAAATCACCTCACAGATAAATTTATGAAAACTGAATTATGAAAAAACTGTGATTCTTAGTATGTCTGCTTTTAGAATTATGTTAGAGAGTCTGCTATACTTTTTTAAAATGTCCTGTTTCCAGCATTCAGACTAAATAAAAATATTTCAGTTTTATTGTGGATAATGAATACTTAAAGTGTACTGTGGATACTTGCTAGAAATTTTACCTGGGCTTGAAGGAAGAGTGTTCAACAAAATATTCACAAATTATTACACTCTATATAGGTTATATATAATTTATTTAAATAGTTTCTTGCCATCTGTGTTTAAAATTATGCTTTTGGAGACATAACATTAATAATAAGTAATTTAGCCTACACCGAGTCATAAAATAATATAAACTTTATACCAAATAAGTATATTTTAACAATACAATTTAAATTACCTACATCGGTATGTAGAGAGCTATATAGAATTCCCACCACAGGGAAGGATCAGTTCGTGTCCAAGTCACTGAGATTATTATGAATACTATTTTTGTCTATCACACCAAAACCATTCATTCTACTTCAGCAAGATCTCTGTCCCTTGCAGCAGCTGCCCTAAGGAACTGCCTCTGGATGCCCTGAGAGCTGTTACAGACATTAAGGACTTTTGGAAGCAGCTAAAGACTTTTCTATTCAGAAATCACTTTGAGTCTATTTATTAGGACATCAATAATTAGTAATGTTTTGTAGTATTGGTATTTGTTTCCCGCATGCCTCCTTCCTTTTCTTTCTTGTTTGCAATGAATTTACTTGTTGTTATGTAAACCACTTTGATTGAAGGAGAAGGTGGAATATAAAACCTGTTAAATAATTAAATAAAATAAAAATTAACCGTTCATATTTGTTAGAAAGTCTGTTGGTTCATTCTCTAAACCACAATAAAGTCAATACAGGGTACTCATACATCAAAGGCACTGTATACATACAGACACCTCTAGATGGAACCAGAAGCAGTTTTTCAAAATGAGGACCCTGCATGACTGCTCTAAAAAGTAAGGAGGGAAAATGAACAATGTTTCCTATACTATAAACCAGTGGCATGCAACATATGGCCTGCGGGACAAATGCAGTCCATCTGACTGTAGGATGCTTGAGGTTTTTAGCACTATTTTTTAACCTAATTAGCTAGCACATATGAGTTTGAAGCTATCTGCTGGATATGAAGTCACAGTTTCAGAAAAGATGCAACAGATTTTGATCAATATGAATCATGCTATAACAATCTCAAAAATTCATGTGGCCTGCAAATACTGTATATAAATTTCTGATCATGCGGCCCACTGTTGAAGAAATGGGCATTTCTGTTATAAGCAATGATATGGACAACCTACTGGAGTCTCTCCACAATTCAATGGCTCTACTTCATATACTGGCTCATGTCAATAAACTACAAAATCATCCCCAAGGCATCAGCATCTTATTGAAATAATGTGAAAAATACTAATGAGTGGCCAGACCCATCAAGCTCATCTATGGAGATGTTTTTATTTATTTCATCTTATCCTTCAATCAAAGTGGTCACAACACAATTGGGGGATGGATTTAACACAGACACTAATACTTACAGGGAGCATGGGCAATGGAGGGTTAAGTGGCTTGCTCAAGACCACAAGTGGGACTAGAAACCCCAGTCCTTCTGGCCCAAGGTTGCTGTCCTCTAGTGGGATTTGAACCCCTGACCTTCTGGCATGACTTAACTTGCCCCAACCACTAGGCTGCTCCTCCCTGTTGTTGTTGTTGTTAAGTTGATGTCGACTCATGATGACCCTGTGTCTAAAACAGTGTTCGGTCTTCAGTCAGGTGGCTAATTGTTGATAGAGTGGCCTCCATAACTGTTACTGCATCGATCCTTCACATTGCCAGTCTTCCTTTATTGCACTGACCTCAATCTTGCCAAGCATGATGTCTTTCTCTAATTATCTTTTTCTTTGCATGATGTGTCCAAAGTATGAAAGTCGAAGTCTTGTCATTTGAGCTTCTAAAGAAAGCTTAGGTTTGATCTCTTCTAGTACCAATTGATTTGTTGTTCAGGCAGTCCATAGTATACACAGTGGGCCTGATATCAGGGCCGTACCGAGCGTGAATTGCTCCCTGTGCGACTTGCACATCGGGTGCGTGGACCCCCCCCCCCACCTCCATCCAGCCACTTTCTGATCAGCAGCGGGAGAGAAGAGGCACGCTCGATGTGCAAGTCACTGGCACACTAAGCCAATCTGTCCCTCCCTGCTCTGACGCCGCATCAGAAGAGGGAGGGACCAGACCTGCTTAGCATGCCGCAAGAAGGCTTAAGGGGCACATTTCAGCTGTCTGCCATTGCCTGCCACCACTGAGAGAAGAAAAAGTGGTTGTGGCAAGCAACGGCAAAAACTGAAATGCATCCCTTAAGCCTCTGCGCCCTGTGTTGCCGCACTGATCGCACAGGGCTAGGTACGGTCCTGCCTGATATTCACTGCCAGCGACTAGCCGCCAGTGCTGAACATTAAACCTGGATATTCAATGCTTGGTTCATATCTGGCTCTAGCATTGAATGTACGGGTTTTCCGTGTTTGCAGATCGCTAACCAGGCAGTGGCGATATTGAGCCGATACTCTGTTAATGATGTGTGGCGAAAGTTAGGTCAGGGTTTCCAGCACCTGGTTTTTGCCACATATTGCTAACTGGGTAGCAACTGAATATTGCTGCTGCCCAGCTAGTGATTGGTGCTGCCTCCACTCCACCCCAGAATGCCTCCGACATACCTCAATGCTAACTGGTTAGCACCAACGTGTGTTGAGGCAGCATCCATGTATATTCAGTGACACTTTTTTTTTTTAATTTCTTTTTTTTTTATACCACGCCATTTAGAATCAGTGCGGTTCACATGTATACTAACAGGTACTTTTTATTCCCTTGTCCCTGAAGGGCTCACAATCTAAGTGTACCTGAGGCAATGGAGGGTTAAGTGGCTTGCCTAAGGCCACAAGAAGTGGCCATGGGACTAGAGTCCCCTTGTTAATGCTGCTGACTGTCCTGCTCAGTGGCATTTACACGATTTGCAAGTCTGCAAACCATGTAAATGCCTTTGAATATTGGGCCCAATATTCTTTCCTGACGTTTTTCTTCACTGTCCAACTTTTTCATCCATATGACATTATTGAAAATGCCATGACTTAGAAAAATTGAATCTTTGTGCACAGCAACATCTCTGCACTGGAAAATCTTATCCATGTTCTGCCAAGAATAATGTGGTGTTAGATTTCTTGACTGGTTATCATTTCATTATTGATTATTGATTCAAGCAGGTTAAAGTTGTGTCTATGAGTGCGCACATATAAGTATGTGGGCTGATAAGATTGTGTGCACTTATCTATGTACACGTATAGGTGTAGTTTGGGTAGAGCAGGGGCAGTGTTGCGATGTACCTGCAAATTATATACAATATGCATATCCACACATAGAAAAAACACAAATGCATCCCTTCTATGGAGTGGATATAAATTTGTATCTGCAAATGTTTCACTGCTGGGACTGGTTCTGGTGGCCTATTTTTTAAAGACACATAGGAGTATGTTTACTTAAAACACGGTAGTTTACCATACGTTCAGTCCCCAAGCTTATCGTGGGAGCAGTGCCATCCCCATGCTAACTGCAACATTGACAGTGAGAGCACGCTAAAGATGCCCGGCTAACTGCAATGGGCAGTCAATGCCCATACTCCACCCTTAACCTTCCCAGTCTCTGCCTCAACCTGCACTGAGTGGTTAGCATGGGATTTTTCAGCGCATGGTAATGGCGACCAGAGCAGGCATAGTGCATGGTAAAACTTGTAGTAAACATGTCCCATAGCTACTTATGCGCCTTTATAAGATAGGTTTAAAATAGATGCCTTTGTCAAATTTTGATGGAGTGTGTGGTTATAAAATTACTCCCCACAAGGGCAGTTTTCAAAAGCCATTTCCAATTCTTTTTTTTTTTCTTATTTATGGATTTTACAAGAATACTTACAAAAGCAATACAAAGAAAAAGAAAAAAGAAAATATCAAAGGCATATTAGACAAAAATAAGTGGGGAACACCCCCGCACAAAGGAACTAAGGAAAACAATTTCCAAGCTTACTGCTCTAATGCATTAATCCCACTCTCCATATACTAATCCCCTAAACCAGTGGTTCTTAACCTGGGTTCGATCGAATCCTAGAGGTTCGGTGAGTCAGTCTCAGGGGTTCGGCGGAGGTCAAGACACAAGACACACACCCGACTCATATGATTCGTGATGACATGCCCCGCTTGGCCATCATTGGCTGCAGGTGATCCCGCTACATTGCTTGGCCAATCTGTGCTGCAGGGAATTTGGTGCACTCAGTAGTCGACTTGTGACTGTCGTGATGGTATGTCGTGTGATTTCTTTCTTAATATTTTAATCCATACTAACTATGTCGAGCAAAAAAAGAAAGTGGTCGGACGAATATGTACAACCTGGATTCGCATATATAACAGAACGCGATGGGAGTCAGTGTCCTATCTGCATGATTTGCAATGCCAAGTTAAGCAATTCTAGTCTAGTACCGGCAAAACTAAAGGAACACTTCCTTAACCTGCATGGAGATGGGGAATACAAGAACACAACGCTTGCTGAATTCAAGGTGAAGAGAGCCAGATTCAATGAAAAGGCTACTCTGCCTGCTCTCAGCTTTGTACCCATCAACAAACCGATCCTCACAGCATCATACGAAGTTGCTTACCTGATCGCAAAGCAGGGCAAACCACACACCATTGGTGAAACACTCATAAAACCAGCTGTGTTGAAGATGGCGAATCTGATGCTGGAAAAGTGGCCGAAGTTAAATTATCCCAAATTCCTCTTTCAAATGACACCATCAGCGACAGAATAGAGGATATGAGCAAAGACATCTTGGCTCAAGTAGTTGCAGATCTGATTTCAAGCCCGGCAAAATTCAGCCTCCAACTCGACGAGACCACAGACATTTCTAATCTAAGTCAGCTTGCTGTATTTGTGCGCTATGTGAAAGATGACATGATAAAGGAAGATTTTTTATTTTGTAAGCCTCTTACAACAACAACTAAGGCAGCCGATGTGAAGAAACTTGTGGATGACTTCTTCAGAGACAACAATCTTTCGTGGGATACGGTTTCTGCAGTTTGTACGGATGGAGCTCCAGTCATGTTGGGAAGAAAGTCTGGTTTTGGTGCGCTAGTGAAAGCCGATGCACCACACATCATTGTTACGCATTGTATTCTGCACAGGCATGCGTTGGCAACAAATACCTTGCCTCCAGACATGACAGAAGTATTAAAAATTGTAGTGGAATGTGTGAACTATGTGCGAAATAGTGCACTGAGGCACCGCATCTTCAGTGAGCTGTGTAAAGAAATGGGCTCTGAATTCGAGGTACTTCTGTACCATTCTAATGTTCGGTGGTTATCCCAGGGACAGGTGCTGAATCGTGTTTTTGCCATGCATGTGGAATTAGCCCTGTTTTTGCAAGAGCACCAACATCGTCATGCAGATTGCTTCAAAAATTCTAAGTTCATTCTCATTTTAGCGTACATGGCTGATATATTCGCATCTCTCAATCATCTCAATCAGCAGATGCAGGGTGCTGGAGTCAACATCATCGAAGCGGAAGAAAACCTGAAGGCTTTTCAAAAAAAGCTACCGTTATGGAAACGATGAACAGAGAACGATAACTTCGCAAACTTTCCCCTGCTGGACGACTGTGTAAGTAAGATTGAAGATGTGTCTGGAATCGGAGACATTTCTGTACCCACGGAACTGAAGCAAGCAATTGCCACGCACTTAGATGAGCTTGCAAAGTCTCTCGACGGATACTTCCCTACAAGAGAGTCATATTCAGCATGGGCGAGACAGCCGTTCACATTTGGTGTTGAGACAGCAGATGTCAATGATGAATACCTCGACAAAATCATTGAAATTCAGCAGAGCCAGGTTCAACAGCAACTCTTCAGAACAACAACACTGTCAACGTTTTGGTGTCGACAAATGGTAACGTATCCTGTTATTGCTAGGAAAGCCCTGGAAATTTTTATACCATTTGTTACAACATATCTTTGCGAGCAATCCTTTTCGAGGATGCTGGACATAAAAACGAAGAAAAGGAACAGACTTTGCTGTGAAAATGACATGAGAGTGGCACTTGCCAAGGTGAAGCCACGCATTTCTGAACTGGTCTCTCAAAGGCAACAGCAGAAGTCACACTGATTTGCAGTAAATATTCATTATTATTGTAGCGGTGTAGCCTGATGGAAATTAGGTGATGGGTGTGTGTTAAAATGTTAAAAATAATAAATAGCATAAATAAAATAAGTTCATTATTGGAATACATAAGGTTAAAAATTAAAACCATTTCAGTGTGGTAGTATTAAAAAAGGTCATGTCTTTGTGAAAAGTTATGTATGTAATTTGTTGTGAGTTCATGCATTGTATTGGTTTTGTTCTTTGAACACAGTGATGTTAATGCACGATTCATTTTGTGAACCAGTAAAACATATACCTATGTCTTGAATTTGAAAAAAAATCATATTTTATTTTTTAATAAAGAAGGGTTTGGTGAATGTGCATATGAAACTGGTGGGGTTCAGTACCTCCAACAAGGTTAAGAACCACTGCCCTAAACCAACCCTGCTCTCCTTACTCAGCAGTAGGGTCTCCAAACTGTCCAGAATCCAGAAAAACATATTGAGTATCCTGAAACATAATTAAACATTTACAGGAATAACACAGAAAAAAGGAAGCTCCCAGAGCCACAACCCTGAGTTTCAGAGCTAGAAAGGCTTCTCAGCTGTGTGGCTCTGGATACAGCAGGAAAAAGAACTTTAGCACCGCAAAATATTTTGTCTTTATTTTTAAAGTAATTTTAAAATATTAATGCTTTATCCTGATCACTAACTAGAGTGATCACTAAACTAGCCCTGGTGGAGATACTGTCCTGTGTATCCTCAAGAAACTTAGTTAAGCTGAAATCAGGCTGCGATTGTAACACATCATAATCATCCGAGGACCCAACGGACAGACTCCTTCCAGCAAGGTAATAAGATTTAGCAACCACTATTGAATCACTATTAGACAAAAGCAGAATTTCCTTAAAGTATTTACATAATAACACATCTGCTGAAAGCAACGTGTGACAGAGAAAATTTAACAAGCAAACATTTTTTGCCCTCATCATATTCTCAAAGGATTCTAACTTATGATATATCACAATACTGTCCTTAACAGTGGAGGTATTTACTGCCTGTAAGGCAGAGTATTGCTTCTCACACCTAAGATCTGAACTAGCTAAAGAATCCATCCATTCCTCCATGGCCTCCAGCCTACCCATAGTCTCCTGTGAAAATTAGCAAAGCTGTGGGACGGTAGACACAAGAGACTTCTCTATCCGCGTTACTACTCTCCAAACATCAGCCAAAGAAACCTGAGACTCCCCCTTTTCCCCTTCTTCAAGAACAGGAGGAGACCAAGTAACTGGCCTATAGATGGACCATAACAACTGCGGAGTGTTCTGCTGTAATGGTGCCTCACTATAGCTGGACACAGGCGGAGTCACTATAATCGGGGGAAGAGGTGTGGTATGGTCTGGGGAGCTTAAAGAAGCTCCAGTAAGAGATGGAGCCTGTGCAACAGTACCTGCTACTGCGGTTGCCTCTTTAGGTTGAAGGTGTTTATCCATCGGATCTTGCACTGTTCCAGCAACTGGAAACTCCTTCTTACGCTTCCCCATAAACAGGGCTGAGTATAATGAAACACTTGCACTTAAGCTCCCAACGTGCTCCAAAGGGGCTCCCAAGGGGCATTACTTGCCCCTTGTGACATGCCACAGTCACACATCTTACCAGGAACCTAGATTTAAATGGTCTATAGCTGAGGTTCACAGACATCCGTTGTTGTATTTGTTCCTCTGCTCCACTTCTCAACATTCAGGCAGGTAGGGAAAGCTCTCACACAGCCCTCTGTAACAACAGACCTGGTTTTAAATGGTCAGCAGCTGGTGTTCACAGATGTCCCGTTGCTGTATCTGTTCATCTACTCCACCTCTCAACTTGCAGGTAGGTAGGGAAAGCTCTCACTGCCATTTACAATTTTAAATGGTTATTTACTATGGTGAAAGGACTATTTGAAAATAGCCTACCTCGTGTGGAGGCAGAAACACATGTATTCAGCTGAGGTGAGTTAGGGCACGAATAGCTACAATGACCATGCTTTTACATTTTAAAAATGGTGTGGATTGCTTTATTCATAAAAAGTGCTTATAGAAAAAGAGGTGCAAGCGTCTGCAAGGTAATTTTCCTTCTACAGTCTGAAAATAGGTGTAAACTTTCACTTTGAAAACTGCTATAAAGTACAGGGGGAAATTCACCTTGGATATCGCAGCAACCTTTGCCCTCAATGTGATATTTATACTTTTCAACAGGGCAAATTCTTACATTAGGTCTTCCCAGATTTGACTGGTGACCCCCCCCCACCCCCCAAACCAGTTGGGTTTTTAAGATATCCATAAGGTGTAGTTTTGGCTGAGTGGCTAAGGCGATGGACTCAAAATTCACTGTGGTTTCCCCTGTGCAGGTTCCTGTCAGCTACAGCTTTGAACATTTACTACTACTACTACTACTGAGCATTTATATAGTGCTACCAGTCGTATGCAGCACTGCACAGACATAAAAGAGACAATCCCTGCTCATCAGAGCTTACAATCTAGTCGATAAAACAATCTAGTCAAAACAAACATAGAGGTGTAAGCAGGGGTAAAACAAGGGAAGGGAAGGAGATTAGGAGAGTCAAAATTCAACAGCATCAGCGAAGAGGTGAGCCTTCAACCTGGATTTGAAGAGGGCCAGAAAAGGTGCCTGGCATACAGACACAGGTAGATTGTTCCAGGCGTAGAGTGCAGCAAGGTAAAAGGAGTGAAGTCTGGTTTAGTGGTATGAGAGAAGGGCATAGATAGAAGCAGTTGGCTAGAAGAGCGGAGGTCCCGAGGGGGGTTGTAGGGGGAGACAAGAGAAGAAAGGTACTGAGGAGCCGCAGAGTGAATGCATTTATAGGTCAGCAGGAGAAGTTTGAACTGGATGTAGAAAGGGATAGGGAGCCAGTGAAGTGACTTGAAAAGAGGAGTATTATGGGCATGACGAGGCTGGCAGAAGATTAGTCTCGCAGCAGAGTGCTGGATAGATTGAAGGGGAGAGAGATGGTTCAGAGGGAGACCAGCAAGGAGTAGGTTGCAGTAGTCAAGACGGGAGGTGATTAAGGAGAGGATTAGTGTTTTTGTAGTGTGCTCAGAGAGGAAGGGGCGGATTTTGCTAAAGAAAGAAACGGCAGGTCTTAGCTACAAGATGGATGTGTGGAGAAAGAGAGGAGTCAAAGATAACCCCCAGATTGCGGGCTGAGGGAACAGGAAAGAGTACAGAGCCATCCACAGAGACTGAGAAAGGAGGAGGAGGTGGAGGAGGAGAGGTTTTAGGGGGGAAGATAAGAAGTTCAGTCTTGGCCATGTTCAATTTCAAGCGGCGGTGAGACATCCAGGCAGCAATGTCAGAAAGGCAAGCAGAGATCCGGGTTTGGATTGCCAGAGAGAGATCCGGTGTAGAGAGGTAGATCTGGGAGTCATCAGCATACAGATGGTACTGAAAGCCGTGGGAGGAGATAAGTGCACCAAGGGACTGGGTATAGAGACGGAAAAGGAGCGGACCCAAGACAGATCCTTGGGGTACACCCACTGGGAGTGGGGTAGCAGAGGAGGAGGAGCCACCAGAACACACGCTGAAGGAGCGATGGGAGAGATAGGAGGAGAACCAGGATAATACGGAGCCCTTAAAGCCAAGTGAGGACAGGGTATTGAGGAGAAGGTTGTGGTCAATGGTGTCGAAAGCAGCAGAGAGGTCAAGAAGGATGAGGACAGAGTACAGGCCCTAAGATTTTGCCAGGAACAAGTCACTGGAGACTTTGACAAGAGCCATTTCAGTAGAGTGTAAAGGACGAAAGCCAGACTGTAAAGGATCTAGGAGGGCATGAGAGGAGAGGAAGTTGAGGCAACGGTGGTGAACCGCACGTTTGAGTAGTTTAGAAATGAAAGGAAGGAGAGAGATGGGTCAATAATGAGCAGGGCAGGTGGGATCGAGTGAGGGTTTCTTGAGGAGGGGTGTGACCACAGCATGCTTGAAATCTGCAGGAACAGTTGCAGTGGAGAGTGAAAGGTTGAGAATATGAGAGATGGAAGGAACAATGGTGGAGGAGATGGGGCTTAGGAAATGGGTGGGGATAGGATCAGAGGAGCAGGAGGTGAGTTTGGAGGAGGAAAGAAGGAGTGCCGTTTCCTCTTCAGAGGAAGAGAGGGTAGCAAGGGAAGGGGGGGGGGGAGAGTTGGGAATGGAAGGGGGAGGAGGGGAAGTAGTTGGGTTTGTGGGGAATTGGAGAGCGATCTTGTGGATTTTGTCATGGAAATAGTCAGCCAGGGTTTGAGCAGAAAGGGAGGGAGGGATCAAAGGCGGAGGCACTTTGAGGAGAGAGCTGAGAGTGGTAAATAGACGGCGAGGATCCAGAGGCAAGAGAATTAGTCAGGTGGACATAGTAGTCTTGTTTGGCAAGAGCTATGGCTGACTGGAAAGAGACAAGCATGAATTTGAAGTGTAGAAAATCTTCAGGGGAGCGGGATTTGAGCCAAGCACATTCAGCGGAACGGGCACAGGAACGTAGATAGCGGGTAGTAGGTGAAAGCCAGGGCTGGGGTACAGAACGTCTCATAGGACGTGGGGTGGGTGGAGCTAGAGCATCCAGAGCTGAGGAGAGTGCAGCATTATAGGAAGTTACTGCCTCGTCAACAGACTTGGATGACAAAGTGGAAGAAAGCGATGGAGAAATGGCGGAAGAGAGAGCCAAGGGATCAATGGCATGAAGGTTTCTAAATAGGCTGGAGGAGATAGGACAAGGTTGAGGCAGTGGGAGATGAAGGTTAAAGCTTAAAAAGTGATGGTCAGATAAGGGAAGAAGTGAGCTACGGAAGTTCGAGGGTAAGGAACTGGAGGAAAAAATCATGTCCAGGCAGTGGCCATGCTGGTGAGTGGGGGCGGTGGAACAAAGTTGGAGGTCAAAGGAGGAGGTGAGGGAGAGGAGCTTTAAAGCATGAGGATCAGAAGGGTTATCGACATGAATGTTAAAGTCCCAGAGAATAAGAGTGGGGGAAGAGGAGTCCAGAAAGCAGGAAAGCCACGAGTCGAAGTCAGTGAGAAAGGTAGCAGCAGATTTATCCGGAGGTCGATAAATAACAGCTACTCGGAGAGGAAGTGGAGTGAAGAGAGAGATGGAGTGGACTTCTAAAAAGAGAAAGGAGTGAGACTGAGGCAGCAGGAGGGGTTGGAATTGGAACGAGGGAGAAAGTAGAAACCCAACACCACCACCACGGCCAGTGGGACGAGGCGTGTGGGAGAACTGATAGCCCCCATGACAGAGGGCAGCAGTAGATGCGGTATCATCTGGGAGGAGCCAGGTCTCTGTTAGAGCAAGAAGATGTAGAGCATTGGAGATAAAAAGGTCATGAGTAAAGGTGAGTTTATTAGAGACAGAGTGTGCATTCCATAAGGCACATGAGAAAGGGAGAGTGGAAGGGGAAAGGAGAGGGATATAGATAAGATTAGACATGTTGTGTGAAGATCTCTTCTCAGAGTGAGACAGAAATCTAGGGGGGCCAGAATTGGGGTTGATATCTCCATATGAGAGAGTGGAGGGGGAGAGGAGAGGGATATAGATAAGATTAGACAAGTTGCGTAAAGCTCTCTTCTCAGAGTGAGACAGAAATCTAGGGGGGCCAGGATTGGGGTTGATATCTCCAGAAGGGAGGAGGAGAAGGAGTAGTAGAGTACGGGGTAGAGAGGAGACAGTACGGTGGAAACGAGGGTGAGGTTGTCTTAGGGAGAGAGGAGATGGTTGTATGAGAGGGAGAAAGTGATGAAGCTCAAGAGCTGATGATTGGTTGGAAGACAGGCTAGAGGGGGAAGTGAGGGTGGTACAGGGAGAATGAGGAGTGGAGGAGTGAGGGTACGGGTAGGAGGGGAGACAGTTAGGGGGTATGAGGAAAAGGAAGATAATGTGATGTGGAGCCATGGAAGAGGAGCAGAGAGGGGTTATGCAGTATATGTTATATTTACAAGCAATGAAGTAGCAAACAAGCAATGAGGAAGCAATGGAGTCTACACGCTATGTGGCATATGTTATTCAACAAGCAATGAGGTAGCAAACAATGAGGTAGCAGACAAACAATGAGGTGGAAATGGAGTCTACATGCTATGCAGCATGAGTTATTTATTTATTTATTTAACAGTATTTCTAAACCGCCTTATCTTATTCAAGCAGTGGGGTAGCAATGGAGTCACAGGCTATGCAGCATGAGTTATTCAAGGAGTGGGGTCGCAATGGAGTCACAGGCTATGCAGCATGAGTTATTCAAGCAGTGGGGTAGCAATGGAGTCAGGAGGATGGGAGGACAGGGGATAGGCTTACCAGCGCTGTGCGATCAGGACTGTTTCACGGATAGCGTGCATTTAGCCCACAAGGGGAGTTTGTGATGGCTTCTGATACTAGTGGAGGAGTAGCCTAGTACCTAAAAGATCAGGGTTCAATTCCCATTGGTGCTCCTTGTAACTTGGGCAAGTCACTTTACCCTCCATTGCCTTGGAAGAAAAGGCCTGGCAATCTACTTCAGGTGATACCTTGCCTAGAAAGCCCAGGGGATGCTGGGTCCACAAAAGTCAGCACTGACTTGATAGCACTTTAAAATAAAAAAAAACAGTAGGCACCATCTGGTCTTGAAGGACTACCAAAAGGGACTGCTACAACTGGAATAAGAGCTGTACTTGTAAGTATCCTCTGCAAAATACTCTATACCTTGGAGAAAAATGAATTCTTTGGGTTAAAGCTGATAAATCTCTGTATTTTAGAATTCAGTGTTTTTGATGAGTCAGTCAGGTCTTAGTACCACCAGATAGTTTTTTATTTAAATTAAATCAGAGTATAAAGCATAGCATACAAAGTAGAATAAATAGGCTCTGAGTAGAAAGAAATATTTGTTTCTAGAGATCTTTATAGAGTCCTTCCGGTTAGGAGGCAAAAGATCTGTGAAGATGTCTTAAATAGGTGTTAAAGCAAAGTGACACATCAAAGGGGCAATTTGAAAGGCTCCCTCTGTCAAAGGAAGGGCACGTGAATCACCCAGAAAATTGTTAAGACGTTACCGTAGAAGCACAGGTCAGGGTACTGTGTAGCAAGCCAGCTTTTATTAAGTCTTCTTTCCCTCCCATCCACCCCAACTCCCATCCACTCCAGGGATAATCTTAGCTTAATAGGCTCTTAAACCTATTAAAGGGAAGGAGGTGGTCAAATTCACTTTCGGGTTCAGCTGGTTATCCTCATCAGGATTAGATTACTTGACCTGAAATTAATTAATCTTGAGGTGACCAAAGTCCATTAAATATACTGAGGGGCATTCTGTGCTGGCCATCTCTCCCTGCATGGCCGATCAGAATCAGGCCTTACAGAGGCAGACCCGATTCTGATCAAGAGCGGGCTAGACGTGGCCACGGGATCAGAATCGGGTCTATGGCCTGGATGTGCAGGCCATGCTCCAATTCTGATTGGCCGCACATCCAGCCCACATTCCCAGCTAGCTAAGCCAGGCTCCTGAATGGAGCAACAGTGCCAAGGCATTCCATTGCCATGGCACCTCTGCTCCATTCAGGAGCCATGATCCCCGGCCACAAAAACAAAAGCTCTTTCCTCGCAGTCCAACCCCTGATCTGGCCTCCTATGGCCAGGGAAGGGGCTGCGGGTATCCCCTTGTACCCCCTCACCTCTTGTCACTGCCAGCGCCGTGATCCCCTGATGTCCAGGGAGACTTATTTCGCCTCTGAAATAAGTCCCCTGCCTCCATGGCTGACCCCAGACATACAGGGCCGATCTCAGAATCGGCACTGTAAGTCCGGGGGCACTCTCCTCCTATTGCTAGCCCTTGTTCCGCCTCTGCCACAAACAGAGCTCCCTGTACAGCCCTGGCAGGCTACCCAGCCATTTAGCAGGTCTGGATGTCCAGATCGGACATCCAGACTTACTAAACGGAGTTCAGAATGACCCTGATTAGGTATAGTTGTATTAGTACAAGTATCCCTAGCAAACTTAAGTAAACAACTTAAATAGCTAATCAAACCTTAAAACAAAGATGCAGACAGCAGTCCAACAGCGAGATGGGAGCTATCCAGTCTTTTGCATTAAATGTCATATGTATGATGTTGGTGAGGTGTCTTATATGTGCACTAGGTGCAAGGAGCTCTTTGCCCTCAGGGAAAGTCTATTCTCTGGTGGCTAGAGTAGCAGACATGGAGGAGATAAGGAAGACAGAGAAGTATATAGATGAGACCTACAGGGACAGCTATTACAGTTGGTGATTTATCATTAGTCATGTAGATAGCTGGGTGGCTGGTGGATGTGAGGATCGTCTGGTAACATGCCTATCTGGTGCGAAGGTAGCGGACCTCACGCGCCACCTAGACAGGGTTTTAGATAGCACTGTGGAGGAGTCTGCTGTCTTGGTACATGTTGGTACCAATGCCATAGGAAAGTGTGGGAGATAGGTTCTGGAGGCCAAATTTAGGCTTTTAGGTAGGAAGCTGAAATCCAGAACTTCCAGGGTAGCATTCTCTGAAATGCTTCCCGTTGCACGCTGAGGATCCAAAAGGCAGGCAGAGCTCCAGAGTCTCAATGTGTGGATGAGATGATGGTGCAAGGAAGAGGGTTTTGGATTTGTTAGGAACTGGGCAACATTCTGTGGAAATGAGGGGCTTTTCCTAAGATCTGGGCTCCACCTTAACCAGGATGGAACCCGGCGGCTGGCATTATCCTTTAAAAAGGAGAAAGAGCAGCTTTTAAACTAGATAAAGAGAATACTAGCAAGAGGAAAGTTAGGGCATCCGGACAGAGAGGTTCCAATAAGGATAAAAGTAACAGACAGGGCAGAAACATTCCAATTACCCCTAACAACTAATAATCAGATTAATATTAATAGAATACAACCTCTAAAATGCCTTTATGCAAATGCTAGAAGTCTAAAAAAATAAGATGGGAAAGTTAGACTATATAGCACTAAATGAGAGGTTAGATATGATTGGAATCATAGAGGCCTGGTGGAAGGAGGATAACCAATGGGACACTATGATACCTGGGTATAAACTATATCGCAATGATAGAGTAGATCAAATTGGTGGAGGGGTTGCACTCTATTTTAGAGAGGGCATTGAGTCGCACAGGATTAAAGTTTTGCAGAAAACAAAATACACTATAGAATCTCTATGGATAGAAATTCCACACTAAAAGGGGAAGGCGATGGCTGTGGAGGTGTACCAATGACTTCCTCGCCAGAATGAACAAATGGATGATGAAATGCTAAAATAAATCAGGGAAGCTAAGAAAACTTACAACACAGTAATAATAATGGTTGATTTCAATTACTCTGTTATCTACTGGGTCAGTGTCATGGCAGGACATGCTAGGGAGATAAATTTCCTAGATAAAATAAATGACTGCTTCTTGGAGCAGCTGGTTCATGAACCAACAAGAGGGAAAGCTATTTTTGTCCTAATCCTTAGTAGAACACAGGATCTGGTGTAAGAGATAAGGGTACTGGTGCCACTTAACAATAGTGATCTTAACATGATCACATTTATTTTATTTATTTATTAGAAATGTTTATACCGCATTTTCCATGAGATCAAATGTGGTTTACAGTGAACAAAAGTTTGAATTGTACAACATGGTACATATTCATTACATAGAACAATTAACTATGTACATTAGTATAACAATATACATTGGTATAATAACAGAACTGTGAAGCTATATACATATATGAATCCGCTGTTTTACTTTGTTTCGGTTTTGGTTATGTCTGAGTTGAGCCATCTTGTATATTCTTGTTAGGAGAGGGAAAATGGTGTTCATTGAGGAGTGGAGTGGTTGTAGTCTATGATTGCATCAACATTTGATTTAATAAATAGAGGAAGGATGGCAAGGAAATCTACAGTACTACCTTTTTACTTTCAAAAGGGAGACTATGGTAAAATGAGGAAAATAGTTAAGAAAAAAACTAAAAGGAGCAGCTACAAAGGTTAAAGATTTACATCAAGCATGGGCATTGTTTAAAAGTACTATCTTGGAAGCCCAGACCAGCTATAGTCCATGCTTTAAGAAAAGTGGAAGCAAGGTCAAAACACTGCCAACATGGTTTAAAGGTGAGGTCAGAGAGGCTATTGTAGCTAAAAAAGCATCTTTCAGGAAATAAAAAAAGGAGCCAAATGACAAAAACTGGAAGCAACATAAAAGCACTGGCACATTAGATTCAAGTCATTGATAAGGCAAGCAAAGAGAGATTTTGAAAAAAAAAAACTTGCTGTGAAAGCAAAAACCCATAATAAAAACTTTTTCGTAGCAAAAAACCTGTGAAAGAGTCTGTTGGACCATTAGATGATAGAGGGGTAAAAGGGGCACTAAGAGGGGACAAGGCCATAGTGGAGAGACTGAATGAATTCTTTGCTCTTTACTGAACAAGATGAAGAGAAGTTACTCGTGCCTGAAATGGTATTTAAAGGTGGTACATCGTAAACATTTCAAGAAATATCAATAAACCAGGAAAGTTTATTATAACTATTTGATAAACTGAAGAGTAGAAAATCACCTAGACCAGATGGTATATGTTTGAGGGTGTTGAAAGAACTGAAATATGAGATTGCAGACATACTAGTAGTAATCTATGAACTATCATTAAAATTATCTGTAGTACCTGAAGAATGGCGAATGACCAATGTAACCCCAATATTTAAAAAGGGTTTTAGGGGTGATCCGGGAAACTACAGGCCAGTGAGCCTGATGTCAGTACTGAGCAAAATGAAGAAACCTTTATAAAGAACTCAGTTACTGAAAATGTAGATAATCATGGTTTAATGGGAGAAACACAACTTGACTTTAGCTAAGGAAGGTCTTGTCTTACTAATCTGTTATATTTTTTTGAAGGTGTGAATAAACCGGTAGACAGAAGTGAGTCTGTTGATATTGTGAATCTGGATTTTCAGAAAATCTTCGGCAAGGACCCTCATGAGAGACTCTTGGCAAAATTAAAAAGTCATAGGATGGAAGGCAGTGTAGTATTGTGGAAAGCAAAGGGTAGGGCTAAATGGCCAATTTTCTGAATGGAGAAAGGTGAATAGTGGAGTACCCAGGGATCTGTGCTGGGTCTGCTGCTGTTTAACATATTCATAAATGATGTGGAATGGGAATAACAAGTGAGGTGACCAAATTTGCAGATGACACAAAATTATTCAAAGTTGTTAAACACAAGTGGATTGTGAAACATTGCAAGAGGACCTTGATAAATTGGAAGACTGGACTTTCAATTGGCAAATGAAATTTAATGTAGACAAGTGCAATGTTGTGCACCTAGGAAGTACAACCCAAACTATGGTTAAATGATACAGGGTTCCACATTAGGAACCAACAGTCAGGAAAAAGATTTAGGCATCATTGTGGATAACATGTTGACACCCTCCTCCCAGTGTTTTGTGGTGGCCAAGAAAACAAATAGAATGCTAGGAATTATAAGGAAAGGAATGGAGCATAAAACAAATTATATTATAATGCCTCTGTATCATTCCATGGTGCAACCGCACCTTGAATACTGTGCGCAATTCTGGGCGCCATTTCTTAAAAATGATATAGCTGAATTAGAAAAGGTATAGAGAAGAGCACCAAAATGGTAAAGGGGATGGACGGATACCTCTATGAGGAAAGGCTCAAAGTGTTAGAGCTCTTCAATCTCGAAAAGAGATGGCTGTGGGGAGATATGATAGATGTCTATAAATTAATGAATGGAGTGGAATATGAGAAGAGACTTGAAGACCTACATATGTACACTCTGGAGGAGAGGAGGGACAGGGGAGATATGATTCAGATCTTTAAATACTTAAAGAGCATTAATGAACAAACAAATCTCTTCTAAAGACGGGGAAGCTGTAAAACTAGAGGGCATAACATGAAGCTGCAAGGGGGTAAACTGAAAGGCAATGTCAGGAAATATTTTTTCACTGAAAGGGTGGTGGATGCTTGGAATTTATTTATTTATTTATTTATTTAACATTTTTATATACCGCACTATTTATTATCAGCGCGGTTTACATAGAACTACAAAACATCAGATAAGATACATATATCTGTTTTTACATGGAACAGGAAGAAAAACTTGGAAAACCGGGGTAATTGTAACAAAGGATAATAGACATTGAACTATATACATATGATAGTAATATTACATGAAAAGGTATCTTGTTAGATAGGAACGGGATTAGAGCTGTTTGGATGAACTTGTGTTGTTGTGTTCTCTGGAAAGTATTTGATGAAAAGGTGATGCTTCAAGGCCTTTTTAAACTGGGGAATGCCCTCCTGATGGAAGTGGTGGGGGCAAACACAGTGACAGAATTCAAAACGGCATGGGACAGACATAGTGGATCGCTTTATAGCAACAGGATAAAAACAAAATAAACAGATCTATCTCTTATAACTCAGCAAATTGGGGTGACCTACACAGAGCGATGGGTACACCCCTAAACAAAGGCATGGGAAGGGGTGACCTGCGCGGAGTGGCAGTTGCACCTATTCTTGCTGCCTTGTTAGGCGGACTAGATGGACTATACTGGTCTTTATCAGAGGCAATGCACTTACCACAGGTGAACCGCACTGTAGGTAATGCAGATGCATTTAATACCATCTATCGAGCAGCTGAACACATCTGCATTCTCCTGAAAGGTCTCTCCCAACTGACTAGAACAGCAGGAGGAGGGTAAGGGCACTCACTGGACACTGAAAGGGGTCTGCCTGGCTCTTAAAGGAACTTCATCCTAAATATCTCTGAAACCACAGTAGGGGTTGCACACACCTTCTAAATTCCAAAAGTGCTATTGGGTTGTGCAGCACTGTAAAGACACATAAAAGAGCAACAACAGTCCCCGTTCATTAGAGGTAACAATCTGACCTTAGCGCGTCATAATGTTTACCATAAGAAGGGTCGGTGTGGAAATGATTGAAAAAGGAAAGAAGGGAGGGCAGATCAGGTCGGACCAACAGTGGCACAGTTGCAGAGTATCCCTATGGACTCCTGTAGTCCAGTAACCAAGCTAAAAAGAGGTTTTTTCAAGACGAGAAGCTTCAGCTTCCAGGGGCAAAGGAAATCAGAGCGGGTTCGGGGCAGGGGGAGGGAGACAGCAAGTAAATGATACAGAGCACAGCAGCAGGCACACCCTATTTAATGCTGAGAAGGGAAGGCAAGGGATTCTGGATCTAGCTCACATCTTTTTTTCAGGAGTAACTCAAAGCAAATTACATTCAGGAAGGGGGGTACTTTCCTATCCACCGAGGGCTTACACGCTGAGGCAATAGAGGGTTAAGTGACTTGCCGCAGATCACAAACAGCATCAGTGGAATCCGAACCTTGGCTTCCCAAGTTCTCAGTCCGTTGCTTTTGGCAGGTACAGAATCTAATGAAGTCTCGTGTTATGGTTTTCCATCTGAGTCATCAGCTACTGAAAACTTAATGGCTGAAAAGGGTCCTGAAAATCTTGTTGTTAGTGAGTTAAGTGGTGAAGAGGTCAAAAGTGATACTGCTGCTGCCAGAGCCAAGAGCACTGCACAGGTAGAACAGAGAGTAGAGAGTGGGAAGGATGTTCCAGGCTTTTCAGTCCCAGGTCGCGGCAGCAGCAGCAGCAATAGCAGCAGTTCCTGCTAAAGAATTAGAGGGGAAGTCTCGAAAAACCTCAGAAGTGTGGAGGCACTGTAAAGAGCTTGGAGATCGGCAATGTGCACAATACAATCACTGTAGAAAGCACATTAGCAGAGAAGCTGATGGGCAATCTTACCAACAGTGACATGTTACATCATGTGCAGAAACAGTCCTTCTCCATCTCAGCACAAGGGACATAAGAAATGCCACACTGGGTCAGACCAATGGCCCATCAAGCCAAGTGTCATGTTTCCAACAGTGGCCAATCCAGAACACAAGCACCTGACATGCCCCAAAAATAGCCAGCTCCAAGCTACTTATTCCCAGAGGTAAGCAGTGATTTTCCCTCTGTCTACCTTAATAAAGGTTTATGGACTTTTCCTCCAGGAATTTGTCCAAATCTTTCTAAACGCCAGCTACACTACCTGCTTTTACTGCAGATTCCAGCAAGGAGTTCCAAAGCTTAATTATACAGTGAGAGAAAAAATATTTTATCTGTTTTAAATATGCTAATTTGTAGCTCCACGATGTGCAACTTGCTCCTTGTATTTTTTAAAGAGTAAACAATCAATTTGCATTTATCTATTCCACTCCACTCAGTATTCTATAGACCTCTATCATATCTCCTCTCAAAACTGATAAGTGCTAACCTCTTTAGCCTTTCCTCATAGGTGAATCATTCCATCCTCTATCATTTTAGTTGCTTTTCTCTGTATCTTTTCTAATGCTGTTATATCTTTTTTGAGATTTGCAGACTAGAATTGCACACAATACACAAGGTGCTGTTGCATCATAGAGTGATACAGAGGCATTATCGTATCTTTTGTTTCATTCTCTATTCCTTTCCTAATAATTCATAGGATTCTGCTTGCTTATTTGGCTGTCAATGAACAAAAGATTTCAATGTATTGTCTATGATCACACCCAGATCCTTTTCTTGGGTGGTGACTCGTAATGTGGAATCTATAGTTTGAGTTTTTCTTCCCTATGTGTATCACTTTGTATTTGTTCACTTTAAATTTAATCTGCCATTTGGATGCTGAATCTCAGAGTGCCACAAGGTCCTCCTGCAATATCTCACAATTGTCTTGTGATTTAACAACTTTGAATAATATGGTGTCATTTGTAAATGTAACCACCTTTGCTTGTTGTTCCCATTCCAGATCATTTATAACTATGTTGAAAAGTATGTCCCTATACAGATCCCTGGGATACTCCACTATTCATCTTCCTCCATTGAGAAAAATGACCGTCTCTGTTTTCTATCTCTCAACCAGTTTCCATTTCACAACAGGACATTGCCTCCTATGACATAACTTTTCAATTTCCACAGGAGTCTCTGATGTGGGACATTGTCAAATGCTTTCTCAAAGTCTAAATACACTTTATTTAATTAATTTATTTATTTAGATCTTTTTTATACCGCACTATTTAAAATCAGTGCGGTTTACAAGTAACACAAATTTGTACAATGCAGGCTGAGCACATACATTGAACTTTACAAAAAACAGGTATTACAACTTGGGGTTCAAACAGGGGTAACTATATACAAACTAAGCAATTGTTTCACGGATATGTTTCTGTCAGTATGACATGCTCTGCTAGCTATTTACATAATGAGTAGGTTAATATGACGTATGTGTGCTTGTGGTGTCATCATGATGGTTGGGAGGGTGTTCTGGGTTGTGTTAAGTCACCGGTATGGGCATAGTGTTGAAGGAATAGATGGTGCTTTAGTGCCTTCCTGAATTGCGTGAGGTCAGTAATAGCTTGGATAGTGGTTGGGAGGGCATTCCAGAGTGTAGGTGCGTAGTATACAAAGGCTCTGTTCTTTGTTGCAAGGGAGCATTTTGTTATTGCAATGGGGATTGCGAGTGTGTTGGTAGTGAGTGACCTTCTGGATCTGTTCAGAGGAGTGGGGTGGACAAGGTCTGTGAGGGAGGTGGAGGACAGTTTGTTGATGGCTTTGAAAGTCAGCAGTAGTACTTTGAAGGTGAGCCTGCAGTGGATCGGTAACCAGTGGAGGTGTTTCAAGACTGGGGTTATGTGATCTCTTCTGGAGGCTCCATGCAGAATGCAGGCAATGGTGTTCATTGCTAGTTGTAGTGGGTTCAGTGTGCTCTTAGGGAGTCCATGCAGAATAGCATTGGCATAGTTGAAGTGGGAGGTTACCAGTGCTTGGAAGATGGTCTGGAAGTTGTCAGGCTCCAGTAGAGGTCATAGGTGGTGAAAAGTGCATATTTTTGTGATAGATTGCATTGATGGTGTTACTTATATTTATTTATTTATTTTATTTACATTCTCTTATATACCATGCTATTCTGCATCAGTGCAGTTTACATTGAACAAACTGAAATTACATTGAACAGGACATTATAACTTGGAGATAACTATTTTACTGGGAACATGGGCTATGGAGGGTTAGGTGGCTTGCCCAAGACCAAAAGGAGCACCTGTGGGACTAGAAACCCGAGTCCTTCTGGCCCAAGGTTGCTGTCCTCTAGTGGGATTTGAACCCCTGACCTTCCGGCCACGCCTCCACTTCCGGCCACTCCTCCACTCCTCCACTTATATGTGCTTTCATGAAGAGCTGTTGGTCTAGAGTGATACCCAAGTAGTGGATGGTGGGTTTGCTCCGGAGTTTGGCATCTCTCACCTTAATCGAGATGGGAGGGGTAAAGGATTGATTTCTGGTGATGAATAGGACATCCGTCTTATTGAAACTGATTTTGAGGCTTTGCGTGTGGAGCCAGTCAGTGACAGCATCGAAGCATTTTGTTAATGGCGAGAAGTCGGGCTGGTCAGTAGAGAATGGTGTGAAAAGCAGGACATCATCGGCATACACCAGGCAGGAGATATTGAAGGAGCAGATGATTTCACATATGGGCTGCATATATATGTTGAAACGGAGAGCTGAGAGTGAGGAGCCTTGGAGGACACCTTGCTTTTGTTGAAAAGGTTCCGAGGACGTGGAGTCAATTCGTACCTGTTGCCATCTGTCTGATAGGTATGACTTGTATCAACTCAGGGTGGATCCATGGATTCCCTTCTCTTGGAGGCATGTAAGGTGCTTCTCGTGGTTGACTGAGTCGAATGCTGTGGCAATGTCCATGAAGATTAGAACAAAGCCTTGTCTGAAGTTATCAATCCCTGTGATTAAGGTGCTGAGTAGAGTGGTGAGAAGTGTCTCAACGCCATGTAATTCTCTGAAACCATGCTGGCATGGATCGAGAGGAGCAGTGGTCTCAATATGGTGCTAGATTTGTCGCTGAATGACCACCTTGATTATCTTGGCCAGCATGGGGATGCTGGAGATCGGTCGATAGGATTCTGCTTTCTGGGGTTTCAGCTTGTTTTTCTTTAGGAGGAAACGGATGGTTGTTTGTTTTAGAATCGGTGGGAATGACCCTATTGAAAAGGAGAGTTCCATGATCTTGGCTAGGAATGGGCTGAATTCCGCCCGCATCAATCTTATCCAGAATGCTGGGCAAGGGTCGTTGGGAGCTGTGGTAGTGTTGATAGATGTGATGATGTCCTCGATGCATCTCTCAGAAGGGGGCGTGAAGGAGGTCAGCGGGGTTAGGTGGTGTGGTTTGTGGCCTGATGTGGAGTTAGTGGCAGTGTTGGTTAGGCTGGTTTTGGCTTGTAGGTAGTCAGCGAATTCCCCTTGGCTAAATTCATGTTGACTTTGTACCATTAAACTTTGTCTGTCCATGTGCCCAGTAATTTTGTTCTTAATAATGGTTTCCACCATTTTGCCCAGCACCAACATTTGATTTACCTCTTTAAAAATAAGTATTATGTCAGCCACTCTCCAATCTTCTGGTACTATAGACAATTTTAAGGATAGCTTAAAAACACTAATAGTATCTCTCCAGTTTCATCTTTGAATGGTCTCAGCCCTTGGGTGTATACTCTCCAGTCCAGGTGATTAGCTGCTCTTTATCTGTTTGTTCTACTGGATCTTCCAGGCTCGCTGAGATCTAATTCAGCTGACTCATCACTACTAAATACTTTTTCTGGCATGAGTACCTTTCTCACATCATTTTATTTATTTATTTATTTAGCATACATTTGTATACCGCTACTTCCAGCGATCAGTAGCGGTTTGATTAACGAAATACGGAGTTGTACAATCATGTCAAAATTTAGAAATATACACACATTGATTTGGAGGAGAAAGCACAGCACACGTGGGGAGGACATATGGGGATGATCCAGACATTACATATTTACTTATTTACATAATCTGCCACCATGTTTCATTGGGTGGTATCATTTCAATCCCTGGGATTATAACAGACTGTATTGGCACTGGAAAAGATGTGTCTTGAGCTTCTTTCTGAATTCCATAAGGTCTTTGACAGCTCGTAGCTCCAGTGGTAGTTGGTTCCAGATGGACGGGGCCGAGTAGGAGAATGCTCGTTGGCTAGTAGTGGTATTTACAGATCTGATATCCGGGGGAACATGGAGTGTATTTGAGTGGACTATTCGCCTGCTTCTGTTGGGTGGTTGCGTGCTGATAAGGGTGGAAAGAAAGGATGGTGCTATGTTATGAATCAGTTTGAAGGTGGTTACTAGTATTTTATATTTTACCCGGGCTGCAATGGGGAGCCAGTGAAGCTCGATTAGTACAGGGGTAATGTGCTCAGTGAGGTTCTTTTTCATGATGACCCTAGCCGCAACATTTTGGGCCATTTGGAGAATGTTGAGGGGTTTTTTTTGGAAGACCCTGTAGGATGGCATTGCAGTAGTCGAGGTGTGGCATGATTAGAGCTTGCGCAACAGTCCTGAAATCTTGAGGATCAATGATGCTCCGTAGGGGTTGTAGGACTTTAAGTTTGTGGAAAACGGCCTTGTTGGTTTTGCGGAGGTGCTTTTCCATCTTTAGATTACTGTCCAGTATTACACCCAGATATTTTATTTCATTCTTCGTGTGATATGTATTGTTACATAGGGTGACTGAGGCAGGCGGGTTAAAGTTTGGTTTTCTTGAGATGTACATGACCTCAGTTTTCTTATGATTGATCGCCATGTTATTTTGCTGTATCCAATTTAACATCTCGGCTAGGCATGCCTCAAGCTGAGTATAATTCGGGTTCTCGGAATCCAACTGTGTGTAGAGCATAATATCATCCGCATAAAGGTGGTAGTTGATATTGTGCTGTCGTAGAATATTACAGAGGGGTCGCATATAGACATTGAAAAGTAGTGCCGAGAGGGCGGAGCCCTGAGGTATGCCTTGCGTTTGTTGGAAGGCTTCGGCTTCATTGCCATTGAAATGAACTTGTGGCAATCTGTTGGTTATATAAGATGAGAACCATTTCAGGGGAGTTCCCAATATTCCTATTGATTCAATCCTTTGTAGGAGGGTTCCATGATGGACTGTATCAAAGGCGGCAGAGATATCAATGAAAATGAGTATAAACATTTTTCTTTTGTCTTCAAGGCCCTTGAGGAGGTTGTTAAGCAGCGCTATCAACAGTGTTTCCACCCCATGACGTTGACGGAAACCGTACTGCTGTTCATCTAGGGTTTCATGTTCATCCAGATGGTCTTGTAGTTGTAATAGGACTGACTTCTCAATAATCTTTGCCAGGAAAGATATGCTGGAGATGGGGCGGTAGGATGCTGGGTCGTCCTTGTTGAGTGAGTTGTTCTTTAGGACTGGTCTTATTATTGATTTCTTGAGCTGTGTGGGCATAATTCCTTGTTGGAGCGATTGGTTCACAATATGTGATACTTGGTTCGCAATATCTTGTTTTGCCGCCTTAACCCATGCAGTTGGGCAGGGATCTAGTGGCGATGTGGTGGTACGGATGTTTGTTATTATGTTGGTAATTTGTTGAGCATCAATGTTGAGAAAGTTGTTCCATGTTAGTTCCTGGTCTACTTTGGTCATCTTGTTTAGCCGATGTTCCGGGTAGTTTACGTTCAAGCAGTGCGGGGGTGCAGTGAGTTTACTTGCGTAGTGGTCAGCCAGGCTTTGGGGTTTGATTAATGTCACCTGGTGGTCCTCCAGGGGTATTTTTGTCAGTGATTTTACTAGTTCGAATAGCTCCCGAGGCTTATTGATAGCTTTGTTTAATAAGTTGGTGTGGTGTGTCCTTTTCACAGAGTTGACCTCGTCTTTGTATTTTGAGAGGTGCCTGAGGTAATCAGTCTTGTGTTCCATGGATTTGTTTTGTCTCCATTTTCTCTCCAGTCTTCGGAGTTCCCTCTTCATTCTGGTCAGCGTTTCTGTGTACCAGGGTTCTGATCTGTGTTTAGTTGAGATGGGGGGGTCTTCCATGTTGGGTGTGAAGCAGCCTGTATTCCCTCGTTCCAGCTGTTTGTCAGTATATCGAGGTCAATGCATTCCAAATCAATGTGGGTGGATATTTTGCTTATGAGATCTTCCAAGTTTAATTTGCTGAAGCCCCTTTGCGGGCATGCCGTTCTCCGGGCCTTGGCGTCTTTGGGTAAGGAAGGAAGGTTTAAGCGAAGATCAATTTGATGGTGGTCGGACCATGGTACTGGAGTTATCCTTATTAGAGGTTTTTCTTCGTTTCCCTGCTGGGTCGTGGGTGTGAAGACCATGTCTAGGGTATGACCCTTGTCGTGGGTGGGCTCATTTATTCGTTGTTGATATCCTAGTTGGTCCATGGCTTCAAGGAAGGTCTTTGCGTGAGTAGGTGGCATGGAGGTTAAATTTAGGTCTCCCAGGATGATTTGGAATTTCCTGAGTTGCGTGGTGGAGATTATATAATCATCTTCAGTAAAGACCAAAGCAAAGAATTCATTTATTCTCTCAGCTAAGGCCTTGTCCTCTCTGAGTGCCTCTTTTATCCCTTCATCATCTAATGGTCCAACTGACTCATTCCCCAGCTTCTTCTTTCAAATGTATCTGAAAAAGGTTTTATTTTGAGTTTTCGTCTCTATGGCAACCTTCTTTTCAAATTTTCTTTTCTCCATTTACCTTGCTAGTGTTTCATTTGGTTCCTTTTTCCATTTTTTGATAGATATTTTTTTGGCTCTAATAGCGTCTTTCACCTTACCTTTTAACCAATCTAGTTGTCATTTAGGCCTTCCTTCTGCCTTTCTTAATGCATGGGATGCATCTGTTCTGGACTTCCAAGATCGAATTTTTAAACGCCCATGCCTCATCTAAACTCTTGACCTTTGCAGCTGCTCCTTTCAGTTTCTTTCTCACCATGCTCCTCATGTTATCATAGTTTCCCTTATGAAGATTAAACACTGACACAGTACATTTCATTTACTTACTCAAGTTATTAATTCAAATTTGATCATATTATAATCACTAGTTCCAAGTGGTCTTTGCCAGGAAAAAAAAGAGGCTTGTGAAGGGCTTCTTTGAAAATCACCTAAAATTTTAGATGGGCAACATATACATTTTAAAATATAATAAATTAAATTTATGCAAATGAGGTCTAGTGGCATGGAGGCACATTCCAATGTCTGTCCAGGCCCCTGTGCGTCCAATAGGAATCGGGATGCCCAGAGGTAGATCTGATTCTGATCCCATGGGGGCTAGATGAGCCCAAGGGATTTGAATCAGATCTAGGGCCTGAATGAGCAGATCTTCAGCTACCTCAGTCATGCTCCTGAATGGAGCTGCTATTCCATGGCGTCCCATCGCCATGGCACTGTGCTCCATTCAGGAAGCGCAAATGTCAGCCACCGCCGATTCACTTCATTCCCCACAGCCGGACCCTCGATCTAGCCTCCCATGGCCTGGATCTGGCTGGGGGGAACTTCCTGCACCCCCCTACCTTTTGTCCCCGGCCGGAATAAGTCCCCCGTCTAAGTTCACAGCCCTGGATGCACAGGGCAGATCTCAGAATTGGCCCTGTATGTCCGGGGTTGCGGACCGCTCATGCTCTGCCCTCGCTCTGCCTCCAGAACACTCCCTCCTGCACCTGTCTAAGCCTCCCCATACAAACATGTTGATCATATGGGGAGACTTTTGCTGGAGCTGGCAGGGGGGCAAATAGCGGGGATGGACATCGTGAGACAGAATGACCCCCTATGCAAATGAGGCCCCGCAATGAGTCTCCGCACATGGCCCCTCATTACCCTTGGGCTGCTCCTGATCACTGCGATATAATTTGTACCATGGTATCATAGTATTCCATTGGTTATCCTTCTTCTACCAGGTCTCCAAGATGCTTATTATATTTATCTCTTCATGTAGTGCTATATATTCTAACTCTCTCATCTTATTTTTTAGGCTTCTATTTGTATAAAGACATTTCAAGGTACATATGTTTGAGTTTACGACCTTCATAGCAGTTGAGAAGAATAATTTGCAGTCTTTCAACACTTGCTCCTGGGCTGTTTTAGCCTTTCTTGCAACCTCTCTATCAGGATGCCCTAACTTCCTTGTTTTGATAGTTTAAAGACACCTTACTCCAAAACATGAGCTCCTGAGCAACTGTTGGCTTTCCCCCAGGTTCTAGTTTAAAAACTGCTCTATTCCCTTTTTTGAATGTTAGTGCTGGCAGCCTGGTACCTTCCATTTAAGATGAAGGTCTTCTTTGTGGAATAGACTCCCCCTTCCCCAGAATGTAGTCCAGTTCCTAACCAATCTAAAACCTTTCTCCTTGCACCATCTTCTCATCCATGCATTGAGACTCCAGAGCACTGCCTGTCTCTTGGGTCCTGCACGTGGGACAGGAAGCTTTTCTGAGAATACAACCTTGGAGGTTCTGGATTTCATCTTTTTGCCTAAAAGCTTAAATTTGACTTCCAGAACCTTCCTTCCACATTTTCTTATGTCATTAGTACTAACATGTACCAGGACAGCCGGTTCTTCCCCAGCACTGTCTAAAATCCTATTTAGGATACACATGAGGTCGGCCACCTTCACACCAGACAAGCTAGTGACAAAGTGATCCTCACACCCACTAACCACCCAGCTATTCACAAGCCTAATGATCAAATAACCAACTGAAACAGCTGTCCTAACCCTTTCCTCCTTGGCAGAAGCTTCTGGAGGTACATCCTTGGTGCAAGATGATATTGCATCCCCTGGAGGGCAAGTTCTGGCTACAGGATCACTTCATGGCACACCAAGTATATGCTTTCTTACCAGGTGACCTTTCCCTTCCAAGACAGCACAAATTGTTCACTTAGCCCTACTTTCTGTTTTCTGTCTTTCAACCCACCCCTAATCCACAGTAGTACACTGCCTACTATCCCATGACTTTTTAATTTTGCCAAGAGTCTTTCATGTGGAACCTTGTCAAAGACTTTTTGAAAATCAAGATCCACTATATCAACTGACTCACCTTTGTCTACCTGTTTATTCACACCTTCAAAAAAATATAAGAAATTAGTGAGACTAGATTTTTGTTGGCTAAATCCATGTTGGCTTTCTGCCATTAAACCATGATTATCCATATGTTCAGTAATTTTGTTCTTTATAATAGTTTCTACCATTTTGCTTAGTACTGACATCAGGCTCACTGGTTTCTTGGATCATTCCTGAAACCCTTTTTAAAAATTTTAATGATTGGTCTGCAATCTCATATTTCAGTTCTTTCAGCACCCTGGAATGTATGCCATCCAGTCCAGGTGTTTTGCTACTCTTTAGTTTATTTAATAGCCGTTTTATAGCTTCCTGATTTATCGAGATTTGTTTCAATTCCTCTGATTCATCAACTTTAAAAATCATTTCTGGCAAGGGTAAGTTTCCTACATCTTCTCAGTAAGACTGAAGCAAAGAATTCATTCAGTCTCTCTGCTGTGGCCTTGTCCTCTCTTAGGATCCCTTTTACCTCTCTATTATCTAATGGCATGTATGACCTTTATCTGCCATCATTTTTCTATGTTTTTGTTTTGCATGGTAAAATGCACAGTGACATCATGACTAGTTAGAATGCTACACATGACAACATCTCACTGATATCACACAGGCGAGATCTGGAAGAGGTAGGGACAGGCCAGGAGGAAGGTACTGATGGGCTATGCTGCATACCCATGTGACGGATGATAGCCATGCCCAGGCCTAGGAATGAGTATAGAGTGCCACTAAAGCACTGTTGCCCACACTCTATGCCTTGATGTATTTTGCCAGTTTCCACTGCTGTCTCTCTGGGTTGTTGCCCATTTCCAGTTAGTACCTTTAGCTCTACATACCAAAACTTAAAAGAATAAAAATAAAAATAAAATAAAATGAAGAAAAATATCTTTTCCCCTTGCCTCTCTTTTTTTACTGCTGCCTGTGCCACTCTGCCACTGTTTCACCGCCTACGTTGTTGCTGCCAGGCCTGTTCCAATGACCCTAACAATTCCTGTGTCCTGAAAAATGGGACTGTTGATGTAGGAATAGCGTGTGAGTGAGTATGGAAAGAATTCTTGTTTGGGTGAGAGAGATCATGTTTTTAGTCCTTGGCTACATGCTGTTATGTTATAGCAGCTGTTACTTATACATAGGTTAAGGGCATCTTTTTGGCAAAATTATGTTTTTTATGACTGAAAGTGAGAGAGAGAGAGAGTGTGTGTGTGTGTGATTTAAGGGTTGCACGGGAGGATCTGGTGTGCTCAACTGCAATTCAGGGGGTACATAAATGCCTGGCCAGTACCTGGACCGTATGGATGACCGCAGTGTCAGCAAGTGCCAGTGTGATAGGGTAGAAAAAAAATCACAAAAGGTTCTCCATAGCTAAATGTTAAAACATATCCCTTTAGTAATTAGAGACCCTCAACATAACAGCATTCAACGGCGCAAACAGCACTAACACATGTCCAAAAGCACATTTATAGAGAGGTTTTTCTGAGGTTGGTAAGGGTCCATACTTAGCAGTGTAAAGACTGTTCTTAGAGATGACCAATGAAATAATAACTAAGGATTTCTTTTACTGCCATGTGTTTTGATGCAAGGTATGTCATTACAAACGTATCACTTTCTACTTGCTGTTCTGATATCTTTGAATGCATTGAGATTACCTTGCACTGTTCTGGGCATGCAACAGACAGTACTCGAGCCAAGACTTCTAGATTTGAACAAACTCTTTCCATTTCAGTAGAGCACCTGTTTTGGAATATCAGAACTTCACCATTATAAACAGGAATTTAACCAAGTAACCCTTCAACAGGAAATTATTTACTTAACTTGTTCTGAAATATCTTTCCTCTCAATCCTAATTATCTTGCAAAGATATGCAATTAAGAATAGAATTTGCCACCCCCAAAAGCTTTTATGATGTGTTATGAGAGTTAAAAGCAGTGCAATTTTATGTCTTTCTAAAGAAGCAAAGAGCTCCTCATTTTGGGTTTTACAGAGCTTGTACCCCCTCTCTGCTTCCTCTTTTGTCTCAGCAGAGGGACAGTTATGCACCTTCTCGCCTGACCTATTGATGCAGACCAATCGCTATGTGTGTTAAGGAGACCTCCCCCCTCCAGTGATCTGATTGGTGAAGGGACCGGGGTGGACCATGGTCACCCCTCCTGCCTCCGTATCGCTCCCTGTCTGAGCTCTGATAAGTAGGGCATTGAGGCGTAGCTGGTGCCTGGAATGCTTCAGGTTAGAAGCACTTTAGCCGGGCAGCAGTCTCACTGCATACTCCCCCACTCTTTCTCTTACTTATTTTAAGCCCTTTTCTGGACCAAAATGGTTGATGCTTTTTGTGCTACCTGGAAGCTGATTGACAGCCAGAATTTTGATGAGTACATGAAATCCTTGGGTAAGTAAAGGTAACATTTTATAAGGCTTGTCTTCCTAAGACCTAGCAACATTATTGAATACTTCAGCTCTGACGAATAAGCAAAGGAGAAAAATGATCATTTATTGCCTTGTGTCTCTGTGTTTCAGTGGCATTTCTTTAATTCTATTTACCAAATCTTAAGTATCCAAGGTTAACGTAGAAAAAAGTAATGTCCAATTGGTTGTAGAAAATGTTATTTAATAAACAAAACCTTTGGAATGTTCAGTTTTTAGTCTGGATCCACTGAACTCTTGCGAAACTAAGAGATTTTTGTAGAATTCAATTTTCTTTTAAAATAGCTTCCTTTATCCCATCAATAACATCTTCAAAATATTATGCATTAAGATATCAAATAATTTGCTTGTGAAAATTATTCATTAAGGAAATTAGTGTATCCTTTGTAAAGACTCTCCTTAATCTTGACTTGTGGCAATTTATTTTCACCTCTTAACCTTCCCTCCTTCCAAAGTTTTCTTTAGAATCTGATCTCAGAAAGGCAGCTTTGCACAAAAACTGGAAAGCTTGATCTGAAGGGCTGCTCTTTGTAATTACTTTTCTTGTCGTGGTGCTCTACAGGCGTAGGTTTTGCCACCAGGCAAGTCGGCAATGTTACCAAACCAACAGTGATCATCAGCAAGGAGGAGGAGAAAATGGTGATTAAGACGCAGAGCACCTTCAAAAATACAGAGATTAGTTTCAAACTGGGAGAGGAGTTTGATGAATCCACCGCAGATGACAGGAACTGCAAAGTAAGTGAAAAGAAAAAGGCGGAGAGGGTAGCTGCATGATAAGAAACCAGAGAAAAATCAGTCTGCCCCTCGCACTCCTTTCTTTTATATTCTGTGTCGCTTTCATTGTCTTTGAGGATCTGAGCCCTGATGAAATTCTCTGGGTAGGATTACTTGCTTTCTTTTCAGGCTGCCTTCTGTCTCTCTAAAGAAAAGACACTGGCGGCCCCCTTTTAACAGGGATCTTTCTTCCCATGCGTGGATAAAAACAGTTTCAAAAGATACAAAAATTATGTTGCGAGCAACATTAAATCTTTGGAAGAGCTGCCAACCAACTCAAAGTCAAGAGACATTCCAAGAGCTAATTCTATTGCTATCCATTTCATTTCTCTTCTCACATTAATTTGCATCTGACAAAAAAGATGCTTACACGAGAGAGATGTAGGAAAAGGCCGTCTCATGCCTGATCATCAGAATTTGAGTTTGTTACCAGCTCTACAGTGTATTCTGTACAAGCGGGGTTGTACTATAATATCTTTGCATTTCTCTGACAGTGCAAGCCTATGGAAATCTACATATTTATTTACTCTTTTCAGTATATATTTTAATTCAGAGAGAATTCAATTCCTAATTCATTTTCTAGAACCATTAGGCATTTTTCAGTTGATGTTTTGCTGGGAATAGAGCACACAGACAGTGCAAATGCTTAATGTGGCTTTGTAGAAATTCTTATCTGACAACATTTTTAATGTTTGGGGCTGTACATGGGTCTCAATGGAACCTATTGCAAGCTGAAGGAGTAACTCGTGATTTACTATAGAGCACTACTACATCCATCATGCTGTGGTCATTTTCTTTAAAATTTGAAGCAGGCCGGCGCATAGCATAACCTGGCAGAAATCCATCACTGCATTCATGCAAATTGCTGGTTTTGTACAGCTGCAATATGGCACTTAATGGCAAATACAGAACCGTCCAGAGCAAGTAGGCTTTAGAAATAAATGCTACAGCCTAAGCACAACTAGGTTTGAATGAATGCTATTGTGTTCCATTGTTATGCATTTTTGGAAATGGGAAAGTAGCCTCAGATCATTCATTTTACTATGAAATGAGAGGAACAATCTAGCTAACTTATTGATAGCCATTGCAGACGTTACTAGATACCAGCTTACATATGGATCTATATATGTTTTTATTTGCAGTCTACAGTGAGCTTGGATGGAGATAAATTAGTTCATGTGCAGAAATGGGATGACAAAGAGACAACATTTGTCAGAGAAATTAAGGATGGTAAAATGGTCATGGTGAGTATTAGAGACACTCAGGGCACCTTTTACTAAAGCACGCTAAGGCTTTGCTCTTAACATGCCAAGCAAACACATGTGAAGTGCAAAGCCTCTGTGTTAGCTGTCGGGGGGTGTAACTAACACATTTCCAGCACATAACGTGTGCCCAACTACCCTAATGTGCGCTCTAGTAAAGCAGGCTCACTTAACCCAACAGGGAAGTCATTAGGTGGACTCACATTAACAGCTAGATTGCCACTGAGCACATGGCAATTTCCCTGGCGCTAGAGGTAATGTCTTCTCCATACCCACATTCCGCTCCTTCCCCACTACATCCCACAATGGCTGCTGACTGTGTGTTTAACATGCAATGGCTGGCATGCTTGTGCCTCCCAGCTGCCATGTTAACCAGCTACTGGGCTGTAGTACAAGGGACTGTGAACCCTAGAACTACTCATTGCATTCAACATCTTTTAATTGCAACAGTAAACTGTAAGGGTTTTTTTCAGTGGCGTAAGTTACAATGAGGGCCACCAAGCAAACATTTGCTGAAGGCCCCCCATTATCATGGTAGTGGTGGTACCCCCCATGTGGGCCCGGACCTCTCCATGTGGCGAAAGCGGCGGCAAGCTTATCTTGTTGCGTTTGCCACGCTGGTCTGCTCTGTAAGTTCTCTGGCAGGCCCAGTGGCTGTTATTGTGAGACTTTGGCCTGGCGAGGAACAGCCATTGGGCCCAGGGGAATTTACAAGAGTGGAGCAGCATGGCGAACATGATAAAGTAAATTTGCTATGCTGTTGCTGCTGCCACTGTGTGGGTCCTCTTTCTACCCGGTCACCCCCCTATTGTGGAGGCTGCTTGGGCAGAATTTACATCACTGGTTTCTTTTATTTTTGAAACTTGTGGTGAACAATTTTTTCAGTGCTGACTATGGCATTTTAAGAAATCCATATATTCAGTGCTGCTTTACAGACAGGCAGCAACACTGAATATAAGTGGAGAGTTCATGCTGCGAATACTCATGTGTATAGTGGCGGTATTCATTCACTCTGGGGGTAGTTTTAAAAGGAGCTGTGGAAAGTTATGTATTTGTATGGATGGGCCTGTACACATGTACTTTAGCCGATCGCTATTCCATAAGTACGTAGGTCAAGCCAATGGCACTTACTTTCATTGTGAGTGTGCACATGGGCATGGGCGGAGCACAAATTTACATATGTAAATTATAAAATACTATATTTTACACATGTTCTTCAGAAATCTAGGCGCCGGCATTTACATCAGTCGTTGGGTTGGCATAAGTGATTATGCCTAGATTTGCCACATGGATCCCACCAGTTACACCTCTAAAGTCAAGTACGCATGTACTTGACTTTATCAAATAGGTGTGATTCAACTGCATTAACTAGGCACAACTTTATAAAATGACCATCCACATTTATAGCTGAGTGGTTTAATTTAGGGCAGACGTTTATTGTCCTAAATGAAATGTCTTACCTAGATAAACATCAACTGAATATCACTGCACTACGTACATTCTGGCATTTAGAGGGAATTTTTGCTGGCACTATCTATATAGTGCCACTGAAAATTCAGATATAGGGGATTTATATGTTTTGTGGCAGCCACAAAACATATTTGTCTCCTTAAATATTAATTTGATTTATACTATCAATCCTTCTTAAGTAGCTTTTTCTTGGGGATGAGATAGTATGACTGAAGAAGGAACCTACATTTTCTTCACAGTTCATGTGGAGATATGGAGCAGTACCCCAGTAGGCTGACCCAAGAGGAGCTAGAGTTCAAATCTTGCTTCTCTCACTGACAGTCCTTCTGACTTTGGGCAAGTAACTCTCCATTGCCCCAGGTACAAACTTAGGACTCTATTTACTAAGCTGAGTTACTGCAATTAATACTTAATATAGGCCAATAAATATATGTTATTTGTCAATATTGTAGCTTAATGCCAAAATTGCATGTAACACAGCTCGCTTTCAATGCACATTGTATAACAAATGCAAAGCACCACATTGTTATGCAAAATGAATAACATAGCTTGCATTAAACTTCACAATCTGTGTTATTCATGAAAAATTAAAAGTTTTAGAGTTGGTGTTATCTTTCCCCAGAAGCACTGGTCCACTGATAGCTCTAAAAAGGTCCCCCCACTTCTACCCCATTGAAATCAGTGGTGGGGTAGTGGAAAGGGGCATGTACCCCCTTCATTGCACTCCTACAAAGTAGAGAAAAGTACAGAGTAAAAACATGACTCCTGAATACCGCTCCTTTGTTTCCAGTATTACAGGGCCTCTAATACCCACCCCTCTGGGACCTAGCAGATATCTCTGCGGCTCTGAGTGATCCCTGGCTGCTCCTGTCCTAGTGGCTCAAATGGCACCACTTAAGCCTCTAATGGTAGTTTTGCGGTACTACTGCTAGGATTGATGCCTTGTGGTAATCTTGTGGTACAAAGGTCCTCCATCCCCAGCACCTATCGGCTATCCTGATAGTGGGAGCAGGAGCAATCCGCAGTCACTCACACCCCAGCAGCTCCATTTTCGAAAATGTTGCCATCTGAATCTCTAGCCATCATAGAGTGGAGGAGCAGCTTAATGGTTAGAGCAGTGGCCTGGCGACCAAAGACACCAGCATTCAAATCCCACCGGAACTTCTCATGGGATTGGACAAGTCATATAACCCTCCATTGCCTCAGGTACAAGCTTAAATTGTAAGCCCTCTGGGGATGGGGAAATACCTACAGAACCTGACTGTAACTTGCCTTGAACTACTACTACAAAGTTATGAGCTAAATAATACTAAATAAATAAATACGGCTGGTGGCCCAGGAGATGCCAATTATGAAAATGAAGTTCCAGGCAGGAGTGAGTGGAAATCTCTTCTGCCCTCAATGGATCTCAGGGATAGCCATAGGTGCCAGTAAAGGGGCAGGAGAATGAGTGCTGGGAGACCCTATAATTTTATGAACAAATGGAGAGGGCTTTGGGGTAACCTTTCACTTCATTTTTCTCTACCTCATGTATGGCGGGGGGGGGGGGGGAGGTGGAGGGGTGGTAAGCAGGGATAATATGCTCCATACCAGTTGTTCACCACTGATTTTTGCCTACATTAACAGGGCCCTGGGGGCCTTTTCAGTTCTTTGTTGGCTACTTCAAATAAAAAGTTGGTATGTACTATTATGCATTACTATGGCTGTAACAGAGTGGAGGAGTAGCCTTGTGGTTAGAACATTGGCTTGGTAACCAAGCAATCAGCATTTAATTCCCCCTAGCACTCCTTGTGGCCCTGGGCAAGTCACTCAACCCTCCATTGCCTCAGAAGAAAGGCCTGGTAATCTATTTCCAGTCATACTGCCAAGAAAACCCAAGAGCCTCTGGGTCACCAGGAGTCAGCATTGACTCAAAGACACACATTGCATGGTTGTAACTGCAGGATGTTCTCAACCACAGCAATGCAAAGAAAATGACGGCAGTGATAACTAACCCATGATACTGAGGTGCCGTGAATTCTGTAATAATTTTCCAGCAGCAAAACTGTATGCGGTTATGCAATTTTACTGCAGCTTAGTACATTTGCCTTTTGGGCAGGGAACTACCTATATTGAATGCAATATGCCTTAAGCTTGGATTTGAAAAGATGAGTAATTGAATCTAGAAAAAGTACATCATTATTGCTGAATAATTCTTGTCTTGTTCTTAGTCTAAAAATGGTATCATGACCTACTAAGAATCTAGGGCCCAATATTTGAAAGGCATTTACACCGTTTACAGCCCAGTAAACCATGTAAGTGCCTTTAACGGATATTCAATGGCACTTACATGGTTAGTACCATTGACTATCCCCTTCTATCCTCACTACATGCCCCAGTGCTATGCAGTTAGCATTGGAACGTGTTGGGGTGTTCCGGGGCAGAGCGGAGGTGGAGGCTGTTGCTAACCACATCGCGGCGATATTGCACTGATACCCAGTTAGTGACCTGCGGATAAAAGTAGGCCAGCTTTTGCTATGCCTAGTTTTACCCGCAGGAGCTAACTGTGTAGTGGTGCAATATCTGTGCTACCTGGTTAGGCTCTGCAGCGGTTTCCTCTATGCGGCAAACCCAGATGTTCAATGCCGTTGCCACAGCATTGAATATCCGGGGTTAGGGGTCAGCAGTCGTGGTTATGCGCCGTAGCAGCATATAGCCTTCCTAACTGAATATTGGGCCCCTAGTTTTTGTCAGGACTATTATGGCTTTTGGAATTCTGCAGTACATCTGAGGGAAGTGCTTACCAAATCTCTCCTGGAGACCTCACAGATAGTCATTTATAGTGAATATGCATGAGATAAATTTGCATACACTAGAGACTCAGAATATGCAAATGTATCACATGCATATTGATTGTGAATATTCTGAAGACCCAACAGACTATGGAGTTCCCAGAATCTGTTTGGAAAGCCTTGTTTAACAACCCATGATTTTGTAAACACGTTTTTGCTCATGTAATCTCATTAATGAGAATGGGCCTGATTTTCAGTTAGGCAGGCTATGCGCCACAGTGGCGCATAACCTGCCTGCCGGCGCCCTTAAACCGGATAGGAAGTGAAAATCTGGGTTTGTTTGGATGCGCCGGCAGCCGCCGAGGCTAAATGGGTAACAACGGTTTTTGCTGCTGCCCGCTTAGCCCTCTGTGCCTTAAAGATAGGCAAGGTTTTTCCTCGCCTATCTTTAAGGTGCAGAGAGCTAGGTGGGTAGCATCGAAAATCGCTGTTACCCGTTTAGCCCTTTCTTCTGCCCCTATTCTGGCCTGGAACATTCCTAACATGCCCCAATGTTAACTGCTTAGCGTCTGGGTGTGTTAGGGACTTATCTGGGATTTTCAAAAGGCATAACCCATGCAGGTGCCTTTCGAAAATCCTGGATAAGGCCTTTACATGGGTAACTAGGGAAGTTACCCGTGTAAAGGCCTTTAAAAATTGGGCCCAATATTTCTTAAACATCCCAACATTATTGTGACATCAAGAAGAAGGTGAGAGTGCCATGGAATATTGATTTGGGAGGGGAAGGAGCGGGTGTGTTAATGTGGAGAGTAAACAGCAAAATGAAGTTGATGAATTTGTAGAAATACAATGGGAGGTAGGCAGACCCCATGGAAAATTATAACCCAATAATAACCCAGTTATTACATTCTGATGTTCCACACACTAATACATGAGGCCATACAGACCCTTACCTTGACACTCCCTTGTCTTATATTCCCTATTCAAATCTGCAGACTTTAACCTTTGGAGATATAGTTGCTGTCCGCCAGTATGAGAAAGCATGATCAAGAGCCTGTCCAAGCGTTACTTCCGAACCAGAAACTGGAGCAAGGCTGTATGCAACTGTGACAGTATTTGAAACATTACTGCTATTACTTGAATGGAAAAACCGAAAATCTACGTTTACTGTGTACTATCAAAATGTCAACTCCCCTCTCCCTCTTTTAGATTTCAGCAATAACCGTGTGACACAATTTTTTGGGTTACGTTGATAAAAACACTTGCATTTGTATGAAATGTGTGGCGCATTTTTATGAAGCTTTTTTTGTAATGAATATCAGATCCAGATAAGAACATTTCACAAAAACACATACAAACACACACATACAATATTAAAGGCAATGAGAGGCAGATCTAGACAGTCTTTAGATTAGTGCACAGCAGCTGACAAAAACTCACAAAATATTCCTGTTTGTCAGAGTTGAAGTGAACACCATGGCAGGCTAATAAACAATATACAACACAGCAAATAATTTGTTTGAACAGAATGTGGAAAAAAGCCTGTGACTGTCAGTGACCTGAGATGTTACTCAAAAGCCCCTTCTTGTTTTTGTTTTTCATTCGTTATCATCTTTTTCTTATCTTACCAGAGAAAAGAAATGTTTTCTGTGTTATATTAATATTGCTCTAAGTCCTCATCCTCTATGTGGCGTGAATGGAAAAATTATTGTTTCTGCCAAAAAGCAAGAAAAGCTTAGGATAAGACCAACAAAGGATGGAAAAAAGTCCAAGAAATAATTAACTCTGCTTCCTATCACTTTCCGCTATCAATTCAGTTTCAAGGCGTCATAAACATAGAGCTATGTTTACTAAGTGAGGCTAACAGTTAAGGCGTGCTATTTGTAACTAGTACCCAAACATGGGGCCTACTTACAAATAGCACATCTTAACATACTCCATAGTATCATTTGTGAATTTTTAAAAAATAGTGAATACTATTCATACATGCATTCAAAGCTACCTGTCAGGCACTCCCTTAATACTATTAACAGTATCTGAAACACAGATTTTTAATTTATGTTATTATTGCACCAGGAAGCCAAATAGATGACAGCGCTATCTGCAGAGAAAGATGGCAGGAGTCTTTAGATATCTGGGGTATGAGTGATTTTCCTTGCTAGCATGATTGTGTATTAATGCTTAAATGGGTATCTCATTTGTTGTAAATTTGATATCAAATCTTGTGACCAACTGAACTGGAAAATGTTGTGTATGACCTTTTGAGACCACGTGGGCTCCTTTTTCCATATCTGAAGAAAAAAACAGTTGATCTTCAGAGCTCATGTATGGCATCATCATACAATGATTCTTCTCTTAAACCACGATAAGGTATGGTGACAAAAAAGAATCCAGGTTTTTCCAGGACCAATATCTGTACTTCCTAAAGATATATATGACAAATAAGCTTTTGAGTAGCACACCTATAAAACTCTTAATTTCTCTTCCTTTAAAGACCTCCACTTTCTACTCTGCAATCTCAGTGACCTAACCTCAATATTATTCCACACTTATTTCACATTCTTCCAGGAATCCTTCCCATCTTTTCAGTATGGTTATGTAACCCTTTTTTGCTCTTTCACTAATTCTATTTTCTCTCTCATTGCTTTTCATCAGTTCCACTCCCCCATAATCAGTCTCTCTAGTTCTATTTCACCTCTTCCAAAAATTTTTGTAGCACCTTCTGCCTCTCCATTCTCACTCCTTTAACATTATCAAATAAACAACCTTATTTTGGTTTTTGAACCTGCCACTTTCCTTAGTGATACTTCTGTCTTACATTCTTGTTGTCTTTAATGTCTTTTGTTATTCTGGATCTTTTCCTACAGTGACCTTTATCTATTCCATTCTTAGATAGCTTTCTTCGACTTCATTGTTCTTTTTGATTTCTAGCTCATCTCACTGCTCCTCTACCTTTCTAAAGTTCTTGAATGTCTTACTCAAAAATTTTTACTTTCTAACCTGCTCCTTAGCCTTCAAATTTTTATAAGCTGTTTTCTGCCCTGCTCATTTCACAACCCATGTAGCTGATCTTCCAACACAGGGGCTCCTTAGCCTCTCCCTCCCCCAATTCACCCCACTTTTTTTTATATCCTCTCCCCTTCCCTGTAAGAATTAAGCTGTCACAGGTAACTTTGAGAAAAGATCCTTTATGTATATAGATACGGCCCCAGCATGGTCACAATGCTTAAAAAAGGATACATATCATTGGTAGCCAAAAGAACATAACTCTTAATTTCCACAATTCTAAATTTTTTGTGTGATGGCCCCATCTTCACTTGGGCACACAGCCCTTGCAACACATTTTATTTCTTCTGGCCTCGAAAGCAACAGTTTTACTAGTTGTATATGCCACATCCATAGACCATTCCTTATGGGGCATGGCTTTCCGAGCTTCCCCTTGGATGCCGCACTCTTGCCATCACAAGCACAGAATTGCCTAATTTCCAAGGAACCTCACCTTGTCCTTGAGTTGCCACCTCTGATCCATGAAAGTAGAGGGGATCTATAGCTAAACTTGTGGTGTGGGGTAAACTTTTCCCGGCTGTAAAAGCCAGTGCTTGCCTAGCCTACCCTACCACATTCATAATGCCTCACAACAATGGAAGCAGCAGGAATTCTTTGCTATCTCTTTGTCCCTATCATCAGTGCTGAAGGGTGGGGGGAGGGTGGAAAATGACTTTATGTGCTGTTGGTGAGAGCATCCCTGCTTGATCCTGCTATGCCTTTGCCTCCTATCCCCACCACCCAGAAGCTGTGACCACTGTGCTAAGCCAATGCTGGATGGGCTAGGCGGGGAAAGAGGAAATGGTGGACAGTAACCAGGAGACTTCCCCCCCTCCTCCCCCAGAGCTATGTCTTGCCATTGTCCTGGTAAATCCTTAGCAGTCACACCCTTTAGCTTGAGTGTCCCTGCTCCACATGGTTTGTAGTCTTCCTTCTTCATTTGGACTTAGATGGTCCCTTTAAATCTGTTCTACTCCATTTCCTGTCCACGTTCTCATACTGTTGGATCCCATACAGTTTTTTTTACCTTTCTAAATCTTGCCACAGTCTTGTCACTGTTCACCACACTATCCTTCAGAAACTGTTTTTGCATGGCCTTGGGTTATTGCTTGACTCTATTCTTGCTTATCTGTCTAGTCTGTCATGAGTTTTTTCATCCAGTGCATCACCCAGAACTTTTCAAGATCCTCACAGCTCTGTTTTAGGTCTACTGTCGTTTTGCATCTACACTCATAGTTCTTTTATTCCCTACCTTCTCTCCCCCCCCCCCCCCCCAACAAATGTGCTTATCACAGTTTTGCACATGATACTCAAATTTACCTCATTTGCTTTACCCCATGCCTTGAGACCTTCTTTTGTTTTTCCTTTGAAGATTTTCTTTTTTCAACCTGGGTATGCATCTAAAGCTGAACTGCGCTTTTACTGCCTAATTGATTCAGTCTCTGTTCTTCTAGCTTTATTTTAATTGACTCTGTGATTTCCTTCTGCAATCCACTAAAACCCTGGAAATCGTATTAGATTCCATCCTCTTCTTCTTACCTCTAATTTTTAATCACCGTTTCTTTTTAGACTACGGAGTTTACAATATATGTAAGACTAGTTGCTATGTGATGAAATTCACCAAAAGATCCTGTCCATTTCATTTCTTTTATTTCGATATTTAACATGTCTTTAGAAAAAGCTCAAGGCAGGGAACAAGAAAATATATTCATAAAATAATACATATAATAATACCATAATTCATATAATGATACCTGGAAAAAAGAGACTGGAACCAATCTGGATAGACAAAATAATATGCCCAGAAGTCTAAGGCAGAAAAGAAATTATTTATTTATATTCGGTGCTATTCTGCATCAGTGTGGTTTACATTGAACAAACTGAAATTACATTGAACAAAGCATAACTTGGAGATAAGTATTTTACAGGGAACATGGGCTGTGGAGGGTTAAGTGGCTTGCCCAAGACCACAAGGAGCACCTGTGGGACTACAAACCCCAGTCCTTCCAGCCCAAGGTTGCTGTTCCCTAGTGGGATTTGAACCCCTGACCTTCTGGCCTGAAGTACCTTGTCCCAACCACTAGGCCACTCCTCCACTCCAGCTGGGTGAATATTGCATGAGGGTCAGTCTCAGGGAATCCTGGAGATGTTCATCTGTCATGTTGGAATGTTGTGTACTCTTTGTCATTTTCAGATGGGAAAACACAGATTCACACAAATAAGTTGAACTGAAACAGGAGTGTATAGCTTCACTGCATCTTCTCAAGTTGGGAAATTTGTCTCTAGGCACTAGCTTCCAAAATGATTTTTGCTCAGCACGGGTCTTGAGAAAAATGTCATTTTTAAGGGTTAATATTTTGTTTTCAAGAGATGGCTTGTTCAATGAGTAATTTTTACTGATAGCAGCTGCAGTTTCTTTAATGTCCACATCTAGTTTGAATGGGTATGACAAGTACTCCACAACTGTTACACTTTTTTGGAAGTCACAGAATCTATTTTCGAATTCCTGGATAACAGAGCAGATTTCTGTCACATACTTCTCGTTCTGGAAAACAAAATTTGGATATCGTCCCAGATGGTCCTGCGTATTAGGAAAATGATCAAAAGTGTTGTTTGCAAGGTCAGTCATCATTAGCTCAAATTTGCTCTTGTAGGATGAAACTGTACTCATCTCGCCAATGCATTTGTTTTTACCTTGTAGTTCAAGGTTCATATCATTTAGTTCACCTGTGAAGTCAGTGAGAAATGCCAGATCACATAACCACTCCTCATCGTCCAACTCTGCTTGGTCATCTCCCCTCTCCTTCAAAAAACTTCTTATTTCATTCAGCAAATCACGAAATCTTTGCAGAAATTTGTGCCTACTTAGCCACCTTACATCTGTGTGCAAAATGATTTCCGCTGCCCCTTCATTAAGTGTAAAACTGAAAAGCCATCTTTGAAGTGATCTTCCACGAACTGAATTTACAGTTTTTAAAGCGATGTTCATGACAGTCTTTGTATTGAGTCTCTTGCCTGCCAAAACTTGCTGGTGAATGATGCAGTGGTAAGAATGGAAATCTGGGAAGTCGTCATGCTGTCTACAGAGGGCTATGAAACCGTTAACCTCACCTGTCATTGCTCTTGCTCCATCAGTAGTGATGGAAACAAGTCTATGCAATGGAAGATTACACTTTGTCACAAAAGAATGGAAAGAACTGAATATTTCCTGACTGGTAGTTCTCCCTTTTAAAGAAATCATTCCAAGTAGTTCTTCTTTAACACTGAAGTCTTCAAAAACCATCCGGATAAAGACTAGTAACTTGGCTATGTCTCTTATGTCTATAGATTCATCCAGTTGGAGTGAGAAAGCAACACAATTTGAAACATCCTCCACTGCATGACGGTGTTTCTTGACAATTGTACATTCTGAATAGCAGCTATGATCTCTTTCTTATTTTTAAATCCTTCAAAAAGATTGTCAGCTGCTTTAAGAAAACAATCTTTTACAAACTCCCCTTCAGTGAAAGGTTTGCATTTCTTTGCGATCAGTTTGCTGACCTTGAAGGATGCTATGGTTGCATTGACCGAATGTGACCTTGGCTTCGCCATCAACTGTTGCTGAGTAGCCAATTGCTATTTAAGTTCTTTGAGCTTCAGTTTACGAATTTCACTTTTTGGTGGAAAATCAGCATCAAACTTATTGCTATGCAGAGCCTTATAATGACATTCCAGATTACCCTTTTTGGGCAAGGATACTGGGGCATTACAAATTAGACAACAACACTTGTCTTTCACCATTATTATTATTTACATTCTCTTATATACTGTGCTATTCTGCATCAGTGTGGTTTACATTGAACAAACTGAAATTACATTGAACAGGGCATTATAACTTGGAGATAACTATTTTACAGGGAACATGGGCTATGGAGGGTTAAGTGGCTTGCCCAAGACCACAAGGAGCACCTGTGGGACTTAGAAACCCCAGTCCTTCCGGCCCAAGGTTGCTATCCCCTAGTGCAGGCGTGGGGAAACCTGGTCCTGGAGAGCCGCAGACCAGTCAGGTTTTCGGGATATCCCTAATGAATATGCATGAGATATATATGCATTAGAGATATCCTGCCAACCTGACTGGTTTGTGGCCCTCCAGGGCTGGATTTGGAGACCCCTGCCTTACACCTCTATCATTTAAGATTGTGAGTGGGCAAGGTGCAGATGTCCAAGACATCAAAAAGGTTAGATAGAATGTGTCACATTCCTCCTCACTTCTCACCACCACCAAAATATTGTCTATTAGACAACTTTTTGGTGGTGGTGAGAATCGAGGAGGAATGTGACACATTCTATATACCCTTTTGATGTCTAGGACATCTGCACCTTGCCCACTCACAATCTTAAATGACAGAGGTGTAAGGCAGGGGTCTCCAAATCCAGCCCTGGAGGGCCACAAACCAGTCAGGTTGTCAGGATATCTCTAATGCATATATATCTCATGCATATTCATTAGGGATATCCTGAAAACCTGACTGGTCTGCAGCTCTCCAGGACCAGGGTTCCCTACCCCTGCCCTAGTGGGATTTGAACCCCCAACCTTCCAGCCTGAAGTACCTCATCCCAACCACTAGGCCACTCCTCCACTCCACACCATGATGAAGAAGTAGTCCATTTCCTATTCATCATGAAAGTGGTAGGTTTTGCTCTTCTTTGGAACACTCATCTTTGTTATACTGGGGTGGCTGGATGTAAGAAGGCCAAATCTGCTAAGTTAGTATAAACACTGGCTGAATCTGGTCCAAAACTGTCACTGTCCCAAAGTATTAAAGATCAACAGGAACTGAAGACCTCGAGATGATGTGCAATACAAGGACTGGAGATGCCAAAACCATACATGCAGTTCTAAAAGTAAAAGTAAGAATTCATCATACTGGCACCAATAATCAAATACCACCAAACAATCATCAAAAAAACTCAAACACCCGTCCAGCAAACCAGGTTTAAATCAAATACCACCAAACAAGTTCAAATACCACCACACACGATTTAATAAATTCTGCACACAGTGTAGAATCAACGCAAAGGCAAGGTGAAATAAAATTGCATTGTAGAATCAACGCAAAGGCTAGGTAAAATAAAATTGCAGAGGCAAGCAAAAGTCACAGTGGTTTGAACCAATTCGAAGGCAAGGCATAGGTAAATTAGAACAAAATTGGAAAAGCCTGCCAAAATTACCAAATTCTTGACACTTTTTTGTGTCTGCCCGAAAACGTTTAATGAAAGTGAACTATAAAGCGACCAACTACCAGCACACGACACAACTAATACAGTACGTGTGTTCAGGTAAAGCCCAGGTGAATGGATATCGCCCGGTATATAACACACTTCTAAGGAGTGCTGGAGCGGGGCCAGGAATGGGTGATTCTGAGAGGCAGGATACCAGGTATGATGCCGGGCTTGTGGCGTCTCGACACGGGGCACAGGTGGCGGCCCCCTAGGGTACCCACAAACTATTGGCACGGAAACAACAAGCGGCCCCAGTACACCTGCAGGCAAGATTCCCGCAGGCAGAGAAAAAAGACAGACAAAGGATCAGCAGTGGCGGCAAGCCCTCGGCAGACGACCTGCCGACACGAGCTCTCTCCTAGCGACGGGATGAGCTGCTGGAGAGATGGAGACAAATGAGGCTGGCGATCTACCTCTGACCCCTTCGCGATCTACAGGTAGATAGCAATCTACCTGTTGGACATGCCTGCTCTATAACATTGGCAATTTTTTTTTTAATTTGTATTTCGCTCATGCCTTTCCAATGGTAGTTCAAGGCGAGTTACATTCAGGTATGTAGTCAGGGGCGGCTCAATACAATCTACTGCCTAAGGTGAGAAATGAGCTGCCCCCCCCAGCAGCCAAAATGGAGAGGCTTCCCCAGAGCCCTAGTCAGAAACCCCCCACTGAAAACTAGTCAGGTGGTTGCCCCATGAATGAAGAACCACTAGTGTAACATCAACAAAGACCCCAACAGTGAGCTCAATATTTTTTTATCATACAATAATACAAGGTAGCTATTACTAAGCATCCTCTATCTAGTCCATTTAATTATATTTTTAATGATCACGCATTATGTAAAAAACGGCCAAGACTAAAACAATCTAGCCAACAGGTTTTGAACCGCTATCTGGTTTGGTTCTGCTTCAGGCCATAAAGGGCAGTACTTATCTGAATAAATGCAAGGGTCCTCCATATATCTGGAATTAAGTATGAATAAAGAAAGCAATATATTCCCAGGCTACATAAGGTGTTTTTTAAAAATCTTTGTTATGCTGTTTTTATGCAACAAAAAATGTAGCAGCTTAATTATATAGCCTGGAAATCTAATGTAAAACATACTGACCTTGCACACAGGATTGGCGTTCTATTAAATGTAACTATATATTCCGCAAAAACAAAGGAGATCCCAGGTGATCACAAACCAAGGAGCAAAATGAAAAAGCAAGGACCACAGCTAATTTTATTTTGATGTTATAAACTGCGCTGTGCTTTTCGCTTTTTATTTTTGAACATTCAAAGAAACCCTTCTCCCAATAATGAGTGCAGAGGATATTTCCCCATGGAACTCAGCCAGTGTTCTCCCCAGAAATTTTGGCATGAATGAATAGCCAGGTGGGCCACATTATAAGCTGGTTGACAGTGGACAACATAATTAGTCGCCTTTCCTTTTTCCATTACTGCTCATTATATTTGCCATGTCGATTCATCAGATTATGTTAGCCAGTTCTGGGGAGAACACTGTCAACATACACAAAATAATTTCTGATTCTGATGTCATCTCAGTATCAGCAATATCAGCCTTCACCAGTCACGGACATATTGTGAGGTAATATAAAACCTTACAAAAATTATTCAGGACCTAATCTACAATACCATAACAGCATCATTCTATGATTCTATGTAACTTCCAAAACTCACACAAGGAGCCTACTTGGAAAAGAGCAGCACACTAAGGGGATCTGTTTACTAAAGCACTTTAGGCTTTTGCAGCTAACATGGCAAAAATATGTTCCCTGTAAACCGCGCTGATAATAAATAGTGCGGTATAGAAAAACACTTAAATAAATAAATAAATAGCATGGTCGTAGCTGCCAAAGCTGTGCAATATCTGTTGGGCGCGCGCACCACATTTCCCTAACAGATAACGCACCAAAATTGCAGAGAGCATGCCCCGCAGCACCATGGATGCACACACCCACTCTCTACCCATATCCAGCCCACTCTTGCAGGTAACACGATTTCTGCAAATAATGCAGCAATGTGAGGAGTAGCCTAGTGGTTAGAACACTGGCTTGGTAACCAAGCAACCAGCATTCAATTCCCACTAGCACTCCTTGTGGCCTTGGGCAAGTCACTTAACCCTCCACTGCCTCAGAAGAAAGGCCTGGCAATCTACTTCCAGTGACACTGCCAAGAAAACCCAGGAGCTTCTGGGTCACCAGGAGTCAGGACTGACTCAAAGGCACACATTGCATTTTTGTCCTGCACTATCTACAATTTCCCTGCGTTACTGTATCTGTTAACGCACCCAGATAGCATGCGTTATCTGGCACATTAACAGTTTGCCAAGCTTAGTAAATTTCCTCCTAAATATTTTTATTGCAGTGGGCCCCAGAATATCTTTACACCTAGTCAGAAAACCAAACAAGCTGGATTACTATCTATCCTTACGTAGAAACTCCTTGCTAACAGAATACCTGGCCTTGGCCACACACTGAGAATATAGGTAGACCCTCACCAAGCATAAAATAAATTAATATAAATAAAATTATGTAGACCAAATTTAAATTGAGATCCCAAAAAGGCAGAGTCTGCATGCAATACAATGCCAGAGAAACGGAAAGAGCTGCAGATGTCCCTGTACTGCGGCGCGTATAAAGATAAAATATGTACATATCGAAGGGGTTTATCTGGTTAGCAGGATCTGCTACTGGATAAATCCCACTGAGAGGGAAATTCAGCAGCACTAGCCAGTCAGTGCTGCTAAATATCCCCTCTAAACACTGTGGCACTGTCTGGGGAGTGCGATCCATGGGTGGGGCGAGGGTAGTCCCTGCACTTAGCTGGTTAGTAGTGATTTTCAGTCTGCTAACTTGCTAAATGCCCATAGAAAGTCAGGTCATCTCAGTCATTTTCCTGTTTGCTGTCCCTTCCCTCTTTCAAACCAGCCTTGCTGTCTTTGGGTGGGAAAAGCGGGTTGCTCATGGTTGGATCCCAAGAGCACAAGCCTTCAGTATTTTAGCCTCTGGGCAGGGAGGAAGAGTGTGTGTAAGGGAAATGCAGTTTCAGCCTGGAAAGAGCTGAAACAGAGCCTTGGCTGCTTCGTGTAATTGGTGAAAGGGGAAGGGTAGAGCAGACTCAGTTGCGGGAAAGGAAGAACTGAAGCTATGCCTCTCAAAGGTGATCCTAGTGATCTGTCTGCCTATAACTGCAAAATGACAAAATCGAATAATATACATTCCCCTCAGCTCCCAAAGAGAAGCCCATTTATCACAATGACAACTATTTAGAGCTGCCTTTACATAACTGACACTCCACTTTCACTGTTGCTAAAAACTTGCCTATTTATAAAAACATCGCTTGATTCATGGATTGGGCACACTTCCATGATCCCTTCCTCGGATTGTTTCTCCAGCCACGGTCTCTCGGTCTCTCCAAATGGGATACCAGTTGAGGTGGTTTGGAGCAGGAACACCATACACAATGCCCCTCCCTCCATCCATTCTGGTGGGAAGGCTGGATGGCCTGCCAAGGCCAAAATGCAGGTCTGATTTTAGAAGGTTGGCAAGCATGGAGACTGCCTGTTACTCTACTGCCAAAGGGGGCCTCCATTAATGAAAACGAATGAGGTCACTAAGATGGAACATCAGGATTGTAGTGGGTCCAGGAGGGCCTGGGAGGTGAGGAAGTCGAGGCAGCGGTGGTGGACTGCTCGTTCTAGTAGTTTAGATATGAAGGGAAGGAGGGAGATGGGTCGATAGTTTGAAGGACAGGTGGGATCGAGTGAGGGTTTCTTGAAGAGAGGTGTGACAACAGCATGTTTGAAGTCAACGGGGACAGTTGCAGTGGAAAGTGAAAGATTGAGAATGTAGGATGGGTGGGGATAGGGTCAGAGGAACAGGTGGTGGGTTTGGAGGAGGAAAGAAGGAGTGCGGTTTCCTCTGCCAAACAAGAATACTACATCCATCTGACTAACTCCCTTGCCTCTGACCCTTGCCGCCTCTTTAATACCCTCAATCCTCTCCTCAAGGTGCCCCCGCCCCCGGTCCCGCCCTCCCTTTCTGCCCAAACCCTAGCAGACTACTTCCACGACAAAATCCAAAAGATTACCCTTCAATTCCCCACCTCCTTATCTATCCCCCCTCCCCAAATCGCCCTCCCCACCCATACCTCCTCTGCTACCCTTTCCTCCTTCCCTACTATCTCCGAAGAGGAAACCACACTCCTTCTTTCCTCCTCCAAATCCACCTCCTGTTCCTCTGACCCTATCCCCACCCATCTCCTACACCCCATCTCCCCCACCATTGTCCTCTCCATCTCTCACATTCTCAACCTTTCACTTTCCACTGCAACTGTCCCCGTTGACTTCAAACATGCTGTTGTCATACCTCTCCTCAAGAAACCCTCACTCGATCCCACCTGTCCTTCTAACTATTGACCCATCTCCCTCCTTCCCTTCATATCTAAACTACTAGAACGAGCAGTCCACCGCTGCTGCCTCAACTTCCTCACCTCCCAGGCCCTCTTGAATCCACTACAATCTGGCTTCTATCCCCTACACTCCACTGAAATGGCTCTTAAAAAAGTCTCCAATGACTTGTTCCTGGCAAAATCTAAGGGCTTCAACTCAGTCCTCATCCTTCTCGATCTCTCCGCTGCCTTTGACACTGTCGACCACAATCTTCTCCTCACCACCCTTTCCTCGCTTGGTTTCAAGGGCTCCGTACTATCCTGATTCTCCTCCTACCTCTCCCATCGCTCCTTCAGAGTATGCTCTGGTGGCTCCTCCTCCTCTCCCACCTCACTCCATGTTGGTGTACCCCAAGGATCCGTCTTGGGCCCCCTCCTTTTCTCTCTCTATACCCAGTCCCTTGGCACGCTCATCTCCTCCCATGGCTTTCAGTACCATCTCTATGCTGATGACTCCCAAATCTACCTCTCTACACCTAATATCTCTCCAGCAATCCAGACCAGGATCTCTGCCTGCCTTTCTGACATCGTTGCCTGGATATCTCATCGCTGTTTGAAGTTGAACATGGCCAAGGCTGAACTCCTTGTCTTTCCCCCCAACTCCTCCACTCCTCTTCCCCCCTTCTCAGTCTCCCTGGATAAATTCACGATCCTTCCTGTCCCCTCCGCCCACAATCTGGGGGTGATCTTTGATTCCTCTCTCTCCTTCTCCACACATATCCAGCTCATAGCTAAGACCTGCCTCCTCTTTCTCTACAACATTAGCAAAATCTGCCCCTTCCTTTCTGAGCACACTACCAAAACGCTTATCCACTCCTTAATCTCCTCTCGCCTCGACTACTGCAACCTACTCCTTGCCGGTCTCCCCATGAGCCATCTCCTCCCCCTTTAATATATTCAAAATCATGCTGCTCGACTAATCTTATGCCAGTCTCGCCATGCCTGCATTACTCCTCTCCTCAAATCGCTTCACTGGCTCCCTATCCAGTTCCGTATCCAATTCAAGCTTCTCCTGCTGACCTATAAATGCATTCACTCCACGGCCCCTCAATACCTCTCATCCCTTATCTCTCCCTACATCCCCTCCCGGGAACTTCGCTCTGCTAACAAATTATTTCTATCCAGGCCTTTCACTCGCACCGCTAACTCCCGACTTCGCTTCTTTCACCTTGCCGCACCTTACGCCTGGAACAGCCTACCTCTGTCTGTACGCCAAGCACCCTCCCTGGCCCTCTTCAAATCCAGATTGAAGACCCACCTCTTCACTATCGCTTTCAGATTCTGACGTCTATCCTTTATCTCAGCCTGACTCCCATCAGTTTTCATGACTGAATTGTAACGACCATATTGTGCTTTGCACCAAATTGACCAATGCTCTGTATTGCACCAAATTGACCAATGCTCTGAATTGTCTCAACTTAATTGTAAGCTCGTACGAGCACGATTCTTGTATTTTTGCCTGTACAGCACTGCGTGTGTGGTGCTATATAAGTGCTAAATAGTAATAGTAGTAGTAGGATATCTGCCACTGGTGAGTTCCACTCCTTAGTTTCTGCCTGGGCCCCAATGTGCAGAAAATTGGCCCTGAGATCTATAGCAGCATCTCTTGCCTCCTCAGAAAGTCTGCAGATGTGGTGGGAATATCCGAAGACACACTGAGGCACTAGCCTGCATGGTTCACTAGTGTTAGACTCAGGGGCGGCCCAAGGGGGGTGTGGGGCCATGTTCAGAGACTCAGTGCGGGGCCTCATTTGCATAAGTGGCCTTATTTGCATAATGTTACCATACACTAACTTTTAGTAAACATGTCTCTTAATGAGTATATGGATAAAGAAAGACTAAAAGATTTCTACATTACTATAATCCAGTGCCAACCGCCAGGCACATTAGGAACTACTACAAACGCTGCCCATTTAGAACCCATAGCAAACCCGCCGTATCCTGACAGCATTACCAGGACTCACAAAGCACCATACCCTACTTATAAAAAGGCAACACTGCAAATATTAAACCAATACATTTCAGAGAATACTGAGGAAAGAGAACAAGTGGCAATGTCAAATAGTAATTACATAAACAGAATACCTCAGCTCAGTTACACATGCAGAACATAGACCATCACCATACAAGGAATCACAATTTAGAAACAGGAAGGCAATAATTAAACTGGGAACCCCAAAAGCCAAACTTGGAATGTACAACAACACTGTAGAAATAAACTATAAATTAATTTCCTCTTCTACCAAACAAATCGCAGACGTTAATGATGCACATTTTCCAGAGCTTTCATATTCCAGTTAATAAATTCAAAATAAAGAGATATCTTTCTACCTTTTGTGCATTTTTTTTCAGTTGCAATTGCTACAGCCACTTTCTTCTGGTTTCTTCATGTTTTCTGCTAATTCTCCATCGTCTGCTGTCCTTTTGTCCTTTCTTCTCTCTTCTAGTTTTTTTCCATTCTCTCTCTCTACATCTGCTTTAATATACTAATCTTTCTCCTTTTTGCTCTTTCCTCATTCCTATTTCATCCACTCAAATTTTACCCCTCCATCCTCAATCCCCACTTACTCTCCCAATACCCGGCCAATTGTAGATTTTTCATCCCTCCCACACAAAATATTTTTCCCCTCTCCATTTTACTCTCCCCGCCCCATCCCATTCTAATCCTCCCCCAACATCAGCTCCCTTCTAGTTCCAGCCTCACCCAGCATCCACTCCCTTCTAGTCCCTGCATCAGCCCATTTCCAGTCCTAGCCCCCCATCAGCCCATTTCCAGTTCTAGCTCCCCCATCCATTTCCAGTCCGAGTCCCTTCATCAGCTCATTTCCAATCCTAGCCCCCCATCAGCCCATTTCTAGTCATTTCCTAGCCCCACCATCAGCCCATGTCAAATCCTAGCTCCCCTCCACTCAGCCCAATTCCAGTCCAAGCCCCCCATGAGCCTACTTCCAGTTCTAGCCCCTCCATGAGTCCATTTCAATCCAAGCCCCCACCACAGCTCATTTCAAATCTTAGCTCCCCCCAACAGCCCATTTCCAGTCCTCTCCTAGCTGCTCCATCAGCCCATTTTCAGTCCTAGCTCCCTTCCCTCACAGCCCATTTCCATTCCAAGCCCCCCTCCCCATCAGCTATTTGCAGTTCAAGCCCCCCTTCCACTCAGCCCATTTCCATTCCAAGTCCCCGTCCCCATCAGCTATTTGCAGTTCAAGCCTCCCCTTCCACTCAACCCAGTTCCAGTCCTAGCAACCCCCCAACCCATTATCAGTCCTAGCCCCCCATCAACGCACTTCCAGTCCTAACCCCCATCACCCCATTTTCAGTTTAAGCCCCCCCTATAACCCATTACCAGTCCTAACCCCCCATCAGCCCACTTCCAGTCCTAACCCCATCAGCCCACTTCTACTCAGCCCCCCATAGCCCATTGTCAGTCCTAACCCCACCCTCAGCCCACAGCCCATTACCAGTCCTAACCCCATCAACCCACCTCAAGTCCTAACCCCTCCCCATCAGCCCATTTCCTGTCCTAGCCCCCCATAGCCCATTATCAGTCCTAACCCCCCATAGCCTTTTACCATTCCTAACCCACCATCCCCCCATTTCCATAAAGCCCCCATCAGCCCACAGCCCATTACCAGTCTTAACCCCCCATAGCCCATTACCAGTCCTAACCCCCCCAACAGCCCACAGCCCATTACCAGTCCTAACCCCATCAGCCCAGCTCAAGTCCTAACTCCTCCCCATCAGCCCATTTCCTGTACTAGCCCCCCCATAGCCCATTATCAGTCCTAACCCCCCATAGCCCATTACCAGTCCTAACCCCATCAGCCCACCTCAAGTCCTAACCCCTCCCCATCAGCCCATTTCCTGTCCTAGCCCCCCCATAGCCCATTATCAGTCCTAACCCCCCATAGCCCATTACCAGTCCTAACCCCCCCATAGTCCATTACCGGTCCTAACCCCCCATCACCCCATTTACAGACAGCCCCCATCAGCCCACAGCCCATTACCAGTCCTAACCCCCCAACAGCCCACCTCAAGTCCTAACCCCTCCCCAACAGCCCATTTCCTGTCCTAGCCCCCCATAGCCCATTACCAGTCCTAACCCCCCCCAACAGCTCACAGCCCATTACCAGTCCTAACCCCCCATCAGCCCACCTCCAGTCTTAACCCCCCAGCAGCCCATTTCCAGTCCTAGCCCCCCCATAGCCCATTACCAGTCCTAACCCCCCCAACAACCCACAGCCCACCTCAAGTCCTAACCCCACCACAAGTCCTAACCCCCACCATAGCCCATTACCAGTCCTAACCCCCCCCCCCCCACATCGTCTCAGGGAAAATTAAAAAAAAACAAAAGCTGACTGCTGCCGCTGCCATCGCAGCAGCAGCAGAATCGAGTGTCCCGCAGGGCCCACTCTGCCTGGCTGAGCTCTCCCTGCCGGGCTGAGCCCCTCTGCGATGGCTTTCAAAAATTCAGATCCGCGAAGGGAGAGTGTCTCCCTAGTGTTTCTGTTAAGCCTGCAGGGGCAGATGGGAAATTTCCCATCAGCCCCTGCGGGCTTAACAGAGACACGAGGGAGACACTCTCCCTTCGCGGATCTGAAAGCCGTCGCAGAGGGGCTCAGCCGGGCAGGGAGAGCTCAGCCGGGCAGAGGGGACCCCGCGGGACACTCGATTCTGCTGCTGCTGTGGCGGCAGCGGCAGCAGCCAGCTTTTTTTTTAAATTTAATTTTTAAAGCAGAATGTTCTTTGCGCAGGGCCCCCTGAAATGCGGGGCCCTGTGCAAAAAACATTCTTGCTCAATGGACGGGCCGGCCCTGGTTAGACTGGTGACTGGTGATGGATAGCCTGGAGAATTCAAGCAAGCAATAACCCTTGTCTTATTCCAGCCCAGCATTCACCCTACAAAGAACCTCCTCTGAAGTAATTTTGAGTCCCTCATTTTTCAGTCAGCAGGGGCTATAGAAAAGAAAGACCACCAGTGTTGTTGCTCTCACTTTCAATTTTTTTTGGAGGGGGAGAGGGGCTACGAATAGGGCATTAGCCCTTTTCTCAGAACTACATGGGGCCCCTAAGAAAAGTTGAGTGATGTCATTGTGACAAACGTTTAGGAATCCTGGCATAGGCTAGATCCACTTCAGGTAGAGAGCATTGCCAGAATGTCTGAATATTCCCTCCACATCTGCAGACGTTCTGAGGCGGCAAGAGACACTGCTGTAGATCCCCTTGGAAGATGGGTTCATTCAGGGTTACAGCCAAGATTACTAAAAGGAGCCTGCATACATTGTCTGCAGTCTGGATATATAACTGTGTGAAAACAGATCCCCTAACAGGATAAGAGCCTCAGAAGGTGATGAGATCAAAGGTAAAAAGTAAAGGTTATGAGGGAGAATCTCCCTGCAGATCTGCAGCCATGCACGTTCTGTCCCATTCTAAGGAGAAAATTAGTTCTGATCAGAATGCTGCTGCTGATGAGAAGGAAATGAGGGGTCAGCACTCTTAGGGGGAAAAGCTGTCAGAATAGATTAAACCATGACACTTCCCCTACCCATCTCCTCTCCTTTGCCTTCCCTCATCATTCTTAATCTGCCAAGTTACAATGTGTAAATGCTTTGTAGTATTCTGTCGCATAACAAAGGTAGAAGAGTGAAGTGAGGTTACTTACCTGTAACAGGGGGTTGCAGGATCAGGGGAAGAAAGATGCACCAACCTTTCTGAGATCCATGCAGCTGGTACACAGCCACTATCTGCTGGTATCAGCCTGTTCCCCCAGCTATCACCCCAGTAACAACCCCCTTCTCCCACCCCCACCCATCTGCCCCTTTCTGACTTTCCCAGTTGTTAAGCCTCCAGACTCATAAAATCAAATCCTTCTTTTACCCCGCCAATTGCCAGTATCAATCCCCTTCTGGCCTTTTGCACCCCCAGCTAGTTCCCTTCTCTCATCCCTAACAATCTACCGCCATCCGCCGCTATTGGTTCCTGCAAGCAATTAGGTTTATTTGTTCAACTCTGACGAATCAGGCTGATCGCTTGCAGGAACCAATAGCGGCTGTGTTTATTTTTAATTTGCCGCCTCTGCCTTCCTGCACTTTTTTTTCTCGCTTAAGAATGCTTGAATGAGAAAAAAAAAGTGGCGGGAAGGCAGAGGCAGGCCAGAGGCGGCAAAATAAAAAATAAAAGAGAGGTGGAATGCCGCCACCGTCGGAGGGCCATCCCCTCCAAACTGCCACCTGAGGCAGCTTCAGATGGCCCAATTGTAGAGCCGCTCCTGTATGTAGTTATTTCCCTGTCCCCAGAGGAATAACAATCTAACAAGTTGATGCAGAAAACTAGCGCAGCCTTTAAGCACAGAAAACAGCACTATTGAACACACTTTAAGCGCATTTAAGCTAACATCAAATGCAGAAAAGAGACGGACATGTGTATAAACATTAAACAGTGATAGAAAAATTAGCGTAAAATTAAGCCAAGAGTATTTAAATGTAGGCAAATGAGCTGCATATACTAAACTTGTATGCAAATAATGGCATAAAGGATTTCACAACCTGCTTTAGCGTCAATATTTCTATGCCTGGGTCTGGGTGGCTTAAACCTCTACATGCCCAAGACAGTAGTTTGATAGCATCAGGTGCTTTCCCTGATATCTGGATCATCTTCCCCTCAGATGATCCAGGGATCAGGCAAAGTCCATGATGCCATCAAAATACAGAAAGTATTTTGATAGCATTGGGGATGATTGTGGCACTGGGAAGTCCCATATGCAATCAAAATACCGTTGGGTGCTGGTGTCCAGACAGAAAGTGACTCCTTGGTGGCCTAGCATCCCTGAGCCCCCCACGTGACTTTAAAAAACGTTAACCTGGTGGTCTAGCAGCCCCTGAACCCCACCCCCACCCGACTTTAAAAAAAGTCAACCTGGTGGTCTAATGACCTCTGAATCCCTCACCCAGTGCCTTTCAAAGAAGGAGTGCTGCCTACATGCTCCCACTCTCGGTCTGTCATCTTGAAAAATGGCAGCACCTGGCCAAGTGTGGTGCATTCTGGGATGTACTGGGCAGGGTTAGACTGCCATATAATGCATATTCTACCTTATATAGCAGTTTTATATGCACCATGTGGGGCCAGGTGCTGCCATTTTTCAAGATGGCGGATCAAGAGTGGGAGTGCATAGGCAATGTTCCTGCTTTGAAAGGTACTGGGTGGGGGTGCAGATGGGGGGGGGGGGTTCAGGGATTGCTAGACCACCAGGTTAATTGTTTTAAAGTTGGGTGGGGGGTTCAGGGGCTGCTAGACCACCAGGTTAACTTTTTAAAAATCGGATGGAGGGTTCAGGGGCTGCTAGGTCACCAGGGAATCACTTTCTGTCAGGGCACCGGCCCTCAACAATATTTTGATGGCATCAGGGGCTTTTCATGATAACGCAATCACCCCTGATGCCATCAAAATACTGTTGGATGGGGGGATCAGGCCGCTAGGCCACCAGGGAGTCCCTGTCTTTCAGGGCACCGGCCCCCGGCCCCCGGCAGTATTTTGATTGCATTGGGGGCTTTTCTTGATGCTGTGATCACCCTCGATGCCATCAAAATTCTGACGGGGCTGATATGCAAATTAGCCATGAGGTGTTTGTTTCTTTGGGAGAGCATGCCAGACTAGTGTTGATTTCTTGTGTGCATGTGTTTGGCTTGCTCTCCCAGTTTAACGCTGCCATTTTGCACCCAGTTTAAGAGGTGGCTCACTTGCATGTACACAGTTTAACGTGGTGCTAATTTGCATGCACGTCTCTTTCTGCATGGTTGTGTTGAAGTCGTGCGCTATCAGTGCACTGCAAACAGGAGTAAAAATCTGGTAGAGTGCAACTTCAGTGTTGATTTTTTGCATCGGCCTGTAAGTTTGTACCTGAGGCAATGGAGGGTTAAGTGACGCCCCTTCTTTTCTGAACACATTACTAAGACCCTTATCCATTCTCTAGTCACCTCCCGTCTAGATTATTGCAGCCTCCTCTTCGTTGGTCTTCCTCTGAGTTATCTTTCCCTTTCAATCCGTTCAAAACTAAGCTGCAGGGCTAATCTTCTGCCAGTGTTGCTAAGCTCATGTCATCCCTCTTCTCAAATCATTTTATAGGATCCCTATCCATTTCCGCATCCAGTTTAAACTTCTCCTGCTGACCTATAAATGCCTTCATTTGCTTGCTCCTCACTTATCTCTCCTTACATCTCTCCTCGGGAACTCTGCTCTTCTGGCAGATCCCTTCTATCTATGCCCCTCTCTGCCAAATCCAGACATTGATCTTTTTATCTTACTGCTCCTTATGTTTGGAACAAACTGAGTCAGTACGTCAGGCTCCATCTGTGGCCCTGTTCAGATCCAGGCTAAAAACACTCTTCTTTGAGATGCTTTTGGATCCTGATCCCCCTAGCCTCCTGTTCACCTCCTATATGTTTCCTCACCATTCCCCTAGATATATCCTAGTCCGCAGTGTTGGGTTGTCTGTCTTGACTAGACTGTAAGATCTTATGAGCAGGGACTGTCTGTTACATATCTCTGTACAGTGCTGCGTATGACTTGCAGAGCTATAGAAATGATAAGTAATAGTATTAGTAGTATGTTCCTTCCTTTTTCTCCATTTCTTTCTCTTCCCATTTGTTTCTTCACCACTGTTGTCTCAGCTCTTCTTCCTTCCCTCTCATCGCTCTCTCCTTTCCTTCTTCCTCTCCTCCTGCCTCCTTTATCCCCCCTTCCCCATCTCTTTCCTTCCCTCTCCTCATCCCTGCCCTCCAATCTCTCCCCCATCTCTTACCTTCCCCCTCCCCAGTACTCTCCCTTTCTTCCTTTATTTCCTTCTTCCTCCTAGCATACTTTCTACCTCTCCGTTTTCCCGGCACTCTTACTCTCACACTTTATCACCCCTCCTGGCACACCCTGTCTTCTCACATATCTATCCTCTCCCCCTTCCTGGCACTCTCTTTCCTTCTCAGCACATTCTTCCTCTATCTGTTTCCTTCCCTTTACCTCACATCCTCTTTCCCTCCTGGTACTGTTTCTCTCTTCCCCCTTCCCTTTCCTGCTACACTCTCTCTTCCCTCTACCTCTCCCTAGGTGTTGCCTTGCCCAGCATTCTCCCTCCCCCTTCCACCTCATCCCTCTCTCCCATATACTCCCCCTCCCAAAACATTTCTCCCTGACCATCGCCCAACATTTCCATTTCTCTGCGCCTTCCCCTCAATCCAGCATTCTCCTCTTTTTACTTTCTCCAGTGCAGAATCCCCCCCACCTACCCTTTTTTCACCTATGGCCCAGAACCTCACCTCAAACTTTCTTCTTGCCAAGCTCCATTTTAGATACAAGGACAGCATCGGTAAGAGCACCATAACCCACACCGCTGAGCCTTTCAGTCCACGAGCTTTTGGAGGCTTTCTATGTCCTGCCCCTCTGATGCACATTTCCTGTTACCATGGGGGCTGGACACACAAAACCTCCAACAGCACATAGACTTGAAGGTTCAGCCCCAGACAATTTCAGGGGAATTATATCTGACCTTCTCTCTGGCTTAAAATCACAACATGCAATTATTTCATGTGTGCTAGGATATAAAATGTTAAACATCTATTTATCGTTTATATAATTCTTATTTATTTTTAAAATTTTGTTATTTATAGATTTCCATTCTACAATACCAAGCAATGTACACTTGTACAGAAATGGAAAAAGATAACAAAAAATGAAACAGGAAAACATTAAATTAAATTAAATGGAAATAAGATTCAATTTCTATCTAGTCCACAAGAGAGGAGCAAGTTAAATTAGCTACTGTAAAATTAAAATGCTTTCAATATTAGAAGAAACTTTGAAAAACTGGGAGACTGGGTGTCCAAATGGCAGATGAAATATAATGTGGACAAGTGCAAAGTTATGCACTTAGAGCCTGATCAATAACATCCACGTCCAGCTTCATAAATGTCAAAAGTGAAAACGGGCACGTAACATACCTGATTCCGAAACTGTGGAAATAGACGCACCCACAGTTCTGGAATCAGGGAAATATATGTTTCCGGTGCAGCATGAATAACACGTCTGGGGAAATAGGGCCCCCGCTGCTATAATGGGGCATGGGTTAATGCAGCAAATGGCCTGTATGTCCCTGTGCTCACCGTATGCAGAAAAGATAAGACGTTTGCGATGCTTCCCGTCTCCTTATGGCCACGCCTCCACTGACAAAACGTACATCTCTTAAGCTGATGCTCATACTGATAGTATTGTGCTCATGCAAGCAACACATTAAGATAAGGTCATGCAACCCAGTCTATATATAGTATACTAGTCTGCTGCATGCCCATAACACTACAGGTTTATTGCAGTGCACCAAAGCTATTGTAAAAGCAAAGGAAAGTGAGATGTTTGTCCTGACAGACCCTGAAGCAAAACATACATGGCAATTGATGAACACCTTAGCTATTCTTTCAGTGGTCATCGCCGAACACAAAACATATCCCTGTCATTCATAGGCAACCATCAAGATGAGAACATGCAACAGTGCAAACAGCCGAAACACAGGCCCAAAGGCACCATCATCTGTCCCCACCTTTGATAAAGACATGCTCTGCTATGTTGTTGTAGGGTAGCTCTGCAGAGGTTACTGCCCATTCACGCTGGCACGAGAGGAAAATGTCTGTCCGCACGTCCAGGCAGCCTAGTTGCATTTCAGAATGACCCACTTAGCGAAGAACAGCCTAAACTACGGTTACACGATGCAAGGTTCCACATTAGGAATCACCACCCAGGAAAAGGATCTGAGCATCATCGTGGATAGCACGTTGAAACCTCTGCCCCGTGTGCAGCGGTGGCCAAGAAAGCAAATAGAATGCTAGGAATCATAAGGAAAGGAATAGAGAATAAAACAAAGGATATTATAATGCCTCCGTATCGTTCCATGGTGTGACCACACCTTGAATATTGTGTGCAATTCTGGTTGCCATATCTTAAAAATTATATAGCTGAATTAGAAAAGGTACAAAGAAGAGCCACCAAAATGATAAAGGGGATGGAGGGAAATCCCTACAAGGAAAGGCTTAACAAGTTAGGCCTCTTAAACTTGGAAAAGAGACGGCAGAGGGAGATATGATAGAGGTCTATAAAATAATGAATGGAGTGGAACGGGTAAATGTAGATCGGTGTTTACTCCTCCAAAACGTATAAAGACTAGGGGGCATGTAATGAAGCTACAATGTAGCACATATAAGACTAAACAGAGAGAATATTTCTTTACTTAACACGTAATCAAACTCTGTAATTCGTTACCAGAGGATGTAGTAAAAGTTGTTAATGTAGCTGGATTTAAAGGTGATTTTGACGAGCTCATGGAGGAAAAGTCCATAAAACATTATTAAAGAGGACCGGGGAAATCCACTGCTTACCCACTGGACAAGCAGCATGGAATCTATAGAGGTATATTTACTATTCAGCGGTAGCGGCTTCCGTGCAATATTGGAGCCGCGGCCTCATTGATTTCAATGGGGCTGTGGCTCTGATATCGCACGGAAGCTGCTACCGCCGAATAGTAAACATACCCCTATATACATTTTGGGACTCTGACAGGTACCTGTGACCTGGATTGGCCACTGTTAGAAACAGGATTCTGGGCTTGATGGACCCTTTGTCTGACCTAGTATGGCAGATCTTATGTTCTTATGAGTTAAACTAGCTGCTAAGGTCCCCCTTCCAACTCACAATCTCCTTCATTCCTAGCAGCTTAGCACATCAAAAGTATTTCAGCCTTACAAAGCACAGCAGGTTCCCATACAGAACTTACAAGTTTGCAGAATGCCTCAGTCACACACCCAGAACACTGACAGGCCCTTCTAAATGTAGAATAAGTGACCACACATTAGAAACAGAAATGTACAGATAAAATTTAAACTGAACACCCCCAAGATGTCAGACTCTGCAGACAGTGCAACACTGGAGAAACAAACAGAAAAGCTTTTTTTTTTGTTTGTTTGTTGTAATGAGCAAACTGCAATGACATGAGAGATGCACAAGCAGGGAGGTGTGGCCTAGTGGTTGAGGCAAGTTACTTTGGCCTGTAGGGCCAGGGAATCAAATCCTGCTAGAGAACAGCAACTAAGGCCTGGGGTTTCTAGTCCCACAGGTGCTCCTTGTGGCCCTGAACAAGCCACTTGACCTTCAGGTGCAAAGACATAGATTGTGAGTCCTTTGTGGACAAGGGTAAAATATATATACAGTACCTGAATGTACACTGCTTTGACTGGTAGAAAAGTGGTATATAAGCCTAGTTAAATAAAATTCCCAAAGTTGACATTCTGATTGCTAAATTGAAAGTAAAATATTTTTTTTCTACCTTTGTTGTCTAGAAATTTTGCCTAATCACATTTCCACATTCCTCATCTGTCTTCTTTTAAACCCTGCCCAGGGTTTTCTTTCTATTTTCTGTCATTTTAAAAGAGGGTGTTTTCTTTTGCAAAGTCAGTGGAAATCTCACTGTGCAGTGGGGGAAAAAGTCACTTTTAAATCTAAAAAAAAGCCAAGCAACACATATACTCTGACTCAAAAGATAGGGATAAACATCTCCAAAACCTGCTCAATCCTTTAAACAAAAAGAGGCAGCTTCCACGTAGGACTAGGGTTGCCAACTTTTTCACCGAGAAAAACCCGACACCTGTGGCTCGCCATGCTCCACCCATTCTCCTCCCCCAGTCCCGCCCCTGCCCCGCCCCCAGCCCCACCCACAAAAATTACAGAGGATTCACTCACACACCCCCCTCAGTGCTGGTTCATTCACCCCCCCTCCCCTCAGTGCTAGTTCACTCACTCGCCCCCCCCTCCCTGCTGGTTCACTCACTCACCCCCTCCCCTGCTGGTTCACTCACACCACCCCTCCCCTCCCCTCCCCTCCCTGCTGGTTCACTTACCCACCCCGTGTCACTCACTCTCCCACCCCTGGCTGGTTCACTCACACCATCCCCCCCCCCCCCATGATGGTTCACTCAAACCAACCCCCCCCCACTGCGGTTTAACTCACACCCCCCCCCCCCCTCCACTGCTGGTTTACTCACACCACCCCCCCTTCCACTGCTGGTTCACTCACCCACCCCCCTGTCTCTCACTCACCCCCCCCCTGCTGGGTCACTCACACCAATCCCCCCCCTCCCTCCCTCCCTCCCTCCTGCTGGTTTAATCACACCATCACCCCCCCCCCCTTGCTGGTTCACTCACACCCCTGCCCTGCCCTGCCCAAGCTGCTGCTTCTGCTTTGTACAGAGCAGCGGCTGCAATACACTTACTTTGAAAAGTAAAGAAACTGTGTGGAGAGCCCTCCGGTCATCGCAGAGCCCGAGGAAGTGATGTCATGGGGGCGGGCTCCTCACAGGTTGTCTTTCCTTTTCAAATTAACTTTAGCTGCAATAAAGTTAATTTGAAAGGAAAGACAACCTGTGAGGAACCCACCCCATGACATCACTTCCTCGGGCTCTGCGATGACCGGAGGGCTCCTCACACAGTTTCTTTACTTTTCAAAGTAAGTGTAGTGCCGCCGCTGCTCGGGTCAAAGCAGCAGCAGCGGCTGCACTATTATGGGGAATCGCGTTCGCGTTCGCATTCGCGCCGTGGACTTCGGGAGGAAAGCCGGTTTTTTGCTCTGGCCGCACCCGATCTTGCGGCCAGAGCAAAAAACCGGCTTTTCAACGGCCGGTTTGACATCTGTGCCGGCAGCCGGCCTGGCCATGGAAAAACCGGCCAGGCCGGCTGAAAACCGGCCGGTTGGCAACCCTACGTAGGACGATTCTCTCCCGTGAACATGATTAAATCGGGCATGGGCGCAATTCAAACCTAATTCCGCATTCACAGGTATAGATGCGTCCGCGTTTATGGAATCGGCATGTAGATGTGTCTGGCACAGAATGTCCAACATGCTGTTCAGCCAGCACGTTGCATATATTCAGAGTGAGAACCACACATGGGTGCAGGCACGGGCTATAGAGTGAAGCAGAAAATCCCATCCCCGCTAATATTACGGGTGACGGGTAGGTGTTGAAATGGTTTTGGATGTATGTTTGCTCACCATATTCTGGAAAGATACACGTTTCTGATCGTGTCCACGATATACCTCTGGATGCCTCTGATGGCCACGCCTTCTCAGTTAAAATGTGCATCTCCTAAGCTGCTGTTCTTACTGTCAGTATTTCGCTGATGCAAACCAGACATAAATACTAATGATAAATGAATGCTGATGTAAACTAGACTATATACTAGTTTTTTCATGCCAAGAAAAGTGCTAAGTAATCTCAGTAAACTGTAATATATTAAAAGAGAAAGTAAATATTAACACGTTTGTCATGTAATACCTTGCATTAAAAAGTACTTGGCAGTATAAAAATGCTTCAGTCATTCTTACATTGGTCATCTCTAAAAACACTCTTTAAAATGCTAATTATAGACCCTTACCAAGTTCACAACAGTGGGTCCTTATTTGAATAGATTAATAGGATTTACTATTAATTAACGAATGAAAGGTTGCTTCCAATTGGCTGTAGTCCCTGAAGAAGGCCTTGGGTCGAAACACGTGTAGGGCAGACCTGGTGACACAATAAAGCTCCTATCTTCCAGTGGCGTGGCTCTCCTGCTCTTCTTTGCTGCTTATTTCGGTCTGTATACATCCGCTATCTGTGGGGCAACCTTGTGTGCCTTCCCACAGTCTGCTTTGTAGTAATGCTCCTCTGATCAGGCCTGTGTGGGGATCCCTGTGTCATCATACCAAGTAGCCAGCCTCCAGATATATCACCACTCTCACAACTTGCATAGATCCTGGACTGGGTAAGGATGTAGGCCTCATGGCACAATCTGCGTAATGTTGGCACAACATCAGTCATGTCTTCCAGTGCCTGGCACAGCTAATGTATGGCTGCCCTAACATACTAAATGATATAGGTCAACTGACAGAGGGTACAATTATCAAATTAGAAAATATCTATGATCCCTCCACATATACGAGAGATTCTTCCCTATATTACTTCACTACATTGTTCTAAATATTGGTCAGTAGAAATCTTTTATACAGGTTTTTTTTGTAATGGTCATTAATTTTGTTGATGGAACCAGTGGTCTCAGACTTAGAATGGCAATATTACCAAGGGTTTCCCCTTTAGAATGTTTGCCTAATATTTGCATCAACGACCACTCTATCGGTTCCCAAGGCTTTTAAAGCCTTTGTAGTTGTTTTATCGTGGAAAATCGTCTCAATATTATTTAAATTTTCAATTTTTATAAAAATCGTACTTAGCTTGACAGCTGTTCCTGAAATGCCCTAATGCAAGAAATTATGCAGATCTTCAAAACAGTCCACGGGTTCCCCCATGCAGATCCTAAAAGGCGTTCCCGCATTTCCCCAACGCTACCTCAGTGGTACCGTCTGCGCGTTTCAATTCTTTCTTCAGGGGGTTAGGAACAAAGATCAGCTCTATCTGTAATATAGTAAGCATATCACATTTAAACATGACGAAGTTGTATACAACAATCACATGATTGGGATTCACATAGACCATCAAGAAATGTTCCTACCTTGTCAGGAAGTCTTTGACATATTCAATATCTATGTGCGGTTGTTAGCATGTTACTCAGAGCTCTCCGGCTTTCATAAAAATGCTGCGCATGTGAACCACAATCTTGGTGGACATTTAAAGAATTGCGTCATTGCATCAGTGCAACGTCAAACCGTAGAAGCCACCCATTTTTCTGTGGCGAGCCGGTAAAGTTAAAGTTGAAATAGCGATTAGTGATTCAAATGCAAGCGCCCCATTCAATCGTATTGTTGAGACCCCCTGGGAAAACTGATTGTAATTTGTAGATCCATTTCTGTTCATGCATAAGTAAATTGTGTGCCCGAGATTTACCGTTTCTACCTGTCGCAACCCATTCTATCCCAAAACTACTGACCAATATTTAGAACGATGTAGTGAAGTAATATAGGGAAGAATCTCTCGTATATGTGGAGGGATCATACATATTTTCTAATTTGCCCTATCACACTGACACCTGGTGACCCTGCAGTCATCTGTAAGGTCCAGGTACTGGCCAGGCATTCATGTCCTCCCTGAATTGCAGATCAGCAAACCAGATCTACCCGTGCAACCCTCAAACCCGTGAAACAAACTTCCACTTGCAGGAACAAATTGTAGAACACAGCAGAAAATTTTCTAAGTACTGGCCTTATTCCACATCTCTAGCAGGAATAATGGGCACGTCTGCAGGGAAGTAAAACAACGTACAAGGGCCTTTCCAGAATACGTTATATACGTCTCCACAGCAAACCATGCCCCGTTGTGCCCCTCTCAGCTAAGAGCTGAGATCCCCGTGCAAGCGCTGTGTACCATGAACCGGAATACTCCCATAGATAGTTTTGCGAGATACACTCTCCCGTGCATGTGTAAATAGCCTATTTGGGGTCTGGAATGACCCCCCAATGTCTACAGTCCCAAAATCATCTCCAAGAAGATTGCCACTTCACTCAAAACACCGACAATTTACTATAATAGAGAAAAGATAGTCTCTAAGAGAGTCCCCTTTATAGTGATGTACAACCCAGAGCTCGAAAAACTGAGAAAATCATAAAAGACCTACAACCGCTACGCCAGGAAACGAATTACTGAGAGAGGTATTTCCTGATGCCCCAGTATTGTTTTTTTGGCAACCATCTAATTTGAAACAAAAATTAGTGAGAAGCAGACTCTCAATAGGAGCCCAAAAAAGATGATAATGGCACAAGTCCCTGCAATATACCAAGCTGCAAATTATGCCAACACATATCACAGGACCCCACAGTCAGTCACATGAGAAAAACATTCAACAAAAGGGGATCCTACACATGCTCCTCTTCCAATGTAGTTTATATGATTCAATGCAGGAAATGTACAAAGGGCTGCTACATTGGAGAGACAAGCCAAATGTTACAAACAAGGCTGAATGCTCACAGACATCTAATTATGCAAAACAGAACAGACCAAGGTGTGAATTCAGCCAATGCAGCATCTGCTATCTGCACTTCAAAGGGCCAGAGCACAGCATTGATGTTTTTATGGTGCGGGTCCTGAGCGGAAGTTTTAAATCTATCCAGGACCGTAAAACGTTTGAAATGAAGCTGATGAAATACCTTGAATCACACCAGACAAGACTCAATAAGGACACTGATTTCCAGTCACATTATAAACTGACCACCAACAGGACTCATAATAACATTCATAGTAACATAGTAGATGACGGTAGATAAAGACCAGCAGGGTCCATCTAGTCTGCCCAGGAATATGGCAAGAGTAGGTGCAGGCCACACCTCTCCATGTCTTTGTTTAGGGGTGAACCCACCTCTCCATGTAGGACACCCCTATTTGATGAGATGTTAGATGGTTCAGAAGTTATATGTTTCAGTTTATTTTGTTTTTATCCTGTTGCTGTAAAGGGATCCACTGTGTTTGTCCCATGCCGTTTTGAATTCCGTCACCGTGTTTGCCCCCACCACTTCCATCGGGAGGGCATTCCAAGCATCTACCACCCTTTCAGTGAAAAAATATTTCCTGACATTGCCTTTCAATTTACCACCTTGCAGCTTCATGTTATGCCCTCTCGTTTTACAGCTTCCCGTCTTTGGAAGAGGTTTGTTTGTTCATTTCTCTCTAAGTATTTAAAGGTCTGAATCATATCTCCTCTGTCTCTCCTCTCCTCCAAAGTGTACATATTTAGGTCTTCAAGTCTCTTCTCATAAGGCTTCTGTTGCAGGCTCCGAATCATTTTGGTCGCCTTCCTCTGAACAGTTTCCAGTCTTTTTACATCTTTTGCAAGATATGGTCTCCAAAACTGAACACAGTATTCCAAGCGAGGCCTCACCAGTGACTTGTACAGTGGCATAAGTACCTCTTCCTTTCTGCTGGTAATTCCTCTTTGTATGCAGCCCAACATCCTCCTGGCTTTTGCCACTGCCTTGTCGCACTGTTTTGCCACCTTGAGATCATCAGAGATAATCATACCAAGGTCTTTCTCCTGAACCGTGTACACCAACCTCTCGCCCCCTATCGCGTACATTTCCCTTGGATTTCTGCTACCCAAGTGCATGACACTGCACTTTTTCACATTAAATCGTAGTTGCCAAGCATTAGACCATTCTTCCAGCTTTTCTAGATCTTTCCTCATGTTAACCACTCCCTCGGGGGAGTCCACTCTATGGCAAATTTTTGTGTCATCTGCAAAAAGACAGACTTTTCCATTCAGTCCTTCAGCAATATCACTCACAAATACATTGAACAATGCCGGACCCAGGACCGAACCCTGGGGCACCTCACTAATCACCTTCCTTTCATCCGAGTGAACTCCATGTACCATCACCTTCTGTCGTCTGTCAGTCAACCAATTTCTAATCCAGTTTACCATCTTGGGACCCATCCCCAAGCTACTGAGTTTATTGACAAGCCTCCCTATGAGGAACAGTATCAAAGGCTTTGCTGAAAACCAGGTAGATGGCATCCATCACATGCCCCTTATCTAGTTCCTTGGTCACCCAGTCCAAAAGCTCAATCAGATTTGTTTGGCAAAACCGTCCTTCGGTAAAACCATGTTGCCTCGGATCTTGCAACCTGTTGGTTTTGAGAAAGTTCACTATTCGCTCTTTCAGGAGTGCCTCCATTACTTTTCCTGCCACTGAGGTAAGGCTCATGGGCCTGTAGTTTGACACTTCTTTCCTGTCACCACTTTTGTGTAGAGGTACAACATCAGCCATTCTTCAGTCCTGAGGAACCTTTCCTGTTTCCAAGGATCTATTGAAGACATCCTTTAATGGTCCTGCAAGAACCTCTCTGAGCTCTTTCAGTATCCTGGGATGTATCCCATCTGGTCCCATGGCTTTGTCCACTTTCAGTTTAGCAAGTTTTTCTAACACCTCATCTTCTGTGAATGGTGTGGTATCTACTTCATTCCCATTTTTATATTTGGGAGTCACAGCTGGTCCATCTCCAGGATTTTCTTTAGTAAAAACAGAGCAGAAGTATTTGTTTAGCAATTTCGCTTTTTCAATGTCACTTTCCATTAGTCCTTTCCCATCACTTCTGAGTCCTGCAATTCCAACTCTGATCTTCTTCCTTTCCCGAATATACCTGAAGAAAGTTTTGTCGCCACCCTTAACATCTTTAGCCATCTTTTCCTCTGCCTTTGATTTTGCTTTCCTTATTTCTCTTTTTGACTCTTTGAGTTTGATCCTGTATTCATTTATGTGGTTTTCTGTTTGCAAGCTTTTGAATTTTGCGAAAGCTGTGTTTTTTGCCTTTATTTGAGCAGCCACTTTTTTGGAAAACCAAATAGGTTTCCTTCTCCTCTTGTTTTTATTTACTTTTCTTACATATTTATCTGTTGTCCCTTTTATTGCCATCTTTAGTTTAGCCCATTGCAATTCCACTTCCCTTATCTCCTTCCACCCCGTCATCTCCTCCTTTAGGTACTCGGCCATTTTATTGAAGTCAGTGTTTTTGAAGTTCAGGACTTTGAGCTTGCTATGATTGGCCTGTACCATGGCTTTTATCTCAATCCACACCGTGTGATGATCCTACTAGAGAACAGCAGGTGAGTTCTCTAGCAGAAACACAGGGGCACTCATGCAGACATTCGACATGCTATCACCGTTGGTGAGCACTAAATCCAGTGTTGAGCTTTCCCTGGTTGGTTCCATCACCATTTGTCTAAGTAATGCATCTTGGAGAGCATCCACAATTTTTTTGCTTCTTTCCAGATTTGCAGAAGGAGTAATCCAATCCACATCAGGTAGATTAAAGTCACCCAATATGATCACTTCCCCCTTTGTGGCTATCTTGGCAATATCTATAATCAATTCGTTATCTCTCTCTTCAATTTGAGTCGGAGGTCTGTAGACTACAGCAGTATGGATGACAGTGCCATCTCCTCTTTCCAACGCAATCCAGAGCGCTTCTTCTTTTCCCCATGCCCCCTGCATTTCAGTAGCTTTAATATTGCTTTTGACATACAAGGCTACTCCTCCTCCTTTTCCATTTTCTCTGTCTCTTCTGAATAGATTATAGCCAGCTATGGCTATATCCCAATCATGCAATTCATTAAACCATGTTTCTGTAATGGCTACGATGTCCAAATCCATTTCCACCTTTAGGGCTTCCAGGTCTGGAACTTTGTTGGCTAAGCTTCGAGCGTTTGTGCTCATTATTATTATTATTTTTTATTTATTTCTTTTATATACCGTGCTCTTTAGAATCAGTGCGGTTTACATGTATACTAACAGGTACATTTTATTACCTTGTCCCCAAAGGGCTCACAATCTAAGTGTACCTGAGGCAATGGAGGGTTAAGTGGCTTGCCCAAGGCCACAAGGAGTGGCCATGGGACTAGAGACCCCAGTCTCTCCGGCCTGAGGTTGCTTGTCCCCATGCGGGAATTACTTTCCAGCATTTACCTGGCTTGTATGCATTTTGCATTTTTTTTGTTCTGCCCATTTCTTCCCACTTGTTTTTGATGTGTGGTTTAAAAGTGTGGCTGTTTCTGATGTTATTCTGCTTTTATAGGGGGTGACTTGCAGATCTTGACCTTCCACATCCGTCACCCTCTTTTCCTAGTTTAAATGCATATCCACATACTGCCTGAATGTTTCACTTAGGATTTTTTTCCCTGCGACTGCCTTGTTCCTCAAACCTGGAACTAAGGTGTCCCCTCTTCCCCCCCCATTTTCTGATAAGTGTCCTTGGGGTATGTTTACTAAACCGTCTTAATGTGCGCCCGGCGATAGTGTGCAGGCTGCCATAAAAGGAGTGGGCGTTTCAGTCTTAAAGTAGCAAAACGGGATTATCGCGCGATAACGTGCGCTGCTGCGCACATTAACGGGCTAAGCGCGTTAACACGCGGTAATCTTAAGTAGGTGCCCAGACATTCAAACACAGAAACAGAGGTGTAGTACAATGGTTAATGCACTGACTGATGATACAGGGGTCATGAGCTTGATCCCCCAGTGTGCCTAATGCATAAGGCTGGCTGAGGCATCAGCTTTGACATGTAAGTATTGTTTCTTGAGGCATTTTATTTGTATTTTAATTATTGCTGCCAGCAAACACACCCTCACATGCCATAACCTAAGGTGCCACATAAGGCACCCTATAAGGCACTCCATAGGGCACATTATAAAGTGCACTGTCTGCCACGGCACCCTATAATGTCCCCTATAGGGCACCCTATAAGGCGCTCCATAGGACAACTTATAAGGCACCGTATATGGACTGCAACCATAAGGTGACTCAGAAGGCGCTTTATAGTATAAAGCGCTTTCTGAGGCACCTTATGGTTACAGTAAAAGAAGCCGCCGCCGGCGGGAAAGCCTCTCCACCATCTTCTTCCCCTGATCGGGGAAAGCAACGCCGCCAGGCCATCCGGCCTGCTTGTGAAGCCCCTCCAGCCCAGTCGGGGCTGTGCGAGGGGGAGGAGCAGCAGCGGACCGCATAAAAGAAGCCGCCGCCGGCGGGAAAGCCTCTCCACCATCTTCTTCCCCTGATCGGGGAAAGCAACGCCGCCAGGCCATCCGGCCTGCTTGTGAAGCCCCTCCAGCCCAGTCGGGGCTGTGCGAGGGGGAGGAGCAGCAGCGGACCGCATAAAAGAAGCCGCCGCCGGCGGGAAAGCCTCTCCACCATCTTCTTCCCCTGATCGGGGAAAGCAACGCCGCCAGGCCATCCGGCCTGCTTGTGAAGCCCCTCCAGCCCAGTCGGGGCTGTGCGAGGGGGAGGAGCAGCAGCGGACCGCATAAAAGAAGCCGCCGCCGGCGGGAAAGCCTCTCCACCATCTTCTTCCCCTGATCGGGGAAAGCAACGCCGCCAGGCCATCCGGCCTGCTTGTGAAGCCCCTCCAGCCCAGTCGGGGCTGTGCGAGGGGGAGGAGCAGCAGCGGACCGCATAAAAGAAGCCGCCGCCGGCGGGGAAAAGCCTCTCCACCATCTTCTTCCCCTGATCGGGGAAAGCAACGCCGCCAGGCCATCCGGCCTGCTTGTGAAGCCCCTCCAGCCCAGTCGGGGCTGTGCGAGGGGGAGGAGCAGCAGCGGACCGCATAAAAGAAGCCGCCGCCGGCGGGAAAGCCTCTCCACCATCTTCTTCCCCTGATCGGGGAAAGCAACGCCGCCAGGCCATCCGGCCTGCTTGTGAAGCCCCTCCAGCCCAGTCGGGGCTGTGCGAGGGGGAGGAGCAGCAGCGGACCGCATAAAAGAAGCCGCCGCCAGGCGGGCCCGCGCCTGGTCGGGCCCGCGCCTGAGGGCCCTTTGGCGTGGCCCTTAGGCGGGGACTGAGAGAAGGAGCACCAGAAGAACTCTTGCCACCAGCGGCACCTATCCTCAGTCGGGAATAGAGCCGCCGGCAATAAGGTAACAGCACCAGCTTCACTCACCCAATTCGGAGCTACTTGCATGGACTTTTAAGGTACTTTTCGAGTGGTTGTATGTTGAGGCCTGATAGAGACAAACAAGGAATGTAATCGTACAACAAGAATACAACAACTTATTAAATACCATTGCCAGTAGTGATCATTGTGAGATACTGCTACCTATGATAACTACCCCTCTTACACTGTTACTATGAGATACAGTTGCCAATAGTAATTATTGTGAGATACTGTTGCCGGTATTGATCATTGTCAGATACTGTTGCCAGTATTGATTATTGTGAGAAGCTATTTCAGCAGTAATTATTGTAAGATACTCTTGCCAGTAGTAATTTATTGTGAGATACTGTTGTGAGTATTGATCATGGTGAGATACATTTGCCAGCAGTAATTATTGTAAGATACTCTTGCCCGTAGTAATTTATTGTGAGATACTGTTGTGAGTATTGACCATGGTGAGATACATTTGCCAGCAGTAATTATTGTAAGATACTCTTGACAGTAGAAATCATTGTGAGATACTGTTACCAGTGATGATCATTGTGAGTTACTATTGCTAGTAATATTTACCCACGGCAATCAGTAGTAATTATCTCTTCTTGCATTGCTATTACAAGACACTGCTGCCAGTAGTAAATACCCTCCCTGCACTGTTAGCTTGAGATACTATTAACAGTAATAATTTCCCTCCCTCCAACTACATACCTCCAACTACTTCCCTCCCACTCTACCCATTACCTCATAAAATGAACAAAATGTCTCCTACTAAGATTACAAATCTCCTTTTCACTCTCTTCTTAATAACCCTCCTAACTCAACACATATACACTTACAAAACCAACCAAAAACCATACAATAACATCCCAATCATCTACAATCATAACCGGAACCCTTATAATAATTTCCCAATCACGTACAATCAATACCAGAACCCAATATATAGCTCTACATACACAAACTCTCATGATCACCACTCGCGCCACACTTCACACAAACGCCATCACCGCCTCATCCAAATAAAGCAACAACCCATAAATGATAAAATTGACCAAAATGACAATACAAACATCAAACTACAACTCATCCTAATAAACATACGATCCATAAGAAACAAAATACCTATAATTAATGACATAATTAACGATACATCCCCTGACATTATCTGTATTACTGAAACATGGCTCTCACCTACAGACACTATACTACTAAACCAGCTAACCACATATCAATATGACATATTCAATTGCCAAAGGAATATAAAAAGAGGAGGGGGTGTAATGATTCTCACCAAAAATTACCTAAAATTCACCCTAACAAACCTAAATAATATAGATGGAATGGACATCATTAACATAGAAAATAAAACTATGGCTCTCACCCTCATCTACAGACCCCCATCATCCGATCTGAAAAACCTCACCCCTATCCTAGAACTTGCATGTACAGCATCACAAAGCAAACCACTTTTACTCCTTGGGGACTTGAACCTTCCATCACTGAACCATTCACAGTCAGATAACTTCATAGACGCTATGTCACAAATGGGGTTCACACAGATAATACATGCTCCTACGCACAAAAAAGGTAACATACTTGATGTAATTTTCCTCCCAGCCACACTCTACAGTCACTTACCACATACCACTCCGAGTATAACTGAAGTACCCTGGTCAGACCACCATCTTATCAAAATCCAGCTACCAGCACAAATCCCAAAAAACAACGGGAGCACAACTCCACATACATCACGCTTCGTACGCTTTGACAAAGACACATTCCTCGATAAAGTACTACCCAAACTAGACACAAGCTCACCAGACATCAACTCAACCATAACACATTGGAATCTAACTATTCAAAAAGCAGCTGTCCACACACAAGTCTTACACAAACAAACAAAAAAGACAGAAAAATGGTTCACAAAAGAGCTGTCAAAACTAAAAAAACAACTGAGGAGACAAGAAAAGAGATGGAGAAAACTAAAATCTGATGAAAACAAATCCCAATATATGCTCTTACTTATGGAATACAAAAACGCAATTAACAAATCAAAAAGAGACTACCACTCCAAAGTAATAAATTCATCCATCAACCGCCCAAGGGAGTTATTCGCGATAGTAAAAACATTAACCAAAACTAATAACACCGAACCTAAACAACAAGCAATAAATATACAAACACTAGCAAAACATTTTGCAGAAAAACTAAAAAACAAAACCACTACCTCAACTCCTGTATTATCAAACACGAAAATCTCACATGAATGGACAAGTTTCCAGTTGGTAGAACAAAAACAACTCCTCAAAATCATAACTATGATAAACACCACCACTTCCCCACTCGATCCATGCCCCGTGTCATGGATTAAGAGTGCAAGAGATGAACTGGTGGTAAATATACAATACATCGTTAACCAATCCCTTTCACAGGGCATCATGCCTGATGCCCTAAAACTCACAACACTCCGACCAATAATAAAGAATAATAAGCTCGACTCAAAAGACCCGAATTCATACAGACCCATAGCCAGCATTCCATTCATAGCCAAAATAATAGAGAAAACAATTCAAATTCAGTTACAAGAACACATTGATGAACACAAACCCCTTGACTCACACCAATTTGGTTTCCGCCCATTCCATGGAGTAGAAACCCTCCTAATCACCCTTATGGACTTCCTCATCAAGGGCACAGATGACAAACATCAAGGCTTCTTACTCCTATTTATAGATATCTCTGCCGCCTTCGATAACATTAATCACATGACACTGATCAACAGATTAGAAAACCTAGGAATAGGCGGGATTGTCCTTAACTGGTTCAAATCCTATATTTCACATAGATTAATACGAGTCCAAATTGACCAACAAGCATCAGAAACATTCCCTCAAGGACAGGGAATACCCCAGGGATCAGCCCTTTCAGCCCTCTTATTTAACTTGTACCTGCAACCGATAACAGACATATTTAAAAAACACAGGATTAACCATTTTATATATGCCGATGACATCATGTTAGCTATCCCCATAAATGCTAAAAACCCTACATATGACTCGCTATCCAAATGCATGGCTGAGACCTCCTCCTGGATGGAAACTAACCACCTTAGCATAAACCTCAAAAAAACTGAGGCAATGTTTGTGACAAGACCACCCACGACTGAGAACACATACCCAGAAACAATCACAATCAACAAAACCTCCATACACGTCAGAAAACAGGTAAAATACTTAGGAGTAATAATAGACCACACCCTCACCATGCTACCACACATAAAACAAATAGTAAAAACCATTTTCTATAAACTCAAAACTATTCAGCACCTAAGGCCACTCCTTGAAACACAAGACTTTAGATCCGTAGTAAGTACACTGATCACCCCACACTTCGACTATTGCAATAGTCTCCTAATAGGCCTCCCCCAAAAAAGCATATACCTTCTCCAAAGAGCACAAAACATCTGTGCAAAGGTAATCTCTAAAGCTCGCCTAATAGACCACGTAACCCCAATACTGCTGGAACTCCACTGGCTCCCTATAAACAGCCGAATCAAATATAAGATTATCCTAACAACCTATAAACTCATAAATGACATAACCCCTTCACACCTATCCACATTACTGCAATCTCCAACATCGACAAGGACCCTCAGACAGAACGCGGCCCACTCCCTCATCATACCAAAAGCCATCCGTAAAACTAAGAATTCCACTAGCTCCAGAGCATTCTCATTCACTGCCCCTACACTCTGGAACGACCTCCCTATTGAACTTCGCACCATAAGAGACCTCACCCAATTCAGAAAAGAATTAAAGACCTACCTGTTCACTGAACACTTCGAAATCCCCTATACCCCCAAAGCCAGCTCCACAACAAACATGGTCACACATACACAAACTCCCTTAATCCCCTAACCCAACAATGTAACCACAAGACTTTTCCCCCCCTCACACCTTGAAGACGAAAAAAAGGAACTAAATTCCAGCACCTACACCAATTCCTGCCCCACACACCACACACACCACACACTGTAAATATTCATTTGTATAAAGTTTAATGTGTTTGCTTTAATACCTATAAATGTTATATTTACTGTTTAATGTAAATAGTTGATTTCTATTGTTCTATGTTCTATGTAAAATGTATACAAACTGTGTACATGACTGTTAATTTGTTATATGTAAACCGCCCTTGATCTCTGGAAGGGGCGGTATAAAAGAAATAGTTAAATAAATAAATAAATAAATACAGTACTCTGAGGGTGTTTTTGCTGGCAGCACTAATGTACATTAAAAATTGACAATGCTCCAGATAGCTCTATCAAATAACCCCACTGTGGGTTTGAACCCATGATCTCTGGCTCCACAGGCAGTGAAGTAACCAGTGGGCTACAGCTATTAACAAGCCCCTGGTTGGCTACAGAAGGACTGCATGTCACCACACAAACAGTCTGCTGTGGTTACCAGGATAGGGTTAACCCACCCGTACCCATGATGCACTGCACATGCAAATCAGCAGTCTACAGATGATCACAAGATGGGGTATGCACCTCCACAGCACCTCGGCCTGGTAGGGGGAACTGACCGCGTGCACCCCCACAGCACCTCAGCCTGGTAGGGGGTACTGACCGTGTATGTTACTGGCACAGAGTAGCTACAGACCATCACATTGTGCGGGTACTGTGCTCACCCTGAGGGTGAGGTGGGGCACCCAGCACCAGGTCCACAGCACCTTGCATGGCTGAAATAGACTATGCTGCAGGTCCCCATCAATGCTAGTGTGTGTAATAGGTAGTTCCTGCAGACGCATCTGCATTTCTCAGTCATGTCTAGCCCTTATGGGCTATGATGCACCTAAAATAGTGCATATCCTGTGTTGGTACCATGGTGAAGGGGGGGGGGGTATTTGGACCCATAGGTGGATTATGCACCACCACCCAACCCACTCTCTGTGGCTCAGGGTGGGAAACAGGATCTCCCACCAACAGAGCCACACTCTAACGCCCCGCAATGGTGGCAGTAGAGAGAACCATCAACCCCAGTCCTGCTGGGGAACAGACACCATACAGGGAAGACAATGCAGATCTGTACACATCCATAAGGCAAGGCAGACAGAAGGCCTGGAAATGCTCATCTGCCCCCCACCACTATCTGACATTCTCCAGCAGCAAGCCTCCAGCTGCTGCACCCTGCAAGATGTTCCATCCAGACACATACTAGTTGCAGACAGTCTGCTAGCTAGTCCATAGTGCATGTTTCTGGAGGAGATGTATGTACCTAGAACTGGGATGTCAGCATACACATCAAGCAGATAAGTAAGTGATTGGGCCCCAAAAGAGAACCATAAGCATCACATGAGAAAAACACTATAATAGCACTATGGGGGAACCTAGCCATGCCATGGTCACTGCTCAGTCAGGGTGAGAGTGACCTCCCAGCAGGACATGCTGTGGCCACCCTGTCCGTGCAGGTGGTTGTCAGGCACTACAATGTCCGAGCCATTGCCCTATGCCCTGTGCAGATGTATCCTGGCCAGGCCACCCTGTCCGGGCTATACCCATGGTACCTTGCTCCTCATTATGCACATTGGCAGGCTTATACTGGCAACAGTGTGGGCTGAGGAAGGTGTTGGCAGACACCACACACTGGATAGACAAACACACGCTCCCACACCTATGCCAGCATTGTGCAAATATAGAGGCTCTTGGCAGCCCTGGCCACCGCACCAGTCCTGGGCACAGTGCAGGCATGGCTATGGTACGCAGTACTGTTGGGGTCACTCCCCAGGGTGGTAAACACTGTCAGACATCAGACCTGAAGCACACTCCACAGACAGCAGAAAGGTTGCTATGATGCAGCTCAATCAGCAAATAGTGCTTAACTTAGGAATTGCTATCTGCCAGTAATCATAGCAACCGTTTGATAGGTGTGTACAATATTCCCAGGTTTAGGGTGGCATTGCTAAGGTATGCTAGTATAGGGAGATGCATGCAGGGCCCAACATCCTGCCTCTCCAGGAAGCTTTGGATAATGGAGCCTGTGGGTGAGGGTGTGTCTGCCCCTGTTGGCCGCTGCTCTAGGGCAGAGGTTCCCAACTCGAGTCCTGGTGGGCCAAACACTGTTCGGGTTTTCATGCTGTCCCTAATGAATATGCATGAGATACATCTGCATACCATGGGGGCGGTGCATAGACATGCAGCACAGCCGTGGTTATTGGAGGCAGCATGGAACCTGAATGGTGTTTGGCCCTCCAGGACTGCATTTGGGAGACTCTGCTCTAGGTAATGTGCATGTTTATGGTGTCTGTGCTCTGTAGGGTAAAATGTAGGTTTATTGGGCATGTTTCTGTTATCTGCAATAAAGGTTCTGTCTGTATTAGCATGTTTTAGTAGTGGGTGAAATATGGGGACTGGGTTGGCAGGAACCACAGCTGGGACTTGAACCTGTGACTTTCTGCTCCTGAACACACTGGTTGTGTTCACTGCACCACCATGTTGCCACAGAGATAGTGCATTCCCTGGAGATACCATGACTGTTTGTCAGACAGAGCCTGTCTGTTGCAGTGCACAGCACCCACCTAAACAGGGCTAGGCCATGGCCTGCTCTGGGCAGCTGCCACTGACCCTCCACCACCAGTACCCCTCTGCCACCATGCTGACATGCCCTTCTGCTGGTGGTGCTGGTGCTGCGCAGTCTCAGGCCATCCAGTGTGTGGATAGGTGGCTGCCTATGGTGTGGGTTCTGGGGTAGGGGTGCCTGCATAGCTGTCCATGCTTTCCCCCAGCACCGCCTGCCAATGTTCCGTGCCATTGGGGGTACCTGCTGGGTACTATTCCCTGTGACACCGTGGGAAGCACACTCTTGCCCATGTTGGGCCCTCAGCAGTTGCTGTCTGGCTGCTCTACTGTTTCAGCATTCCTATGGGCCAGCTAGGCATTACCCTAGTCCGCACTGTGCCCCAGCTGCACCACAGCATGTGCCGCCTGCAGCCCTCTGTGTCCCCTTTTCCAGCATCTGTCCAGTTGCCCATTCCGACATGCCCGCCCTGCTGTTGTGGAACATGTGCACACCATAGGAAACCTGTCCAATGGAGAGGAAAACCCTGATCAGCGCAATTTCACTGTGGGCTCATTCACCTTGTACGGGGACAGAGCATAGACCCTTCCAAAATTCATATCTTTTTTTTGGAGCTTTCTTGGGGGTGTTTTTTGATGTTTCCCATTGATATCACTATTGCCCAGCTTGGTTATGTTTTTTTTTACATTTTCTTCTGGTCTTTTTCACTGTTTCTTTGTCCTTTTGTTCCGTGCACATGTATCACACTTATCACTTTTTTGTAGGTTTCCCTGGTTTTGCTGTACATTGCTGACGGAAATGGTCTCTTTTCCCTTTAAATCAGCTCTAACGCCAGGGTTTCACTGGCGTTAGTTTTCAGCCTTGGATTTCACAGCGTTAGTGTGCAGGGAGCCTCTCCCTTCCCACTCTCCGCCCATTGGCCCTCTCTCTCCGCCCCTGGGGAGCCTTCCTCCGCCCTCCGGGAGCCTTTCTCCGCCTTCAGCGCTCGTTTGCGCCTTATCGCGCGATAAGGCGCCTTATCGTGCGATAACATGGGAGAGCGCACGTTAAGACGGTTTAGTAAACATACCCCCTTGATTTGTCTGCAAAAAAATCCACTGTGATGGAGACACAAGCCAGAAGCAGGCATGTCTGCTCATTAGAAAGGTGGGGGGAGGGGCAAGATTCAAGCCATTGGGCCACAGGTGGGTGGGTGGGTGGGAGGGAGGGAGGGAGGGGGAGGGAAAAATGCAGCCGCTGGCAAGTGGGTGATTGTAGGGCGGTCTGAAGTCCCTCCCTCACAAGCACTGAGAGAGATGTACAGCAGTGTGGAGGGCAAGTAGCAGCATCTTTGCCCTGGGGATTGGGACTGATATATTGTCAGCATCTCCGCAAAATGTGGCAGGAGCATTGAGGAGGGGTTCAGCTATCTTGGGCACATGCCTAGAGTTGGCCTTGCCCCATGCTGCATGACTGAAGGGAAAGGGGGTCTGGGGGCATATGCTCTGGGAGCAGTCCTCTGTGTTTTCGATCTGCCTCACTGTCTGCCTGCCTCAAAATGGTAAAGGGAAGGAAAAGGAAGGGTGACGTCCTTCCCTTATCATTGGATTGACAGGGCATTGTGCAGTTTGCATTGCAGTTGGTGCATATGCATCACCCTGCACTATCGATGCAACACCCATGATGGTGCATGTCACCCATGCTCTTACCACTGGTATCTATGAAGGAGTCTGGCAAGGAAGGAGTTTGAGGTGAAGTGAGGTGCTGGATTATGGGAAGGAAGAGGCAGGATGCTGCAGCAAGGAGTGAGACACTCTGTTCTGACACTTCTGCCCCCTTCCTTGTCCACTACCAAACAGCACCCATGATATAAAATCAATTGCGTTTCTAAGGACTGGAGTGTGTCGGCTTTGGGAAATGAGTATGCCTACTATTTTTGTATTTTGCACAGTACAGGAGGAAATATACTTCTATTGTAAATTACAGACAACTCATGTTTATATTGTAGATAGTTGTAGATAGCTGTAGATAGTTTTCCCAGTTTGAAATCCAAGTTGTATCACCCGTTCAATGTAAGTACATAACAGGCCTCCTGTTCTGTACAAAAATGTTGTCTGTAAACTGCACTGATTTTAAAGATCCCGGTATATAAAAGCAATAATAATAAAAAAAAATTCACCTTTTACACTATTGCTCATAGAGGATAGGCATTTTGGGGGGCTTTCCATTTCACTTTTTGTCTGCATATTTCTCCCTCATTCTGGATTAGCTGATGATTTATCTGTGTTCTGTATGTGTGACTGAGGTGAAGGTTTCTACTAGTGTTACAGTCCTGTTCGTTCTAGTTTACCAATAGGATGTGTAATAGAGCTCTAGGACCTAGTGTATGATTTATAGTGTTGTCTTTTCAAAGATGGAGTTGTTGCCATTTTAGCACTGGGAGTTAGTGTTGTTATGATAAGTTTGTTGTATGCAGAGATTCCAAGCGTGACCCATCCCAGAGTGAGATGTACCGCTCCAATGAGTGAGGCTGAAGGCCAGTGAGTGAGGGTTTTTCTCACAGCACATTTGGAGTATAAATTTGCAAAGATCTACGTGTTGTATTGCTTGGCAAATAAAAAGAGCACCACAACATGATATTTACCTTTGTCTGTTTACTTAATTCGCAATTATTCAATCTCATAGGAAAAATTGATACTAAATATGAAAAACGAAGCTTGTAAGTTTGTAGAAACTGTATAGATTGTTGCACATTTCCCACCCAATATTCTCTTAAAAATAGCTCAAAAATAAGTAAAACTAAACATATGAAAAGCAAAAAAATCATAACTGCTGCTGTAACTACTGTGCTACTAAAAATACATATGCCTTTATTCCAAATCATGGTTGGCCCTGCTCTCTCACACCATTATGTTGGGGACCCTCTCCTTAAATGGATTTGGCTGGAATCTGGCGGAAGTAGTGGTATCCCATTAAGAGACCGTTTACCAAAATTCAGTCCAATCTATCCACAGAGAGGGCACCGATAAATGCTTATAAAGATAAAACTGCAAGATACTTTGCACTGATGGACACCTATGAAACAGAACCTAAATGTTTTTGTTCTATGGCTCTTGCACTGAAAATAACAGAATGATACAGAAGCTGTGCCTTGTTTTTGGCCAACTTCATCTTGGAAGCAGTTGAGGCTGATCCTTCAGCCCTCTGGTAGCCACTGAACAGTGATAACACTGGACCGGTAATTCTCAATCCAATCCTCTGGGACCCCCAGGCCAGTCAGGTTTTCGGGATATCCACAATGAATATGCATGAGATAGATCCAATAAGCTGCATGTGCAGATCTATCTCATGCATATTCATTGTGGATATCCTGAAAACCTGACTGGCCTGGAGGTTCCAGAGGACTGGGTTGAGAACCACTACACTGGGCAAAACCCTTCAAAGGAAAAAAGCTGGAAGTGACTACAGGGGGCTGCTGCAGCAGGGCAGGTAGGTGCAGCTGTGACTCTACTTCCCCCAGGTCATGCCAGAGTTTCCAAGTTACCCATTCCCAGAAGTGAGCTTTATTGCCAGTTCTGGTTTTAAATTTGCATTTCAATGCAGTAAGGTTTTCGTAGTCCCTAATTTTACTCATTGGAATCACTGCTGCAGGTCTCATAATGCATCAGAATGAGACTTTTCAGAAATCCAGGACTGGCTTAAAATCTCACTCTTGGAAAAGGGGAATTTGGCAACTCCATGAAGCTGCAGAATGAGATTGCAGACACAGCACAGGGTTTGATGCTATGACCATGCCTTCCAAAAAATATCTGCTTGCGGGGTGTGATGGGAGAAAGGGAACTTTTTCATAGTTCCTAATCTGATTTTTCCCTTAGAACAAAGTATATTTCAAATACTGTATTTGTAAGCAAGCAAAACAATAAAGACACTCTTGTCATATTTTTTAAAATTGTTCTTCGTAATTTATACATTTACATAGAAATTTTAGAAAAATTACTGCTGAATAAAATACCAGACAAAAAACTGTGAGCTATTAATTCTAAGCAACAACAACAACTGGAGATACCAGAGATTGAATCCACAACCTCTTACCATACAAAGCATATCTTCTATCACAAGGCTAATCACTCAACTGGCTTGTTTGCTATTTTGTTATACTGTAGATGAGTATATACAGCAGCACCAAGGGCTCAAAGCAGGGCAGAGGTAGAAGCAACAACCAGAGAGACTGTAACAGTCTGAAAGAGTCCCATTCTGTTACGCTCTCGAGCTGATACTAACGCTGCCCTGCTTTGAGCCCTCTGTGCTGGTGCAGCTGTTACACTGTCCAGTGCAAAACAAACAAAAAAACAAAGAAAACCCTCACTGCTGAGGGACCCTTGGCTCAGGGGCTGCCATGGGAGACTGAGACAATGAATGGCAAACAGAACAGGCCAGAGAGACTTCTAAGCACCAACACCGTGTGCTGAAATAGGGGCAGAGTCAGCAGCAGAGGCACCAGTGGTGTTAGGGAGTCAGTGAGCCCCACAGCCAGTAGAAATTAATTTTAAGGAGAAAAAAAAGCACAGGCAGCTGGGGACAGTCTCAGTTATAAGGTAAAACTAGCTGATAAGGGAATGGAGGAGTAACTGAGAGGGCAGTGTGTAGTTTCCATTACTTGACTGGGAGGCTGCTGATGCCAGACTCAGGTCCTGCTCACAATGCAGCTGTACACAGTAGCTCCTCTTCTGCACATACAGCAAGGCCAAGTAGTCTTTAGCACTGCCATGTACCAAACTCCAATTACAAAAATGCGTGAGAAGAGGAGGGAAGAGCGTGAGAACTTTCCCAAACGTGTGTGACTTAGCATGTCTGTGTATGGCTTTTAGGGCCTGATATTCAAAAAGAGCCGAGCTCCTAAATTTGTGTCCTATTTTCAGACACACTTAGAAGCCAAATTTTTCAACTGAAAATTCATTCTATTTTAGGATCATAAACTTTATGCTCCTAAATTTAGGCCTGCCATTCATCTGCCTAGATTTATGAGTGTAATTTAGGTGCCTATTGCTGAAAATTAGTGCTAAGTTCTTAACCTTTCCCCCCACCCTAAATCTGTCATCATTGCCACCCACTTTTTATGCTCCTAAATTTTTGGAGTTTAGTGGAATTTTAAGAGAAAACTTAGGAACTCAGCCCTAGTAAGCTTTCAAAGAGGCCAATTTAGGAGCATAACTCTCAAAGTTAGGAGCATAAATCCTTTGAATATCGAGCCCTTAAATGTTGTTCTGTAGTGTTTTGTGTTATTTTGGCAGTGGAAGTAGAGTGTTACTGTTTTTGAGGTGATAGCACAATTTGAAAATGATTTTTGTACTGTGAGTGGTAAAGGGAAATTCCCTATCTCCATTGTTGAGGAATGCTATGGAAATGGAGGCGCATGTTTCAAGCTGAGATTCTGTCTAATCCTGTACAGAAATCAGATTTCATATAAAAGAATTAGTTGAATGATGCTATGAATTATAATTGTAGTTTTACTAGATGGTTGATACTGGCTGGGTTTCATTTATGAATAGAAGGCCCTTAGGACATTTTCTTGTATTGTCTTTTCTAGTTCATTTAAAGGTTGGGAGGAGTTGTGATGGTGGGTATGATGTGCAGAAATGTCACTTTGAATTGCTCCCTTATTGTCATTCCCTAATACTTCTGTCCAGAGACACCACTGGTCTGCTAGCAGCTCCATTTCCACATTGATTGACAGATTATCCAGCCCTGGAAAGTTCTGGGAGAACCAGTGTCACTGCCCCATATAGCACCCCAGCCTCACAACTAAAACAAGCTCAAATTTAACAAAAAACAGGAGGGAGAGGTAAATTTTGATTATCTGTCCAGATGCAGAAAAAGCTAGTTCTAGTTCTGCATAAAGGAGACTGAGCAGTTAGGAGGAAAGAGGTGAGCGAGTAGGAGAGGGTGAGGAGGAAAGGCGTAAAAGGATGCAAGGAGAGAAGAGTGAACCCATCTGGAGGAGATGTGAAGAGAAGTAGGGTGTGTGTGTGTGTGGGGGGGGGGGGGGGGAAGGTGAAGTTAAAGGGCTGAATTGCTCAGGGAAAGAAAAGGAGGCATGGTTGAAGGAAAGGGAGGGAGGTGAGTGGTTGATAGGAAGAGATGACTAGGCTGAGTGTGAAGAAAGAAGGATTGGGGTAAATGAGTGGGGGGAAAAGAAGAAAGATTGATCGGAAGAGTGATTGGTGAGAGGGTGGGGAACAGATAAAGGGTGACTGGGTAGAGAGAGACAAGGGTGAACAAGTAGGAGAGATGAGTGAAGGGGTGGGGGAAGAGGAAAGTGTGGTGGTGGTGGTGGGGTGGGGGGGGGGGGTTGAAAGAAAGTAGGGGAGAGAGAAGAGAAGGGGGAAAAGAGGAAAAGGAGATTATACCATAGGAAGTAGGAAGGCTGAAAAGGACTGCACCAAAGTCAGGAGGGAGGTAACTGCACAAAGACTGGTGTGGAGAGTAGGGTGGAATGGGAGTTTGTGCACTCACCAGAAAAGTAATGCATTCATGTACTCCTACCATGCATAATCTTCAAAAAATGATGTGAAGGGCAGAAGAGGTGCACATAGTGAGGACACTGTGTTCATTCCTGGTAAGTGCTAGAGTTCAAAAATGCCTTTGGACATTTTGTGTGCTCAACTGGTTCACCAACCTTTCCAATCTTGCTAGATTTCCTTGAGAGATGCCAAAGCACCATTGACCCACCCCAATCATGGCCTTTATAATTCCTGCATGAGTTCTAAATTAACATCATTACTATAAAGGATGAGAGTGGTTTGAAAGTACAAGGAGGAGATATTTGATGCAGAGAATGCCATTAATGATAGATGCAGACTCGAGCTTAGGTGGCTAGGTTGTAATCCAACACTACTCTCATTGCAAAGCATTAAGTCGAAAGAATGAGACCTCCTTGCTTAGATGAATGCTTAAGATACTGAAACAGAGCCAAACAGAATGTTTAATCATCTAGTTCCCCATCATTTTACATTGCTCTGTCAGAAAGAATGTCGTCGTAATCAGTTTACTTTCTCTCTGCGAGTGGAAACTCTTTATATTTCTGGCATGCTGAGCTTACTCATGGACGAGAATTTAAGGACTGCTCCTAGCTTTTATTATCCTTCTCCATATTTTAGTCAGTATATATGATGTAATACATCAGGCTGACTTCAAATATTCGTTGTTTTCACATTTTTGGCCTCAGTACTTTACCCCTTCACACAATTTTCTGCTGTTTCAAGTTAACTGAAATAAAAACAGTAAGAGAAAGCTTGTGTGCTGCATCTCACAGATCAGATTGCCACAGTTCTGGAGACTTTCCAGTCTGGGAGCCGAGCTTCTGAAGCATTGCTACATGCTATCTAGTAAATAAACAGGATGATATTTAAACACCATAGTTGTTTTTTTTAAGCGATTAAATAATCCATATATTCAGTACTGCTAAATAGATTCCGGGTGGTGCTGAATATAACTAAAAAGTGGTCAGCACTGTGGCTATCTGGATAGTAGCTATATTCAGTCTGCTATCGAGATAACTACCGGTATATGGGTACATTTAGGACAATATTTTACCATGCCTAAATGTATCTAAATAGTTATATCTGAACACCAAGAGCAGTCTGGAAAGATTTTCTGCAGCAGTATCCATATGATGCCACTGAAAATCCAAGGATAGCACCAGCTTGGCAGTAGTGATCAGAGCACGATTGCATTTGATTTAACAAATAGAGGGAGGAAAGCAAGGAAAGCCACAATGCTACCTGTTTTAAACCCAGCTACCTGTTAGTGTAGCTGGGTTTAAACAAGGTTTGGAAAGGTTTCTGGAGGAAAGGTCCATAAACCATTATTAAAGAGGATGCAGGGAATCCACAGCTTGCTCCAATACAAGCATTATGGAACCTGTGTGTCTTTTTGGGAAACTGCTAAGTACTTGTGACCTGGTTTGGCCACTGTTGGAAACAGGATACTGGGCTTGGTCTGACCCAGTATGGCATTTCTTATGTTTTTAAAAGGGAGACTATGATAAAATACAGAAAACAGTTAAGAAAAAACTAAAAGGAGCAGCTGCAAAGGTTAAAGATTTACATCAAGCATAGGCATTGTTTAAAAATACTATCTTGGAAGCCCAGACCATATGTACTGCACTCTTTAAGAAAGGTGGAAGGAAGGCCAAAAAACTGCCAGCATAGAAACACAGAAATATGATGGCAGGAAAAGACCACAAGGCCTATCTAGTCTGCCTTTCCATATCAACCACTACACAATCCCTTTTTTACCTTTAGAGATCCTTTGTGTTTGTCCCATGCTTTTTTGAATTCCGATACTGTTCGCATCTCTACCACCTCCACTGGGAGACCATTCCACACATCTATCACTCTTTCCAGAAAGAAATATTTCCAGATATTACTCCTGCGTCTATCCTCTTTCACCCTCATCCTATTTCCCCTTGTAGCAGAGCTTGCTTTCAATCGAAAGAGGCTCTCCTCCTATGCATTTATGCTACAGAGGTATTTTAACATCTCTATCATATCACGTCTATCCCGCCTCTCCTCTAAAGTTTGTCCTCATATGCTTTATAATGAAGACCACTAACCATTTTAGTAGCCACCCTCTGTCCAACCTCTTTATATACTTTTGAAGGTGCGGTCTCCAGAATTGCACACAATACTCTGAATGAGGTTGCACCAAAGACTTACACAGAGGCACTATCACCTCCTTTTTTCTACTGGCCCTTCCTCTTCCTATGTACCCAAGCATCCTTCTAGCTTTTGCAGTCACCTTTTCTATCTGTTTAGCTACTTAAGATCATCAGATACAATCACGCCTAGGTTCCGCTCGTCTTGTTGACAGAAGTACTTCACCCCTATACTATATCGCTCCCTTGGATTGCTGCAGCCCAAATGCATGACCTTGCATTTTTTAACATTAAATATCAGCTGCCAAATTCTAAACCATTCTTCAAGCTTAGCTAGATCCCTTCTCATGGAGTGGAGGAGCAGCCTAGTGGTTGGAGCAAGGTACTTCAGGCCAGAAGGTCAGGGGTTCAAATCCCACTAGAGGACAGCAACCTTGGGCCAGAAGGACTGGGATTTCTAGTCCCACAGGTGCTCCTTGTGGTCTTGGGCAAGCTACTTGACCCTCCATAGCCCATGTTCCCTGTAAAATAGTTATCTCCAAGTTATAATGCCCTGCTCAATGTAATTTCAGTATGTTCAATGTAAACCACACTGATGCAGAATAGCACAGTATATAAGAGAATATAAATAAATGTTATGTACAAATTTCTGGGTGTCTACTCTAGTGCAGATTTTGGTATCATAAGCCAAAGAAGCAAACCTTACCCGACAACCCTTCCGCAATATCACTAACAAAGATGTTAAAAAGAATCTCTAGGGCACACCACTGGTAACGTACTTCTCCTCAGAGTGAGCTCCATTTACCTGTACACTTTGTCGATTCCCACTCAGCTAATTTCTAACCCAAGCAGTAAATTTAGGGTCCATCCCTAGGGTGCTCAGTTTGTTTATAAGTCGCCTGTGCACAACAGTGTCAAAGGCTTTACTTAAATCTAAATACACCACATCTAGGGCTGTCACTCGGTCCAACACCCTGGTCACCCAGTCAAATGAATCAATCAGATTTGCCCTGACAAGACCTGCCTCTGCTGAATCCATGCTGCCTTGGATCCCACAATCTGTTGGACTCCAGAAACCTCACTATTTTCTCTTTCAGCAGCTTTTCCAATAATTTACTCACCACCAAGGTTAAACTAACCAGACTGTAGTTTTCAGCCACATCCTTACTTCCACTTTTGTGTAAAGAGACCACATGAGCATCTCTCTAGTCCTCTGACACCACTCTCAACTCCAACGAGATATTGAAAAGGTCAGTCAGCGGAGCTGCTAGAACATTCTCAAGGTCCCTCAATATTCTTGGGTGTATCCCATCTGGTCCCATTGCTTTGTCTACTTTAAGTTTAGCTAGTTCCTCATGAACAAAGTCTTCTGAAAATTGTTCAAGATGCCCCTTGCTTCTGTTCCTGTTTGTGTTTTTTTTCTGAGGTCTTGCTCCTGGTTCTTCATCTGTGAACACAGAACAGAAATATTTGTTAAGCAATTTGTTTTATCCTCATCAGCTTCTACATATTCCTCCCCCTTCACCCTTGAGTCTGATAATACCACTTTGCCCTTTTGCACGGTTTAAAGGTAAGGTCAGAGAGGCTGTTGTGACCAATAAAGCATCTTTCAGGTAATGGAAGAAGGAGCCAAATGACGAAAATGGTAAATAATATAAGCACTGGCAAGTTAGAATCAAGGGATTGATAAGACAGGCAAAGAAAGAATTTGAAAAAAAAAACTTGCCATGGAAGCAAAATTGCACAATAAAAACTTTTCATGTACAGCCACAGCAAAAAACCTGTGAGAGAGTCAATTGGACCATTAGCTGATAGAGGGATAAAAGGGGCACTAAGGGAGGACAAGGCCATAGTTGAGAGACTAAGGGGTATGTTTACTAAAACCACGGTAATGTGCGCGGCCCGCTAGTGTGCGGGTGCCATATAAGGAGTGGGCGTGTCTGACTGAAAAAAGCAAAAACGGGATTATTCATGCGCTAATGTGTGCGGCGCCCATGTGTGCCCCGCACCTTAGCGCATGAGAAAACTGCGTGGGAGGCATAAGTGGCGCGCTGATGTGCAAGCAAAAGAGCAGAGCCACAGCACAATGGTTAAGACACTGACCAATAGTGCAGGGATCAGGGGTTCAATCCCCCACAGTGCCCAATGAAGACAGCTGGCTGAGGCATTTAAATAATGGGCAGCATAAGGCACCACACTGATGTGCATAAGGCAGTGTGCTGTTGCTTTAGGAGGCATTTTAATATTGGGCAGCATAAGGCGGCGCGCTGATGCACCAACACAGTAGTAAAGCCACAGCACAATGATTAAGACACTGGCCAATGATGCAAGGATCATGGGTTCAATCCTGCACTGTGCCCAATGAAGAAGGCTGGCTGAGGCATTACCTACTATGGCTAAGTTTGCTGTAGGAGGCATTTTATTTTTTATTTTAATTACTACTACTAGCAAACACACTCTCAAAGCGTGTTAACATAAGGCGCCCCATAAGGCACATTTTAAAGTGCACTGTCCACCAAGGCACCCTAGAATGTTGCTGATAGGGCGCTTTATAGGGTGCCGTATGAGTTACCGCAAGGTCACAGCAATGTTTTTGATGGCAGCACTGTGCAGTTTAAGGAATGCACAGCATAAGTAGGTGTGCTGACATGCAAGGAAGAGCAGCAGTGTAGCACAATGGGTAAGGCACTGACTGCTGATACAGGGGTCATGAGTTTGCTCCCCAGTGTGCCAAATATGTAAGGCTGGCAGTGGCATTAGCTTTGCAATGTACATATTTTTTCCTGTAGCACTTTAGTTGAATTTTATTAATTGCTGCCAGCAAACAGATCCTCACGTGCCGTAATTGAAGGTGCCGCATAAGGCACCCTATAAGGCACTCCCTAGGGCACATTATAAAGTGCACTGTCCGCCACGGCACCCTAAAATGTCCCCTATAGGGCACCCTATAAGTTGCTCCAGAGGATAACATATAGTGCACCTTATATGGATGGTAACCATAAGGTAACCTATAGGGAGCCCTATAAAGCGCCCTCTGAGGCACCTTATGGGTACAGTACGATGAGGGTGTTTTTGCTGGCAGCAATAATGTACATTAAAAATAGATAATTCTCTGGGCAGCACCATCAAATAACCCCACTGTGGGTTTGAATGCATGACCTCTGGCTCCACAGGCAGTGAAGTAACCATTGTGCTACAGCCCTATAGCTGTTAGCCAGCCCCTGGCTGGCTGCAGAGGGAGTGCATGTCACCACACAGACAGTCTGCTGTGGTCACCAGGATAGGGTTAGCCCACCCGTACCCATGATGCACTGCACATGAAAATCAGCTGTCCACAGATAAACACAAGATGGGGAATGCACCCCCACAGCACCTCGGCCTGGTAGGGGGAAGTGACCATGTGCACCCCCACAGCACCTCGGCCTGGTAGGGGGTACTGACCGTGTGTTTTACTGGCACAGAGTAGCTACACACCATCACATTGTGTGGGTACTGTGCTCACCCTGAGGGTGCGGTGATGCACCCAGCACCAGGTCCACAGCACCTGCCATGGCTAAAAGAGGCCATGCCGGAGTTCCAAAGCAGTGTTAATGCATGAGATAGGTAGTTTCTGTAGAAACACCTTGGATATCTCTGTCTGTCTCAGTCAGGTGTAGTCTCCATGGGCCATGTACCACCACCACCCCCCTCCTCCTGGGCCGAGGGTGGCAAACAGGGCCTCCTATCAACAGATCCACATTCTACCTCCCTGCAATGGTGGCAGCAGAGGGGACCATTAACCCCAGTCCTGCTGGGGAACAGACACCCTACAGGGCAGTCAATGCAGCTCTGTACACATCCATAACACAATAGCAGACAGACATTAGGCCTGGATATGCTAAGCTGCACCCCACCACTATCAGATATTCTCCTGCAGCAAGCCTTCAGCCACTGCACCCTGCAAGCCACATACCAGCTGCAAACAGTCTGCTAGCTAGTTCATGTTCCCAGTAGAAATGCATGCACCCAGAACTGTGATGTCAGTATACACAACAAGCAGATAAATCAGTGACTAGGCCCCAAAAGAAAACCCATAAATACCACATGAGAGAAATACTATATAGCACTATGGGGGTGCCTAGCCATGCTGTCGTCACTGCACAGTCAGGGTGAGAGTGATCCCCCAGCAGGACATACTGAGGTCACCCTGTCTGTGTAGGTGGTGGCCAGACACTACAATGTCCCAGCCAGTGCCCTATGCAGATGCATCCTGGCCAGGTCACCCTGTCCGGGCTATACCCATGGTACCTTGCTCCTCATTATGCACATTGGCAGGCCAATACTGGCAACAGTGCTGGCAGTGTGGGCTGTGGAAGGTGTTTGCAGCAACCACACACTGTATAGACAGACACACACTCCCACACCTATGCCAGCATTGTGCTACTATAGAGGGGTTTAGCAGCCCTGCCCACCACACCAGTTCTGGGCACAGTACAGGCATGGATATGCTATGCAATACTGTTGGGGGTCACTCCCCAGGGTGGTAAACACTGTCAGAGACCAGACCTGAAGCACACACCGCAGACATCAGAAAGATTGTTATGATGGAGCTCAATGAGCAAACTGTGCTTAACGTAGGACTTGCTATCTGCCAGTAATCATAGGAAACGTTTGATAGGTGTGTACCGTATACCCAGGTGTAGGGTGGCATTGCTAAGGTATGCAAGTGCTAGTATTGGGAGATGCACGCAGGGCCCAATGTCCTGCCTCTCCAGGAGGCATTAGCCAATGGGGCCTGTGGGTGTGGGTGTGTCTGGCCCTGTTGGCTGCTGCTTTATGGCAGAGGTTCCCAACTCCAGTCCTGGTGTGCCAAACACTGTTCGGGTTTTCATGCTGTCCCTCATGAATATGCATGGGATACATCTGCATACCATGGGGGTGGTGCATAGATATGCAGCACAGGCATCTTTATTAGAGGCAGCATGGAAACTGAATGGTGTTTGGCCCTCCAGGACTGCATTTGGGGGTTTCTGCCATAGGTAATGCACATTTCTATGGTGTTTGTGCTGTGTAGGGTAAAATAGAGGTTTTTGACCCATGTTTATGGTCTCAGCAATAATGGTTCAGTTTTTACTACCATGTTTTCTTCATGGGTAAATTAAGGGGACTGGGTTGGCAAGAGCCCCAGCTGGGATTCAAACCTGTGACCTTCTGGTCCTAAAGGCACTGGCTGTGTCCGCTGCACCACCGTCTTAGCACAAAAGCAGTGCATTCCCTGGGGAGTCCATGGCTGTTTGTCAGACAGGGCCTGTCTGTTGGAGGGCACTGCACCCACGTGAAGGGGGCTAGGCCACCGTCTGCTGTGGGCAGCAGCCACTGCCCCCTCCACCAACGGTACCCCTCCGCCACCATGCTGACATGGCCTTATATTGCTGACAGCATCACAGCTAAATGATATGTGGCCCTCCAGGACTGCATTGAGGGGACTGTGGTCTAGGTAATGCGCATGTTTCTGGTGTCTGTGCTCTGTAGGGTAAAATAGAGGTGTTTGGACCATGCTTATGTTATCTGCAAAAAAGGTTGGTCTTTACTATCATGGTTTAGTGGTGGGTAAAATTTGGGGATTGGGTTTGCAGGAGCCCCAGCTGTGACTTGAACTGGTGATCTTTGGCTTCTGAACACACTATCTGTGTTCACTGCACCACACTGTGGCCACAGAGACAGTGCAGTCCCTGGAGATAGGAAACCTGGCCAAAGGAGTCAAAAACCCTGCTCTGCACAATTTCACTGTGGGATCATTCACCTTGTATGGGGACGGAGCGTTAAAAATAATAATTATTATTTTTACGCTCCGTCCCCATACAAGGTGAATGATCCCACAGTGAAATTGTGCAGAGCATGGTTTCTGACCCTGCTCTGCACAATTTCACTGTGGGATCATTCACCATGTATGGGGACGGAGCGTAGACACTTCTAAAATTCATATTTCTTTTTTGGGGCTTTCTTGGGAGTGCTTTTTGATGTTTTCCATGACTATCACTATTGCCCAGCTGGATTATAATTTATTAGAATTTTGTTGTGGTCATTTTCAATTTTTATTTGCTATTTTGTTCTGTGCACATGTATCACACTGCTCACGTTATGTAGGTTTCCCTGGTTTTGCTTTACATTGCTGACAGAAATGGTTTCTCTTCCCTTTAAATCGGCTCTACCGCGAGGTTTTCACTCGCGGTATTTTTTTTATTGAATTTCAGCCCCGCTCCTGTGCGGGGAGCCTCTCCCCTCCCACTCTCCACCCATTGACCCCGTCTCTCCGCCCCTGGGGAGACTTCCTCCGCCCTCCGGGAGCCTTTCCACGCCTCTATCGCTCATTTGCGCGACGCGCACATGAGCGGGCCCGTTAGTGCAGTGCGCACGTGTGCGGGGCACAAAAATGCATCATTAGCATGTGCTAAGGTACCTTAGCGCATGCTCAAGTGCGCCCCGCACAGTAGCGCGGTTTAGTAAACATACCCCTAAATGAATTCTTTGCTTCAGTATTTAAAGGTGATTCATCAGAAGAATTGAAACAAATATCAATAAATGGGGATACTCACATAAAGCTCTGATATTCATGTAAATGCATGGTATTTTAATTGTCACAATAAAGATAAAGATAAAGATAAAGATAAAGAAGATGTATTACAACTATTTGATAAATTAAAAAGTAGTAAATCACTTGAACCAGATGGTACACATCCAAGGGTGTTGAAAGAATTGAAATATGAGATTGCAGACCTACTATTAGTAATCTGTGAACTATCTTTAAAATCATCTTTAGTACCTGAAGACTGGAGAATGCCAATGTAATTGCAATTTTTAAAAAGAGATCTAGGGCTGATCCGGAAAACTACAGACTGGTAAACCTGACATCGTACTGGGCAAAATGATAGAAACCATTATAAAGAATAACATTACTGAACATATAGATAGTCATGGTTTAATGGGAGAAAGCCAACATGGATTTAGCCTAGGAAGGTCTTGTCTTACAAATCTGTTATATTTTTTTGAAGTTGTGAATAAACAGGTAGATAAAGGTGAGCCAGTCGATAAAGTGTATCTTGATTTTCAGAAAGCCTTTGACAAGGTCCCTCATGAGAAACTCTTGGCTTAATTAAAAAGTCATGGGATAGGAGGCAGTGTACTACTGTGGATCAGGAACAGGTTAAAAGATAGAAAGCAGAGAATAAGGCTAAATGGCCAATTTTCTCATTGGAGAAAGGTGAATAATGGAATACTCCAGGGATCTGTGCTTGGCCCGCTGCTTTTTAACATCTTTATAAATGACCTGCAAATGGGAATAATGAGTGAGATGATCAAATTTGTGGATGACACAAAATTATTCAAAGTTGTTAGAACACAAGAAGATTATGAAAATTTGCAAGAGTACCTTGATAAATAGGAAGACTGGCCATCCAAATTGCAGATAAAATTTAATGTGGACAATTGCAAAGTTATGCAATTATTTATTTAGTTATTTAAGCTTATTTCTATACCACTTTTCTACAATTCCAAGCGGTGTACATCAAACAATAACACGCCAGGGCATCAAGTGCGGCCTGGTGATTATACATAGAACATGGAATGAAATAGCATAGTAGTAGATAACAGAACAGAGTGATATCACAGATCAAACATGTTCGTGACCTATGTGCACATAAGTGGGGTCAACAATCAACAGTCATTTGTAAAGCATTCATAGACTCAGTAGGTGGGAGCTGATGGAGAGGGATCATGACTGCTGTAGGTTATGTCTCTGTGGCCGGGTAGGTGTTGAAGTGGACCTGAAAGAGATATGTTTTTAGACCCTGAAGGTACTCAGATCGGAACATGCTCTGAGGTTTGTGGGTAAGGAACCCCACAGGGTGAGTGCAAAGAGTGAGAATGCTTGGTCACAGATGGACTATTTGGATTTGGTTTTCAGCATGGGGATGGAGAGAAGGTTGTTGGTGAGGTTTCATTAAGGCCTTTCCTTTCTGGGTCTGGAGATCATTTAGCTGGTCACTGTCAGTACTAGGTAGTTTATTTCCTCCTTCTGATTCTCTCTTTTTTATGTTTTTACTTTCTGCTATTCAGTCTTTAGTCACGGATACATAACTTATAAGTTTGCATGCTGTACTGTATATAATATTGCAATGCTGACGTGCCCCCTGCCATCGGCACTGCTCCAGTTCAGTTGTTCCTCTGCCTCAGTCTAATACTCTTTGTCTCTATCGGTAGATAGCAGCACAGCATAGACAGGAGTCTATGTATAGTTCAGTATATCATGGGCCTCCCGTTTAGGTATCATCTAAGTTGGTTTTCATAATTTTGCTTTTATTTTCACAGACCTAAAGTCATTCACTATTGCTTTTTTTAACTGAGTTTACCTAGTGTGCCATTGTATTATCCTCGTGTTACACATTATAGGCACACAATCAGTTCCTCCTCATCTTTCCTTTCTTTTGCAATTTTTGCTTGTGTTTTCATATGTTTTGTGTATGCCAATGATTTCCCATAGTTTGCCTTGCGATTTTGATGATTTTTTATGTTTTTATTCATTTTATGGATTATTGATTTTATTATTTATGTATTTATGTAATTTTTTGGGGGGTGTTTGTTTTTTTGAATTATATTTTTGTTTGCTTTTGAGGATGTGTACCCCCTGGGGAAGGCTAAGGCCAAAACGCGTTAGAGCTCTTCAATTAATAAAGCACCTGTGACCTCCACACATCACTCGCTTGTTGTGTCCTGCCTGCTTTTTGTGAAGGTGTACATTCTCTGTGTGTCTTTTACTGCTTGTCCATGATCGGTTATTTACTCCATTAAAAAGAAGGAAGACAAGAGGTCACACAATGAAGCTACAATGTAACACATTTAAGACCAATAAGAAAAAATCTTTTTTCACTCAACACGTAATTAAACTCTTGAAGTCATTACTGGAGGATGTTGTAAAAGCTGTTAGTGTGGCTGGGTTTAAAAAAGGTCTGGACAGGTTCATGGAGGAAAAGTCCATAAACCATTATTAAGGAGGATCAGGGAAATCGACTACTTACCCCGGGACAAGCATTATGGAACCTGTGTGCCTTTTGGGAACCTGCCAGGAACTTGTGACTTGGATTGGCTATTGTTGGGGAATGGGTATGGTGGACCTTGGTCTGACCAAGTATGGCATTTCTTATGTACAGTACTGTACTTATGTTCTTATGTTAAATATCTGGATAACAGCTAGCATATTTGCCCTTGAATATAAACCTGAACAAGTGTAACCTTTTTGCGAGAGCATGTGGGTGAACTGGAGATAGTTCTAAGAGTGAACTCTATAAAGGCACATATACATACAGTATATATTGCCAGTAGGAAACAGGCATACAATAGGTGAAGTTTTTATTTTTTTTATAGGTGCTGTGGTATAAATCTACTCTCCATGTAAAGAAAAAGCAAGAGTGCAGCTCCAAAATAAAGAAACTTCTGTAAAGTACTATAAAAACAACTTAGATAAAAAAATAAAGCTTGTACACTCTTACTGCAGTTAACCAAATATGGCCAGATTAGAGAGAGGCATCAGTTACCATAATACAAAAACCAGAATCTGCTTCCAGAGAAGAAGATCAGGAAAAGCATCCTGATAAAAAGAGAAAAATATTTCAAATATTCTGGAGCCAAGTGGGTTTTCAACAAGTAGTTCCTCAAATAATAGCCTTCCCCTGGACACTCTAGATCTATGCTTTGCTAGAATAAAATCCAAAAGCAAAGTAGCAGGACATAAGAATAACTTTGAAAATCCAGGCCATAATCTCAGACAGGACATTGTGTGAGGATTAGTTTAGAGATTAAAGCAGCAGCTGGAAACTAAAGAAACCAGTGTTCAAACCCTCTGACGTGCCTTGGGCAAGTCATTTAGGGGTATGTTTACTAAACTGCGCTAATGTGCGCTAATGTCGCGTACGGGGCACAAATGTGCACGCTCATGTGCGCGGCGCGCTAATGTGCGATGAAGGCGGGGAAAGGCTCTCGGAGGGCGGAGGAAGGCTCCCCGGGACGGAGAGAAGGGGTCAATGGGTGGAGAGTGGGAGGGGAGAGGCTCCCCACACATTAGCGAGGCTGAAATCCGAGGCAAAAAATACCAGGAGTGAAAACCTCGCGTTAGAGCCGGTTTAAAGGGAAGAGAAACCATTTCTGTCAGCAATGTACAGCAAAACCAGAGAAACCTACAAAAAGTGATAAGTGTGATACATGTGCATTTATGCATGGTACAAAAGTACAAATAAACATTGAAAAGGACCCCAACAAAATTTAAAAAAATTATAATCAAGCTGGACAATAGTGATAGTAATGGGAAACATCAAAAAAACTCCCAAGAAAGCCCCAAAAAATAAATATGAATTTTGGAAGGGTCTACGCTCCGTCCTCATACAAGGTGAATGATCCCACAGTGAAATAGCACTGATAAGGGTTTCCCTCTCCATTGGACAGGTTTCCTATGGCATGCACATGTTCCACAACAGCAGGGCAGGCATGTCGGAATGGGCAACTGGACAGATGCTGGGAAAGGGGATACAGAGGGCTGCAGGCGGCACATGCGGTGGTGCAGCTGGGGCACAGTGCGGACTAGGTAGATGCCTAGATGGCACTTAGGAATGCTGAAACTGAACAGCAGCCAGACAGCAACTGATGAGGGCCCAACATGGGCACAAGAGTGTGTATCACAGTGTCACAGGGGATAGTACCCAGCAGGTACTCCCAAGGGCACAGAACATTGGCAGACGGTGTTGGGGGGAAGCGTGGATGCCTATGCAGGCACCCCTATCCCAGAACACGCACCATAGGCAGCTGCCTACCTGCACACTGGATGGCTTGAGACTGCACACCACCAGCACCACCAGCAGAAGGGCATGTCAGCATGATGGCAGAGGGGTACTGGTGGTGGAGGGGGACAGTGGCAGCTGCCCAGAGCCGACCATGGCCTAGCCCTGTGTAGGTGGGTGCCATGCACTGCAACAGACAGGCTGTGTCTGACAAACAACCATGGTATCTCCAGGGACTGCACTGTCTCTGTGAGCACAGTGTGGTGCGGTGAGCACAGCCAGTGTGTTCAGGAACAGAAGGTCACAAGCTCAAGTCCCAGCTGGGGCTACTGCCAATCCAGTCCCCATATTTTACCTGCTACCAAACCGTGATAGTACGGACAAACCTTTATTGCAGAGAACATACGCATGGTTCAAACGCCTATATTTTACCCCACCGAGCACAGACACCAGAAACATGCGCATTACCTAGAGCAGAGTCCCCCAAATTCAGTCCTGAAGGCCCACAAATCATTCAGGTTTTATGCTGTCTCCAATATAAGGCCATGTCAGCATGGTGGCGGAGGGGTACTGTTGGTGGAGGGGGCAGTGGCAGCTGCCCAGAGCAGACCATGGCCTAGCCCTGTGTAGGTGGGTGCCATGCACTGCAACAGACAGGCCCTGCCGGACAAACAGTCATGGTATCACCAGGGAATGCACTGTCTGTGGCAACACGGTGGTGCAGTGCACACAACCAGTGTGTTTGGAGGCAGAAGGTCACAGGTTCAAGTCCCAGCTATGGTGCCTGCCAACCCAGTCCCCATATTTTACCCACTACTACAATGTGCTAATACAGACAGAACCTTTATTGCAGATGACGTAAACATGCCCAAAACACCTACATCTTCACACCTTCAAGACTACTTGCTTCTTTTGGTTATTTTTATGATTGTGGGTTTGTTCATTTACTGTATTCCATAATTTTTGAATTGTAAAGATTTAATGAAAAAAAATACAAACTAAACTAACCTAAAGGACTGCAAGTAAACTCATGTTTATCTGTGGAGAAGGACCTTTCAAAATATGTCCTACACAAGGAAAATGATACACATGCTATGTACTGGTGGGCAGGACCAGATTTAACAGGCTGATGCCCACAGGAAGGGCTGGAGAGCGATGGGGACGAGAGACGTCTCCCCCAGATATAATAGAGCATGGTCCTAAAGCAAACTATCCAGAGCCAAGCTATCTGAACACATTTCCCCCATTCTTTACACAGGGCCAGCCCGTCCATTGAGCAAGAATGTTTTTTGCACAGGGCCCCGCGTTTCAGGGGGCCCCACGCAAAGAACATTCTGCTTTTTTAAAAATTAAATTTAAAAAAAAAAGCTGGCTGCTGCCACTGCCGCCGTGTCTCTGTTAAGCCCGCAGGGGCAGATGGGAAATTTCCCATCAGCCCCTGCTTCCCATCAGCCCCTGCGGGCTTAACAGAGACGCGAGGGAGACACTCTCCCTTCGCGTATCTGAAAGCCGGCACAGAGGGGCTCAGCCAGGCAGAGGGGGCCCCGCGGGACACTCCATTCTGCTGCTGCCATGGCGGCAGCGGCAGCAGCCAGCTTTTTTTCTTTTTTATTTTCCATGAGCCGTGGGGGGGGGGGGGGGGTTAGGACTGGTAATGGGCTATGGAAGGGGTTAGGACTTGACTTGAGGTGGGCTGTGGGCTGTTGGGGGAGGGGTTAGGACCGGTAATGGGCTATGGGGGGGCTAGGCCTGATAATGGGCTCTGGGGGGGCTAGGACAGGAAATGGGCTGATAGGGAGGGGTTAGGACTTGAGGTGGGCTGATGGGGTTAGGACTGGTAATGGGCTGTGGGCTGTTGGGGGGGTTAGGACGGGTAATGGGCTGTGGGGGGGGTTAAGACTGGTAATGGGCTGTGGGCTAATTGGGGGCTGTCTGGAAATGGGGTGATGGGGGTTAGGACTGGTAATGGGCTATGGTGGGGTTAGGACTGATAATGGGCTATGGGGGGGCTAGGACAGGAAATGGGCTGATGGGGAGGGGTTAGGACTTGAGGTGGGCTGATGGGGTTAGGACTGGTAATGTGCTGTGGGCTGATGGGGGGGGGGGTTAGGACTGGAAGTGGGCTGAGGGAGGTTAGGACTGGTAATGGGTTATAGGGGGGCTTAAACTGAAAATGGGGTGATGGGGGGTTAGGACTGGAAGTGGGTTGATGGGGGGCTAGGACTGGTAATGGGTTGGGGGGTTGCTAGGACTGGAAATGGGCTGAGTGGAAGGGGAGGCTTGAACTGCAAATAGCTGATGGGGAGGGGGCTTGAAATGGATATGGGCTGTGAGGGAAGGGAGCTAGGACTGAAAATGGGCTGATGGAGCAGCTAGGATAGGACTGGAAATGGGCTGTTGGGGGGAGCTAAGATTGGAAATGGGCTGTGGTGGGGGCTTGAATTGAAATGGACTCATGGAGGGGCTAGAACTGGAAGTAGGCACATGGGGGGGGGGGCTTGGACTGGAATTGGGCTGAGTGGAGGGGAGCTAGGATTTGACATGGGCTGATGGTGGGGCTAGGAAATGACTAGAAATGGGCTCATGGGGGGCTAGGATTGGAAATGAGCTGATGAAGGGACTCGGACTGGAAATGGATGGGGGAGCTAGGACTGGAAATGGGCTGATGGGGGGCTAGGACTGGAAATGGGCTGATGCAGGGACTAGAAGGGAATGGATGCTGGGTGAGACTGGAACTAGAAGGGAGCTGATGTTGGGGGAGGATTAGAATGGGATGGGGCTGGGAGAGTAAAATGGCGAGGGGAAAAATATTTTGTGTGGGAGGGATGAAAAATCTACAATTGGCCGGGTATTGGGAGAGTAAGTGGGGATTGACGATGGAGGGGTAAAATTTGTGTGGATGAAATAGGAATGAGGAAAGAGCAAAAGGAGAAAGATTAGTATGTTAAAGCAGATGTAGAGAGAGAGAATGGAAAAAAAACTAGAGAGAAGAAAGGACTAATGGACAGCAGACGATGGAGAGTTAGCAGAAAACATGAAGAAACCAGAAGAAAGTGGCTTGAGCAATTGCAACTGAAAAAAAAATGCACAAAAGGTAGAAAGATATCTCTTTATTTTGAATTTATCAACTGGAATATGAAAGCTCTGGGAAATGTGCATCATTAACGTCTGCGCTTTGTTTGGTACAAGAGGAAATTAATTTATAGTTTTATTTCCACAGCGTTGTACATTCCAAGTTTGGTTTTTGGGGTTCCCAGTTTAATTATTGCCTTCCTGTTTCTAAATTGTGATTCCTTGTTTGGTGATGGTCTATGTTCTGCATGTGTAACTGAGATGAGGTATTCTGTTTATGTAATTCCTATTTGACATTGCCACTTGTTCTCTTTCCCCAGTATTCTCTGAAATGTATTGGTTTAATATTTGCAGTGTTGCCTTTTGATAGGTAGGGTATGGTGCTCTGTGAGTCCTGGTAATGCTGTCAGGATACGGCGGGTTTGCTATGGGTTCTAAATGGGCAGCGTTTGTAGTAGTTCCTAATGTGCCTGGCGGTTGGCACTGGATTATAGTAATGTAGAAATCTTTTAGTCTTTCTTTATCCATACACTCATTAAGAGACATGTTTACTAAAAGTTAGTGTATGGTAACATTATGCAAATATTTATGCAAATAAGGCCACTTATGCAAATGAGGCCCCGCACCAAGTCTCCGCACATGGCCCCGCACCCCCCTTGGGCCGCCCCTGTCTTTACACATTGCACTGGCTCTCTGTTGCCAGTAGAATTCAATATAAATCCATTGTGATCACTTTCATGCTCATCAATGAAATAGCCCCATCTCATCTCTCAACTTTAATTCAAACCCTCTGTGAATTAGATCGAGAAGAAGAAGGAACCTCAACATGTTGCTAGTTCCCGATTCTATTCGGAAAACAAAGCAGAAAACAAGCAACTTTGCACCCACTCTGTGGAACAATCTCCCAGTGAACCTAAGAGAGATTAGAGACCTCCAAACCTTTAGAAAGGAACTAAAAACATATCTTTTTATCCAACACTTCTACAATCTACAGCACATCCCTGACCAGACCCCCATAGGACCGGACTGGTCATCAAGCCCAGACCAACCCTACCTAAGTCACTGCAGGTACCAGCTCAATATCTTCGGTCCCCCGCATAGTCATTCCTTAATCCATTCCATGTAAATAACACAAGGGCAATTTGATGCGTAAGTTTATATACAAGCTTGTAAATAGTTAATACGTTTGCTGTTTCCTGTTCACTGTAAATAGTTCTATGTTGCTGTTTTACTGTGAAAAGTTTTATGTATCAAAAAATGTTCAATGTAAACCGCCCCTGATCTCTGGAAGAGGCGGTATAGAAAAATGTACAAATAAATAAATAAATAAACTGGACCAGGTATTGAGACCAAGTAGATGGCGCACAAGGCACTTGCCTAAGTTGTTTATTCCTAAATCTGAGCCTACTAGTGGATAGCTATCTCAGCTGGGAGAAGAGGCAGTGCTGAGGGCAGGGCTGGGGAGAGTTGGCAAAAGTGAGCTTGGGGATTTCAATGAGAGATCCCTACTCTTGCTTTTTATAGGTTTATGTCATATACTTTGCACCTGTAAACTATGCCGGCCTGGGTAAGAGATCATTGTAATGCTGGCCAACCAGTTGATTTTAAAATTAGCAAACAGGCCCAAGGATAACAATGTATCCGTAGGACTACAAGTACTGTTGCCCGGCTGAAAATTACCCTGCAAGTGAAAAATATTCCTTCAAAGTAAAAAAAAAAAACACTGCTCTTGGGAAAAGTTGCTTTGCTCAGAATCAATGAAACACAACATTTAAAAAATTTATTTACTCAGCTCTTAGACATTTTAAGCCTTTGGAAGAGATTAAGACCGGATCAGTCAAAATGAAAAAAGGGGCTGCCTTGTGGAAAATTTCTTCCTACTTTACTGTACAGCAATGACCATGGTGAGCTTGCTTATTAATGCCATAAGATAAAGAAACTTGGTCCTGCATGTTTCTTCTTGCAGACAGAAAAAGCACAACTGCATTTCAGTTATTATACAACTGGAATATTGTACATATGAGCATAATTTCATGGCAGGGTACCCACGTGAAATGTGTTAAAAAGTACCTATTTTAAGGGGCATGTTTACTAAACTGCGGTAATGTTACATACTGCGCGTTATGTAATGTTAACGATTATTAGGTAACGTTAACGCGCGGTATGTAACATTAACACGCGTTAACGTTAATTAACGATTGTTAATGTTCCCGGCCACGTTAAACACTGCAGAATGCGGAGAGAGGGTGGAGAGAAGGGGTCAATGGGCGGGGAGAGGCTCCTGTCAAACTAATGCACTGAACTGAAGGGCTGAATCCTACCGCGAATGAAAACCTGCCGTTAGAGGCACATTTGCAGGAGAGAGAAACCATTTAGGTCAGCAATGTGTAGCAAAGGCAGAGAGACCATTTAAATGTGATGGTAGTGCCACATGTGCAGCAATAGCATAGTGCTCAGCTATGAAAGGCCACTATGGCAAGGGTGCAACTGGGGCATAGGGGGCCACAGGTGGGATGTGCGATGGGATCGGCTGGGGCACAGGGAGGACTAGGCTGTTGCCTAGGTGGCACATATGAATGCAGAAAATGGAAATCAGCAAGACAGAAACTTGACCAAGGTCCGACATGCCCATGTGTCTGTGTCCCACAGTGCTCCATCCAGGGGACATTACCCAGCAGGTACACCACAGGGCACATAACACTGACAGGCAGTGCCCGGGGGAGGCGCAGATGTCGATGTAGCCATCCCACCCCAGAACCCACACCAGAAGCAGCCGCCTACCGGCACCCTGGATGGCCTGGGACAATGCACCACCAGCACCAACAGCATATGGGCATGGCAGCAGGCCAGGGTGGGGGTGTCTGTGCTGGAGGAAGCAGTGCCACCCACCTGCAGTGGACCCAGGCCATGCCCTGTACCAGTACGTGGTGCGCAGTGCAACAGAAAAGGCCTGGCTGAGGAGATGTGAAAGTAGGCCCAGAGACAGCTGTGTTTCTGTGACAACACAGTGGTGCAGTACACACAGCCAGAGTAACGCAGAGCAGAAGGTCACAGATTCATGTCCGAGTTGAAAATCCTACAGAGCATATCCCACTATTTTACCCAACTATGTACATACAACAGAAAAACAGCAAAGGTCTGACTGAGGAAAAGTAAAGGTAGCCTATGGCCCTCTGTGTCTCCGTGGCAACACTGTGGTGCAGTACACACACTCAATGTAACCAAGAGCAGAAGGTTACAGGTCCATGTCTGAGCTGCAGACTCTGCAGAGCACATCCCAATATTTTATCCGACCATGGACATACAACAGAAAAGCAGCAAAGGTCTGACAGAGGGAAGGTAAAGGTAGCCTATGGACCTCTGTGTCCCTGTGGCAACACTGTGGTGCAGTACACACAGCCAATATAACCTGGAGCAGAAGGTCACAGGTTCACTTCCCTGCTGTGGACCTGACAGAGCACAGTCCACTATTTTACCCGACTATGTACACAGAACAGAAAAATAGCAAGGGTCTGGGTGAGGAAATGTACAAGGTAGCCTATGGACCTCTGTGCCCCTGTGGCAACACTGTGGTGCAGTACACACAGCCAATGTAACTGGGGGCAGAAGGTCAAAGGTTCAGTTCCCAGCAGTGGACCTGACAGAGCACAGCCCATTATTTTACCAGACTATGTACACAGAACAGAAAAACAGCAAAGGTCAGAGGGAGGAAAAGTAAAGGTAGCCTATGGACCTCTGTGCCCCCTGTGGCAACACTGTGGTGCAGCACACACAGACAATGTAACCCAGAGCAGAAGGTCACAGGGTCCTGTCCCAGCTGTGGACCCCACAGAGCACATCACCACATTTTATCCAAACATGGACATACAGCATAAAAACAGCAAAGGTCTGGCTGAGGAGAAGTAAAGGTAGCCCCATGGACTGCTCTGCAGCAGTGGTGGCACTGAGGTGTAGTACACCCAGTGAGTGTGTCCCAGAGCAGAGGGGCACAGAGTCAGGTCACAGATGCAGACCCTGCAGAGCACATCACCACATTTTACCCTACGAGGTAGATACAACATCCAACAGTGCAACCCCCACAGCAGCAGACAACACTAGTACAAAACCCACTCACACAGGCACCACCATCCGAAACCACAGGTAGAGTAAGGCTGTTGGGTCCAGGCTGGAGTTGCAGGTACCATCACTGCAGTACCACCACCCCATGCACAGTTCAAAAATGTCTGCGGTGTGGTGGGCAGGCCTGCCAAACACCGTGAAAACTGCACAGTGCTGCAGTAGGAGTGTGTGTGTGTGTGTATGTCGAACCATTGGTCTCTGTGGCTGCCCACAACTCTCTGGGCCCACCTTGTCCAACAGTTGAAAGCATTACCCTGCAAATGTGAATAATGAGAGCAAGGTATTGTGGTTATGTCCCAGAGAGGGCGAGATGGCCAGGCTGCATCTGCACATGAAGTAGGACAATGGCTGGGACACACCAGTGTGTGAACACCACCTGCATGTACAGGGTGGTCACAGCATGTCATGCTGGAAGGTCAGTTTCACCTTGACTCAGCAGTGACCATAGCATGTCCAGGGTACCCCATAGTGCTCTATGTTTATTTTATTTATTTATTTTATTTTATTTAACAGTATTTCTATACCGCCTTATCCTACAATCAAGGCGGTATCACAGCAAAACAATCAAAAGTAGTGAACGTGTATTTCATGCAGTGAAGGATATATCATGATTTGTGTGTAAGATGTTATAGTGTGCTTGATTAGGTTGAACTATGTACATTGTGCGCTATGATACAGCATGTGCTATAATACATTCTTCTATACATTGAGTGTTAAGATACATCGTGTGCCATTATACATTTTCTTATCAGGGGGTCGGAGGGGGGTATGTTGGTAGTTCCTGGTAGTTAGATCAAGTGACGTGTCCATAGTGCTCTATGAACAGCATTGTCTTCAGCTGTTTGCGAAAGTCTTTGAGGTCCGTCGTCGATCTCAGCTCGTCTGGGAGGGAGTTCCAGATTGTTGGGGCAGCCAGGGAGAGTGCTCTTTCTGTGGTGTCTTTGCGTGTTTTTCTGAAGTCTCTAGGGGTGTTAACTCGGTTGGAGGTTCCTTTTCTTCTTGGGCGTGTGCTGGTGTCTGGTTGTATGAGGGTGTGCAGGCTGTTGGCTGAAGTGTGTTGTTTGATCTTAAATATGTTTATGATTGTTTTGTATTTGATGCGTGAACTGATTGGGAGCCAGTGTAGGTCTTTCAGAACAGGAGTAATGTGTTCATGTCTTGTTGATCCAGATATTATGTGGGCCGCCGTGTTTTGTGCTAGTTGTAGTGGTTTGAGTGTTTGTTTTGCTAGTCCAAGGTAGATGGGGTTGCAGAAGTCCAGTAAGGGGGTTATTAGAGCTTGGCATACGGTACGGAAGTGCTCAGTGGCGAGGAGGGGTTTAAGTCTTCTGATGATTCTCATCCTGTGGTATGCATTTTTGATTGTTTTGCTTACGTGTGGCTTGAGATTCAGTTCATTGTCCAGGGTCACTCTGAGGTATTTTACTTCCAATTTTATTGGTATGGTTGTGTTTTGTACCTTGATGTCCGGTGGGTGGATGAAGTCTGGGTTGCGAGTGATTATTAGTGCCTCCTTCTTGATGTAGTTGATTGCGAGGTTGCTGTCTTGACACCATCTTGTCATTTGTGTGAGGCAGTCTGTTATTTTAGAGTAGTCCGGGTTGTCAACTGAGATAGGTGTGTATATCATGATATCATCTGCATAGATTGTATATTGAATGCTGTTCGCTTTCAGGATGTCGCATATTGGCTGGATGTAGATGTTAAACAGTAGTGCTGAGAGGGTGGATCTTTGAGGCACTCCTTGGAGGACTTTTATGGGTTGAGAGGTGTTGTGGCCTACCTTGACCTGTATCTGCCTGTCGGTTAGGTAAGAGTGGAACCATTTTAAGGTGGGACCATGTAGCCCAATGTTCTTTAGTCTTTCCAGGAGAGTTTTGTGGTCTACTGTGTCGAATGCTGAAGAGATGTCAATGAAGATCATTAACATTCCTTTTTTGGTGTTGTCTATGATTCGGAGGATGTTGTCGAAGAGGTAAATCAGCAATGTTTCGACTCCATGGTTGGGGCGAAAGCCGTGTTGGTTGTCATCCAGTGGTGCATGGTTGTCAATGTGTTCTTGTAGTTGGTGTTGTACTGATTTTTCGATGATTTTTGCCAGAAAGGGTATGGCCCCGCGCGAACCACATTCTCGCTCAATGGACTGCTGCAGAGGGAGCCGGGGAAGCCTGCGCGAAGCCCCGGCTCCCTCTGCACAGCCCGCCAGCGTGAAGAGCCTTTACCTTCATGCTGGCAGCTGTTTCAATGAAGCCGCGAATGCCGCGAGAGGTTAAAGGGCATTGCCTTTAACCTTCCCCGGCATTCGCGGCTTCATTGAAACAGCCGCCAGCGGGAAGGTAAAGGTTCTTCGCGCTGGCGGGCTGTGCAGAGGGAGCCGGGGCCTGCGCGGGCTTCCCCGGCTCCCTCTGCAGCCCCTTAGACGGCGTGGGGCTCTTCGGGGGGGGGGGGCGGCTAGGACTGGATGGGCTGTGATGGGGGGGGAAACAGACGGGAAATGGGCTGTGATGGGGGGAGAAATGGACTGGAAATGGGCGTTGATGGGGGGAGACTGAAAATGGGCAGGGATGGGGGAAACAGACTGGAAATGGGCTGTGATGGGGGGGGAACGGACTGGAAATGGGCTGTGATTGGGGGGGAAACAGAATGGAAATGGGCTGTGATGGGGGGGAATGGACTGGAAATGGGCTAAGATGGGGGGGGGAACAGAATGGAAATGGGCTGTGATGGGGGGGAACGGACAAATTGGGCTGGGATGGGGGGAAACAGACTGGAAATGGGCTGTGTGGGGGGGGGGAGAACAGACTGGAAATGGGCTGTGATGGGGGGAAACGGACTACAATTGGGCTGTGATGGGGGGAGGACTGCAAATGGGCTGTGATGGTGGGGGGATAGGACTGCAAATGGGCTGTGATGGTGGGGGGAATGGACGAAATGGGCTGTGATGGGGGTGGGACTTGGACTGGAAATGGGCTGATGAATAGCTGGATTAGGACTGCAAATGGTCTGTGATGGTGGGGGGGATAGGACTGGAAATGGGCTGTGATGGTGGGGACGGACGGACTGAAAATGGGCTGGGATGGGGGAAACAGACTGGAAATGGGCTGTGATGTGGGGTGGGAACAGACTGGAAATGGGCTGTGATGGGGGAGGGAACGGACAAATTGGGCTGGGATGGGGGGAAACAGATTGGAAATGGGCTGTGGTGGGGGGGAGAACAGACTGGAAATGGGCTGTGATGGGGGGAACGGACTACAATTGGGCTGTGATGGGGGGAGGACTGCAAATGGGCTGTGATGGTGGGGGGGGGGGGGGATAGGACTGCAAATGGGCTGTGATGGGGGGGGGCATGGACGAAATGGGCTGTGATGGGGGAACTTGGACTGGAAATGGGCTGATGAAGAGCTGGATTAGGACTGGAAATGGGCTTATGGGGACTGGAATAGGGCGAAGTGGGCTGACGAGGGGGCTAGGATTGGAAATTAGCTGATGGGGGAGCGTGGAGGAAATGGGCTGATGAGGGACTGGAATGGAACTGGAAAAGAGCATATGGGGGCTAGGACTGGAAATGGGCTGATGAGGAGCTAGGATAGGACTAGAAATGGGCTGATGGGGGAACGTAGACTGCAAATGGGTGATGGGCTGGAATAGGACACTGGAAATGGGCTGATGGGGGCTGGAATAGGACTGGAAGTGGGCTGATGGGAGTTGGAAAAGGACTGGAAATGGGCTGATGGGGAGCTTGGAGTGGAAATGCTGATGGGGGGGCTGGAATGGAACTGGAAAACAGCATATGGGAGGCTAGGACTGGAAATGGGCTGATGTGGAAGCTTGGGAGACGGACTAGAAGGGGGCAGATGCTGGGTGGGTCTAGAACTATAAAGGAGCTGATTTTGGGGGAGGACTAGAAAGGGATGGGAAATGAGAATGGAGAGTGGAAAAGATATTTTGTGTGGGAGGGAAGAAAAGTCTACGAAGGGCCAGGTATTGGAAGAGTAAGTGTAGATTGAGAATGGAAGGGTGAAATTTGAGTGGATGATAAAGCAATAAGGAAAGAAATGGAGGAAAGAGCAAAAGGGGAAAGATCAGTATGTTAAAGCAGATATAGAGAAAAAATGTGGAAAAAAATCTAAAAGAGAAGAAAGGAAAATGGATAGCTCGCAGAAGACACAAAGAAAACCAGAAGAAAGAAAGTGACTGGAGCAATTGCAACTGAAAAGAAAACGCACAAGCAACAAAAGGTAGAAAAATACTTTTTTATTTTGAATTTATTAACTGGAATATATCAGCTCTGGGAAATGTGCATTGTTAACATCTTTTATGTTTTGTTTAGTACAAGAGGAAATTAATTTATAGTTTTATTTCTCCGGTGTTGTTGTACATCCCAAGTTTGGCTTTTGGGGTTCCCAGTTTAATTATTGTCTTCCTATTTCTAAATTGTGATCCCTTGTTCTTTGGTGACGGTCTATATTCTGCATTTTAAACCAAGCTGAGGTATTCTGTTCATGTGGTTTCTATTTGACCATGTCACTTGTTCTCTTTCCCCAGTAGGAGATGCATTGGTATTCTCTGAGATGTACTGGTTTAATATTTGCAGTGTTGCCTTTTGATAGGTAGGGTTTGGTGCTTTGTGAGTCCTGGCAGAGCTGTTATGATATGGTGGATTTGCTATGAGTTCTACCCTCTTTCTTTCATTAGTCATAACACGACTGGACTTCTGCAATTCTATCTACGCTGGTATCCCTAAATATCAGTTACATCGCCTACAGTTAATTCAAAATACAGCTGCCCGGATGCTTCTCCATGCTTCTCCACGCAATCATGTCACTCCCCTTCTACAGCACCTCCATTGGCTGCCATTACAATTCCGGATCCCTTACAAGGTCCTTACCCTGGTACATCGAGCCATTTACCTCCACAGACCCCAATACCTTTCCGATCTGCTCTCTTTTCCATGTCCCCACTCGAAGCCTCCGGTCCATCCATATCAATCGTCTCCACCTTCCAGCCCCCTCCTGTGCACATCTTCAATCCACCCGTAAATCAGCATTTTTCTACCTTGGTCCCTCTCTCTGGAACTCATTACCCACTGATCTCAGACTGGAAGAATCATACCCCAAGTTTCGTTCCCTTCTCAAAACCCATCTATTCTCCTGTGCCTTTCCTGGATCTAACTGCCCTCCCTAACTTTAACTCTCTACTTTCTTCTGTCCTCTGTCTCTCTTTCTTTCTCTCCTAAGTAATTGTAACTTTCTGTTTCTGACTTTGATGTTTTTATTAATATTGTAAACCGCCCCGATGTAACGGGGGGCGGTATATCAAATGTTTTATAAACAATAAACAATAAAAGGTCAGTGTTTATAGTACTTCCTAATGGGCCTGGCGGTTGGCACTGGAATATAGTAACGTAGAAATCTATTAGTCTTTCTTTATCCAGACACTCATTAAGATTCATCTTTACTAAAAATGCATGTTAACATTATGCAAATATTTATGCAAATGAGGCTCCCTATGCAAATGAGGCCCCGCAATTAATCTCCGCACATGGCCCCGCACCCCCCTTGGGCCGCCCCTGCTGGATATTGGTCGGTTTGCTGCTGGGTTGTTCTTGTCGAGGGTTGTTTTCTTTGGTATCGGTCTTACTGTGGCTAGCTTTAGTTGATCTGCCATGAATCCTTGGGTGAGGGAGTTGTGCACCATGTTGTGTATGATGTGGATGAAGCTTGATTTGGTGGCTTTGATCCATGACACTGGGCAAGGGTCTGTAGGAGCGGTGCTTGTGTTGATTGCAGAGATGATGTGGGAGAGCTGCTCTGTTGATGGTGAGCAGAATGTGTCCCAGGTCTTAGGGTGTGAGTTAGGCCGAGTTGATGCGCTAGGTCTTGTTTGTTCTGCAGAGTGAAGTTTTTCCTTGATATGGTCAGCAAATGTTTGCGGGTCTATTTGTGCTTCATCTTCTGTCCTTTGCTCTTTTGTGAGGATTTTCACTATTTTGAATAGCTCTCTGGGTTTGTTTATGGAGGTATTTATCATGTTTGTATGGTATTCTCTCTTTGATTGGTTGATGTGTTCATTGTATTGTTTTTGCTTTGTTAGGTATAGTTGCTGGTTTTCAGCAGCCTTGGACTTTCTCCATCTCCGTTCTATCTTTCTGAGTTCTCTCTTTTCTTGTCGTATGGTTGTTGAGTACCACGGCTTGTGTTGCCTCTTGTTGTGACGGTGTTTCTTGGGTCTGGCATCTGTTGCTTTGGCGGCGTTAGATAGAGTGCTGTTCCAGTTGGTGATCTGAGCCTCCAGGTCGTCTGTTTCTATGATCAGTTGTTGTATCGTGTCCTGTAGGAAAGTGTCTCTGTCGAAGTTCTTGAATCGTCTTTGTGTGGGTGTGTTGTCTGAGTGTTCGTTTAGATTGTCTTTTTGTAGTTGCAACTTTATCTTGATTATGTAGTGGTCTGACCATGGAACTGGGGTGATGGTGGGTGTTGATATTAGACCTCTCGATGTTAGGTAGCTGGTTGCGAAGATGAGGTCTGGGGAAGAACCGTGTCTGTGCGTTGGGGCGTCGACTATTTGGGTGAATTGAAGTGAGGTCATTGCTTGAAAGAAAGCTTCTGCATCTTTGGTGTTGGTGGACTTGAGGCTGAAGTCTCCTAGCAGTAGCGTGGGTTTGTTAGTTGCGGTGATGGCGCATACTGCTTCGAGCGTTGAGGCTAGTTCGTTGGGTGAGGCTCTGGGTGCTCTGTAGGTTAGGCAGAGTGCCATGTGTTTGTTCACGATGCTGATTGTGTTACCTTGTTGTGTGTCAGTGAAGCTCTGAGTTTTGAACTTTAGGTTCTTTTTTGCAATTATCAAGACTCCTCCTCCACGTTTGTGGGTGCGTGGGCAGTTGTATGCTGTGTATGTGTCTGGTACCAGTTGATTGAGTAGTACATTGTCAGTGGGATTGAGCCAAGTCTCTGTTATGCAAAGTATGTCTGGCTGATGGTCTTCTATGTGGTCTGCTATTGTGTGTATCTTATTGCATATGGATCTTGCATTTATGAGCTCTATTGTTGTATGCTTTGAAGAATTTGTTGTTTCGTGTGTTTCCTTTGAACGTAGTGTGTGGGAGTTTGATTTGTGTTTGGTTTTTCTTTTTGTCATTGATGTTCTGTGTGTGTCATTATGCGTGCACTGTGGTTCTATGTATGTCCAAGTGGTTGGTGGATGCCATGGTGAGTTAGAGTGTGGGTAGTGGAAGTGTGTGGTTGGTGGCAGGATTTGTGTGATGAGGAGGCTGAGTGGGAGAATGTTGTGAGCATGTTGATTTGTTGTGAAGTCCTGTGAGAGTTTTACTTGCGTTTTTGACGTCTTTCGCTTTGGTCTGCTCCTTGTTGATTTCTTCTGTGGTGCTGTCGGCGATGCTGTGTCTTTTGTTTGGCTTACCTCTGTTTGCCTTCGTGCCGCACCTAAGGGCCATGCCAAAGGGCCCTCTGGCGAGGCCCTCAGGCGTGGGCCCGCCAGACGAAAGCACACCCTGCAGGGACACCGCTTTTATGGTCTGCCGAGCGCTGCTGCCTGTGTTCCCACTGCCCCGATTGGGCAGGAGCTGAGGAGGTGGTGAGTCCGGGCAGCGGCATCTCTGTGAGCAGGGACGCCACTTTTATGGTCTGCCGAGCGCTGCTGCCTGTGCTCCCACTGCCCTGATTGGGCAGGAGCTGAGGAGGTGGTGAGTCCAGGCAGCGGCGTCTCTGTGAGCAGGGACGCCGCTTTTATGGTCTGCCGAGTGCTGCTGCCTGTGCTCCCACTGCCCCAATTGGGCAGGAGCTGAGGAGGTGGTGAGTCCGGGCAGCGGCGTCTCTGTGAGCAGACCATGTTAGCTCTTATCAGTGACACCTGTGTGATCCCTGTTCTGGGGCCTAATCACTGACATACCTGTGTGGTGTGTGTGTTGCACACCCTATGGTTGGGTGCACATGTGTCCTCTGTGAGCATGTCCCAGGGAGTGGCCAGTGGACTGTCTGGAGGTAGTCAGTGCCTGGTTACAACACACTGTATGCTAGTGCAGAATGACAGTGTTGTCTGCTGGTGCATGGCAGGCTGTGGTATGTCCAATCTGACACTATATACCCTCCAAAGGTATTGAAGAAAAAATACCAAGCCCAGGAACACTCTCAAGTTTCCCTATCACACAGTTGCAGAAATATTCACCTGTTTCCGTTATTTTTTTGGTTTTTTATTATTGTTATTATTTTTTTATTATTATTATTTTTCATAAACACAACTATAAAAAGTGAATGCGTGGCGTTTTTTTGCAGTACATCAAATGAGTTGTATCATTTTGAAGCTCTGAAAGTGCTGTCTGTAGTATTCCGCGGTGAGATATGAGAGATCGTGCTGTTAAAGTTAATTCCCCCTGAGGAAGGAATCGAAACGCATTTGGCGGTACCCACTTAGTGGCGTCGGGGAGTTTAATCTCAAGCAGTGTGATAAAGATAAGCACAATCTTTTTCTGATAATTCAGATCCTTATGGTAAATTATTGAAGAAAATTGAAGAAATGTTTTAATGGGAAGTTTGTGAAAAGTCAAGTATCATCAAGTACCATCAAAATTCCCTAAAGTTGAATGGTGATTGCTTCAAGGGCCGTTGATGCGATAAGGCAGTTTGTTTTGTGAAAATTCAGAGCACTGCCGGTGTTAGTCTGAGGCCTGCATTCACTTTTTATAGTTGTGTTTATGAAAAATAATAATAATAAAAAAATAATAACAATAATAAAAAACCAAAAAAATAACGGAAACAGGTGAATATTTCTGCAACTGTGTGATAGGGAAACTTGAGAGTGTTCCTGGGCTTGGTATTTTTTCTTCAATACCTTTGGAGGGTATATAGTGTCAGATTGGATCCTTAGCCCTCTTGTAATTTGATCATCACAGGCTGTGGTATGTGGCAAGTGAGGACTTATGGCCCAGTCACAGGTATGGGTCATACGCACCAGCCCGGGAGGGTTATCCTTCCCCCATTGTGTCTGGGTTTGCTGCGCCGATAGGCAGTCCCCTATGCCCAGGCACCAGCTCCCCTGCTTCCCACCCTCCGTGAGTGGGGAGGGGCATATAGTGTATACCACCCCTGAGCAATAGGGGGTCAGTGTGACATAAACCCCCATGCATGACCAGACATCTCCCCACCCTACTAACAGGTGTCCATGGCAGCCTGATCTTAACACTGGGTATGCACAGATCTGGGCAGTGTCTGGTTCCAGAGAGCCACATGTGACTGCGGAATCCAGATGGCTACAGAGGTACCATCAGTTACACTGCGACAAACACCTGCCACACACTGCCAATGACAGTGATGTGCAGCAGGACCTATCCCTTGCATCACATGTACTGTGGACCTAGTTCTGTGCGCACATCATTACCCTCAAAGTGAACACAGAACTTGCACAATGGCGGGGTCTGTAGCCAGTCCGTGTCAGTATCACGCACAGCAGGCCATCCAAACAAGCTATGGTAATGGAGAGGCGCAGACCCCAATTGGTGAACAGCCGTAGACCGCTGTTCCACATGTGCAATGCATCATGGGTGCTGGTGCTGTAAACCTATCCTGGTGCACAGAGCAGATGGTTTCTGCAATGACCTGTACTCACTCAGTAACCAGCCACTGCTGTACAACAGGTAATAGAGGTATAGACCACTCTTTAGTAAACTGACGTTGCAAACAGTGACTATGTGGTGACTCCACGTTGTTTCCCCCCTCATAGTTGCCCAACTCTGATGTTTTGCATGCTGCAACAGGTGTATCCATGCAGGGCCGTGCTGCCAGTCCAAAATAACCACATGCCAGATGCCAAACTCCCCCCTGTCTATCTATCTGCATCTGGCAGCTGTGTAGAGTCCTGTCTGGCTGTGCAGGGTGTCACCCAATGTCCTGCACTGGTACCCTGTCCCGCATTTCTCATCTGTGTGCGTGCCTTGCCTGTGACTGATGTGCATGGTACCACCACTGTGCTATCAATCCAGCATTGTAAATATCCTGCCGCCACCGCCCCCACTGGGGATATGGATCCGCGCCATCTGCAGACCAATGTTTCATCAGTATGTGTCATTGGAGAGGTGGCCTAGTGGTTGGGGCAAGTTACGCCCAAGCCAGAAGGTTGCGGGGTCAAATCCCACCAAAGGACAACAACCATGTGCTGGAAGGCCTGGGGTCCCTAGTCGCACAGGTGCTCCCTGTGGTCATGTGCAAGCCACCTAACCCAACATTGCCTATGTTCCCTGTAAAAATAGTTTTCCCCGAGTCACAATGCCCTGTGCAATGTAATATAAGTTTGTGAAATGTAAACTACACTGGTATCATGAGAGGCAGCATATAAGATATCTGAGATACATAAATATATGTATATATCTAATATATATAAAAAAAACACTCTGGCAAGTCCTGCATTGTCAAGCCCCCCCCATCACCTGTTGCCAAAGGAGTGCGCTACAGCGCCATAATGCGGCCGGGGTTTTGCAATATGTCTGGAAAGGGTGTAATGTCTACCTCAAACTACAGAAGAGGATACAACAATGCCAAAAGGATGGGAATCTGGCACGTCCCACCCACAAATAACAGCCATGATGAGATACATTACAGAATGCCTGAAACATCAACAAATACCAAAAATGTCTCAAACGTGTGTACGCACAGAAGTACGCATGCAGGCATGCACGGCAGTACGCGCGTGCAGCGGATGCATGGCAGTATGCGCAGGGGTACGCATGGGGGCATGCGCGGGGGCATGCATGCACGCAATGCACAGCTGCGCCATCACTGCATCATCGGAGCTTTGAGCACACAGCAGACAAGATGGCTGCCAGGTCAAGGAAGCCTGCGTTCTCTGATGCAGACCTGCACCTGCTGGCTGAACTTATCTGTCTGCACCAGGAGCATCTGTTCCCTGGCTCATCACGCAGACAAAACCTCAACAGGGTGAGGAGGTCATGGATGCACCTCACCAGGCGCTACAATCGCGCTGCGGACTACCCTCATGAGGTAAGTGCATGGGGACAGGCACACAAACCTAGCAATATAAACCAATATCCAGCAACCAGCAGACATATCAGACATGCAGAGCAATAGAATAGGCCATGGTAGGCCTCACGGCTGATGTGTGCAGGTCTGCCCCATCTGCAGGAGGCACCAGCCAGCATCACAGAGGTCTGTCAACCCTTTGAAGGCTTATTCAACGTAATTAAACCACATCCCACATCTGGACTATGATGTGGTATATATCCGGAAACTGTACCCACCATATGCAATAGCAGCTAACAGTGATCTTCCGCCTGCTCTGATCATGTATGATATACCATATGATAGGAATATCTCGTCAGAATATTGTCTCCCAAGAGATATGAGACTAGCCAGGAAAGGTGGCTCAATCATCCAGGTGCTGAGGTACTTGTCCCTTCTGCAGGCCCACCGATATGCCCCATCACCAGGATGCCTAGGGCCACATTACAGAGCCCTATTACCCATCCTGGTGCTGAGGTACCTGCCTCTGGTATAGTTTCACAGGGCTGCCTTAACCCCAGGATGCCCCAGGCATCATTGCAGAGCTCTGTTATCCATCCTGGTGCTGAGCTACCTGCCCCTGGTTTAGTCTCACAGGGCTGCCGTAGCCCAAGGATGCCCCAGGCCTCATTGCAGAGCCCTGTTATCCATCCTGGTTATTTATCATTGCATTGCAGAGCCCTGTTATCCATCCTCATTGCAGAGCCCTGTTATCCATCCAGGCCACTCCTCCACTCCACTGGTTGTATGGTGGTTCCTCCTGTCACTGTTTCACAAGGCTGCCTTAGCCCCAGGATGCCCCAGGCCTCAATGCAGCACCCTGTTATCCATCCTGGTGCTGAGTTACCTGCCCCTGGTTTAGTTTCACAGGGCTGCCTTAGCCCCAGGATGCCCCAGGCTTCATCACAGAGCCCTGTCAATCAGCCTGGTTGTATAGTGGTTGCACCTGTTACAGTTTCACAGGGCTGCCATAGCGCCAGGATGCCCCAGGCCTCCTTGCAGAGCCCTGTTATCCATCCTGGTGCTGAGCTACCTGCCCCTGGTTTAGTCTCACAGGGCTGACGTAGCCCCAGGATGCCCCAGGACTCATTGCAAAGCCCTGTTATCCATCCTGGTGCTGAGGTGCCTGCCCCTGGTTTATTTCACAGGGCTGCCTTAGCCCCAGGATGCCCCAGGCTTCATCACAGAGCCCTGTCAATCACTCTGGTTGTATGGTGGTTGCACCTGTTAGTTTCACAGGGCTGCCATAGTCCTAGGATGCCCCAGGCCTCATTGCAGAGCCCTGTTATCCATCCTGGTGCTGAGGTACCTGCTCCTGGTTTAGTTTCACAGGGGATGGGCAGTCCCGAGCAGCACAGGCTGCCACAGGGCACTGGGAGCCCCGGTTACCTGCTCCATGGTGCCAGTGCTGTCCCCTGAATGGGCGAGGACCTGCCATCCAGTGTCGCAGGCAGACGTGCTGTACATGCAGGCACACAGACAAGGGGGGATGTGTGTCTGTGTGGCTGCATGTGCGAACTATGCCTGGCTGCAGCGGTGCGTGCCCAGGCCTATGCCCAGCGGGAGCACATGCACGTCCTGGGGCAGGTGTTGGTGGCCCTGTCCATGGTGGATGACCGGCTGCGCATGCTGTGGGAGAGGGGCGAGGCAAGCGCAGCCGGCCATCCACCATGGACAGGGCCACCAACACCTGCCCCAGGACGTGCATGTGCTCCCACTGGGCATAGGCCTGGGCACACACCGCTGTGCCACCCTGTGACCCCCTGTGACCCCCACCCTGTGCCAGCCTGTGACCCCCACCCTGTGCCAGCCTGTGACCCCCCCGCTGTGCCACCCTGTGACCCCCACCCTGTGCCAGCCTGTGCCCCGGGACTGCCACCACCGCCGGGAGCAGGAGATGCAATGCACAACAATGGCATGACCAACCTGTAAATAAATAATGTACATATGTTTAACAAACGCACGCTGGTCCAGTGTCCCATCTAGCCACATGGCAGAGAGGTGTGAATGTCAGTCGTATGCATGCCCGTGTGTGCATGAGTGCATGTCACCATACCCAAACATGGTAGACACCCTATGGCAAGGGTGATGTATGTCTATGGGCACCGAGAGATGCATCACCACTGGCGCAGGGGGGTAGCATTGGGCCGCCATGGCCAGACCCATGGTGGCAGGCATATGCTAATGTTGCACACATGGTGCGGTGCATGGCATGGGTGCCACACAGCACAGCTATGCACCTGATGTCACATGGACAGAGCACACGCCCCCCCTGCTAGGTGTGGTATGGAGGGGGCATGGCATGCCAATGGGTCCGTGTTCCATGGCTATGCGCCTGGCTGTGTACATCCATTCCCCCATGCAATGGGCAAAGCACATAGCATCTGGCTGGGTGGTAACATATGGCAGTACGGGGGTCTGCAGAAGCTGGGGGTGGGGGCCACCATGGACACCATGATGGACAAGAGAGAGATGACCAAGGTCAGGTGTGATATTGGTGGCAGGGGTACAGACACTGGTGCGTGGTGGGACACCACAGAGGGGGCACGATAATGCACGTAGGCATGGGGGCAGGGGAGCAAGGGGGCAAGCAGGGTGGAGGTGCCGAGCAGTAGGAGTGGCGGACTCACATGGGCGGAGGGGATGGGACGGATATGGTTATGGGAGTCTGAATGGGGAGCGGATGTTCCGGTCCCCCGGGCTGGCCGTGGGGGGGGGGAAAGGAGGACCCCACATGGCGGGATGGGGGGATAGGTCACAGAGGCAAGAGCGGGGACATGGTATACTGATGCACGTGTGGCTGCCAGGTGGGCAGGGGGGGATGGTAAGCACACCCCCTGTGGGTGGTCCGGGGAGTACATCTGAGGAGCAGGGATGTACCCCTGCTGTGGGGTGCAGAGGGGTACCAGGCAGATGCACCCTGGGAACAGCCACGTGACATCGGCCCGTGCCATGCATACACTCGGGACCGGCAAGGGTCCAGTTGGTTGGGGAGGTGCAAGGCTGGCACATGGCAGGGGCCAGGCTATGTACGTCAGCAGCGCAGGGATGGTGCAGGCAATGGCTCCCCCTGGTGGGGGCAGGCACCAGCGAGGGCTGAGTGCAGGGGGACAGGGGTGGCGGCATGATGGGGCCCAGACAGGAATGGGAGCTGGCAGGGGAACAGGTATGGGGGTAGAGGTGGGGATGGGTGGGTGTGGCCGTGGGTAGTGCAGCGGGGGAATGGGGTGTACACTGTGGGACAGCATAGCGGTGTAGGCAATGGGACAGCTTGCCAGGGCCTACCCAGCTGTGTGCCCCATGGGATAGGTGGCGGGGGTACAGGCAGAGATGGCCCAGATGGGGGGATTGGAGCACTGCTGCCACAGTCGCTTAGCCCCGCAGAGGTGCCCGCAGTGGGTACAGCGCCATGTGTGATACAGGGGACCCCAGGTGGGTGTGTCGGGGGGACCGGTGTGGTCGAGGATGGGCGGGTCGGCTATGGAATGGGGCATGTGCCATGAAACAGGTACCTGCCTGGCATCAGGGGTGGGGCGGCCCCAGGGGTAGATTCATGGCCAGGGTGGGGGGGGGTAGTGGTGTGCCGAGTGCTGATGCCCTGGCAACACACACATGTGGCAGGTGCGGGCTGCTGGCGTGAGGGAGCAGTCAGTGGGGCATTGGACAGGGGCACAAGTCATGTGGCAGGTACGGGCGGGGCAAGACAGGGTGGTGGTGGGGGTCACAGGGGGGGGGGGTGGTGCGGGGGAAAGAACATGGATGAGTGAGCGGTAGGTCAACTGTGGGCTGGCATGGGGTATGTGGCCAGGGTGTGGCTGGGTATGACACGTGGATCATGGGGGTGACAGACACACACTGGACACATGTTGACAAACAATGCCACATGAGCGTCCTTTATTGTCACCGTCCCCGGCCCCACCGTCCATGCCCCCCCCGCCCCGTGGTGCGTGTTCCACAGCCACCATGGCTGCTGCTGCTGCTGGCTGTCCTGCCTGTCCTTCATGTGCCTCCAAGGCATCCGGCAGCCATGAAATCCCAATGGTTATGGCCTGTGCTGCCGCACCCTGGCCCCGCATCTCAACGAGGATCCCCTCCATCACTGTCTGCAGGCATTCGGCCCTGTGCCACATCCGTCGCTGCTCCCGCACCTCCTCACTGAGTGCCAGCTGCATGCCTGTGGGAGCGACACAGTGTATGATGTGAGACATGGGTGGCACATGTGGACATCAGCTGCATGTGCGTAGGTGACAATGGGTGGACACTCACCCTGCGCATCTGCATGGGCCTCAGTGGCATGCAACCTCATCTCAGCAAGGACCTCGCCAATGGTGGCATGTGCCATCAGTGGTGCGTGGGCCAGCGCTGGTGGCCATGGGGCATCACCAGCTGCATTAGCTGCAGGTGGGCTGCCACTGACCCGCTCGACACATGGCTCACCGCCATCATCCTGGTGCCCTGACGTCCCCCCTCCTCCTCCACTGCTGCAGCCGGCCCCACCCCCGCAGGTGTCTCCACTGCTGGCCCCACTGGTGTGGGCTCTGCTGCCCCTCAACCTCCATGGCATATATGTCACCTGTGGGGAGAAAGGGTACACAGCTCTGAAGTTGGGTGGCTGGCCATCCCTGTGCATATAACTGTCACGTCCCATGACAACGTACTGCGTGGGCCACGGGGCCCATGGGGCACCATGTGCTCGCCCTGGACGGGTGCCTGTGTCCAGGGCCTGTAATGGTACAGGGGTAGGCGTGGCACCAGACATGTCCATGTCCTGGGTGGGAGCAGTGTCCCAATGGTGCCTGCCTGTGCGTGCATCTGTGTCCCTCCCACATCAACGGGTGTGACTGTCTGGGTGGAGCTGGGGCCGGTGGACCACCGCTGTGTGGGACAGGGCTGCCACGAGGGCAGGATGCACCAGCAGGGGCCCATGTGACAGGGGGCTCCATTCTGGTCTCCCGCCCGCCATGATGGGGAGCGGCTGACAACGGGGTGGGGGTGGGGGGAGCGGCACGGGCTGCAGGGGGCTGCATATAGGGGGATGGGGTGGTGGGTAAAGAGCTGTACAGGGGTGGGTGGGGCAGGGGGTGGCTGGTGTGGCCTGTGAGCAGGGAGTGGTGGCTGGTGGGGGTTGGGGGGCCGTTAGGGGCCTTGTCGGTGGCAACAGGGATCGCTGACATGGAACCGTGAGTGGGGGGAGGGTTGGCTGGGTGTGACCAGCGCTGGTTGGCCGGCTGTTGGCATGGGGGGATGGTTGGGGGGCCTGTGCCTGGGGGTGGGCCTGTAAGGGGCTATAATCTGGGCCTGGTACAGGTAGGTGACTGGGAGATGGGGGGCATGTGGGGGGGGCACTGGGCCCGGTGGGATCTGGTGCGTGGGGATGGTCAATGGGGCTGGGCCTGGGCTGTGGGTCAGGGGTGGGGTGGACATGCCCCTATGTGGCATCTGGCAGCTAGGGGCCCAGGGGACACAAGTCAGATGGAGGGTGCAGATCAGGGCCAGCATGACAGAGGGAACTAATGGGCTGGCGACATACATGTAGATAGTCATGACCTAATGGGAGACAGCCAACATGGCTTTAGACAAGGAAGATCTTGTCTTACTAATCTGTTATGTTTATTTTAAGGAGTGAATAATCAGGTGGACAAAGGTGAGTTGGTTGATATTGTGTATCTGGACTTTCAGAAAGCCTTTGACAAGGTCCCTCATCAGAGATTTCTGGCAAAACTAAAGAGTCATGGGATAGGAGGCAGTGTACTATTGTGGATCAGGAACTGGTTAAAAGATAGAAAGCAGAGGGTAGGGCTAATGGCCAATTTTCCCAATGGAGAAAGGTGAATAGTGGTGTACCCCAGGGATCTGTGCTGGGTCCGCTGCTTTTTGACATATTCATAAATGACCTGGAAAGTGGAATAACGAGTGAGGTTATCAAATTTGCAGATGACACAAAACTATTTAAAGTTGTTAAAACCCAAGAGGATTGTGGAAAATTGCAAGAGGATCTTGATAAATTGGAAGACTGGGCTTCAAAATGGCAGATGAAATTTAATGTGGACAAGTGCAAGGTTATGCACCTAGGGAAGAACAACCCAAACTATGTACACGATGCAAGGTTCCACATTAGGAACCACCACCCAGGAAAAAGATTTAGGCATCATTGTGGATACCATGTTAAAACCCTCGGCCCAGTGTGCAGCGGCGGCCAAGAGAGCAAATAGAATGCTAGGTATGATAAGGAAAGGAATGGAAAATAAAACAAAAGATATTATAATGCCTCTCTATCGTTCCATGGTGAGACCGAACCTTGAATATTGTGTGCAATTCTGGTCGCCGTATCTTAAAAAGGATATAGCGATTTTAGAAAAGGTTCAGAGAAGAGTCACCAAAATGGTAAAGGGGATGGAAGGATACTCCTATGAAGAAAGGCTAAAAAGGTTAGGGCTCTTTAACCTGGAAAAGAGACGGCTGAGGGGAGATATGATAGAAGTCTATAAATTAATGAACGGAGTGGAACGGGTAAACGTAGATCGATTGTTTACCTTATCAGAATATAGAAAGACTAGGGGACATGCAATGAAGCTACAGGGTAAACTATTTAAGACTAATAAAATAAAATATTTTTTCACTCAACGTGTAATCAAACTCTGGAATATGTTACCGGAGGATGTAGTAAAGGCTGTTAGTGTAGCTGGGTTTAAAAAAGGTTTGGACAAGTTCCTGGAGGAAAGGTCCATAAACCATTATTAAGAAGAGACCCAGGATATCAATGCTTGAACCAATACAAGCATTGTGGAACCTGTGTCCCTTGGGGAAACTGCTAGGTACATATGACCTAGATTGGCCACTGTTGGAAACAGAATACTGGGCTTGATGGACCTTGGTCTGACCCAGTATGGCATATCTTATGTTCTTATGTTCTTACATGGTACACAGGGTTGCATCCTGACCCGCTATTCTGATGTTGTGCTGTTCCTCCTGCTGATACTGTACTGCATCACCCATCTGGTGTTGTACTGCATGCAGGGTTGGGCCCCATGTGGGCCCGTTGTGATCCAGCTATCTCTCCCTCATTAGTAGCTCCGTTTGCGAGCCTGTCCTCTGTCCCTGGGGGGCATCTGTGTGCCTGGTGTATGTCCATGGCTGTGTGAGCTGCTTACATGGGGTATGTACGCAGGGATCTGTACTATGGAACTTTGCTATGTGCAGCCTGTCAGCTGGGTGTCAGCTGTTCTTAGACCTTCAGCTTTGTTGGTGGTGCTGCATCCCCTGGGGGCGTTTGTGGGGTGTCTGCTGGCTGTAGTATGAGTGATCTGGCATGGTAGGTCCCTGGTGTCCCATGCAGGGTGTTGTATCATCTCCCACTATTCCATGTATTGGGGGATATCTGTTTGTGAGGTGACCAGCCTCTGATGCCCTCGGTTTGCGGGACCATGGGTTCTGTGGGTGTGTGCTCCATGCATGCACAGCACATGCTGTTGTTGGAGGGGTGTCTGTGGTGCAGGATAGCTGTTCCTATGGGGGCGGTGCATACCTGCGTTCAGTGTAGCTTTGTATGGTGTGCTGTGGTTCCTGTGCCTTCATTGGGTTCCCTGTTGTGCATCTATCCTGCATGTCCCCCAGTGCATGTCATTTGCCTTTGGGTTCCGTTCCATCACTGACTGTGGTTTGGGCTGCGCAACCCCATACGACGCCTCAGGCTATGGTCCACCCTGGGACGCCTCTGTGCACCATAACCGGTGCTGTGTCATGCAAACAGGGTGTGGGGCAGGAGACATGGCATGTGGGCACTGCTGTGTGGGTATGATGGTGTCCCTATGTTGGGCCTGGTGTTGTCCGTATGTTTGCGGGACTGCGTATGTCAGGTTACACTGTGCATGGCTGACAAGGGGTCTGGGGTCTGGGGGTGGTGTGTGGGTGCAACAGCAGGCCTGTCAGACACAGCATATGTCTCTATGGGGTGGCTGGAGACATGCGTATACATGTGTCCCCTGTGGTAGCCCCCACACCCCCTTGTGTTGGGCCCTGCATGTGCTTGGCTGTGGCTCGAACCTGGCACACACCCATTGACCTCTGTACATCGTGTACTGTATGTGGTCATGGTACAACGGTTCAGTTGGGCCATTCTGGGTTCATGTGTTCCCTGTCCCTCCCAGGGTTGTACGGGTTTAGGCCATTTAGGCTGGCGACTGTTCTGACATGTACATTGTACCTGAGGATGGTGTACTACTGCTATTCTTCTCCACGTTGGGCTATGTGACATCCACCTCTGATCTCTGGGGGGGCACTAACCAAATACCTTCATAGCTCTGTCAGCCATTGACACATATCCCCAACCTACCTGCACGTGGGTCTGCTGTATCGAGTGCGTGGGGCAGGCCATGGATGTAGATTGGCCACAGCCGGTCTGCACGGCGCTGCTCCAGCGTGCTCAGGGTGGCCCTCCGCGGTTCACCCCCACCTGTGCCATGTGCATAGCGCCTCTCCTGGGTCAGCTGATTCCTGATACTGCACTTGATATCACAGTAGCACTTCCTCAGGCTCTCCACTTCACGCCATGGGCCCCCTGCCACCGCCACCGCTGTCTGCACCTCTTCCCATGCTGTGTTGCGCTCTGCACTGGTGGTGGTGCTGCTTTGCCAGCCAAATAGGACCTCATAGTGGTCCAGGATACTGCCCATGAGGAGGTCATTTTCTTCCTGGGAGAATCGGACTGCCCTCTTCCTCACCACATCGGGCACTGGCTTCCGGTGGCACTTGCTCCCTGTTGCACCTCCAGCTTGGTCCTGTGGGTGCTGGGTGACCCCAGATGTGCCGGCCACCTCCCCATCAGGCTCGGTGGTGGTGGCATCTGCCTGTTGGTGAGGGCTGGGTTGGACTCTCCCTGTGCTGCTGTCTCCTGCATCCATGTTGTTAGGCTGTCCCGCCTCCTGCAGGCTCTGCCTCATGTCCGACATACACGAACAGTATGTGCATGTGTGGCCATGTAACATATATTGGGTGTGCCCCACATGCGTTCCTCAGGTGCAGCGCGTGTTCCACAGGCACAGCGCGTGCATGCATGCACTTCCGTAATGCCTGCGTGCATGCCCGTTATGCAACGCATGTGCGCATGCGCCGTCCACACGGCAGATGTACGTTACATGCCCCATATGCATGTGTGGGCGACAGCATGGCTGCTATGCCTTATCACATGCAGGTACGCGCCTTATGCAGGAATTGTGTCACGCGCCCACATCCGTAGCTTCACAACTCTCACCATCGCTACTAGTGGTGTATGCTGCTTTATCAGGGGTCTATCCCAGTATGTATCCAGTGCTGGCACGCGCTGTTTGCAGAGTGCACTATTGCTGTGTGAGATTTCCGTTACATACAGTGCGTTACGGCACGTGTAGGTAGGGTATGCACGGCGTCGCGTATCTCTGATGTCTGGCAGGGCGCGGAGACACACCAGGTGCTCCTACATGCATATGAAACACGGCTGCCTAGGAAGGTGCATAACAATGAGCACTACGCCGTTACGCCTGTGGATGTGTTTCCCGATTCGCTCATCTGCTGCTGGCATTCATTGCTGCATCTGCAGGTGTGTTAGGTTTGCTCTAATTGCCTGCCATGCCCCACATGGTATATAGCATTTGCTACTGCTCCATCTGATGTCTATCATGGCTCACGTGGATGGTGCTGGTGTTGCTGTTGTGGCGTTCCTGGGGCTTCCTGAACTGCGGTTGCCTGATGAGGGTGATGGTGTCCATGGGGCTGTGGCACTGGGTATGGGTGCAGTCCCACTGCAACTCAGACCTGCAGCTGTGGGGGCTTCACAGGCAGGGGAGATACCAGCACAGCGCCGTCGGCGTGCCAAGGTGCACCCTTGCCTGCCATGCCTCTACAGGCCCAGACCCATGTTCCAGGATATACGTGAGGACCAGGTCATCATCCTCTACCGTCTGAGCACAGGGGCTATTAGGGAGCTCTATGAGGTTCTGAGACCTGACCTCGAGCCCCGGACTGCCCGGTCCCATGCCATGCCAGGATTGGCCAAGCTCCTGGGTGCCCTACACTTCTTTGCCTCTGGCTGTTTCCAATCCTCTGTGGCCACAGTGGGTGGTATGAGCAGGCCCACCTTCTCGCTCGGTCTCCACCATGTACTGCGAGCCATGGTCAGCCGGGTTAGGGATTACATTGCGATCCCTAACAATAGGCAACATTGGGGGGCCCTGGGCCAGGCATTCCAGCAGATTGCAGGGATACCACACGTGATGGGAGCTATTGATTGTACACGTTTCCCTGGTCCCGCCCCGTGACAGGGAGGTGGTGTATTACAACTGCAAACACTACCATTCCCTGAATGTGCAGGTTGTTTGTGATACAAATATGCATATTCTGAATGTGGTTCCCAGGTTTGCAGGGTCCATGACTCCTATATCCTGCAGCACTCAGCACTGTTTGGTCAATTTGAGTCCAGACAATACGAGGACTGTGTCCTGCTGGGTGGGTATTTGCCATCTCTGACATGCACATACGTCTTCTGTGTCACTGGGGTTGGGGCACCTATCTCACATCGAGCAGTGGCACCTGTGGTGTGTCAGTCAGCCTCTATGACTGCAACTCCCCTGCGACACACGTGACATGCATTGATGCAGGTCTGGCCTTTCTCAGGCAATATTCCAGCATCTGCCCCTCAGGCAGTGGCATGTCACTGGCCAGCCTGTGTGTAGTATATATGTTCCCTTGGTTTACTCTGCCCACTGCATGCCACACATTGCATTGTGGCTTTGGGCTGCTACCCTTGTATGGGGCTGTGTCTCGCATCACACCATGTCACTATCACCGGGGCCGTTGTCACATACGCCTGTGGCCGTCTACAGTTAGCTGTGTGTGCCACATTTCCATCCCTCATGTCTGTTTTCCTCAGCACCCTTGCGGGTGACACTGGTTTCAGGTGGCCCTGCTCACTTCCACCGGCCTCTGGGACTGTAAAGCTCTTGGCACCTGTGGTCCAGCCCTGCTATGGTGGGCTGCGACGCCTGTTGGTGGTGGACACCTGCACCATGTGCCGTACTTTGTGCGTGTTTCCTAGGTGACTGTGCATGCAACATCTGTGGTTGTGGTGGTAGTGGTGGAATGCTTGCCTCACCGAGTAGTCTTGGCAGTGTCCTGTGTGTTGGGTGGCCATTCCCCATTGCCTTTGTCTGGCATATCATGTATGTGGGCTGTGGTGACACAGTGCAGCTCACATGTCTGCTGTATGTAGGTCAGCATTCTTGTGTTGTGTCTGCCATCTTGCCTGTACATGTTACTGTGTCAGCATCTGTGTGTGCACTGTATCAGGGCCGTCACATGATCCTGATTGATCTTTCCACATTTTCCTCTGCAGGTGATGCGGGATATGGCTGTCGTGCCTGTTTGCTGACCCCTGTGCGTTTTCCACGGACATGTGCAGAGAGGAGTTACAATGAGGCCCAAGCCTCCAGCCGCTCAGTCATCGAGCGCACCTTTGGCATTTTGAAGAGTCGTTTCAGGTGTCTGGATAGGACCGGCGGGGCATTACAATACCGACCCATGACTGTGGCACAGATCATATTGGCCTGTTGCATCCTCCACAACATTGCCTCCCGCATAGTGCTACCCCTATTTGTTAGTGGGGCTCTGCTTTCGCAGTTGTTTGGGAACATGTGACTCTCGGACCTGTTACAATGTCCTCATATCTCAGTGTGTCACTGTATTTGCTGCTATTTGTGCATTAAACATGTATATTTCCATGACTGCCTGACGCCTGCTCATTCTCAACACATCAGATGCTATTGTCTGGCCATCTACACTGCTGTCTGACCTGCAGGTAGCCACACATTAGGTCTACACATCTGGGGTGTGGTGCTTGGCCATTGGAACATGTCATCATTGGCATGTTTGGCCATTTGCCTGTGCAATGTGGTTCCACTTCACTGTGTGGCTGCCTGACATTACATCTCTTTATCTTCCCTTCAGACCTTATTGGCTTGGGTGTGTGTGTTGTCAGCTTGGTGTTCCTGTCTGTACCATGCCTCCTGTCAGCTGTGTCTTCAGGTGCTATGGCCTTGATGGTGCAGACAACTACTACTCCTACTACAGAGCATTTGTACAGCCATACATGGCGTAGGCAGCACTGTACAGATGGGTGGGGGCATGCTCTACTCATTTTACCTTACAATCTAGTCAGGGCAGGCACAGATGGTGTGTTCAGGGATACAGCAGGGGACAGGGGGGGTTGAGAGCCGGGGAAACGGGTCATGCGCCGGAATGTGTAAGTGTGATTGGGTCCTGCATTGGTGTAGGGTCTGGAGACGGTGACTGGTGTACACACAGTGGTAGTTGATTCCATGCATACATAGCATCACGGTGATGGGGCGTGGTCTGGGGTAAGCAGTAGGGGGTGCATCACAGGTGGAGGTTTGTGTGGTGGGGCCATGTTCCCAAGGGGAGTTGTACAGGGGGATGTGTGACAGGGGGTGATGGGGAGCCACAGTGTGACTGCATTTAGGGCTCAGCAGGCAATGTTTTTGATGCATGCGATGAGGGTTAGGGAGCCAATGACAGGGGCTGTCAGGATGGGTGGGGTGGGCATGGCTGACCTCGCGCAGGATTAGACACACAGATGAGTGTTGCACACATTGACGGGGAGGGAGATGATTCCACGGGTGACCTGCAAGGGCATCTTACAGTGATCCTGACGGTATGTTGTGAAGGGGTGGGGAGGCCTTTTAGTGGTGTTTGTGGGGACTGGTGCATGTTTGACTGATGTTCGTCAGACAGGGGAGGCAGGTGTTAGCTGTCAGATACTTGTGTTTGGGGAGAGGAGGGGGGTGTCATTGATGGCCTCAGAGTGCACCCTGTGGATACAGGATGGGGTACAGAGTTATAAACAGATACCAGCGACGGTAGGGGGGCAGGGAGGTGTTGGGGTGAGGGGGTGAGGGGAGGAGGTTAGGGTTGTGGCCAGGTTCACATTCAGGACACATAGGAAGATCCAGGCTGCAATGTTGCATCGCCAGGTGTGTATCCTGGCTTGATTAGCCTGTGGGTGTTCTGGTGTGTGGAGGTGGTTCTGTCACCCATCACAATCTTGATGGTATGGGACACCATGGGATGTGCTACACACACAGGGAGACTGTGTATGGAGGGGGTGTTGGGGAGCAAGGGCAGATCCTTGGGGTACACCGGATGGGAGCAGAATGGCTAGGGGCCAAGGCGCCACATGACCACACACACAGGGGGCAGAGGGGGTATTGGGAGGGGGAATGGGATGGTACATGGACCCTCAAAACATGCAGGGGTGGGGTATCGTGGAGACGGCTCTGGTCACTGGTGTCAAAGTTACGAGGGATGTCCACATATTATGGGTCCTTGGATATCGTCAGGACTTATTTGCTGCGGACGATGGCAGTAGCCATTTCAGTGGTGTGTACTGAATGACAGTCAGACTGCGAGGGATCTGAGAGGGCATGGGGGGGGGGGGGAGCTCGGGACAGTGTTCATCGCAGCCATCAGGCTCACTCACGGCACTGTGACCACAGTCCAGCTTTCATATCATTGACCTCTGTGTGTTTTGTGATATACACAGGTGGTGTGTGGTATATCCGACCTTGTGCTGCTGCATTCCTGCCCAAAGATCGTTTCACTGATGTCCACATAGGTGTTCCATTTAGGCACAGCTATGTTCATGGCTCCCATATGCCTGGACAGCTGCATGTCAGCTCATCTGAGCCAGTGATGCTACATTTGGGTGTGTGTCTCTACTAATTGGCCACATGCATGCTCAGGCTTGTGGGCCTACATCCCCACCTGGGAGGTTTTTTTGGAGCTAGCTGCCATTTTGTGCTTGTTGGTGCCGGTGCAGACATTGTGGCGCCATCATTAGCCACCTTATACATGGCACAGTGCCATACATGGCACAGTTTGAACAAAGATTCCTCTACCCTTCTCATTGGTACTCATTGATCACCTATTGGATCCGCTACTTGGATGACATCTTTTTTCTTTGGCCTGGTACTGAGAACCAATTACAACAGTTTTTTTTATTTATTTATTTACATTCTTTTATATACCGCACTATTCTGCATCAGTGCGGTTTACATTGAACAAACTGAAATTACATTGAACAGGGCATTATAACTTGGAGATAACTATTTTACAGGGAACATGGGCTATGGAGGGTTAAGTGGCTTGCCCAAGACCACAAGAAGCACCTGTGGGACTAGAAACCCCAGTCCTTCCGGCCCAAGGTTGCTGTCCTCTAGTGGGATTTGAGCCCCCGATCTTCCAGCCTGAAGTACCTTGCCCCAACCACTAGGCCACTCCTCCACTCCACTCCACTTGATTGGATAAATTCCTTAGACAGGGATATACAATTTGCATCAAAATATGATATGTCCAGTATAGAATTTTTGGACATTTTGGTCTATGTCCACTATACAATCTATGTTGTATCGTAAACCAGTCCAAAGAAATACATCGTTACACTATCAAAGTTTTCATCCAGGTCCTTTACGTAGGGGCCTGCCGATTGGACAGTTTCTCCGCTTAAGGCGATTGTGTTTGACTTTAGACCAATTTAAACGACATGCTAAGGACCTCCGCTTCCGATTAAAGGAAAGAAGCTATCTATTGAGCATTATCAAAAAAGCTTATAGAAGAGCACGGTTCAACCACCCTGAGTGGTGGCTGGATGAATTTGCAGAACACCAACAGCTTGAACAACCCCAACAATGGACATCTTATGTTGGGGTTCTACCGTATATGCCTAACACAGTATCACTTATGAAAATAATAAAAAGACATTGGGAAACGTTATCGCTACATGCTTGCTTTCGGAAGCCATTAATGTTCGCTTTTAAACGCGGACGGAATTTAACGGCTATATTAATACATTCTCATTCAGAGAATTTAGAGAACACAAGAACTGTGCATCATAAATGCGGAGAATGTGAATTTTGTGGGTCCACTTTAGAGGGTTTAATATGGGAAGATGTTGTCACAGGCACTAAGGTTATGAATCGATATTATACGTACTACTACATGTCTTATACCACATGTAGTAGTAAATGCGGAGAATGTGAATTTTGTGGGTCCACTTTAGAGGGTTTAATATGGGAAGATATTGTCACAGGAACTAAGGTTATGATTCGATATTATACTACTACATGTGTTATATGTCTTATCTTGTTCCTGCCCTAAGAATTACATAGGTCGTACATCTCGTCCCATGAAGAGGAGGCTTTTGGAACATAAATCCAGAATAAATAATAAGGTGTTATCAGCCCCGGTGGCTCAACATTGCAAGGAATTAGAACATACTTTTCAGGATCTCAGATGGCGTATCATTGAGCACATTCCAGTTCAAACGCGTGGAGGGGACCCGTTGAAAAATTTGCAATTTAGGGAGCAATTTTGGATTTACCATCTTCATTCAGTAACACCTGGAGGGTTGAATCTCTCTTTGGATTGGTGGACGCTAATAGATTAAATCCTTTGTGACAGCCAATGATAGCCCGGTTTCTCTAGAAGGGAAAACGAGGTTGTTTTTTAAATGGATATAGGAGAGTGGAGAACAACAGGACGTGGACAGCATGAAGAAGGACCAGGAGTTTCACGGTCTGAAACACGATGTTGTGTACTTTCTACACGACTTTTGAATGACCTACTATTGAGAGCTGAAATATTAATGATAACAACTATAAGGCTTCACGGTCTTTTGAGGTCAGCAACTTCGGTCATCTGCTGGTGTCAGCAATATAAAAGAAGTTCGGGTGGCTGGACGCTGAAATTGCGGTCTTTCAGTTAAGTTGCCAAAACCATACATTATATTCAGTTTCAATTAATATCTCGATCAACTGAGGAATATTGTGTAACTCTACCTCGGTGAGCAAAAAGGTGAGTGCACTCTTTTAAAAATGAATAAAAGGAGGGTTTGCTACGAGAGACGGAAGGTTCCCCCTCAGGGCAAACGATCTGACAAAAAATAAAAGATATTCGTAGTAAGCGAGTTGGGCAGTATGTTAGGATTTAGTTTATCTCTTTTTATATATGGATGCAGACATTGTGGCAGCGGAAACACAAGATGTGCTGCCGCCTCCTGGTCTACACATCATCGGCTGCAGATATATTCATGTTATGCTGTGGTGGGGTTGTATGATGTTTCGCCCACTGGTCTTGGGGACCTAGGGGCAGGGGTTGGATTCCCACTGTGGGCGTTGTGAGGTCACATAACAAGCATTTCTCTGACAGGCTCTAGGTGATATTTGTCCCTCCCTGCTGTACATTACCAGGATGATGTTGCCATGTACACCGCTTTGATTGACAACATGGAGCCATATCAGACAGCTGTTCCTTATATATGTGTGTACACTTGATGAGTTATTTCTGGGTATGCTTCTGTCGGTTGATGTGTCATGTATTGGCGTGATGGTGCTTTTGTGGGTGACTGATCAGGGCTGATGTGTGTTGGGATGCCATCCGGCACCACCTACATTCTACATGCATGCATCTGTGACACTCCAAAAAACAGAACCCCTCACCAGGTTAAAATTGTAATACAAAATCAAATACACCCTGGTATACAAACACAGTTTTCAAAACCCTTCAAATAACCAATTTTTTTGTCGGAAAGGCCAACCCAGCTAAAGAGGAACACACATCAAGCCATCGTGGCCCGTCCATTTTATTCATTTAAAAATAAAACCACTTTGGAAACAGCGTTTATCTGTACTTAGCTGAATCTGTGGAGAGTGGAGAAGCCGTAATTAAATTGCTACAATCAGCTCACAGACGACGTGACACGTTTTGGGGTATTTTCAACGATCCCCTGCTTCAGGTCAAAGCCGCTGCACAAAATCGCTATGCCCACTATCATTCAAACTTTATTCTGCCGAAAACCGCCGGTTTAATACCTAGCACGACAAACCTTTACTTAATCACACCTGAGTGCAGCCTGAGTGCAGCCAATCCAAGTGGTTACGGGGAGGGATCATGGAAACAAGCTCCGCCCCCATGAAAAGATAATAGAACCAAAAATATGGAAATGCATAACTACCCCCTCAGTAGATCGTGTGCCAATCAACTTGCATATTCATTCCATGGGGTTGAGTTGAGTTTAATTGAAAAATCCACCTTTGTTCAAGTTTTGGGGCCGCTGTAAACGATCACCACCTCGAGGATGTACAGGCACATAGTCTATCACCCGCCTTCGGAGATCCTCAAACCGATGCAATAATTTCAGGCAATGATCCACCATCGGGGCCGTAAGGGTTGCCGTCCTCAACCGGGAGGCATGTTCCCCCAGTCTCACTTTGATGGCCCGTGAGGTGCGGCCTATATAAAAAAGCCCGCAAGGGCAGATAATTAGGTATACAACAAAAGAAGATGTACAATCTGTATGCCAACGGGAAGAATAGGTGCACTGAGTGTGTCCATCCACCCAATCCGGTCCTGAGATAGTATTGTCACAGTATAGACAGGCTCCACAAGAAAAATGCCCCGCAAACTCATGAAAACGAAGAGGGCAATCAATAGCTGCTGCAGTACAGACCAATCGGTCCCTCAAATTAGCTTGCCGAGAATAGGCAATCTGGAGAGGACAGCGAAAACAATCATGTAGACCCAATAAAGGCCAAAATTTATGCAAGGTCTTTATAACCACCGGAGACCCCGTCATATATGGAAAAACACCCGTGATCTTATTCTGGGATTGTGAAGAATCAGAAGGCTCAAAGAACCAATCTCGATGGTAATTACAGGCCCGTTTAAAAGCCTTGTAAATAACAGAATGAGGATAACCCCGTGTCAATAAACGATAACTTAATTCTTCCGCATGTATTCGAAAATCTGCTAGAGTGGTACAATTCCGGCGCAAGCGGAGGAATTGGCCAAAGGGGAGTCCGCGTTTTAGCGCAGGTGGATGGAAGCTCTCAACCTTAATAAGGTGTTACGCTGAACTGGCTTTCTAAAGAGGGAAGTGTTAAAGCCCGATGGTGACAAAGTGACCACAATATCCAGGAATTGGATCTCAGATGATTCTATTTGAGCAGTGAACTGAATATTTGATTGAAAGTGTTCAAACTATTCAAAAAAGAATCCAACTCTATTTTTGTGCCAGTCCAAATAAAAAAGATGTCATCAAGAAACCGCCGCCAAAAAGGAATTTTGTCAAAAAATGGGTGCTTATAAACATAACGCTCCTCAAACCAAGCCATGTAAATAGTGGCAATAGAAGGGGCCACCGTCGCCCCCATAGCTATGCCAAAAATTTGTAAATAAGTTTGTTGTTGATACATGAAGTAGTTGTTATTAAGCACCCATCCCAACAAATCCAATATGAAGCTCTTTGGTAGACGGTCAGGCATGCGAGTAGCATTACATAAATTTTTTAAAAAGCTTAAGGTCATACATCATTTTGCTTCTTTGAATACGGGGGCTGCAGTTTCTTTGATACGCAAGTCTTCTCGTTGGCAGCCCATTGGGCCCACAGAGGCAGCGATTTCCACTTTTCAAGACTTGGGTTTGACAGAACTCTCTCATTTGGAAAATGTTGGTTTTTCTTCTTACAACAATTTTCCGGTCCAACATCGTGAGGCTTTGAAGCAGTTGTCTGAGTCTGGTCTGATTATCCGGAAAGCGGATAAAGGGGGTGCAATGGTGATTTGGTCTCAGGAGCAATATGATCAAGAAATGCATAAGCATTTGGATGATCGAGTTTATTATACTCCTATTTTGGACCCCACGACTACTTTATTTCAACAAATTCATGAAATGGTGACTCAAGCTTATCTTAACAACTGGCTGACACGGCAAGAATCAGATTTTCTTATCAATCACCATCCCTAAATACCGACGTTTTATCTGGTGCCCAAAATTCACAAATCACTGTCTAATCCCCCTGGCCGCCCAATTGTGTCCTGTCGGGATTCAATTTTAGAGCCTCTCTCACAGTTTTGTGATCTTTTCCTACAGCCGGCGGCGGCCACAGTGACATCTTATATACGAGATACAGGAGATTTTTTGCGACAGTTGGCGGAATGCACAGCTATTTCATCATATACCCATTTGGTGACATTAGATGTTCAGTCTTTGTATACCAACATTGACCAAAAGGAGGCGATTTCGTGTATTAGTGACTTTCCTTTAACATTGACTGACCGTCTACGAAAGAGCTTCATATTGGATTTGTTGGGATTGGTGCTTAATAACAACTACTTCATGTATCAACAACAAACTTATTTACAAATTTTTGGCATAGCTATGGGGGCGACGGTGGCCCCTTCTATTGCCACTATTTACATGGCTTGGTTTGAGGAGCGTTATGTTTATAAGCACCCATTTTTTGACAAAATTCCTTTTTGGCGGCGGTTTCTTGATGACATCTTTTTTATTTGGACTGGCACAAAAATAGAGTTGGATTCTTTTTTGAATAGTTTGAACACTTTCAAATCAAATATTCAGTTCACTGCTCAAATAGAATCATCTGAGATCCAATTCCTGGATATTGTGGTCACTTTGTCACCATCGGGCTTTAACACTTCCCTCTTTAGAAAGCCAGTTCAGCGTAACACCTTATTAAGGTTTGAGAGCTTCCATCCACCTGCGCTAAAACGCGGACTCCCCTTTGGCCAATTCCTCCGCTTGCGCCGGAATTGTACCACTCTAGCAGATTTTCGAATACATGCGGAAGAATTAAGTTATCGTTTATTGACACGGGGTTATCCTTGTTCTGTTATTTACAAGGCTTTTAAATGGGTCCGTAATTACCGTCGAGATTGGTTCTTTGAGCCTTCTGATTCTTCACAATCCCAGAATAAGATCACGGGTGTTTTTCCATATATGACGGGGTCTCCGGTGGTTATAAAGACCTTGCATAAATTTTGGCCTTTATTGGGTCTACATGATTGTTTTCGCTGTCCTCTCCAGATTGCCTATTCTCGGTGAGCTAATTTGAGGGACTGATTGGTCTGTACTGCAGCAGCTATTGATTGCCCTCCTCGTTTTCATGAGTTTGCGGGGCATTTTTCTTGTGGAGCCTGTCTATACTGTGACAATACTATCTCAGGACCGGATTGGGTGGATGGACACACTCAGCGCACCTATTCTTCCCGTTGGCATACAGATTGTACATCTTCTTTTGTTGTATACCTAATTATCTGCCCTTGCGGGCTTTTTTATATAGGCCGCACCTCACGGGCCATCAAAGTGAGACTGGGGGAACATGCCTCCCGGTTGAGGACGGCAACCCTTACGGCCCCGATGGTGGATCATTGCCTGAAATTATTGCATCGGTTTGAGGATCTCCGATGGTGGGTGATAGACTATGTGCCTGTACATCCTCGAGGTGGTGATCGCTTACAGCGGCTCCAAAACTTGGAACAAAGGTGGATTTTTCGAGTAAACTCAACTCAACCCCATGGAATGAATATGCAAGTTGATTGGCACACGATCTACTGAGGGGGTAGTTATGCATTTCCATATTTTTGGTTCTATTATCTTTTCATGGGGGCGGAGCTTGTTTCCATGATCCCTCCCCGTAACCACTTGGATTGGCTGCACTCAGGTGTGATTAAGTAAAGGTTTGTCGTGCTCGGTATTAAACCGGCAGTTTTCGGCAGAATAAAGTTTGAATGATAGTGGGCATAGCGATTTTGTGCAGCGGCTTTGACCTGAAGCAGGGGATCATTGAAAATACCCCGAAACGTGTCACGTCGTCTGTGAACTGACTGTAGCAATTTAATTACGGCTTCTCCACTCTCCACAGATTCAGCTAAGTACAGATAAACGCTGTTTCCAAAGTGGTTTTATTTGTTAAATGAATAAAATGGACGGGCCACGATGGCTTGAGGTGTGTTCCTCTTTAGCTGGGTTGGCCTTTCCGACAAAAAAATTGGTTATTTGAAGGGTTTTGAAAACTGTGTTTGTATACCAGGGTGCATCTGTGACACTGGCATTTGCTACATGCAGTTGCATGGAGTGCTCCAGGCTTCCATGGACACATTCCCTTGTTTGGAACATATGTTCACTGTGCTTGCTATGGTTTTTTAGGATGATGTTTACGGGCTTGCATTGTGCCACCATAGGTTAAGTGTTATATTCACACACATTTATTTATATTTCCTGCCTTTTCTTTCATTGTGTTCTGCTCATCTTACCATACACAGGCTCCAGCCTCATCACCACTATGCACACACATCTTCTCATCTCTGTGCATTGTCCCCTCTGTGCAGCATATCCTACACGTTCTTTGTATTCTATATGGTGGCTGTCCTTCTGCTTTCTGTGTTGGCTTTTGGCTCATTGTTTTGGCATTGTTGTCCGTAAGCTGTGTGTTGGCTCTTCCAGATCCCAGTTCACTTCCCTCCTCCTTTTCTTCTCTTGCCCATCCTGTCAACAGACGTCGCAACCTGTGACACATCTGCGTAAAGCACGTAGGAACGCTGCACATTCTGCCACCACGTATCCACTATATCCTGTGATACTGGACTGCAATACAGCAGACGTGTTTGCAGTTTCAGCCAGTGGACGCCACAGGATGCTGCTGGGGCTGCGCAACAGCTGCAGGCAGGGGAGCATCCTCCCAGGATCCTCAGTCCTTCACTTCCTTTGGGGGAGGTGGGGGCCTGGATACGGCTCACCAGGCGCTACAATCGAGCCACCACGCACCCACATGGGCTAGGTGCATGGGGGCAGGCCACACACACCTGGACCTGCAAAACTGTGGGCAGCTGTCAACACACATGTTATGCATGTTGAAGATGAGTGAGTGACAGTTCAGTGGGTCACCTGGGCAACTGTCACACCTTTCCAGCCCATCGGCCTAGCCACTCATGGTCCTGCATCACCGTGTCAAATGTGCCACTGCCATGCTGCGTGTCACGTGCGGCATGATGGTGGGCCTGCATGGCGCCGTCATCCATACATGGTGAGGGGGGGTGGTTTGCACCGCACCCCACACATATGCACTTTTTCAGCATGTCGGCTACACCCATCAGCTTGGCTACAACGCATATGCAACATATGCACAGGCTGTGTGTCATGTGCCACTGTGCACATGGGGGGGGGGATGATCATGTGTGGCACCATTGGGCCTTGGGCACAGCAGCAGCTGTGGCCAGGTGGGGCCAAGGTGTGGGCCAACACATGCTCCCCAGGGTCCTGGGGAAAGATGGGGGTGGGCCAGTCACACACCCACCAACCAGTGCCCCATCATTGCACCAGGGTGACTGACAGACCACTCTGATGTGGACTGGGGCATCCTTGGGCTGGGACAGCCCTGTGAAACTCAACCAGGGGCAGGTACCTTAGCACCTGGATGAATAACAGGGCTCTGTGATGAGGCCTGGGCCATCCTGGGACTGGGCCAGCCCTAGGAAACTAAACCAGGGGCAGGTAACTTGGCACCAGGATGACTAACTGGGCTCTGTATTGTGCCCTGGGGCATCCTGGGGCTGGGCCAGCCCTGTGAAACAATGACAGGAGCAAATAACACACAACTGGGATGATTAACAGCTCTCTGTGATGGGGCCTGGGGCATCCTGGGCCTGGGCCAGCCCTGTGAGACTATATCAGGAGCAAATACCATACAACCAGAGTGATTAACAGGGCTCTGTGATGGGGCCTGGGTCAGCCCTGTGAAACTGTAACAGGAGCAATGCAGGGGCACCAGGTGATGTGTGCTGGTCCACTCGGACCCCAGGTGGCCTAAGGCCACATTACAGAGGCCTGTATTTACCCCTGGTGCTCTGATAGGTGCGCCAGTTGATGTGTGCAGGGCGGCGCTTACCCCAGGTGGCCCCTGGTCTGTACAGCAGGCAGGGGCGGCCCAAGGGGGGTGCGGGGCCATGTGCGGAGACTCGGTGCGGGGCCTCATTTGCATAAGTGGCCTTATTTGCATAAATATTTGCATAATGTTACCATACACTAACTTTTAGTAAACATGTCTCTTAATGAGTGTATGGATAAAGAAAGACTAAAAGATTCTATATTACTATAATCCAGTGCCAACCGCCAGGCACATTAGGAACTACTACAAACGCTGCCCATTTAGAACCCATAGCAAACCCGCCGTTTCCTGACAGCATTACCAGGACTCACAAAGTACCATACTCTACCTATCAAAAGGCAACACTGCAAATATTAAACCAGTACATTTCAGAGAATACTGGGGAAAGAGAACAAGTGGCAATGTCAAATAGGAATTACATAAATAGAATACCTCAGCTCAGTTACACATGCAGAACATAGACCATCACCAAACAAGGAATCACAATTTAGAAACAGGAAGGCAAATTAAACTGGGAACCCCAAAAGCCAAACTTGGAATGTACAACAACACTGTAGAAATAAAACTATAAATTAATTTCCTCTTGTACCAAACAAAGCGCAGACGTTAATGATGCACATTTCCCAGAGCTTTCATATTCCAGTTAATAAATTCAAAATAAAGAGATATCTTTCTACCTTTTGTGCATTTTTTTCAGTTGCAATTGCTCCAGCCACTTTCTTCTGGTTTCTTCATGTTTTCTGCTAACTGTCCATCATCTGCTGTCCATTTCTTCTTTCTTCTCTCTTCTAGTTTTTTTTTCCATTCTCTCTCTACATCTGCTTTAACATACTAATCTTTCTCCTTTTGCTCTTTCCTCATTCCTATTTCATCCACACAAATTTTACCCCTCCATCCTCAATCCCCACTTACTCTCCCAATACCGGCCAATTGTAGATTTTTCATCCCTCCCACACAAAATATTTTTCCCCTCTCCATTTTACTCTCCCAGCCCCATCCCATTCTAATCCTCCCCCAACATCAGCTCCCTTCTAGTTCCAGTCTCACCCAGCATCCATTCCCTTCTAGTCCCTGCATCAGCCCATTTCCAGTCCTAGCCCCCATCAACCCATTTCCAGTCCTAGCTCCCCCATCCATTTTCAGTCTGAGTCCCTTCATCAGCTCATTTCCAATCCTAGCCCCCATCAGCCCATTTCTAGTCATTTCCTAGCCCCACCATCAGCCCATGTCAAATCCTAGCTCCCCTCCACTCAGCCCAATTCCAGTCCAAGCCCCCCATGAGCCTACTTCCAGTTCTAGCCCCTCCATGAGTCCATTTCAATTCAAGCCCCCACCACAGCCCATTTCCAATCTTAGCTCCCCCAACAGCCCATTTCCAGTCCTATCCTAGCTGCTCCATCAGCCCATTTTCAGTCCTAGCTCCCTTCCCTCACAGCCCATTTCCATTCCAAGCTCCCTCCCCATCAGCTATTTGCAGTTCAAGCCTCCCCTTCCACTCAGCCCATTTCCAGTCATAGCAACCCCCCAACCCATTACCAGTCCTAGCCCCCCATCAACCCACTTCCAGTCCTAACCCCCCATCACTCCATTTTCAGTTTAAGCCCCCCTATAACCCATTACCAGTCCTAACCCCCCATCAGCCCACTTCCCGTCTTGACCCCATCAGCCCATTTCCAGTCAGCCCCCATAGCTCATTGCCAGTCCTAACCCCCCCATCAGCCCACAGCCCATTACCAGTCCTAACCACATCAGTCCACCTCAAATCCTAACCCCTCCCCATCAGCCCATTTCCTGTCCTAGCCCACCATAGCCCATTATCAGTCCTAACCCCCCCATAGCCCATTAGCAGTCCTAACCCCCCATCACCTCATTTCCAGACAGTCCCCATCAGCCCACAGCTCATTACCATCTTAACCCCCCCCCCAGCAGCCCACAGCCCATTACGTCCTAACCCCTCCCCATCAGCCCATTTCCTGTCCTAGCCCCCCCCATAGCCCATTATCAGTCCTAACCCCCATAGCCCCATTTCCAGACAGCCCCCAGCCCATTGCCAGTCTTAACCCCCCCCCAGCCCAGCCCAGTGCCAGTCTTAACCCCCCCCAGCCCAGCCCAGCCCATTGCCAGTCTTAACCCCCCCCCAGCCCAGCCCAGCCCTGCCCCTTGCAGTCTTAACCCCCCCCCCGCCCAGCCCAGCCCATTGCCAGTCTTAACCCCCCCCAGCCCAGCCCAGCCCAGCCCATTGCCAGTCTTACCCCCCCCAGCCCAGCCCATCCCAGTCCATTGCCAGTCTTAACCCCCCCAGCCCAGCCCAGCCCAGCGCGTCTTAACCCCCCCAGCCCAGCCCATTGCCAGTCTTAACCCCCCCAGCCCAACCCAGCCCAGCCCAGCCCATTGCCAGTCTTAACCCCCCCCCAGCCCAGCCCAGCCCAGCCCATTGCCAGTCTTAACCCCCCCCAGCCCAGCCCAGCCCATCCCCTTGCCTGTCTTACCCGCCCCGCCGCCAAGCCCATCCCATTGCCAGTCTTAACCACCCCCAGCCCAGCCCAGCCCAGCCCAGCCCATTGCAGTCTTAACCCCCCCGCCCAGCCCAGCCCAGCCCAGCCCATTGCCAGTCTTAACCCCCCCCCCCCCCGCCCAGCCCAGCCCAGCCCAGCCCATTGCCAGTCTTAACCCCCCCAGCCCAGCCCAGCCCAGCCCAGCCCAGCGCCAGTCTTAACCCCCCCAGCCCAGCCCAGCCCAGCCCATTGCCAGTCTTAACCCCCCCAGCCCAGCCCAGCCCAGCCCAGCCCATTGCCAGTCTTAACCCCCCCCCAGCCCAGCCCAGCCCAGACCAGCACCAGTCTTAACCCCCCCCCAGCCCAGCCCAGCCCAGCCCAGCCCAGCCCAGCCCATTGCCAGTCTTAACCCCCCCCAGCCCAGCCCAGCCCAGCCCATTACCACTCTTAACCCCCCCCAGCCCAGCCCACCCAGCCCACCCCATTGCCAGTCTTAACCCCCCCAGCCCAGCCCAGCCCAGCCCAGCCCAGCCCAGCGCCAGTCGTAACCCCCCTCCTTGCCAGTCTTAACCTCCCCCAGCCCCCCATAGCCCATCAGCACTCCTAACCCCCCCCCCCCGCCCATCAGCACTCCTAACCCCCCAGCCCCCCCATAGCCCATCAGCACTCCTAACCCCCCAGCCCATCAGCATTCCTACCCCCCCAGCCCCCCCCATAGCCCATCAGCATTCCTAACCCCCCCAGCCCATCAGCATTCCTAACCCCCACCAGCCCCCCGCCCATCAGCATTCCTAAGCCCCCAGCCCAGTCCAGCCGAGGGAATTTTTTTCTTTTTAAAGCTGTCTTCTCCGCTGCCGGGGCCGCCGCGGCAGAATCGAGTGTGCCGCGGGGCCCCCCCTGCCCAGCACAGCCTGCCCTCCCCCTCTATCCGTTCTCTCGTTCAGCTCACAGTCACCCCGCGCCGGCTTTCAGAGCGCGAAGGGACTAGTTTCCCTTTCGCAGCTCTGTTAAGCCCGCGGGGGCTGATGGGAACTTCCCATCAGCCCCCGCGGGCTCAACAGAGCAGCGAGGGAGAAACTCTTCCCTCGCGCTCTGAAAGCCGGCGCGGGGTGACTGTGAGCTGAACGAGAGAACGGATAGAGGGGGAGGGCAGGCTGTGCTGGGCAGGGGGGGCCCCGCGGCACACTCGATTCTGCCGCGGCGGCCCCGGCAGCGGAGAAGACAGTTTTGTTTTGTTTTTTAATTTTACTTTAGTAGGATCAGAATGTTTTTTGCGCGGGGCCCCCTGAAACGCGGGGCCCTGTGCAAAAAACATTCTCGCTCAATGGACGGGCCGGCCCTGACAGCAGGGTCTGTGCTGCATCCCTTGGGGCTTCATAGGTGAGTATGCTGCTGTATGAATGACACACTGGCTAGCCACATATTCAGCACTTCTGCCATGGACACCTGTGGCACAGATCTGCCCAGTCACAGCATACGCTCACCACATGTCTCGGGCACATCGTCAGGTGTAGCAGACAGGGTGATCCATCACATGGCAACTGGCAACATGACACACTGCTGGTATGATGCACCTGTTATGCAGCCTGACACAGCCAGGATTGACATGGGCCAACCATGTCACACGGGAGCTGACCATCAGGTGACCACGTACTGGCTGGATGGTTGCACACAGTACCCAGGGGGGCAGCATACACATGTTCAGCTGCACATGCACACATGCAGTTAGCATAGACACCACCTGGCATTGGACCAACAGTTTACAGCAGCTACAACCCCCTGCTGCCCATAGCCATGTGTGATGTGCATCAGCCATTGGCCAGAGATGTCTGTCCCATAACAGTCCGTATCCAGTGCTGTGCCCCCAGGTGGCATGAATGTGCAGAATGGGTCAGTGGCTGCAGATGCACTGGCCACTGCTGCTGCGGCAGCTACAGCGTGGCGCAATCATGACAAGACATGGTGAGTGAGGCAGCCTATGTGTCGCAAGACAGCATGATCAGGTTGACCTGCATCCTGTGGTGCCACCTACTATGTCTCCACAATGTGGCAAACACATGGCCACAGTACTCATGTTCTATTCTCACTCCACAGTGGCTGCAGATGCTGGCGTGGGGACTTCCACTGATGCTCTATTCAGAGTGGCCCACAGCAGCCAGCCCCAGGTGTGCAGGACATGGCAGTGGAGGTGGTGGCCGTCGACACCGGTACCATGATGGAGGAAGGGGGTCAGCCACAGGCCCAGACAGGGGGGTGAGTGATCATGATGTAGAGGGGGAGGTGGTGTGGGGTGATGTGGATTTGGTGGTTGGGGTTGGGGGGGAGGGTGGTGGTGGGTGATTGGGACACTGGGGGGGGGGTAGGGGGTGGCCAGTCCTGGCCAGCACAGGCCCTCACAGACCACTGGGGCCCCTTCCACCTGCCCCACAGTGCTAGGGGTGTCTCACGGCCAGACAGGGGCCTGGCACACATCGACACAGACAGACGCTCTGTTGATGCCACCACACAGGCAGCAGGTACAGTGTGTCTGTGTGGTGGCATGTGTGTGTGCCGCCTAGACGTGGCAAGGTGTGCTGTGTCCCATGAGCCGTGGCCACGGACCCACGCCCTGGAGCAGGTGGTATGTGCCATTATCAGGATAGCTGATGGGCTATGCATGCTGCGTGAGGGTGTCCTTGGCAACAGAGCTCCACAGCCATCCAGACAGGTAGGGCACCGGGGGGTGTAGGTGACATGGTAACCCCTGGTCATGATCTCAATTTCTGCGATGCCAAGCTCACTGATATCCTGCTTGGCATGTATGGGTACTGTTACAGCACCAAATACTTATCTCACTGACTTCATTTCTGCCACACCTACTGCACCTGTGCAGTGGGAGGCATGGCTTATTGGTTATAACAACGTACCTCGGTCTGGAGGGACAGGGTTTCAGAACCCACCTGGGGACAGCAGTCTCATGTCTGGGGCACTGAGGTTTCTAGTCTTTTGGACATTCCTTGTGGCCTTGGACATGCTACTTGCCCCTCCATTGCCCACCGCTTTAGTTGAGGGATGATGCAGTATAGAAAACCAGTTTCTTACATCAATGGACCAGTACATATATCTGGCACTGCCCCTTGTACACAGCGCTGCACAGACATGTAGGTGACAAACCCTGCTCAACCAAGCTTACATTCTAATTATGACAGCTGTGGGAATGTGCACGTAGGCGTGACCGGGTAAGGGAGATCAGGGTGTTTATGTTCCACAGGCAGCAGTGGGTTGGTGAGCTTTCAGCCTAGATTGGCTGTGGGTTTGCGAGGGTGCATGCCACACGGACCCCAGTAGTTTATTCCAGGCGTAGATTGCAGCATGGTGAGGGACGCACTGTCTGCAGTTAGCAGTGGGGCAGGGGGGCCTTCCATCTCAGCAATGTGACCCACAGTGTGCCTTTTGTGGTGATTTGTTTCCATTGTGTTGTTTGGGATAGTGGTCACACACATCTGTTGGGTGTCCTTAGGTTGCTGGTTTGATTCCCACATGTTCCATTCCTTTTCCTTTTCATTGTTCTGCTAACCTGCCCATGCAATTGATGCAGCCTCGTCACCTCTGCAGACACCCTTCCATCTCTGCACTGTGCACCACAGCGTGCCTTCTCTGCAGCCTATCTGTCACATGTTGGATGTTACATATGGCTATATCTTTGTGGTGTCCATCTGAGCAGTCATCTTGGGGGATTGGTACTGCTGTTGTTGTCTGGTCTGGTCCACATCAGTGTGCTGGTTCAATTCCCACATGCTCCTTTTTTCGTTCCATTCCCATTGTTGCCATGATCCACAGGCCATCCACACAGCTTTCCCTTCAGCCGGCCCCTGATGCCCTTTCTGTTTTGCACCCATGCTCTTTTGCATGCTGTTTACACTGCATGACTTCTCATGGTGTGTGTGCATGTGTTTCTATGTGCCTCTCGTCCCACTTACAGACTGTGATATGGGCTGGTGCTGCCTGTTGTGCATGTGCGTTGCATCATGGTGAATGTTGGGGTTGCCCTATCCTGGCACACAGCAGGTGTTTTGTGTGGTGCCTTGCAGTGCACTTGTATACAGCCATTGCTGTGGCCTAGAGGTTTGTGGGCTGTGTTTTCATGCCAGAGGTCATGGGTTCGCTTCCTCTTTGTTCTCCTTCTTTTATGCCTGTCCTACACAGGTACGTGTCATTCCTGTGACAGTCATATTTCTGCGGATCTGTGCTGGCAGCACATTTCACCCTCATCACAGTCGCCAGCCATCCGTCAGTCCATCTATCTGCGTCTGGCAGCTGTGTGGTGTGCTGTCTTCCTGTGCAGGCTACCACCCCATCTCCTGCACTGTGTACCCTTTCCTGCATTATGCCTCTTTGTGCTTACCCCACCTCTGCCTGCTCTGCAGAGCACCGCCACTCCTCTGTCCACCCATCATCATATCTATCCTGCCACCTCTGCCTACACTGGGGAACACGTATTCCCATCATCTGCCACCCAATGTTTTTCCAGTACTACATTGCCAGCATCCTGTGCCATGGTACAGCTGCCACCAACATGTTTAACAACGATACTGGCAGCCACATGGGATGCCCGCAGATATGGCGGGTCCAGTGGCTCCCAGCTCTCCCTCCTTCACTCACCTGTTCATTGCCTTTCCTGAGTGCTCTATCTAGTGTTAGGGCTACATTTGTCTCTGTTCCTCACAGGTCATGCATGTCATCCTGAAGCACCTTGCAGCCCTTAGGGCACACTAACTTAGGGCACCATAACTTTGTTAGGCCACCTTAACCTATTGTTCCGTAACCCAGGGTTCCTTCTAAGGTGCCTTGTCCAGGGGTGCCTGATACGGCGCTTAGCCTATGGAGCCCTACTGTATAGGGCACCTTACAAAGCGCCTTATGAGGCACCTTACAAGGCACCTTATATGGCGTTTTATAGGGCACCTAAGAAGGCACCTTATGTGGCACCTTATAAGGCACCTAACAAGGCACCTTACAAGGCACCTTACAGGGCACCTTACAGGGCACCTTATAATGCACCTTACCTTACAGGGCACCTTACAGGGCGCCTTATAATGCATCTTACAAGGCACCTTACAGGGCATCTTACCAGGAAGCTTACAGGGCGCCTTATAATTCACCTTACAGGGCACCTTACACACCGCCTTGTAATGTGCCTTGTGAGGTACCTTAAAGGGTGCCTTGTAACGCGCCTTGTAACGCATGTTAGTTGAAGGCGCCTTGTAACATGTGTTAGCTGATACGGCTTGCTGTAACGATGCAACATCCACGCCTTTATATGGGCATCTCTACCTTTACCGCGGAACCTAACGTGAATGACATTACCACAGTTTAGTAAACATACCCCTATGTCTATTATATAAAGTCAATATAGGCCTTTATGTGCTTTTATGAAATAGAGTCATAGCATGTAAATTCTCCCACATAAACTTACTCCTGCTTCAAAGAAGGTGTAATATTGTGCATATTGTCTGTTTTGGGGTAATTTTATAGTGGGTGCGGCCCTTTTAGGTATAGCATAAATGCCTGACTGGGGATTATTTTCATCAGGATGGGATTTACTTTGCTAGTGGGCATATGCATAGGTAGAGTTTGGGCAGAGCGTGCGTGCAGCACACAAGTATGCATGTAGATTGAAAGATGCTATAGTTTACGCATGCTCTTGTAAAATGTAGGCATGGGCATTTACACTCCAGGCTCCAGGGATAATTTAGTGTCCACGCCTTAACTGAAGGCTCAGTCTCTGCCACTTCTAGTATGCTAGTATTTTTTTAAAGACAGATCGGCGCCTACTTGTTTTTATAGAACAGGCTTAACATAGGCACCATAAATAACGCTTTAACTGGGTGCCCCCTTGTAAAATTGCAAAGGATATATGCATTCATTTGAAATGACAAGGGAAATATTAACAATATTTTCCATATCATTTTTAACTCAGAATGACAGGAAAAAAAGAACAAATGCTTGCTTTTTTCTTTACAGTATCATTACTAGTTGTCAGACATGGTCTTGAACCAATGTCTTTAAGATTGGAAAGCAACAATCCTCTAGGAGTAGCTATTCTGCCTCCTGGGGAGCTGGCTTTCATTATTTATACTTACATACTGCATATCTAAACCACTTTCAGCAGAGTACAGACAGAAATAAATCAGTTTTAAACATAATAAAACACATCTCATCCACTATAAAAACTGAACACAACTCATAAAATAGTACAGCAGAAACTACTACTACTTATCATTTATATAGAGATATCAGCACATTCCTTAGCCAGCCCATTCCTAACTGTGTTCTAGTAATCTTAGTTCCTCTTTCTTGACATCCAATGGGGACCTTCAGAGGTCATATTTGGGTATTTCTCAACCTCATTCTCACTTCTGCTGTACACCCACCGCTCTCCTTTGCCTCCTCCTTCTTCTTCTGATCTTATCCTCTGGTGACATCGGTCCAAATCCTGGCCTCCCTTCGTCTCCCTCTCTATGCCACCGCGGTCTCATTAACAGTCCTCTCCTCTCCCCCTCTTCTTTCCCTTGCGCTCTTTGGAATGTTCATTTAATTTCCAATAAACTTTTTTTACATACATGATCTTTTCATTTCCCATGCTTTTCAGCTCTTGGCTCTAACCATTACCTGGCTCCACCCTGATGACACCGCTTCTGTCGCTGCACTTTCTCTTGGAAGCCTCCATTTGTCCCACACCCCTCGTGCCACCAGCCGTGGTGGTGGGGTCGGCTTTCTATTCTTTCCCTCCTGTCAGTTTCATCCCTTCCTCCCACCTCAATCCCATGCATTTCCCTCCTTTGAATTTCACTCCATTTGTCTGTTCTTTCCTTCCCTCTTTGCATCGCTGTTATCTATTGACCCCCTGACAAGCCGTCTCCTCCTTCCTCAATGACCTTGATGCTTTTCTCCCTTTATTTTTGGATTTGTCATCCCCTTCTATTATTCTCAGTGACTTTAATTTTCACATCGATACTTCCTCAGACCCCTACGCAGCAAAACCTCTTTCTCTTGCTTCCTCTTACAACTTCCAGCTTTGCTTCTCTGCCCCTATTCATCGATTGGACCTTGTTTTCCACTCCAGTTGCTCATCTTCTAATTTCCTTAACTCAATTCTTCCAGTGTCTCACCACCACCTCCTGAGCTTCTCTTTTCAGCACTCTCCACTGTCTTCTCACCCTGTCATCTCCTATCTTTTTAGACATCTTCAGGCTTTTGATCTTCTGTCTCTATTATCTTCTGTCCTTTCTCTTCTTTCTTCTACACTCTCCTCCAAGTCTGTCGATTCAGCTATAACTGCCTTTAATTCTGTTCTCTCTTCCACTCTCCATACCCTTGTTCCCCCAATTCCATGCCCTGTGAGGTGTGCACCACTTCGTCCCTTGCTTTCTTCTACAACCTGCTATCTATGCTCCTGTGCCCCTTCTGTCAAACACACTTGGCTCAAAGCCCACTCCCACTCTGATATCCTTCACTTTAAATTCATACTCACTTCTTTTAATTCTGCCATCTCACTCGCTAAACAAAACTATTTTATCCACCTGACCAACTTTTTGGCTTCTAACCCCTATCATCTTTTCTCTACTTCAGGCTCCTCCACCTTCAATTCCTTCTTCCCTCACAGCCCAAATCCTCACCTTCTTCTTCTGCAATAAAATCAATAAGATTACCATTCAATTCCCTGATATTTCTTCTGCTCCTCCCCCATTTCAATTTCAACCTTTTCCCTCAAACTCACCCTCCCTCTCTTCCTTTCTTACCATCACTGATGAGGAAACCTCGTCTCTGCTCTCTTCTGCTAAACTGACCACTTGCTCCTCTGATCCCATCCTCACTAATCTCCTCAACTCCATATCATCCTCCTTTATCCCTGCCATTTTCCATATTATCAACCTTTCTCTCTCCACTGCCACCTTCCCTGCTGCCTATAAGCATGTTTTGATTCCTCCTCTTCTCAAAAAAACATCCCTTGACCCTACTGCTCCCTCTAGCTATCGTCCCATCTCCCTTCTTCCCTTTATCTCATTGAGCGTGCTGTTCTTTCTCACTGTTTTGATATTTCTCCACTCATTCCTTCATTGATTCCCTTCAGTCTGGCTTCCATCCTCTTCATTCAACTGAAATGGCTCTTGTCAAGGTCTCCAGTGACTTATTCTTGGTGAGGTCTAAAGGCCTATACTCAATTTTTATTCTTCTTGACCTTTCTGCTGCCTTCGATACTGTTGAACACTCTCTTCTCCTTGCTACATTATCCCCTCTTGGCTTTAGAGAATCTGTCCTATCCTGGTTCTCTTCCTATCTCTCTAATCGCTTTTATAGTGTCTTTTCTCAAGGTATGACCTCCTCTGCTATCCCTTTCTCAGTTGGTGTTCCCCAAGAGTCTGTTCTCGGCCCACTCCTTTTCTTCCTTTATACTCAATTGCTTGGTTCCCATATCTCATCCCTTGGAATCGATCACTTCTATGCAGATGACTCTCAAATTTATATCTCTTTACCTGACCTTTCTCCTTTTCTCCAGGTATGTATCGACGCCTGTTATCTGACATCACTTCCTGGATGTCTCAGCACCATTTAAAATCGAACCTGGTCAAAATTGAGTTTCTGTTTTATCCCCCTAATCCAGGGGTCTGCAACCTTTAAGACATAAAGAGCCACTTGGACCCGTTTCCGAAGGGAAAAAAAAAACTGGGAGCCGCAAAACCATTGCGACATTTAAAACAAATCTAACACTGCATATATTGTTTCTTACCTTAATGCTATATACGACCCCCTACTTTTCCTGTTAAAATATAGGTGTTTGGCCTATACTCGCCGTATAAGACTACCCCTCTTCCTTCGCACACCAAAAAAAATACGCCAGAAAATATCACAACAACAAGTAACAATATTTGATTTCAAAATTATGATGATTTTGTAGTCAAATCACTAATATGAAATAAAATTATTTTTTCTACCTTTGTTGTCTGACCAATTTATTCTTTGATCATGCTGGTCCCGATCTGAGGCTTCTGCTTTCCTGTCTTCTCTTAGCTCTCTTTCTGTGGTCTATGGTCCATCTGCCATTTCTTATCTCTTCTTTCGTTTTCTTCACTTCTTTCCATCAGCCTATTTCCAGTCCCAGTAACCCTCCCCAATATCAGCCCCTTTCCAGTCCTCACTCCCAGTACCTTCCAATGTCAACTTGCATTCCCATGATTGCCACTGGTGTCCATTTCCTTCCAATCCCCCTCCTTCCCCACTGACCAGTCCCTTCTAGTACAAATACCATGGCAGCCTTAGCCCTCAGTTATCTTCCAGGGCCAGCAGCTCTATCCTCCCCTCCCCACAATCAGCCCATGCCCATTCAAAGCCCCCCAATCTGCTCGCTTCCAGTGCTAATCCCCCCTCAACCCCATTACCAGTGCTAGCCTCCCCTAATCAGCCCAATACCAGTCCTACCCCCCATCAGCTCATTACCAGTCCTAGCCTCCCCTAATCAGCTCATTTCCAGCGCTAGTCCCCTCAACCCCATTACCAGTGCTCCATCCCTCCATGTCAGCCCCCTCCATGTCAGCCCCCCTCCCTCCATCCATATCAGCTCCCTCCCTCCATGTCAGCCCCCTCCATCCCAGCCCCCCTCCCTCCATCCATATCAGCTCCCTCCCTCCATGTCAGCCCCCTCCATCCCTCCATGTCAGCCCCCTCCCTCCATCCATATCAGCTCCCTCCCTCCATGTCAGCCCCTCCTCCCTCCATCCATCCATGTCAGCCCCCCTCCCTCCATCCATGTCAGCCCCCCTCCCTCCATCCATATCAGCTCCCTCCCTCCATGTCAGCCCCCCTCCCTCCATCCATCCATATCTGCTCCCTCCCTCCATATCAGCTCCCTCCCTCCATGTCAGCCCCCTCCATCCCTCCATGTCAGCCCCCCTCCCTCCATCCATCCATATCAGCTCCCTCCCTCCATGTCAGCCCCCTCCATCCCTCCATGTCAGCCCCCCTCCCTCCATCCATATCTGCTCCCTCCCTCCATGTCAGCTCCCCTCCCTTCTTCTGCAGCCGCGGCTCCCTGCCTCTTACGGAACCGCGGCTGTGCTTTTAAAATCATCTCGGAGCCCTTCCTGTCTTGACGGGCTCCGTGGCCGCCTCCAAACTTCCTTTAGAGGCGGGACAATGCTGCACGGAGCCCGTCAAGACAGGAAGGGCTCCGAGATGATTTTAAAAGCACAGCCGCGGTTCCCTAAGAGGCAGGGAGCCGCGGCTGCAGAAGAAGGGAGGGAGCTTACAACACTATTGCCTGTCACCGGGCGGGCAGTGTGCTCCGGAGCCGCGGCAAAGGTGAGAAAGAGCCGCATGCGGCTCCGGAGCCGCGGGTTGCCGACCCCTGCCCTAATCCATCCTCCATCTTTTTCCATCACTGTTGATAATGCTCCTATTATTCCTGTTTCCTCTGCTCACAATCTTGCGACGTCTTTGACACCTCTCTGTCATTCTCCTCTCATATCCAACAAATTGTCAAATCCTGTCACTTTTTTCTCTTTAACATTAACATGATTCATCCCTTCCTCTCTGTTTGTATATCTAAGGGGTATGCTTACTAAACCATCTTAACGTAGCAGCGGCAACATTATCACACAATATGTAATGTTATCGCACGATAACGCAACATTATCGCACGATAATGTTATGTTTCATACGATAACGTCTCTGGCGGCGTTAAGGCACACAGAGGGCGGAGAGAAGGTGTCAATGGGCGGGGGGTGGGTGGGGAGAGGTGCCTGCTACACTAACGCTGGCATCTGAAGACCAGAAAATTAGCGCATGTGTTAGAGACACATTTGCAGGAGAGAGAAGCCATTTCAGTCAGCAATGTACAGCAAAGGCAGGGAGACCCAGATAAGTGATAGAAGTGATACATGTGCAGCAACCAAAGATGCAAACACCATATTAAATGACCAGAACCATAAGTGAAATCCGAAACACCAAGCTGGCCAAGAGAAACAATATTGAAGAAGGGTACTCAACACCACCTATAGAGACTGGGGAAACTCTACCAGAGCTTACACTGCCCTACCCTTACTTATTCCTTTATATAAAAAGATGTCATTGTCCTAATCTTGTGGAATATTTGCCTCTTTTGGGGATCATAAATTAGGTAAAAAATAGAACCTGGGAAGGGGGAACTTGGCCATTTTGGAGGCTAAGCTGTATTTAGCAGATATTTAATTTATTTATTTAAGCGCTTATATACTGCTCAGTCTTGAAGGACTACAAAAGGGGACTGCTACTTCTGGAGTGAGATCTGCAATTGTAAGTATTTATTTCTGGGAATTTTTCAAAATATTTTGGGAAAAGGGAATTCTTTAGATTAAAGCTGATCAATCTGTGAACCCAGTGTATTTGTTAAATCAGTCAGAGCCTAGTAGCAGCAAAGAACTTTCAGTTTAAATTTAAAACACAGAAGAGAGCTTTCTGGTTAAATTTAGAACACAGAAGAGAGCTTCTAGTTTACATTTAATTCTCAGTCAGGGCCTAGTAGCAGCAGAGAGCTTTAATTTAAATTAAATCAGAATATAACTTAGCATAAAAGGCAAAACAGGGTCAGTATTCTTTGAGCAACAAATAAAATCTTCTAGAGACCTTTACAAAGAGGCCTTCTACATAGGGAGCAAGAGACCTGTGAAATTTTTTAAATAGGTGTTAAAGCCAGGTGGCAGATCAAAGGGCCATTTTGAAAGACTACTTCTATCCAAACAAAGACTGTGTTAATCACCCAGAAAATTGGTCACAGCTTACCTCAGAAGCACAGACATAAGTAGTTCAACCACAGTTCTGTGATTCTCAGTCTTGAAGGACTACAAAAGGGGACTGCTACTTCTAGCGAGAGATATGCAATTGTAAGTATTTACTTCCGGAAATTTTTCTAAATCTTGGGGAAAATGTTATTCTTTAGATTAAATCTGATTAATCTGTGAACCCAGTGTATTTGTTAAATCAGTCAGGGCCTAGTAACAGCAAAGAGCTTTCAGTTTAAATTTAAAACACAGAAGAGAGTTTTCTGGTTAAATTTAGATCTCAAGACTCCTTATATCCAAGGAAGGGCTGTGGGACTCCCCCTGGAAATTGGTCACAGATTACCTTAGAAGTTCAGGACAGGGTACTGTGTAGCAGCCAGTTTTTAATAAGTCATTTTCCCTCCCTCCCTCCCCAACACCCATGCACCCTTGGGATAATTTCAGCTTTATAGGTGCATAAACCTCTCAAAGGAAAGGAGGTGCCATATTCACTCTCAGGTGCAGCTGTTTGTCCTCATCAGGCATACATTAAGGACCTGAGATTAATTAAGCTTCAGGTAAAAAAGTACATTAAATGTATTAGGTGTAGTTTTATAACTATAAGTATCCCCACCAACTCTTAGTAGGTAAAGAACTTAAATATCTAAACACAACCTTAAAACTAGGATGCAGGCAGCAGTCCAGCAGTGAGATGGGGGTTTTCCAGTTTTTTGCATTGAATGTCACATGTATGATTTTCTCCCAGTTGGTGAGGGGTCTTTCTAGGTGCAAGGAGCTCTTTGCTCTCAGGGAATGAGTCCGATCTCTGGAGGCTAGAGTAGCAGACTTGGAGGACATAAGGAAAACAGAGAGGTACATAGACGAGACCTACAGGGATATAGTACTGAAGTCCCACCTCCAGTCTGGCAGCATCCCTGTTGACATAGAGGAGAGTTGTCACGTGACAGGAGAACATCACCCTGGTGTGGCAGGAAGTGATCCTGTAGCTAGGACCTGTCCTCCAGGTGATGTAAAATCCTTTCGCACCGAGGAACTTTCTCCAGGGCCATGTGCCCATGAGGGAAGGGTTAGGACAACCGTTATAGTTGGTGATTCGATCATTAGGCATGTAGATAGCTTGGTGGCTGGTGGACATGATGATTGCCTAGTAATACACCTGCCTGGTGCAAAGGTAGCGGACCTCACGCGCCACCTAGACAAGGTCTTAGATACTGCTGGGTAGGAGTCTGCTGTCTTGGTACATGTTGGTACCAATGACATAGGAAAATGTTGCAGGGAGTTATGGAAGCTGAATTTAGGATTTTAGGTAGGAAGTTGAAATCCAGAACTTCCAGGATAGCATTCTCCAAAATGCTTTCCTTTACATGCGCAGGACCCTAAAGGCAGGCAGAGCTCCAGAGTCTCAATGCATGGATTAGATGATGGTGCGAGGATGAGGGTTTTGCATTTGTTAGGAACTGGGGAACATTCTGGGGAAAGGAGGGGCTCTTCCGAAGGGATGGGCTTCACCTTAACTGGCATGGAACCAGGCTGCTGGCATTAACCTTTAAAAAGGAGATAGAGCAGCTTTTAAACTAGATAACAGGGGAGAGCCAACAGACAACTAAGAGAGCATGGTTCGGAACTATGTATCCTTGAAGGATACTACCAAAAGAATGAAGTTAGGGCATATCAGCAGAGAGGTTCCAATAAAGACAAAAGTAGCCCAAATGCCCTTGTGACAGAGCAGACAGAGCTTAAAGATTCCAAATTACCCCTGCCTATCGATAGCCAAATTAATATGAACAAAATACGGTCTGTAAAATGCTTGCATGCAAATGCTAGAAGTCTAAAAAATAAGACGGGCGAGTTATAATATATAGCACTAAATGAGAGGTTAGATATGATTGGTATCTCAAAGACATGGTGGAAGGAGGACAACCAGTGGGACACTGTGATACCTGGGTACAAACTATATCATAATGATAGAGCTGATCAAATGGTGGAGGCGTTGCGCTCTATGTTAGAGAGGGCATTGAGTCACAAAGGATTAAAGTTTTGCAGGAAACAAAATTTGCTCTATAATCACTATGGATTGAAATTCTATGTAAAAAGGGGAAGACATTGGCAGTGGGGGTGTACTATCGACCGCTTGGCCAGAATGAAGAAATGGATGATGAAATGCTCAAAGAAGTCAGGGAAGCTAACCAAAGTTACAGCACGGTAATAATAACACAGGTACACTACCAAAAAACTGCCTCCAGTTTTGCAACTGATTCCTATAGATTTTGGGGTGCTGAATCCAGGAAAAATAGCCAAAATGTTCCATCACGTCACGTTTTCTTGCAAAATTAGATTTCTTACCCATATAAGGAATGTTCACATAATTTCTTTTTAGCCGACTGCAGTTTATTTTCTTGGCCCAAAATAGAGGTTGTAATGGTTAACTAACTAGAAACACTCCCTCATGATATTTTAGAGTGTTTTTGTATTCATTTTATACATTAACAGGACAATTGGGAGGCGGGGGGCTAAATCCAGTACTCGCGCTGGCGCATGTTCTTTCCTGTTCGCCTCGCCTCGTTCGCTCGCTCGCTCAAACACGGTGGTTGCGACATGAACGTTCCTGTCAAATTTCAGTTTCTTGCAAGTTCATTATTACCTTTTGTTTGCTCAGTCGTAATCCAGCTTTATTCCGAAGTGGTTCACTACAGTTGTAGTTTGCAGTGCTGTGTATTTGTGATGGCTCACAGAGCCAGAGGTTGCGTCAACTCTCCGGACAGTTTTTGTTTTATTTGTGGGGAATATACCGTGAAAACGCGGCAGAGGAACATTTCTGCATTTATTAAAAAAGTATATTTCGCCTATTTCGGTTTGAAGTTAGGCGATCAAGACAAACCGTGGGCTCCTCACAAAGTGTGCAAGACATGTGAGGAAGATCTACGCTTATGGATGAAAGGTAAAAAACAAGCATTTCGTTTCGGAATACCTATGATGTGGCGTGAACAAAGAGACCACAGCAGTGACTGCTATTTTTGCTCTTGCATTGTGAAGGGATACAACTTAAAAAATAAGAACGTAATAAGTTACCCCAACCTTCCCTCAGCAATTAGGCCTATGCCTCATAGCAACGAAGTACCTGTGCCTGAACCACCAAAATCTTTGGATCATATTTGTGTGGACGGTTCTGATCATGATGAGACTCATCAGATGGCTTTTCCCGATGAGTCCAGTACTTCCGAGTTTGAAACTGAACCAGATCCGAAACCTGAACTTTTCTCTCAAGCTGAATTGAATGATTTAGTCTGGGATTTAGGACTCCCAAAAGATGCTGCCCAACTGCTAGGTTCTCGGCTTAAACAGAAAAATCTATTGTCACCAGGAACAACTTTTTATTGGTACCGCAACCGCGAGACACAATTTTTGAAGTATTTCAGCAAAGAGGAAGATTTGGTATTTTGCAACGATATATACGGAGTGATGGAAAAGTTTAAACTCAAGTATGATCCTGCTGAATGGCGGCTGTTCATTGATTCCTCAAAAGACAGCTTAAAAGGTGTTCTTCTTCATAATGGCAACACATTCGCTTCAGTTCCTATTGCTCACTCTGTTATTCTCCAAGAAAAATACGAGAATTTGGCCCTGATTCTTCAGAAGATTCGTTATGATGAGCATAAGTGGATGATTTGTGGAGACTTTAAAATTCTATCCATGCTATTAGGGCAGCAATCCGGTTTCACCAAATATCCCTGCTTCCTTTGCTTGTGGGATAGCCGGGCCCGCAACCTACACTGGGGGAAAAAAGACTGGCCAATTCGGGAGTATTTGAGACCCGGTGAGAAAAATGTTCTTCATGAGAGCTTGGTACCTCGTGATAAAATTCTATTACCACCTCTCCACATTAAGTTGGGTCTCATTAAGCAATTCATCAAGTCCCTTCCAAAAGATGGTGAGTGCTTTCGGTACCTTTGCTCAAAGTTCCCCCGACTTTCTGAAGCAAAGCTAAAGGAAGGAGTGTTTGTTGGCCCTGATATAAGGAAACTCATTTCAGATGGAGCATTCGCTGAAACGATGTCTGAGAAGGAAAAAGAAGCCTGGGATTCCTTCAAGGATGTTGTTCTCAAATTCTTGGGGAACAGGCGGGATGAGAACTATAAGGATATTGTTGCCAGGATGCTCAATGCCTTCAAAGAACAAGGCTGTAACATGAGCCTGAAAGTCCATTTCTTGCACTCCCATGTGAACTACTTTCCCGAAAACTTGGGGGCGTACAGTGAAGAACAAGGTGAAAGGTTTCACCAGGACATCAGGACGCAGAGAGAAGGTACCAAGGAAGATGGAACACCACTATGATGGCTGATTTCTGCTGGTTGCTGCTGCGGGAAACCCCAGATGAAAAATACGCCAAGCAGTGCACCAAGAGAAGCATTCGGGGGAAGAAGAAACGGGCCCACCAGGAGATTGATTGACCCAAGAATGACTTTAAAATCTAAACTGTGTTGACAAATATCGTGTTTTTACTAAACTTTGAAATAAAAATTTGCTAGTTATTACCACAGTGTCGGATCTCATTTATTAGAATTTTATTTTCACACCATCGGGTGTTTGTCTTCATGTATTGCAATGGTGCGGTTTGCGTTTTCTATTCTTACATACATACCTGTACAACATTTTTTGCACATTTCTTTGCTTTGCTTTGTGTCTAACCTCGCTCTTATATGCTCAATGTTTGTGCACATGTATGTGGCTGTTTTAAGTGCAGACAATTTTGCTACCATCACAGTGTGTTTTGTTGACATTACTCTATTCTTATGTGCTGCCTTGTTACAATTTTCTTTATTCTTATTTGAATAACTACTAAACAATTAGTATAAAGAATTCATCCAAGAAACTTTTATCTCGATCACACTCAATCTGAAACGTTCACCTCAAACTGCTAACCCAATGTAGCAAAAAATCTGTACGTGATGGAGCAAATTGGTTACCAGATTTGGATTCAGCGCACCAAAAAACGTAAAAATCAATCGAAACATTAGAGGCAGTTTAAAAAAATTTTTTTTAGTGTTTCTGTGTAATGGGTGATTTCAATTACCCTTGTATCCACTGGGGCAGTGTCATGGCAGGACATGTAAAGTTTCTAGATGAAATAAATGACTGCTTCTTGGAGCAGCTGTTTCATGAACCAACCAGAGGGAAAGCCATTTTGGATTTAGTCATTAGTGGAACACAAGATGTGGTGCAAGAGATAAGGGTGTTGGGGCCACTTGGCAATAGTGATGATAGCACGATCGCGTTTTATTTATTAAATGGAGTGAGGACGGCAAGGAAATCCACAGTACTACCTTTTAACTTTCAAAAGGGAGACTGTGATAAAATGAGGAAAATAGTTAAAAAAAAACCTAAAAGGAGCAGTTGCAAAGATTAAAGATTTACATCAAGCATGGGTGTTGTTTGAAAATACTATCTTGAACAGACCAGCTGTATTCCACGCTTTAAGAAAAGTTGAAGGAAGTCCAAACAACTGCCAGCATGATGTAAAGGTGATGTCATTGAGGCTGTTGTTGCCAAAAAAGCGTCTTTCAGGAAATGAAAAAAGTAGCCAAATAACGAAAACTGGAAACAACAAAAGCACTGGCAAGTTAGATGCGAGGCATTGATAAGGCAGGCAAAGACAGACTTTGAGAAGAAGCTTGCTGTGGAATCAAAAACACGTAATAACGATTTTTTGAAGTACATTCGTAGCAAAAAACCTGTGAGAGAGTCAGTTGGACCATTAGATGACAGAGAGGTAAAAGGGGCACTAAGAGGGGACAAGGCCATATCGGAGAGACTGAATGTATTCTTTGCTTCAGTCTTTACTGAGGAAGATGTAGGGATGTTACCCACGACTGAAGTGGTATTTAAAGGTAATACTGTGGAAGAATTGAAAGAAATATTGATACACCGGGAAGATGTATTACATCTATTTGATAAACTGAAGAGTAGCAAATCACTTGGACCAGATGGTATACATCCAAAGGAGTTGAAAGAACTGAAATATGAGATCGCAGACCTGTTATTACTAATCATTAAAATCATCTGTAATACCTGAAGACTGAAAGAACAACCCAAACTATGGTTACACAATGCAAGGTTCCACATTAGGAACCACCACCCAGGAAAAAGATTTAGGCATCATCATGGATTACATGTTAAAACCCTCTGCCCAGTGTGCAGCGGCTGCCAAGAGAGCAAATAGAATGCTAGGTATCATAAAGAAAGGAATGGAAAATAAAACAAAGGATATTATAATGCCTCTGAATCATTCCATGGTGGACCGCACCTTGAATATTTTCTGCAATTCTGGTTGCCGTATCCTAAAAATGATTTAGTGTTTTTAGAAAAGGTACAGAGAAGAGCCACCAAAACGGTAAAGGGGATGGAAGGATACCCTTATGAAGAGAGGCCAAAAAGGTTAGGGCTCTTCACCCTGGAAAAGAGACGGCTGAGGGGAGATATGATAGAGGTAAACATAGATCGATTGTTTACACCTTCAGAATATAGATAGACTAGGGAACATGCAATGAAGCTACAGGGTTACCTATCTAAGACTAGTAAGAGAAAATATTTTTTCACTCAATGTGTAATCAAACTCTGGAATTTGTTACTGGAGGATATAGTAAAAGCTGTTAGTGTAGCTGGGTTTAAAAAAGGTTTGGACAAGTTCCTGGAGGAAAGGTACATAAACCATTATTAAAAGGGACCCGGGATTTCACTGCTTGACTGAATACAAGCATTGTGGAACCTGTGTCTTTTGGGGAAACTGTTAGGTACTTATGCCCTAGATTGGCTACTGTTGGAAACAGGATACTGGGCTTGATGGACCTTGGTCTGACCCAGTATGGCATATCTTATATTCTTATGTTCTTATGCCTTTATTGGCATAAGTCATCCAAAGTGGTTTACATAAAATAAATAAAATACAGCTATAAATACATAAATCACAATAACAGATAACCAACCCCCTCCCCCCCATAAAATAACTTTCAAACTACAAAGAGATGTTCCGACCAGGACCAAAGCCCAATATCAGATTTAGTTCAAATAAAGGCTTCCCTTCCTGAGTCAAGGACCCTACATTCTGATCTTATCTACCGAAGGGTAATCACAGCCAAATCCTAGCTAAGATATTGTGGTCTCCTTGCCTTAGTGGAAGCCTTCCATTTGGTCTACACAGGCTTGAAAACTACATTGCCATTGACACCCAGGTAGAATAAATCTGATGTGTTTGATGGTAGCCTGGCAACTCACAATAGTCATTAGTCAAACTGGGAAGGCAACTCAGCACACTACTAAGAGAAAGTTATTCAATAGCACAATTGCCATATAACGTATTTTCAGTGATCCAAAATATGTGAGTGCTTGCACTGCTATTTAGAGTTTGGCACTTAAATGTGTAGCTTATATTTCAGTGACTGAATTTTGCCACAAAGAGGCTAATTTTATAAGGGGTAACATTCAGACAGCAAGTATGCATCTAATGGATTTTTTTGTCTTCTCATGCAATAGAGATCTTTTCCTCATTTCAAAATTTGGATTCAGATGTGCTGCTTGTCACGTTAGATGTAGAATCTCTCTACACAAACATTCCACAGTTTGAAGCTTTAGAAATCATTGAACATTTCCTTATGATCAGGCAGGACCATAAGAGGATCCCCACAACATTTTTGTTATCTTTGGCCGAAATTGCGTTGTGTAAAAATTTCTTTTGCTTCAGAGATTTATTCTACCAGCAAATTAAGGGGGTTGCAATGGGTTCCTCCATGGCACCTGACATTGCAAATTTATATATGTTCCATTTCGAAGAACAATTCTTAAAGGAGCATTTATTTAAAAAGGAGGTATTACTATGGATCCGGTATATTGACATTTTTATTCTTTGGAAAGGATCGGTTGAGCGTTTATCTGATTTTAATGCATGGATCAATTCATTAGACACACATTTGCGTTTCCAGCTCACTTATGAATTCATGCAGATACCATATTTAGATCTTTTGGTTAGGAAAGAAGGAAGTAAACTAGTTACCACATTATACAGAAAACCCAGCGATAGGAACCAATTACTACATTATACTAGTTTTCATAACCCCGCTTTGAAAAATAATCTTCCTGTTAGTCAATTCCTTAGAGTCAAAAGGGTCTGTACAATGCAGCTTGATTTTGAACATCAAGCCAAAGATATGGTCATGAGGTTCAAAACACGGCAGTATCCAAGCCACCATATTCAAAAGGCAATCTGATTTGGTATGCCCTCTTTTATACGTATTCTTTACAATCACACAAGATCATTAAAATACTTAAAAAGGAATGGCACCTTATACAAACCCTCCCTGGGTTTCAGGATACTAACTTTATAGTTGCTGTAGTGGGAGATCATTTTGCATCCAGTGATCACCAGCTGGTGTGGTTCAGTATTAGGACTAGGGCTGTTAGAATCCATTCCAAGGTGAGGATCTTAGACTTTAGGAAGACTAACTTTGCGAAGATGGGCCAATACCTCAGGGAGTCGTTAGTGGGATGGGAACAGCTGGGGGATGTAGAAAAACAGTGGGCAAAACTGAAAGGGGATATTTTAAGGGCAACCAACCTTTTTGTTAAAATGGTAAATAAAGGCAAAAGGAAAAGGAGACCACTATGGGTTTCTAAGGAAGTAGCTCAAAAAGTGAAGAAAAAGAGGGAGGCCTTCATGAAATACAAGAGATCACAGAGAGAGGAAGACAGGCATCTGTATTTGGAAAAAATTAGAGAAGCTAGCAAAGTAGTCAAGAAGGCAAAGATTCAAAAGGAGGAGGAAATAGCCAATGCAATAAAATGGGGGGATAAGACATTTTTCAGATATATTAGTGAGAAGAGGAAGGGCAAGAGTGGTATTGTCAGGCTCAAGGGTGCAGGGGGGGAATATGTAGAAGCTGATAAGGATAAAGCGGAATTGCTTAACAAATATTTTTGTTCTGTGTTCACAGATGAAGAATCAGGAGCAGGACCTCAGAAAACATCCACAAATAGGAACAGAAGCGAGGGACATCTTGAACAATTTTCAGAAGACTGTGTTCGTGAGAAACTAGCTTAACTTAAAGTAGACAAAGCGATGGGACTGGATGGGATACACCCTAGAATACTGAGGGAACTTGGGGACGTTCTAGCAGCTCCACTGACTGACCTTTTCAATGCCTCGTTGGAGTCGGGAGTGGTGCCAAAGGACTGGAGAGAGGCTCATGTGGTGCCTTTACACAACAGCGGAAGTAAGGATGTGGTTGAAAACTACAGGCCGGTTAGTTTAACTTCGGTGGTGAGTAAATTATTGGAAACGCTGCTGAAAGAGAAAATAGTGAGGTTTCTGGAGTCCAGCGGATTACAGGATCCGAGGTAGCATGGATTCACCAGAGGCAGGTCTTGTCAGACAAATCTGATTGATTTCTTTGACTGGGTGACCATGGAGTTGGACCGAGGGAGAGCTCTAGATGTGGTATATTTAGATTTCAGTAAAGCCTTTGACACTGTTCCTCACAAGCAACTTATAAACAAACTGAGCACCCTAGGGATGGACCCTAAAGTTACTGCTTGGGTTAGAAATTGGTTGGGTGGGAGGCGACAAAGAGTACAAGTAAATGGAGCTCACTCTGAGGAGAAGGATGTTACCAGTGGTGTGCCCCAGGGATCTGTCCTTGGTCCGATTCTTTTTAACATCTTTGTTAGTGATATAGCGGAAGGGCTGTCGGGTAAGGTTTGCCCCTTTGCGGATGATACCAAAATCTGCAATAGAGTAGACACCCAGGAAGGTGTAGATAACATGAGGAGGGATCTAGGTAAGCTTGAAGAATGGTCTAGAATTTGGCAGCTGGGATTTAATGTTAAAAAATGTAAGGTGATGCATTTGGGCTGCAGCAATCCAAGGGAGCAATACAGTATAGGAGGTGAAGTACTTTTGTCCACTAAAGAAGAGCGGGACCTAGGCGTGGTTGTGTCTGATGATCTTAAAGTAGCTAAACAGGTAGAAAAGGCGACGGCAAAAGCTAGAAGGATACTTGGGTGCATACAGAGAGGAATGGCTAGCAGAAAAAAGGAGGTGATAATGCCTCTTTATAAGTCTTTGGTGCGACCTCATTTGGAGTATAGTGTGCAATTCTGGAGACTGCAACTTCAAAAGGATGTGAACAGGATGGAGTCAGTGCAGAGGGTGGCTACTAAAATGATTAGTGGGCTTCATTATAAAGCATATGAGGACAGACTTAAGGATCTTAATATGTACACCTTAGAGGAAAGGCGGGATAGAGGTGATATGATTGAGATGTTTAAATACCTCCATGGCATAAATGTTCAGCGAGAGAGCCTCTTTCAATTGAAAGCAAGTTCTGCTACGAGGGGACATGGGATGAGGGTGAAGGGAGATAGATTCAGGAGTGATATGCGGAAATATTTCTTTATGGAAAGAGTAGTGGATCTATGGAATAGTCTCCCAGTGGAGGTGGTAGAGATGAGGACAGTAACTGAATTCAAAAAAGCATGGGACCAACACAGAGGATCTCTAAAGGTAAAATGTGGACTGTTGTAGTTGTTGATATGGAAGGACAGACTAGATAGGCCATGTGGTCTTTTTCTGTCATCATGTTTCTATGTTTCTATGCTCATAAGAGAAATGTTAATCTTCGGAATTTACTTGTTCCTTCGGCTTTCACAGAATGAAAAATACTGTCGCAATATAAAGGACAATTTCAATGTGGTCACTGTTCCGTTTGCTTACACACTCTCCCAGTTCGGAATTTTTTTATTCATCCAGATACGCAAAAAAAGTTCTATATTAGAGATTTTGCAAATTGTGAAACATCCCATGTGATTTATGTGGTCCAATATCCCTGTAAGAAACTGTATGTGGGAAAAACTAATCGGAATATACGTATATGGATTATTGAACACAAAAACTGTATAAAAAGGAAGTTGGAGGATAAACCCTTGGTTTCCCACTGGTTACAATTGGGAAATAAAATAAAAGATATTAAGTTTTTTGTTATAAAAAAGGTCCAGCATAATTGGAGAGGTGGAGTCTTAGAAAAAACAATTCTAAGATTAGAACAAAAGTATATATTTCTACTCATTTCCATGGTTCCATATGGTCTTAGGGGTATGTTTACTAAACCCTCTTAACGTGCACGCCGCATTAGTCTGCAGGATGCCATAAAAGGAGTGGGCGGTCCGGTCAAAAATTAGCAAAACGGGATTAGCGCGCGCTCTGCTGCGCACTCTTGTGCGCCGTGCACATTAGAGCACGAGGAACGCGTGCAGGAAGCATAAGCAGGCGTGCTGATGTGCCAGTAGAGGGACAGGGCTGCAGTACAACGGTAAAGACACTGACAGATGATGCAGGGGTCATGGGTTCAATCCCCCACTGTGCCCAATGAATAAGGCTGGTTGAGGCACTATCATTTATGTGTAATATTGCATTATGAGGCTTTTTAATTTTATTTTAATTACTGCTGCTAGAAAACGCACTCTCAAAGCACTGTAACATAAGGTGCTGCATAAGGAACCCTATAAGGTACCCCAGAGGGCACATTTTAAAGTGCACTGTCCGCCATGGCACCCTACAATGTTGCTTAAAGGGTGGCCTATAGGGCGCCATATAGGGTACCCTATGAGGCACAGCAAGGTCATAGCACTGTTTTTGATGGCAGCACTGTGCATTTAAATGCATGAAAATCTTAAGTAGCTGCGCTGAAACGCAGGGAAGAGCAGCAGTGTAGCACAATGGTTAAGGCACTGACTGATGATACAGGGGTTTTGAGTTTGATCCCCAGTGTGCCTAATACATAAGGCTAGCTGAGGCATCAGCTTTGACATGTAAGTATTGTTTCCTGCAGCAATTTATTTGTATTTTATTAATTGCTGACAGCAAACACACCCTCATGTGCCGTAACCTAAGGTGCCGCATAAGGCACCCTATAAGGCACTCCATAGGGCACATTATAAAGTGCACTATCCGCCATGGCACCCTATAATGTCCCCTATAGGGCACCCTATCAGTCGCTCCATAGGATACTGTATAGTTCACCTTATATGGACGGTAACCATAAGGTGCCCTATAGGGCGCCCTATAAAGCGCCCTCTGAGGCACCTTATGGGTACAGTACGCTGAGGGTGTTTTTGCTGGCAGCACTAATGTACATTAAAAATAGATAATGCTTTGGACAGCCCTATCAAATAACCCCACTGTGGATTTGAACCCATGACCTCTGACTCCACTGGCAGTGAAGTAACCAGTGGGCTACAGCTCTATAGCTGCTAGCAAGCTCCTGGCTGGCTGCAGAAGGACTGCAAGTCACCACACAAACAGTCTGCTGTGGTCACCAGGATAGGGTTAACCCACCCATACCCATGATGCACTGCACATGCAAATCAGCAGTCTACAGATGATCACAAGATGGGGTATGCACCCCCACAGCACCTCGGCCTGGTAGGGGGAACTGACCGTGTGTGGTACTGGCACAGAGTAGCTACACACCGTCACATTGTGCAGGTACTGCACTCACCCTGAGGGTGAGGTAGGGCGCCCAGCACCATGTCCACAGCAGAGATAGGCCATGCTGCAGGTCCCCAGCAGTGCTAATGTGTGAGATAGGTAGCTTTTGTAGACACACTTTGGATATATCTGTATGTCTCAGTCAGGTGTAGCCCCTATGGACCCCTAGGAGGATTATGTATCACCACCCTCCTCCTCCTCCAGGGCTGAGGGTGGTAAACAGGGTCTCTCACCAACAGATCCACATTCTATCTCCCTGCAATGGTGGCAGTAGAGAGGACCATCAACCCCAGTCCTGCTGGGAAACAGACACCCTACAGGGCAGTCAATGTAGCTCTGTACACATCCGTAACGCAATAGCAGACAGACAGTAGGCCTGGATATGCTAAGCTGCACCCCACCACTATCTGATATTCTCCTGCAGCAAGCCTTCAGCCACTGCACCCTGCAAGGCGCTCCATCAAGACACATACCAGCTGCAGACAGTCTGCTAGCTAGTCCATAGTGCATGTTCCTGGTGGAAATGCGTGCACCCAGAACTGGGATGTTAGCATACACGACAAGCAGATAAGTCAGTGACTCGGCCCCAAGAGGAAACCCATAAATATCACATGAGAGAAATACTAGATAGCACTATGGGGGTGCCTAGCCATGCTGTGGTCACTGCACAGTCAGGGTGAGAGTGATCTCCCAGCAGGACATGCTGTGGCCACCCTGTCTGTGCAGGTGGTGGCCAGGCACTACAATGTCCCAGCCAGTGTCCTATGCCCTGTGCAGATGCATCCTGGCCAGGCCACCCTGTCCGGGCTATACCCATGGTACCTTGCTCCTCATTATGCACATTGGCAGGCCAATACTGGCAACAGTGCTGGCAGTGTGGGCTGTGGAGGGTGTTTGCAGCCACCACACACTGGATAGATAGACACACACTCCCACACCTATGCCAGCATTGTGCTACTATAGAGGAGTTTAGCAGCCCTGGCCACCACACCAGTCCTGGGCACAGTGCAGGCATGGATATGGTACGCAATACTGTTGGGGGTCACTCCCCAGGGTGGTAAACACTGTCAGAGACCACACCTGAAGTACACTCCACAGACATCAGAAAGGTTGCTATGATAGAGCTCAATCAGCAAACTGTGCTTAACGTAGGAATTGCTATCTGCCAGTAATCATAGCAAACGTTTGATAGCTGTGTACCGTATTCCCAGGTGTAGGGTGGCATTGCTAAGGTATGCAAGTGCTAGTATTGGGAGATGCACGCAGGGCCCAATGTCCTGCCTCTCCAGGAGGCATTGGCTAATGGATTCTGTGGGTGTGGGTGTGTCTGCCCCTGTTGGCTGCTGCTTTATGGCAGAGATTCCCAACTCCAGTCCTGGTGTGCCAAACACTGTTCGGGTTTTCATGCTGTCCCTCATGAATATGCATGAGATACATCTGCATACCATGGGGGTGGTGCATAGATATGCAGCACAGGCATCTTTATTAGAGGCAGCATGGAACCTGAATGGTGTTTGGCCCTCCAGGACTGCATTTGGGAGACTCTGCTCTAGGTAATGCGCCTGTTTATGGTGTCTTTGCTCTGTAGGGTAAAATGTAGGTGTTTTGGGCATGTTTACGTCATCTGCAATAAACGTTCTGTCTGTATTAGCACGTTGTAGTAGTGGGTAAAATATGGGGACTGGGTTGGCAGACACCATAGCTGGGACTTGAACCTGTGACCTTTTGCCTCCAAACACACTGGTTGTGTGCACTGCACCACCATGTTGCCACAGAGACAGTGCATTCCCTGGTGATACCATGACTGTTTGTCCGGCAGGGCCTGTCTGTTGCAGTGCTTGGCACCCACCTACACAGGGCTAGGCCATGGTCTGCTCTGGGCAGCTGCCACTGCCCCCTCCACTACCAGTACCCCTCCGCCACCATGCTGACATGGCCTTATATTGGAGACAGCATAAAACCTGAATGATTTGTGGCCCTCCAGGACTGCATTTGGGGGACTCTGCTCTAGGTAATGCGCATGTTTCTGATGTCTGTGCTCGGTGGGTTAAAAAATAGGCGTTTGAACCATGCGTATGTTCTCTGCAAAAAAGGTTTGTCCTTACTATCATGGTTTAGTAGCGGGTAAAGTATGGGGACTGGATTGACAGTAGCCCCAGCTGGGACTTGAACTTGTGACCTTCTGCTACTGAACACACTGGCTGTGTTCACCGCACCACACTGTACTCACAGAGACAATGCAGTCCCTGGAGATACCATGGTTGTTTGTCAGACAGAGCCTGTCTGTTGCAGTGCATGGCACCCACCTACACAGGGCTAGGCCATGGTCTGCTCTGGGCAGCTGCCACTGCCCCCCTCCACCACCAGTACCCCTCTGCCACCATGCTGACATGCCCTTCTGCTGGTGGTGCTGGTGGTGTGCAGTCTCAAGTCATCCAGTGTGCAGGTAGGCGGCTGCCTATGGTGCGTGTTCTGGGGTAGGGGTGCCTGCATAGGCGTCCACGCTTCCCCCAAACACCGCCTGCCAATGTTCTGTGCCCTTGGGGGTACCTGCTGGGTACTATCCCCTGTGACACTGTGATAAACACTCTCGTGCCCATGTTGGGCCCTCATCAGTTGCTGTCTGGCTGCTGTTCAGTTTCAGCATTCCTAAGTGCCACCTAGGCATCTGCCTAGTCCGCACTGTGCCCCAGCTGCACCACAGCATGTGCCGCCTGCAGCCCTCTGTATCCCCTTTCCCAGCATCTGTCCAGTTGCCCATTCCGACATGCCCGCCCTGCTGTTGTGGAACATGTGCATGCCATAGGTAACCTGTCCAATGGAGAGGGAAACCCTGATCAGTGCTATTTCACTGTGGGATCATTCACCTTGTATGGGGACGGAGCGTAGACCCTTCCAAAATTCATATTTATTTGTTGGGGCTTTCTTTGGAGTGTTTTTTGATGTTTCCCATTACTATCACTATTGCCCAGCTTGATTATGATTTTTTTCTAATTTGTTGGGGTCATTTTCAATGTTTATTTGCACTTTTGTTCCGTGCACATGTATCACACTTATCACTTTTTGTAGGTTTCCCTGGTTTTGCTGTACATTGCTGACAGAAATGGTTTCTTTTCCCTTTAAATCAGCTCTAACGCGAGGTTTTCACTTGCAGTATTTTTGGCCTCGAATTTAACATCGTTAGTGTGCGGGGAGCCTCTCCCCTCCCACTCTCCACCCATTGACCCCTTCTCTCCGCCCCTGGGGAGCCTTCCGCCGCCCTCCGGGAGCCTTTCCATGCCTTCAGCGCTCGTTTGTGCCGCTGCGCGCGTGAGCGCACACTAAAGCACATTTTTGCCCCGTAAAGCATCATTAGCGCGCGCTAAGGTACCTTAGCGCACGCTCATGCATGCCGCGCACGTTAAGAAGGTTTAGTAAACATACCCCTTAATCTTGAAAAAGATCTGTCAGTTTTTCTTTAAACATTTTTTTCATGGAAATTATCAAACAATTTTTATTTGACAGTTCGATTTGCTGTTTGACATTTAATGTTGCTATATTAGGGCACTCACTGGTAACATGCCATGTTTTAAATTTAATTTAATCTCCGTTTTATATGATATTAGTTTTTCCCTGAATTGTTTACCATGAAAGCACCTCATGTGATGTTTCACAAAGTTTTCTTTTCTTTTTCCTTCCCCCTTTTTTCCTTGCTTCCTCCCCCTTCCCTTCCCTTCCCTTTTCTTTCCGTCCCCCCTGTCCCTCATAGCCCCTTAGCCCCGCCTCCTCTGGGTTCAGTATTTACAGCGCATGTTCTGGCGTTTTTTTAGTTTTTCGTTTCAACACTAGCGCTTGAGACAATGTACAATTTTCCTCTTGAACTGTAAGTTTGTGATTTAATAAGGCTTATTGAGGCTTTTTCCTGCGTCCCCCTTGGAGTCCTCTGGTATTTTATGTGCATCTGCCGTTCATGTCCATGCCGCGGTATTATTGTTTTTTCCCTTCATCGGGGCTTGTTTAATCAGTATGCATTTCGGCGTTTTTATTTCTGTCAGAGATCTTGACAACATCGCTGGACTAATTAAAGAAGGTCATCTTCGACTTGTAAGTGGTTATTAATATTTTTTACCACTTTTATTTTGGTGATCAGCACTCGGTGGGATCTGGCAGAACTTTTGTTTTTGATCGTAAGTTTCGTGCTTTTGAATGCTCTTATGCAAATGTTCGTATTCGAGGGTCTCCTATCCCGCATAGGATTAACGTTTCATTTATTTTTTAACACATTTGCACATACATTTACTCATCATTCGTGGCAATTCTTTTATACATCAAATCGCGATGTTTTATTACTTTAATTACTTTTTACATCACGTGTATCTACTATGGGCGCAGGAGAAGCGCCTGTATATGCTTCTTAGGGGTATGTTTACTAAACTGCGGTAATCGTGAATAACACGCGCTGTATAACTTTAATGCTCGTTAGCGCATGATAGTGCGCGTTATCATGCGCTAACAAGCGTTAACGTTATACAGCGCGCGTTATCACGCGCTAACGAGCATAATGCTCCACGGCGCGGTAAAACACCGCAGAAGGTGGAGAGAGGGCGGAGAGAAGGGGTCAGTGGGCGGAGAGTGGGCGGGGAGAGGTCCCCATTACACACACTCGCTGAATTTCAGAGCTGAATTGCAATGCGAATGAAAACCTACCTGTAAAAGCACTTTAAAGGGGAGAGAAACCATTTAAGTGTCAGCAATGTACAGCCTAGGCAGGGAAACCAAAAAAAGGTGATAAGTGTGATACATGTGCACAGAACAAAAGGGCACAGAAACACTGAAAATGACCCCAACAAACTGGAAAAAAACAACAACCAAGCTGGCCAATAGTGGTAGCAATAAGAAACATCAACCCCCCCCCCCCCGAGTAAGCTCCATAGAACAGATATAAATTGCGGAAGGGTCCATACTCCGTCCCCATACAAGGTGCATGGGCCCAGAGTGAAATAGCGCTGCTCAGGGATTTCCCCACCATCGGACAGGGTTCCTATGGCGTGCACATGTCCCGCAACATCAGGACGGGCATGTCGGAACGGGCAACCGGGCAGATGCTGGAAAAGGGGATACAGATGGCTGCAGAGGGCACATGCTGTGGTGCAGCTGGGCCACAGTGGGGACTAGGGTGATGCCTAGCTGGCCCATAGGAATGCTGAAACAGTAGAGCAGCCAGACAGCAACTGCTGAGGGCCCAACATGGGCAAGAGTGTGCTTCCCACAGTGTCACAGGGAATAGTACCCAGCAGGTACCCCCAATGGCACGGAACATTGGCAGGCGGTGCTGGGGGAAAGCGTGGACAGCTATGCAGGCACCCCTACCCCAGAACATGCACCATAGGCAGCCGTCTACCTGAACACTGGATGGCTTGAGACCGCACACCACCAGCACCACCAGCAGAAGGGCATGTCAGCATGGTGGCTGAGGGATACTGGTGGTGGAGGGGGCAGTGGCAGCTGCCCAGAGCAGACCGTGGCCTACCCCTGTGTAGGTGTGTGCCATGAACTGCAACAGACAGGCCCTGTCTGACCAACAGTCATGGTATCACCAGGGAATGCACCATCTCTGTGAGAACATGGTGGTGCAGTGCACAGAACCAGTGTATTCAGAAGCAGAGGGTCACAGGTTCAAGTACCAGCTGTGGTTTCTGCCAACCTAGTCCTCATATTTTACCCACTGCTATAACGTGCTAATACAGACAGAACCGTTCTTGCAGATGACGAAACATGCCCAAAACACCCACATTTTACCCTACAGAGCACAGACACCATAAACATGCACATTACCTAGAGCAGAGCCTCCCAAATGCAGTCCTGGAGGGCCAAACACCATCCCGGTTCCATGCTGCCTCTGATAAAGATGCCTGTGCTGCATTTCTATGCGCCACCCCCATGGTATGCAGATGTATCTCATGCATATTCATGAGGGACAGCATGAAAACCCGAACAGTGTTTGGCACCGCAGGACTGGAGTTGGGGACCTCTGCCGTAAAGCAGCAGCCAACAGGGGCAGACACACCCGCACCCACAGGCCCCATTATCCACAGCCTCCTGGAGAGGCAGGACTGTGGGCTCTGCGTGCATCTCCCAATACTAGCACTTGCAAACCTTAGTAATGCCACCCTAAACCTGGGAATATGGTACACATCTATCAAAAGTTTGCTATGATTACTGGCAGATAGCAATTCCTAGGTTAAGTACAATTTTCTGAGTGAGCTGCATCATAGCAACCTTTCTGATGTATGTGGAGTGTGCTACAGGTCTTGTGTCTGACAGTGTTTACCAACCTGGGGAGTGACTCCTACAGTATTGCGTACCATAGCCATGCCTGCACTGTGCCCAGGAAGGGTGTGGTGGCCTGGGCTGCCCAACACCTCTATAGTTGCACAATGCTGGCATAGGTGTGGGGAGTGTGTGTCTGTCTATCCAGTGTGTGGTGGCTGCCAACACCCTCCACAGTTTACACTGCTAGCACCGTTGCCAGTATTGGCCTGCCAATGTGCATAATGAGGAGCAAGGTACCGTGGGAATAGCCTGGATAAGGTGGCCTGGCCTGGCCGCATCTGCACAGGGCATAGGTCAATGGCTCGGACATTGTAGTGCCCGGTACCACCTGCACGGACAGAGTGGCCACAGCATGTCCTGCAGGGAGGTCACTCTCACCCTGACTGAGCAGTGACCACGGCATGGCTAGGTTCCCCCATAGCGTTGTATAGTATTTTTCTCATGTGATGTTTATGGGTTCTCCTTTGGGGCCCGATCACTGACTTATCTGCTTGGTGTGTATGATGACCTCCCCGTTTTGGGTACATGCATCTCCTCCAGGACAATGCATTATGGACTAGCTAGCAGACTTTGCAGCTAGTATGTGTGTTGCTGGAACACCTTGCAGGGTGCAGCGGCTGGAGGCTTGCTGCTGGAGAATGTCAGAGGGGGGCAGCTGTGCATTTCTAGTCCTTCTGTCTGCTATTGCTTTATGGATGTGTACAGCTCTGCGTTGCCTGCCCTGTAGGGTGTTTGATCCCTAGCGGGACTGGGGTGATGGTCCCCTCTTCTGCCACCATTGCAAGGGGGTAGCAAGTGGATCTGTTGGCCGGAGATCCTGTCCCCCACCCTGAGCCCCAGAGGGTGCGTTAGGTGGTGGTATGTATTCTCCCTGTGGGTCCCAACACCCCCCTTCACTTACATCATGTGACCATGGCACCCACACAGGGTATGTACTTTTCTGGGTGCATCATAGTCCACAAGGGCTAGATGTGACATACAGATGAACACAGGCATATCCTAGGGGTGTTTGCAGGGACTACCTATCACACATTGGCACTGATGGGGACCTGCAGCATAGCCTATCTCAGCAACGCCAGGTGCTGTGAGAATGGTGCTGGGCACCATACCTCTCCCTCAGGGTGAGCACGGGACCCGCACACTGTGACGGTCTGTAGCTACTCTGTGCCACTAACACACACCGTTGGCACCCCCTACCAGGCTGAGGTGCTGAGGGATGCATACCCCATCTTGTGATCATCTGTAGACTGCTGATTTACATGTGCTGTGCATCCTGGGTACGGATGGGTTGAAACTATCCTGGTAACCACAGCAGAATGTGGGTGTGGTGCCGTGCAGTCCTCCTGTAGCCCGCCAGGTGTTTGTTAGCAGCTCTAGCCCACTGGCTACTTCACTGCTTGTAAAGCCAGAGATCATGGGTTCAAAACCCACAGTGGGGTTCATTAATAGGGCTGTCTTAGGCATTGTCTATTTTTATTGTATATTAGTGCTGCCAGCAGGACCACCCTCAGGGTACTGTCACCTTAGGGTGGCTCATAGGGCGCCCTATAGGGCGCCATATATGGCGCCCTATCAGGCGCCTTATAAGGTGCCTTATATGGTGTCCTATAGGGGACATTATAGGGTGCCTTGGCAGACAGTGCACTTTATAATGTGCCCTATGGAGTGCCCTCTAGGGTGCCTTATGTGGCACCTTAGGTTACGCCACTGTGAGGGTGTGTTTGCTGGCAGCACTATTCAGGTACAACTAAACTTCCGCACAGCCCACTACTTAACCCTTTCCAGGCCAAGCCCAGTACTTTCGGGGTCCCAACTTCTGCCTATATATTCCTATCAAATGGTATATAATACATGACCATGCCAGAGGGAACGTCACTATTGGAACATATTGGATACGACGGGTACAATTTTCCTGACATGTGAAAACATTAACCCGGCTGCAGAATGTGGATTAAAATATTACAGTAGGCCTTCAAAGGGTTACTCATGATGCCTCAGCCAGCCTTATTCATTAGGCACACTGAGGAATCGAACCCATGACCCTTGTACTATCAATCTGTGTAGTAACCATTGTGCTACAGCTCTGTTTCTGTATGTAGGTGTCTGTGCGCTGTCTTAAGCTTGCGCGCAGTAGCGCATGCGCTGTAGCGATCGTTGCTGCGCGGCACGTAATAATGCGCGCAACTGCGCGTTATCGGTTACGATGTACCGCCCATGTCCTTTTTTGGCATTTCTTCCACTAACGCGGCTCCTAACGCGAATCACACTAACACAGTTTAGTAAACATACCCCTTAATGTTATTTTTAGCATTTTGAAGCCAAACGTGTATATTTTTGGTTAGATAATACCCTTACTTTTTATAAGTAACAAATATGATTTGAACTACGGCTGTATATTCTATTTGGTAGCATAAAGGCATAAAGTACAATCGTTGTAAAACCTTTTGTTTTTATTCTTTTACTTTGCTTTTAGGGTTCATGGTCCTCTTTAGGATCCTATCAGAGAAAGGGTTTGTTTAGTCAACATACGGTTTAGTGGTAGGTTCCTACCCTTTTTACTTTATTGATTAATGTCATTCTATTGTTACATAATGGGTGTCCACTGTTTCCCTCCTGCTCCTCCTTTGTTGTTCTGTAGTCTCCTCATGATTCATGATATACTATAAATTCTTAACGCATATTTTAGGCACATCAAGTGTTCATTTAAATATTTTTTCTTCTATTTGTCAATGGTGGTTATTAATATGTTTAATGTTTATACACTGGTTTTTGTAATTTTAGTGTATATAGTTTTAATATATTGTTTTATCAGTCCTCTCCTGTTTCATTTCTCCTTTTTTATTCTTTTTATTAGTGTTTATCTTTCATATGATGGTTTTATGTTATTTATTATTACGCCATATTATTATGCCATATTATCGTGTATTAGATTTATTTATTGAATGGTTTTATATTCATATGCCATTTGGTTCATATTGTTGCTGTTCCATTTTCACTTATATTTCATTAGTTTTTATTGTTTTAATATGGTTGTTTTATATATGATGGTTTTTCATATAAGTGTTATGTTTTATTGTTATGTTAGTTGTTTTAATAGCACCACTAACGTTTTCCCTTCCCCTTGTTCCCTTCCCCCCTTCCCTCCTTCCCCTTCCTCCCCTTTCCCTAGCATTTTGTTCCTTTAGACCAGGGGTCACCAACCTGCGGCCCACGAGGTCCCTTCGTGCGGCCCACGAGGCTCTACCCCGGTTAACATTACGTGCGGCCCGCCAAGGATTCCCGTCATTGTATCTGCGGCCCGCGGCATGACTGTGAAGTGACTTTGCAAAAGTGCACTTTGTGCACAAAATATCTGCATTTAGGAACTTTTACAACGCGACCAATAGCCTATTTTTGAAAAGTACACAACTGCAGCATCTCCGCAATGCCACACACTGCACTTTTTTTCCACCAGCTGCACCAACCTATTTTAAGGACCTGCCTGCAGGTGGAGAGCTACCGAGAAAGGCAAGCACGCAACTTCGCACACTTTGCGCAGCTCGCTGCACTGACGCCTTCGGCTGCTGCTGCTCGCCGTTACGCATCCACCATCCGTCATCTCAAGACGGAGTTTGAGGCTCGTTTCCAAGACTTCACCAAGCACTCGCAAGACTTTGCCCTCTTCAGTGCCCCCTTCGAGATGAACCCCACCGACGTGCCCTCTGACCTTCAAATGGACTTGATCGAACTGCAGTGTGACGACGCACAGAAGTCGCGCTTCATGGCTATGGGCCCTGTCGCATTTTGGAAGACACAGGCGGCCACCCACCCGTCCATGGCCGCCAACGCACGCAAGGTCGCTGCTCTCTTCGGCTCAACCTACTGCTGCGAACAGCTGTTCAGCCGAATGAAATTGATAAAGTCATCCACGCGCTCGCAGCTCACCGATGACCACCTGCAAGCATCCCTTCTCCTGTCAGTGTCATCTGTGAAGCCGGACTTTAACCGTTTGTCTGCTAGCATGAATCATCAGCCATCTCATTAAATTCAATAAAGGTGATCAGCCATTGTTTTCATAATTTTGCGTTTGTTGTTTTTTTTCGCGGGGGCGGGGAGAAGGGGGGTGCGGCCCGCGAGGCCCCCAGTAGTCGGCTGTGCGGCCCGCATCCCTCTTGAGGTTGGTGACCCCAGCTTTAGACGTTCCTAAGCACTACACATATGGTCCTTTTACTTTGTTTTATTTATTTATCATTGTAAGTTTTTTTATCTATTTAATTACTTATTTAACTGTTCATTTTATGGTTTTGATTTTATTTATGTATTTACCTATAGTGGAGCCATATACCCCTGAAGAAGTTTCTTACGAAACACGGCCAGTGTCGGGTTTGGCACTACTCACCCCCTGGAATAATAAAGGTTTTTCTTACCCTTTCTGCCACATTTTTGGACTGGTTTTTGTGTTTTCTGTGGCAGTTTGCTGTTTTTTTTTTAGGTTTTTCTATACCGCGCTCTTTAAAATCAGCTCGGTTTACAATTAGAACAAACTTGTACAGTGTAGGCGCCGTCCGCACTGTACTTACAAAAAACAGGGTTTACAACTTGGTTAAATGGGGTAACTATGTACAGGCTTCTGAGTAGCAGGCTACTTGGATAAATAACTATATACAGTCAAAACAGTTGGGTCAGCGATGGGGGTGGGGATATGACTGCTTGGAGACAATTTCCGAGCTTCTGAGCTCTATACAGGGTTGTGTGCTCTATATGAGGTTGTGTACTATATACAATTGCATATCAGGTATCTGGCAGCATTACTGGGCGGTGGTGAGATTGCGTGTTGTTGTTGGGTCTGGGGTGCTGTGTTGGCGGTTGCGTGAGGCTGGGTGTTGTGAATGTCCATTGTGGGAATAGTACTGGAGAAACAGGTGGTGTTTCAGAGCCTTTCTGAATTGGGCGAGGTCAGTTATGGATAGGATGTCGGGTGGGAGGGCATTCCAGCACGTGGGTGCGTAGTACACAAAGGCTCTGTTTCTTGTTGCTTGCGAGCACTTCGTGATCTTGCTGGGGATGTTCAGTGTGCTAGCAGCGGCTGACCTTCTGACTCTGTTTGAGAGAGTGGGGAGGACGAGGTCCATCATGGAGGTGGAAGTGATACTGTGGATGGCCTTGAATGTCATCACTAAAATTTTGAAGGCAAGTCTGCAGTGGACCGGTAGCCAGTGTAGCTGTTTCAGAATTGGGGTTATATGGTCGTTCCTGGCAGCTCCATGTAATATTCTGGCGGCTGCATTCATTGCGAGTTGCAGTGGGTTCAGAGTGCTTTTTGGGAGACCTTGTAGGATTGAGTTGGCGTAGTCAAAGTAGGGGGTTACCAAGGCTTGGTAGACTGTCTGGAAATCCTCCGGCACCAATAGGAGTCTAACATGCCGGACCGTCCTTATTTTGTGGTATATTGCTTTGATGGTGTTGTTTACGTGGTCTTTCATGTCCAACTATTGGTCGAGGATGACCCCTAGGTAGCAGATCGAGGTTTTGCTATGAAGCTCCGCTCCTCTCACCTTTAGAGATGCTGGGGGGGGGGGGGGTGAACACTTGGTTCCTAGTGATACATAGTGCCTCAGTTTTCTTAAAGTTTATTCTGAGGTTTTGTAGGTGGAGCAATTCTGTTACAGCGTCGAAACAGGTGGTTAGGGGTTAAAAGTCCGGATGGTCAGTTGAAAATGGAATAAGAAGTAGCACGTCATCCACATACATGAGGCAGGAGATATTGAAGGAGCGGGTGAGTGCACAAATTGGCTGCATATATACGTTGAAAAACAGTGCTGAGAGTGAGGAGCTCTGCAGTACACCCTGTTCTTGCCGGAACAGGTTGGAGGTCTTTAGGCCAGTGCGCACATGCTGCCATCTGTCTGTGAGGTATGAGCTGCACCAGTTCAAGGCTGTGTCCTGCATCCCTTTCTCTGCGAGACGCCTTAGGAGCAGCTCGTGGTCCACAGAATCAAAAGCTGCGGAAATGTCCAGGAAGATTAAGGCATATCCCTGTCTTATGTTGTCCAGTCCTGTGATTAGTGTGCTGAAGAGGCTAGTCAGGAGCGTCTCAACTCCGTACAGTTCTCTGAATCCATGTTGGCTAGGGTCAAGGGGAGCGGTGGTCTCAATATGGTGTTGGATTTGACGTTGGACAGGTTTTTCGATTATTTTAGCCATTAGAGGGATGCTTGAAATTGGTCTGTAAGAGTCCACTTTCTGCGGATTGAGTTTGGTATTTTTTAGAAGTGGTCTAATGGATATTTGTTTCAAGCTTTGTGGGAAAATGCCCATGGAGAAGGATAGGTCTATAAGTTTGGCTAGAAAGGGGCTGAACGCTTTGCGTAGTGTTTTTATCCAGAACGCTGGGCAAGGGTCATTTGGGGCTGTGGTGGTGTTGATAGCAGAAATGGTGTCCTCGATGTTTCTCACTGATGGTGCTGAGAAGGTGGCAAGAGGTATTGGGTGGTGTAATCCGTGTGTGGGTGTGGATGGTACAGACTTGTCAGTCTGGATTGATTTCGATTGGAGGTAGTCCGCAAACTCCTGTGGCTGTGGCTGTGGCATGCGCAGTTGGGTGGGCGAAGGTTCGTTTGTAAGTGATCTCACCAAGTTAAACAGGTCCCATGGTTTGTTCATGGAGCGCTGTAGTAGTTCGGCGTGGTACTGCTTCATTCTCTCTAAGATCACCAGACGGTGTTTTTCCAGATGGGTGGTGTAAGTTTCCTGGTCGGTGGTGGAATGTGATTGTTGCCATCATCTTTCAAGTTTCCTTAAATTGCGTGGTGAGGCTCGTAGTTCAGGGGTGTACCATGGCGCAGCCTTCCTTCTCCTTGGTGATGTGTCTGCCACTGGTTGGTGGGAGATGGAGCTGAGGCTTTCGTTCTAGGTGGAGAACATTTCCTCTTGGTTAGTGTCTGTGAGGTTGAGTAGAGGCCGGGTTTTGTTGTTTGTCAAAGGACAGGAAGTGTGTTTTTGCTGTTGTATCTTCGTTGGCTGTAGAATGGCTGTTGGTGTGACCTGGAAGTATGGGCATTTGGAAACTCAGCAGGCTGAGGTCAGACCATGGCACTGGTATGATGGATAGGATATGCATATGGTTTGGGCCTGTGGATGCCCGCGGGGCAAAGATTAGGTCCAGTTTGTGGCCCTTTGAGTGAGTGGGTGCATTGACTACTTGATTGTAACCCAGCTCATCGAGAGCATCGAGGAAGACACTGGAGTGGGCTTCTGGGAGTGCAGGAAGATTGAAGTCACCCATGATCCAGTTTGATTTGTGTGGGTTCGTCGAGTTGCAGGCAAGATCTATAATAGTTGAGAGGTCATCGGGAGAGGTAGACAGGGACCTGTAGATTAGGTTGATGGAGTTATGCTTGTTAGTTATGGAGATGGTGTCGAGGTGTGTGGTGCTGCTGGCGGAGGTCTGCTGAAATTGGAGCTCTGTTCTTGTAAGGGCAAATGCACTTCTGCCCCTCCGGTCGGCTCTGTTGCAGGTGTGTAACGAGAAGCTGGGTGGAATGAGTTGGTTCATGATGACCGTGTCAACGTTAGTCAGCCGTGTCTCAATAACCAGCAAGATGTATAGGTTATGGAGGGTTATCAAGTCAGCGATGACAGGCCATTTCTTCTGCACTGAACGCACGTTTATAAGGGCACATTTCAGGTTGCTAGGCTGAGGGCATTTCTCCTGCTGGAATATTTTGGTGTGCTGGAGTGATATGTAGAGTAAATGAGGGTGCAAAGGGACTTTGGTTTCTGCTGCTGCTTGGCGGGAAGTACCCGACCATCTCCTCCTGGAACTCCGTAGGGCTGGTATGGGGTTGTGAATGGTAGTAAGGGCAAGGGCGCTGTGAAGTAGGCTGGCAAGGAGGTAACAACTGACTAGGGCAATGGGGGAGGGTGCCATTTTGGGTTGCAGAGTCAGTGAGGACTTTCTGGCTAGCAAATAGGGCAATAAGAAGTCAGAGTTACAGCTTCTAGCTAACAATCAAAGGCAGGGTCAGGGAGAACATTCTGGCTAGCAAACTGGACAACAAGATGTCAGAGCTACAACTTCTAGCTATCTATCTGGGCAGCTTAAACGTAGTACTTCTAGTGAGTAATTCTACAGTCAGATGGTCTGAATATTTAGGCTGCTAGGGCAGTTATAAGGTGTCCAGGAACTAGGCTATACGGTCTGCTAGGACAATCAAATAGTTTGTATAACAGGCAATATTTCTGAGGTAAACAAGTCTACTTGGACAAACCAACAGCTCATAATTGCAGATGTGGTCGGTAATAATGAAAGTTCACCAGGGTTCCGCGGGGTAGGTATACTTTGAAGTGTAAACCTCGAGGTGCTGTTGTTGAGGGTCCTCAGGTTCTGCTGTCCACAGGCCTGCCTATCTCGACCGGGGAAGTGGCAGCCTCGTTGGGGACCCCGCCTAAGGGCCACGCCAAAGGGCCCTCTGGCGAGGCCCTCAGGCACGGGCCCACCAGGCGCGGGTGTGCCCGATGGTGCTCCTTTGTGTGTTGCTGTGGCTGCCCCAATTGGGCAGGAGGTTGCAGGGGGGCTGAGCCAGCTTCCACTGGCTCAGCCGAGTTCAATCCCACGAGGGAGAGCCGTGACCGTTTCGGTGTGGTCTGCCGCTTCAGCGCTCGATGGTGCTTCTTTGTGTGTTGCCGCAGCTGCCCCAATTGGGCAGGAGGTTGCAGGGGACTGAGCCAGCTTCCTCTGGCTCAGCCGAGCTCAATCCCGTGAGGGAAAGCCGTGACCGTGTCAGTGTGTATTTATTTTATTTAGCACATACTTGTATACCGCTGCTTCCAGCGATCAGAAGTGGTTTGATTAAGAGAACAGAGAATGTCAGATCAATGACAGAAATTTCAAAGCATTACAGTGTGATTAACAAGGTTATGTGATAGGTTATCAAAACAAATCAAACGTGTTTCATTACAGTGTACAATAAATTTCCAAATTGCAAGGTTAAAACAAATTACAGGATTACAAGATTAAAACAAATGGGATTATAACAGGATTTCATTGAAGTATACAAGATTAATGACATGTTTCATTAAGTTTACAACAGGATGGTTATGTGGGGGGGGGGGGGGCGATTACAATTATACTTTTCTACAGTATATAAACATTTGTGTTTTTACATATATATATTTTAACGCAGATTTATGATACACTGTAGGTCACTTGGTGCGTGCGTTGTTGATTTATGATACGTTGTAGGCCTCTCGAAATAGGTGTGTCTTCAGGTCTTTTCTGAAACCCATCAGGTCAGTGATTGAGCGCAACTCGGGTGGGAGTTGGTTCCAAAGTGATGGGGCAGCGAAGGAGTATGCTCTGTTGCTTGTGGCTACATTAACTGATCTTATACTTATTGGTACTTGCAGGTTGTTTATGGTGGCAGTTCTCCTGTTTCTGTTAGCAGGTTGTAAGGTGATTAGGTTTGTGAGGAAGGTTGGTGCCAAATTGTGGATGGTTTTAAAAGTTGTCACCAGGATTTTGTATTTTATACGGGCTATGATGGGGAGCCAGTGCAATTCCATCAGCACCGGGGTGATGTGTTCTGCCACACCTGTTTTAGTGATGATTCTGGCTGCGACGTTCTGTGCCATCTGGAGTATGTTTAGTGTTTTATTTGGAAGGCCCTGCAGGATTGCATTGCAGTAGTCGAAATGTGGTGTGATGAGGGCTTGGGCTACTGTCCTAAAGTCAGTGGGTTCTATGATGCTCCTGAGAGGTTGTATAACCCTGAGCTTGTGGAAAATGGCCCTGTTTGCTAGACGGAGGTGCTTTGCCATCTTTAGTTCGCTATCCAGTGTTACTCCTAGGTACTTTATTTCATTTTTTGTGTGGTATGTGTTTTCACCTAGTGTAATTAAAGCTGGCGGGTTGAAATCCGATTTTCTTGAGATGAACATGACTTCGGTTGTTTTTGTGGTTAATGGCCATGTTGTTTCGCTGGAGCCATGTTTGCATGTCTTTTATGCATTCTTCTAGCTGCGCGTAGTTTGGGTTGCTTGCATCGAGTTGGGTATAGAGCATAATATCATCGGCGTATATGTGATAATAGATTTTATGCTTTTTGAATATTTCGCAGATTGGTCTCATGTACACATTAAAGAGAAGCGCGGATAGAGCTGAACCTTGAGGTATGCCTTGTGTTTGTGGGAAAGCCTCTGCTTTTTCGTTATTGAACTGTACCTGTTGCATTCTGTTGGAGATATATGATGAGAACCATTTTAGTGGGGTTCCTGTTATTCCTATATCCTTCATTCTGTTCAGTAGTGTTTGATGGTGAACAGTATCGAAAGCTGCGGAGATGTCAATGAATATGAGAATGAACATTTTCTTTTTGTTTTCAATCCCTTTGAGTAGATTGTCCAGCAGTGCGATAAGTAGGGTCTCGACCCCATGGTGTGGCCTAAAACCGTATTGGTGTTCATCCAGTGTTGTGTTGTTGTCCAGGTGGTCTTGTAGTTGTTGTAGAACGGCCTTTTCAATAATTTTTGCTAGAAGGGCTATGCTGGATATTGGGCGATAAGATGCAGGGTCTTCTCTGTTGAGAGTCTTGTTTTTTAGTATTGGCCTTATGACGGATCTCTTGAGTTGGTTTGGCATGGTGCCCTGTTGGAGTGATTGGTTTATTATGTGTGCGATTTGGTGAGTGATTTCTACTTTTGTTGCTTTAACCCATGAGGCTGGGCAAGGGTCTAGGGGAGAGGTGGTGGTGTTGATGTTTGAGATTATATTAATGACCTGTTTGTCCCCAATGTTGTAAAATTTGTTCCAGCGGGTGATGTGTGTTTGTATGGCTGTCTCGGTGGGTTGTGTCTCTGTGGTGTACACGTCTAGTGGAAGTGCATGTTTGGGTCCAATCTGTGGGTTTAGTTTGCTAGCATAGTGATCAGCTAGGGCCTGGACCTTGATTTTATCGTTGTGTTGGTCCTCTTGTGTTGTTTTGGTGAGGGATTTGACCAGGGCGAATAGTTCTCTGGGTTTGTTTAATGCTTTACTTAGTAAGTTTGTGTGGTGTCTACGTTTTGCTAGGTTGGTTTCGTTCTTGTATTTGGAGAGTATGGTTAGGTATGTTTTCTTCCATTCTCACTCCACCTCAAAAACACTCCTATTTTTTTGAATGCATAACTTGTATGTATGTCTATAATGGTGCATTTCTGTAATAGCCATTTTCTACATATAAAATAGGCTTTACACACGGAAAATCCTTTATAAAATAATTCCTTCGGTACACAGTACATTAGCAGGAAAGCTAGTGGTTAAGAAGAAAGCTATTTTATTAGTGTCTTTTGCATTAGAGCTTGATGAAACTTGATTATATCTATGATGATTAGAATTAGAGGGTAACCTGATGTGACTAGGGCTATCTGACCCATTTGAAAAAGGCTTTTATAACTCATTGCTGATTCTGAGTTCCAAAATCTTTGCAGGGACAATATTCTATTTAAATTTAGCTCATACCTTCTCAGTGGTAGCTCAATGCAAGTTACACTTAGCTAAGGTAACTTATTTCCCTGCCACTGGAAGACCCATAATCTAATTTTGCACCTGAGGCAATCAGGGCTGGTGCAAGAAGATAAGGCTCCCTAGGTGAACCTCATCTCTTGTACCCTTTCGGCACACTTTGCCACCCCTTTTTGGGACCTGTAGTGGTGGCAATGGCCACAAACAGCCCCGCAGTGCTTACCTTACAACTCCTCACTCCTTTTAGCTTTTATGAATGCAACTCATTGATTTTCTTCTGAATAGTAATCAGAAGAAACATATGGGGAAGAGTTTAACAACTAAGAGCACATCCTTTCAGGTCTAACTCCCAGGATTTTAAGGGTTCTTGGGATGGGACCAGCATAAGCTGGGAGGCCTATTGCATTCCAGTTCTACTCACTTGACCAACAGAATTCAGTCCAGGCCAAAACGTTTGTTCTGAACTAAAAGGGTTTAATGAAGTTTACTTAAAGTCGGATACACAGTCACATAAGAGATAGAACTCACAAACCTCTCTGGTGCAAATATGGCACCAAACCAATAAAGGTAATCTCATAATCCTTTCCACCAGTCCAAGTCCTTGGTATCTCCCTCTGGTGACAGCAAATATGAAATTCTCCCTCTCAAAAAGCAATTGTCTTTGCGCTGTTGGCAATATGCTTTCCATGTCCACATTCACCCAAGCCACCCATTGTCCTCTATAGCACATGATAGCCACTTACCATGCATTTTAGCAACCACAACTGGCATGCATGAATGTTAGTGTTCTCGGCTGCCAGTTACCACATGCTAAAACACATGTTAACCGATTATCTGCCTTTAGTTTCTAACATCTCCTGATGTGGTATTGACCCAGTTGATATGGGTTAATTGAAATCACCCATTATTACTGTGCTGAAAATTTTGTTAGCTTCCTTAATTTCTGTTAGTATTTCATCAGTATAGATTGTGCAGCTTGGCTAGCCCTCATCCTAAATGCTCCCAAGTATTTTTGTTTTTCTCTACAATAAACTTTCCCTTTCCCTTTCCCATTGTTCCTTTATTCAGGGATGTCAGAATGCCATTTTCTTTGGGGGAGGGAGGCAAGCTCTGCCCCTCGGCCAGCCAAACGGCATGAGGCTGCAATTGCTGGTCTTCCTCTCCTGTCTGCCTGCGGGGATCTGATCTCCTGCAGGCAGACAAGAGGGGTCTTTGCCTGCAGTCTGCCAGGTCATGATCACAATCTTCCCCTCCTATCTGCCCACAGTAGATCGGATCCCCATAGGTAGACAGGAGGAGAAGGCCAGCAACTGCGGCAGCAAAGATTTGGTGGGGCCAGGGTCCGTCTGGCCCCCCCCCCCCTTTTCTGGTTCCTTTGCCTTCATTGTTACCAACATTCTTAATGGACTTGGTAAGTGTTCATGATCAGAGAATGGAAATAAAGGGGCATGCTTGCTAAAGTGCACTAAGCAGTTAGTGAGCAGATAGTGTGGGATTTAAAACAAGCAAACCATTAGTTCAGGCATGCAGTAATCACTGCCACGTGCTAAAAACGTCCAGCATACTAATTATCCCATGCTCACTTCTTGCCAAGGTATAGGGCAGGAACTGGATGGGGTATGGGCAGAAAATGGCCGTAGACATTGCTTGAAGATAGAGCATGGTACTGTAAGTTACATGGTCTTCTGAAGCTTGAAAGAGCTTCAAGCATTGTGACCTGGATTGACCACTGTTGGAAACAGGATAATGGGCTTGATGGACCTTTGGTCTGACTCAGCATGGCAATTCTTATGTTTTTAACATGAGTGCTGTGTGTCCTGGGCTGGAAGACAACTGGAGCGGTGTCAGGTTTTGCTGCCACAGGTTGGAAGGCAGTCTTAGCCTGTCAATTAGAAGGGGCCTCTTCCACAGGTTATACATATTCACATGATTAATTATTCTGCTTCAGTAAATTATGGACTATGTTTACCAAAGATTAGTGCATGTTATCTGTTGCAGCACCCATGTTATTCCTCTGAGCACTGTGGCAGATAGTGCATGCTAATATTTAGTGAACATGATCCTATATTAAAAAGTTAAAAGCTTGCAAAATTATGGAATAACATGATATTGTAAGGTGGAACAAAATGTGAACTTTTATGACTATATTTCTAAATGTTCTATAACATTTACGTATTCATGAAATGGTCATCCTAAACGTTAATGTGAGAATTTTCACACAAAAGATGGAAAGTATCAGATTTCACATGTTCCATGTTGTCTTTTATTTAAGATTGGGGTTTACAAATGAAATGGCAAGGGAGAAGATTTTGTAATTTATTTGATGTTTCATGACAAAAATGGTTGCTGAAAAAAAACTTCCAGAAAGAAAATAAAGCCTGGATTTCACCAGTTTAACTTTTAATCAAATATCTTCAGACACTATCAGAACTTTTATTCAAGCAACCTCTCACTCAGCAGTAAAAAATCTTTTATATGATTCTTAAAAAAATTGCGTCTATGAAATCTGCAAAATACAGGCAAAATAACTGCATGAATCTTGTCTGAATTGTCTCTACGCTGGCATTTAATCTTTATTTCTTCTCTTCCAAGAGAGAGTAGCTAACACACTTCTTTAACACTTAACAAATTCTTTGGGTTTCGTTTGGAAGTTGAATGGAGAATTATGCTGGGCAAACTCTTTAAGAAACCAACAGGAATGTTCCCAGAATGACTAGTGCTCCATAGAGTACTCTTCTATAGATTTTTTTGTCTTGTGATGACCCTGGAGGCAAATTGCAGCCACGAAGTACCAAATAACCATAGCAACTATCTGCTGACGAGCCTAGTAGTTTTTTGTCTTGCAGAGGATCCATGAATAAATAGGCTCCCAGCAGAAGTCCTGGGAACTGTGGCTTTCCACTGTGAACCGTTGCAGGGTGCTTGTTTTCCTCTCAGATTTAAAAGTTAAGTGCTACGGTGTAATAAAGTCACTTCAATCATATTACTCAGATGATAGCTTAGTCTTCTCATTGCTCCAAGGTCCTGGAATTTATGGGCTGGTGTTTCTGAAAATGTGAATTTGTTTTTGGTTTCTAATTAGCCAGTGACAGAGCTGTGCAAGGTCTTTGTGTAATCACTCTCAGCTCTTTACAATGGAATTCCATGGGAGAAGATGCAGAAAAGGTTTGTGTTCCCTCAGTTGCATATTTGTCTTGCCAGTGTGTTAGTGTGTTTCTTCAAGTATGGAGTCTACACAAGGCGAAAATGCAATGAGCCGTCTCTAAAAGTGGCTCATTGCTTGGAAAATGAGCCATTCCACTTCAGTTAGCTGTAAAGCATGAAAGAAAATTTGCTTCTGGTAATTTGAATGATAGTTCTTTATGGATTTTTTTTGTAATTCAGCTTTGTTGCTGAATAGGGAATCAACGACTTAGAAAGAAATTTTTAAATGTGTCTTTGTGGCCATTATTGGTATAAAACTGCCTTTCTGAGAGCCTTGAGCTCTCTTGGGCATGCTTGCACTGAGGATGAGCCAGAAGGGGGATAGATGGTAGAGGTTCTGTGTGCTGGCTAATATCTTCCTTTGCAATTCCTGGGTTCTGTTTTATCTGTGGAGCATCTTTTCAAATGTGTCTTTTTCTCTTTCATCCTCTCCGTGGTGTGCAGGTAGGACAATCAGCTGAAGGAGGAACTAGAAACCCCAGAGAAAAAGCAAGAACCTTCCCCCCTGTCCCCTGCTAAGAGATGTGGAGAAGGAGCTATATGCTCCTGAATGGGTACCATACCCCCAAATTGGTTAACCAATTTAAATAAAAGTAAACAATTTTAATATGTATCATATTGCTAGCAAAATATTTATATTTGTATAAATATTTTGTATGGTCAAATTTCTTGTTGGTTTTTCTTCTGGTAATGTTGCTAAATGTGTTAAGAACATAAGAAATGCCATACTGGGTGAGACCTAGATCCATCAAGCCCAGTAACCTGCTTACAACAGTGGCCAATCCAGGACACCAGTACCTGGCAGGTTCCCAAAACCACACATAGGGGGATGTTTACTAAACCGTCTTAATTTTACTGGCGCTAGTTGCAGTGCTAATGTTAAGAATGCCATATAAGGTAGTGGGAGTTCCGGCGGCAAGGTAGCAAGAATCTGTATCGTGAGATAGTGAGCGCCATGGCATGTTAACACGTGTTAACCCTAAGTTCATGCCAGCGCAGTGTTAGAAGCTATGAAGATGTAGCCCGCTGGTTACTGCAATGACTGTGGAGGCAGAGGTCATGGGTTTGATCCTGTAGTGGTGTTATGTAAGAAGACTGTCTGAGGCATTTCCTTTTAATTTAAATCAGTGCTGCCAGCAAAAACACCCTCACAGTGCGGTAACCTAAGGTGCCGCATAAGGCTCCCTATAAGACACTCCATAGGGCACATTATAAAGTGCCCTGTCCGCCAAGGCACCACACAATGTGCCCTATAGGGTGCTGTATAGGGCGCCTTATGAGGCACCTTAGGTTACGGCACTGTGAGGGTGTTTTTGCTGGCAGCACTGATCTAAATTAAAAGGAAAAGCCTCAGATAGCCTTATTAAATAACACCACTGTGGGATCAAACCCATGACCTCTGCCTCCACAGTCATTGAAGTAACCAGTGGGTGACATCTCAATAGCGTCTAACACACTGCTGGCTGGCTAGAGAAAGACTGCAGGTCACCACACAAACTGCTGTGGTTACCAGGATAGGGTAGACCCACCCGTACCCATGATGCACTGCACATGCAGATCAGCAGCCTACATCTGATCACCAGATGGGGTAAGCGCCTCTATAGCACCCCGGCCTGGTAGGGGGAACTGACCATGTGTGTTACTGGCACAGAGTAGCTACAGGAGAACACAGGAAGCAAGAGTCGTAGATGGGTGAAACAGGTTTATTAAGACCCCTACGCGTTTCGGCCGTAGCCTTCTTCAGGGGGCACACAGCTAAATAGAGTAATGTTTAATACAAAATATAAAAAATATATGAAATTATAAAATAATAATCACAACTCATTAAAACCATAAAAATACATAAATTATTAAAAACATGTAATGTAAACGATAAAACGATAAAAAGACAGCTGATGAATAAGCCAAAGCTGATAGAAAATGCTCATAAAAATTATATAAATAACATATATATATTGTAAACAAATTAAAATGTGTAAAAAACCCAAACGCAGAGTGGAAAAAACAGAGAAATATGCTAAATAAGACATGCAAGTTACGTATCAAACAGGCTGCATAATGTACACCAAATATGTGAGTCAAATCAATATGTCTATTGAAGAGCATGTTTTAAAAAAATCTATATATAATCTTGTGCACAATCCTCATATGCTAAAACATAGAAAGGGGGGGGAAAGGAAAGGGGAGGAGGGGGGGAAAGGGATGTGGGGTAGGAGGGGGAGGGGGGAGGGGAGGGGGAGAGGGGGAGGGAGAGGGGGGGGAAAGGAGAGGGGGAAGAAGGGGGGAGGGGGGAAGGGAGGGAGAGGGAAAAGGGGAGAGTGGAGGGGGAGGAGGGAGGGGGGAGAGAGGGGAAGGGGGAAGGGAGGGGGGAAGGGGAGGATTCGGAAAAGGGGGAGGAAGGGAAGGAAAAAAGTGGGCAAAAGTGTGAAAAAAGTGTGATTAAATAGTGTTGTATTGGATAACGACCTTACATAAAGTGCATATGTTACTCACATGTATGTCACTGGAGAAAATCTGCAGACGCAATTGCGCGTATGAGAGATGCGACTAAAAAATAGAGATAGCCCATGACAAATAAAACTCACTGACACCAGAGCCTCTCTCTATTGGAAAACACTTAAAAAATGACATGCTGAGTACGAACACAACTCTAATGTTGAAAGAACTTGAATGTACAATTAAACACTACATCATAGCAACTACTAGGAACAAAATGGAGATAGCCACAACAAATTAAACTCACTGATACCTGAGCATATCTCTTTTAAACCACTAAAGAAATGCCATACTGAATAAGAACACAACTTTAATATGGAAAACACTTTACTGTGCAATTAGAAAACACATCGTTACAAACTGAGCACTATGAGGGACAAATTGCTAAGGCAATACAACATAGTGGTGCATAAGCGAACACGGATGAAAGGTTGTAAAAATATGTAGGGTGAGGGAAAGAATAGAATTATGCATCTTGTTACTTACATGTAAAACCACTGGAAGAGGAACGCAATTGTCACAATGTGAAGAATCACTAAAAAGGAGAACCAATTGCATCATCAGGCTCAAAGAGGGTTCAGTCACATAATTTATGGGAAGATAGTCTACAAACCTCAAGGCCTCCAAAACTAAGCTTCTTAGGCCGAGATTGAAAAAGATTTGGCAACTAGAATTCGCGCCAAGAGGGTTTGACGTGGCACTACAGAGAATACGTGTTTAAACGTGACACCATAAAGAAATGACTTAGCCCGCATTCTTACAGGCATGTGTAGTAATACATAATTCAATACTTGATCTTGTTAAATTGTTATAAACTCAATGTTAGATCCTCTTGTATTAAAAAAAAAATAAAACCTAATATATTTTTGACTTATGTGTAGGCCACTGAGGTAAAAATAAACGTACAAACGCAACTGTCGTAATTACAAGACTGTCGAAGAACTATTAAAAAGCAACTCCTTATGTCATCAAAGAAAAGGTGCATCACGTACTGTAATATACTAATCTGGCAAGTACAGGGCGGAAAAACTGGACGCGAAGCCACAATGTGAAACCCAATTGTATCACAGATAAAGGGAATAATTGTACCATTATTCGAATAAAGAAAATTCACAAACCTAAAAAGTCTTCAAGGGGAAGCTTGTGCTGCCACAATTGAAAGAACTATCACCGAATGGCTCCAAACGTTAAAAAACGCTGGAAACCACGCCAAGATTGAGTGACACGGCTTCGTGGGAGGGGCTAAAAAGACGTATTCAAACTACAATATGTAGAGTACTGGACTGGTTGAAAACTTCACCCGTAAACCACCACGATAAGGAAAAAAAGAAAAACGAACCTTAATTGTTCCTTTGTCTTAAAGGATCCTTTTCTTTAAAAGGATAAAAACCTGTAAACCAATATAATAAAAAGATAATTACTAAGCAATTCTAGCACGATTCCAAGGGAGAAAAAACTTTATAAAAGCACTTTTTTAAAAAAAAAGAAAAATGCATCACGTACTGCTGATAAACCAGGACTGGATGCCGTGATAAAATCTAAAAGTGCTTTACTATATGAAGCCAGTAAGTGTGATATAGAACAGTCAATAACGATAAGAACCAACCAGGAAGACAGAGAGAGAGGGGGGAAGGAGAAGGGAGAGGAGGGAGGGGGGGGGGGTGAAGGGGAGGGGGAGGGGGTTTTAATGAGTTATGATTATTATTTTATAATTTCATATATTTTTATATTTTGTATTAAACATTACTCTATTTAGCTGTGTGCCCCCTGAAGAAGGCTACGGCCGAAACGCGTAGGGGTCTTAATAAACCTGTTTCACCCATCTACGACTCTTGCTTCCTGTGTTCTCCTGACGTTTGCTGCAAGAGCAGGCACTCCTCTTTGTGTTTCACAGAGTAGCTACAGACCATGACATTGTGCGGTTCCTGTGCTCACCCTGAGGGTGAGGTGGGGCGCCCAGCACCAGGTCCGCAGCCCCTGGCTTGGCTGAGATAGGCTGTGCTGCAGGTTCCCATCAGTGCCAGTGTATGATAGGTAGTCCTTGCAGACACACCTTGTCCATCTGTTTTTCCCAGTCCCGTCTAAACCTTGTGGACTTTGATGCACCCAGAATAGTGCATATCCTGTGTGGTTGCCATGGTCACATGTTATAAGAGAAAGGTGGTGTGTGGACCCAAAAGTGGATTATGTAGCACCACCCGACCTCCCCTCTGTGGCTCAGGGTGGGGGAGAGGATCCCTCACCAACAGATCCACATTCTACATCTCTGCAATGGTGCCGGTAGAGGGGACCATCAACCCCAGTGCTGCTGGGGAACAGGCACCCTACAGCACAGTCAATGCAGATTAGTATGTATCACATAGGGCACTGGCAGTAGGCCTGGAAAAGCTCAGCTGCCCCCCCACCACTATCTGACATTCACCAGCAGAGAGCACAGTCAGTCTCCACCCACTACACCCTGCAAAGTGTTCCAGCCATACACATGCTAACTGCAGACAGTCTGCTAGCTAGTACATGTTTCTGGAGAAACTGTGTGCACCCAAAAATGGGATGCGAGTGCACACACCAAGCAGGTATGTCAGTGATCGGACCCCAGAAAAGGGAACTCATAGATATCACTTGGGAGCAATACTGTATAGCACTATGGGGGAACCTAGCCATGCCATGGTCACTGCTCAGTCAGGGTGAGAGTGATCCCCCCCCCAGCATGACATGCTGTGGCCACCCTGTCCATGCAGGTGGTGGTCGGGCACTATAATGTCCCAGCCATTGCCCTATGCCCTGTGCAGATGCATCCTGCCCAGACCGCCCTGTCCGGGCCATACCCACAGTACCTTGCTCTTCTTTATGCACATTGGCAGGCTAACACTGGAAACAGTGCAAGCATTGGGGGCTCGGTAAGGTGTAGGCAGCCACAAAACACTGGATAGACATACCCACACCTCCCACATTGTGCAAATATAGAGGTGGTTGGCAGCCCTCACCGCCACACAAGTCTTGGGCATAGTGCAGGCATTGCTATGGTACTCAATACTGTTAGGATAACTCCCCGGGGTGGTAAACACTGTCAGAGAAAAGAACTGAAACACACTCTACAGATATCAGAAAGGTTGCTATGATGAATCTCTGTCAACAAATTGTGTTTAACTTAGGATTTGTTATCTGACATTAATCATAGCAACCTTTTGATATTTGTGGAACGTGTTTCCAAGTTTAAGATGGCATTGCTAAGGTATGCAGGTGCTAGCACTGGTAGATGCTGCTCCGTGCAGTGCCCAACAGCCTGAGTCTCCATGAGCCATTGGATAGTGGAGCTTGTGGGTGTGGGTGTTTGTGCCCCTGTTGGCCGCTGCTCTAGGGCAGAGATTCCCAACTCTGGTCCTGGTGGGAGAAACACGGTTCAGGATTTCATGCTGTCCCTAATGAATATGCATGAGATACATTTGCATACAATAGGGGCGGTGCATATATATGCATCTCAAGCATATTTCTTAGGGACAGCATGAAACCTGAATGGTGTTTGGCCCTCCAGGACTGCAGTTGGGAAACTCTGCTCTAGGGACTGCACATGTCTATGGTGTATGTGCTCTGTAGGGTACCATATAGGCGTTTATGGCGTGTTTATTTTATCTGCAATAAAGGTTCCTTCTATATTACCATGGTTTAGTACTGGGTAAAATATAGGGACATGGTCTGCAGGAGCCATAGCTGGGGCTTAAACCTGAGACTTTCTGCCCCTGAACACACTGGCTGTGTGTACTGCACCAAACTGCTGCCACAGAGGCAGGTCATTCCCTGGGGATACCATTACTGTTCATCAGACAGACCTTGCTTTTGCAGTGCACGGCACTCACCTAAACAGGGCTTGTCCTTGGTCTGCTGTGGGCAGATGCCACTGCCCCCTCCACCACCAGCACCCCTCCGCCACCATGCTGACATGCCCTTATGCCGGTGGTGCTGGTGTTGCGCAGTCCCAGGCTATCCAGTGTGCCGTTAGGTGGCTGTCTATGGTGTGGGATCTGGGGCAGGGGTGCCTACATAGCCATCCCTGCTTCCCCCCGGCACCGCCTGCCAATGTTATGTGCCCTTTGGGGTACCTGCTGGGTAATGTCCATTGGGGCACTGTGAGACACACACTCATGGACATGTTTGCCCTTGGTCAGTTGCTGTCTTGCTGCTTTCAGTTTCTGCATTCCTATGTGCCAGGTAGGCATCTGCCTAGTCCACACTGTGCCCTAGCTGGACCACTGCATGTGCTGCCTGCAGCCCCCTGTACCCCATTTACACCATCATGCAGATCAGGGGCAGCACCTACCGACCCGCCCTCTTGGGGCCAGGGTGGGGGGACAGGATCTGCCACCAACGGACCCACACTCTACATCTTTGCAATGGCAGCAGTGGAGGGACATGATGAAGGGCTGTGGGAACAGCTACCCCGGTCCTGCAGGGGAAGGGCCACCCTCCAAGGCAATGAATGCAGATCTGTTTGTATCACACAGGGCACTGGCAGACAGGCGGTAGGCCTATATACGCTCAGATGCCCCCCCACCACCATCTGACATTCACCAGCAGTGGGCACTGTCAGTGTTCACCCTGCAAGCTGCTCCAGCCATACACACGCTAACTGTAGACAGTCTGCTAGCTAGTACATAGTGCATGTTTCTGGAGAAACTGCATACCCAGAGGTGGTATGTCAGTGATTGGGCTCCAAACAGGGAAACTCCCAGAAATCACTTGAAAGAAACGCTTTATGGCACTATGTGGAGACCTAGCCATGCCATGGTCACTGCTCAGTCAGGGTGCGAGTGACCCCCCAGCATGACATGCTGTGGTCACCGTGTCCCTGCAGATGGTAGTTGGCCAATACAATGTCCCAGCCATTGCCATATGCCCTGTGCAGATGCATCCTGCCCAGGCTGCCCTGTCCAGCCCATACCCACAGTATCTTGCTCCTCATTATGCACATAGGCAGGCTAATACTGGAAACAGTGCAAGCATTGTGGGCTCCTCAAGGTGTGGCCATCCACAAAACACTTGATAGACATACACACACTCCCACAGCTACTTCAGCATTGTGGAAATATAGAGGTGGTTGGCAGTCCTGGCCGCCACACCAGTCCTGGGCACAGCGCAGGCATTGCTATGGTACTCAATACTTTTAGGGTCACTCTCCGGGGTGGTAAACACTGTCAGAGACATAAACTGAGACACACTCCACAGATATCAGACAGGTTGCTCTGATGGATCTCTGTTAACACATTGTGTCTCATTTTGGGCTTATTATCTGACATTAATCATAGCAACCGCTTGATATATGTGGAACGTGCTTCAAGGTTTATGACGGCATTGCTAAGGTATGTGGGTTCTAGTATTGGTAGATGCTGCTCCGCGCAGGGCCCAACATCCTGACCCTCCATGAGGATTTGGATAGTGGAGCTGGCCAATGCTCTGGGGAAGAGGTTCCCAGCTCCGGTTCTGGTGGGTCCAACACGATTCAGGTTTTCATGCTGTCCCTAATGTATATGCAGGGGATACATTTGCATACAATGGGGGCGGTACATACAAATGCATCTCAAGCATATGTCTTATGGACAGCATTACACCTGAATGGTGTTTGGCCCTCCGGGACTGCAGTTGGGAGCCTCTGCTCTAGGGACTGCATATGTCTATGGTGACTGTGCTCTGTAAGGGTAGACTATAGGCATTTATGGCATGTTTATTTTATCTGCAAAAAAGTTCCTTTTTTATTACCACAGTTTAGTACTGGGTAATATATGGGACATTGTCTGTGGGAGCCACAGCTAGGACTTGAACCTGTGACCTTCTGCCCCTGGACGCACTGGCTGGGTGTACTGCACCAAACTGTTCCACAGAGGCAGGTCATTCCCTGGGTATACCATTACTGTTTGTCAGATGGTCAGACGTTTTTTGCCGTACACGGCACCCACCTAGACAGGGCTTGGCCTTGGTCTGCTGTGGGCAGATGCCACTGCCCCCCCAACACCAACACCCCTCTGCCACCATGCTGACATGCCCTTATGCCAGTGGGGCTGGTGGTGCACAGTCCTAGGCCATCCAGTGTGCCGGTAGGCGGCTGCCTATGGTGTGCAATCTGGGGTAGGGGTGCCTGCATGGACATCCATGCTTCCCCCTGGAACCGCCTGCCAATGTTCTGTTCCATTTGGGGTATTTGCTAGATACTGTCCCCTGGGACACTGTGGGACACAGACACTCATGGGCATGTTTGACCTTGATCAGTTGCTGATATTCCTGTATCTCTTTGTGTCACCTGGGCATCTGCCTACCCTGCCCTATGCCACAGCTACCCCACTGCATGTCACGCCTGCAGTCCCCTGTACCCCATGTGCAGCCACACCATAGTGCCCTTTTGTACTTGTTCACTATCTGGTGGTGCAGCACATGTATCACTACTATCACTGTTCTTGGTCTCCCTGCCTTTCCTGCACATTGCTGACTGAAATTATTTCTCTCTCCTTCACCTTCATTTCACGGCGATAGTGTGCCTGGGGACTCTCCCCGCCCACTCTCCACCCATTGACCCCTTCTCTCCGCCCCTGGGGAGCCTTACTCCACCCTCGGCGCACCTTACCGCCGCAGCAGACGTTATCGCGTGATACATGACGTTATCGCACGGTAATGCACCATTATCATGCGATAACATCATGTATCGCGTGATAACCTCGCAGCTGCTACATTAGCGCCGTTTAGTAAACATACCCCATAGTCTTTCTACTTTTTCACCATAGTTTGGGTTATTCTTTCCTAGATGCATGGCTTTGCATTTGTCCTCTTTAAATTTCATCTGTCTTTTGAACGTCCAGTTTCCAATTTATCAAGGTCCTCTTGCAATTTTTCACAATCCTCTTGTGTTTTAACAACTTTGAATAATTTTGTATCATCTGCAAATTTGATCACCTCACTCGTTATTTCCATTTCCAGGTCATTTATGAATATGTGAAAAATTAATGGGACCAGAACAGATTCCTGGAGTACTCTACTATTCAACTTTCTCCATTGCTTTCTATCTTTTAACAAGTTTCTGATCCACAATAGTACACTTCCTCCAATCCCATGACTTTTTAATTTGGCCAAGATTCTCTCACTTTCTGAAAATCCATGTTGGCTTTCTCCCATTAAATCATGACTATCTACATGTTCAGTAATGGTGTTATTTATAATGGTTTCTGCCATTTTTCCTGGTACCAACATCAGACTCACCGATCTTTAGTTTTCCAGATCACCCCTGGAACACTTTTTAAAAATTGGCGTTACATTGGCCATTCTCCAATCTTCAGATTCTACAGATAATTTTAATGATAGTTCACAGATTAGGAATAGTAGGTTTTACTAATAGTAGGTCTGCAATCTCATCTTTCAGTTCTTTCAACACCCTCGGATGTATATCATCTGGTCCAAGTGATTTACTACTCTCCAGTTTATTAACTACTTGTAATACATCTTCCTGGTTTATTGATATTTCTTTCAATTCTTCCGATATATCACCTTTAAATACCATTTCAGGCATGGGTAACTTCCCTACATCTTTTTCAGTAAAGAACAAAGAAAAGAATTCATCAATCTTTCCACTATGGCCTTGTCTTTCCTTAGCGCACCTTTTACCCCTCTATCATCCAATCATCCAACTTACTTTCTCACAGGTTTTTTTTGCTATGAATGTACTTGAAAAAGGTTTTATTATGCATTTGTGATTGCATGGCAAGTTGTATTTCAAATTTTCTGCCAGCCTTATCAATGTCTTGCATCTAACTTGCCAGTGTTTATGTTGTTCCCCATTTTCGTAATTTGGCTCCTTTTTCCATTTCCTGAAAGATTTTTTTTGGCTACAACATACTGGTAGTTTTTTTGGCCTTGCTTCCACTTTTCTTAATCCAAAAGGCTAAGATCATTCTAGTGGCAGACAAAGTATATGAGAAAATCACACCACAAAGTATATGCGATTTTCTCATATACTTTTTCTGCCACTAGAACGATCTTAGCCTTTTGGATCATTTTTCAGTGATTGTTTCTTTGTGGGGGTTGATATTTTGCTTTATTTCCACTTTTCTTAAAGCATGGTATACATCTGGCCTGGGCTTCCGAAATAGTGTTTTTAAACAATGGCCATGTTTGATGTAAATCTTTAACCTTTGCAGCTGCTCATTTTAGTTTTTTCTTAACTATTTTCCTTATTTTATCATAGTCTCCCGTTTGAAAGTTAAAAGGTAGTACTGTGGATTTCCTTGCTATCCTGCTTCCATTTATTAAATTAAATGCGATCATGCTATGATCACTATTGCCAACACCCTTATCTCTTGCATCAGATCCTGTATTCCACTGAGAACTAGATCCAAAATAGCTTCCCCTCTTGCCATTTCATGAACCAGTTGCTCCAAGAAGCAGTCATTTATTTAATCTAGAACCTTTAATTCCCTAGCATGTCCTGCTGTGACATTGACCCAGTTGATACTGGGGTAATTGAAATCACCCATTATTACTGTGTTGTAACTTTTGTTAGCTTCCCTGATTTCTCTTAGCATTTTATCATTCATTTGTTCATTCTGTCCAGGCAGTCAGTATACCCCCACTGCCACTTCCTTTCCCTTTTAACATGGGATTTCTATCCATAGAGATTCTACAGTGTTTCCTGCAAAACTTTAATCCTATGTGACTCAATGCCCTCTCTAACATAGAGTGCAAAACCTCTCTACTAATTTGATCTACCATGTTGTTGTTTGTTGATAAGAGCCATTGAGTCGGTGTCGACTCATGGCGATCCTCTGGATAGTTGTCCTAAACTGTGCTCAGTCTTCAGTCAGGCGGCTCATTGTTCACAGACTGGCACCCGTAGCCGCTGTTATTGTATCAGTACATCTCATTGCTGGCCTTCCTCTTTTGTGTTGACCTTCTACCTTGCCAAGCATGATATCTTTCTCTAATGATCTCTCTCTTTGCATGATATGTCCAAAGTAGGAAAGCCGAAGTCCTGTAATCTGAGTTTCTAAAGAAAGCTTAGGTTTGATATTCTCTAGAATTGACTGGTTTGTTCTTCAGGCAGTCCATAGTTTACATAGTAATCATCACCAGCACCATAATTCAAAGGCATCAATTTTCTTCCTTTCTATCTTTTTCACTGTCCAACTTTCGCATCAATATGATGTTACTAAAAATACCATGGCTGGAACAAGTCAAATCTTTGTATGTTGTACTCAGGTACCACAGTGTCCCATTCATTGTCTTCCTTCTACTAGGTCTCTGAGATGTCAATCATTTCTAACCTTTTATTTAATACTATATATTCTAGCTCTATTATCTTATTTTTTAGACTTCTAGCATTTGCATACAGACATTTTAGAGGTTGTATTTATTCATATTAATCTGGTTATCAGTTGATGAGGTAATTTGGAATCTTTCAGTTCTGTACTTAAGGGCATCTGGGTTACTTTTAGCTTTGTTGGAACCTCTCTGTCGGGATGCCCTAACTTCCCTCTTTTGTTAGTACTCGTATCTTTCAATGATGCATCCTTCCGAACCATGCACTTTTGAGTGACTGTTGGCTTTCTCCTGTTATCTAGTTTAAAAGCTGCTCTATCTACTTTTTAAAGGTTAATGCCAATAGCCTGGTTCCATTCCAGATAAGGTGAAGCCCATCCCTTTGAAAAAGCCCCTCCCTTCCCGAGAATGTTGCCCAGTTCCTAATGAATCCAAAACCCTTTTCTTTGTACCATAGTCTCATCCTCTGCTTGTCTTATGGGTCCTGTGCGTGGAACGGGAAGCATTTTGAAGAATGTCACCCTGGAAGTTCTGGATTTCTACTTCCTACCTAAAACCCTAAATTTTGCCTCTGGAAATTCCCTCCCACACTTTCCTATGTCATTGGTACCAACATGTACTAAGACAGTGGACTCCTCCCCAGCACTGTCTAAAACCTTGTCTAGGTGGCATGTTAGATCTGCTATCTTTGCACTAGGCAGGCATGTTACCAGGTGATCCTCACATCCACCAGCCACCCAGCTATCTACATGCCTAATGATCAAATTGCCAACTATAATGGCCATCCTATCCCTTCCCTCATGGGCACATAGCCCTGGAGAAACCTCTTCAGTGTGAGAGTTTTTTACATCACCTGGAGGACAGGTCTTAGCTACAGTATCTCTTTCTGCCACACCAAGGTGATGCTCTTCTTTCACATGTCCTCTCTCTACCATGGCAATTGAGAGTTTGCCAGACTGGAGGTGGGATCTCAGTACTACGTCCCTGTAGGTCTCATGTGTATACCTCTCTGTCTTCCTTTTGTCCTTCAAGTCTGCCACTCTAGCATCCAGAGATCAGACTCATTCCCTGAGAGCAAATAGCTCCTGGCACCTAGTGCATATGTAAGACCCCTCACAAACTGGGAGAAAATTGTACATGTGACACTCAATGCAAAAGACTGGATAGCCCCCATCTCCCTGCTGGACTACTATCTGCATCTTAGTTTTAAGGTTTTGCTTAGCTATTTAAGTTGTCTACTTATTTAAAGTTTCTAGGAATACTTGTACTGATACAACTGTACCTAATACATTTTAGGGACTTAGTTCACCTCAAGATTAATCAATCCATTCCTGGTGAGGATAACCAGCTGAATCTGAAGTGAATTTGATCACCTCTTTCTCTTTAATAGTTTAAAGAGTCTATAAAGCTAAAATTATGCCTGGGTTTGGTAGGAGTTGGGGTTGCTGGGAAGGAAAGAAACCTAGCAAAATCTGGCTTGCTACAATGTGCCCTGACCTATGCTTCTAAGGCAGGGGTGGCCAACTCTAGTCCTAGTGTACCATGATTCAGCCTTGTTTTCAGGATGTCCCTAATGAATATTTACTGCCTCCCATTGTATGCAAATATATCTCATGAATATTTATCAGGAACATCCCGAAAACCAGGCTGGATCATGGTGTACCAGGACTGGAGTTGGCCACCCCTGTTTTAAGGTAATCTGTTAACAATTTCCTCGGTGATTCACACAGCCTTTGGTTTGATAAAGGGAACCTTTCAAATTGCCCCTTTGATCTATCACTTGGCTTTAACACCTATTTAAAACACTTTCACAGGTCTTTTGTCCCCTAACTGGAAGGCCTCTTTGTAAAGGCCTCTAGAAACAATTTATTTATTTCTACTCAAAGAATATTTACCCTATTCTTCCTTCTACGCTAAGCTATACTCTAGTTTGATTTAAATTAAAAGTTCTCTGGGGCTACTGACTGAGGTTTAAATTTAAATTAAAAGCTCTCTGAGTCTACTGACTAAGGTTTAAATTTAAGTTAAAAGCTCTCTGGGGCTGCCACACCCTGACTGAGTTAGCAGATACACTGGATTCTAATACACAGAATTATCAGCTTTAACCCAAAAAATTCCCTTTTTTAAGATTTAGAGAATATCCTAGAAGTAAATACTTACATTCTGTATAATATCATTCCTCAAATACCCTTGGCTTCTCCCTACCTGCCATTTACATCCAAACTCAGAGAGCAAAGATAGCAAGCAAGCTGTTCCATATTGTTGTTTAAGAGGATCTGTACACTGAACAGATGGAGAGGCTCCAGTTATGGAGTCCCCACATCATCAGCTGATGCCTAAGGGTGCTTAGAAAACAACAATGTGTTGGGACACATTGGACACAATTCTGACATTCTAGTTTGATGTCCAGCCCCACTATTCTCCGGGACCAAAAGCTGCTTCAAGTGCTCCCCACACATACTGAGCCATTGTGCAGGGAGCGCTGGATGGGGATGGGAGGGGGTGGAGAGTGGGTCGAACAGGGGTGTGCCACGGCACCTCGTAGACGTTTAGGGCCAATTTAGGTCACGGCCTTGTATGTCCACCGATGGCAGGGGAGACGTGGGGTTGGTGGTATAAGCCCTGGGTGCAGCAGCGAGTAGGCCATGCAACCCCACCAAACAGCCAGTGGAGATGCAGGTGAGTTTCTAACACCTGATTCCGGTCCCTGCTACCCCTGCCAAGGGTTGGGCAGTATGGAAATGTTATTCACCATGGCAGGCTTTCAGAGCTCCTTGTGGATATCTCAGTGCCATGGCGATGGAATGCCATGGCACAAGCAGACTAACAGGAGCATAGGGAAGGATGGACGGTGTGCCATTCGATTTCTTGTGCCGAGAAATAGGGGCAACACTGGGCCATCTCCATGGCTGATTCTGCAGACGGTGGAATGTCTGGCTCCCGGGTTGGCAGAATTGGGTCCACCTTGGGGGCCATCCATTTTTCGGCCATCCAGATGGCCCGGACATGCCCCTCACTGAATCAGGCTCATTGTGTGTTACCAAAAGCTGAGAGGTGTGACGTTAAAAATTTGACACAGGCAACAAGTCCATGCTTTCCTTAACAGTCATGTATTAAGCAGACTAAGGAGAAAAAAATAGAGAAGGAACCAGGTACTTGAAATCCTCATATCCTCTCCCTAATTCTGCTTCCCCCTATCCTTGTGCTAATGGTTGCCACTTATGGGTCTCTTTCATAAGAACATAAGATATGCCATACCGGGTCAGACCAAGGTCCATCAAGCCCAGTATCCTGTTTCCAACAGTGGCCAACGTACCTAGCAGTTTCCCCAAAAGACACAGATTCCACAATGCTTGTACTGGGTCAAGCATTGATATCCTGGGTCCCTTCTTAATAATGGTTTATGGACCTTCCCTCCAGGAACTTGTCCAAACCTTTTTTAAACCCAGCTACACTAACAGCTTTTACTACATCCTCCAGTAACAAATTCCAGAGTTTGATTACACGTTGAGTGAAGAAATATTTTATTTTACTAGTCTTAAATATTTTACCCTGTAGCTTTATTGCATGTCCCCTAGTCTTTCTATATTCTGATAACGTAAACAATCGATCTACGTTTACCCTTTCCATCACGTTCATTAATTTATAGACTTCTATCATATCTCCCCTCAGTCGTCTCTTTTCCAGGTTAAAGAGCCCTAAACATTTTAGCCTTTCTTCATAGGATTATCCTTCCATCCCCTTTACCATTTTGGTGACTCTTCTCTGAACCTTTTCTAATAACGCTATATCCTTTTTAAGATACGGCGATCAGAATTGCACACAATATTCAAGGTGCGGTCTCACCATGGAACGATATAGAGGCATTATAATATCTTTTGTTTTATTTTCCATTCCTTTCCTTATGATACCTAGCATTCTATTTTCTCTCTTGACTGCCGCTGCACACTGGGCCGAGGTTTTTAACATGTTATCCACAATGACGCCTAAATCTTTTTCCTGGGTGGTGGTTCCTAATGTGGAACCTTGCATCATGTAACCATAGTTTGGGTTGTTCTTCGCTAGGTGCATAACTTTGCACTTGTCCACATTAAATTTCATCTGCCATTTTGATGCCCAGTCTTCCAATTTATCAAGATCCTCTTGCAATTTTCCACAATCCTCTTGGGTTTTAACAACTTTAAATAGTTTTGTGTCATCTGCAAATTTGATAACCTCACTCGTTATTCCCCTTTCCAGGTCATTTATGAATATATCAAAAAGCAGCGGACCCAGCACAGATCCCTGGGGTACACCACTATTCACCTTTCTCCATTGGGAAAATTGGCCATTTAGCCCTACCCTCTGCTTTCTATCTTTTAACCAGTTCCTGATCCACAATAGTACACTGCCTCCTATCCCATGACTCTTTAGTTTTGCCAAAAGTCTCTGATGAGGGACCTTGTCAAAGGCTTTCTGAAAGTCCAGATACACAATATCAACCGACACACCTTTGTCCACCTGATTATTCACTCCTTCAAAAACATAACAGATTAGTAAGACAAGATCTTCTTTGTTTAAAGCCATGTTGGCTGTCTCCCATTAGGCCATGGCTATCTACATGCTGAGTAATTTTATTCTTTATGATGGTTTCTACCATTTTTCCTGGTACTGACGTCAGGCTCACCGGTCTGTAGTTTCCAAGATCACCCCTGGAACCCTTTTTTAAAATTGGCGTTACATTGGCGATCCTCTAATCTTCAGGTATTACAGATGATTTTAATGAAAATTCACAGATTACTAATAACAGGTCTGCAATCTCATATTTCAGTTCTTTCAACACCCTTGGATGTATACCATCCGGCCCAGATGATTTGCTACTCTTCAGTTTATCTAATAGTTGTAATACATCTTCCCGATGTATCGATATTTCCTTCAATTCTTCCGCACCTTTAAATACCACTTCAGTCATGGGTAACTTCCCTACATCTTCCTCAGTAAAGTCCGAAGCAAAGAATTCATTCAGTCTCTCCGCTATTGCCTTGTCGCCTCTTAGTGCCCCTTTAGCCCCTCTATCATCTAATGGACCAACTGACTCTCTCACAGTTTTTTTGCTACGAATGTACTTGAAAAAGTCTTTATTTCGTGTGTTTGCTTCCGCAGCAAGCTTCTTCTCAAATTCTCCCTTTGCCTGCCTTATCAATGCCTTGCATTTGACTTGCCAGTGCTTGTGCTGTTTCCAGTTTTTGTCATTTGGCTCTTTTTTCCATTTCCTGAAAAATGCTTTTTTGGCAACAACAGCCTCTCTGACCTCACCTTTAAACCATGCTGGCAGTTTTTTGGACTTCCTTCCACTTTTCTTAAAGCGTGGAATACAGCTGCTCTGGGCTTCCAAGATAGTATTTTTCAACAACACCCAAGTTTGATGTAAGTCTTTAACCTTTGCAACTGCTCCATTTATTTTTTTCTTAACTATTTTCCTTATTTTATCATAGTCTCCCTTTCAAAGGTTAAAAGGTAGTACTGTGGATTTCCTTACTATCCCTCCTCCACTAATTAAATCGAATGTAATCATGCTATGATCACTATTGCCAAGTGGCCCCAACACCCTTATCTCTTGCACTAGATGTGGTGTTCCACTAAGTACTAGGTCTAATATGGCTTCTCCTCTGGTCGGTTCATGAACCAGCTGCTCCAAGACGCAGTCATTTATTTCATCTAGGAACTTTATCTCCCTAGCATGTCCTGCCTGGACACTGACCCAGTCGATACCGGGGTAATTGAAATCACCCGTCATTATTACCGCACTGTAACATTTGTTAGCTTCCTTAATTTCTTTGAGCATTACATCATCCATTTGTCCATTCTGGCCAGGCGGTCGATAGTACATCCCCACTGCCATCGCCTTCCCCTTTTTACATGGAATTTCAATCCATAGAGATTCTACAGCAAATTTTGTTTCCTGAAAAACTTTAATCCTTTCTGACTCAATGCCTTCCCTCCTTGCCTGCCAGTAATCAGCTGCACCATATCATGAACTTACCTTCCAAAGTGATCACTGCTTCCATTAGCCCAGGCTAGAAACACTACATCCTATTCCCTCCCCATGGCCCCTGTCACTGCCAATGCTAGCTGCAGAGAAGGAGGAGACATCCTGAGGGACCTCTCCTGCATACTTTCTGCCAACTCTGATCATTGGGTAGAGAAGGGGGCTGGTGGGAAGGGGGTGATAAAAGGAGAAAGAGAGAGAGGATACACATGGATGGAGAGAGATGGGATGAGCCTGGGGGAATGAGAGAGAAGATTTGAGCTCAGTACAGTAGCATTGCTACAGGAAGGGAACCGTAGGGGTGGCAAGTCCTCCCTCCCCCAATGGTCAAGAAAAATGGCTTTCAGGATTGGGACTAGGTGGGAATTTGAGGGTGAAGGAGAAAGGAGACTCAAGGATTAGGGGGGACTCAGGGGACATAAGGTCTTTAAGTTAAAAGAGTGGGGTCAGTTGCACGGCCTATCAAGAGTCTTCTGCTTTTCTCACAATGCTACATTGTTGTTTCAGAGGAGTAGCCTAATGGTTAGAGCAGCAGTCTGCGACCAGTGTTCTAATCTCACTGACACTCTTTGTGGTCTTGGGCTCGTCACTAAAACTTCCATTGCTTCAGGTACAAACATAGATTGTAAGGCCTCTAGGGACAGGAAAATAACTTTGGTACCTGATTGTAATTCACCATGAGCTACTACTACAAAACTGTGGTTTCATATCTTTTTACATATTCAGTACAAAGTACTACTTTTCATCTGCATGCTCATTTGCTCTTCAGGTTCACACTCTCTTCTCTTCCCCTCTCCATCCCTCCTTGTGATCTCCATTCATTGAGTTGCTTCTATCTGTGCCTTTCTACACTATAAACTTCAGACTCTGCACATTCTGTCTGGTGGAACCATGAGCCTGAACTAGTCTTCCTATCAAGATCCTCTTGCAATTTTCCACAATCCTCATGGGTTTTCACAACTTTAAATAGTTTTGTGTCATCTGCAAATTAAATAACATCACTCGTTATTCCCTTTTCCAGGTCATTTATGAATATGTTAAAAAGCAGCGGAACTCACACTATTCATCTTTCTCCATTGGGGAAATTGGCCATTTAGCCCTACCCTCTGCTTTCTATCTTTTAACCAGTTCCTGATCCACAATAGTACACTGCTTCCTATCCCATAACTTTTTAGTTTTAACAGAAGTCTCTGATAAGGGACCTTGTCAAAGGCTTTCTGAAAGTCCAGATACACTGTATCAACCAACTCACCTTTGTCTACTTGTTTATTCACACCTTCAACAAATGTAACAGATTAGTAAGACAAGATCTTCCTTGTCTAAAGCCTTGACGGCTGTCTCCCATTAAGCCATGACTATCTACATGTTGAGAAATTTTGTTCTTAATGATGGTTTCTACCATTTTTCCCGGTACTGACGTCAGGCTCCCCAGTCTGTAGTTTCCCGGATCACCCCTGGAACCCTTTTTAAAAATTGACATTACATTGGCCATCCTTCAATCTTCAGGTATTACAGATGATTTTAATGATAGTTCACAGATTACTAACAGCAGGTCTGCAATCTCATATTTCAGTTCTTTCAACACCCTTGGATGTACACCATCCGGTCCAGGTGATTTGCTACTCTTCAGTTTATCAAATAGTTGTAATACATCTTCCTGGTGTATCAATATTTCTTTCAATTCTTCCGCAGTATCACCTTTAAATAACACTTCAGCCATGGGTAACATCTCTACATCTTCCTCAGTAAAGAACAAAGCAAAGAATTCATTCAGTCTCTCCACTATGGCCTTGTCCTCTCTTAGTGCCCCTTTTAACCCTCTATCATCTAATTTCGCCAAAAGTCTCTGATGAGGGACATTGTCAAAGGCTTTCTGAAAATCCAGATACACTATATCAACAGACTCACCTTTGTCTACCTGTTTATTCACACCATCAAAAAAACATAAAAGATTAGTAAGACAAGACCTTCCTTGGCTAAAGCTATGTTGGCTGTCTTCCAGGAAGCATGACTATCTACATGTTCAGTAATTTTGTTCTTTATAATGGTTTCTACCATTTTTCCTGTTACTGACATCAGGCTCACCGGTCTGTAGTTTACAGGATTACCCCTGGACCCTTTTTAAAAATTGGCATTACATTGGCCATCCTCCAATCTTCAAGTATTACAGATGATTTTAATGATAGTTCACAGATTACTAATAGTACATCTGCAATCTCCTATTTCAGTTCTTTCAACACCCTTGGATGTATACCATCCAGTCCAGGTGATTTGCTACTCTTCAGTTTATCAAATAGTTGTAATGCATCTTCCAGGTGTATTGATATTTCTTTCAATTCTTTTGTAGCGTCACCATTAAGTACCATTTCATTCATGGGTAACATCCTTACATATTCCTCAGTAAATACTGAAACAAAGAATTAATTCAGTCTATCCGCTATGGCCTTGTCCCCTCCTAGTGCCCCTTTCACCCCTCTATTATCTAATGGTCCAACTGACTCTCTCACAGGTCTTTTTTTGCTAAGAATGTACTTGAAAAAAGTTTTTTTAAAATGTTTTTATTTAACAAGTTTTCAAATAATACAAGCAAAACATATATAACTGGGCTGCATACAGCAAAATAGAAAACAGGAAATTACCTCCCCACTTATAAAAGTTAACCCCAGTTACAAAAGTTAGCCCCCCATAAGACACCCCCAATATGGTTCGAAATAAAAAACTTCGAAAAGGAAAAATAAAGGAGAAACTCCCAAACATCTTATAAGTATCGATAACACACATGGCAGCCAGTACAGGAATTACACCTCCCCCTTCCCCCCCCGAACTTCCCTCGCCTGAAGAAATTGAATCAGTTGCCCAGGTTCAAAAAACAGAAAATACTTAGATTGATAAAGTAACACACATTTACATGGATACCTCACTTTAAATTGGGCACCCAGGGCAGTAGCTCTCTGGCATAAAGCCAGAAACTCTTTCCGCCTTTAAGCCGCATATCACCCGCACCTCTGCAGCTCCTGGCGAAATGATTTTCCCTTGGTCTCCTCCCGGACCAACTTCATTGGAGCGAACCAACTCCACAACTCCTCCAAACTTCTCACCAGGGCTCAGCACCGATAGAGAGGGTGGGCCCCCACATGCAGCCACGGCCTCCTGACCCAGAGACACTCCAGTGCCCGCCACCTCCTCTCGATCTCCGCCGGGTTGTGGCAGCAACAGCTGACCGGGGCTAAGATCCACCCCATCACTGCTCAGATCCCCCGTCACACCCGCGGGATCCGCTGAAGCCATGCCCGCCGTACGAGGTAAGCAAAAGGAGACAATAGAGGCTTGTGTAGAACCTGCTATAGGTGTCGAGGAATCCGGGGGCTTCGCTGTTTTCTGCTTCCTCTTTTTCCCCATCAGCTCAATGTCCACCTCTCTGCCTCTCTGTGCTCCTACAGACGGCGTCTACTCCTCTGCCATCTTGGAATGATTGAAAAAAGTTTTTATTAGACCTTTTTGCTTCCACTGCAAGCTTCTTCTCAAATCCTCTCTGCCTGCCTATCAATGCCTTGCTTCTAACTTGCCAGTGCTTATGTTAATTCCAGTTTTTGTCATTTTTTCCATTTCTTGAAAGATGCTCTTTTGGCAACAACAGCCTCTCTGTCCTATCTTTAAACCATGCTTTTTGGACTTCCTTCTACGTTTCTTAAAGCGTAGCATACAGCAGGTCGGGGCTTCCAAGATTGTATTTTTAAACAACGCCCAAGCTTGATGTGAATCTTTAACCTTTGCAACTGCTCCTTTTAGTTTTTTCTTAACTATGTTCCTCATTTTACCATAGTCTCCCTTTTGAAAGTTAAAAGGTAGTACTGTGGATCACTATTGCCAAGTGGCCCCTATTTAGCTCACACGTTTCCAGTAATAGTTCAACATTCAGGTATAGTAACAACTTCCTAGTTTCGGAGGGCTTAAAATCGGAGAGGATGATTCTGCAAATTACACTATGCTCTAGTGCAGCGTTTGGCTCAAGATTTTTCTGTGCTGGTCTTGCTGCCTGATGCAGAAAGCAAGCTAGCACAGGAAAATCCAGAGCAAAACTACAGTGGTGTGCAAAAGTCTGGATTCACTTGTAAAGTTGACGTTTTTTTAACTTCATGACCTTATATCTTAATTTCTTTTTCCTCCCAGTGGCTTTTTCTGTGTATCTCATGATAAGTGATAGATTTGGCTATTAGGGCCAACTTTTAGTATTGGTTTGGCCCTTATTTTCTGAGTTTGTTCCCCATAGTTGTCCTGTTGATAGGTTTTTCTGTGAAAATCACCTAATGTACATCATTGGCCAACTATATATTATTGTTAATTATGGTTTAAAATATTATGGATGTACGCCAGGTTTCCTTCAAATTAATGTATGTGGCCTTGAAAAAGGCCGTTTTTGTGTATCAGTGATGGCTCAGTATTTGATGGGCCACCCTTTGTTCTTGATCACCTGATTGCACCTTGTTGGCATTGAATGAACCAGTCTGACAAGGTGATCGTTGGTGACAACGCGGTTCCAAGCTGCAGTGAGTGACTCAATCAGCTCACGCTTTGATGTCGGATGCCTCTTGGATATTTCCAAGGCCACCTTGTGCCACAGGTTCTCGAATGGATTCAGATCTGGAGACTGGGCAGGCCAGTCCATTGACTTGATGATGTTCCGCTGCTTCCAGCTGATCACCTGTCTGGAGCGATGGTAGGGTGCATTGTCATCTTGGAACAGGAACTGGCCAGGAAACAGTGCATGGCACCATGCACTTTTGCAGTATGGTGATGTACTTGGCCCCGTTGATCATTCCATCGATGATGTGAAGACGTCCAACGTCACTGGCAGCCATGTAGCCCCAGACCATGACCTTCAAAGGATGCTTCACAGTGAGGTTGAGACACTCAGCCTTGAATTCCTCTCCAGGAAAACTCCTCACATAGGTGTGGGCCTGGTTACCAAACAGGCAGAAGGTGCTTTCATCGCTGAATAGCACCTTTTCCCACATTTCAGTCGACCAGGTTGAGTGCTTTCTCACCCAAACGATCTGGTTGCACCTTTGTATGTCAGTCATCAGTGGCTTATTCCGTGCTTTGCAGCCCCGGAGACCAAACTACAGGCACGGGCGACGAACTGTTGATGAGCTGACATTGACCTCACTCTTGTCTGACCACTCTCGAAGTAGCTGAGAAGAGGTCAACTTGCGATTAGTCCAAGAAATGCATCATAGTGCGCGGTCCTGGTGTGATGTTGATGCATGTGGATGACCTGAACGAGGCTTTCCACCACTGAACCCATTTCTTTCTTCTTCTGTACAATATTAACAGCAGCGCTCTGACTGCAGCCAACTTTCCTGGCTATCTGACGGCTTGAAAATCCTTTGTCGCTCATAAAGGACACACAAACACGCTCCTCCAACATCAGGGTCCGAGTCATCTTCATGGTCAATCCAGAAAGCGTATGAAATTCAAAAATTCCACGCGTTTTTATTATAGCTGCACTGTTGGCTAGATATCTGCATAGTGATTGGTTAGTGAAACCAGCCTCCTGATTGGTCAGAAATAACGTGTGCATATTGGATAATCTCGATCCAGTTTTGATGCAGGATCCACAAAAATCGCAGTGGCTATCTCCCAGTGTCTGTAAAGTATTTAAATTGGAAGCAAGGAATGCAAAAAAGTCAACTCTAATAGCCAACTATATCCCTTTTGATGTAGTGGAAAGATGAATATGCTTTTTTTAAAAAAGTTAGAAAGTACGAAAAATGCAAAACTCACAAGTGATTCCAGACTTTTGCACACCACTGTACCTTGCTAAAAATTATAGTGTAGTAGGCATATAAAGAAAGGAATAGTTCGTTAATTGCTCCCTGATGTAAAAAACTGCACTGAAATGGTGCAGCTTTTTACTCTTCTCTTTGTGGTGGATCTTTTCACTAGTTTCAGACAGGCATAAAGATAGTTTGACACTTCACCTCAGATGATCCAGTAAGGCACAGACCCCTAATCCCTCGCCAATTTCATCTCAAACCCCTGATCCTCTGATCCCCTCAACCAATCATTTGTGATCCCAGTAGTGCCAATGCCACCTGCCACTTCTCTATCCCCGCATATACATTGGGGACCCTAGGTGCCCTTGTCCCAACCCCAGATCCTCTCCAAAAATGACTTGCAGACTAAGTTATCACAACCTTGACCACCCAAGAAACTTTAAGCCCGCACTGCGCCGCTCCCCAGGGCCCCTTCCCACATCCCTCAGTATCTTCCTTCAAATGAGAGGAAGAAGCATTATCCACATGCATCTTTCAAAATGGCTACACCTGACCCTGTGCAGTGCATCGGGATGAACCACAGAGAGGGAGTCTGCTAAATAAGGCAAAAATGGTCTTATTTGGCAGACTGCCACCCTCCCCCATTCAGTGCAACCTAGGATGTATAGCGTGGGATCAGTCAGTCTGATAGCCTCATGCAGAGCTAATACAGTATGCTCATTAATGTGCATTTGGTTTGTAAGTGTGCCTTAAAAATAGCTTGCATTCTGCTTTCTGGGACTTTGGAATCTACTGTGAAGGGAGCAGATAACTGCATCCCTGCTGATAATGTCACATCATGCTGTTCATATGCTGAGGTCCTGAGCGACTACCTACTTTGAGCAGCTACTACTAGATCCGAGGGCTTCGCGAAAGTAAAAAAGCACTGTTTGCACCTTATTTCTGCTGTCTAGGACTGTGCAATCTAACATGAGGGGAGCCATTAGCTCCACCCTCATTGATGACATCACACCATGCCCTTTGTTAGATACTGAGATCCTGAGGTGTCACAGATCAGATGTAGCGCTAAAGAGTCTTGCCTAAGGGGCAGGACACACCCCTTATCATGCTCCTCGACGTGCTCTTGATGGGTTTGGTTTGTAATGAAGGTTTTTGATTTCTGCAAATTTATTTGGTTGGTTTTGCTTGACTATCTTATTTTTTCTTTTTGTTTCATATCTATATATTCTTGTATTCCTGTTATTTTGGGACATAGATGTTATGGTGAGCTGTTCATTGTCTCTTTTAAGACATTTTAAAACAGAGTTCTGTATTCTAATCTTATTATATCACCGATCAAAACTAGTGGAAGCACTATTACTTGGATAACACGTTGAAACCCTCCACCCAGTGTACAGCGGTAGCCAAGAAGGCAAATAGAATGCTAGAAATCATAAGGAAAGGAATGGAGAATAAAACAAAGGATATTATAATGCCTCTGTATCGTTCCATGGTGCTACCACACCTTGAATATTGTGTGCAATTCTGGTCACATCTTTAAAAGGATATAGTGGAATTAGAAAAGGTACAGAGAAGAGCCACCAAATGTAGAGGGGATAGAAGGATACCCCTATGAGGAAAGGCTTAAAATGTTAGGGCTCTTCAACCTGGAAAAGAGACGGATGAGAGGAGATATGATAGAGGTTTATAAATTAATGAATGGAGTGGAATGATAAAAGTAGATCAAATGTTTATGCCATCAAAAAGTAGAAAGACTAGGGGACATGCAATGAAGCTACAATGTAACCCATTTAAGACTAATAAAAGAAAACTTTTTTTTACTCAAACTCTGGAATTCGTTACCGGAGGATATAGTAAAAGCTGTTAGTGTAGCTGGATTTTAAAAATGTTTGGACACGTTCCTGGAAGAGAGGTCCATAAACCATTATTAGTTAGGACCAGGGAAATCCACTGCTTGCTCCAATACAAGCATTATGAAACCTGTGTGTCTTTTTGGGAAACTGCTAGGTACGTGTGATCTGGATTGGAAACAGGATACTGGGCTTGATGGACCTTGGTCTGACCCAGTATGGGATAACTTATGTTAAGAAGTTGCATGTCTTAATATTGGGTCCATATATAATAAGATCTCTTTAGTTACTGATGTTGTATTGTTTCATGGGCTGGATGTTTTAGCAGTTACCAAAACTAGACTTGTTGCTGCTGATGTTATATTACTTAGAGCCCAATTCTGAGAGGCGACTTGTGGGGCTACATGTCCCAGTGGGACATGCAGCCCAGCAAGCCATCCTTCCCGTATTCCCCCTCTGACTCTCCCCACATGGCCAGCAGTATGGGAAGAGCCAGTGGGGGGTGGGAGGGGGTGGAGTGAGGGCAGAATGGAGGCAGGCCGAGGTGGCAGGATGTACAGATCCTGGATGTGCTGTGGGGTGAGGGGGGAACGTGCTGCTTATTCCACTTACAAGGTAGAATAAGCAGTTTTAACTGGGCGACTGGGGCCCGAACCCCCCCCCCCCCCCCCCCCCGAGGCTGTAACCGGTGATGGGTAGTTCCCCATCGCCCGATCCTGGCCCCAACTGCCCAGCTTTGGATCAGGCAGCGGGGAAACAGTGGGTTGGCACCGTGGGAGTCAGGGTCCTGCGGGAAGGAAGTCCCTGCAGGTCTGCAGTGGCATACCGGGCTGTCTCAGCCCGATTCTGCATACCACGAGAATGTTTTGCTCCCGCGTTACAGAATCGGGTCCTAACGGGCCCATCCTGCCTGGGGCCATCCGGATGGCCCCGACCTGCCCCTTTCTGAATTGGGCTCTTAATGAATTACAGATGCCAAAATTTGATATTTTTCAACTTGATCATGAAAACGTTTAAAGTGGCTGAAGTGCTATTGTTTGTTTGCAGTATTTATAGTTTAACAGTACATCATACTTTAACTACTGCTATGTTGTAATACAATGGTGGGTGTGTCATGTATATATCCCCCCACCTCCCTCCGTTCCATGAATGCTGGTGTTTTCCTTTTCTTGGAGTGGGTGGGGCATTGGATTATGATCTCTGTTCTTTTTGAGCTATTGTGATCTCAATCTACATGCTGAAGAGCATTGCCTTTCCAGCACAGTTAATTCTTTTTTGTCTGCAATGGAATAGGCAATGTATATTTTCTCCCACCTATGTTCATGGACATACTCTTGATCTTGTTTTTCTTCTAAATTTCAGGCTCCTCTTTTTAGGATTACCCATGACTGACCATAAAATACTTTTGCTTTCTCTGTCAAGCCTGTGGTTCCCCACCCTTGAGGAGGAGTTGCAATTGTTGCTGGATGTAAGCACTTTCTGTGTTCATTGGCCCTACTCCAAGTCTATGTCTGATGGAGCTACCATTGTTAAAGGAGTGGAATACTCTGATGCAGAAACATTCAGTGGCCTGTGGTGTCAGTAGCAACTCTGTTCGGTCTAATTAGTTTTTGTGATGTTTTACAGGAATTGAAGCGTGAGTTAAGATATGCTGAGTGCTTCTGGCATAAACTCTGAAAAGTGGAGTTGTGTCTTTCATTTTTGCCCATCTATGAACAGTATAAAAAGAAGTTGTGTTCCATCAGGAGAGATCATTTTCATTCCAAGCTGTCAGCCGCGCTTGCCAGACCAGCTACACTTTCTTCCATTGCAGCAGGGTAGCATAGCAGCTGGTACGACATTATTGACTTCTGAACATAAAGCTGCTTTTTTATGATAAAATCAATGTGTTAGCACTCTGCCCTACCTCTGATGATGTAACCCCTGTTTTGCCCAGAACTGTTCCTTCACATTGGGACAGATTTGTTGAAGTCTCTACCTCTGATGTAGAAACATAGAAACATGATGGCAGAAAAAGACCACATGGCCTATCTAGTCTGTATTTCCATATCAACTACAGTAGTCCCCTTTTTTCCTTTAGAGAGCCTCTGTGTTTGTCCCACGCTTTCTTGAATTCAGATACTGTCCTCATCTCTACCACCTCCCCTGGGAAACTATTCCACGCATCTATCACTCTTTTCGTAAATAAATATTTCCGCATATTATTTCTGAGTCTATCCCCTTTCACCCTCAGAGCTTCCTTTCAATTGAAAGAGACTCTCTTCTTGTGCATTTATGCCACAGAGATATTTACATGTCTCTATCATATCTATTCTGCCTTTCCTCTTATGTATACATATTAAGATCTTTAAGACTGTCCTCATATGCTTTATAATGAAGACCACTAACCATTTTAGTAGCCACCCTCCTAAACCTGTTTATATCCTTTTGAAGGTTTGGTCTCCAGAATTGCACAGAATACTCCAAATGAGGTCACACCAGAGACTTATATAGAGGCACTATAACTTCCTTTTTTCTGCTGGCCATTCCTCTCCCTATGCACCCAAGGATTCTTCTGGCATTTGCCATTGCCTTTTCTACCTGTTCAGCCACTTTAAGATCATCAGAAATAATCACGCCCATGGACAGAAGTACTTCCCCCCCTACGCTGTACCACTCTCTTGGATTTTTGCGCCCAAATCCATGACCCTGCACCATATCTGGTTTCAGCAATGACACTGTACTTGCTTGATCCCTTTTTTATTGCTATGGTCAAGATAATCAAAGCTTCCTTATTGGTTGTTTTATGTGCCCTTGTTCAGACCTCTTTAGTAGAGGGGTTGATGCCTGCTGAGTTGAAATGGGCTGTGGTCACCCTAGTAGTCAAAGACTTCCAAGGAGATATGGCTGATTTGAATAATTATGGGCCTACCATTTCTTGCAAAGCTCAATGAGCAGCAGGTGTGGTTTGATTTATATCATTTTATGGAGGAGGAGAAAGTTTTATACCAGTAGAAAAACTCTGTTAGTTTCCTTGCTTAATGCGCTGTTATGTGGCTGGAAGGAGTGAGGCACTGTCCACCTGATTCTGCTCCTTGATTTGAAGGCAGCCTTTGACACAGTTATTCATTCAATATTGTTGGCAGATTTGGGAAGAGGGGGACAGTTTTAGCATGGTTTACCTCCTACTTAACTGGTGTTCTGTGGGCAATTGTTGCAATGGTATAGCCTAGCTCAGGGTGTACTGCAAGGCTCTTCACTGTCTACTACCCCTCTGTAAGCTGTTACAGAGTTTGGACTTGGATTTTCAATTTTATACAAATACATATTAATATTAGAAAAGTTCCCAGTAACTAGAAAGACTGAAGCTATGATTAATTTTTTTGACACCATTTCTACTTTTTCTTCATCTATATCTTTAAGTGGAACATCAATATTGATCATGGAGGAGGTTCATTACTTGGAGAACCACCTTCACAGGGGCCTCTCTTTTCAACCACATAAGGGTGATTCAAGAAATGTTTTTTAAATTACGTATGGCCCATTGTTTGGATGCGTCTAATTTTCAAACAATGGTGCAGATACTGGCAATGTATCATCTTGATTAGTGCAACTTTTTTTTTTTAGGGTTACCTGTATGTGTGCTTAAACCTTTGCAACTAGTCCAAAATTCGGCTGTGAGTCATTATGAGCTTATGCAAACATGATCATGTTACCTCTGCACTTTTGACTCTTCATTGGTTGCCTGTGTCATTTCGGTTTGTAAGATGTTGTGCTTTCAATTTTGTCCTTATTTACTTTCTTTTGGATTATTATCTTCCTACTATTACTACTGAACATTTGTATTGCACTACAAGACATACGCAGCACTGCACAGACACATGTAAAAGATGGTCCCTGCTCATCAGAGCTTACAATCTAATCAAGAGAGACAACACTAGCTGTAGACATGGGATACAGCTAGGGGGAATAGTAAGGAAACACAAACGGGACCAGGTGAGTCAAGATCCGAAAGCGGCAGCAAAGAGGTGAGTTTTCAGCCTGGATTTGAAAAGGATCAGAGAAGGTGTCTGATGTACAGACTCAGATAGATTGATCTAGGTATATGGAGCAGCAAGGTGAAAGGAGTGAAGTTTGGAGATAACAGTAGAAGAGAATTTGCCAGAAGAGCGGAGCTCCTGAGGAGGGGAGTAGGGAGAGTTAAGAGAGGAAAGGTAATGAGAAGCTGCAGAGTGAATGCACTTATAGGCCAGTAGAAGAAGTTTGTACTGGATGCAGAAACAGATAGGGAGTAAATAAAGTGACTTGAGAAGAGGGGTAAATGAGCATGACAAGGTTGGTAGAATATTGAAGGAGAGAGAGATGATTCAGAGGGAGACCAGCAAGGAGAAGGTTACAATAGTCTAGATGGGAGGTGACAAGGAGCGGATAAGTATCTTAGTGTGTTCAGAAAGGAATGGGTGAATTTTGTTGATGTTGTAGAGAAAGAAACAGTAGGTTTTAGCTATCAGTTGGATGTGTGTGGAGAAGGAGAGAGAGGAGTCAAAGACAACCCCAAGGTTGCGAGCTGAGGAGACAAGAAGGAGTAGAGAGTTATCCACAGAGACTGAGAAAGGAGGAAGGGAGAGGAGGGTTTAGGAGGAAAAATAAGAAGCTCAGTTTTGGCCATGTTCAATTTCAAGTGGCAGTGAGACATCCAAGCAGCAATGTCAGAAAGGCAGGCAGAAATCCTGGCCTGGATTACTGGAGAGATTTCAGGTGTAGAGAGGGAGATCAGGGAGTCGTCAGTGTAAAGATGGTACTGAAAGCCATGGGAAGAGATGAGCGCACCACTGGGTACAGAGAGAGAGAGAGAGAGAAAAAGACCCAAGACAGATCCTTGGGGTACACCAACTGAGGGCGGGATAGCAGTAGAGGAGGATCCACCAGAACAAACACTGAAGGAGCGATGGGAGAAATAAGAAGCAAATCAGGATAGCAAAAAGCCCTTAAAACCAAGTAAGGACAAGGTATCAAGGAGAAGGTTGTGGTGAAGTGTCAAAAGCAACAGAGAGGATTCCTTTTGCATTCCTCCTCTCAGAGATTGCTTAGGAGTATGTTTACTAAACACAGTAGTGGCTTTAGTAAACATACCCTTAACGTTCCCTCTACTGTTTTAGCATGCCACTCTGGGGCATGCTTTTTTTCTGAGAGGCCCAATGCTTTGGAATTCACTTTCTTTTTCTATTCATAACCTTGCTTGCTATTTAACTTTTTTTCTTAATCATTTTAAATCTTATCTTTTCCAGTAAGTGTTTCATTGGTAAGTTAGGATTTTAGTATCTCTATGCTTAGGGCTATTCTGGGCATGACGAGACATCCCTCCCTGCTATTCGTGCCAGCAACCGCCCCCGACTAGCTTCCCTGCCGGTTGTGCGGGGAAGATAGATGGGGGCAGGGAATGGGTGACCCGAGGGCAGAGTCTGGACAGGCATGGGTGTTTGCTGGCCCTGGACATACAGGGCCGATTCTAATGTCGGCTCTGTATGTCCAGGGCCGGCAAAATGTCCGGGGAAGTTATTCCACCTCCGAGTTGGAATAACTTCCCTGGACATGATTTTTCGAACAGCCTGGAGCACGGATGGAGCAGGGGGAGGAAGGCAGGGGTTATTCCCAGCGGCCCACCCTGGCCTTAGGAAGCCAGATCGGGGGTCAGACTGTGGGGAATAAACACTTTTATTTGGTGGCTGGCATCGAAGCTCATCAATGGAGCCGCAGTGCCATGGCAACATGACACCATGGTACCGCGGCTCCATTGAGGAGACTTGACTGAGTTAGCCAGGGGCAGTCCTGCATGTGCAGGCTGGACTGAATCACAGGATCAGAATCTCGATCCCCTCTGTGCATCCGGTTCAGACTGGATGCTCAGAGGGGATCTACGTGTGGAACAGAATCGAGCCCTTAGTGTCTTCATTCTATATATTTCTTGCTGCTGTGTTATGTTTTAATGTAACTGCTTAGAAAGCTTTCTGATAGGCAGCATACATTTTATAAATAAATAAATAAAATACAATGCACATGAATTACATTTATGTGTTTGCAATTTGATAACCAGCTTTAGATAAAAACAATAGTGTCCTTTACATTAACTCAAAGAAATCAGTATCAGTGAATACATTAAGTTATTCATGTTAAAGAGTGCATGTTAAGTGCATGTTAAAGAGTTCTAATGTGTGTTATATCTTTTTTAATGAATGCGCAAAATGAACGGTGAAAAAGTCTGAAAATCAGAAAAAAAGGACTAAGGGGGCTATTTGTGCTAACTGCATGCCCCGACTAACTTCCCCGACGGTTGTGCGGGGAAGTTAGTTGGGGGCGGGGAAGAGATGACCTGGGGTCAGAGAGTGGGTAGGCAGTGGGCGGTCGCTAGCCCTGGACATACAGGGACTATTCTAATGTTGGCCCTGTACGTCCAGGGCTTGCGAAATGGCCAGGGAAGTTATTCCACTCCCGGGGTAGAATAACTTCCATAGACGTTTCTTTTTGGCAGACTCGGGGCGCGGAAGGGGCTGGGGGGGGGGGGGGGGCAAAGTTAATACCTCGCAGCCCGACTCTGGCCTTAGGAGGCCAGATCAGGGTGTCGGGCTGTGGGAAATAAACTTTTTTTTAGCAGCGGCCGGCATCGTGGCTTTTAAATGGAGCTGCGGTGCCATGGCAACAGGATGCCGTGGCGCCGCGGCTCCATTTAAAAGTCCTGGCAGAGTTAGTCGGGCTATGGCTGTAAGTGCAGGCCAGGACTGAATCGTAGTCCTGGCCTACACATACAGGCCTGTTTGCGATTCTGATCCCATGGGGCTAGACGTGCCCCGCGGGATCTGAATCACGATCTCCTTTGTACGTCCAACTCTGCCTGGATGTACAAAGGAGTAATGGACACCGGGATCAGAATTGGGCCCTAAGTGAACCAAAAGCTTTCCCTCTGTGCATATCCCTATGACTTAAAGGCTTTGAGGTATAATTCTATACCTTTACTAAATCCAAGGTCATTGTGAGTTACAAGCAGGTACACCACTTATCCTCTGTCCAAGGGAACTTGCAAGGTAAGTTATACACAATGGAGGGTGAAGTGACTTACCAGAAGTCCATTAGTGGGAGAAGCAGGATTTGAATTCTGGTTTTGGGTTCTTAGCTGGCTGCTCTGACCACTAGGCTACTCCTCTTAGATTTCCCTTGGATGATTCAAATCCAGAAAACTAGTTTAGCTATAATATACAAAGCATTTTTAGAAAAGAGTCCTCATTCTGCACAGTTGCTTTTCTTAAGTATTCTAAAATTTGTCAATTTAACTATAAAATGTACATTTACATAGTTTTCACATTTCATTCATTTATTAATTCTTTTTTATGTTTTTTGTTCTTTTCTCCTTCTACAGTTCCCTTTAAGTACCCTGATTGTGAGATCATTAATGGAATGATCTTCTCTTCAGATCTACTGAGACGCTACTCTACTTTTCTCTGCGCCTGAAGGTTTATTCCTGTCTTTAATTTTTGGCTTGTTTCACTCAGTGTAGCATCCCTTGCTTGGAAGTACCTAGCAAATCTATTTATTTCTTTATTTGTATTTGCTATGCCACCATTCAAAAACCAGACCCATCAAGGCAGTTTGTAATAAAATCAATTAAACTAAAACCAAAAGCAATGCACAATTAAAATAATATACTACATACAACTGAACTAAAACTCAAAATAGCTGAGAAAGTTGCTACTACCCCACAAAGCCCCAATGTCCAGGCTCCTTACTCCATATCCCTGAAAGCCAGCCCTTTTAACATTTCTTAAAACATTTTTCTTGTCGGAGATAGACCGGAAGGGCCACAAAAATGGATCCAAGTACATGAAAACAGCTTGGTACGCACACTCGACGTGATTCTTTGTAAGAGAGGGAGTAAGGATGTCTGAGAAGATTGAAAGTCCTTACAGGGAAACAACAGGACTAAACAATTAGGCAAATACAAAGGGCAATCCATATGTAGTGTTCTATGTGCAATGCAAATGATCTTAAACTTGATCCTGTAGACCACTGAAAGCCAGTGATACATCTTTAGTCATGAGAGCACATGATCAAATCACTTAGCTTTAGCTAGGAACTTCACTGCTACATTTTTGGAACTTCACTGCTACAGTCTGAATAAGTTGTAAGTGCTTAAAACTAGAAAAGGATAAACTATTGTATAAAGCATTGCAGTAATCAATATGCGCTATAACAAATGTATGAACCAGAGTCTCTGCATCCTTCACTTTAAGCCCCTAATCCTACAGAGTACTTTGAATGCATTTCCAGTAGTTAGTGCCAAGTGAAGCTTCAGGGACAAGATGGAATCCAGAGCTACACCAGGAACACAGATTGAATCCTGGCATGTTAAAGAACTACCTTGAATTGTTGGCATTAAACCTATTGCATTGGATTGATGATGAAACCAAATTGCCTCACAGTTAGCAGCATTTAAAGCCAGTCTATGATATGATAACAAGTTTACTACTGCCTCCAAACAGTTAACGGAGAAATGACAGCACAGAGCAGGTCAAGAGTTAACAGAATCTAGATACTGTCTGCATAAAATTATGGACTGCATCCCCAGGCTAGGATTAGAGATGAAAGTGGAGCCGGAAAGATGTTTAAGAGAACAGAAGCCAATAGGGAAACCTGCAGAACTCCATATGATAACGAGTATTCTTTAGAAAAAAAATCCAATGAATGACCATGTTAAAAGAACATCCCAATAGATAAGAACTGAGTCAACGGAAAGCAGTATCAGAAATTCCAGTCTCACAGAGATGCTGGATTAGCAAGGTGTTAGAGAATCCATTCCATGTTGTTCACTCAGAGAACTATCAGGAAGGCAGGAGAAGAGAATCTTCCGCAGGAGTATCAGGGGATCAGAGAATCAGAAATTAAATGAGCTTCTTTTCTTTTCTTTTTAACCATCTCTTTTACGATTTATTTTTTATTGATATGTCTTTTTGTTTTTTCTTTCTCCCGCCATGACGCGCAGTCTGTATGTGCCTTACGACCACGTTATTGCCTATACATGTGCCATTCTTTAGGACGGTTTAACCCCCACTTATCTTTTATGCTATTGCCTTTGTGCCCTCGCCCGTTTTACCGTTAAGTATGTTGACTAACGAAGTGAGGATATACTATTGTCTTCTATGGCAGTTTTGTGGACACCGTTACTGTATGTGTAGTACAGGTATAGTGCCTTTTTCAATCGTTAATGCCCATGCAGTTCTTCTCCTTTTTCTATGAGTTTTGGCTATATTTCAACACAAAAAGATTCCTTCTTTTTCTTCTCATTTTCTTTCATCTTCTTTACCGCTTTGCCCCAGCACTCTTCTTTCTTCTTTCTTCTTTGTTTTATTCATTGATGTTCATTTTTAATCTCATTTATTTATTTATTTTTTTAAAAATTTCCCACCCCTTTTCCCCTGTTTTTACTCATTTTTGATGCATCTTTTATGAACTTTTTTTAAATGAATTCACATCATATAACAATAATTGAACTTATTTACCTCTCCTTTATGGGTTACACACTATATTATATTATTTCTTTTTCTTTTTTCTTTTTATTTCTCCTTTTTTGTTTCACCCCTTCCTATGGCACACCACACATACCTTTATATGATTCCAATGAGTGTATATATCTACTGTTTTTTCTGTATTTTTAGTTTTACTTGTTGTTCCACCATTATTAAATACACAGGTACACTACCAAAAAACTGCCTCCAGTTTTGCAACTGATGCCTATAGATTTTGGGGTGCTGAATCCAGGAAAAATAGCCAAAATGTTCCATCACGTCACGTTTTCCTGCAAAATTAGATTTCTTACCCATATAAGGAATGTTCACATAATTTCTTTTTAGCCAACTGCAGTTTATTTTCTTGGCCCAAAATAGAGGTTGTAATGATTAACTAACTAGAAACACTCCCTCATGATATTTTAGAGTGTTTTGTATTCATTTTATACATTAACAGGACAATTGGGAGGCGGGGGGCTAAATCCAGTACTCGCGCTGGCGCATGTTCTTTCCTGTTCGCCTCGCCTCGTTCGCTCGCTCAAACACGGTGGTTGCGATATGAACGTTCCTGTCAAATTTCAGTTTCTTGCAAGTTCATTATTACCTTTTGTTTGCTCAGTCGTAATCCAGCTTTATTCCGAAGTGGTTTCACTACAGTTGTAGTTTGCAGTGCTGTGTATTTGTGATGGCTCACAGAGCCAGAGGTTGCGTCAACTCTCCGGACAGTTTTTGTTTTATTTGTGGGGAATATACCGTGAAAAAGCGGCAGAGGAACATTTCTGCATTTATTAAAAAAGTATATTTCGCCTATTTAGGTTTGAAGTTAGGCGATCAAGACAAACCGTGGGCTCCTCACAAAGTGTGCAAGACATGTGAGGAAGATCTACGCTTATGGATGAAAGGTAAAAAACAAGCATTTCGTTTCGGAATACCTATGATGTGGCGTGAACAAAGAGACCACAGCAGTGACTGCTATTTTTGCTCTTGCATTGTGAAGGGATACAACTTAAAAAATAAGAACATAATAAGTTACCCCAACCTTCCCTCAGCAATTAGGCCTATGCCTCATAGCAACGAAGTACCTGTGCCTGAACCACCAAAATCTTTGGATCATATTTGTGTGGACGGTTCTGATCATGATGAGACTCATCAGATGGCTTTTCCCGATGAGTCCAGTACTTCCGAGTTTGAAACTGAACCAGATCCGAAACCTGAACTTTTCTCTCAAGCTGAATTGAATGATTTAGTCAGGGATTTAGGACTCCCAAAAGATGCTGCCCAACTGCTAGGTTCTCGGCTTAAACAGAAAAATCTATTGTCACCAGGAACAACTTTTTATTGGTACCGCAACCGCGAGACACAATTTTTGAAGTATTTCAGCAAAGAGGAAGATTTGGTATTTTGCAACGATATATACGGAGTGATGGAAAAGTTTAAACTCAAGTATGATCCTGCTGAATGGTGGCTGTTCATTGATTCGTCAAAAGACAGCATAAAAGGTGTTCTTCTTCATAATGGCAACACATTCGCTTCAGTTCCTATTGCTCACTCTGTTATTCTCCAAGAAAAATACGAGAATTTGGCCCTGATTCTTCAGAAGATTCGTTATGATGAGCATAAGTGGATGATTTGTGGAGACTTTAAAATTCTATCCATGCTATTAGGGCAGCAATCCGGTTTCACCAAATATCCCTGCTTCCTTTGCTTGTGGGATAGCCGGGCCCGCGACCTACACTGGGGGAAAAAAGACTGGCCAATTCGGGAGTATTTGAGACCCGGTGAGAAAAATGTTCTTCATGAGAGCTTGGTACCTCGTGATAAAATTCTATTACCACCTCTCCACATTAAGTTGGGTCTCATTAAGCAATTCATCAAGTCCCTTCCAAAAGATGGTGAGTGCTTTCAGTACCTGTGCTCAAAAGTTCCCCCGACTTTCTGAAGCAAAGCTAAAGGAAGGAGTGTTTGTTGGCCCTGATATAAGGAAACTCATTTCAGATGGAGCATTCGCTGAAACGATGTCTGAGAAGGAAAAAGAAGCCTGGGATTCCTTCAAGGATGTTGTTCTCAAATTCTTGGGGAACAGGCGGGATGAGAACTATAAGGATATTGTTGCCAGGATGCTCAATGCCTTCAAAGAACAAGGCTGTAACATGAGCCTGAAAGTCCATTTCTTGCACTCCCATGTGAACTACTTTCCCGAAAACTTGGGGGCGTACAGTGAAGAACAAGGTGAAAGGTTTCACCAGGACATCAAGGACGCAGAGAGAATGTACCAAGGAAGATGGAACACCACTATGATGGCTGATTTCTGCTGGTTGCTGCTGCGGGAAACCCCAGATGAAAAATACGCCAAGCAGCGCACCAAGAGAAGCATTCGGGGGAAGAAGAAACGGGCCCACCAGGAGATTGATTGACCCAAGAATGACTTTAAAATCTAAACTGTGTTGACAAATATCGTGTTTTTACTAAACTTTGAAATAAAAATTTGCTTGTTATTACCACAGTGTCGGATCTCATTTATTAGAATTTTATTTTCACACCATCGGGTGTTTGTCTTCATGTATTGCAATGGTGCGGTTTGCGTTTTCTATTCTTACATACATACCTGTACAACATTTTTTCCACATTTCTTTGCTTTGCTTTGTGTCTAACCTCGCTCTTATATGCTCAATGTTTGTGCACATGTATGTGGCTGTTTTAAGTGCAGACAATTTTGCTACCATCACAGTGTGTTTTGTTGACATTACTCTATTCTTATGTGCTGCCTTGTTACAATTTTCTTTATTCTTATTTGAATAACTACTAAACAATTAGTATAAAGAATTCATCCAAGAAACTTTTATCTCGATCGCACTCAATCTGAAACGTTCACCTCAAACTGCTAACCCAATGTAGCAAAAAATCTGTACGTGATGGAGCAAATTGGTTACCAGATTTGGATTCAGCGCACCAAAAAACGTAAAAATCAATCGAAACATTAGAGGCAGTTAAAAAAAAATTTTTTTTAGTGTACCTGTGATATTTATTGCTTTTTAATAATAAAAATATTCATTGTTTTCTAATATTTTTAATACATTCGGCTGATGTAGAGCATTGAAAACTCACCCTTGTACATGTATATTTATAATTTCTGGAATGATCATTTTATATATATTTCTTTTTTAGACTGGGAAGAGTGGCGTTGTCCACCTTGTTCTGGTTGTCTGTTTGCTTGTCTATGGTAATGTACTCCTTCTCCCCTCTTCACTTTGAATGAATATGTTTCACTTGTTTTATATTACATTTTTGTTTTAAATTACAATATTATTATAATTTTTGTTTTTAATATTGATGTTTACATTTGTCTGTTTTTAGACCCCTGAGGAAGGCCTCCGGCCGAAACCATTTGAGTTGGGTCTGTTAATAAAGGTTAATTTACACCATCTTCATTGTGTTGGCCGTGGTCTTTAGCTTCCGCTCTGATCCCCTGACACTCAGAGAACTATGACATGATCCTCAAATTTATGTGACTAATAATTGTGAATGGACCCGTCCTTTAGACAGTTGGTCAAACCTTTTTAAGCTTGGGTATTCTGCTAACTTTGCATTGGGGCTTGTTTAATTATTATTTATAGTTTAAAGCCTAAACGAGGAGGGCCCAGTATTGAAAGGGATTAACACGGTTAAACAAACAATAGAGCATTTTCGCACATAGCCCCTACTATCTGGAATTCCCTTCCAGAGGAGCTACGAAAGCTAACAGAGATCACAGAACTACGCAAGAAACTGAAAACCTATCTGTTCACCAAACATTATAACATAATTAACTCAATATCCACACTAGACAAAGGTTAAACAGACAATCGGTTGCTCCACGCAATAAACCTTTAACCTATACAGTTAGCACTCTCCAATGATAATCCTTGACCTCCCCCAAGTAATCCATGTATATATATTCATATATAACTTGTATATAGTTATCGCACTGTTCGGTATTATACCACATTGTTTGTTCTATATTTTATATGATGTTCCTTGTAAATAAGTTCTGTTATATTTCAATGTTCCATGTAAAACAAACTTGATTTGTTAATTATTGTTAACTGTAAACCGCAACTGAACTCTTGGAAGATGCGATATATAAATGTGAACAAAATAAATAAAAATAAAAACAGACCTGCTAACCGTGTTAATCCCCTTAGCCGGGATATTCAGCGACACTAACATGGTTATTGTGGCTGAGTAGCTATGAGTGCTGCTGCTGCATCTCCCGATGCTGACCGGTTGGCATTGGGGCATTCCAGAGATGTTCCATTGATGCTGAATATTGGGCTCAGAAACGTTATACCCACTATTTATCGTTAACATTGCATTTATAATGTGAACATCGAAAAGTGTTTACCACTGTTGGAAACATGGAAACATACACATGAAGGGGTTAGATTAATACAGATTTGCAATGGGAGGCAGTAATGATAATTATCAGTGCCTTAACCCTAGCTACTGTCCATTTGCACATTTCAGAAGCAATCATAATTCAATTGGATTATATTTAATGAAACTATGAATGCCTAGGAAAGATGTGCAGATAGACAATAGGGCTGAAGCCTCGATGAAGGGAGTTACTGTTATGAGATGATTCATCCCTTATAGGAGCACTTTTTAAAGTAGAACGACTTGGGAAAATGCATGTGGCAGGCCTAGCATCAGGAGTGTAGGGTGTCTGCCTAAACTGATTATGCGTCAGAAAATGTTCTGCTACTCTACAGCCCTGTTCTCCTTCTCCTCACTCCCCCTCCCACCCCTTTTAATTTGATACTACCTCCCCACTGTTGCAGTTTCATCCTCTGGACCAGGTATCGAGAGGATGACTATGCACTATTTCTCCTTTCAGCCTGCATGGACCAGTGCAAGGGTGGCATGAAATGCCTTCCTCCTTCTGGCCTGAGTGAGACTGACAAAAGCATGTTGTTAAGAATCTTCCATTTTGGGCAGGTTTGGTACAAGAGCACTAGACACCCTAAATGAACCTTCACCCTTAGAGCACCCACTTCTGCTCAGATTGCCTTCCATGTTCATAGGCTGTCCCATGAGATTCTGATTATTCCTTGATGCCAATAATTATGACCCCAACACCACCCCACCCAGAAATTTTTAAAAGTAAACAGAACCTTAAAATGTATTTAGAATCATGTTTACATGTGACTGTAGGGGTAGACTACAGAAAAGCATTAGGCAATACAAATGTATAGATTAAAAGTAATCCATATTGTATTAGTTGAAGGCAATCTCTGAAATAGCTGACTGGATTAATCAAGGATATTTCCCCTTAATACTACCTATAGGACAAATAAAAATTCTGTTGTCACCTCAGTAACAGTAATACTAACTGTTTCCACTAGCAAGAAGTTTGTGAAGTAACACCAAGCCCTTCAATAAAGACACTCGGAAGGCAGTTATATAGCAAATCTGCCTAGCAAAACAGCACAAATTCCTAGAACCTCAACACTCTATATATTTATTTTTATTTTATTTATTTAGACAGATTTGTATACCGCCTTATCCTTCAATCAAAGCGGTCACAATTGGGGGATACATTTAACACACGGGGATATGAGACACATACATGAATACTTACAGGGAACATGGGCAATGGAGGGTTAAGTGGCTTACCCAAGACCACAAGGAGCATCTGTGGGACTAGAAACCCCAGTCCTTCCGGCCCAAGGTTGCTGTCCTCTAGTGGGATTTGAACCCCCGACCTTCCGGCCTGAAGTACCTTGCCCCAACCACTAGGCTACTCCTCCCTCCTATATAACTGAAAGGTCCCTCTATATAACTGAAAGGTCTGCACTGGCATGGAATATTACACAGGCCCTAGAACACAATACATCTCCCATCGGGGAAATTTATTTATTTATTTATTTATTAACATTTTGTATATACCGCACTATTCGTTATCAGCGCGGTTTACATGGAACAAAGAACCTCAGCCAAGATACAAATATCTGGTTATTACAGTTAACAGGAAAATCAACTTGGATAACAGGATAACAGTTAACAGGAAAATCAACTTGGATAACAGGATAACAGGAGTAACTATATACAAGACAACTATTTACATTAAAGTGTCAGGGTATGAAAACTGTCATGTAGATCTGTTGAAGTAGTTTGATGTGCTGATGAGACAGAAGGTTTACGTGTTTGGTATGTGGTTATTGGTGTTCGAATGTGATTGTGCTTCTTTGTTCTCTGGGAAATATTTGAGGAAAAGGTGATGTTTCAGGGCCTTCCTGAAGTGGCTGAGATCAGGGATGAAATAGAACAAACCAGTCTGCTACAGATTCCTACACTGAAACTGCACACTAGCATTCACACAAACAAAAAAATACAAACCCTCACTAAATACAGAATAAGTGACAACAAATTAGACATAGAAATGTATACATAAAAACAATCCATTTTTGCTTTGTTGTTCACTCTGAAGCCAGCAAGATCAGTATCCTCTTGCTCGCATCCTGCCTCCCTCAGGCAAGCATCATCCCCTTTCCAAGGCCAACATCATTAGTATTCCCATCTCCTACCCCCTCAAGCAAAATTAGTATCAATAGTATCCTCTACACTCACCCCACCTTCCCTGCTGGTAAGGGAAAGGAGAGAAGGATAATGATGCTAGCTTTGGGGGACAGGAGAGGGGAGAAAACCTTCTCCCATGATTCTCAACAATGGTCAGCTCCCAAGGCCACCAATATTCCCCTCTCTTGCCTTTCCCTTCCCAAAGCAGCATCAGTATACCCTTCTCCATGTCCCTCCCCCCCACTATCATAACAACTCCTTTCTCCCAGCAGCTGCAGCAACAAAAGCACAGGGCTCAGACCCAGTGCTTTACCTTTGGCCATGATCACAGTGTTTTCCAGGCAGGGCCCTCACAATAAGCATCTACCCATGTGGCAGAAGCAAAGGTGATGGATGGCAATGGAGGCAGTGAGCTGTGACACGGGTTGCGGTGAGCCATGGCAGCAGCAGCAGCTGAAGTGGTAGTGGTGGGCTCAATGAGTGTGGGGGTGCACTCATGGCTGTGATGGAGGACTGTGATGGGAATCATAGATGGCGGTGGCCTGCATCACCAGTGGTGGCCACATCATCAGCTGGCTGATGAGAAGATGGGAAAATCCAGTGACTGGTGGTCAACAGTTGCAGCACAGTTTCAGGCTCAGGTAGGTCCTGCTCATGGCTACACTGCTTGCATCGCTGTGCCTGCTACAAGTGGGAATCCATGGAAGGATTCAGGAGGGCACAGTTAAACTTAATACCACTAGATTGGTTCTGATTGGTGGTACATGTCATGCTTCCTTTTGAAATTGGTGGTGCACAGGCACCATTGCACACTACTGATGTTATGCCTCTTTATAGCACAAACTGGGAACGTTTATTCCTCCCTCCCTCTCACTCTCTTCTCTCCTCCAGTCTTGGGTATTCGCTTGCCTCCACTGGTACCTGCTCTGCTCTTGAGACATGGTAACCATGTGGTGCAAACGCCCAAACTCCAATGCCTCTGTCTAGCTATACTTGTGCATCTCGGATACACATGTAGAGACAGATGGACATACCGGTAGACACAGAGACACAGGAACTGAAATTATAAGCGCCTAAAGAGTAAAAAATATTATTTGCTTCGTAACTCTCCCCCTTTATTTATTTATTTAATACACACTTATATACCGCCGCTTCCAACGATCAGCAGCGGTTCGATTTATCTTTTGGGGGTTGTCGAATCAGGACCGGGAGGGGATAGTAGGTACATAGATCTGAGGACAGGTCACAGCACACAGGGTTAGTGTCTTGGGGAATGGATTACACATATTTACATTTATACATACATATTTACACCTTTTTAGATTACACAATTTTACATATTTATACATGAAGCGGATTCAAAAGCATATAATTATCTGATTGTTTTGCTATGATTCAATGGGACTTGAGAGTCATGGCTGATTGTAGTAACATTTGAATAGGTGGGTTTTTAGCTCTTTCCTGAATATTGTAATGTCCTTGATTAAACGCAGATCAAAAGGGAGTTGATTCCAGATAGTTGGCGCAGAGAATGAGAAAGCTCTGCGACATGTACTTGTTTTCACAGTTCTGATGTTGGTGGGGACCTGCAGGGTGCCCGAGTTGGTGGTTCTTCTGTCCCTATTTGCAGGTTGTGTGCTGATAAGTGAGGACAGGAATGAGGGGGCTAAGTTGTTGATAAGTTTGAATGTGGTTACTAACATCTTGTACTGTATCCTAGCTGCAATTGGAAGCCAATGTAACTCGATTAAAATGGGGGTGATGTGTTCAGAAATGCTTTAGTGGGCTAAGAATAGATTGCCGATGTGTTTTATTTTATTATATAAGAATGGTTTTCTGTTTGTTTATGGTATGCCATTGGCACCTGGATTACCTGAGTACTTTTGTTGTAAGTATGTTTGAAAATTTTCAATAAACAAAAAATATAAAAAAAAAGAAGAGTAAAAAATAAAGATACTTTTAGTAGAGCTCTTGGTCTGGAATATTCAGAAGTTATTAAAAAGGCAGAGAATAAATGGGAAATTGGATGGAATTTTGCGCATGCCTTTCTTAGAAGTTCAAGGCAAGTTACATTCAGTTATAGAAGGGCCTATGGTCTAAGTTTGCAAGTGAGGCAATAGAAGTTTAAGTGACTTGCCAAGATCACAAGGAGCAGCAGTGGGATTTAAACCTGGCTTCCCTGGTACTTAGCCCATCACTCTAGCCATTAGGCTACTCCTCCAATTGTGTTTAAAAATGATAGACCACTATCATTTTATTTTTTCTTTCTTTTTTGATCATGTATTCAACTCATGTTTTTTTAAATTTTTTAATTTTATATTTATGGAATATACAAAATATTACAAGGGTACAATCACTTGCACAGGAAATTGAGATATCAGGGAATACACACCATATAACAAAAAAATTCAGAAGAAATAAAATAACCTGAGACTCCCGCTCTAGCCCACAATTGTGAGATCCAAAGAAAGTAGGAAAAGAACTCATGCTTTTAATATACAGAATGTTGTAAAATCAAGTTGATCATTCATTTACAGGAAAGCATAATAGACCTGAATTATGCTTCGTAGCTGTCTTTAACTTTTATTTAATCACTGTACAAACTTAGCAGCGCTTCTGATGACCCCTAATGACCTTATGCTGCTTGATGAGCATGGAAATCAGAAGGATCCTTCACCCCCAGGTTATGAGGTAATCAATATTCCGGACAGGTTTTGAATTGGAGGTGGCAGAAGTGAGTGAGAAGATGCCGAAAGCATAGGCAGTGCTTATCTGCTCCCAAGGCCCAGTTCATGGTCTCTGCGAGGCACATTGAATGTAACTATTTTCCCACAAACTGGGCTGCAGTATGTTAAAAGTCTTGAAGCAGAATCCTTTGTATGCCTGACTTCCCCCATCCATCTTAACAATGGGGTGAGTGTTCCAAGCACAATGCTAAGGAGAGTGCACTTTCCTTTAATGAATAGAGTGACACAGATGCATGGAGCAACATTGGCAAACTGAAGCTGAAACAGTGTTTTGCGGACAGTCCCATGGTGTCGTTGAGCACACAGACTCCCCATTCTTTAGCACACTTCTGCAAGCCTAGCGATTTTCTGCATTAGGGCAGAACTTTTAATTCCTAAGGGATTTCAAATTCCTTGGCCATATAAATTAGAAACAAAACCAAACCCAGCTAAACAAAAAACCCAGAATCCTTTCTGGAAAGAATTACCAGTAGCAAGAGATTTATTTGTTCAGTTATGTGGGTTTATGAGATTAAATTATGTTGGTAGTTTGCTATGTTTTTGGATGATAATCAAATTAGTGTAGTCATGGAATTTCCATCATCCCCTGTTTGGCTGTTCAGCTGTTTTTATTTTCCGGAAGGAATCATTTCAAGAGACCATACTGCAGCTGCTCTAGGATGCTAGTAACCGTTCCTCGGAACATTTTTTCTCAACTCCATAAAATTATAGAAAAGTTCAAGAAGAAAAGTTCAAGGAATAAGTTACTGTGTAATTTGTGGCGTGGAAATGCAATTATTTCTAATTTCCAGGTGACGATATAGAGGCTAACAAGTTAGTTGTAGGTGATACCTTCTAGAGAATTTGGAACACATCCAAATCTAGACAGAGAGAGCTTGACTTATCAAAGATTTTCTCACAGGTCATTTTAGAAGGGCTGGGCACCATTTGAATATGTAAAAAGCCAATTTGCATGTGTAAATGGCCAGAGACATGTAATAGGAGTTTTAGAAAAGTTTCCACTTGCACAGGTATACCTGTGGCAAATGCAGTTATGAAGATGGGATGTTTCAAGTGTGGTTTTAGGCAGACCTGGAAAGTATAGGGGTAATTTTATAAGGAGCCATAGAACGTTACGCACCATCCTCATATACTTGTAAATCATGGATTTTTAGTGATTTGCATGCATTAATAGATTTTTGCATGTGTACTTTAAGCGGTTGCTTTTCTATAAGTATTTGCATAAGGTTGATGATGCGTACTTTCACTGTCGGCATGCCTGAGCGGAGCATGCAGTTACATGATCATTTTATAAAAATATGGACTTACCCGCACATTAGATACACATAAACATTTACACCAGCCATTTAGCCACATGCGTGTTTTGTTTCATAAAATAGGTGAGATAAATACATGTTAAAACATGCGGTAACCTATATGCCCCTTATAAAAAGACCCTCTACATATACATTTCCTATGTTGCAACAGAAATAGACGTATACCTCCTAAAATCTCTATGCTCCTGGGTATGCTTAAGTGTGAACTACTTGTTTGGACCTTGGATTTGGAAGAATATTGAGAAGGCAATGATGCTTACCCTTCTGGCATTTAGAGCCACCTCGAATGTCTAAAATTGTATGTGTCAGAGCATTGCTCCTTCAGTGGCTCCCCTTGGCTATGCAGTTTTTGTAAAGCAGATAGCAAAACCAACCTCTTCCATGTATATATGGCACCGTTGCCACACACAGAACCACTGAGTAATGTTGCTCTTTTTGAACATGTTTCTTTATAAAATAACTGTTCCCATATTTTTTTCTCATGGCCTGATACATATTTTTCAAGGCACTCCATGTTCGAGAAGCCTTTTTGTAGAATACACTGCAAGCTGTGAACATCGTGATTTGGATGATCCTTTGTTCACCCCTATGAATTTGGACGTTGCAGGCCTGATTTTATAGCAGGATGCCTTCCTGAGAAATCCAACAAGACATCTATTTTAAGCTTAATTTGTGAAGGGTTTTCAAAACCAGTTCTAACAGTTCCAGAACCACCTCTAATGTACATATTACAAGGCGCCTTGTAAGGTGGCTTATAAGGCACCCTGTAAGGTGCCTTATAAGGTGCCTTGTAAGGTGTCTTATAAGGCGCCTTGTAAGGTGCCTTGTAAGGTGCATTATAAGGTGCCTTGTAAGGTGCCTTATAAGGCGCCCTATAGGGCTCCTTAGGATAAGCGCCGTATTAGGCACCCCTGGGCAAGGCACCATAGAAGGCACCCTGGGCTATGGAACCATAGGTTAAGGTGGCCTAACAAGGTTACGGTGCCCTAGATTAGTGTGCCCTAAGGGCTGCAAGGTGCTGCAGGATGACATGCATGACCTGTGAGGAACAGAGACAGATGTAGCCCCAACACTAGATAGAGCACTCAGGAAAGGCAATGAACAGGTGAGTGAAGGAGGGAGAGTTGGGAGCCGCTGGACCTGCCATATCCAATGTGGCTGACAGTACCATTGACAAACATGGTGGGGGCAACTGTACCACAGCACAGGGTGTTGGCAATATAAAATACTGGAAATACAGTTGGTGGCAGATGATGGGAATACGTGTCCCCCAGTGGAGGTGGAGGTGGCAGGATAGTTACAATGATGGGTGGACAGAGGAGTGGTGGTGCCATGCAGATCAGGCACAGCCGAGGCAAGCATGAAGAGACGCAATGCAGGAAAGGGTAGCAGTGCAGGACATGGGGCGGCAGCCTGCACAGGCAGACAGGACTCTGCACAGCTGACAGACGCAGATAGATGGACCGAGGGAATGTTGGCAATTGTGGTGAGGGTATTATGGGCTGGCAGCACAGATCTGCAAAAAATATGACTATTACAGGCATGCACATTATTTGAGTAGGACAGGCATGAGGGGAGGGAACAATGAGGAACTGAACCCATGAACACTGCCGAGAATGGCATTGTACTAACCAGTCGGATATACCTCTGTGGTGTATGTCACAGCAATGGCTGGGTACAGAAGGACTGCAGGTCACCGCACAAACTGTCTGCTCTGAGTGCCAGGATATGGTAACCCTACCAGTACCCATGATGCAATGCACATGCTGAATAGCTGTCTACAGCTGATCACCAAATGGGGTCTGCACCTCTCTGGTACCTCAGCTTGGAAAGACGAACTGACAGTGTGTGATACTGGCACAGACCTAGCTACAGACCATGCCATTGTGCAGGTTCTAGTGCTTTGTGCTAGAGATAGGTCCTGCTATACATCCTCATCACTACCAGTGTGTGACAGGTGTTCCATTGCAGGCAGGTGTCACTGCCCCCTCCAGCACGGGCACACACACACCCCTGCCATGCTGACATGACCATATGCTGTCGGTGCTGGTAGTGCGCAGTCCCAGGCCATCCACTGTGTGGGTAGGTGGTCGCCTAGCGAGCGGGGTCTGGAGCAGGGGGCATACATGAGTATCCTCACATCTCCCCATCACCGCCTACCAATAGTATGTCCCTTCCGCTTGGGGGAGGGTTGGCTGGGGGGATGCCAGGTCAGTGCCCTGGCAACTGTTAGCCCGGGTGGATCAGGTAGATGTAGGTGGATTGTGTTTGGCCTTTGTCATCTGCTGTCTTGCTGATTTCCGGTTTCTATGTTCCTATGTGCCACTTAGGCACCCACCTAGTCCACTCTGTGCCCCAGATGCCCCCACTACATGTCCCGCCTGCAGCCCCCGATGCCCTACTATCACTTTTCTTGGGCTCCCTGCCTATGCTGTACATTGCTGACACTGAAATGGTTTCTCTCTCCTGCAAATGTGCATCTAACACAGGTTTTCATTCGTGGTAGGATTCAGCCCTTAAGTTCAACGCGTTAGTGTGGAAGGACCCTCTCCCCGCCCACTCCCCGCCCATTGACCCCCTTCTCTCCGCCCTCTCTCCACCCTCTGCGGTGTTTACCGCGGCCGGGAACGCTAACGCTCGTTAGGTAACGTTAATGAGCGTTAACGTTATATACCGCACGTTAATGTTACCTAACGAACGTTAACATAGTCGCTGCTATGTTACTGCAGTTTAGTAAACATACCCCTAAATCTCACTCTTTGGGATGGTTCACCCTTTGCATCTAAGAAGATAAGAACATAAGATATGCCATACTGGGTCAGACCAAGGTCCATCTAGCCCAGTATCCTGTTTCAGTGGCCAATCTAGGTCATAAGTACCTAGCAGTTTCCCCAAAAGACACAGGTTCCTCAATGCTTGTACTGGGTCAAGCAGTGATATCCTGGGTCCCTTTTAATAATGATGTATGGAGCTTTCTTCCAGGAACTTGTCCAAACCTTTTTTAAACCCAGCTATACTAACAGCTCTTACTATATCCTCCAGTAACAAATTCCAGAGTTTGATTACATGTTGAGCGAAAAAATATTTTCTCTTATTAGTTTTAAATAGGTTACCCTATAGCTTCATTGCATGTCCCTTAGTCTTTTTATATTCTCATGACTTAAACAATCGATCTATGTTTACCCGTTCCACGCCATTCAGTAATTTATAGACCTCTATCATATCTCCCTTCAGCCATCTCTTTTCCAGGTTGAAGAGCCCTAACCTTTTAACCTCTCTTCACAGGAGTATCCTTCCATCCCCTTTACCATTTTGGTGGCTCTTCTCTGTGCTTTTTCTAATAACACTGTGTCCTTTTTAGGATACGACGACCAGAATTGCACACAATATTCAAGGTGCGGATGCACTATGGAATGATACAGAGGCACTGGTGTTATTTAGATATACAACAGGAATCAACAAAAGTACAGTTTGCTTACATTTGTGTATTTCAAATAAGGCAAATATAATTTAGTTTATCAGATTTGAAGTGTGTACAGTATTTCAAGTTTTACATGCAAGTTTTATATTTTTATATTTTCTTTGATGTTATTTTGTGCATTGCAATACTCTAGCCTTTTGCACAAATTGGCAATTAATAAATTCCATACATAAGGTTGCCTACGTATTGCTGTTCTGTGATTCGTAGCTCCTTCTTCCAGTTAAGTTTTCTTTGCAGCTCATTCAGTATTTGCAGTTTATTTTTGCTTAGAAAAAATGTGCTAGGGCTCTTTCATTAATATATGAGGACCATGGATCAATTTTAATGAGCAATGAAAAAAAGTGCATTTCTCAGTACCACTGAGTACTCCTTCAAAAAAGCCCTGGATCAAGATGGGGTATCCTAGCTTGCTTTAATCGAGATACCAAAAGAAGATCAAAGCAGCACCAAGTGTGGCAGAAATAGCCCACCTCTGCATAGGCCAGATGCTCCGGCATCCAGACATGACTTTGAACATACAGGGTGGGGATCACGTGTCTACTAAAAGTTGTTCTGGAAAGCACTTTGCAATTTGGAGCTAACAGCTGAAGCACCCCCTAAATCCCACATTTTCCTACACCTACAAGGGTTGGTCATGCAGAACAATTATTCATTATGAAGGGCTCAGGGGGAAATGGAAGTACAATTATGGGAACTGTCCTTGCCCAACACTTATCGTAAGCAACCAGGTTCTGTCTCTGGTACTAGAAACGTATTTTTAGCTGAATCACAAGCCATTTACTACATATTAAATCAACTTTATCCATAGTAATAATTCATAGAAAGATGACAGCAGCATAGTTTTGCTTTGTGCACAGTAAAATGGAGTCTTCGAAATCAAAATGGAGTCTGGGACATGATCTTCTGTGGTCTACAGGCCTGGTTACATCCCATAGTCCAAACGCTCTATCCCTTCTAACTACTCAGCCCCAGAACAGCTCAAAGGCAGGCACTGTGACCCTTATCTATAGTAATACCACTGACACAACTTCTATCCTGGTTACTGAATCTGAATGCCCACCATTTCCATGGATACATTTCTAAAACTTGTCCCATTCACCTGGAATTTTATGACGTTTGAACTGTAGTGCAAAGTTTAGGTGAAGACACTACTTCTGCCACAATTGCAAACCGTAATGAATGTATTCATAGATCTACTGCTACAAGAAAGAAATTAAGAAGGCTGTATACATTTGTATGGTTCCCTGAAAATAAGAAAAATAAAGAGATAATATATTAACATACCTAAGCCCAATGTTGAATCTAGAGATTACCCTAGGAGTCTGCCAAGTACTGAGAAGTCTGAACAGACACTTGTGTTGACAGGGCATGGGCAGTTGGGTGTTTTATTATTTTGTCTGACTTATGTACTGTACATTTCATATTGTTTGTGTACAACTCTCTGGGCAGTACCTGTGTATTGTTGGTGAGGTACAGAAGAAAGACATGAAATTAAATAAAATACTGGAAAAAAGAGCAGTAATATCAGGGAAAATCTGCCTGATTAACCCTTTCCAGGCTGAGCCCAGAACTCTCGGGATCCAAAATTCTGACTAAATATTCCTATGAAATGGTATATAATACATGACCATAGCAGAAGGAAAAACACTATTAGAACATATTGAATAAGATGGGTACAATTTTCCTGAAATATGCAAAAATTAACCCGGCTGCAGAATGTGTATTAAAATATTAAAGTAGGCCTTCAAAGGGTTAAAACTGCTCCTTCAGAGCTAAGCTCTCTTTGCAATAATGCAAGTACAGTATTAAGAAGAGTGCTAGTAGTAAGTCCGGGAGATCAAGCTCATACCTGATGTACACTGCTTTAAGGAGGAGGCTTGCATCTACCATGATATGTGTCAAACAATCTCATTTGGAGATACTGACCAGAGATAAACTATTTTATCCTTTGATCTATACAGCATCTCATCTGCTTGTAATTAGCCAGATAATTATGCGCCATCTATTATAGTAACAGAGAGAGAAATGGCAGAATCAGCACAAAACATGCAAGCAATGAGCTGTATCACCATAGTCAAGGCTTCAGAACTTGCAACATTAAAGGAATTCAGATTATTTGGCTATTTTATACACTTTGTAACTCAAGTCCTTATTTCAATTATATCAGCAAATTTCTGGCTAGCTCACTGAAAAGTCAATGTTCCTGAAAGGTTCTCTGTTGAAAGTCAGAAATAAGACTCTGTGCAGTGGAGACTGGCATGCACACTCAAACCATTTAACTTGCACAAAAAATTAGCATGCATGCTAAAATGATCTGAAAAGATGTTAGCATGCATGAGCTATAATCTAGCATGCTTGCTCATATAAATGAAGGAACATTGCTTGCAAATGAGGCTTTAATGTGTGCAGAATAAATAGTGAACTGTGTTCTCCACATACTGTTTAGCAAACATATTCTGAGGCCTAAAATTTAAAACGTCCCTTGGAAAAGGTGTTACATTTTTACTGTGCATGCTAAGGCTAAAAAGTGCTTGTTGTAAGTATCATTGAGTCAATGTTGACTCCTGGAGACCCTGTTTCCATAAAAGCTGCCGAACCATGCCCAGGAAAAGGACCTCAGAGTAATTGTTTCTGAGGATCTCAAAATGGCGACAAGGCAGTGGCCAAAGCAGAAGGATGCTGGGTTGCATACAGAGGAATTACCAGCAGAAAGGAAGAGGTACTAATGCCACTGTACAAATCACTGGTGAGGCCTCACTTGGAATATTGTGTTCAGTTTTGGAGACCATATCTTACAAAGGATATAAAAAGACTGAAAATGGTTCAGAGGAAGATGACCAAAATGATTTTGAGCCTGTGCCAGAAGACATTTAAAAAGATATGATATAGACCTTTAAATACTTAAAAAGTATTAATGAACAAACAAACCTTTTTCAAAGACGGGGAAGCTGTAATACTTGAGGGCATAACATGAAACTGCAAGGGGGTAAACTGAAAGGCAGCGTCTGCGTGAGTGCCCCTGTGAGCAGCAACGATCATCACACGGTGTGGTTTGAGATAAAAGCCATGGTACAGGCCAATCATAGCACGCTCAAAGTCCTAAACTTCAAAAACACTGACTTCAATAAAATGGCCGAGTACCTAAAGGAGGAGCTGACAGGGTAGAAGGAGATTAGGGAAGTGGAATTGCTATGGGCTAAACTAAAGGTGGCAATAAAAGGGGCAACAAATAAATATGTAACAAAAGTAAACAAAAACAAGAGAAGAAGAAAACCTATTTGGTTTTCCAAAGAGGTGGCTGCTCAAATAAAGGCAAAAAACACAGCTTTCGCAAAATTCAAAAGCTCGCAAACAGAAGAACACAGAAATGAATACAGGATCACACTCAAAGAGACAAAGAGAGAAATAAGGATAGCAAAATCAAAGGCAGAGGAAAACATTTATTTAACTGTATTTATATACCGCTTTTCACCGGGTCAAAGCGGTTTAACAAGGAAGGGGGGGGGGGTGGACAGTAATCAGTGTAGAGGGGGGGGGGAGAGCCGTCACCGGGGGGGCCAACACTGATGATTCAAACAGGTAGTAAAGACTTAGGCAATAGACATAGGTCTCTTCTAGGGTATTTTGGGGATTTGGCTGAGGGACTGTGGGATGTCAGTGGAGGTTGTCTGCTTCTGGTCCAAGGTATTCCTGAAAGAGGATGTTTTTTAGTTTTTTTCGGAACTCGGGTAGATCGGCAGTGTTTCTGATTTGGCTCGGTAATGAGTTCCAGAGGGAGGGTGCGTATAGTTCAAAGGCTCTGTTGCAGGTTCATTGATTATATTTTGTTCGTTCATAGGGGATGGTAAGAACGTTGCTGGTGGTTTGTCGGGTTGGTCTGTTGTGGGTGGGCTGGGGTAGTAGGGAGCAGAGGTGGGAAGTCTGTGTTTGATGGAGGGCTTTGTGTATAAGCAGGGGCAGTTTTGTATTTGATCCTTGCTTTGAGTGGAAGTATTTTTAGATCCCTCAGGACTGGGGTGATGTGGTCGTGTTTTTTTGCTTTCCGGATGATCCTTGCAGTGGTATTCAGGGCAGTCCATAGTGGGGTTGGTGTGGGTTGGAGGAAGTCCGTGATAGATTATGTTGCAGTAGTCCAGGTGGGGGAGCGTCATAGCCTGCATGACAGTTCTGAAGTCCTGTGGATTAATGAGTGGTCTGAGCCGTTGTATTGTTTTTGCTTTGTGGAATATTGTCTTTGCAGTCTTTTTTATCTGTGGAGTAAATGTGAGTGCTTGGTCTATAGTGATTCCCAGATATTTTATTTGGGGTTGAATCTTTATTTGGGTGGTTCCCAATATGAGGTGTGGTGGTGGGGTGAAGTTTGGATCCTTTGTTACTATGAGGGCTTCAGTTTTTTTGATGTTGATGGTTAGATTGTTTCTTTGCAGCCAGTCGGAGATCTCAATGATGCAGTCTGATAGTTGGTTATTTGTTGGGTTGGTTGTTGTGATTGGTCCATAGAGCATTATGTCATCTGCGTATATATGGTAGTTGATGTTATGCTTTCATATGATTGAGTAGAGTGGTTGTAGATAGATATTGAAGAGCATGGTGGATAGTGTGGAACCTTGTGGTACTCCTTGATGTTGTTGGAAGGGCGGGGGGGAGGTTGTTGTGTTTGTGCGGATCAGTTGTTGTCTGTTTGTCAGGTAGGAGCGGAACCATTGTAGTACGGTGTCCTTAATTCCTATTTCCTGGAGTCTGTGTAGGAGAATTCTGTGGGAGATGGTGTCGAAGGCTGCGGATATGTCTAGGAAGAGCATGGCGTATCCAGAGTGTTTGGCTTGCGTGCCTTTGGTGAGGGTGTTCAGTAGCATCGTCATGAGGGTTTCAACTAGATGGTATGGGCGAAATCTGTGTTGTTGCGGGCTAAAGATGGCTAAAGATGCTAATTGTGGCGACAAACCCTTCTTCAGGTATATTCGGGAAAGGAAGAAGATCAGAGGTGGAATTGCAGGACTCAGAAGTGCTGTGAACGGACTCGTGGAAAGTGACATTGAAAAAGTGAAATTGCTAAACGAATACTTCTGCTCTGTTTTTACTAAAGAAAGTCCCGGCGAAGGACCACCTGTGACTCCCAAATATAAAAATGGGAATGAAGTAGATACCATGCCATTCACAGAAGATGATGTGTTAGAACAACTTGCGAAACTGAAAGTGGACAAGGCCATGCGACTGGATAAGATACATCCCAGGATACTGAAAGAGCTCAGAGAGGTTCTTGCAGGACCATTAAAGGATGTTTTCAACAGATCCTTGGAACAGGAGAGGTTCCTCAGGACTGGAGAACGGCTGATGTCATACCTCTACACAAAAGTGGTGACAGGGAAGAAGTGTCAAACTACAGGCCCGTGAGCCTTACCTCGGTGGCGGGAAAAGTAATGGAGGTGCTCCTGAAAGAGCGAATAGTGAACTTTCTCAAAACCAACAGGTTGCAAGACCCGAGGCAACATGGTTTTACCGAAGGACGATCTTGCCAAACAAATCTGATTGGGTTCTTTGACCGGGTGACCAGGGAGCTAGATCAGGGGCATGCGATGGATGTCATCTACCTGGATTTCAGCAAAGCCTTTGATACTGTTCCTCATAGGAGGCTTATCAATAAACTCAGTAGCTTGGGAATGGTAAATTGGATCAGAAATTGGTTGACTGACAGACAGAGGGTGATGGTAAATGGAGCTCACTCGGATGAAGGGAAGGTGATTAGCGGTGTGCCCCAGGGGTTGGTCCTGGGCCCGGCACTCTTCAATGTATTTGTGAGTGGTACTGCTGAAGGACTCAATGGAAAAGTCTATCTTTTTGCAGATGACACGAAAAGTTGCAACAGAGTGGACTCCCCCGGGGGAGTGGTTAACATGAGGAAAGATCTACAAAAGCTGGAAGAATGGTCTAATGCTTGGCAATTAAGATTTAATGCAAAGAAGTGCAGAGTCATGCACTTGGGTAGCACAAATCCAAGGGAAATGTACGCGATAGGGGGCGAGAGGTTGGTGTGCACGGATCAGGAGAAAGACCTCGTTGTGATTATTTCTGAAGATCTCAAGGTGGCAAAACAGTGCGACAAGGCGGTGGTAAAAGCCAGGAGGATGTTGGGCTGCATACAAAGAGGAATCACCAGCAGAAAGGAAGAGGTACTTATGGCATCGTACAAGTCACTGGTGAGGCCTCACTTGGAGTACTGTGTTCAGTTTTGGAGACCGCATCTTGCAAAGGATGTAAAAAGACTGGAAATGTTCAGAGGAAGGCGACCAAAATGATTTGGAGCCTGCATCAGAAGCCTTATGAGAAGAGGCTTGAAGACCTAAACATGTACAATTTGGAGGAGAGGAGGGACAGGGGAGATATGATTCAGACCTTTAAATACTTAAAAGGAAATAATGAACAAACAAACCTCTTCCAAAGACGGGGAAGCTGTAAAACTAGAGGGCATAACAGGAAGCTGCAAGGTGGTAAATTGAAAGGCAATGTCAGGAAATATTTTTTCACAGAAAAGGTGGTGGATGCTTGGAATGCCCTCCCGATGGAAGTGGTGGGAGCAAACACGGTGACAGAATTGGGCATGGGACAGACACAGTGGATCCCTTTACAGCAACAGGATAAAATCAAAGTAAACTGAACCATCTAATTTTTCAATAAATAGGGGTGTCTTGCATGGAATGGTTGGTTCACCCCTAAACAGGGACATGGGGAGGGGTGGCCTGCATGGAGCGGCAGGTGCACCTACGCTTGCCATCATGCTGGACAGACTAGATTGACCATGCTGGTCTTTATCTACTGTCATTTACTATGTTACTATGAAATACATTTTCACTGAAAGGATGATGGATGCTTGGATTGCCCTCTCGATGGAAGTGGTGGGGGAAAATACAGTGACAGAATTCAAAATGTCATGGGACAGACACAGTGGATCACTGCATAGAAACAGGATAAAATCAAAATAAAGGTAAGTGTCTCTGATATCTCAACAAGCAGAGGTGACCTGCACGGACCAGTGGGTACACCCTAAACAAAGAAATGGGGTGGGGTGACCTACATGGAGCGGCGGGCGCACCTACTCTTGCCACCTTGCTGGGAAGACTAGATGGACCATGCTGGTCTTTATCTGCCTTCATATACTATGGGGTCATTCCGACCTGCGAATAGTGGGAATGGACATCCTGTTGGGACGTCCATTCCCACTATTCGCCCCCCTTGCCAGCCCCAGCAAAAGCCTTCCCTTACAAACAGCGAGTTTATACTGGAAAGCCTAGACGGGGGGCGAGAGGGTGCATTCCAGAGGCAGAGCAAAGGCGAGACATGGGCGGACCATGACCTCGGATGTTCAGGGCCAATTGAGAGATTGGCCCTGTATGCCCAGGGCCTCGGAACTAGACAGGGGACCTATTCCACCTCAGGTGTGGAATAAGTTCCCCTGGATGCAGCATTTCTTCGGCGGTCAGTGTGGACAGGTGAGGCAGGGGTGGAGGAAGTGCCTTACAGCTGGATCCTGGCCATGAGAGGCCAGATTGAAAGTCCGGCTGCAGGGAAAGGAGTTTATCTGTGGTGGCCGGCATTAGCAGCTCCTGAATGGAGTCACAGTGCCATGGTGACGGGATGCCATGGATCTGAGGCTCTATTCTGGAGCCTGACTCCGCTACTTGGGTAGTCACTGGGATGTACAGCTGGGCAGAATCAGGTCCTGGTGTGCACGTCCAGGAGCTAGACCCGATTCTTATCCTGCAAATGCTAACTTTGGATGGTCTGATTCTGCCTGGATGTACAGGGGATGGACAGCCAGAGTGGAATAGGCCTCTATTTTACTATGTAATGGGTAGTGGGGTGGCATTGGGTAGGGTTGAGTGGGTGATTTTTTTTTTTGGAGACTGCTTATCTAGAAGGTCTAGAAGGTGTAGGTGGGGTGGGTGGAATTGTGTGTAGAGGAATCTGCACATAGCTGTCTATTTCCTGGGCCACGATCATCAGAGTAAAGTTTATGAAGAGAATTGCATTCAATAAGGAGCTCAATTTTTCTCCTCTTTCCACAGATTTTCATGATCACTCCCTTTCTCACCAATTTCACAGGGCTTTCTTGCTAATTATCAAAGAGACCTCTTTAGTTTATGTGTGGTGGACCATGAATAGTAATATTATTGGGGGCAAGGGGAGGGGAAGGGAAACCTGAAGAATATCCATTGTACAGGCTTAATGAACCCTTTTCAAAGAAACAAAGATGCTATGGAGGGCAGTAGGGGCTCTTCTCTACTCTGGCCCTTCCCAGATGGAACTGAGGGGGGGGGGGCATAGAACAGAGAAAAACAATATGCAACAATGTGAGTATGAGAGGAAATTAGTTGAAATCAAAGATTACTGAATGTCTGCATTTGACTTTTTTTTTTATTATTTATTTATGCAATTTTAACAAAAATACAAGAAAACCCTTGTACAGAGAGGGCAAAATTCTAACATACAAAAATAACTTCCCAAAGAAAACACAATCTCCAGGAAAAGCCCATTAGACCACAATAAAGAGGCAAAATGGGTCACAAAATACAGGATAAATTGAACAGGTAGCACTACAAAGGAAATAAAGCAGATTAAGGGAGAGTGTACTATTACATTCCGAACTAGCTCTCATTGACAGGAGAGCCACTCTGAGAGGGAATTGGAAAAGGGCCCTGCACATTAGGCAATCTAGAGGAAATAAAACTGGCCAGCTGAGAGGGATCAAAGAAAAGGTAACTGTGCCCAGCAAATTTTACTAGGCACTTACAGGGAAAGCGAAGAAAAAACAACCCTCCCAGCTGAAGCACCCCAGATCGATACATCAGAAACTGTCGCCTTCTCTTCTGGGTAGCCCTGGAGACATCAGGAAATATTCGCAGGTGGGAGTCCAAGAACACCTTACATGGTGACCGGAAGAACAATCTCAGTAACCAGTCTCTGTCCGCCTCTAGGGCAAAAGTGACCAGCAGGGTAGCGATCATTCCGGCCCCAGTCGGGGACCTCTCTAAAAAAGTGGAAAGATCCAAACTGTCCACAGACAATACCTGATGCTCATCTGTATCCACAGGGACAGCCTTGGCAGTCGGTAAGTAGAAGGCCTTGGAGATAGGAGGAACCGAATCAGCAGAGACCTAAAGAGTGGTTACCAGAAACCTTTTAAACAATTCAATGGGAGTCACTTATGGAACTTTTGGAAAATTCAATATCCTAAGGTTCCGGCTTCTTGCAACATTTTCAAGAAATTCCAACCACCTATGCAACACACTAGAATCCTTGGCAAATGTTTGGGAGACTTCCTGAACTTGCCCCAGTCAGCTCTGCTAGAGACCACTTTGGCAGTAAGCTCAGTCTGACCAGATTCATATAGCTTTAATTTCTGCCCAAACACATGGAATTGCTGCATTATAGACTGAAACTGTGCCATAATATTAAGAGACATAGATGAAAAGGCAGACCAAAGTGTATCAGGAGTAACTACTTCAGGTCTCACCAATTTATGTCCTAGGTCTTCCCCACCAAAAAGAAGTTGTTTACCCGAAGAAGAAGTTGGCAGTTCCTCTGAAAAGTGCAGTGCCGAAGATGACTCATTCCATTTTCCATCCTCATCGCCGAGAAGCACTGCCGGAGAAACCAGCACCGGTAATTCTTTTCCGGGGCTGGGCAGTTGCATCTGCAGATCACACGGCGTGCCCACCAATTCACTCACGCCCATACTCGGTGACCGCTGCAAGAACTCTCCTTCCGGTTGCGTCGGCGCCGATTGGAGCTCTGGGCTAAGAGAAACCTCTAAGCCCTTGGCGCTGGGAGGCCTTCCTTCCGTCTCCACAGCGCTCAACAGGCGCACCGGAGCTACTCCACTACTCCCACCTGGGACCACGAACAAATCCATGGCCCCAGTACTCGCTGTCTTCACGGTAACCAAAGTTTCTTCTGCAGGAGTTGTAGCCAGCTTGGCTTTCCTCTTCCTGCCTGCATGCGGCATCAAGAGTCCTCACCAGCCAGTGGAAAAAGGTAAAACAATCGATAAAGCAGGAGACCCCTCAGAGCAACGTCAGCAAGCATCTGCTCAGGTCACCATCTTGCCTCCTACATTTGACATTTATTTATTTAACATTTCTTATATACTGCCTTTCATGATATCAAGGCAGTTTACATTGAACAAACTGAAATTCCATTGAACAGTGCATTATAACTTGGAGATAACTATTTTACATTGAACATGGGCTATGGAGGGTTAAGTGGCTTGCCCAGGACCACAAGGAGCACCTGTGGGACTAGAAACCCCAGTCCATCCAGCCCAAGGTTGCTGTCCTCTAGTGGGATTTGAACCCCTGACCTTCCAGCCTAAAGTACCTTGCCCCAACCACTAGGCCACTCCTCCACTCAATTGTGGATAGATTAGCTCATTCTTCTCATCAGAGGTGTTTTTTAGACTGATAAAAAGTTGGATGCAAGGTAACCAGACACAGAAGCAAGGGAGAAAAGGCCAGATAATAGAAGTCAGTTCAGAGTGATTATTCTGTGAATTGTGTGGAGAGTGCAGTGATCCTCAAGTACCAAGAAATGTAGTCAGAGACCAAGAAAAGTTAGTAGAAAGATACAGAGATTCTGCTCATCATGTTGGAGGCAACAGATTTAAGAGGGATTTTCAAGCACACCTTGATAAACTGCCTATATGTGTTAGATCTTGTGAACTCCAAAAAGGTGGCTCTCTTTGGGACACCACAAGTAAACATCGAACATTTGCTGTAAATCTGAGAGACTGAGATCACACACCACATACCTTGGCTTAAGAGTGAGGTTCATTGTTACCATGGTCTGTGCAAAACCAATCCATTTGAAGAAATGGCCCAAAAAGATGTTACATTCATTTTACTTACTATATGGACTGAAGAAATTAGTCTTCTTGCTAACAAAGCACTTGGACGTATCCTCTGTGGTGATATTTCATTTCAATTAATGCTCACTTATAGACCACATTCTGGGGAACCAGATAGGCCTGCCCAAAGTAGCATAAAAAATGTAAATTAAATACAGTCTAAAATGAATAAAACAAGAAATATGAAAATCACAAATAAAGACTGCATACAAAAAGATTTATTTATTTATATTTTTATTTATTTATTTATAGTTTTTCTATACCGCGCTATTTACCATCAGCGCGGTTCACAGGCAACAAACTCGCACAGCAGGGAAAGCCATACTGCGTTTTACATTGAACAGGGAATTGAACACATTTTACATTGAACAGGTATTGAACATGGAACACATGCTAACAATAATGGTTCAGAGGAAAGCGACCAAAATGATTTGGAGCCTGTGCCAGAAGACGTATAAGAGACTTGAAGATCTAAATATGCATACCCTAGAGCAGGGCTGTACCGACGGTGAAAAGCGTCCTGTGCGAGTTGAACCTCGGGCGTGCGCCCCCCCCCCCCCCCCGCACCTCCATCTAGTCACTTTATGGGGGCGGGAGAGAAGAGGCGCGCACCCGATGTGCAACTCGCCAGCACACTAAGCATGTCTGGATCCTCCCGGAGAGACCAGACCTGCTTAGTGTGCTGGTGAGAAGACTTAAGGGGCACATTTCGGCTCTCTGCCGCTGCCTGCCGCTGCTAAAGTGGCAGTAGCAGGCAATGGCAGAGAGACGAAATGCGCCCCTTAAGTCTTTGCGCCCTGTGTGGCCGCACTGCTTGCACAGGGCTCAGTACGGTCCTGCCCTAGAGGAGAGGAGGGACAGGGGCGATATGATACAGACTTTTAAATAAAAAGAGTATCAATGAACAAACAAGCCTTTTTGAAAGGAGGGAAAGCTGTAAAACTAGAGGGTATATGATGAAGATGTAAGACGGTAAACTTAAAAGCAAGATCAGGAAATACTTTTTCACTGTAAGGGTGATGGATACATGGAATGTCATCCTGATGGAGGTGGTGGGGGCAAATACAGTAACAGAATTCAAAATGCCATGGGACAGATAGTGGATCCCTTTATAGCAAGAGGATGAAATCAAAGCAAACTTAAATATCTTTTATTCATCAATAAATAGAGGGGGACTGACCTGCATGGAGCAACAGGTACAACCACTCTAGCCACCTTACTGGGCAGACTTAATGGACCATACTAGTCTTTATCTGCCATCATATGCTATGTTACTATGTTACATCATATTTAAAAAAAATCTCTCTATACAAAATATCTTCCAATAAACCATTGAGAATCCTACTTCAGGGGCCTACTCAGTTGCATTAGCTGTTGATAAGGCATTTAACATGCACTAGTAGTAAACACAAGCACTATGCTAACAGTTAACAGTGATGCCTTAGCAGTTGAACATGCATTATCCGCCACATTAACACTAATGCAGAAGAGATGTAAAATGATCCATGGGAAGGTGCGGTATATAAGTGATTGTTAAATAAATAAATAAATAAATAAAATAAATATGCATGAAACATGCTGGAAGATAAGTACTTGTTGTGAAACAGTCCTAATATGTATTCTTTTGCAAGAGGTTAAAAACCATGCTGTTTCAGGAAAGCTTTATACTAAAACTCTTCTGCAGATTACATTTCACAGAAATACAGAAATGATTTCAGTTATTGGTATAAATTATATTCAGTTATTGGTTAAGGCATGACTGGCTTGCTTTTATCCTTTTGTGCCTTGTTTTTATCTTTGATGTTATTTGTCTTTGGCTGGCTTTGTTTTATCTTTTAGGTTAGGTTGGATTGTTTGCTTTTTATTCCTATACTGTTATTTCTGTTTAATAAGTAAATATAAAGTTATGTAAAGTTAAGCTTGTTAGACTTGCTCCATGTCCACTGCCAGTGACTGGTAGACACAGTGGTATAAAAAAGCTGCTAAATAAATAATTGAAATAAATGTAATACATTAAGGGCCTGATTCTGTCCCGCACGTACATCCCCTTTGTATGTCTGGTCTGAGCCGGACGTACAAAGGGGATCGCGATTCTGATCCCATAGAGTATGTCTAGCCCCGCAAGATAAGAAGCATGAACAGGCCTGTACGTGCAGGCTGGGACTATGATTCAGTTCTGGCCTGCATGTACAGCCACAGCCCAGCTAATTCAGTCAGGGCTGTTAAATGGAGACGCGGCGCCATGGTGTCATGTTGCCATGGCACCGTGGCTCAATTTAAAAGCTGCGATGCCAACCACTGGGTTAAAGTGATTATTCCCTGCAGCCTGACCCCCGATCAGCCTCCTAAGGCCAGGGTCAGGCTACGGGGAATAATACTTGGCCCCCCCCAGCCCCATCCTGGGGTGAAATAACTTCCCCGGACATTTTGCCAGCCCTGGATGTACAGGGCCAACATTAGAATTGGCCCTGTACGTCCAGGGCCGGCAACCGCCCACTGCCCGCCCACTCTCCGCCCCCGGGCCACCCATTCCTCGCCGCCGACATGAATAGCGGGGATGGACGTCCTGTTGGGAGTCCAACCCCGCTATTCATGTCACAGAATAACCCTCAAAGCATGTAAATCACCTTGGGGCATGTTTATTAAAGTGCAGTACCTGGTAGCGTGGCGTTTAGCATGCAGTTTGAGTACCATGCAAAAACATAGCACATGCCCTCATGCTAAAAGTCCCATGTTAACCAGGTAGCAAGCAATGGAGTGAGGACTGCGTGGATCAAGGATGGAACAGAAGGATTGATGGTGTGTTTCTGGTAGCTCATGGTAACTGTGCTTGCTGCCCTTAGTTCAGGTGCATGTAATGCCACTTCATGGGTGTCGTTAAGTATGCCCGCATGCCAGCTTACACATTGCTGTGTCTTTGCACTGTGCTAATTGTAGGGGGTTGGACGCACATGCCCTCTGAAGGTAGCACGGGCCCCCGTGCTGGTAACGCAGCCCACACACATTATCAGTGCAAGCTTTAGTAAACATGCCCCCTGGAGCATAATTGGGTATAAGTGAGAAATATTCAAATTAATTAATAGGATTTTTATTACATTTATTTCTCATAATTCCCAGTGTACATTTACACAGGCAATCTTTTGAACATAAGACATATGCATTCCTTCTCACCATTTTAGGATGCAGACTGTACACCTCACTGTCTTATTCATAATAGGTCGGCAAATTAAATCAAGGAACTGATGAGTAGTTTGAGAAAGGAGATAGTATTGTAGGGACAAGCACACTGAAAACACAACTGCTGTAACCACCCTCCCCCCGCCCCCAGGGAAAAGTATCAATTAATGTGAAGTTCTCAATAGCTGTCTCATTTTCATATTGGAATTTGTATCAAAATAAACCAACATGCACAAGAACCATACTATAGCCTTGCACTTAATTTAGCTACCGATGAATCATAACGCTAATAATGAAAGAAAACTTTGGAATTTGAGGTTGAAATGCAGTCACCATATGATAAATTGCATTCAGGAACACTGGTATCCTAGGTTATTCCCTCATTTCCACATTCTTACTCTTCCTCCAGTCCCTACTCGTTTAGTATTGTGAGACCTGAATAAGACACCTTTTGTTTTGCTCTTCGTTGCCACACAGACAGCATTCAGCATTTCTCAAGGACATTCTGCGGCTCCCTGCTCTTTTCCCAGGCTTTCAATTTTCAGCTGAAAGCACATAAGAAGGAGAGTTGTTTGGTGCTGTGTGAGTGAACCATCGTCTGACAGTGATGTCACTGCCAAGTCCTGTAGTGACTGGCTACTGCCAAACGGGTCATATTCTGCACACACAGAGCCTCAATCAGCTTACAACTAAATCACATCTGAGCCCAAGCTGCCCTCGCAAAGACAGTTGGGGTGGGGGATGCATTCATGGCCTCACAAAGCATCAGTGGTGAATGAAACTTAAAGGGCCCGCTCTCCATGAAGAGACTGTTTCTCCCTCTGAGACACAAGTCTGCTGGGGTGTGCTTGCGGACCAACTAATGACACCAGACAGGGTTACTTGAGTTCATCATGTGACATTGCTGGTAGTGAAGACAAATGAATTCAAAGGCAGCAGCGACTCAGGAACGGGGTCACAAAGATTTTTTGTCACAGTGACAAAGCCAAAACGTGAGAAGCTTTTGAAATGACTAGAGCAAGCCAGTTAAGTCCCATCAGCATGCACTTTTTAATTACTCATGTCCAAAGCCACATCCTCATTTTCCAGCTTATAATTTTAAAAAGATGAAAAATTAATATTTATCAAGACGTCAGTTCTATTTTGCTAAATGCTAGTTCATTGTGTACACGATTACAAAGCCATATGATATGGAATGATGAAGAATATCTTATAAAATGAAATATTTTCAAGTTCTACTTAAAAAATATTCCTTGCTATAATTTCCAGATCCAAAATATGAAAAAGTAGATACGGTGTAGTGTACTAAGAGACCTTTTTACTAAAGGGTTGCACTTACCATGCAATTAGTGGCAAAATTAAGGTGCAGCGCTTCAGTGCTTCATGCCAGGGGTGTACCCAGCAAGTTCCCAACACAATTCAGCACCAGAACGTGTGGCATAATAAATGCAGGTGCGCCTAAGGACACCCATAAAAGTATATATAGTTCGCTGAACTTGCACTAATTGCTACTTTGCTGCTGAATACACGGCAATTGCCTTCACACTAGTGGCGATATGCCCTCTGTGCCCACTTTCCATCCCTAACCCACCCCCTTTCTTTCCTAGTGCGTGATGGCCACTTACTGTGCGTTCTAGCAGCCAGTAGCTGGCATGCATTCACGTTAGCATTCTCAGCTGCTAGTTACTGCATGTTAAAATGCTCATTAGCGTGATGGCACATTTTAGATGCCATCTGGGTTGTCCAAGTCAAAACACCAAAATTCCATTGGAAGGGCAGCAGAGGAAGCAGACACGTATAACTAGCATCTAAAATTGACCTATCTCCATCCCCAAAGATAGAAGTCTCTGAAATTAAGAAGGCCATATAATTTTAAAACACTGATATACTATTATGAGCGGTTCACAACAATAAAAACATGCAGAATAAAGTCCTAGACATATACAGGGGAACATTTGATTTCAATATGGACATTAGCGATTCTGGCAACACACATGTCTGCACTAGCATTTCCAAATGTGCACATGTACATGTATCTCAGCCTGCAAAAGTATGCAAAGAGATCTTCTTTGAGGGGGAGGAAAATATCATAGCAAGAAGAAGAAATGCCCCTGTTATTACTAATGCTGTAAGTTGGTCAAATTCCTATTCATCTCAAGGAGCAGGTCTAGAGATTGATGTGTCCACTAATGGTGTTCCATGTGTGGCATTTTGAAATTGGGGTGCATGGTTCAGAAGGATGTATTCTTGAAAGATACTAGCAAAAGAGGAAAGTTAGGGCATCCCAACAAAGAGGTTCTAATAAAAATAAAAAGTAACCCAGATGCTCTTAAGTACAGAACTGAAAGATTCCAAATCACCCCTATCAACTGATAACCAGATTAGTATGAATAAAATACAACCTCTAAAACGTCTGTATGCAAATGCTAGAAGTCTAAAAAATAACATGGGAGAGCTAGAATATATAACACTAAAGTAAAAGTTAGATATGATTGGCATCTCAGAAACCTGGTAGAAGGAGGACAACACATGGGACACTGATACCTGGGTACAAACTATATTGTAGTGATAGGGTAGATCAAAAGGCAGGGGTTGTACTCAATGTTAGAGAGGGCATTGAGTCACATAGGATTAAAGTTTTGCAGGAAACAAAATACACTGTAGAATCTCTATGGATAAAAATCCCATAACAAAAAGGAAGGAAGGCAATGGCAGTGGGGGTGTACTACCAGCTGCCTGGCCAGAATGAATGGATGGATGTTGAAAAGCTGAAAGAAATCAGGGAAGCTAACAAAAGTTGCAATACAGTAATAATGGATGATTTCAATTACCCCAATATCAACTGTGTCAATGTCACAGCAGGTCATGATAGAGAGAGAAAGTCTCTAGATGAAATAAATGACTGCTCCTTGGAACACCTGGTTCATGAACTGACAAGATGGGAAGCTATTCTGGATTTAGTCCTTAGTGGAATACTGGATCTGGTGCAAGACGTAATGGTTTTGGGGCCATTGACAATAGAGATCATAGCATCATTGATTTAATAAATGGAAGAAGAATGGCAAGGAAATTCACAGTAATACATTTTAATGTTCAAAAGGGAGACTATGATAAAATAAGGAAAATAGTTAAGAAAAAAACTAAAAGGAAGAGATGCAAAGGTTAAAGATTTACATAAAACATGGGCATTGTTTAAAAGTACTATCTCGGAGGCCCAGAACAGATGTATTCCATGCTTTAAGAAAAGTGGAAGGCAGGCCAAAAAACTGCCAGCATGATTTAAAGGTGAGGTCAGAGATGCTGTCATTACCAAAAAAAACATCTTTCAAGAAATGGAAAAAGGAGCCAAATGATGAACACGGGAAACAACATAAACATTGGCAAGATATATGCATGACATTGTTAAGGCAGGCAAAGAGAGAATTTGAAAAGAAGTTGACTGTGGAAGCAAAAACAGAATCTAAAAACTTTTTCAAGTACTTATGTAGCAAAAAACCTATGAGAGAGTCAGTTGGACCATTAGATGAGAGAGGGATAAAAGGGCACAAAGTGAGGACAAGGCCATAGTGGAGAGCCTGAATGAATTATTTGCTTCTGTCTTTACTGAAGAAGATGTAGGGAAGTTACCCATTCCTGAAATGGTATATAAAGATGATGTATCAGAAGAATTGAAAGAAATATTGATAAACCAAGAAGATGTATTACAATTATTTGATAAACTGAATAATAGCAAATCACCTAGCCAGATGGTATACATCCAAGGGTGTTGAAAGAACTGAAATATGAGATTGCAGACCTACTATTAGTAATCTGTGAACTATCATTAAAATCATCTGTAGTACATGAAGATTTTAGAATAGCTAACGTAACGCCAATTTTTAAAAAGAGTTCCATGGGTGATCTGGGAAACTAGACCAGTGAGACTGACGTCAGTACCAGGCAAAATGGTAGAAACTATTATAAAAAATAAAATTACTGAAAATGTAGATTTTCATGTTTTTATGTGAGAAAGCCAACATGGATTTAGCCAAGGAAAGTCTTGTCTTACTAATCTGTTATATTTTTTTGAGGGTGTGAATAAACAGGTAGACAAAGGTGAGACAGTTGATATTATTTGTCTGGATTTTCAGAAAACCATTGACAATGTCCTTTATGAGAGACTTTTGGCAAAATTAAAAAGTCATGTGATTGGAGACAAAGTAGTATTGTGGATCAGGAACTGGTTAAAAGATAGAAAGCATAGAGTAGGTTGAAATGGCCAGTTTTCTCAATGAAGAAAGGTGAATAGTGGAATACTCAAGGGATCTGTGCTAGGCCCGCTACTTTTTAACATATTCATAGATGACCTGGGAATAGGAATAATAAATGAGGTGATCAAATTTGCAGATGACACATAATTATTCTAAGTTGTTAAAATGCAAGAGGATTGTGAAAAATTGCAAGAGAACCTTGATAAATTGGCAGGCTGGATAAGTGCAAAGTTATGCACCTAGGAAAAAACAGCCCAAACTACGGTTACACTATGCAAAGTTCCATATGGGGAACCACCACCCAGGAAAAAGATTTAGGCGTCATTGTGGATAATATGTTGAAACCCTCCGCCCAGTGTGCAGCAGCGGTCAAGAAAGCAAATAGAATGCTAGGAATCATAAGGAAAGGAATGGAGATTATTTTATTTATTTATTTACATTTTCTTATATACCATGCTACTCTGCATCAATGTGGTTTACATGGAACAAACTGAAATTACATTGAACAGGGCATTATAACTTGGAACTAACTATTTTACAGGGAACATGGGCTATGGAGGGTTAAGTGGCTTGCCCAAGACCACAAGGAGCACCTGTGGGACTAGAAACCCCAGTCCTTCCGGCCCAAGGTTGCTGTCCTCTAGTGGGATTTGAACCCCTGACCTTCTGGCCTGAAGTACCTTGCCCCAACCACTAGGCCACTCCTCCACTCCTATAATACCTCTGTACCGTTCCATGGTGTTACAACACCTTGAAGATTGTGTGCAATTCTGGTTGCCATATCTTAAAAGGATATAGCAGAATTAGAAAAGGTACAGAGAAGAGCCACCAAAATGGTAAAGGGGATGGAAAGACTAGAGGAGAGACTTAAAAGGTTGGAGATCTTCAACTTGGAAAAGAGAGGTCTATAAATGAATGAATGAAGTGGAACGGGTAAATGAAGATCGATCATTTATGCCATAAAAAAATAGAAAGACTAGGGGACTTGTAATGAAGCTACAATGTAACCCATTTAATACTAATAAGAGAAAATATTTGGTTACTTAATGCGTAATCAAACTCTGGAATTCGTTGAGGATGTAGTAAAAGCTGTTAGTGTTGTTGTTAAATGTCGTTGAGTAGGTGTCAACTCATGGCAACCCTCTGGATAGTTTTCCTAAACTATGTTTGGTCTTCAGTCAGGTGACTCATTGTTGATAGACTGGTACCCATAGCTTCTGTTATTGTATCAATTCATATCATTGCTGGCCTTCCTCTTTTGCGTTGACCTTCTACCTTGCCAAGCATGATGTCGCCAGCACCTTAATTCAAAGTCATCAATTTTCTTCCTGTCTATCTTTTTCACTGTCCAAATTTGCATCCATATGACATTATTGAAAATATAATGGTTTGAACAAGTTGAATCTTTGTATGGAGAGAGACATCTCTGCTCTTGAGAATCTTGTCTAGGTCCTTCCGAGAACAATGGATCATCAAACTTCTTGACTGTTTGTCATTTCTTTATTGATAGTTGATCCAAGTAGGTTAAAGTTGTCCACTATTTCAATTTCCTCTCCATCAATGATAAACTTATTGATTTTGACAGTTGTCTTTCTTACATTAAGGTGTAGGCCCATTTTAAGACTATGTTCTTTGATCTTGAGAAGCAAATGTTTCAGATCATCTTCACTTTCAACCAGTAATATGCCATCGTCAGCATAGAGAAGATTGTTTACACCTTGGCTATCTTAATTCAATCCTGCTTCTCTGATGATTTGTTCTGCATACAAATTAAACAGGTAGTGGAAAGTATACAGCCTTGTCGTACACCTTTGCTGACTTTAAATCATTCTGTTTTTCCTTGTTCCGTTCGAACTGTTGCTTCTTGATCAATGTAAAGATTGTGCAAGAGTATGATTCGTGTTCTGGTATATCATGCTTCTTAATGTGGCCCAGAGTTTCTTACACAGTCAAAGCCTTGCTGTAATCATTAAAACATATACAGATATCCTTTTGGTATTCTTTTGTCTTTTCAAGGATCCATCTCACATCCACGATGATGTATCTCGTTCCTCACCTTTTTCTGAGCCCCACTTGCACTTTAGGCTGTTCTCTTTCCAGGTATGGTTGCAGTCCTTGCTGAATAATCTTGAGTAGAATCTTGCTGTCATGTGGGATCAGAGCAATTGTGCATTAATTTCCACAGTCAGTTGGATCACCTTTGTTTGGTATTGGTATAAATACAGATCTTTTCCAGTCAATTGGCCATGATGTTGTCATCCAAATTTCCTGGCAGAGCCTTGTAAATATGATAACAGCTGCATCAGATTGCTGTAATATTTCAATGGGAATGCCATCAATGCCAGGTGCTTTGTTCTTTTATAAGGCTTTCAAAGCTGCTTCGACTTATTCTTTCATTACCAGTGGCTTCTTATAATAAGGTACAGGTTGAAAGAGCTGTTGGTCCACTTGATATTTATGGTATGACTATGTATATTCTTTCCACCTTTTCTTGTGCATCCTTGAGCATCTTGTAACATTCCAATTTGTGACTGGAATTTTTTCTTTAACTGTCATAGCTTTAGGAAAGCCAATCTTGTTCTTCCTCTAATAGTTTCTGATTCTATTTCCTTGTATGGATCATTGTCTTGTCTTGCTGCATATTGGAAGTATCTGTTGAGTTCTGCAATTGCCTCTCTTTCTCCTCTGGCGTTAGCTTCTCTGCGTTTCTGGGCAATTTTCAGAGTTTCTTCGGTTATCCATTTTGGCCATTTTGCTTTTTCACCTTTTGTAGAGACTTCTCACTTTCTTCTAACACAACCTTCTTGATGTTATCCCATAACTCTTCTGGAACTCTTTCATTTGTATCTAAAGCAGCAAATTTATTTTGCAGGCAGTCTTTAAATTCTGGTGGTATATTCTCAAGGTCATATTTTTGCTATATTCATGAGTGGCTTTCTTTTTTTCAACTTTAGCTTGAGTTTGCATACTAGTAGTATGTGATCTGTAGCTGAAGGTTTTGTCTTTGTTGATGTTATAGAGCTTGACCATCGTTGACTTCCACACATGTAGTCAATTTGATTTTTGTACATTCTATTGGGTGGTCCATCTGTACAGTCGCAGTTTGTGTTGCTGGAAGAAGGTGTTTGAGATGAATAGATTGTTGGTCTTGCAGAATTCTATCAGTCTTTGTCCAGCTTCTTTTCTGTTACCAAGTCCATATTATCCAACCACTTTGCTTTCTTCTTTGTTGCGTTCCAGTCACCCATGACTATCAGGATATCCTGTTTGCATGTTCTGTCAATTTCAGCTTGTACTTGTTCATAGAACTCATCAAATTCATCCTCTTCTGCAGCTGTTGTTGGGGCATATATTTGAATTATAGTGTTGATGGTCTTTCCTCGCAGATGAATAGAAATTAAGCGTTCACTGATTGTATTGTATTTCATTAAAGTTCTTGCAAGCTTTTTCTTAATTATACATGCAATACAATTTCTTCATTGTCTTTCATTTCCAGCATAGTAGACTATGGGGGTCATTCTGTCCCATGAATATCCCAGATGGACGTCCCATTGGGATGTCCATCCCTGCTATTCGCCTCCCTGCCGGCACCGGCAAAAGCCTCCCCATATGGACAATGTGTTTGTACGAGGAGGCTTAGACAGGGGCAGAAGGGGGTGTTCTGGAGGTGGAGCGAGGGTGGTCCATGACCCCGGACATACAGTGCTGATTCTGAGGTCAGCCCTGTACATCTGAGGCTGTGAACTTAGACAGGGGACTTATTCCATCGCAGGGGTGGAATAGGTCCCCCTGGACATTGGGGTATACTGCTGCCGGGCCTGGTAAAACAGGTAGGGAGGTGCAGGAAGTTCTCTGTAGTTGGACCCTGGCCATGGGAGGCCAGATTAAGGGTCCGGCTGAGAGCATTCGCGGCTCCTGAATGGAGCTGTGGTGCCATGGCGACGGGATGCCATGGCACTGCGGCTCCATTCAGGAGCCTGACTGAGGCAGCCGGAGATCTGATGTATGTGCAGGCTGATCAAAATTGGGGCTGGTCTGCACATTCAGGCCCTTGACCCGATTGTAATTCTGCGGGCACGTCTAGCCCCCAAGGGATCAGAATCGGGTCTACTTCTGGGCATCCCGATTCCAATCAGATGCACAGGGGCTTGAATGGTCACATTGGAATGTGCCTTGATGTGATCATCAGATGCAATGTGCCTGATGCCAGTCCATTTCAGTTCGCTGATGTGCAATAGATCATGTTGTTCATGTTCCATTTCATTCTTGACCACCTCCAACTTCCTTTGGTTCATGCTTCGTACATTCCATGTCCGAATATGTAAAACATCTTTGCAGCTTCTGAATCTCATTTCATGTGCAGCTGTGTTAGTGTAGCTGGGTTTAAAAAAGATTTGGACAAGTTCCTGGAGGAAAGGTCCATAAACTATTATTAAAGAAGACCCGGAAAATCCATTGATTACCCCAGGACGAGCATTGTGGAATCTATGTGCTTTTTTGGGAACCTGCTAGGTATGTATGACCTCGATTGACCACTGTTGGAACCAGGATACTGAGCTTGATAGACCTTGGTCTGACCCAGTATGGCGTTTCTTAGGTTCTTATGTATATCTTTTCTGCAGTGCCCTTGACACGCCTCCACCATGCCCCATATGACATGGACATGATTACTCCAGAAACATAAAGATTTGGTTCTTTTTAAAATGGCTTTTGGATGTGATTTGCACTTTTGAATGGGCATTTTCAGACAAGCAAATCATGTATGGAGCTTCTTAAGCAATGTCCTGTTAGTCTACTTGAATGCAAGAAAATAAAGATTAGCAAACAAAAATAATTAAATACCTTTTTATTGGGTTTACTTCATATATTTCTTGTCTAGCTTTTGGGTACTTATAATTTCTTCATAAGGTCCAAAGGAGAGTAGTGTAATTCCCAAAATCTAATCAAGAAATGTTATTAAATTAGTCCAATATAAAAAGTATTCTCTTTAGGTGCTGATTGTGTATAGCACAGGTAGACAGTTGCATATTAGAAACGTACATAAATCCCTATTCTCAAGGACTTACCTGCATGGATAGGCACTGATGTGCACACTTTGGATGGTCGCTATTCTGTAAGCATGCACGTATATCCCATCGCACGTACTTTCTGTAGGGATGTATATGGGGATGGAACTTGGGCAGATCATAGTCGGGGCCTAAATTCACACGTGCATCTCTTTGCCATTCTAGAGTCACAGCTACTGTGCCTAGTTTCAGGCACACCAGTATGTCCTTTTCTAGAAAGCCCCCATTATATGCAAATCTCTCTGATGCATATTCATTGTGGGTATCCTGAAAACTTGACTGGCTCGGTGTGTCCCAATGACGCATATATTTCTTTATAGAGTAGGTCACAAAGACGCATGAGGTTACACTTGGAAATTACTTAGGAGTTTACAAAATTAGCCTCTTAATGATTATTTTTGATTTTAACCTTTATTTCCATGCATTCACTATAATAAAGAAATTTAACCATTGCTATAACATTTCATAAGTAAATATTTTAAATAAAATGAACAAATATTCTAAAATACCTTTCGTTAGTTGCAGGGCAGTTGCTACTATTAAGTGAACTAGCCAATTGCCTAGAGTGCTTGACCCCTAGGGGCACCCATTGCTGCCATTACCACCCCTCTACAGTGCCAGCAATGGCCTAAAAGAGCCTCAGGGTGCCTCCCTCAAAACATCCCAACCCCCCAAAAAAACAAAAGTGTTTCCCACAATTTTGTAATCCTAAATAAGAGAAGCTCTGATGTAGTAAATTTTTGTTGGAACGCAAACCATGAAGACAAACTTTCTTCTTGCAGTGGGTTGTTCCTGATTTCTTTTTTCAAAAGGGGACGCAACCCCTACAAGTGCTAAGGAGACAGCAACCCCTTAGTAAATACCGGCACAAACTTTCTATCAGAACTAACTGTATTCATGAATCAGAGAAAAATCACTTAGCTGATCTCCATTACGGAAAACCGATCTGCTGAAGAAATCTCCAATCATAAAGGGAGAAAGCGATGCCGTCTCCCTTTATAAAGCATTAGAAAACGCCATTCTTTCAGTTTCAGTTCCACCCGGTCTTCCACAGTCTTTTCTCCCCTACAATCTTTTCAAACTCTCAAAGGCATCCATGTGAAGCAACCATGTCGTGGTGATACCACAAACTTAGTAACCCAACGTTGCATTTCAAGCCATGGGATTCTCCTGGCTCTTTTTCAAACTCCATTGCTTTTTACTATCCCAGAACATCATGATCATTTAAATCCCATAGTTTAACCACATGACCGGTCTAAAAAAACAATGGGAACCAATCAACTTAACCACTCCCCCTGATCCAGGGATTTAGATAATACTCCACCAGACCACAGAAGAATTTAAGCCCGTAGGTGACACAGAATCCAAAGTATAGATCCAAAACTGTTCACAGTAACGCAAAGTAGAATCCCGATCTCCCCCTCTAAACTTCAATGGTATATAGTCCAAAATTCTCCATCGTAAATCAGCAAATTTATGCTGTTGTTCTTGGCAATGAGATACCATCGGGGCTGACATTACTCCGATAGTTATACGGGAGCGATGCTCTAGTAATCGCCATTTCATCATTCTAGTAGTCTTCCCAATATATATTTTTAAACACGCACAAATGATCATGTATACTACAAATGATGATTGACATGTCGTATGAAATTTGCTGTGTATTTGACGATGTTGAGACGGATGTTCCCATACTTCCCCTTCCAAAGTCTGAGTGCAAAAATCACAATTCATGCATTGGAAATGGCCCCGAATCCCATCTTCAGCGGGTAGAGCACTATTATAAACCACCCAATCCGCTATATTTCGACCCCGTTCAAAGGCCACTCTCAAGGGTTTATCAAAGCAAGTATGTAAGGACAGATGGACCAGTGTGTTTTTAAAATCTTCAACACTTCTACCGCTTGCGGCATATAAGGTAACACTCCCACATAAGGAGGTCTGCTCTCTGATTCAATAGAATCATCTGTCCGATCCCACCACTCGGGATGATTGAAATGTGCCCTTCGATATGCTCTATTAATTACAAGTAATGGGTAGCCCCGTTCCAGTAGTCAAAACTTCAAGTCACGTGCCTGTATCTTGAAATCCTCAATTGTTGAACATAATTGCCACAGTCTAATGAATTGACCTATTGGAAGTCCCCTACGAAGAGGGCCTGGATGATAGCTTTGATAATGCAATATTGTATTCCTTTGAACCTCCTTCCAATACAAAGTTGATCTTATTGTGGAGTGGTCTTTAAACAGACATAGATCCAAAAATTCAATGGTCTCTTTATGGAATTTTGGTGTGAACTTTAAATCACCCGACAAAGTTTTTATCCAGACAAAAAATTCTTTAAGTCTGCTTTCTGTGTCTATCCAAAAAAATAAAATATCACCAAGAAACCTAATCCACATTCGAATGTATTGAAACCATGATGAGGGATAAATGAATGTGGACTCAAAATCAGCCATATAAAAAGTTGCAATAGAAGGGGCAACCGTGGCTCCCATCGCTATCCCATGTATTTGATGATAATATTTCCCCTCAAACTGGAAAATGTTTTTGTCAATACCAGTCGCAAAAGCTGAAGCACAAACCTCTTTGGTAATCGAGTGGGTAATGCCAATGGCACAGCTGCTGCCATCCTCAAAGCGGCCTCCTGAATGATATTAGTATAAAGGGCTTGCACATCCATTGTTACAAACAACCAATTAGTTTTATCATCTGGTAATTGATGTAAAATTGACAAAAAGTGAAACAAATCCCTAATATATGAAGGTATGGATGTTAACAAAGGGCGGAAAAATAAGTCACAAAATTGTGACAAAGGCTCCAAGAGAGATCCACGACAGGATACAATTGGGCATCCCAGGGGATCCTCCAAACGTTTGTGGATTTTAGGTACCATATATAACGTGGGGAGGAGTGGATGTTGCTTATTTAAAAAGGAAAATTCCTTTTCCGTGATCCAGTTGTGATGTAATGCAAACATTGTATATTCATTAATCTCATCATTAATATCCCCTGTGGGATCACTAGCTAACAACCTGCAATACCTGCATTAACTACCACTTCATATCTATCCCTATCCTGGATCACTGTAGTTCCACCCTTATCTGCTCTATGGATAACAATATCCCTTCAAGCTTGTACAGATCATAATGCTATATGTTGCCCTATCAAATAAACAGCAAATTTCATATGACATGTCAATTATCATTTGTAGTATACGCAATAATTTGTCCGTGTTTAAAAATATATATTGGGAAGACTACTAGAACGATGAAACGGCGATTACTAGAGTATCGCTCCCGTATAACTACCGGAGTAATGTCAGCCCCGATGTTATCTCATTGCCAAGAACAACAGCATAAATTTGCTGATTTACGATGGAGAATTTTGGACTATATACCATTGAAGTTTAGAGGGGGAGATCGGGATTCCGCTTTGCATTACCATGAACAGTTTTGGATCTATACTTTGGATTCTGTGTCACCTACGGGCTTAAATTCTTCTGTGGACTGGTGGAGTATTATCTAAATCCCTGGATCAGGGGGAGTGGTTAAGTTGGTTGGTTCCCATTGGTTTTTTAGACCGGTCATGTGGTTAAACTACGGGATTTAAATGACCATGATGCTCTGGGATATTAAAAAGCAACGGAGTTTGAAAAAGAGCCAGGAGAATCCCATGGCTTGAAACACAACGTTGGGTTACTAAGTTCGTGGTATCACCACGACATAGTTGCTTCACATGGATGCCTTTGAGAGTTTGAAAAGATTGTAGCGGAGAAAAGAGTGTGGAAGACCGGGTGGAACTGAAACTGAAAGAATGGCGTTTTCTAACGCTTTATAAAGGGAGACGGCATCGCTTTCTCCCTTTATGATTGAAGATTTCTTCAGCAGATCGGTTTCCCGTAATGGAGATCAGCTAAGTGACTTTTCTCTGATTCATGAATACAGTTAGTTCTGATAGAAAGTTTGTGCCGGTATGTACTAAGGGGTTGGTGTCTCCTTAGCACTTGTATGGGTTGTGTTCCCTTTTAAAAAAAGAAAACAGGAACAACACACTGTGAGAAGAAATAGTTTGTCTTCATGGTGTGCATTCCAACAAAAAGTTACTACATCAGAGTCCCTCAAAACATCAGCACCACGGGGCTGTTTGCTTCCATATCCACCGATGATAGCTTCCTGTTTGCATGGGACGGCAGCAGCAGCAATGGGAGATGGGGGGTGCAGAAGGGATGCAATAACTTTGGTTAGTTACAGTAAAAAATATCCAATATTATGCAATGTGTTGGATTATTGATATTGTGGTGATGAGAGTGACCAGGAAAGAATGGAAATAGAAGAAAATGGTACTTGTGCCTTTAAAACTACTGACCGCCAAGCTTTGCACAGAGGGAGAAAAACTACTTTGAAAAAAAGTCAAGCCAAGCCACGCCCTAGCTCTGACAAGGAGGCAGGCTTGCTTACTGATTACGAGCACACGTGCAAAGAGAAAGGTGTGGCAGGAAAGAAACAGGTTTTTAAACCTGTCTCCAAACAGAGCACGGGGGAGAAGAGGAGAGAGAGCACACGGAGCTTACAGAGTTCACAGAGGAGTTCTCAGCGTGCAAGGAGGAGTTCCCAGGAGGAAGAAAGTTCCCAGGAGGAAGGAGCTCAGAGAGTAAGGAGAGCTGAGAGCCACGAGGAGGCTGACTTCCAGTTGTTGAAGGCTGAAAGCAGAGAAGGAAGCACTCCATATCTGAGAAAAACTCCCAGACCTAAAGCCAGCAGACGGTTAGTTGGAAAGACTATAAACCAGCTGGAACAGGTACCTCTGTCCAATATCCAGGACCCTATGCTAAAAGTTCCAACTGCTAGAAGGTGGGTGGATACGTTCCTTTGGGGAAAGAACCATAACCCAGCCACAAGCAGGGCAGTAAATGTGGACACAGTAGAGACTTTAAAGCAAGCATTAGAGGGAGGGAAAGCTCTCTCCTCAAATGTAAATGTTCATGACCAGAAACAGAAGTTATGGAATGAGTTTTATGAATTCCTACAAGCCAGAAACTTTGAAGAAGCTGTTGAGTCCAGAGATAAGCCAGCCGTAGTACCAGAACCCATGCAGATTGATTGCTGTGAGTCCCAATCCATTCCAGAGGACTCTCTAATGGATTGCTCTCTTTGTTTCAAAGAAGCTTGAAAAACCTGTAAGCAGGGTTAAAAGAAGGTTTTGAAAAAGAAGAAAATTACCTTTGCTGAAATTGCTTATAAGGCTGTGCTGTGTTTTGCTTTATTGAAGATAACAGTTTTGTTAAAGAGACTTGTGCTCAGTTTACCTTCAGTTCCAGTTTCCTTACTTTACTCTTGTGTTATTGGAGAAGTGTCCATTGTGTTTGTGTGCCTGAACTTTAATGCATTTGGAAATCCACAAAATAAATATTCTTATTTGCCTCAACCAACGGTTGCACAACTACAGTTTGTCTTTGAATGTGAATTATCAACTACAAGTCCCAGGGTGCATTGCTGGCGACAAAGAATAAAGTTGCATTTAAGGACAGACAAAAGGCAGCCCATAGCTGTAAGCCTTAGGCCCAGGCTAGGGTCCCACAATATGCAATAACATTGAGGGTTATTTTCACTGTGTTACTGCATGATATCAGCATTTTGGAGGTGGGGAGATAAGCCTGAAACCCTGAGGAAATACTCAGGACCTGAGTCAATGTCTTTTCCCATAGACATCATAAAGGAAGAAAAACCACTGAGCATCAGGTTTCCATCACTAGAGACATTAGTCATGGATTGTCTGCTGGGGACTCTCCCTCTCTGAGAAGTCTTGCAGTGCATTGTCATTTCAATCCCTTGAAATTATTCTGCTTTGTGTTCTATTGCATCGTATTCCTACAGTAGCATCAATTGATTGTGCTTTGCCCATATTTTTCTGCATCTTACTTGATGCACATAAGAAACACTGTTTTGCATCTATGTTGTGCAATAAAAGATTTCTATATTTTCATGTCTGATGTTGCCTGATTGTTCTTGGAAGGAAGGAGGGAGGGAAGTGGTCCCACAGTATTAGAATTCCCTTCGCAAACCTGAGAACGGAGTCTTCATTAGTCATGCCTTGTCTTATGTCCTGAATGAACCTGCTCTTGGCTGATCTCTGAAGTAGGGTTGGGCCTGGCTAGTACTTGGATGGGTGACCACCTTGGAATGCCTGGGGCTGTAAACTCATTGTGTGGAAGAAAAGCCTGACAATCTACTTCCAGTCGCATCTTGCCAAGAAAACTCAGGGCCTGGGTTGCCAAGAGTCAACATTGACTTGACGGCACACATTGCATTTGTTTACTATCACCAAGCCATGACTTTCCACAAAACACACATACTAATAGGCTGAATATATCATTCTTGGAAGCAATCAGAAAACAGTTGAGGAAGAGAGGAGTAGAAGAAAGCAATACTTTGTGAAGGAAAAAGGTCCAGTCAACCAGGATAGCATTTGCTCTTCCTAGGTACTTACTTTTATCTCTACTATTCAGACACTAACAGATGAAGTACTCAACAATCATTTGTATCTGAACCTGACTTTCACTGGCCATAGATACTCTGATTTTGCAAAAAAGAATCCTCTAAGGCAGGGGTCCTTAATGTGTACTTAAAAAACAGGTGTTCTTATAGGATTCTTAACTCAGATACACTTTTAACTTTAAGAGTTTAACTCCACAATAATTATTTTCAATTTTTGTCTTTTCTAGGTAAAAAAGACCTTAGAATTGTCCATCAAACTCATTGTTTCATGAGTGTAAACTCAATTATCAGTCCAAAACCCATTTGATCATATTTATTTTCTTTCTTTTTTCTTACTTTTTTTTTACTTTTTACTTATAATATCTGATACATATCAGCATTATGTCCTCTTCTAAACTCAAGCTCTCAGTAATCCAACAAAGGCCATCGTTTTGCCAATAGTTGCATCAGGGGTTGAACTCCATTATGGGTTCATGTGTTTGGCAAAGCAAGTGAGGAAGCATACTTCTTGATGAAACCAAAAAGATTTATGACATCGGCTGGGATCAGAGATGGTTTAACAGTTGGAATGTCTGCACTGAATATGGCAGCAACAACTATGGGTGCTTCAATATATGGATGAAGACGAAGATAAATTGTTCAGTAAAGATAAAACAAAGCACAGAGATATATTTAAGAAGCTTATTTAGATTATTTATATATAAAACAGTTTTTAGGCACAATGATAAGATTTTGATAGGGAGAGGCAGAAAGTTTCATTGTTGCTAATATATATTGCTGAAAAGATTGTTAGATGAGCTCCTTTAAATCAAATTTAACCCATAGCATGTTGGCTGCAATTATTTATCCAATTATTTATTAAATTCCTCAATGTAAAGTAAATGAATCATATGACAAAGTATAATTACACACATCAGTTTTTTGTCAGATGAGCTGTCAGGAGAGGGGAACCCTACTCTTGCAGGACATGAACATCCTTGGGGGTCATTCTAGAACATGAATAAGGGATGTCTATGTGTGGCAGGGCATTTAAATGGCAAAAATGTCCCCTACCGTATTCCAAAACACCACTGCTATGCACATCCAGGGCAGTAGAACGTGAAGTTAAGCACATGGGAGGGAGGGGGCAGAACAAGGGTATGTTCAGATGCAGAGATGTAGAAAGCTTATTCCTGAAAGGGCCATATACAGGGTGGACCAAAAAAGGTGAGAACATCTCGTAAATTAAAAGCTTAACCCTTTGAAGGCCTACTTTAAATTTTTAATCCACATTCTGCAGCCGGGTTTAATTTTTTCATATTTCAGGAAAATTGTACCCGTCTTATTCAATATGTTCTAATAGTGATTTTCCTTCTGCTATGGTCATGTATTATATACCATTTGATAGGAATATTTAGTCAGAATTTTGGATCCCGAGAGTTTTGGGCTCGGCCTGGAAAGGGTTAAATAGTTTACTTATTTACCTTTTTTAGCTATATAAAGTCTTTATTTTGACAATTTATGGTCGCCATCTTTTTTTTTGAAAATTTGTCAATCGTTTACATCTGTCTTTTTGAATTTTTAAATAACTTATATGCTACAATATGTTCTCACTTTTTTTGGGCCCCCCTGTGTATATGAGGTGTAATCCGAGAACGTCCATGTTATATCTGCTGAAACAAGGTATACGGCTAGAACTTAGAAAATATTCAGCTCTGCCCCACAATGTGTCCCATATAGGTGAATGAATGTGAAGGGTTCCCATCGGTCCTAGGTATGGTGGATAGCACACACATTATCCTCTGGCCTCTTCAATGGAGTAAGGCTGTATATCGGAACCACAAGGTTTTCCACTCTGTCAATGTGCAGGTGGTGTGCAATGTACATGGGGAGATAATAGACATCTGTGAAAAGTACCCAGGATCCTGTCACGATGCCTATGTCCTGAGCCAGTCAGGACTCTGTCCATGGTTCAAGGGGAGCCACATCACAGGTGGATGGCTATTAGGTGGGCGTTTGCACAGACACCCTGGGACTGGGAAGCATGAGGCACCACATGGGGGGGGGGTGCTGGGCAGGTGGTGGTAGCCCACCCTCCATGATCCTGAGGTCCTGAGTGTGGGCACCTGTCTCTGGAGAGGCTGCTGGGTACATATGGGGTGTGCCCTACCTCTATTCCACCACAGTGGGAGTATGCGCATGGTAACCCCCTGGCGACCACCGACATATATGATCATGGTACACCCTGGCACTGTACATCCATGGGCTGGTCCCACCCACCCCACACCCACCCTCTGCATGCGTCCCCCCTGTCCTCTGCAACATGCACAGTGGCCCTGTGTATGCAGTGGGGGACAGAGGCAGGTGACTGGAATGGCGGCAGCAGACCTGCATGTACTGGTGTGCTGTGCAGCCCCATCTACTACTGCCCAGGTGTGTGCCAGATGTGGGCCAGGCACAGGGCAGGGGTACCATGCATTCCCATGATGCCCAGGTCCACCCCTCAGCAGGGACCCCTGCATCCTTGGGGGTGCCCATGCACATGTCGTAGACTGTGGACACACAATGCCCTGCTGGCACCCCTGGTACCAGCCATACAGTCAACACAGTCACGCATATACACAGTGAGTTATCCATAGCCCACAACATGTCACTAACTCATGATCCCCTCATTAGTACACCAGCTGATTGATAGTTTGCTGTTCTGTCTCCCACTGCAGGTGACCAGGGCTACCCTCTTTGCTACTGGCTGTTGAACCCCATACCCCACCCTAGCATTTTAAAGTGGACTTAAGGATGGCAGTGGGAGCCGGTTTTAGATCCTGCCCAATCGGGGCAGTGGGAGCCGATTAGCGGGGCATATAAGCAGCGTCCCTGGCGGGCCCGCGCCGGAGGGCCTTGCCAGAGGGCCCTTTGGCGTGGCCCTTAGGCGCGGCACAAAGACGCACTCAAAGGAACCAAACCAACAAACCAGTCTTACTCGACCGGATCTCATCAGTGACAACCGGCGAAAGAACATTGCAGCAACCCACGCAACGACAGAAAACAAAAGACCTGAACAGCAGCAACAATACAACAAAAGCAACCAAAGACCTCATCACTCCAGGAAACTTCACCGGAACCAGCTTGGTCCCCAAACACCAGGTACTCACACAAACTATGCCACCTTTCTTAGCCCCCATCTACCTCCTTACCCCCCTCCTGACCCACTACCCCCCCCCCCCCCCTCCAAGCACACTCAATCACCTGTCTTGGCCAGTTTTCCCAGCAGCACAACCCACACACACCTTCAAACCAAAACAAAACCACTCCCACATACAGCACACACAAACCCATGTCCCCAACCCCCCCAACCCATTACCACATTACCATTTCACTTATCAATGCCCGCTCTGTTAGAAACAAATACCACATGCTCCGAGACCTCATCACAAACGAGCAGATAGACCTTCTTTGTGTGACAGAAACCTGGCTGACAGATACCGACACGGCGCTAATGAACCAACTAACCCCAGAAGGGTATACCCTCCATCACTGCTCACGGGCACACACCAAAGGAGGAGGTGTCACCGTCATCGTGAAAACTGACCTCCACCTCAGGATCCTTTCTTCAGAATCCACGAATGAAGCTGACCTCCTCACCCTCACCAATAAACACCTCTCAGTATGCCTAATCTACCAGGCACCTACCAAGACAACTGACCTACCAAGGATACTGCAATTCATATCAGAGAGCACCTGTTCAGCAAAGGAACAAATCATCCTAGGAGACTTCAACCTCCCATCACTGCAAGAAGAACAAGCAACAACCTTCCACAACGCCATGACTGCGATGAATCTGATACAGATCATACAGGAACCCACCCATGAAAAAGGCAACACTCTAAACCTCGTATTCCTAAGCTCCACAACCGCCGCCTCAGGAAAGAACCCACAAATCTCACCAGTACCCTGGTCTGACCACCACCTCATCACCATATCCTACACTCACCAGCATAAGACCAACAAGGAAGATAGAAACCACATAAGAAAATTTAAAACATTTAACAAAGAGGACTTCTTAGCACAAACCCTACCCAATCTACAAACAAACTCCAGTAACATCAATGATCTAGTACACAACTGGAATACCACGATCTCCGCAGCAGCCGAAGCACCAATAAACAAAGCCATCACCAGACCTTCCTCCACAAAAGCCAGATGGTTTACTCCCAGCCTCCGAAAGCTAAAAACAAAACTCAGAAGAACCGAAAGAAAATGGAGAAAAATCAAAGACGAAAACGACAAAACAAAATACTTAAATGAACTCAATGCATATCACTACGAGACTGACAAAGCAAAGAAAATCTACCACATGAAAATCATAAATACCTCTATAAACAAACCTCGTGAACTCTTTCGGATTGTCAAACAACTGACAAAAGCTCCCCAGAACTCGGACCAACTACCGAAGATCCCACCAGAGCTACTGGCCCGTCAATACAAACAACTTCAACGTCCGCAGAACTCGCAGCTAATCATAGTAACAACTACATCAGACCTCCACCCCAACCTACACAGTGACTGGACCACATTCAAAGAAACTTCACCAGACGAAATATCAACCACCATCTCCTGCCTCAACACCACCACCTCCCCGCTAGACCCCTGCCCCACTGACTGGATAAAGAAATCCAAGAACGAACTGAGCACACCATTAGCCCATATCGTCAAGGAATCCTTCTCCCAAGGACACATGCCAGATGCCCTCAAAACTACAATCATCCGACCATCATTAAAAAAGCAAAACCTAGATCCCCTAGACCCGGCATCCTACAGACCCATAGCAAGTCTACCCTTCACTGCCAAGATAATCGAGAAGATCATCCAGCAGCAACTGCAGGAACACCTTGACCTCAACAACATACTTGACCCACAACAGCACGGCTTCCGCCCTCTACATGGAGTTGAGACCCTCATGAACACACTGATGAACACTCTCCTCATAGGAACGCAAGAAAAACACTCCGGATATGCCATGATCTTCCTTGACATATCCGCAGCTTTCGACACCATCTCCCACAACATCCTCATACACAGACTACGGACAATCGGAATCAAAGACACTGTACTAAAGTGGTTCCAATCATATCTAACTAACAGAGAGCAATTAATCCGTACCAGCACCTTGACATCCCCCCCATTCCAGCAACACCAAGGAGTTCTCCAAGGATCCACACTGTCAGCCATGCTCTTCAACATTTACCTTCAACCACTCTGCTCAGTCATACGCACTCACAACATCAGCTTCCACATATACGCTGATGATATCATGCTCTATGCTCCCATCACAACCACGAACCCAACAAACACCCATCTATCATCATGCTTCACCGAGGTGTCCAACTGGCTACAAGCAAACAACCTATCCATCAACATAAAGAAAACAGAAGCCCTCATAGTCACAAAAGACCCGGACTTCACACCACCTACACACCTCAACATAGGTACCACAAGCATCCAAATACAACCACAAATAAGATACCTGGGCATTATTATTGACCAAGCCCTCTCATTAAAGCAGCAAATTGCCAAAACCTCCGGGACTATATTCCACAAGGCAAGAACAGTGCAACGTCTCAGACCCCTTCTAGAACATCAAGACTTCCGAACTGTGATGCAAGCCATGATGCTCCCACATCTGGACTACTGTAACATAATATACCATGGCCTTCCAGCCACGCAGACCAACCCCCTCCGAACAGCTCTGAACACCACAGCGAGAATCATCCAGAGAGCAAAGAAAACCGACCACATCATCCCAATTCTGAAAGACCTTCACATACTCCCCCTCGAAGCAAGGACTAAATACAAAGCCATCCTACTCACCCACAAAGCCATCCATCAAACACAGAACTCCCAACTTCACACCCTACTGTCTCGACCAGCCCACGGCAGAACTACCGGACAAGCCTCCAGCAATTCCCTCACCGTCCCTCACAAAAGAACCAAATGCTCACAACGGATCTGCAACCGAGCCTTTGAACTCTATGCTCCCTCCTTATGGAATTCTCTACCGAGTTGTCTCCGCAATAAAGCCAATCTACTATCCTTCAGGAAACAGCTGAAAACTATCCTGTTCCAGGAATACCTTAACACGACCCCCACCAAAAAAGCGAACTAACCTTTGATCTCACCCACCATGACCCCCCAACGCAAACCTGTACTAACCTGTCCATGTCCAAACTCCGTCCCATGTCCAAAGTCTATCCTATGTTGAAATCATCAATGTCGTCTCCCCGGTGATGGCCCTGCCCTATACTTAAATTCCCCCCACCCTCTTATATGTAACGCCGCTTTGACCCGGTGAAAAGTGGGATATAAATACAGCTAAATAAAATAAAATAAATAACATTGAGAACTACATGCTGATTAGTCTAACCTTTGTGGTTAGTAAATTATTAGAAAGGCTACTAAAAGAGAGAATAATGAGTTTTCTGGAGTCCAGTGGATTGCAGGATCCAAAACAGCATGTATTCACCAGAGGCAGGTCTTGTCAGACAAATCTGATTGATTTCTTTTGACTGGGTGACCAGGGAGTTGGACAGAGGGAGAGCCCTAGATGCGGTGTACTTAGATTTCCGTAAAGCCTTTGACACCATTCCACATAGGCAACTTATAAGCAAACCAAGCACCCTAGAGATGGACCGTAAAGTTACTGCTTGGGTTAGAAATTGGTTGTGTGGGAAGTGACAAAGAGTATAGGTAAATAGAGCTCACTCTGAGGAGAAGGTTACCAGTGGTGTGCTGCAGGAATCTGTCCTTGGTCTGATTCTTTTTAACATCTTTGTTAGTGATATTGTGGAAGAGCTGTCGTGTAAAGTTTGGTTGTTTGTGGATGATACCAAAATCTGTGATAGAGTAGACATCCAGGAAGGAGTAGATAACATGAGGAAGGATCTAGCTAAGCTTGAAGAATGGTCTAGAATTTGGCAGCTGAAATTTAATGCTAAAAAATGCACAGTCATGCATTTGGGCTGCAAAAATCCAAAGGAGTGGTATAGTGTAGGGGTGAGGTACTTCTGTCCATGAAAGAAGTGTGGGACCTGGGCGTAATTGTTTCTGATGGTCTTAAAGTAGCTAAACAGGTCGAAAAGGTGACTGCGAAAGGACGAAGGATGAAGAAGAATGGAGAAGAAGGACCAGCAGTAAAAAGGAGGTGATAATGCCTCTGTATAACTCTCTGTTGCGACCTCATTTGTAGAATAGTGTACAATTCTGCTCTGCACCTTCAAAAGAATATAAGTAGAGGGTGGCTACTAAAATGGTTAGTGGTCTTCATTATAAAGCATACGAGGACAGACTTAAGGATCTTAATATGTACACCTTAGAAGAAAAACGGGATAGGGGAGATATGATAGAGATGTTTAAATACCTCCATGACATAAATGCACAGGAGGAGAGTCTCTTACAATTGAAAGCAAGCTCTGTTACTAGGGGACATAAGATGAGGGTGAAAGGGAATAGACTCAGGAGTAATATGCAGAAATATTTCTTTACGGAAAGAGTGGTAAATGAGTGGAATAATCTCCCAGTGGAGGTGGTAGAGATGAGGACAGTATCTGAATTCAAAAAAGCATGGGACAAACACAGAGGAAAAAAGAGGACTCTTGTAGTCATGGAAGGGCAGACTAGCTAGGCCATGTGGTCTTTTTCTGCTGTCATGTTTTTATGTTTCTTTAAATTTGATAATATTGGCGATTAATCTCTAGAAGTTTTTGATTTCATTTGATTAAAGTATGATTACAATTATTTCTTTGAGAATAATAATATGAATATATGCACTAAAAGAGAGAAGCAATATTGCTTGATACTACAATCAGAATGATTTTCATAAGTTTTGTATTAGTTGATTGGTTTTTTTTTTGAAGAAGAAGAAGCTTGCAATTGTGTTATCATGGGAGTTCCCTGCATCTCAATCTTGCAACTGAGCTTGACATTGTCCCAGTCCATTCTTTCAGATGAGTTTTTTTGCTTGTGCTACAATCTATACAAACAAACTGAGCACCCTAGGGATGGACCCTAAAGTTACTGCTTGGGTTAGAAATTGGTTAAGCGGGAGGCAATAAAGAGTACAGGTAAATGGGCCTCACTCTGAGGAGAAGGAAGTTGCCAGTGGTGTGCCCTAGGGATCTGTCCTTGGTCCGATTCTTTTTAACATCTTTGTTAGTGATATAGCGGAAGGGCTGTCGGGTGAGGTTTGCCTCTTTGCGGATGATACCAAAATCTGCAATAGAGTAGACACCCAGGAGGGGTAGATAACATGAGGAGGGATCTAGCTAAGCTTGAAGAATGGTCTAGAATATGGCAGCTGGGATTTAATGTTAAAAAATGTAAGGTCATGCATTTGGGCTGCAGCAATCCAAGGGAGCAATATAGTATAGGGGGTGAAGTACTTTTGTCCACTAAAGAAGAGCAGGACCTAGGTGTGGTTGTGTCTGATGATCTTAAAGTGGCTAAACAGGTAGAAAAGGTGATGGCAAAAGCTAGAAGGATGCTTGGGTGCATACGGAGAGGAATGGCCAGCAGAAGAAAGGAGGTGATAGTACCACTGTTTAAGTCTTTGGTGCAACCTCATTTGGAATATAGTGTGCAATTCTGGAGACCGCACCTTCAAAAGGATATAAACAGGATGGAGTCAGTACAGAGGGTGGCTACTAAAATGGTTAATGGTTAGCATATGAGGACAGACTTAAAGATCTTAATATGTATACCTTAGAGGAAAGGCGGGATAGAGGTGACATGATTGAGATGTTTAAATACCTCCATGGCATAAATGTTCAGGGGGAGAGCCTCTTTCAATTGAAAGCAAGTTCTGCTATGAGGGGACATGGGATGAGGGTGAAAGGGGATAGATTTAGGAGTGGTATGTGGAAATATTTCTTTACGGAAAGAGTGGTGGATCCGTGGAATAGTCTCCCAGTGAAAGTGGTAGAGATGAGGACAGTATCTGAATTCAAAACAGCATGGGACAAACTCAGAGGATCTCTAAAGGAAAAAAGGGGGCTGTTGTAGTTGTTACGGAAGGACAGAATAGATAGGCCATGTGGTCTTTTTCTGTCATCATTTTTCTATGTTTCTATGTGTTCAGAGCCATGAGTGTGCATCTCCTTTAAACATGGCTCCTGTGACATTGATCATGGGTGGATGCATGATGTATGTGGTCACATTGAGTCAGGGATTTAAATTTTTTATAGCAATGTCTGCAAGTTGTTTCTAGGGATGAGACCTGCAAAGTCTAGGAAATCAAATTCTCTTCCATTCCATGAGAAAATAATCCACCATAATCTGTCCAGTCATAAAAAAGAATAACCTCAATACTTCTTCAGCTGCAAATTTCCAGTATCTACCATAAGAACATAAGATATGCCATACTGGGTCAGACCAAGGTCCATCAAGCCCAGTATTCTGTTTCCAACAGTGGCCAATCTAGGTCATATGTACCTAGCAGTATCCCCAAGAGACACAAGTTCTACAATGCTTGTACTGGGTCAAGCATTGATATCTTCGGTCCCTTCTTAATAACGGTTTATGGACCTTTCCTCCAGGAACTTGTCCAAACCTTTTTTAAATCCAGCTACACTAACAGCCTTTACTACATCCTCCGGTAACAAATTCCAGAGTTTGATTACACGTTGCAAAACTCATTTTTAAAAGCTGTTTTCTAGCAACTCTTCAATTTCATATCTAAAACCAATGTTGCACCTAAGACAATCTGGTTTTCATACCAACCACAGTACAGAAACTACAATAACTGCTTTGCTCAGTGAGCTCCTCAGCAACCTTACGACCCACAAAATAGCTCTGCTTATTTCACTGGATCTCTCTGCATCTTTTGATCCATTGATCATTTTTTCTCCTTTCTAAAATTGATGTCTAAGGCAGAGTTCTTTCTTGGTTCACATGGTTTCTGCATGATTGTACCTTCAGTGTTCAAACTGACACCAGTATATTTTCCTCCACTGCTGGTTTCCCTTGTGGCATATCCAACGGCTCCATTCTGTCTCCGGTTCTGTTCAATATCTTCTTGCGTCCTCTCCTTACTGTCATTCAAGAACACAGACTTAGTTGTTTTTGTTTATGCTGATGATATTCTCCTGGGTCATTACATTTCCTATTCATCTTCTCCTGAAATCTCTTCCATGCACTGACTCTGTTGCTACTTGGCTTACAATTCACCATCTTAAACTTAATACAGATAAATCCAAAGCCCTTCCTCATCAATCAGTCCCACGATTCATGGCATCACTGTCCCATTGGTTAATTCCCTCACTCACCTGGGAATTACTTTTGATGCTCAGTTATTCTTCGATTCACAAGTTACCACCGTAGTCTATGTATTCTTCATTCTACTCCTTGTATCAAATCCAGTCAGTCAAACCATTTCTTTCTTTTCTGACCTCACAGACTCTCATTCATGCCCTTGTTGCACCTCATCGTGATTACTGTAACACTATCCATTATAGTCTCTAGTCCACTAATCTTAAAAAAACCTACTGCTAATTCAGAATACTGTAATCTAGTTATTAACTTAAAATACTAAACTACTCACATCCCCTTGGTCTCCCATGTCTGAATGGAAGCATGCTGCCTTTTACCTTTTGGCCTCATCCTTGCCAAACTCTCTATTATCGCTATTCACACTGAATCCTCCTTCAAGAAATTTAAGGCTCTCCTAAAACCTTACTTTTTCAGTAAGGTTTTCAGGGTCATCGAGGTTCAGGTGGAGCGTGGCTGCTGACTGTTTCTTGTCTGGCTCTTATCTACTGTCCTTTGGGTACTTTTCTGTTTTAACTGGATGTCCTTTTCTTGTTTCATTTTATAATTTTAGTATTGTAAACTGCTCTGATGTTAACGGGTATAGGGAGGTATGAAAAGTTTTAAATAAATATAAACACACAGCAGAAAATTGCTCCAAGCCAAAATTAATTTTACTAGTAAGACTCCATTATGGATTTACAGTGCTGTTTTGGCACATGCCGATAGACAAATGCAAGACCTCTGCTACTGGTGGGGTGTAGGGGCTGTGGAAGTTCAATCCTGGATGGCTCAAAGTGTCCTCTGGAGTCTTCTGTTGGGGTTGCTGAGATGAATATGCAAATGAGTGTTCTGATTAACAGTGGCCAAGAGGACGAGAAAGGCCATTCTACATGTATGTCTATTGTCTCTTGTAACATAGTAACATAGTAAATGATGGCAGATAAAGACCAGCATGGTCCATCTAGTCTGCCCAGCAAGATGGCAAGAGTAGGTGCACCTATCGCTCTGTGCAGGCCACCCCTCCTCATGTCTTTGTTTAGGGGTGAACCCACCACTCCATGTAGGACACCCCTATTTGTTGAGACATTAGATGATTCAGAAGTTAGATGGTACCGTTTATTTTGTTTTTATCCTGTTGCTGTAAAGGGATCCACTGTGTTTGTCCCATACCGTTTTGAATTCCATCACCGGGTTTGCCCCCACCACTTCCATCGGGAGGGCATTCCAAGCATCCACCACCCTTTCAGTGAAAAAAATATTTCCTGACATTGCCTTTCAATTTACCAACTTGCAGCTTCATGTTATGCCCTCTAGTTTTACAGCTTCCCCGTCTTTGGAAGAGGTTTGTTTGTTCATCATTTCTCTTTAAGTATTTAAAGGTCTGAATCATATCTCCCCTGTCCCTCCTCTCCTCCAGAGTGTACATATTTAGGTCTTCAAGTCTCTTCTCATAAGGCTTCTGACACAGGCTCCAAATCATTTTGGTCACCTTCCTCTGCAAACAACTTAGCATCATAGGCAGCAGCGATGGCTATCTCAGCCCGTCACACAGCTTAGTTTAAGTTAAGGAGTGGAGGAGTAGCCTAGTGATTAGGGCAGCAACTTGGGATCAGAAAGACCAGGATTCAAATACCACTAACTTTCCTTGTGGCCTTGGACAAGTCACTTAACCATCCATTGCCTCAGGCACAGTCTTGCATTATAAGCCCTCTGGGGACAGGGAAATACCTACAGAACCTGACTGTAACTTTGCCTTGATCTATTACTGGAAAGGCATGAGCTAAGTACTACCAAATAAAAAGTTATCAGGACTAAGAGAAGACATTCATGACAAGTTAGCCAATAGACCCCTGTCTAGGGAATAGTCTCTTAGTCAAAAAGGCTATTTCCCAAATAAATAAGCAACAATTCAGTGGTGAAAGAACTATTTATTATTTCCTTTTAAGTATTTAAAGGTCTGAATCATATCTCCCCTGTCCCTCCTCTCCTCCAAAGTGTACATATTTAGGTCTTCAAGTCTCTTCTCATAAGGCTTCTGACGCAGGCTCCAAATCATTTTGGTCGCCTTCCTCTGAACAGTTTCCAGTCTTTTTACATCTTTTGCAAGATATGGTCTCCAAAATTGAACACAGTATTCCAAGTGAGGCCTCACCAGTGACTTGTACAGTAGTAAAAGTACCTCTTCCTTTCTGCTGATAATCCCTCTTTGTATGCAGCCCAGCATCCTCCTGGCTTTTGCCACTGCCTTGTCGCACTGTTTTGCCACCTTGAGATCATCAGAGATAATCACACCAAGGTCTTTCTCCTGAACCGTGCACACCAACCTCTCGCCCCCTATCGCATACATTTCCCTTGGATTTCTGCTACCCAAGTGCATGACAATGCACTTTTTTTGCATTAAATTGTAGTTGCCAAGCATTAAACCATTTTTCCAGCTTTTGTAGATCTTTCCTCATGTTAACCACTCCCTTGGGGGAGACCACTCTCTTGCAAATTTTGTGTCATCTGCAAAAAGACAGACTTTTCCATTCAGTCCTTCAGCAATATCACTCACAAATACATTGAACAGTGCCGAGCTCAGGACCGAACCCTGGGACACCCTGTTAATCACCTTCCTTTCATCCGAGTGAGCTCCATGTACCATCACCTTCTGTTGTCTGTCAGTCAACCAATTTCTAATCCAGTTTACAATCTTGGGGCCCATCCCCAAACTACTGAGTTTATTGACAAGCCTCCTATGAGGAACAGTATCAAAGGCTTTGCTGAAATCCAGGTAGATGACATCCATTGCATGCCCCTGGTCTAGCTCCTTGCTCACCCAGTCAAAGAACTCAATCAGATTTGTTTGGCAAGACCGTCCTTTGGTAAAACCATGTTGCCTCGGATCTTGCAACCTGTTGGTTTTGAGAAAGTTCACTATTCGCTCTTTCAGGAGCGCCTCCATTACTTTTCCTGCCACCGAGGTAAGGATCACGGGCCTGTAGTTTGACACATCTTCCCTGTCACCACTTTTGTGTAGAGGTACAACATCAGGTAGTCCAGCAATCAAGCTAAAGAGAGATTTCTTCAAGAGGAGATTAGCAAGAGCTGCAGCTTTCACTGCAACTGTGATAAAGCAGGTGTTCGGTCCCATCTCCATGAGAAGGGCAGAGATGGTGCAGGGTGGAGAGAGACTGGAGAGAAGCAGCAGGTAAAGCCAACAGAGTAGAGCAACAGCCACAGCCTATTCTCTGCTGAGAACGTATGCAGCTGGTGCTGGCAGATACAGAATCTGATGAATCCTTATGGGTGGGTGCATCAAAATCATCAGATATTGAAAGTTTCATAAGGCTTCTGACGCAGGCTCCAAATCATTTTGGTCACCTTTGGGCTGAAAACTGCCCACCCCTCAGTGGCTAAAAGCATGTGCGTAGGTTTCACAGCGCCTGCACTTGTAGGCACAGGGAAAAGGGATGGTGCTGGACAAGGAAATTCACAGGATGGTGAGCTCAGATTTCTTCCTACTGGCTGGGGCACTTGGTTTTTCTTCTCTTGGCTTGTTTCATGAAAGCAGTGAATAGGATCAGTACACTGGCACCGAGGCTCTAATGCTTGAGATAAGGGGATCAACGAGCTTTTAGAGAGAGAGAGCCTTCAAATGAGTGTGACACACACCTAATGAGTGAGACTTGGCTTCTCTGCCAATGCTTGTGGTTGTGGGCTCAATGTTTACCTCTCTCCTTTACCATGTCAGGATTTATGCACTCTTGTTATAGGCTAGCACTGAAAGAAAGAAATCTTAGGGTACATTTAGGCCAGTCACTAAGCATTCAGTGAGTAAATGCTGCAATTTCCAAAGAATTTTTCTTCTTAATAATTCAGTGAGAATGGTATTTATAGCAAACCTCAGCGGACAAACATATATATATTCATGCTGCTAAACTGCATGGTCTGCAATAGCTTTATTGTAAAACAACAGCGTAAAGCACCCTTGAGCCCTAAGTCACTGAACAGCATGTAGCTCTTTAGCTCCCCCAGCTGGCCTGTTTCAGAAATTCTCATTCTCTTGTCAATGCATTGCTTCAAAGTTTTCTCTAATTTTCAACATTCCCCATCAGCTCTGAGGAATGAGGTCAAAAAATTCCTGCAAGTCTGTTGAAACCCTGACAACATTCACCAGGTTAGGCTATCTGTGAGCTGGAGAGACTAAGCCAGTTGAATCACTGACCCCAAGAAGTGGAGCTGCTCCTCACACTCCAATTTGCAGAAGCTTGGCCCAACAGGGTGTTCACTACAGAATTTTCCCCATTACTTCTTCAATAGATGAGGCACTTGTGTGTGTGACATTGATTTAGGGATGCTGACAATAGATGGGCATTTAGAGGATAGTTTTATAACCTGGCACTTAGGTTTAGGCACCCAGAATGCACCTATCTTAAGCCTATTTTATAAGGAAAAGTGAACACACAATCTTCTTTATAAAATAGGGGCATGAATAGGCTGAAAATGTGTGCAAACTCTAGGCTCAATCACAGATAGTGTAAATGCCTGCACCTACATTTTTAACAAATGTGCATAAATTATAGTATTTTCTAATTTATGCAAGTACATAAGAAGATAAGAACATAAGATATGCCATACTGGGTCAGACCAAGGTCCACCAAGCCCAGTATCCTGTTTCCAACAGTGGCAAATCTAAGTCATACATACCTAGCAGTTTCCCCAAAAGAAACAGGTTCCACAATGCTTGTACTGGGTCAAGCATTGATATCCTGGGTCCCTTCTTAATAATGGATTATGGACCTTTCCTCCAGGAACTTGTCCAAACCTTTTTTAAACCCAGCTACACTAACAGCCTTTACTACATCCTCAGGTAACAAATTCCAGAGTTTAATTACAAGTTGAGTGAAAAGATATTTTCTTTTATTAGTCTTAAATAGTTTACCCTGTAGCTTCATTGCATGTCCCCTAGTCTTTCTATATTCTGATAACGTAAACAATCAATCTACGTTTACTCGTTCCACTCCGTTCATTAATTTATAGACTTCTATCCTATCTCCCCTCAGCCGTCACTTTTCCAGGTTAAAGAGCCCTAACCTTTTTAGCCTTTCTTCATAGGAGTATCCTTCCATCCCCTTTACCATTTTGGTGGCTCTTCTCTGAACCTTCTCTAATAACGCTATATCTGTTTTAAGATACGGTGACCAGAATTGCACACAATATTCAAGGTGCGGTCTCACCATGGAACGATATAGAGGCATTATAATATCTTTTGTTTATTTTCCATTCCTTTCCTTATGATACCTAGCATTCTATTTGCTCTCTTGGCCGCCGCTGCACACTGGGCCGAGGGTTTTAACATGTTATCCACAATGACGCCTAAATCTTTTTCCTGGGTGGTGGTTCCTAATGTGGAACCTTGCATTGTGTAACCATAGTTTGGGTTGTTCTTCCCTAGGTGCATAACTTTGCACTTGTCCACATTAAATTTCATCTGCCATTTTGATGCCCAGTCATCCAATTTATCAAGATCCTCTTGCAATTTTCCACAATCCTCTTGGGTTTTAACAACTTAAATAGTTTTGTGTCATCTATTGTTATTGTATATAGTTACCCTGTTAGCCAAGTTGTTCTCCTGTTCATATGTAAACACAAAGTACTATTGGAAATGTGTATGTTCGTTGTTTATTTTGTGTCATCTATTGTTATTGTATATAGTTACCCTGTTAGCCAAGTTGTTCTCCTGTTCATATGTAAACACAAAGTACTATTGGAAATGTGTATGTTCGTTGTTTATTGTAAACCGCACTGATGCTGAATAGCGCGGTATAAAAGAGACTTTAAATAAATAAATATTAAATAAATAAATATCTGCAAATTTGATAACCTCACTCGTTATTCCACTTTCCAGGTCATTTATGAATATGTCAAAAAGCAGCGGACCCAGCACAGATCCCTGGGGTACACCACTATTCACCTTTCTCCATTGGGAAAATTGGCCATTTAGCCCTACCCTCTGCTTTCTATCTTTTAACCAGTTCCTGATCCACAATAGTACACTGCCTCCTATCCCATGACTCTTTAGTTTTGCCAAAGGTCTCTGATGAGGGACCTTGTCAAAGGCTTTCTGAAAGTCCAGATACACTATATCAACCAACTCACCTTTGTCTACTTGTTTATTCACACCTTCAACAAATGTAACAGATTAGTAAGACAAGATCTTCCTTGTCTAAAGCCTTGATGGCTGTCTCCCATTAAGCCATTACTATCTACATGTTGAGAAATTTTGTTCTTTATGATGGTTTCTACCATTTTTCCCGGTACTGACGTCAGGCTCACCGGTCTGTAGTTTCACGGATCACCCCTGGAACCTTTTTTAAAAATTGGCGTTACGTTGGCCATCCTTCAATCTTCAGGTATTACAGATGATTTTAATGATAGTTCACAGATTACTAATAGCAGGTCTGCAATCTCATATTTCAGTTCTTCAACACCCTTGGATGTATACCATCTGGTCTAGGTGATTTGCTACTCTTCAGTTTATCAAATAGTTGTAATACATCTTCCTGGTGTATCGATATTACTTTCAATTCTTCTGCCGTATCACCTTTAAATACCACTTCAGCTATGGGTAACATCTCTACATCTTCCTCAGTAAAGACCAAAGCAAAGAATTCATTCAGTCTCTCCGCTATCGCCTTGTTGCCTCTTAGTGCCCCTTTAACCCCTCTATCATCTAATGGACCAACTGACTATCTCAAAGGTTTTTTGCTAAGAATGTACTTGAAAGTCTTTATTTCGCGTTTTTGCTTCCTCAGCAAGCTTCTTCTCAAATTCTCCCTTTGCCTGCCTTATCAATGCCTTGCATTTGACTTGCCAGTGCTTGTGCTGTTTCCAGGTTTCGTCGTTTGGCTATTTTTTCTATTTCCTGAAAGATGCTTTTTTGCCAACAACAGCCTCTCTGACCTCACCTTTAAACTATGCTGGCAGTTTTTTGGACTTCCTTCCACTTTTCTTAAAGCATGGAATACAGATGGTCTGGGCTTCCAAGATAGTATTTTTCAACAACACCCAAGCTTGATGTAAGTCTTTAACCTTTGCAACTGCTCCTTTTAGTTTTTTCTTAACTATTTTCCTCATTTTATCATAGTCTCCCTTTCGAAAGTTAAAAGGTAGTACTGTGGATTTCCTTACTATTCCTCCTCAACTAATTAAATCAAATGCGATCATGCTATGATCAATATTGCAAAGTGGCCCCAACACCCTTATCTCTTGCACTAGATCTGGTGTTCCACTAAGGACTAGGTCTAATATGGCTTCCCCTCTGGTCGGTTCATGAACCAGCTGCTCCAAGAAGCAGTCATTTATTTCATCTAGGAACTTTATCTCCCTAGCATGTCCTGCCGTGACACTGACCCAGTCGATATCGGGGTAATTGAAATCACCCATTATTATTACTGCGCTGTAACTTTTGTTAGCTTCCTTGATTTCTTAGAGCATTTCATCATCCATTTGTTCATTCTGGCCAGGCGGTCGATAGTACACCCCCACTGCCATCGCCTTCCCCTTTTTACATGGAATTTCAATCCATAGAGATTCTGCAACAAATTTTGTTTCCTGCAAAACTTTAATCCTTTCTGACTCAATGCCGTCTCTAACATAGAGCGCAACCCCTCCACCAATTTGATCAGCTCTATCATTAAGATAGTTTGTACCCAGGTATCACAGTGTCCCACTGGTTGTTCTCCTTCCACCATGTCTCTGATATTCCAATCATATCTAAACTCTCATTTAGTGCTATATATTCTAACTCTCCCATCTTATTTTTTAGACTTCCAGCATTTGCATACAAGCATTTTAGAGACTGTATTTTATTCATATTAATTTGGCTATTGGTAGACATGGGTAATTTTGGATCTTTAAGCTCTGTCTGCTCCATACTCGAGGGCATTTGGGCTACTTTACTCTTTTTTGGAACCTCCCTACTTTTGGTAGTATCTTTCAAGGATACATTCTTACGAACCATCCGCTCTTGGGCAACTGTCGGCTTTCCCCTATTATCTAGTTTAAAAGCTGCTCTATCTCCTTTTTAAAAGTTAATGCCAGCAGCCTGGTTCCATCCCGGTTAAGGTGAAGCCCATCCCTTTGGAAGAGCCCCTCCTTTCCCCAGAATGTTGCCCAGTTCCTAACAAATCCAAACCCCTCATCTCTGTACCATTGTCTCATCCACGCATTGAGACTCCAGAGCTCTGCCTGCCTTCTGGGTCCTGCGCGTGGAACAGGAAGCATTTCAGAGAACGCTACCCTGGAAGTTCTGGATTTCAACCCTACCTAAAAGCCTAAATTTAGCCTCCAGAACCTCCTTACCACATTTTCCTATGTCATTGCTACCGACATGTACCAAGACAGCAGACTCCTCCCCATCACTATCTAAGACCTTATCTAGGTGGCGCGTGAGGTCTGCTACCTTCGCACCAGGCAGGCATGTTACCAGGTGATCCTCACGTCCACCAGCCACCCAGCTATCTACATGCCTAATGATCGAATCACCAACTATGACAGCTGTCCTAACCCTTCCCTCATGGGCACGTGGCCCTGGAGAAACTTCCTCGGTGCAAGAGGGTTTTACATCACCTGGAGGACAGGTCCTAGTTACAGGATCGCTTTCTGCCACACCAGGGTGATGCTCTCCTATCACGTGCCCTCTCTCCTCCATGGCAACAGGGATGCTCCCAGACTGGAGGTGGGACTTCAGGACTATATCCCTGTAGGTCTCGTCTATGTACCTCTCTGTCTTTCTTATGTTTTCAAAGTCTTCTACTCTAGCCTCTAGAGAACAGACTCATTCCCTGAGAGCAAAGAGCTCCTTGCACCTAGTGCACATGTAAGACCTCTCACCAACTGGGAGAAAATCATATATGTGACACTCAATGCAAAAGACTGGAAAGCCCACATCTCGCTGCTGGATTGCTGTCTGCATCTTAGTTTTAAGCTTGTGTTTAGATCTTAATTTCTTTACTTACTAAGGGTTTCTATGGATATTTATACTAATAAAACTGTACCTAATATGTTTAATACACCTTGTTTACCTGAAGCTTAATTAATCTCAGGTCCTTAGTGCATGACTGATTTGGGTAATGAGCTTCACCTGAGAGCACCTCCTGTCTTTTAAGATGTATAAGTACCTATAAAGCTACGATTATCCCAGGGGTGGGTGGGTGTTGGGGAGGGAGGGAGGGAAATAACACTTATTAAAAGAGGGCTGCTACACAGTACCCTGTCCTGTGCTGCTGAGGTAAGCTATATTCTGATTTGATTTAAATTATAGCTCTTTGCTGCCGCTAGGCTCTAACTTATTATGAAACTTAAACTACAAGCTCTCTGCTGGGTTCCAAATTTAACCAGAAAGCTCTCTTCTGTCTTTTAAATTTAAACTAAAATACTTTGCTGATGCTAGGCCCTGAGTGACTATTAAATTTAAACTACAAGCTCTCTGCTGGGTATGAAATGTAACCAGAAAGTTCTTTGTTTTTAATTTAAACTTAAATTGCTGCTACTAGGCCCTGACTGATTTAACAAAAAACAGTAACTTTGTGCTTCACTCACATTCACCAAAACTCCACCGCATACTCGTCCCCAATGAAAGCACAGATGATTGGCCCAACATGTGTACTTTTGAAATACTGACCATTAAAAATACCTTTGTAATGCCCATTAACATGCATAAATTACATGATTTATATGGACAAAGGGTGCACATCTTTGCATGGTTCCTTATAAAATGGCCCCTTAATACTTTCAAAAAGGATATTTTTACATGGATCAAATTAATTTTGTCTGTCCTTCAGAAGGTTAGGGTCATACCAGGTTTTGATATTCAGTCTTTTTAAAATTGCATCTTTTTTCAAGGATTAAAGCCTTACCTGTCATCAGAAGATTTCCGAGCAGTTTGAAAGGCATGAGTATTAACCAAGCTGAATCACTGTAATCCATTGTATTTTGGATTGTTAAATTATTCATTGCGGGCATTGCTGCTGGTACTACCTGTCGCAGCACGGGAGCCTCCTGCTTTGATCATATCACCCCTTGCCTATTCACTTTGCATTGGCTACCTATTGGAGTGGAGGAATAGCCCAGTGGTTAGAGCACTGGTTTAGGAACCAGGAGACCATTATTCAAGTCCAACTAGAACTCCCTGTGGCCTTGGGCAAGTCATTTAACCCTCCTTTGCCTCAGAAAAATTCAAGTTATCAATGTTCCTGTTTAATGTACATTACCAAGTTAAGTTACAATGTAAACCGCTTTGACTGAAACGATTAAGCGGTATCAAAAACCTGTTAAATAAATAAATATGGTGTGGAGGGCTTAATTTAAGATCCTGACTATATATCATACCTTATTTGGTGAAATGCCTCTCTATTTTAATAAAGCATTTGTTGCAGTCTGAAGACATTCAATTTTTGCACATACTGACTATTAGAGACTATCCCATTTTGTGGAAACCAAGAATTGGGTTTTCTCTGTTGCAGGACCTTCTGAATGGAACAAGCTCCCTAGTGATCCACAGATGCAAGGACAGGAAATGACTTTATTTAATAAAATTTAGCTCACACCTTTCCAGTAGTAGCCCAAGGTGAGTTATAATCAGGTGCTGTACCTGAAGCACTGGAGGGTTAAGTGACTTGCCCAAGGCCACAAGGAGTACCAGTGGATTTGAAGCCTGGTCTGGCTGGTTCTAGGCTGCTGCCCTAACCACTAGGTTACTCTACAAGGAACACCAGGCCTACTTGTGTTTCTCAGGCCTTTGGTACATTGCTATGCTAGGTTTGAGACAGAGAAAGCCAGGTTTTGTAGCTGATGTGGGGTTGCAATGGTTGTAATAGAGTAAGGTTGGGATTGTGCCCAGGGGCGGCTCAAGGCAATCTGCTACCTGATGCAAGAGATGAGATGGCCCCCCCCCCCCCGGAGCGGGGGGGATGCCTTTCTCAAAACTCCAGTCAGGGACTGAACCAAACCAAAATGCAGATTAGATAATGTGGAGGAAATGCAAGATGTTTGCACACCAAGGAACAAAAGAAAGAATGAGAACCACAGTACTGTTTATAGCACCAAATTATAACTCATTTTTATTTTGTTGTTATAAACTGCATTATGGTTCTTGCTTTTTTTCTTTTTTGAACATATATTTTGCATACACAGTACTCCCTCCTTCAACAATGGGTGCAGAGCATAAGTAGGATATTCACCCCCAGAACTCAATTTCTTACAAAAAAAAAATCTGATTCCAACTTTCTCACTAACAACAAACATTCTCCAGTACTAGGCATATTATGAACTAATACAAAACCCTACAACAAAGTCACTGAGAATCTAAAGAGCAAACCTACCATACCTGCTCAACTTCCAAAACTCACATAAGAAGCCTACCCAAAAAAAGCATAACTGTAAATACTTCAGCGGGCCTTGGAACATCCAAACACGTATTTGAAAAGCTGAACAATTCAGATTAATACAGAACAGATCCCTACATACAAATTCCATGTGGCCAAAAACTCAGAACACAGACCCTCACCAAAGTACAGAATAAGTGACTATAACCTAATAACAAACATATATAGATAAAAATTAAACTGAAACCACAAAAAGTCAGATTCTGCATACAATGCAAGGTCAGAGAAATAGAAAGAGATGCATTTCCCTGTACTTTATAAAATATGAAGACAGCACCAAGACTGTTAATTAAATTGAAAATAAAATTCTCTTCTACCTTTATTGTCTGACCATTTTATTCTTGATCACGCTTGTTCCAATCTGAGGTTTCTGCTTTCCTCCACCTCCTAATTTACTTCCTCCCAGGGGCAGCATGATGGTGATGCAGAACCATGTACGGAGATTCATTGCAGCATTATTTGCATAAATTTAGCATGCTTTACTTTAAAATATATATGCTACCAATCTAAAATCCTAGGTGGCTTCCAAACATATACATGCCATTTAGTAAAACAGATGTTACAATAAAATGCATAATAAAAAGCCCATTAAATGTGATTAATGAAAAGTCACTTACACAGCCCCCCCCCAATCAGACCATCACCAAACTGCACATCAGATTTATTTCGCTTTGACCAGATTATTGATGAGGAGGGAAGATATAAGATAAAAGTGACTTGTAACTTCCTTTGGGGTGGGATGAAGCTGCCCGGAGGTGGGAAAGCTCCGCACTGGCTTCTTTTTTATTTAAATTGCAGATACCAGCACAGCCGCAGTTCTCTAAGAGGCAGGGAGACATCGCTGCAGGAAAAGGAGGCAGTGAGTTTGCCACTGCTGAGAAGCGGACTCAGCAGCGGCAGCAACTTGCGCATTTTTTTTTAAACTTTTGAAGGCGAAGTGAGGTGGCTGTTTTGGGGGCATTTTTTGCCACCCTCAAAACTTTGCCACCTGAGGCAGCCACCTCAATTCGCCTCATTATAGAGCCATCCTCGATTGTGCCATAATGTATTATGCGAAAGTAGAATGCAATTTACTGAGAGGATCTTATGAATTGCAGACATTTTTTAATACCTTTTGACAAAGACATGATTTTAAGTATTTAATGCTCAGAGGAAGTGACAGTGGCAGTGGGAGAACAGCAGCACAGCAGCCCGCCTCCATAAAAGCGGTGTCCCTCGTGGGCGCGCCCGCGCCTGAGGGCCTCGCCAGAGGGCCCTTTGGCGTGGCCCTTAGGCGCGGCACAGAGGCGCACAAAAAAGAAGCAAGCAACCAACATATCCTCCTCCTCAAAAAAGCCACACTACATCCAACAGAGGCACCTCCACCACCGAACCGAAGAACAACGACAACAACAACTTCGCAAAGAAAAGACCTCACCACTCCGGAAACCCAGGTACTCCCACACAGCATGCCACCCCTCCTAACCCCCATCTATCTCCTAACCCCCCTCCTAACCCTCTACTCCCACTCAGCCAAACCCTGCAACCCTCTCTGCCCAGACACCACGACAGCTCAAACCACATACATCCACAACCGTACACACAACCATACACACACTCACTCACTCTCACATTGCACACCAACCTACACCACCAACCCCACAAACCACCACCACCTCTCCATCTCTCTCATAAACGCTCGCTCAGTCAGGAACAAATACCATATGCTCCGGGACCTGATCACAACTGAGAAGATTGACATCCTCTGTGTAACAGAAACCTGGCTAACAGACCACGACACAGTAGTAATGAACCAGCTAACACCAAAGGGATACAGCCTCCAACACTGCTCCCGGACACATGCCAAAGGCGGAGGTGTAGCAATCATTGCCAAAGACAACCTCCACCTCTGGATCCACGCTGGAGAAACCTCCAACGAAGCAGACATCCTCACCCTCACCAACAAATACCTCTCGATATGCCTGATTTACCGTGCACCCACCACAACCTCTGACCTACCACAGATTCTACATCTCATCTCCGAAAGCACCAGCCCTTCAAAGGAACAAATTATCCTAGGAGACTTCAACCTCCCATCACTCCAGGAGAAGCAAGCAGAAACCTTCCTCAACGCCATGACAGCAATGGACCTGACACAAATCATACAAGAACCAACACATGAAAAAGGAAACATACTTGACCTCATATTTCTAAACTCCCAAACCGTCTCCTCATACAGAAAACCAACAATCTCGCCAGTACTGTGGTCAGACCACTACATTATCAACATATCCCACACCTATCAACTCAAAAATAACAGAGAAAACAAACACCACGCAAGGAGATTCAAAGCATTTAACAAGGAAGACTTCCTAACAAAAACCCTGCCTAACATACACACAGACTCCAACAACCTTGATGTCCTGATCCACAACTGGAATACCACAATCTCCTCAGCAGCCAGCACAAATAAAACCAGCACCAATACCAGACCCATCTCCTCAAAAGCCCGATGGTTCATCCCCAGCCTCCGCAAACTGAAAACCAGACATAGAAGAACCGAAAGGAAATGGAGAAAAACCAAAAGCGACAGAGACAAAGCAAAATACCTCCACGAACTCAATGCATACCACTCAGAAACTGACAATGCCAAAAGAGCCTACCACACCAAAATCATCGCAACAGCCATAAACAAACCTCAAGAGCTCTTCCAAATTGTCAAAAATCTAACAAAAGCACCCAGTAACTCCGACCAGCTGCCAGACATCCCCCCTGATCTTCTAGCCCGACAATACAAACAGCTGCAGCAACCACAAAACCCACATCACTATGCTGAAACAACAACCAAGACAATTTCATACACTACCCTGATAAGAGACTGGAATACATTCGACACAACCTCAAAAGAAGAAATATCCTCCACCATCTCCTGCTTGAACACCACCACCTCCCTGCTAGATCCTTGCCCTGCCGACTGGATAAAGAAAACCAAAGAAGACCTCAGTGCACCACTAACCCACATTGTAAATGAATCCTTTAAACAAGGACACATGCCAGACGCCCTCAAGACCACAATCATCTGACCAACCCTAAAAAAGCACAACCTAGATCCCCTAGACCCCACCTCCTACAGGCCAGTAGCAAGCCTCCCGCTCACCGCAAAGATAATTGAGAAGATAGTCCAACGTCAGCTTCAAGAACACCTAGACATTAACAACATACTGGACACGCAGCAACACGGATTCCGACCATTACACGGGGTCGAGACCCTAATGACCATGCTGATGAACACCCTTATCATAGGAACCCAAGAGAAACACTCCGGATACATCCTAATTTTTCTGGATATATCAGCGGCATTTGACACCATCTCCCATAACACCCTTATCCACAGACTCCAAACAATTGGGATCAAAGGTACTGTACTCCAATGGTTCAGGTCCTATCTAACCAACCGACAGCAACTGATCTGCACCAAAACCTCCACCTCATCCCCCTTCCAGCAACATCAAGGAGTACCACAAGGATCCACACTATCAGCCATGCTTTTCAACATCTACCTCCGCCAATCTGCTCAGTCATACGCACTCACAATGTCAACTTCCACATATACGCTGACGACATAATGCTCTATGCCCCAATTACAACCACGGACCCAACAAACAACCAGCTATCAACCTGCTTCACCGACGTATACAACTGGCTACAAGAGAACAACTTATCCATTAACATAAAGAAGACCGAAACCCTTATAGTGACAAAAGACCCAGACTTCAAACCACCCACTCACCTCACCATGGGAACCACGCAAATTCAAGTACAACCACACATAAGATATCTCGGCATTATCATTGACCAAGCCCTAACTCTTAAGCAACAAATCAACAAGACCACGAGAACTGTATTCCACAAGGCAAAAACGGTACAACGCCTCCGACCCCTCCTCGAATCACAAGACTTCAGGACAGTAATGCAAGCTCTAACACTCCCTCATCTGGACTACTGCAACATAATCTACCATGGCCTACCTGCAACACAGACCAATCCCTTCCGAACTGCCCTAAACACCACGGCGAGAATAATTCACAATGCAAGGAAACGAGACCACATCACCCCAATTCTGAGGGACCTTCATATTCTCCCCATCGAAGCAAGAATCAAGTACAAAACTCTTCTACTCACCCACAAAACCATCCACCAAACACAGGGCACCCCACTCCGCGCCCTACTGCCTCGCCCAACCCACAACAGAACAACCAGACAATCCTCCAACAGCTCCGTTGCCATCCCCCACAAAAGAACCAAAGCAACTCAACGGACCTGCAACAGAGCCTTTGAATTCTATGCCCCATCCCTCTGGAACTCTCTACCAAATCACATCAGGAACAACGGTGATCTCCCATCATTCAAAAAGCAGCTAAAAACCATCCTATTCCAAGAACATCTCTGAATAGGAACACCCCCCCCCCCCCCTATTTCTCTCCAATATATCCAAACCAATAACTCTTCTATCTTTTCCGTCTCTATGTTCCCCCCAAAAAATAAAAAATGTTTAACCCCCGGTTTTGCCCCCCCCCCACATTTTTTTCCCCCCCCCCCCCCCCCGGTTATATGTCCCACCGCTTTGACTCGGTGAAAAGCGGGCTATAAATACAGTTAAATAAATAAATAAATAAATAAATAAATAAAAGTGACAATTTACAGGCAAATGCTGTATTGTTTTAATTGTGCTTTTGCTATGTATGTTGTACTTTTAGTTACTGTGAACTACGTGATACCGTGGGTTAGAAATGACTTTGAATAAATAAATACATACAGTACATAAATAAAAATGAAGCCCCAGCAGTACAAAGTACCTTGAAGTGCTACAACCAATGCTTCATGGACTAAATATATCCAAAACTGGGTTTTAATGTACAAACGTTATGTCTTCTTTCATTTACTCAGCTAAAACTTAGCCAACCTCATATTCAAAGACTTATGCAGCTGGCAGAAGATGCTGAATGCATTAATCCATTTTAAAAATTATTCCTGCCTGTTGAACATTTAAATTTTGGGCAGAAACATTGTTATACTTCCAAAATGTATGCATCCATAGTGGTGGGGGCTTCCAAGTGTTCCCGGGGGTGGGGGGAGAAGGCTTCAAGTTACAAAGAAACATAGAAATACAGTATAGAAATTGACGGCAGATAAAGACCATACAGTCTTTCCGGTCTGGGCTTTCATACCAACTACTAAGCTCTATAATCCCTTCTCCCTCAGAGATCCTCCATGCTTGTCCAAAGCTTTGTTGAATTCAGCTACTGCCATTATTTCTACCACATCTGCAGGAAGTCTATTCTACACATCCACCACCTTTTCTGTAAGGAAATATTATCTTAGATTACTCCTGAGTCTATATCATCTTTTGCCTTCATCCTATGCCCCTCATTCCAGAGTTTCCTTTCATTTGAAAGAAATTTCCTTTGCATCTATTCTGTTGATATTTAAATGTCTCTATCATACCTTGCTTCTCCTGCCTTTCTTACAAAGTACCAAAACCACCACTAAAACCATTCACCAGGTCACTATTCACCAACACAAAACAAAACCCAGTGATAGTAATAGCCAATTAATCAGAACAATTTTTTTGTCGGAATGGCCAGCTTAGTGTAGAGGAAAATATACAATTTACAGCACAGGTGGAAACGAGAAAAATTCCGTTTCTAGATATCACAATAGAACTATCTTCTACGGGCTTTTTAACCTCTTTATATCAGAAGCCAGTTCAACGCAACACACTGTTGAGGTTTGACAGCTTTCATCCGCCAGTGCTTAAGAGAGGCTTACCATATGGGCAATTTTTGCGGCTTCGCCGCAATTGTACCTTGTTGTCTGATTTTAAATTCCAAGCTAAAGATCTTAGCCTTCGGCTACTGTCAAGAGGCTATCCAGTGAAGGTGGTTAAATCAGTTTATAAACAGGCTTGCTACACGCATAGAGAATGGCTAATGGGTTCTCGGAATTCTATACCACAGCATGATAAAATAACAGGTATTTTTCCTTATATGAAAGGAGCATCAGCGGTCATTAGGCTGGTTCATAAGTTCTGGCCTATTTTGGCGATACATTCTTGCTTTAGAAAACAGCTGCAAATTGCCTATTCCCGTAAAGCAAATCTGAGGGATCTATTGGTGAGGACTACAGCCCCTCTTGACCGTTCACCTTTGAAACATGAGAATATTGGTCATTTTCCATGTGGATCCTGTATTTACTGTTCTGGCACCTTATTGGGTTCAGTCTGGGTTGACAGTCCCACTCAGATAAAGTATCGAACTCGCTAGTATACAGACTGCACCACTAATTTTGTTGTGTATTTAATCCTATGCCCTTGTGCACTTTATTATGTGGGGCGGACTTCACATGCCTTCCAGCTGCGTTTGGGGGAACATGCTTCTCGGCTGCGCACAAGGACTTTGACAGCACCTATGGTTGATCATTGTTTGAAGCACTCACATATTTTTGAGGAGCTCTGCTGGCGAATTTTGGACCACGTGCCACCCAACCCCTGGGAAGGCGATCGGGTTCAAACTTTACAGAATCTTGAACAAAACTGGATTTTTCGTTTAAATACAGCACATCCAATGGGCTTAAACATGCAGGTGGATTGGCATACTATTTCATAGCCATTCAGTCAGGGAAGGGGTTTCTGATTGGTGGCTCCTCTTCCTTTACCTCTGATTGGCTTTTCTGTGTTTGAAAAAAACTCACCTGAGGGGCGGGTTCAACAAAGGTGGAGCGAACATTCTGTGACAGCTGGGTTATAAAAACCGCTTTATTCAGAAAAGTTTTCAAGGCTGAAATTTTCAAACAGTGGTCTGACCTGAAGCAGGGGGCTTACGGAGGTGTCCCCGCAATGTGTCACATCGTATTTGGAACTACTGTTGGTCATAGTGAACAAGCAGCCTGTTTTATTCGTATACAGCTAAGTATCAGCTGTTTTCAAAAGTTTCTCAAAATTCTTTAATTAAAATGGACGGGCCACGGAGGTGAGAGGTGTTTTCCTCTACACTAAGCTGGCCATTCCGACAAAAAAATTGTTCTGATTAATTGGTTATTACTATCACTGGGTTTTGTTTTGTGTTGGTTTCTTACAAAGTATAAACATTGAGACCTTTAAGTCTGTCCCTATATGCTTTATGATGACTACTGCTGACCATTTTAGCAACTGCCCCCTGCACTAACTCCATCCTGTTTATAAATTTTTAAAGGTGCATTCTCCAGAATTTCACAAAGTATTCCAAAGGATGTCTCTCCAGAGACTAACACAGATGTGCTATCATCTCCTTCCAGGGCTGGTACAAGGAGATGAGGTGCCCTAGACAAACCTCATCTCTTGTGCCCCCTCCCATTCCCCGGCACCCATCGCCGCTGCTGCTGCCCATCTCCGGGACTTGCAGTGGCGACAATGGCCGTAAACAGCCTTACGGCACTTATCTTAAAGCTTCAGCACCAAGGGGCTATTTGCTTCGGCTCTCTCTGACACCCGATGCCAACCTTGTTTGCCAAAGGAGATCGGCATCGGGTAGTCTGAGGGGGTGGAAGCAAACAACCTGGTGGCGCCGATGTTTTAAGGTAAGTGCCACTGGGCTGTCTGTAGCCTTTGCTGCTGCCACAGGTTCTGGAGAGGGGTGGCAGTGGACCACTTTTGAACCATTGATACTCTAGGCGGCTGCCTAGTTTGCCTAATGGTCACGCCAACTCTGCCTCCTTCCTACTGTTGACTATTTCTCTCTTTATGCACACAAGCATCCTTTAGGCTTTTGTGGTTGCCTTTTCTACCTGTTTGGCCACTTTAAGATCATCCAATATGATCAACCCCAATTCACGTTCTTCTTTTGTGGACAGAGGTACTTACCGACTATATTGTACTTCTCCCTTGGATTTTCGCAGCCCAAATGCATGACCCAACCTTTTTTAGCATTAAATCTCAGCTGCCAAATTCTCAAGCATTTTTCAAGCTTTGCTAGATCCCTCCTCGTGATATTTTCACCTTCCAATGGGTCTACCCTATTGCAGATTTTGGTATTATCTGCAAAGAGGCAAACCTCAGTCTATGCCTCACTTATAGGCCACCGAATGCCAAGAACAAGGAGCTCTCAACCATACTGGAGTTTGTCAGCTCAAATGGATCACAGCAGAAACCTCTCATCGCTCTAGAAGACTACAACCTATGCTCCCTACCTAGCAAAGAAGCCAACGCTTTCCATAAGCAATGTTAGCCCTCAACTACACGCAAATAGTGGATGCCCCCATGCACCAACACAGAACAGTGCCAGACCTGATCTTCATCCCAAATCAACTCATGGATCAGAATGCAATACCTACTCCTGTGGTCACCCCATGCCCTGGTCTAACGATTACCCAATAATATTCTTGATTTTCTCCAGCCTCCATTTCATTGCCAAAGGATCACATTGACACATACGCCCCACTGGACACACACCAACACAGATTCAGGCCACAGCACAATGTCAAAACACTCCTCACATCATTGTTTGACAACCTCATAACAAGCAAAGGATTCCTTGTAATCTTTATGGACATATCAATAGCCTTTGACTCAATATCCCAGACCATTATGCTACAACGACTTCAGGAAATCGGTCTGAACAACAATACATTAAAATGGTTTACATCTTACCTCACCAACTGAACCCAACAGGTCAAATCTGGCAAAATCAAATCTGCTAAATTTGTCGTTCCGCAAGGCATCCCTCAAGGATCCGCATTGTCCTCCATCCTGTTCACCATATACTTACAACCAATATGTAGCATAATCAAGCAACATGAAATGCTCTACCACATTTATGCGGATGACATCATGGTCTATACCCCCATTGACACACAGGCACCTGATAACGAATCTATTACCAAGTGTCTGGAAGATATGATCACATGGTTATCTAACAACTCTCTCTCTGTGAACTATGACAAGTATGAAGCGATGTTCATCTCCAGAAGCTCCACCTTCATACCACCACATACGATCAGCATCCTAGACAAACTCATTGCAGTGAAAGATGAAGTAAAGTACCTGGGCATCACCCTAGATAACAAACTGACCTTCCAGTCACACATCACCAAAACTGCTGTCAAAGTGCATCACCGACTCAAGTTCATCAGAAGACTCAAATCCATCCTAGACAATAATCACTTCCGAACAATATGCCAGACTATAATCACGCCTATACTAGACTATGCCAACTTGCTTTACCAAGGATTGCCTAAACAAAACCTCCATCCTCTCCAGATGGTACAAAACACAGTAGCTTGGATCATCACAAACACTGCAAGAAGCGAGCACATTATCCCAATCCTCAAACAACTGCACTGGCTGCCTATCCATTCACAGGTAAGATATAAAGCAACATTAGACATCTTCAAAAACCTCTCAGCTACCTCACTCCAGAGCATTCTAACCAAGGATCTAGATGAAGCAACATGGCAAACAAACTCATTGCTCCAGCCGGCTACCAACATGCCCACCAATCTACTACCTAAAGAGCTCCATTCTTTGCTTCACCTGCATTCTGGAACATACTCCCTGATCACTCGACAACGAACATTAAGGATTTCTGAAAGATTCTTAAGACCCTACTCTTCTCCAACCACTATGGTTCTACCAAACAATGACTCCTTCCCCTCTATCGTCCTATAACATCACTGATCCTATGCCTACTGCTTTATTCTTATTGCTAATCCTCTTGTGTTCCCCTCAGCATGTTCCTACCCACTATGTAAACCACTTTGATTGATGGAAAAGGTGGTATATAAAACTTGATAAATAAATAAAATAAATAAATAAAACCTTACCCAACAGCCCGTTTGCAATGCCACTTTCAGAAATATTAAAAAGAACCAGACCAAGGACCAACTTTTGCACCCTACCACTGGTAATATCCTTATGCTCAGAGTGAACTCTATTTACCTGTACTCTCTGTCACCTCCCACTCAACCAGTTGCTAATACAGATAGTCACTTAGGGTTGATCCCAAGTACGCTTGGTTTATTTAAAGTCACCTATTCTGTGTTTTTCTCTGTTTTAGCAGGGTTTCCACTCACTACAGATGTCAGACTAATTTATTTGTGTATATTTAGCTCACACCTTTCCAGTAGTAGCTCAAGTTGAGCTATATTCTTGTACAGTGGGTATTTCCCTGTCCTTGGGGAGTTTACAATCTAAGTTTGTATCTGAAGGAATGGAGGGATAAGTGACTTGTGCAGGGCTACAAGGAATACCAATGGGATTCAAACCCTGATCTTTTGGCCCCCAAGCTGCTGCTCTAACAACTAGGCTACTCCTCTATTCCAGCCTTAGCTTCTAACCTCATAACCAGCCTATAGTTCTCTACCTCCTCCTTGCTTCCGCTTTTGTATAAAGGGACCATATGTGCCCTTCTCCAGTCCTCTGGGACTATTCCCAACTCTAAAGGTCAGACAACATAGCCACCAGAACTTCCCTAAGGCCCTTCAATACTCTCAGATGTATCACATCTGGTCCCATCTCTTTGTCTACTTTTTGTTAGCAAGCTCCTCTTGAACAAAGTCATCTGAAAACTACATATTCCTCCCCTTCACCATTGAGTCTGACAATACAAAATTTGTACTTCCCCCTATCACTAACATTTATTTATTTTATTTATATATTTAAGCAGTTTTCTATACCGCCTTATCCTTCAATCAAAGTGGTTTACATTATGTAATCACTACAAACAGGTACTGGATACATTCTCTTGTCCCCAAAGGGCTCACAATCTATGTGTACCTGAGGCAACGGAGAGTTAAGTGGCTTGCCCAAGGCCACAAGGAGTGCCTATAGGACTAGAAACCCCAGTCCCTCCGGCCTGAGATGAATGTCCCCAGGTGGGATGGCTGTCCCCAGATGATAGCTGTCCCCAGGTGAGATAAAAGTTTCTATACAAATCTTATCTCCCCATGTTATTGTATTCATCATGTTTCCTTCTATTTGAATCTTTGCTTTTCTGTCTACTTTCCCACCATCTCTTAGCTTTTCCAGACATTGTTGCTTGTCTTCCTTTTTCTATGATTTCTATTTTGTCTATTTCAAAACTCAAAAGTATCCAGAAATACTTGAAGAAAGGTATCTATGTTATACAGAAGATAGTCTGCTTATATGCTCTCTTATCCATCTACTTTTTGCCTGCAGTACCATCTACAAAGAGTTATTTATTCACTTAGATATATGGCAATGTTTTATTCTTTATTCTATTCTGTTTATTTATATTTAGCTTGTGCCTTTTCAACAAAGCTCAAACTTCTAATCAAAACAGGGTTAATTGAAGTGAAATGAAAATATCTGCGGAGCCATTACTGCAGCACATTTTGCTGATGCATACCACCTTGTAGTGACAAAGAAAGAGAGATTAAGAAAATGAATAACTAAACACTAGTAGCTATTAGTACTGCTTATTATTTCTAGAGCACTACCAGTTATACACAACACAGTACAGACACACGTAAGAGAGACAGTCTCTGCTCCACAGGGCAAACATACATCATAAACAAGAGAGTCTCAGAGGATGTATTATGGAGAAGTGGTCAAGATGTAAAAGCAACTTCAAAAAAAGTGAGTTTTCAGTATGGATTTGAATATGGCAAGAGAGGGAGCACAATGCACTGACTCAGGAACACTGTTCCAGGCTAACTGGGAGTTAGTAATGGACAAAAAGGGCACAGATAAGAGCAATTTCCTAGATGAATGGAGTTCATGAGGAAGAGTGTGAGGAGAGAGAAGATAAGAAATAAAGAGCTGCAGAGTAAATGAGCAACAGAAAATTGAACAGATGCGGAGTGAATGTAGTGATGGCTCCACGGGAGACACATGAGAATAGGTTGCAATCGTCTAGATAGGAGGTGATAATAGAATGGAAGAACATTTGGTAACATGTAAAGAAAGGAAAGGGCAAATTTAGCAATGCTGAAAAGGAACAAACAACACATGTTAACAATATTTTTGATGTGCAAATAGGAGAGAGAGAAGAATCAAAGATGACCCAGAGGTTATAAATCAAGGAAACCAGAAGAATAAGAATGTATTCCCAGAGACAGGAAAAGAGGGAAGAAGAAAAAAGGAATGTGTGTCTTGGGGACGAAGAAAAGGAGGTTAAGGTGATGGTGGGACATTCAGGTGATAGTAGGACATCCAACTGGCGATGTCAGACAAGCATTCTGAGATTTGAGGCTGGATTCTTGGTGAACTTTCTGGCCTGAGAGGTAGATCTGGGAGTCATCAGTATAAAAGTGGTACTGAAAAGCCATGAAAGGAGATCAGAGCACTGATGAAACAACTGTAGAAAGAAAGGAGAAGAAGAGTGGTCTAGTGGTTAGAACATGGTACTTAGGGCTGGGGGATTCAAGTCCCACCTGGGTACAGCAATCTCAGGCTGGAGGGACTGGGGTTTCTAGTCCTATAAGCACTCGTTGTGGTCTTGGGCAAGCCACTTAACCCTCCGTTACCTCAGGTACACATAGATTGTGAACCCTCTGGGGACAAGGGAATATATCCAGTACCTGTTTGTAGTAATTACATAATGTAAACTGCTTTGACTGAAGGATGAGGTGGTATAGAAAACTGGTAAAATAAAGAAGAGAGCCTAGGATTTAGCCTCATAGTACACTCACTGATGATGGAATAGTGGTGAAGGAAGAACCACCAAATGATACATTGAAGGTAATAGGGAAGGGATAAGAAGAAAATCAAGACAGAGCAGATTTTCAAAATCCTATTAAGTACAGTGTGTCAAGGAGTAGATGGTGATAAACTGTGTAAAAATCAGTGGATAGGTCAAGGAAGATGAGGGTAAAGGTCTTTGGCTTGTTTAGAGAAAAGTAGCTACCTACCTATCTGGAAAGTAACTCAACATATTCACTACTCAAACATAACCCTAATAACATTCATACATCATCCTCATATTCACTTTCACACAACCATATTGGATCCATGGTACAAAGTTACAGTATACTCCTAAACCTGTACTCAGACCCATCATTCACACTCAAACATCACTAAATTTATTGATTAACATGAAAAAGATGCAGGAATTATCCAAAATATATAAGATATGCCATACTGGGTCAGACCAAGGTCCATCAAGCCCATTATCCTGTTTCCAACAGTGGCCAATCTAGGTCATAAGTAGCAGTTTCCCCAAAAGACACAGGTTACACAATGCTTGTATTGGGTCAAGCAGTGATATCTCAGGTACCTTTTAATAATGATTTATGGACCTTTTCTCCAGGAACTTGTCCAAACTTTTTTAAACCCAGCTACACTAACAGCTTTTACTACATCCTTTGGTAACAAATTGCAGAGTTTGATCACATGTTGAGTGAAAAAATATTTTCTCTTATTAGTCTTAAATAGGTTACCCTGTAGCTTCATTGCATGTCCCCTAGTCTTTCTATAGTCTGATGACGTAAATAAGCAATCTACGTTTACCCGTTCCACTCCATTCATTAATTTATAGACCTCTATCATATCTCCCCTCAGCAGTTTCTTTTCCAGATTGACGAACCCTAACATTTTTAGCCTCTCTTCATAGGGGTATCCTTTCATCCCCTTTACCATTTTGGTGGCTTTTCTCTGTACCTTTTCTAATAACCCTATATCCTTTTTAAGATATGGTGACCAGAACTGCACACAATATTCAAGGTGCGGTCGCACCATGGAACGATACAGAGACATTATAATATCCTTTCCTTTTGATTCCTAGCATTCTATTTGCTTTCTTGGCCACCACAAAACACTGGGTGAAGGATTTCATCGTGTTATCCACGATGACGCCTAAATCTTTTTCTTGGGTGGTGACTCCTAATATGAAACCTTGCATCATGTAACCATAGTTTGGGTTGTTCTTTCCTAGGTGCAAACCTTTGCACTTGTCCACATTAAATTTTATCTGCCGTTTGAACATCCAGTCTTCTAATTTATCAAAGTCCTCTTGCAATTGTTCCCAATCCTCTTGCGTTTTAACAACTTTGAATAATTTTATGTCATCTGCAAATTTGTTTACCGCACTCGTTATTCCTATTTCTAGGTCATTTACGAATATGTTATAAAGCAGCGGACCCAGTTCTGTTTTTAACTAAAGAAAATCCTGGTGAAAGACCATTTTCTGATTGAAAAATATACAAATAGGAATGGAGTAGATACCACACCATTCGAAGAAGATGATGTGTTTGAACAGCTTGCAAAACTGAAAGTGGATAAGGACATGGGACCGGATGGGTTAAATCCAAGGCTACTGATAGAGATCGGAGAGGTTCTGGCAAAGCCTTTAAAGGATGTTTCTAATAGATCCTTGGAGACAGACGTTCCACAGGACTGGAGAAGGGCTGATGTGGTACCTCTTCATGAAAGTGGTAATAGAAAAGAAGTGACAAAATACAGGCCAGTAAGCCTTACTTCGGTGGTGGGAAAAGTAATGGAAGCACCCTGAAAGAGAGAATAGTGGACTTTCGCAAAATCAATAGGTTGCTTGGTCCGAGACATGGTTTTACCAAAGGATGATCATGCCAAACAAATCTGACTGAGTTCTTTGACTGGGACTAGAGATCTAGATCAAGGGCATGCGATGGATGTGATCTACCTAGATTTCAGCAAGCCTTTGATACTGTTCCTCATAGGAGGCTTATCAGTAAACTGCATAGCCTGGGGATGGGTCCCAAGGTGGTGAACTGGATCAGAAATTGGTTGACTGACGGACGACAGAAGGTGATGGAAAAGGAATTCACTCGGATGAAAGGAAGGTGGTTAGTGGCAATCTGGGGAGGGGGATTGGCACTGGCTGAGATGGGGAACTTTGCTTGTTTTAGGGTGGGGATATGATCTGAGGGAGGCAAGAAGTGGGGTTCCCAAGGTAGAAGCAGCAAACGTGGGGGGGTGGGGAGGGGGAGGGGTTGAATTTGTGGTGCTACACTTGTATGCAGTCTGTGCCAGTGCAGCAATTTTAAGAGTCTGATCCCATGTCTAGGTGGTGGTGGGGAGTCCGTGACTGTTTTCCCAGTGCAGCTTTTTAAAATCACACAGATGTGGTGTGGCACACATGTGCTGTCCTGCAGCTGTTTTGCAAGGTGCTCGACATGGACATGGGAGATCCCCTCTGTATGTCCTTTCTAAAATGTGCCTTCATGCTACTATATATACATTAGCACTCTCTTGGAAATGCTCTGATAATTTCAGTAAACTGTGAGTGATTGATAAAGATGAATCACCCCCACCAGTGATTTTTTTTACATCTGAACAGTTCTACATGGGGCCTGGTAGGCTCTAGGGTTAATGATTGAAGTGTTAACATCATGAACCCTTGTCAGTTCTTTGATGTCACATCTCCTCCTCCTCCGTCTCTTTGAATATTAATGATGAATGCCTCAGCTGAATGAATGACATGTTCATAGCTCCCTCATGGCTCTTAGTGCAGATGCTTAGCGATGACAGCAGATCTTGGCTATTCTAGACCTGCAGCAATAGGACCATTTGGTTTTATATATTGAGTTTAATCTGATTAGTGACCCGGTCAAATGTCTGCCACATCAAGAACTGACAAGGAAGGCTATAAAATGTAATTTAAATGTATTCGAAACAGTCTAAACATATATACAAGGTAGATGCTTCAGTTCCTGTCATGAATCATTGGGGACTGTTCCTACAGGGTTTATTGTCATCTCTAGCATCATGAATCTGGCTGCTGTGACCGTAGTTCAGAACAGTACAGTCCCGGCTCAGTCCATTGCCTGCTCCCACGGTTATCCCCATTACAAAGCAATGATTCATTTAATGCATTAAATCAGATGCCTTGCAAACCTCTGATAAAAAGGCAGTAGATTTGTACAGTACGGGGCATGGTGTTTTGTTTATTTCTATCTTCATTTTATTTCTTGTTCTGAAACCTCAAAGAGCAAATCAGGCATAACACAAAATGTAAATCTTGACAAACATGACTAATGTAGTTCTTTTGAAAACCCGTCCGATGAAAATACGTAAGCCGGTTTTATGCTGTCGTATTAGGAGATTAGCAATGTACATTTGATAGTGCACATTTAGTTCATGTGGGTGCCTGAAAAAACGTGCACGCAAAGTCAATTGCATGTCCTTAAACCTATGAACCTATGTGTATACAATAAATATGTGCATGTAAAAGAGTTCTGACACATGCAGATATTTTAAAATTCAAATGAATGTGTGAAAAAACCCAAAGAAAAAAAAAAACCAAAATCTGGAAAAAATGTTGGGGAAATCTGAAAATTAACCAAAACCTTTTTTGGTCACGCACATTCCTAGAAGTTATTATGTTTTTTATTACGCTTGATAGTCCATGTTTCCAGACAATTAGCTCAGAGTAGGTTACATAAAACTAGCAGACACCCACAAAATATTTGCAGTGAGTCTTTGAACTGAAATACCTCTTGTTCCTGCTTCACTTCTCTCTTTGCCCCACAGTCCCTTATACCTTGATATCGCTTGCCTGTTCTCCCTCTTTCCCCCACCCCTCCCACTCCCATAATCTCCTCACCCGACTCTCCTCTTACTCCTTTTCCCTGTCTCACTCATCCCTCTTCTCCCTCAAGCCTTTTCCTTTCTCTACCCTGACCCCTGGCCCTCATTCTCCTCTCTTTCCAAACTCAAAACCTCTGATTCCAACTCTGCTCTTTCCAGCATGACCTCTGTCCCTCCTTCTCAGACATCTTTCAGCTCTCTTTCTTCCCCATCTGAACTCCAGCATTGTCTTATCTTTCAGTATGTTGTCTATTTCCTCTTCTACCCCACGCCTAAAGATCCATCCATCCAAAGGCAGTGGAATTTGTTGACCCATTGGGGCCATGACCCTATATTTTACCCAACATTGCATAGGAAACTCAGGAGCCATGTGTGGATGCTTCTTAGTGGGGTATGCATGCATGCTAGCTTTGGTGAAAGGGGATATTCATCATCTATGCTGAAGAACATGTCTGCATCTAAGTGCACCTGCACCTCTAACAATTACCTGACATATACTTATGATGTTGAATACAGTAGATACAGCAAAACAAACAAATGCAAAAATAATATTACTCATCAAAAGCCACCAATTTTTACTAAAATGACACACAATCATTGGTGAGTGGAGGGATAGACATAACAAAGTTAATATCATTCTAGATTAGCTGGGAGCTACCCAGACTCCTTAGTTTGATTTCTGAAACACAAGACAGTGGAATGGAATTCCAAATTATAGGTAGGTAAATAGATAAATGCATGCTGTCTGGTACAGGTTAATCTTACCAAAATATAGACCAATCTTTCAGCTTTGTTAAATCACTCCTCATGTTTTCCATACCTTCCACTTATATCTCCTGTTGCAGATTGTAGCATCAACTGCAAAAAGGACACACCTTGTCCAATAGCCTATTTGCAATATTTCTTACAAAAATATTTAACTAAACCTAATCAACAACTGATTGCTATGACACACCACTGACAACTCCCTTTTTCTTTAGAGTGAACTCCTTTTACTATTACTAATGTGACACTCCCAACCCGTTTTTAACCCAGTCAGCATTTTAGGGCCTCAAAATTATGCCAAGAGAACCAGAAGAATGCCTCAGTCACAGAAAAGGCCCAAAAACATGTCAAGAGGACATTACAACACTCCGATCAGCCGTGCAGCCCTATGTTATGCCAGGGGGGCCCAGCACAGCACACAAATTGCTGCAACGCCTTAAACATGCCAACGGGATAAGCACAGCACAGCACCCAGACCAGCTGCAAAGCCCTAAGTTATGCCAGGAGGACCAGCACAGCATCCAGATTGGCTGCAAGGCCCTAATACACCAGAAGAGAGCCAACACCACAGCAGAAGAGGCGGCACAGGGGCGGGGTGAATTCAGGTAAGCTCTGTGCCTGCAAGTTAGCCATGGCACTGAGGATTTTGGTCCCAGCATAGGAATCTTAAGTACAGAGGAAGATCTCCCATGGATGGGAAAAGGATTCATGGGCTGTTTAGATGATAGGCTAAGGGTTTGAAATAAGAATCAGAGAATGCACTATGGTGAAGGCAGTGGAAGTGGGGCTCCAGCACTTGCAGCGACAGCCTGAAATTTCTGAGGAAGACCAACCTAGCAACAAGACAGATTGGAAGGCCCTATAAGGAAAGGCTAATTCTTGCTCTCCATGTTCATCCCTCTTGATAGAGGAGATTCCATTGTTCACTCAAGGGTATAGCACTTGCCGATCTTCCTTGCACGAACCTCCAAACAATACAATAATAGATATTTGAGCATAACGTTGAAGACAGACTTCAAGGCTTGTTGATGGTTGTAGGACGGTGGTGTCCCCCCACTGCACTGGGTTTAGTTTCTCCCAGACTTGGATCATTAGGAACTGTATGCCAAAGCAGGTGGCAGAACACCTAAAGAGGCATCGAATGATAAGTCAAAGGCACCCACAAAGACACAAAGCAGGAGGCGTGACCGTGACCCATAAAAAGCAAAAAAAATAAATAAATCACAAAGTCACACAGCAGGAAGGGTGGCGACAAAATGGCATGGCATTAAAAGATGGTGAAAGTCATTCAGTGAAAATCCAAAGGCACCCTCAAGGTGCAAAGCCGAAGGAGGATGAGGAGCTACCCAGAAAAAGTCAAAGTAACTGTCACAGATCCACACAGCAAGAAGAGTCAAAGGGCAGTAGCAAAGCAAGCTTGAGAGCTGTGCCAACAGAGTGATGCAAGCAATGGGAAAGCAGGTCTTTTATTTCTTTTTTTTTTCCTTTTTCAGTTTTGTCATGTGGGCATAAAAGTACCCACTGGAAATGTCATAGCAGACAGCAGAACAGCTGTGCAGCCAGAAGCGGGGTTTGCAACAACTGCAATACAGATGTGGTTCAGCTCTCATGAGCAGGACTGGCAACAAAGAGGTATGCTGTGACAGAAATGTCAGGGCAGTGAGGCTGACAACAGCAGCAGAGGGAGACCTTTTTCATTTCTTTTGTGCTTTTTTCCTTTCCGTTGTGTTTTTTTGCTTTATTTTCATGTCTTGCTTTTTTCTTTGACATTTTGACATGGGGGACAGCAACTAGAAATGGGCACCATCCCAGGGAGACTGCAGTGCAAACTTTCAAAAACATAGCTAGACACTGAAGGCAGAAAGTATAGGCAATTGTCCCTCAGTACAGCTCTACATTCATTCCTTCTCCCAGTCACATGAAAATGAAAAGAATCCAAGCAAGGGATAACACTAGCTTTACTACCAACTCCAGTGCTAGTCGTGATCAATGGGGATGCCACGATATGCCCTGCCAGGGTTAATCGTATATGTTCATTGGACACACTGGATAATGAGCAGGGCAGAAAATGGACCTGCCGACTTATGTGCTCAGTATGCCAGGGAAACTGTGTGCATGGCTCAATGGGCTCTGCAAGGTAGCGCGCCACTGTGCAGGAGTTTGACTCGTGGCCGGCTGATCTGTGCTGCTTGTACTTAGCACTGAAAAAAGGGCTGCAGTCACCAAAGATTTTCCCATGCTGGAGCTCATGGGCCATTGGCATCTCAAGCTGAGGGGGAGGGGGGAGTGATAGATGACAGAGTTGTGCTCATGGTACCAGTACTGCTTGCCGGTGCGCCTACTACTGTATTCCCCCTGCTACATCATCACTGCCACCGCCTTCCTGCCTCTGGTGTTCTCTTTCCTCCACCTCAGTCACCCATTTTTCCTTCCTGTAAGTCAGTGTGTTGCACGCACAATGATAGTTCTTTTCCCCTTTGGATCACAGAGATCAGTTAACATACAGACATCCTCCGTCATAAGGGGTTGCAACCTTTTTTTCCATTTGAACATGCACCAAGTCCACCATCACCAAAACCTCTTCCGAGAATTCCTGTCACTGCCGAAAACCCTCTAACCTCACCTGTAAAATGTTCACTACCTGGATGAGAAGTCTCAGGATAGCCCTGGTGGAACTCAATTCCTCTGTGGCATCCTTAAAAGGACTTTATAAATTCTATCACCAATCCTGGCAACACAGGGGGTTTGTGATTCTGATCTCGTTCTCCAATGCATCTGATGCAGGGCCACCTTTTGCTCCACTAATCTCTCCAGCATTTCATAAGTGGAATTCCACATCTTGTGTGTGCTGGTGTGCAGATGCCCCTGTGCCCTCCAGCTTCTTACACAGCTCATGCCCACCCTAGATATGCAGGTAAAAATTCCCAGCTATTTTTTGGCATTTCTCAATCAGTTGCCTCAGGACAGGGCTGCTACTTCCCTTGCTTCCCATGCCTATAGAGTCTCTGACAATTAGGTGTAGTAAGTGTGCAAAGCATCTGATATCATGAAGGTCCTCCTCTTTCATTGCCTTGACTATGCTCATCTCACCATCTATTACCAAGAAACCTGGAAGCACGGTGCTCTGTTGGTGGCAATGTGATGGTCCTGCAGCATTGCTCTTATTTATGGCTGTCATCCATTATCTGGCTATGCTGCACACTCCATTCATACCATTTACCTGTAGCTCTTGTAGATTAGAGTGGGAGAATGAAGGCTACTCCTATACTGCTTTTTACTTTGGGTTATAACTGTGTACGGGTTCCCCCACTCTAATCTACAGGAGTCCAAGTGAGGCCTCACCAAAGGCATTATCACCTCCATCTTTCAGTTGGTTGTACTCCTCTCTTTGCAGCCTAACATTCTTCTGGCTTTTGACATCGCTCTGTCACGTTGCTTTGCAACCTTGGTGTCTTCGGACACTGTCACCCTGAGATCTCTCTCCTGGTCCATGCACATCATCCTCTCACCCCCTATTGCATATTATTGACAGATCTATTTCTTTAACAGTTTTTCTTTCTTTTTGTCTACATCTCAGCAGCTGCCAAGAAAGCTAATAGAATGCTAGGAATTATATGGAAAGGCATGGACAAGTTCCTGGAGGAAAAGTCCATAAACCATGAGTGAAGTGGCTTGGGGAAATCTGTCTACCTTTCAGGATCCTGCCAGGTACTTGTGACTTGGACTGGCTTGTTGGACCATTGGTCTGACCCAGTATAGCAAATCTTATATTCTTAACCTTCCCATTCCCCTCATAATCTTAGTATTCCACTTTAGTATGTCCTGCTGTCACTAACAGTCCTAATGGAAGTTTTGTCCCACTGTTTTACTGTATTAACCATTTTCTCTTCCATTTGTTCCTTCTCTTCAGAACATAAGAACATAAGATATATCATTCTGGGTCAGACCAAAGGTCCATCAAGCCCAATATCCTGTTTCGAACAGTGTACTAATCCAGGTCACAAACATCTGATATATCCCAAAAGTAGCCAGTTCCATACAGTTTATCTTTTGGATTGCCTTAATAATGGGAATGGATGGGGGAGGGGGCTCAGGAGGAGTTTCCTTCTGGGAATTGATATACTTTTTATGAATATTCCAGTAAACGATCATGGAACAATTTTCCTTTCCTTTGCTTCATCCAGACACTCAGTTTGTGGAATATGATCCTTGTGAATTATTTATCAGACTGCTGAACATGACATCGTTGCAGATCCTTTGGAATAATTTATGCAATTTCTTGATATACCGCCCAGGCTGAAGGGCATCAGAGTGGTTTACAATCATTACCAGAGGTACTGGATACATTCCCTCGTCCCCAAAGGGGATTGAATTCATATTAATCAACTAGAGGGGAATTTTCAAAATTTAGTTCACATTTCAGTGCAAAAAAAAATAAATCAGGAAACTAGGAAGTGGTAAACAGCAACCCAGATGCCCTAAAGTACAGAGCTGAAAGATTCTGAATTACACCTATCAACTAATAACCAGATTAATATGAATAAAATGCAATCTCTAAAATGCCTGTATGTAAATGTTAGAAGTCTGAAAAATAAGATGGGAGAGTTAGAATATATAGCACTAAATGAGAGGTTAGATATGATTGGTATCTCTAGAGACCTGGTGGAAGGAGGACAACCAGTGGGACACGGTGATAACTGGGTACAAACTATATCACAATGATAGAGTAGATCAAATAGGTGGAGGGGTTGCGCTCTATGTTAGAGAGGGCATTGAGTCACACAGGATTAAAGTTTTGCATGAAACAAAATACAATGTAGAATCTGTATGGATAGAAATCCCATGTAAAAAGGGGAACATGATGGCAATGGGGGTGTACTACCTACTGCCCAGCCAGAATGAACAGATGGATGATGAAACCCTAACAGAAATCATGGAAGCTACATAGTAATAATGGATGATTTCAATTACCCTGGCATTGAGCAGGATGTGCTAGAGAGATAAAATTTCTAGGAGAAATAAATGACTGCTTCTTGGAGCAGCTGGTTCATGAGCCGACAAGAGGGAAAGCTATTTAGGAAACAGGATCTGGTGCAAGAGATAAGGGTGTTGGGGCCACTTGGGAATAGTGATCATAGCATGATTGCATTTGATTTAATAAATGGAAGCAGTATAGCAAGGAAATCCACAGTACTACCTTTAAACTTTCTAAAAGGAGACTATTTATTTAGACAGTTTTGTATACCGCCTTATCCTTCAATCAAAGCGGTCACAACACAATTGGGGGATACATTTAACACGTGGGAACATGAGACACATACACTAATACTTACAGGGAACATGGGCAATGGAGAGTTAAGTGGCTTGCCCAAGACCACAAGGAGCATCCGTGGGACTAGAAACCCCAGTCCTTCCGGCCCAAGGTTGCTGTCCTCTAGTGGGATTTGAACCCCCGACCTTCCGGCCTGAAGTACCTTGCCCCAACCACTAGGCTACTCCTCCGACTATGATAAATAAAGGAAAATAGTTAGGTATAAACTGTTTATTGAGCTTATAAACCAGAAGTCGGAAGTTTACAAGACATCCAGTGTTACATTTCACAATTTAACAAGCAACCTAACATGTAGTACATAATACAGCATTCCTAATTTCACGTCCAACTTCATCTATATCAGTCCTAATTACTATTTTCCTTATTTTCTTATTTATATCCCCTCCTTCCTTTTCCTTATCCCTATCCCCCACCTCCCCTCCCCCTCCATTCATTGTTTCCTTTAGTTTCTATGTGTAGAACTTTTCTATTAGATGCCACAAGCCATGTCAAAATCTCTATTCCATCAAACCTCAACCCGCTCTCCCAAGGCTCCAAGATCTACCAAACTAATATATCAAAATCTTACACATGCAATAAACGTACCCTCACATTATTTATTATTATATGTAAAGCATAAACATGTTATCCAAGTTGTTACTCCTGTTCTATGTGAAGCCAAGCAGTTTGTTATGGTCATTTTGTTGTATGTAAACCGCGCTGACAATAGTGCGGTATATAAGAAATTGTAATAAATAATAAATAAATAAATAAATAATAAATTATTTCGGCTCAGTCTGCTCTGCTGGTCATAATTGTCATATATAATGTAGCTTTGCTCATGGGTTTGAATTAGTTTCAGTTTAGGTTTAAATTAAGTATCACTACTGTAGTTAATACCCTCCCTCCCCCCACCTCCCCTCCCCCCTCCCCAATACATCCTCTCTCTCTGCACAGTCACCTGCAACACCTCAACCCTTGTTGGCTCTTCCACGGTAGCTGAGACATCACATCTTATTTTATACAAACAACTTTTTTATGTCCATACCCCCTATTCCTCCCCCTCCCAATACTCCACACTCTTTTAAATCTAGTAGCTGGTGGTAAAACGTCCCCAAACGTTCTGGAAGAGAACATGCCGGTTGCCAACTACCCGGGGGGGGGGGTTATGCAGTTGTATCTTCTCAACATTCCTTTACAGCCCCCTCATTATGTCAAGTCTCCCCCATCAAACACCACCCTATATGTGCACTTCTCCTCAGCTACGCTACCCCACAGGTTCCCCCACTTCCCCACCAATAACACATTGATTCAGCATAATGCTCAGCAGCCTCGGGGGCAGCACATGGACGTATGACACCCAAGCAGCTAAAAAATATTCCCACCTACGTCCAAAGTGCCAGCCTTCAAGTCATCCCCGCTCCCTTTCCAGAAGTATTAGATGATGTATCGCAATCCTCCAAAGTATCATCGCGGGACCCTTAGCCCCCTATCCATGTCATCAGTATACATCTGCGGGCTAACAATAGAGACAGGCACAACCATATATTCCTCCTCTCCACCAAGCTTTACCCACCTTCCCACAATCCAACACTGCTATGCGCGGCAAGAATGTAATTGCCTCTCCTAAGACATTCCCCATGAAATTCTACAAAAGTTCCTCAACACTGGGCACTTCCAAAACATATGTTCCAATGTGGCATTGTCCTCTTTGCATCGAGGGCAACCTGATGAGTCCTTTATACCCGCTCTATATGTGCGATTTGGAACAAAAGACAAAATTGGGACTCCCTCAGGTCAGAATTAATAGTTAGCTCCGGTGTTCAGGCTATAGCATCCTTCAGGTCCGTCCCCACTATTGCCATGTCCAGTTCCATACTCCATGCTGTTGCTAACCTCTCCATATCTGTTGGGTCCGTCAAATCAGCACCGCAATCTTCGCCAGGCCTGTGAGGTCCCTCATCAATACCTCCTCCACTCCAGTGACAAATGTACTCCTCAAATACTTCCATGGTAAACATAGAAACATAGAAAAATTATGACAGAAAAAGACCACATGGCCTATCTAGTCTGTCCTTCCATATCAACAACTACAACAGTCCCCTTTTTTCCTTTAGAGATCCTCCGTGTTTGTCCCATGCTTTTTTGAATTCAGATACTGTCCTCATCTCTACCACCTCCACTGGGAGACTATTCCACAGATCCACCACTCTTTCTGTAAAGAAATATTTCCGCATATCACTCCTGAATCTATCCCCCTTCACTCTCATCCCATGTCCCCTCGTAGCAGAACTTGCTTTCAATCGAAAGAGGCTCTCCCCCTGTGCATTTATGCCACGGAGGAATTTAAATGTCTCAATCATATCACCTCTATTCTGCCTTTCCTCTAAGGTGTACATATTAAGATCCTTAAGTCTGTCCTCATATGCTTTATAATGAAGACCACTAACCATTTTAGTAGCCACCCTCTGTACTGACTCCATCCTGTTTATATCCTTTTGAAGGTGCGGTCTCCAGAATTACACACAATACTCCAAATGAGGTTGCAACAAAGTCTTATACAGAGGCACTATCACCTCCTTTTTTCTGCTAGCCATTCCTCACTCTATGCACCCAAGCATCCTTCTAGCTTTTGCTGTCACCTTTTCTACCTGTTTAGCTATTTTAAGATCATCAGACACAACCACGCCTAGGTCCCACTCTTCTTTAGTGGACAAAAGTACTTCACCCCCTATACTATATTGCTCCCTTGGATTGCTGCAGCCCAAATGCATGACCTTGCATTTTTTAACATTAAATCCCAGCTGCTGAATTCTAGACCATTCTTCAAGCTTAACTGGATCCCTCCTCATGTTATCTACACCTTCCTGGGTGTCTATTGCAGATTTTGGTATCATCCGCAAAGAGGCAAACCTTACCCGACAACCCTTCCGCTATATCACTAACAAAGATGTTAAAAAGAATCGGACCAAGGACAGATTCCTGGGGCACACCACTGGTAACATCCTTCTCCTCAGAGTGAGCTCCATTTACCTGTACTCTTTGTCGCCTCCCACTCAACCAATTTCTAACCCAAGCAGTTACTTTAGGGTCCATCCCTAGAGTGCTCAGTTTGTTTATAAGTCACCTGTGAGGAACTGTATCAAAGGCTTTACTGAAATCTAAATACATCACATCTAGGGCTCTCCCTCAGTCCAACTCCTTGGTCACCCAGTCAAAGAAATCAATCAGATTTATCTGACAAGACCTGCCTCTGGTGAAAATCCATGCTGCCTCGGATCCTGTAAATCGCTGGACTCTAGAAACCTCACTATTTTCTTTTTCAGCAGTGTTTCCAATAATTTACTCACCACCATAGTTAAACTAACCGGTCTGCAGTTTTCAACCACATCCTTACTTCCAATTTTGTGTAAAGGGACCACATGAGCCTCTCTCCAGTCCTTTGGCACCACTCCTGACTCCAACGAGGCATTGAAAGGTCAGTCAGTGGAGCTGCTAGAACGTCCCCAAGTTCCCTCAGTATTCTAGGGTGCATCCCATCCGGTCCCATTGCTTTGTCTACTTTAAGTTGAGCTAGTTTCTCACAAACACAGTCTTCTGAAAATTCTTCAAGATGCCCCTCGCTTCTGTTTGTGTTTGTGGGTGTTTTCTGAGGTCCTGTTCCTGGTTCTTCATCTGTGAAAACAGAACAGAAATATTTGTTAAGCAATTCCATTTTATCCTCATAAACTTCTACATATTTCTCCCCTTCACCCTTGAGTCTGACAATACCACTTTTGCCCTTCCTCTTTTCACTAACATATCTGAAAAGTGTCTTATCTCCCCATTTTATTGCATTGGCTATTTCCTCCTCTTTTTGAATCTTTGCTTTCCTGACTACTTTGCTAGTTTCTCTAAGTTTTTCCAAATATAGATGCCTGTCTTCCTCTCTCTGTGATCTCTTGTATTTCATGACGGCCTCCCTCTTTTTCTTCACCTTTTCAGCGACTTCTTTTGAAAACCATAGCGGTCTCCTTTTCCTTTTACCTTTATTTACCAATTTAGCAAAAAGGTTGGTTGCCCTTAAAATATCCCCTTTCAGTTTTGCCCACTGTTTTTCTACATCCCCCAGCTGTTCCCATCCTGCTAACGTCTCCCTGAGGTATTGGCCCATCTTGGCAAAGTTAGTTTTCCTAAAGTCTAAGACCCTCGCTTTTGAATGGATTCTATCAGCCTTAGTCCTAATACTGAACCACATCATCTGGTGATCACTAGATGCAAAATGATCTCCCACTATAACATCAGAAACACTTTCACCATTGGTAAGCAGCAAGTCCAGTATGGCCCCTTCACATGTGGGGTCTGTTACCAATTGCTTGAATAGTACTCCCTGTAGAAAATCCAGGATCTCCTTACTTCTAAATGATACTGTAGCAGGAATGTGCCAATCAACATTTGGCATATTGAAATCCGCTATCAGTAGCACTTCCCCATTCCTAACAATGCTGCGTATGTCTTCAATTAACTCTCCATCCACCTCTTCCTCTTGTGAGGGAGATCTGTATATCACGTCAATGCAAATAGATTTCTCTTTCCCTCTGATGTAGCTGCGGTCCTGCAAATAGGAAAATGCATCCACCCCTGTCCACCCATATCGCTCTTGTAATTCTTCATAACGTATCACCCATCCCTCATCATCTACCACCTGCTTCTCCCCATCTACCCCTAGTTGTGCCCACTGTGAGAATGCACATTCTGCCATACCAGGTTGAAAATCAGCATTTCCTCGCAAAGGCAGGTACACCATATACCAGTAGGACCATTTCAATTTCCTACAGAGAGCCTGCCATCCTCAACAAACCAAAGTCATGAGGGGATGCATCCGCCAAACATTTCTGAGTCACGAGAGTGATTGGTGTAATGCATACCGCAAGGAGAGTGGAGTCACCAATGTCCACTCCATCTCTAATGGAGTATAATCAGATGTGTCATATATCCAATCCCGCAAATGTCGTCCCACACATGCCAAATTATACTGTTGGAGGTCTGGAAAGGCCAGGCCCCCCTCTTTCCAGGACCTTCGCAATGCCTCAAGCCGAAGGCGTGCCCTCCTACCCCTCCACAAAAACCTTCCCAGGCAGCGGTCCATCCTACATAGATCCTGCTGCTTGAGTAAAATAGGGAGAACCTGAAGAATATACAACCATTTTGGAAAGAACACCATCCTATATAGAGAGACTTGCCCACGTAAGGACAGCGGTAGTTCCTGCCACCTATTCAATCATTGCTCAAGATCACCCAAGAGTTCGGCCACATTACGCTCATGAATCTGTTTTGGATCACTAGTCAATTGAAAACCTAAATACTTAAAACTACCAGCTGCCCATTGCAATGGAAAGGACCCCTGCCAACTTTCCCTTATTTCAACTTGCAGAGGCAGTGCCTCTGATTTATCCAGGTTCAGCTTGAGCCCCACAAATCTGCCATATATCTCGAACTCCTGTAACAACACCCCCAATGTCTGCACAGGGTCCCCCAAGCAAACCAGCATGTCATCAGCAAAAGCTGAGAGACGAAAATCCTCCACTCCTATCTTGACCCTCACTAAGTCCGGATGCATACAGATACGTTCCAAAAGAGGTTCCAGATTCAGCACAAAGAGAAGTGGTGAGAGGGGGCAACCCTGCTGCATGCCTCTCTCTAGTTGTAAAGGCTGTGTCTGTGCCCCATTGATCAATATAGACCCACAGGGGCACAAATAGAGCAATCTGACCATCTCTATAAAGTCACCAGATATGCCCATTTGCTTGAGCACAAGATACATGTACTCCCATTGCACTCTATCAAACGCTTTCTCAGCATCAAAACTTATAACAAGCATAGGGAATTTGTGGTGAACACTCAATGTTTGTGCCACCAGAATTTTCCAGCCATTTCGGACTACCATTCGCTCCTGAACAAATCCAACTTGTGATTCCCCTATTAACAGAGGCATGTACTTGGCCAGTCGGTCCGCCATTACCTTGCCAAGTACAGGTATCTACATTGAGTAGTGAGATTGGTCTATAGAACCCTGGCAATAATGGATCCTTACCAGGTTATGGTAGTACCATTATAAGGGCTTTATTAGGTTCATAAGGAAATTCCTGCCGACCAACCAGGTCTGAAAAATATTCCAATGGGATCGTTACTTTATCCTGCAATATCTGATAGAATTCTCGAGGTACCCATCCGGTCCTGGGGTCTTACACTTCTGAAGACCCTGTATGCAGTCTTGCACCTCTTGCACCATCAGCGGAGCACTTAACTCCTCACCCTGTTCCCTTATTAATCAAGGCAGTGTGATTTTCTGCAAGTAACTTCTAGCGCTATCCATGTCTTCAGATCCTGCACCATAAAGCTCTCGAAAGTAGTCCCAAAAGACTTGTTCAATTCCTTGTTGGGTAGTCTGAACCTGTCCTTTCCTATCCTTAATCGCCCATATGGAGCGGGGTCCACTCCCAGACTTAATCAAGGCCGATACAACTTCCCTGCTTTATTTCCATAAGTATACAATTTATACTTGTAATAAAATATAGATTTGTGTTCCCACTTGTGGAGCAGGTCATTGAGTTCACTTTGCATTCCCATCATAGCAACCCAGTTTGACTGACTGGGTTGTACCACAAACCTCCGCTGCACCCCCTCAACTCTTTTTCCAGCTGAATCAATCACTTGCTCTGTTCTCGCCGTTTAGCGCAACAATACCCCATAATGGCCCCACTAAGAACTACCTTTGCGGCTTCCCAGATCAGAGCAGGCTTTTCCCGATGCTCCACATTGTGTGTTTCATATTCTGCCCACAAGGAAAATAGTTAAGAAAAAACTAAAAGAAGCAGCTGCAAAGGTTAAAGATTTACATCAAGCATAGGCGATATTTAAAAATATTATCTTGGAAGCCCAGACCAGATGGATTCCATGCTTTAGGAAAAGGGGAAGAAAGGTTAACAAACAGCCAGTTGGTGAACAGGTCTCAGACTAAATCGGGGGGGGGGGGAGGGGGGTTTGTCAGGAAAATTACCTCTGATCGTGATACCCCTCCTGTTTTGCATCAAGGACCTGAAACTTCACCTTTTTTAATAAATATACAGCTCAGCTTCCTGGATCTTTAAGCAAATGTGCTTTAAACAAATGTGCTTAGTTTAACTAACTATTATTGTCTCCTTCTATTTTTCAAACGAATAGCAAAATTTGCTTATCTGCAGGGTATGAAGGAGTCAAAATTTCAGCCCCAAAGCGAATCCTCAGCACCTTTGCGTTTCACCGACCCAGCGGTTTCTTCGGGGGGTTTTGCAGCACTTTATCAGTATGCGACAATGGCTCATAAATTTGAATTCTAAATGAAATAATAAAAAAAGAACTCTTATCTACTCGCAGTATTTTTAAGAAAAGATATATTTGTAGACTATATTAATGCTTAGTTGAACATTCATGCCATCCAAGGGGAAGGCGCACATACCTCGCTTCACTCCACATAGGACTTGTCTTTGCTAAAAAACGCCACACATGTGTATTACCTACATGGGCGACCTAATTTTATATAGGTACCTTCCGTTAATCCAATTCGGTTTTCAATGTCAATTTCTCATTTTTACATCTCATATCTGATTGTATTCAGTCAATATTATATCCTGTATCCATAATCAATGATCTAATAAGCACTTCATTTTTTGTTTTTTCAAGCACAGACCGTCCAATCGATCTGTGCATTTAAACCTTCTGGATAAGTGGATCGTAAAGTGCATATCCAGCGTTGTTCAAATATCAGCAAACTTTTGTCCCTTGTTTTACCATTGAGACCTGCAGTCACTTGGTCCACACAAAAGCAGCGAAGCTGTTCAAATTGATGATTTAAAGTTAGACAGTGGGCTACTATCGGTGCTTCTCTCCTTTTACACCGCAATTTACTCCGGTGTTCATTAATTCTGATTCTTAACAGGCGGATGGTTTTTCTTATATAAAGTAAGTGACAAGGACATTGAATGCCATATACCACATATGTTGATCCACATGATGTCTGTTTTCTTAAAAAAATAAGTTTTGCCATGTTATTGAAATTCGGTTATTTCTAGAGTAATATCACAAATTTTACAATTGCCACATTTTATATGGCTGTGCTGTTTGTTGCCCTCCTGATTTTCTATGGGCCTTAGTACTGCCAGACTCAGAAGCTCTTTCAAATTCCTGTGTCATTGCCATACACACCAAATCGATTTTTCTTCTAATCCGGGGATGTTATGAACCACATTCATATGGCGTTTTAAGATCTTTTTAAGGTGATGACTATAAGGTGAATATTTCGTTATCAGATTCACATTTTCTGTGTCATGTTGATCTTTATTGCCACTCTGTAATAATAAGTCTCTGTTATTAAATCGTGCCCTTTTATATGCCTGTCTTATAACTTTCTCTGGATATCCTCTACTTTGAAGGTTCTTTTGAAGAATTCTGGATTGCACTTTGAAGTCCATGTCTTCTGAACAATTCCATCTGTAACGGAGAAATTGTGAGAAGGGTAGACTATTTTTCAGTTGGATTGGGTGAGCACTATTATAGTGCAAAAAAGTATTTTTGTCTACCGGCTTTCTATGAATTGAAGTGATCCAATGGTGGTCTCCTTTCATGACATCCACATCTAAAAAAGTTATTTTTTGCTTGTTATAGGAATATGTAAATTGTATGTGAATATCTTGCTGGTTCAGCCATGTGAAAAACTCATTTAACTGATATTCCTGGCCTGTCCACAACATAAAGATATCATCTATAAATCTACTCCAGCATTGTATATACTGCTGGAAAGGGGATGATGTTATCCACTTCCATTCAAATTCCCCCATATAAAGGTTTGCTACAGAGGGGGCACACATGGCCCCCATAGCTACTCCAGCTATTTGATGATATAGAATGTTTTCAAAGGTGAAAAAGTTGTGAAATAGGACTAATTCCGTCAGTTCAGTCAAAAAGGTGATCTGTGTTTCAGTCAAGTCTCCCCTATTTTGTAATGCTAGCATGGTACTCGAAAAAGCTGCTGCTTGTGGGATATTGGTATATAGCGAAGTTACATCCAAAGTAACTAAGATAACCTCTGTGTCACATGCCCATTGAGAATGCTGTGTTAGCAATTGTAAAAAATGGGTTGTATCCCTAATATATAATGGGATATTTTTCAATAACAGTCTTAAATATGAATCTAAGAAAGTGGATAAAGGTTCTAAAACCGTCCCCCGGGTTGACACTATCGGATGTCCGGGAGGGTTATTTAATCTCTTATGGATTTTGGGTACTAGATATAATTTCGCTACAGACGGACCTTTCACATTTAAATAGTGCCATTCCTTTTTAGATATTATTTTCTTCTGTAGAGCTTGTGATGTTATCTCTTTAATGCATTCTTGTAACCAGACTGTAGGATCCTTACATAAATGGTATAGGTACTTATGTCTGATAGTTGTCTATGGGCTTCTAATAAATACTGCTCCCGGTCTTGCACCACTATGGTGCCCCCTTTATCAGCTCTTTTAATCACCAACTCTGGGCGCACTAAAAGTGTTTATATAAAGTGTATATAAATTAGAACAAAGAAAGAAGCGCTCATATAATACCCTCTCAAAAGAAGATAGGATGGCGCTACAAACACTTTTTATATGGCCATGCTGTTTGTTGCCCTCCTGATTTAGGGGTATGTTTACTAAAGTGCGGTAAACGTGAATAACGCGCGTTGTATGACGTTAACGATCGTTAGTGCATTATAATCACGCGCCAACGAGCGTTAACGTCATACTACGTGCGTTAACCGTAGTTAACGATCGTAAACCCCTGTGGCGCGGTAAAACAACGCAGAAGGTGGAGAGAAGGCGGAGAGAAGGGGTCAATGGGCGGAGAGTAGGCAGGGAGAGGCTCCCCTCACACTAACGCGCTGAATATCAGAGCTCAATTCCAACGTGAATGAAAACCTGCCGTTAAAGGCATATTAAAGGGGAGAGAAACCATTTAGGTGTCAGCAATGTACAGCCCAGGCAGGAAAACCAAAACAAAGTGATAAGTGTGATACATGTTCACAGAACAAAAGGGCACAGAAACACTGAAAATGACCCCAACAAACTGGATAAAAACAATAACCAAGCTGGTCAATAGTGGTATCAATGAGAAACATAACCCCCCCCCCTCGAGTAAGCTCCATAGAACAGGTATAAATCGTGGAAGGGTCTATACTCCGTCCCCATACAAGGTGAATGGGCCCACAGTGAAATAGCGCTGCTCAGGGTTTCCCCCACCACCAGACAGAGTGCCTATGGCGTGCACATGTCCCGCAACAGCAGGGCAGGCATGTTGGAACGGCAACTGGACAGATGCTGGAGAAGGGGATACAGAGGGCCGCAGGCGGCACATGTCAAGGTACCACCAGGGAATGCACCATCTCTGTGATAACGTGGTGGTGCAGTGCACAAAACCACTGTAAGCAGAAGGTCACAGGTTCACGTCCCAGCTGTGGTTTCTGCCAACCCAGTCCTCATATTTTACCCACCACTATAAAGTCCTAATACAGACAGAACCTTTTTTGCAGATGACATAAACATGCCCAAAACACCTACATCCTACCCTACAGAGCACAGACACCATAAACATACCCATTACCTAGAGCAGAGCCCCCCAAATGCAGTCCTGGAGGGCCAAACACCCATTCCGGTTCCATGCTGCCTCTGATAAAGATGCCTGTGCTGCATTTCTATGCGCCACCCCCATGGTATGCAGATGTATCTCATGCATATCCATGAGGGACAGCATGAAAACCTGAACAGTGTTTGGCACACCAAGACTGGAGTTGGGAAACACTGCCGTAAAGCAGCAGCCAACAGGGGCAGACACACCCGCACCCACAGGCCCCATCACCCAAAGCCACCTGGAGAGGCAGGACTTTGGGCTCTGCGTCCATCTCCCAATACTAGCACCTGCATACCTTAGTAATGCCACCTTAAACCTGGGAATATGGTACACATCTATCAAAAGGTTGCTATGATTACTGGCAGATAGCAATTCCTAGTTTAAGTACAAGTTTTCTCTGAGTGAGCTGCAGCATAGCAACCTTTCTGATGTCTGTGGAGTGTGCTACAGGTCCTGTGTCTGACAGTGTTTACCGACCTGTGCAGTGACACCTACAGTTTTGCGTACCATAGCCATTCCTGCACTGTGCCCAGGACCGTTGTGATGGGCAGGACTGCCCAACACCTCCATAACTGCACAATGCTGGCATAGGTGTGGGGAGTGTGTGTCTGTCTATCAAGTGTGCGGTGGCTGCCAACACCCCCCACAGCCCTCAGTGCTAGCACTGTTGCCAGTATTGGCCTGCCAATGTGCATAATGAGGAGCAAGGTACCGTGGGAATAGCCTGGATAGGGTGGTTTGACCTGTCTGCATCTGCACAAGGCATAGGGCAATGGCTCGGACATTGTAGTGCCCGGCCACCACCTGCACGAACAGGGTGGCCATAGCATGTCCTGCTGGGAGGTCACTCTCACCCTGACTGAGCAGTGACCATTGCATGGCTAGGTTCCCCCATAGTGCTCTATGGTATTTCTCTCATGTGATATCTATGGGTTCCCTTTTGGGGCCCAATCACTGACTTATCTGCTGTGTGTGTATGCTGAGACCCTTGTTCTGGGTGCCTGCATCTCCTCCAGGACCATGAACTATGGACTAGCTGGCGGACTGTCTGCAGCTAGTATGTGTCTTGCTGGAACACCTTGCAGGGTGCAGCGGCTAGAGGTGTGCTGCTTGAGAATGTCAGATAATGTTGGGGGGCTACTGCACATTTCCAAGCCTGCTATTTGTCTACCATTGCCTTATGGATGTGTAGCGCTCTGTCTGTTCCCCAACAGGACAGGGGATGATGGTCCTCTCTACTACTCCCACTGCAGTGAGGTAGACTGTCGATCTATTGGTGGGTGAACCTGTTCTGCACCCTGAGTGGGTTGTGTGGTGGTACATAATCTCAGCCCCAGAGGGTGGGTTGTGTGGTGGTACATAATCTCAGCCCCAGAGGGTGGGTTGTGTGGTGGTACATAATCTCCCCTCCCCCCCCTCCCCTTCCCCCTTCCCCTCCCCCCCTCCCCCTTTCCCCTCCCCCCCTCCCCCCTCCCCCCTCCCCCCCTCCCCCCTTCCCCTTCCCCCCTTTCCCTTCCCCTCCCCCTCCCCCTTCCCCTCCCCCCCTTTCCCCTTCCCCTTCCCCCCCCCTTCCCCTCCCCCCCTTCCCCCCCCCTTCCCCTCCCCCCCTTTCCCCCCCCCTTCCCCTCCCCCCCTTTCCCCTTCTCCTTCCCCCCTTTCCCCTTCCCCTTCCCCTACCCCTACCCCTACCCCTACCCCTACAGCAGGTAACCATGGCACCAACACCGGATATGCACTATTTTGGGTGCATAATCGCCCATAGGGACTAGACATGATCAAGACATACAGCAGGACACAGATGTATCCATGGTGTGTCTAACGGAACTACAGATAACACACTGATGGGGACCTGCAGCATGGGGTATGTCAGCCATGAAAGGTGCTGTGGACCTGTTGCTGGCCACCCCACCTCAAACTCAGGGTGGTCACAATACCTGCACAATGTGACTGTCTGTGGTTACTCTGTAGCAGTGCCACACATGATCTGTTCCCCCTACCATGCCGAGGTGCTGTGGGGCTGCACATGGTCAGGACCCCCATCAGCCCTAGGTGATGGGGGGGGGCACACCTCAACATATGACCATCTGTACACTGCTGATTTGCATGTGCAGTGCATCATGGGTGTGACTGCTCCAATCCAACCCTGTGAACCCCTGCAGATGGACTGCGTGGTGAAATGAAGTCCCTCTGTCAAATACACACAAGCTCTCCATTGCTCCCAATGCCACCCCGACATATATCCAATCAGGGACTCCCTCTGTGCCGTTCTCTCCACACACCCTCCTCAATCCCTATAAACAAAAGGGGCATTAAAAATGTGAGATACATCTCCACATTGAGGACATATCTAGCCAAAGGAATGTGAATATACCCTAATGTGAGATGTGTGCAGCAGAAGGTGTTATAAAACATGATGCCGACTCTGCAAAATGTATTAAATACGAAAAACACTCTACTGCAAACTATTGGCTATTAGACAATATCAGCAAACTGTTGGTCATAATAAAAAGATCCACCTTTGCTCGTAAAACAATAGAGTTTCCTCTAACGTTTTACCTCTCCGTGCAAAGGTGATATGGTCTATGCAAAAGCACCGTAGCTGTAAATAGTCATGACCCATTTCAACACAATGTTTGACTAGAGGTGCAGTCATAATGTTATTTGTCAGACGACTTTTATGTTCTTGGATACGAGACTTCAGCTTGCGGCTTGTTTTCCCTACATATAACTTCTGGCACGGGCATCTAATGGCGTAAACGACAGACGTGGTATCACAAGTAGTAGCCTTATTTAAAGGTGGATCTTTTTATTGGACACAGTACAACCATCAGGCCTAAATGAATCAGTAGAGTGGCACTTATGCAGATGAGAGTTAGGCATCAGCTGTATATTAGGGAGCAGCGCTTTACAACCCGCATGCGCGGCGTTGTTTGACAGAGTAAGAAAACTAAACAAGAAAATCAGAACGTCTGATAAGGAACGTGGGCAGCAACTATTAACAAGTAAGAATATGATCTCACAATAAATAGTATTCACATTGGGTATACTCGCCTAAGGGTAGGGGAGCTTTAAACATTTGTTTTTGAGCAGTTTTGATCTTACATGCTGTTTTTCAATTCTACTCAGTCACTTCATGAGGAACTCCTGATAGGAGAAGCACGCGAAGGCGCTGAATGAGTAAGGCGTAAGGAGAAGTGTTGAAAGCTGAACAGAAAAGAACAACATAGAGCAAGCTAAGTTTGTTCTGCCTCATAAGTTTTTACAGATTATTTTAAAACTTTGGCACACAAATAGATAAAAACGAAAAAAACGATTTCAAGAATAAGCACTAAGAATTTTTATCTACACATCAGCATGAGAAAAAGTATACCTAGTAGTCATTGATGTCATCAAGCGCTATTTATGTTTCACTGAATAAATGTGATCATAAGCGCAAGTTTGATCTGAGACTACGTATGACCAACAGTTTGCTGATATTGCCTAATAGCCAATAGTTTGCTGTAGAGTGTTTTTCGTATTTAATATATTGTATATACCACTCTGAAAGGACCACTTTTTGTCTTGTAACTCTGCAAAATGTAGCAGCAGTACTAAAAAGTGGGGGTTGTAAACTCCAGCTCTTGCTCACAGGCTCTGATAAGCCATAGGCCAGCACAATTAGAGATGGTAGCATTAATGTTAGGTGCAATACACCCTCAAGGATTTGTAATCTACAGTGCCCATGCCGGAACCAATGCACGTAGTTACGCCCGCCCACGCAGGAACCAACGCATGTATTTACGCTCGCAGCAACGCACGTATCCACGCGCGGTGTTACGCCCGTACCAACATGTAGATATGCACGTGGCTACGCCCTCACCAACGCACGTGCATATGCCCTCACTAACGCACGTGGCTACGCAGCACAGATACATTCAGAGCAAATGGCTGCCATGTCAAGGAAGCCAGCGTTTACCCAAAGAGACCTCTATCTGCTCACAGAGCTGTTCTGCCTCCGCCAGCAGCGCCTATTTCCTGGCTCATCCAAGAGGCAGAACTTATCAAGGGTCAGGAGGGCCTGGGAGCGCCTGTCACACAGATATAACAGGAGCTCTGATTACCCACGTGAGGTAAGTGCATGGGGACAGGCACCCCAACTGAGGATGTGGGAAAAAACACCCTGTAACCAAAGCACAAAGAAACTATGCACTACCAGGGAATGTCAGGTGTTGCCGTGTCCAGCTGGTAGCTAGGTCTGGCACACACCCAAAAACAGAACCCCCCAGCCCCAAGGGGGTAGCTGCAACCATGGCAGAGGTGCACTACAGACCACATTGGTATGGTATGCGGCGCTGTTGCAGCCTCAAGGATGTGCCCTATCCACAGGAAACCACAGGCCCACCACTCAGGCCAAGAGACACACAGGGGTCTGTCACTTGCCCCTGTTAACTATCACAAGGCCCAAATACATCCCCGGATGCGGCAGGCCCCAAAAGAGGGGTCCATCCCCCGCCCTGGTCCTATGTTATCTGGCCCTGTTTGTGATCACAAGAGACAGACCATAGCCCCAGGATGCTGCAGGCCCCAAAAGAGGGCTCCATTCCCCGCCCTGGTCCTATGTTATCTGGCCTGTTTGTGATCACAAGAGACAGACCATAGCCCCAGGATGCTGCAGGCCCCAAAAGAGGGCTCCATCCCCCGCCCTGGTCCTATTGGGGCTGCAGCCCAGTGGTTCCTTCAATGCCTGTGGGGCCAGTGGTCATGGGTTCAAGCCCACAGTGGGCTTATATTATAGGGCTGTCTGCAGCATTGTATAGTTTTAATGTACATTGGTGCTTCCAGCGACAACCCCTCAGCGTACTGTAGCCTTACAGTGCCTCATAAGGCGCCCCATGCGGCACCTTATCTGGCGCCCTATAAGTTGCCTTATAGGGTGTTCTATAGGGGACATTATGGTGTGCCTCAGCGGACAGTGCACTTTATAATGTGGCCTATGGAGTGCGTTATGGGGTGCCTTCTGCGGCACCTTCGGTTACGCCACTGTGAGGGTGTGTTTGCTGGCAACACTACTGGAAAAAAATGTAAAATGCCTCCTCATTCACTACGTAATGTACAGGATGATGCCTCAGACAGCCTTCTGCATTGGGCACACTGGGGAATCGATCCCATGATGCCTGTATCAGCGGTCAGTGCAGTTACCATTGTGCTACAGCTCTGTTTAAGTGATTTGTGTCTATGCGCCTTCTTATGATTAACGCGCAGTAACGCGCCATGGCGCCCTGTAACGCTCGTTAGTTTTTGGAACGCGCGTTGGTGGTAACGATGTACCGCCCATGTCCTTATTTGGGGTTTCTGTTTCTACCGCGGCTCCTAACGCGAATCACACTAACGCACTTTAGTAAACATACCCCTTAATCTGAGACCTGTTCACCAACTGAGCATTGCATTTTTTGATAGTTAAGAAGTGGAGCATTTCTTATATTTGTAGCTGATATTTTCATTGCTCTAATTAAAGACCGACAAAAGAGACGTTGTCTAGCACAGTTTAGTAAACATGCCCCCTTGTGTGCCAGTTCTATGTGTAAATGCCTTTTTTAGAATGCTGCAATTTACATGTAGAACTAACATGTTGTGGGCAGTCCAAAAATTATGTGTTTATTTCCCATTTTACAATGGGAATACTTGTATATTTTTAAATATTTCCCTTTGGCATTTAAGCCAGCTCGGAGTGAAGCGCAAAACAGCCGCCTGCTTGTTTGGACCTGGGATCTTTAGTAGTGATTTATGGGGCAATTGCAGTTACCTCTGTGGGTTATAATACAACCTCCGAAAATTCTTTGTGAAATCAGTGCTCCCAGTTTACATGCCAGCAAATACCCATGCAGTTACCAGTGTCCATATATATATTTTACAAAAGTCTCTATATTCAGCCAACTCTTTTGTAAAATACTAATGGACTTTAATCCTACTGACCTAGGCATTCCATTTCCTATCTAAATGTAGTATGTTTAGAGGCTCCACATAGGAAATGGGACAACCAGATCAGGACATTCATATTTTCTCTGTATTTAACAAAAGACTGCTGAATTCAGTCTTTTGTAAAATAGGTATAAGAAAATCAGCCAATATACAACTTGGTGTGCAGCTTGTCATTCTGTGAAGGCTTATGTGCATCAGTGATGCTGAGGGCTAACTACTGGCAGTGATGCTGAGGACTAACTACTGGCAGTGGTGCTGAGGACTAACTACTGGCAGTGATGCTGAGGACTAACTACTGGCAGTGATGCTGAGGACTAACTACTGGCAGTGGTGCTGAGGACTAACTACTGGCAGTGATGCTGAGGGCTAACTACTGGCAGGGTCTCCCAAGATGGACAGGTCTCAGATGAGGTGCCAGACCAAGACAAACCACCCATCTGAGCAGCAATAGCAGAATGGGATGGTGTTGGTGGCGGATGATCACATTTCTAGGAGGAATAACAATCAACCCAACTATAATTCAATATATGCCCCAACACAGCTGCAGAAGAGGATAAAGTTGATGAGTTCTATGAACAAGTACAAGCTGAAATTGACAGAACATACAAACAGGATATCTCCATAGTCATGGGTGACTGGATTGCAAAAGTTGACAACGAAGAAGAAATCAAAGTGGTTGGAAAATATGGACTTGACAACAGAAATGGAATTCTGCAAGACCAATAATCTATTCATCTCTAACACCTTCTTCCAGCAACACAAGCAGTGACTGTACACATGAACTTCACCCAACGGATTGTACAAAAATCAAATTGACTAAATCTGTGGAAGTCAAAGATGGAAAAGCTCTATACCATCAACGAAGACAAAACCTGGAGCTGTGGTACAGATCACCAACTACTAATATGCAGACTCAAGCTAAAATTCAAAAAGAGCAAGTCACTCATGAATATAGGAAAATATGACCATCAGAATATACCACCGGAATTTAAAGACTGCCTGCAAAATCTATATGCTGCTTTAGATACAAATGACAAAGCTCCATAAGAGTTCTGGGATGATATCAAGAAGGTTGTGTTGGAAGAAAGTAAGAAGTCTCTACAAAAGGTGAAAATGGATGACCGAAGAAATTCTGAATAATTGCCCAGAAACACAGAGAAGCTAAAGCCAGAGGAAAAAGAGGCAATCACAGAACTCAACAGAGATTTCCAACATGCAGCAAGACAAGACAAGGATACATACTACAATGAAGCATGCAAGGAAATAGAAGCAAAAGCTATTAGAGGAAGAACAAGATTGGCTTACTAAAGTTACGAGAGTTAAAGAACAAATTCCAGCCTTGAATTGGAAGGTTACAAGATGCTCAAGGATCCATGTTGAATGATGCTGAGAAGATCAAGAAAAGGTTGAAAGAAAATACAGAGTCATTATACCATAAAGATCCAGTGGACCAACAGCCATTTCAACCTGTGCCTTATGATCAGGAACCATTTGTGATGAAAAAAGAAAATGAAGCAGCATTGAAAGCCTCATCAAAGAACAAAGAACTAGGCATTGATGGCAGCATTCCCATAGAAGTATTACAGCAATCTGATGCAGCTTTTACCATACTTACAAGTTTCTGCCAGGGAATTTGGAAGATAACATCATGGCCAACTGACTGGAAAAGATCACACAATCGCTCTGATTCTACATGCCAACAAGATAATACTCAAGATTATTCATCAGAGAATACAACCATACCTGGAACGAGAACTGCCTGAAGTGCAAGCACGGTTCAGGAAAGGGTGAGGAATGAGAGACATCATTGCAGATATGAGATGGACCCTTGAAAGTACAAATGAATACCAAAAGGATATCTATATTGGAGAGGGCACGGGCAGGGTCCCGGTGCACAAGCTTAACCGGGTGCTCGGCCCGGCGCGGGACCCTGCGCGCGCTTAAGCTCGGAGATGGGGGGGGAGAGAGGTGAGCGTCGGCTACGATGCTCATGCATCTTTTAAATTGATTGGCTCCGGGTGTGCAGCGGTGCACGCGGGAGCCAATCAGGCGGCGGGACGTGCATGTGCTCAGCCGGCAGCAGTTTCATGGGAGCACATGCGGCGGATCCTGGGAGCTTGGCGGCAGGTCGGAGGTGTTTCGCGGTGGCCAAAGGAGTGACAGATCTGAGTCGGCTGTGCGAGAGGCTCCCGGTTGGGACATCGGTGTGGCGGGTGACAGTGTCCAGCCAGTTGTGCAGGCGAGTGGTTGAGGGGCGTGAAGGCTGGCAGCATAGCGGGCCTGTGAGTGCGTCCCGATCTTTGGGCTAGGGCAGACAGTGTATAACTAATAATACCTCCTAAACGGAAAGGCTAAATTAGCACATAACAAAAGCAAAAAAAAAAGGAGGGACAGAAGGGGTAAGCTTGGGGATAAGACAGTAGGGGGAAGTGGCAAGAGGGCCCAACAGCACGGAGGTTGGGGGAGCAAAGATGGGGGGGTGGATAGACTTAAGGGTGGAAAAAGGGGGCGGAGGGCTGATCGGGGAGGGCGGGGGCCCCACAGGGCGCCACGGGGGCCCGAGGGGCAAAAAGGGGGGGAAGGGAGGCTAGGCTGCCAGTCCGAGGGCAGCAGGAGTCCTCGGGAGTGTCCCAAAGGGGCAGGGGAGTTAGAGGTTGTGGGACTCGGCCACCAGCCGGTAGGGAGTTGGCCCAGGAATCTGCTGCAGGCATAGTTGGTGGTAGCCAGGGGGAGAGTTCTGTTTGAGCTTTGCCAGATAGGGGCGGATGTGGGGGGACGGATACCGGGCAGGGGATAGGGACCAGGCCCAGTTTTGAATATGGTGGGGGGTTCTGGGGGGGGGGGTAGGGGATGGGGGGTTGGTGTTCCCGGGAGTTGGCGTGACAATGCCGACCAGTTGCGGGTTTGCTGGATATCCGATGCCAGCGGATCACTGGGTGAGTGGGGGGCAAGGCTCTTCGCGGACTGCGTGGGTAGGAGCTTGGCAACCAGCATGGACCCCGGGGTTTCCTCCTCCTGGCTTTCCATTTGTCTCTTCACTGGTCCCTCTGGTGGCATTGCCTGGATTCGCGCCTGGTGTAGAGGAGCCTTTGAGAATGACGTCAAGGGACGCGGCTGCCGGGCCGGTGCAGAGAGTTGAAGAGGAGCGGGCAGCGGCACGAGGAGACAGCATGCACCAGAGGAGTGAGGACCTGCGGCAGGGCAGGCTGCCAGACAGAGAGGAGTGCGGCGGCTGGAGGGGAGCCGGGTGAGTTACGGGAGGGCGAGGTGGTCGAACAGGAAGAAGGGGTTACGGGGAGGGAGCATTTGGGAAAGGCGAGCAGGAAAAAGAAACACGCTCGTCGTCGACGGCATAGTTCGGAATCCTCTTCCTCTTCGTCATCGGGCTCGTCGGAGCGGTCATCGAGTGCGGAAAGCGCCAGGGTCGAGGTTCAAGGCCGAGAAGGGTCGGATAGGGTAGCGGGGAGTGGTAGAGATACTTCGTCAATGTTTTCGTAGTTATGGGAGGGAGTGCCACGGAAGCTACGGCGAAAAATTTGAAAACGGAAATACATAGATATTTTCCGTTTACTTGAGGGGCGGAAGAGATCGGGCGAGAGCAAGAAAAAGCGGAAAGAGGACGAAAAGGCCGGTAGGATCAGAAAAGTTTCTCGGACGGTGGTAAATTGGGTGAGGGCGTTCTTGCGGCTGGCGAGTGTCTGGGGTCATCATCACCCAGACCAGTATGGTATATTGCTAGCCTATGCAGATTCGATTCTGGAGGACTCGCAGGCCCACGACAGATGGTCGTGGCTCAATTACGATGAAAAATTTCAGGACAAAATGGAGGAGAGCAAAGGCTTGACGTGGGGCATGCAGGATATTAATTTATGGCTCACGTAGATGTCGGCCAGAACAGGGACTGGCAATGGGAGTGGGGGAAAAGGGGGGTCGGTGCCCACCGCTGGGGCGGGTCGTTCCTTTCGGAGTGGAGGGGCCACATTGCAGGCTAAGCCAGCTGGAAATGGGGAGGCGGGTATGTGTGCTGGCGATTTAATAAGTCCGTTTGTCCCTTCCCAGACTGTAAGTTCCGGCATGTCTGTTCGAGCTGTGGTGGGGGCCACTCGGCGACAAAATGTCTTAAGAAACGAGTGGGGATCACTTCCGGGTCAGTATCCAAGTTGTGAGTCACGGTTCGGTGTGGCCCTCTCTCCCATAAGGATTGAGGTGCTAAGGATGTGGCTTTTCGGCAATACCCCAAAAGGAAGGATAGGGTTGTATTACAGTTAGGTTTTCAGTTTGGTTTCGTTATTCCGGTTCAGGGTAGGGTTTTAGGTGGTACAGCGCGAAACTCTGCGTCGGTGCGGCGCTGGGCGCCGATAGCACGGGAAAAGTTAGCGGTGGAGTTGAGGTTAGGTAGAATAGCCGGCCCGTTTCGGCAACCGCCTTTTTCATACTTTGTGGTTTCGCCTTTGGGGCTCATACCTAAGAAAGAACCGGGGAAATTTTGTTTAATACACAATTTGTCGAGTCCAACGGGAGCATCGGTGAATGATTTCATACCGCGTGAGTGGTGTACGGTCAAGTACGCCTCATTTGATAGAGCGGTCGAGTTACTCCGGGAGGCTGGTCGAGAGGCCTGGATGGTGAAAGTGGATATTGAATCTGCATTTTGTTTGCTCCCCGTCCATCCTTTGTTGTTTCATTTGTTAGGGTTCCAGTTTGAAGGGGAGTTTTATTTTGATAAGTGTATGACAATGGGTTGTTCCGTTGCGTGTGCGTATTTCGAGAAGTTTAGTTCTTTCTTGCATTGGGTGGTGGTACGGAAGGTCGGGCGGTCCGAGGTGGTGCATTATCTGGATGATTTTTTGTTTGTGGGGACAGCGCAGTCGACTGGCTGCCATGTTTTGGCAGGTTTCATGGAAATGGCGGGAGCGCTAGGGGTCCCTCTGGCCATTGACAAGACGGTGGGCCCAGTTACCAGGATTACCTTCCTGGGGATTGAGCTGGATTCTGAGGGAATGGTGGCGCGGCTACCTGATGAGAAGGTTGTGAAGTTGAGGGTCTTGGTAGCTAATGCCGTGGCTTCCTCGAAGTTGAAATTGAAGGAAATGCAGGCTTTGCTAGGATCGCTGAACTTTGCTTGTAGGGTGCTCCCGATGGGGCGGGTATTTCTTCGGCGCTTGGCGGAAGCGACTTCGGGCGTGCGCAAGCCCCATCACCGCCTACGAGTTACTTGTGTGATGTGCGCAGATTTGCAGGTGTGGGAGGTGTTTTTGCGGGATTTCAATGGAATTTCAGTTTGGATGGAACCTGAGATGTCCAGTGAAGATTTACAGCTTTACTCTGATGCAGCAGGGGGAGTAGGCCTGGGCATTTACTTTGCGGGTTCTTGGTGCGCCGACAGATGGCCGCAGGAGTGGCAAGAGGCGGGACTTTTAAGTAATATTGCCTTTCTGGAGCTTTTCCCTATGTTGGTAGCGCTAGAGTTGTGGCCAGAGCGGTTGAGGAATCGGAGAGTACTTTGGTGGTGTGACAACGAGGCGGTGGTGAGTGTAGTGAATCATTATTCCCCGCGTTGTCTTCGGGTAGCATCACTAATGAGGGCAGTAGTTTTGGCATGTCTGCGTTTGAATGTGATGTTGAGAGCGCGGCACATCCCGGGCCATACTAACAGAATTGCTGATGCTCTTTCTCGTTTGCAGATGGAGCGGTTCCGGAGACTGGCACCGGAGGCGGACGGGGTCGGGTGCTGTGTCCCGTGGAAATTGTGGAACTCTGGCCTGCTGAGATGGAGAGTCTCCTGCGGAATTCAGTGGCAGAACGAACATGGGAGACTTATCGTCAAGGTGGGAGTAGAGTGTCGGAGTTTTTGCTGGCTCGGGGATGGCAAGGTAGCGGATCACCTGCTCGGGCAATATATTATTAGGGCGAAAGAACTTGGGGCTTCGAGATCGGTGGTGGGTAGTCATTTGGTGGGTTTTGGGTTCTTCGTGAGGGCAGTGGGGTGGAGTTCTCCAGCGGGAGGGTTCCTGGCTAGAAGGCTATTGCAGGGCTGGGAACGTGTGCAGCCTACCCCTCCGGATCGGAGACGCCCGATCACGCATCAGTTACTGGTTAGATTGTGCGAGGGCTTACCGCAAGTAGCGCAGTCGCGCTACGAGGCCATTCTGTTTCGGGCAGTTTTCAGCTTGGCTTTCTTTGGCGCCTTTCGAGTGAGTGAATTGGTGGCGGACTCTGTGAAGGCGGGAGTGGGTAATAGTGTACAGCAGCGGCATGTGCAGGTGCGCGACGGGCAGTTGAGAGTGTTCTTAGCGAGGTCTAAGACGGATCAGCGGGGTAAGGGGCGGTGGGTGATCCTGAAGGGGATTGGTGGTCCCACATGTCCGGTGGCACTGATGAAGGCATATTCCGGCATTCGGCCTGAGCAGGCAGGAGGGTTATTCATACACGGAGATGCGCGGGTGGTGACGCGTTTTCAAGTGTCTGCGGTCCTGCGGATGGTATTACGGTTCTTAGGTGAGGACCCGTCCATATTTTCCGCCCATTCGTTTTGCATCGGGGCGGCGACCAGTGCGGCGGAGGTCGGGTTGTCCAGGGGGCTGATACAACGTATCGGTAGGTGGCAGTCTGAAGCCTTCAGAGCTTATGTCCGTTTATAAGGGCCAGGTCTGACGGACATGGAGTAGTAACACATTCTTTCTTTTGCAGATGGGGGGCAGACTGTGTGGAAGTGTTGGCTGCTGGGTCATTCCTTCGTGTTCTGGGCTGGAGAACGAGCAGCAGTGTGGCCTGTCGGGCTGAATTTGGGGCTGGATCCTGCGTTGGTGTCGGTATCATGGCTGGGTGAGCGTGGTCTGAGGTGGACTCAGCTGTTGCCTTTGCTTTGGCACCATCAGCGTGTAAGAGGACAGCCGCGGATTATCCTGCTGCATCTGGGGGGGAATGACTTGGCTGCCTGGACTTGCAAGCAACTGATCAGAGTTGCAAAGAGAGATTTGACCTTCTTGTTCCGAATGTTTAGGGGGGTGGTGCTAATTTGGTCGGACATTGTTCCGCGGCCAGCATGTTGGGGTCAGCGCCGGTGGTCTCTGGGGTTAATAAAAATTAACAGGCAGATTGGGCGCTGGGTATGTGAGCAAGGGGGTTTCCAGGTGCAACATTCTTGGGCAGAGGTGGAGTGTGGGGGATTGTACAGGAGCGATGGGGTGCATCTGTCTCCGGTGGGGATAGACCTCCTTCTTAATGATTGGCAGGAGGCGGTGGAGCGAGTGGTACAGGGTGGTATGCATTGGTCGCAGCTTGAGAGTAGGGGGGGCGGCTCTGGCATTTCAGATATCCCAATCCGGTGGTGGGATCCTGGAGGTGTCCGGGGTCCAGAGCCTTAGGCCACTGAGGGCGTGGGCGGGGTGCCCGCAGCCCGGAAAACCCCTGGTAGACTTTTGCTAGTGATATGGCGAAGTTGGACAGGGGTGATAGGAATTTGGCCGGTGGAGGCAAATGCGGCCGGTGCGGAGGTGAGGGCACTTTGCTAATAGCATGGCTGGTGTCACATCGCTTCGTCGGGGGGGGGGGAGGGTGTTTGGTTGTTGATTATTCAGTTTTAGTATGTTCTGCATATTAAATTGGCAAATAAAGCTGCGACCAGTTGTAACCCAAGAATGATTGTCAGTGGCATTTTTGTGAGGGAAAGGGGGGGGGGGAATGTTGGAAGTAAGGGGGTGCGGGAGCAGGAATGGTGAGCACCGGGTCCGACTACCCGGTTATGGAGAGGGCGCGGGCAGGGTCCCGGTGCACGAGCTTAACTGGGTGCTCGGCCCGGCGCGGGACCCTGCGCACGCTTAAGCTCGGAGATGGGGGGGGGGGAGAGAGGCGAGCGTCGGCTACGATGCTCGTGCATCTTTTAAATTGATTGGCTCCGGGTGTGCAGCGGTGCACGCGGGAGCCAATCAGGCGGCGGGACGTGCATGTGCTCAGCCGGCAGCAGTTTCATGGGAGCACATGTGGCGGATCCTGGGAGCTTGGCGGCCCACCCGCCCACCCTTAGGATGAGCGAGGGTGTCGAGACTTAGGGTTGTTGCAGCTGGGGGGGGGGGGGGAGAGCAGCGGGATCCCGGAGGTGTCCGGAGTCCGGAGCCTTAGGCCACTGGGGTCGTGGGCGGGGTGCCCGCGGCCCGGAAAACCCCTGGTAGACTTTTGCTAGTGATATGGCGAAGTCGGACAGGGGTGATAGGAATTTGGCCGGTGGAGCCGAATGCGGCCGGTTCGGAGGCGAGGGTACTTTGCTAATAGCATGGCTGGTGTCACATCGCTCCGTCGGGAGGGGGGGGGGTTGTTTGGTTGTTGATTATTTAGTTTTAGTATGTTCTGCATATTAAATTGGCAAATAAAGCTGCGACCAGTTGTAACCCAAGAATGATTGTCAGTGACATTTTTGGGAGGGAAAGGGGGGGGGAATGTTGGAATTAAGGGGGTGTGGGAGCAGGAATGGTGAGCGCCGGGTCCGACTACCCGGTTAATGTTTTATTGACTACAGCAAGACTTTTGACTGTGTAAACCTTGAGAAACTTTGGGACACATTAAGAAGTATTGGTATACCAGAACACCTGATCGTTCCCTTGCACAACCTTTACATTGATCAAGAAGCAACAGTTTGTATGGAACAAGGAGAAACAGAATGGTTTAAAATCAGCAAAGGTGTACAACAAGCCTGCACACTTTCAAACTAACTGTTTAATTTATATGCAGAACCAATCATCAGAGAAGCAGGACTGCATGAAGACAACCGAGGTGTGAAGATTTGTGGAAGACCCAACAACCTTTGCTAAGCTGATGATACCACATTACTGGCTGAAAGTGAAGACAATCTGAAACATCTGCTTCTCAGTATCAAGGAACATAGTCTTAAAATGAGCCTGCACCTTAATGTAAAGAAGCCAAATATCCTGATAACTGGCAAAATCAATAAGTTCATCATTTATGGAGAAGAAATTAAAATAGTTGACAACTTGAACCTACTTGGATCAACTATCAATAAAGAAATAACAAGCAGTCAAGAAATCTGATGATGCATTGTTCTTAGCAAAATGGCTATGAAGGACATAGACAAGATTTTCATGAGCAGACATGTCTCTGTTCATACAAAGATTCCACTTGTTCAAGCCATGATATTTTCAATAATGTCATATGGATGCGAAAGTTGGACAGTGTAACAGATAGAAAATTGATGCCTTTGAATTATGGTGCTGGAGACAAATGTTGTGTATACTATGGACTGCCCAAAGAACAAACCAGTGTGTATAGTGGAGATCAAACCTAAGCTTTTAGAAGCTCAGATGACATGACTTAGACTTTCATACTTTGGACACATCATGAGAAGAGAGAGATTGTTAGAGAAAGACATCATGCTTGGCAAGGTAGAAGGTCAACGAGAAAGAGGAAGGTGAGCAATGAGATAGATCGATACAATAACAGAAGCTATGATCCGCCTGACTGAAGACCAAACACAGTTTAAAACAACGATCCAGAGGGACTCCATAAGTCGACACCAACTCGATGGCACTTAACAACAACAACATTGCCAATTACATACGTTCAACACAATGGAACAGCCATCCATTTGCACCTCCATATTCATTATTTTCTAAGAGAAAATCATGCTATTGCTGGCTACATCTAACAATGGCTGCTTTAAATGCAATCATCTGCCTCCAACATTTTTAAAATAGAAGAAAAACAATTCTCCATGTGGAAATAGTTCCAATGGTGATTACACTGAAGTAATCCTAAAACCTTTGTATCACCACTTGAATAAATTTCAACCACAGCCAGCTATGACTAGTTCCCAAATATAGGTCTGATTCAAGTGCTTTTCATCTGTTAAAATGCTAATATTGATAGCTTTGGAATAATAGACAAGATATTCAAACGTTTGCACTGCATATACTTTTAATAATCCAGATTTATGAACCATCACATACTGTAAATCTGAGTTAATTAAAGAAAATGCTGTCTTAAAGCTAGGTTGAAGAGTGAAAAAGACAGAGAGGAAGAAAATTGATGCCTTTGAATTATGGTGCTGGTGAAGATTACTGTGTATAAAATGGACTATCTGAAGAACAAATCATTCGGTACTAGAGGAGATCAAACCTAAGCTTTCCTACTTTGGACACATCATAAGAAAGCAGAAATCATTTGATAAAGATTTCATGCATGGCAAGGTTGAAGGTCAGTGCAAAAGAGGAAGGCCAGCAATGAGATGGATCGATACAATAACAGCAGCTATCAACAATGAGCCTCCTGACTGAAGACCGAATACAGTTTAGGACAACTATCCAGAGGGTCATCATGAGTTGGCACCATCTTGACAGCATAAGGGGGTGAAGGTGACTCTCTGAGATCCTACATAGAAGAAGAAAGGACGGCTGTTACTTTAAAATAATGGGTAAAATACAGAAAGATGGCCAGTTTACAAAAATAACATCAAGGAACCTGGTGGACAGGGGAAAACAAAACCTTGAGGACTAAGCTGGAGTGAAATAGTGGCAAAAAGTCAGAAAGAGATAGGGAACACCAACAGTAGATTTAATTAAAACACCTTTATTGGTAATCGCCACAAATAAAGAATTTACAGTCCAGAAAAGGAAAAAATAAAAAGAGCAAATCACCTTGTGGTAAAATTACATAAAGCACCAAAATATAGAGGTTCATTGTCATGAGACCTGAAGCAGTTCTATGGTAGTCTCATCTGCCGGGCTGGGAATCTCACTCCTCTGCTTCTCTCAGTTCGATTACTGCAAGGAATTGCAAAAGTTCATACCTCATTTTCCTGGCATCTTAACAGGCCCATCAGCGTATGGTGTGCTGGATATTAATTTAAAATCCAAAAGCACCTTTTGACATTAAAAATATAACTCATGGCTTCAGGTGGGGGCGTTTCAAGATGGCGGCAGCACTCTTTGATGTGTGAGCACGATTTTTCTTATGGGGAAAAAACGGAAAGGCAAATCAGGGTTGGTGCCCTCCCAGCCCTCTGCTGCCTCGACGCCGGTTTCTGCAGTATCTGGTCCTTTGGACGCTTACCTTCTTCGTGCTGCACAGGGTTCGGACGCGTCTGGTGGAGTGAGCTGGCTAGCGGTTTCGTCGGAGTTGGAATGCTCAGCAGCCGCTTCGGCAGAGTTGTCCTCCCAGTATTGAGCCCGGCACCAAAGGTTCCTCGTAGCTACACGTTGCCGGAGGGCTTCCTGAGGGTCTCCTCCCCTACTGGGTCGGTGAGAGGCGATACCTTGTCTGGGCCAGGAAAAGGTGGGCTCGAGAAGCTGTTTAGTGGAGCTGAGATTGAGCTCCCGTGTGTTCCATCCTCGGTGTCTGAAGGAGGTGTGCCTGCAGTGCAGCTTCCAACTTCTGCACAGCGAGGTGAGTCGCTGGTACCGATGGAGGAAGTTGTCCCCGCGCTGCAATCTGATTTAGTTTTCTCCCTGCAGCGTCCGGTGAACTTTACGTTAGAATCTATTTGGAATGCTATCGCCTCGCTAGGTGCAGCTTTGTTTCCTAAAATTTCTTCTTTATCAACTAAAGTGAATACGACGATGAGGGCTCTAACTGAATTAGAGCAGAAAGTCTCTGGTTTTGCGGCTGAGGAGGAAGATATTCGGAATAGACTATCCAGTGTGGAAGATCAGTCTGAGACTTTTAAAAAGTGTTCCTTGTCTGTACAAATGAGGCTCGAACAGCTGGAAAACGTTTCTCGTCTTAATAATTTGAGAATTGTTAATTTTCCTAAGTCACTCTCTATAAGTGCTAAGGATATGTTTAAAGAGTATTTGCTTGATGTATTGGGAGTTTCTCCTGAATTAATGCCACCTTTGGTAAAAATTTATTATTTACCTACAGGGAAGCGTGTTACCCCTAGTAGAGATTTAGAGGGGGGCTTAGAGCAAGGTGATATTTTAAATGTTACTGGTATGTTGGAAACTTCTGGCACTGATTCTTTGGAGCCTTCCACTTTACTGGTAACTTTCGCCCTCCTTTCGGACAGAGAGTGGTTATTAAAGCTCTTTTTCCGTAAACGAAAGGCTCCTTTCCGAAGCTTTGCTGTTCGTATATACCCAGATCTATCAAGGGAAACAGAGAAGCGCCGCAGGGAGTTTCTTTTGCTACGTCCAGGGGTTTTACAGCTGGGGGGGGCACTCTTTTTTCTTAAACATCCTTGCAAGTGCTTGGTGAAATATCAGGCTGTTTCCTATGTTTTTTTTGAGCCCTCCCAGCTATTAGCCTTTATAAGTGCCAGGCGACTAGAAGCCTCTATTGTGCCCTCCTAATGAGCTTAGGTTTGAAATGTCTGAACTCGATTAGCTGCTTTGTTACTTTGTATATTTGGTTGATGTTTGTGTGAAAGGCCCCCTCGTGTTGTGGACTTGGGTGGTTTGACACCTTTGTTTGTTTTTTGCTTCATGAGATTGTTTATCTTTTCTGATTTGTTTCTTTTCATGTGTCATCCTGTTTCTTCAAGAGAGTGTATTGTCAACTTTCTTGATCTAATTGTAAAAATTTTCATAAATAAAAATTTAAAAATATATATATATAACTCATGGGTGGAGATAAAAGTTGGAGAAATGTTTGCTGTCCTCTCCAAGAGGGAAAACGTTAAAACATATTTGAAAAAAGAACGAAAAAAAAAAAAAAACCCCAGACCCCTTTTACTAAAGCCCGCTATGGATTTGCTACTAATGCACCGTTTTCAAGCGTGTTAATGGCAAAAGCTGCCGGTTAGCTGCTGGAGACGTGTTCAATATGTTCCTGGTAGCTAACACATGACAGCTTTCCCTAACGTGCACTCGACTAAAAGAATAGGTCTCTTCAGCTTGGAAAAGAGACAGCTGAGGGAAGAAATGATAGCGGTTTATGAAATAATGAATGGCATAGAACATAAAAGTAGCCATTATTAAGAGGAAATGTTTACACTAATTGTAAGACTATGGGACACGCTATAAAACTACAATGTAGTACTTTTAAGATTAATCAGAGAAAATATTTTTTTCATTCAATCTGTAATCAAACTCTGCAATTCGTTACCAGAAGATGTAGCAAAAGCAGACCCAGCATCACATTTATTTATATTCTCTTATATACTGTGCTATTCTGCATCAGTGCAGTTTACATTGAACAAACTGAAATTACATTGAACAGGGCATTATAACTTGAAGATAACTATTTTACAGGGAACATGGGCTATGGAGGGTTAAGTGGCTTGCCCAAGGCCACAAGGAGCACCTGTGGGACTAGAAACCCCAGTCCTTCCGGCCCAAGGTTGCTGTCTTCTAGTGGGATTTGAACCCCTGTACCTTCTGGCCTGAAGTACCTTGCCCCAACCACTAGGCCACTCCTCCACTCCTTGTGTTCTTACCCTTACTCCCATATCACACACGCATACACCCTACGCTGTCTCCAT